>CM058239.1:88260514-89551711 GCA_030180135.1 Orychophragmus violaceus
ACCAAAAATAAATTTTCTATATTATTAATATAATAAATAAGTGAATAAAATAATTTTTATAGAAATTAAAAATTTATACATATCATTATTTTATAATTTAAAAATACTATTTTTATTAACGGAGATAACTGTTCTGTTAATTTGTTTTGTCGATGTAAACTCGGAAGCTAGTTTGATAGTTTTAAGTGAGTTTTATTCTTTTGATGGTATAAGTGTGAGTGAAAATGTGTAATGATTTAAAGTGTGGAATTCTACTTTGAGAATTTAAAATGCGATCTTCTCTGACATCTTCGTATACTTGTGACCAAATTTGCGCAAGCTAAGGTGGTAGAAAGTCTTTCGTCTGATGCAAAAGCACACGTACTTTCCGTCACATCTCCAAAATATCTATTTATAATTCTTTTTGTCGAAGTCCAAACTACTTATAAAAGTTTGGCAACTCCAAAAACACTAGAATTACGAATAATACATCAAAATTCAAAGTTTCTTTGTTAAAATATATTAAATCCTATTAAAATGGAAAAATATTAGGTATATTAGATGACCAACACTACAACCAGAATCTACCCCTAATCGGAAGCCCTAAATTTACCTCTCAGGCACTTCGATCGAGGCTAGCCGCCGCACCTCCATTTTGCGCCGTTTTTATCTCCCCGGTGGCCGGAGATCGATGCCGGTGCCAAGGGGGGGTCTATAGTTTCGTTTTCCTTGTTTATCGGCGAGATCTTTTCATGTTCCCCTCACTACAAAAAAAATGAGTTGATAGCACATTACGATAGCACGATTTCTGCAACTGCTATTATAGAGGGTATGCTTGATTATGGTACTCTATTATAGCATTTAAAAAACGCTAAACCGAAATTTTCACTGAGCGGGAACAAAAATTAACTTTGTCAGCCTAATTTTTGCTACTAAGCACCAAACACTTAGAAATTTAGGGGTTTTGGTGAAAATTTTCCCCAACTTTTTCTTTTGTCCTTACGAAAACACAATTCCTTAGGGAAAAAAACACTCACATACGATTCATTCCTCTCTCTCTCTCTATCTCTCTCTCTCTCTCCTCTCTCTCTCTCTCTCTCTCTCTCTCTCTCTTCTCTCTCTCCTCTCTCTCTCCTCTCTCCCTCTCTCTCTCCTCTCTCTCTCTCTCTCTCCTCTCTCTCCTCTCTCTCTCCTCTCTCTCTCTCTCTCTCGTCTCTGGATCCTTTTTTCCCTCCTCCTCTCATTGAAAAATCAAGGGATTTTAGGGGCTCTTCTTCTCCAATCTCAGATTTCTCCGAACCCGAAAATCCTCTATCTCGCAGACCTGAGCAATGACTCAAAATCCGGATCCGGAGCGTGATGCTGCGCAGATCTAAGAAACAGTTGACGCAGCGATCTTTGGGTCTCCAAATCGGGTCTTAAGCATCAATACTATAGTGGAACGAGCTTAGGCACACTGGAAGAAACTAGGTAAACCATTTTTTTCCTTCGGTTTCAAAATTTTAGGGTTTTCCATTTTTGTTGTATCGTCTTTGATGGATGCTTACAATTTGGGAGCTTCGCTTTCTTTATTTTTCTCTCAACGAATTTCATGGTGAGCTTAGGTTTTCTCTCTTCGTCTTTTTCCTCATGCAGCTCCGACGAGTCCTTTTCGTCTTCTAGAAAACGGCGGAGGAAGAAGAGAAGAGGCGCGGATAAAGAGAGAAAAGGAAAAGAAGAGGAAGAAAAAGGAGATAAAGAGGAGGGAAATGAAGAAGCGAACCAAGAAGAAGCAGATTAAGAGCCTGATAACGAGTCGCAGTCTGGTTTTGAAAGAGGTAATTTCATACTTTTCACGAGATTGATAGTTTTGGCCAATGTCTCTCTGTTTTGATATTTCGATTTATAAGCGTCAAGATCTAGATGTTCACTAGTTCTGGTTTTTGTGTGTTTCATAGGGTCGTACACCGCTCACAGAAATTCTAAATGGTATGTATGCACATCATATTTGTTTGTACTTGTCCTATGAATTTGTGTAATGTTCACCTAGTTGTTGTCAAGCAAAAATAATGAACAATCTTTACTGTTTTGACAAATCTTATATTTGGAAAATGCGATTAGCTGTGAGATCTTTTTTGTCCAAGTTGCTCTAATTATTATTGATAAATCCATTCTATCAGATACAGTTCTGAAAAATGAACACCTTAGACAATCTTATGTTTTTTATTTACCAATTGTAGGTTTACATGGCATCAATGTTTGAGAACCAATACAAATTGCTTGCTCGAGCTGGAAACAGAGTGCAAGAGGTAAAAGATAAGCAAGTTAGGCCGGTCTGTAATGACCATCACTTCTACCTTCCAAGTGAGTATATACTACTTAATACTCTTCGCATTCTTGAAACTGATTTAACTCTCAAGTAATGAACAAGCAGACTTATTTGCTAAGATTAAAACCAAATATGTTTTCGTTAACTTATTGGAAACATTACACTGTTGGAGATTTGGAATTCCACTGAACACTAATATGCATATATTTTGAGCAGGCCATTGAGAAGAAGATGTTGTGACTGGGTATTTGATGGGAAAAGACGGTACTTTTACGCAGCAAGCTTGCTGTCAAAAAGTTTAGTAGGTAAAATCTTCTTGTTCTCTAGTCAAAAATGTGATTTCGATTTTGGAATCATGATATGGAACCACTAACCTCGCTTGTTTTGTTTCTCTCTTTCTGGTGCCACCAAGAAGAAATCCACCGTGCCGGAGAGTTATTACAGTGATTTGAGCAAGGTCGTTGATGAGATGGACCATGTAAGCTTGATTTTATCCAATTTTGTTATAAACTCTTGAATAATCCGTTAATTTAAGGTTTGATTTGAGTTTGTTTGTTCTTTATAGAACTTACTACTTTTCCGAATTTGGGATTTAGTTTATCCACTCTCAATTTTCTCTTATTGTTCTTCTGGAAAAGTGATGAATTTTAATTTGTGTGATAAAGTTGTTAGAGCAATTCTCAAAGGAAGGAACGGTTTGGTTTCTGCTACGTTGCTACAGGAGCAGCCGGGCAGGGAAGACTTACACAATGCTATTGGCAATGGAGAATCCAGGTCTAATGGTTTTAGCGATCAAAGAGATTTTTTTGCTAAGGTTAGACAAAGAAGTATTAATCTTGTTGGGACTATTACTCTGTTAGAAGTTATGGCTCTACACGGGTTCAATACATGTAAGTATTCTCCCAAATTCTAAGGTCAAGAGATTTTCAGTTGTTGTAGCTATAATCTCATTGGCTATATTTACATTGTCTTTTACTCTGTTTCCATTGGTTTTTGGGCAGGTAGAAGTGTCAAAGCAAATGTTAGTGATAGCACCACTATTGATGGCACGCTGAATGTGCACAAGGCATGTGTCAAAGCATTTGTTAGTTAGTATTTTGTTTTGGTTTTGAGACTTGTTCAGTTAGTATGTTAACTTAGACGTAAACAAGTCTAGATGTAAAACTTTCTTTTGGGTTAATTTTGTTATGTGGTAATTGTAATGTAATGTAACATTATTTGAAGATATATGAAATATGATTTGAATCAAATATTAAATTAAAAATATAATTAATTAATAATGCATAAAAACAGGTTTCAAAACAATTGAATAATGCTAAACATATAGCATGAATTCGGTGTTATAATAAAATATATGACAGCATTGATACAATGCTATAATAAGATTTACTACAGCACATCTCATATATGGCGCTATCATACGTTCCACATAGCATAGCGCACGAGAAACGCTATCATATCTGACCCCCCTAAGATAGCTCCTCATGTCCTAGCGTTTATCAAAACGCTATCAAACACCTATAATAGCTGTTATCGTGGGCTATGAATGGCAATATTTCTTGTAGTTCCTCTCCCTGATTCTCCATGGTTAGAGCTCGCTTAGCTCTGGTGGTCGTGTTCCGTGGTCCTGTGCGGTGGATGAGGTTCTGCTGAGTCTCTCTATCACGTCGGGTTCTGTGTGGAGTGTTTGGGTGGTTATCGTCCGGTCTCTGCTTCTGTTCGGGCCTTCCTTTGTCAGATCTATCTCCGGTCAGTGCTCTGACAGTTGATTTAGCAGCGGTTGTGCTTAGGTGGTGGTCTCTGGCGAATGATGGTGAGCTCCTCCTTTTTGTCGGATGTTTTTCGGTTTGGTAGTGCTGTGAGTCGCTCTCTGTTTATAGTATTTGTTTCTCTGCCTTGAGGTGGTTAGTATAGTTGGGTGTGGTCTGTATTTTTTGGCTTTTTGCAGAATTCGGTTTGGTCCCGGTCCATAGCGTGGTTGAGCATCCATGTTTCCAGTTTTCGAGCTTTCTCCAGTCGTTGTTCTGGTGGTGTTGGTTTTGAGCGTGAATCCACTTGCAAAGTTCTCGCTTTCAGCCCAGGGATGCATGTAGGTTAGTTTCTTATGCGGTTATGCTTTGGTTGCGGTTTGGATTCTAGGAAGGAGAGTTTGGATTTTTTGAGTCGCTAGCGCCTGATGAACTGGTCCTTGAGTCCTTTTGAGTGGGCAGCATAGCTGTTGTCGCTTCGGATATGCTTATCTTTCTTCAGCTCTATTCCTAGGTTTGGTTCCTTCCGGCTCAGTGGTGTATTGTTATGGGATCTTTGGCTTCACTTCTTTGTGGCCGGGTTTATTTCTGCCTTCGTTTCACCCTTGAAACTTGTGGTTCGCTCCCCTCGTTGTCTGCTGCTCCAAACCTGGTATGTATGTTGGATTGGTCCGTGTTGCCCTTAGTCTTTCTCAGTTACGGTTCACCAAACTATAAGTATTGAACTCTTCCTTGCTGCTTGTTTCGACGGAGAGGATTCATTTTCAAGCAGGTCAAGTTGTTGCGCATGTTCATTCTACCTCAGATAGGAGATCCTTGGTTCCGACTGTCCCGAGGAAAAGGTATTTCGGTCCTCGTCTAATTCACGACCGTCTTCTAGTCTCTCGTGTTCTAGTTCTTAGTGTCCGGGGTTTCTTCGTAAACCGCCGGTTTTCAATTCTAGTCTTTTATCTTTGTATTTCATCTTCGTCTCCGGAATGTTCGACCTGTGAACTTGCTGGTTTTGTCTTATGAAAGGATTGCGATCCTTGCCAACTCTTGTATTTCGTCTTTGAATCTCAATATAATCCACTAGATGACCAAAAAAAGATGACCAACACTACAAAAAAACACCTTATACCTACAAAATTTGTGGTAACTTTGATCAAATTTCGTGACTATTTCACCTATTGCTATTTATAGCTACAAAACAGTTTTGCAGTTATATCGAATGCCAGCCCTGAGGCTAAAGCCACATAAGCTTGGGTGTGCAGCCTTCATTATTAATAAAACATTTCAGCTCTGTTTTTCAGAAAATGCCTCTAGTTTAGTTGTCTAGAAATGTCTTCCATGTTAAGAGGTAATGCAAAATGAATATTCTTTAGCTTTAAAAATATACTAGAGATTGTATATTCAATTTGGATAATTATATTGTTACTGATTATGCATTAGTTAGATCTTAAGTTAAAATTATATAACTTTATTTTTTATTTTTCAGTCATCATATTTTTTGTTATTTATTTTAAACCTTTTACTATTTGGTAAATATGTTTTGTTTTAATTTTTACTATTTATTTATTACAAATCTTTATATCTTTATATTAAATGAGAAGTGCTTTTGGTCTTATATTCACTCTCAAAATGGCTGATTACTAATTTGCCATTAATGAAATTAAGTTAATTACAAAATTAACCTTAGTTTATATTTATAATTTTATTATTTATTATATTAGTTATAAAGTTAGTTTTTATTTTATTCTAGAGATATACATCATTCAAATAAAAAATAAATAAAAAATAAGACAATAAATACGAAAATAATTTTTAATTCTGAATTTTTAGTATTGATAACTATGACTGTTGTGGATAATATCAGTTTATATAGTAAAATTTCATTAATTATTTTATTTTAAAAATAAGTATAATTTCATATAAAATAATAATAAAGAGTAAGATGACAAATATGAAAAAATTAAATATTTATTTTTTATTTTATTTTAGAGATAAATAAACACTCATACAAAAATAATAATAAAGAGTAAGATGATAAATATGAAAAAACTATTTATTTTATTATAGAACTAAATACAAACTCATATAAAAATAAAATTAAAAACTAAGTTGATAAATACAAATTTTTTTTAAATATAAAATTTAAGTATTGGTAAATATGATTATTGTAGATAATACGATTTTATGTTACAAATTCATATATTTATATAAGTTTTTGAATTTAGATAAATATAAACTAAAAATACTTATAGTAAAAAATTTACATGTATTGATGTTTATACATATATATATATATATAATTATAATTTATTATAATTAAAATGAATATATATAGTAAATTTAAATATATATATATATATATATGTGATTTTAGATAATAATTTATTTGTTGCTATAAAGTTTAAAATTTATATATAAATAATAAAATGTTTTAATAAAAGGTTAAATATCATAATGCATATTTGTATGTTTAATTATAGTTAATATATATTTTTATTAAATTTCAAATGCTAAATTAAATTTATAATTTTAAAAAATTTATCTTTATATTAAATGAGAAGTGTTTTTGGTCTTATATTCACTCTCAAAATGGTTGATTACTAATTTTCAATTAATAAAATTAGGTTAATTACTGTGTTAACCTTAATTTAATATATTGGTATTTGTATTATGTTTTTTGTTGTATTTTAGATATATATATATATATATATATATATATATATATATATATAAAAACTTGAATAAAAAATAAAAAATTAAGATCAGAAGATAAATATGAAAATATTTTTAAATATTTTTAATTTTGTTTTAGATATATACATAATCTTTAATAAAAATAAAATTATAAATATGAAAAACGTTTATAAATATTTTTAAATATTTTAAAATATTAATAAATATTTTTTTTAGATTTTATATAGTAAATTCTTATTATTTATATAAATTTTTAAATTTATATATATAAATGATAAATATTTTAAATAACATTTTTATGTATTTGATTTTTATACATAAAATATATAATTACAATTTATTTTATTACTATTATTTTTTATAATACATTATTAAATACTTTATTAAATATAATAATGTATGTATGTTTAATTATAAATATTTTCATATAGATTTTTATAACATTATTATTGTTGTTAAATTAATTTGATATTTTTTAATTTATGTTTAATAATATTTGTGTTCGCACATGATGCAATCGAATCATACTAGTATAGATATATTTGTAGAGAGTGGGTGATCTCAAAACATATATGATTTCTTTTATTATTTTAAAGTATATCAATGTATAAACAAAGATAATTACAACATAATTAATAAATTAGAGATACATCTTCAGTATAATTATATGTTATCCATGCTTTTTTCCTTAAAATGTTGTTGGCATTTGTTTATTCTCAGTCAGAACAAATATGATATTTAGTAGTGTGGAATTTTTGTGAAGGTTTTGATAGCTATGAATTTGTCAAAATAGAACTTTGTTACATACAATTTTAGTCGTCTATAAATATATCTTGCATGGTGGAATTTGAAATGAACTTAAAAAGATAATTTTTTATATAGATGGAATTTTGTTTCTTGATTTTCATGGTTATCAATATTGGTTTGGCAGCTTTAGCCCTTTATATCATAATTAGTGGTTGTTGAGCTGGTAAAGTGAAAATTATAACCATATAATTTCTCATTTGTTTATGTTTTTATTTGCATTGGCGAGTCAATTATTTGATCTTTTCATATATTCTTCAAAGTGAAACATCGAGGAAAATGGGTTTTTAACCTCTGAGAAACATATACATACAACTTAGTTATGCATATTGGAAACCTACCTATCCTTGCATCAGCCTAACAGTAATTGCCTTTCATATATTCATTACAAATATTACGTGGACTAAGGTTGAATAATATTATATTCGCATTTCACCGAGTAGATCGAAAAAGATGTTTCCACTAATCTTATATTTTTAGGGATTATCCTCGGCCTAGTCCTATTTTTTTATCAATTTTTATTTTAGTTTGTCCTATTATATAATTTTTATTTGAGTATGTGAAATATATATTGTGAATATCATTTAATGTATAATCGCGCGGTTATGCGCTACGTCAACGAAGAACGATCCGCGAACATCGCACGGTCGGTCTGCGGTCCAGTCGTGTATCCGCGAATGGACACAACTTATCGTACGAACGGACGCGATCATTACCGCGGATGGTTACGATCGTTCCTTCGGTCCGTACGGGTGACCGCGGCCAGCGATCGCTTGCGACAGTCCGTAGACCATCCGCGATCGTGCGCATCATGTACCGGCGTGTTGACGAGCGGTTAAGTCTCGCGATCCAAGGCCATTTCCTTTGGTCCGTTTTCACGCTTAGGCCGACCATACTTCGGCTTCTTGGTTCTCGGCTTACCATCTTCTTGACATGCCGTTAAACCGTTCGAAGCAGTATTGATCCCTTGGGCCATCCTAGCGCTTAGGAACGCGACTAACCATCTAGCCAACCGTCCACGACCAAGGCCTTATGGCCGGTCGTGTAACAAGTATAAGCGACTAATCAAAAAAGGAGGAGAAGAGAGTTTCCGGCCATAGACAACCGGCCGTGGCCACTAGGGTGTTGGCCAAGGCCGAGAGAGAATGAACCGGACTCTAACCTTAGATGTGGTCGTGGTCTTGCCATGGGCAGTTGATGCCTCTCCAGCCATCTTTCCTTCCCTTCCTTTCGCTTTAAACCACCACCAAAACCTTCTTAAACCGCCGGCCTTCTCTTTCAAGATTCTGACTTCTCTCTATCTCTCAAACTCTCGATTTATGGCCTTGTGCCTTTGGAGAATTCTGAGTGTTTCTTTCCCTTGTGGGCGTGCGCAAAAATGGCTTGGAGAAGGCTTATTTATAAGCCTTTGGTGATCGCCAACCACCCTTAGCCAATGGGCACAAGTTGGAGGCCGAATGGGTGTGTCTCCTCTTGGTGTCCATTCGCTTGGTAACCGCCTGGTCAGCTAGTGTCACTAGCTGACCAGCTGACTCTTGAGCTTAACACTCACTCTATATGGGCTGAGCTGGTTGCCAACTGACCTAGCTAACCAGCTGGACTGTTCAGCTCAGCTGAGCTGAACACTTCATTCCACACTCGGTTGAGCTCTTTCCAGCTGAGTCTCAACCCTAAAAACATCCATGGAACACTTGGTTTTGTCTCTCCGGACTTCCCGTTCATTTTTTCTGGTTCCATGGTTCGTCCCGTCTTCCTTAGGCCGGTTGGGGGATACTACAAGTCTCCCCCCCCTTGAAATGGATTCGTCCCCGAATCCGCGTCAAGGTTTTTGTACCACTCCGGGTAGTCGGCCTTCCTTCTATTCTCGGTTTCCCAAGTAATCTCTTTGATCCCATTGTGGATCCATTCAACTTTGACCATTTGCACCACTTTCTTTCGGTTTGCTTTTTCCATCCTATCTAGGATTCGGAGTGGCCGGATTTCGATGGTCTAGTTTGGCCTAAGTTCCCTTGGAATCTCAGGCTCAACTATGTCTTGATCCCCTAAGCATTTGCGCAACTGTGAGACATGGAATACATTGTGAAATGCGTCCATCTCACTTGGCAAATACAACTTATAGGCGACCGCCCCAACCCGTTTGATGATTCGGAACGGTCCCAAATATCTAGGATCAAGCTTACCACGCTTGGAAACCCTGGCCCGACCCTTGAAAGTGATCATCTTCAAGTAGACTTGGTCGCCTACCTCGAATTCAAGGTCCTTTCTTCTCCTGTCTGCGTAGCTCTTTTGACGGTCTTGAGCTTCTTTCATCTTGGCCTTGAGGAATCAGATTCGTTCCGTTGTTTCCTCTATTATGTCTGGTCCAACTATACTTGACTCTCCAACCTCAGTCCAGCATAGTGGAGTTCGACAAGGCCGCCCATACAAAGCCGCATAAGGCGACATTCCGATGCTAGTGTGATAACTGTTGTTATACGCAAACTCGGTCAAGGGTAGAAACTTATCCCATGAGTCACCCCATTCAAGAACACACGCCCTTAGCATGTCCTCTAAGGTTTGTATGGTCCTTTCGGATTGACCGTCCGTCTGGGGATGGTAAGCCGTACTCATGTTCACTCTCGTTCCCAGGGCCTTCTGGAAGGTTTGCTAGAAATAAGAAGTAAACCGGCTGTCCCTGTCTGAAACTATACTTGATGGGATCCCATGAAGTCTCACGATCTCATCAATGTATAACTCAGCTAGTTAACCAACTCCGTCCGTCTTCTTGATGGCCAAGAAGTGGGCGGATTTCGTGAGCCTATCTACCACAACCCATATGGCATCTCGCCTGTTCCGGGATGTAGGTAAACCTGTCACAAAGTCCATAGCTATGTTATCCCATTTCCATTCCGGAATGGGAAGACTTTGTAGAAGACCACTCGGGACTTGGCGTTCGGCCTTGATTAACAGACAGGTTGAGCACTTGGCCACCCAATCAGCTACATCCCGCTTCATCCCCACCCAATTATAGTACCGTTTGAGGTCATGGTACATCTTGGTTTGACCGGGATGAATTGAGAACTTAGACTGATGAGCCTCTCGTAAGATGACTTCCTTCAGTTCCCACACGTTTGGCACACAGACTCGGCCATTTACCACAATCGTCCCATTGTTGGAGATTTGGTATTCCGTATGGTTGTTCTCAGCGGCCTTCACCAACTCCTCATCATCTTTCTGAGCAAGCCGGACCTTAGTCAGAATATCTGCTTGGTCCGCTGCCCCTAAGCCAATTGGCTCCTCTCCTACGGCCAATGCATTGAGACGCAAGGAACGGACTATTCCGACCAAAGTCTCTGCATCCCGTTCAATGGCCACCTCGGTCCTTTTCCTACTTAAGGCGTCGGCCACGAGGTTGGATTTTCCCGGATGGTAAGTAATGTCCAGATCGTAATCGGCCACTAGTTCCATCCATCTCCTTTGTCGAAGGTTGAGCTCAAGTTGGGTGAACACATACTTCAAGCTTTTATGGTCCGTAAATAATTGCACTTTCGCTCCGTAGAGATAAGATCTCCAGATCTTAAGTGCAAAGACTACTGCGGCCATTTCAAGATCATGAGTGGGATAATTCCCCTCATGTTTCCTTAATTGCCTTGAAGCATATGCAATCACTTTCCCTTCTTGCATCAAAACACCCTAACCCATTGATTGACGCATCCGTGTATACCACGTAAGGCACATCATCTTGGGGTTGGGTCAGGATTGGCACCTTTGTCAACATCTCCTTGAGTTCCGTAAAACTCTTTTCTGCGGCCTCAGTCCACACGAACTTCACGTTTTTCCCGGTTAGCTTTGTCATGGCCTTGGCCATACTTGCGAACCCTTGGACAAAATGTCTATAGTAACCGGCCAGACCAAGGAAACTTCGAACTTCTGTCGCGTTTCTCGGTCTTGGCCAATCCTCAATCGCCTGGATCTTCTCCGGGTCAACCGCCACTCCTTCCGCCGACACTATGTGTCCTAGGAAGCCAATCCGCTCTTGCCAAAAGCTACATTTACTCAGCTTGGCATAGAGCTTCGGTTCCCTCAGCTTCTCCAGCACGATCCTAAGATGTTCCCGGTGTTCCTTAGGTTTCTTGGAGTAAACAAGAATGTCATCAATGAATATGATGACAAAACTGTCTAACCACTCCCGAAAGACATTGTTCATCATCTTCATGAACGCGGCCGGTGCATTTGTTCGACCAAACGGCATGACTACAAACTCATAGTGTCCATACCAAGTCCTAAACGCGGTCTTCCTCACGTCCTCTGGCGCTATCGGGATTTGGTGGTATCCCGAAGCGAGGTCGATCTTGGAGAACACGGTAGAACCCTTGAGTTGGTCCAACAACTCGTCTACCCGAGGCAATGGGTACTTGTTCTTGACAGTGACCCGGTTGATGCCTCTGTAGTCTATGCACAAGCAAAGGCTCCCGTCCTTCTTCTTGACGAATAAGACAGGCGCCCCCCAAGGAGAACTGCTCGGCCTAATAAAGCCCTTGTCCAACAGCTCTTCCAGCTGCTTCTTCAACTCAGCCATCTCGGCTGGGGCCATCCTATAAGGCGCTTTGGATAAGGGTTTGGTTCCGGATTCAAGTTCAATGACGAACGGGTCATACCGGTCAGGCGGTAAGCCCTCTAATGGTCTGAACATGTCCTCAAAGTCCTTAACCACTGGGATCTCCCCAATCTTAGCCTCTGGCCCAACTTCCTTGATCGTGATGGTGGCCAAGTATGCTTCACATCCCTTAGCCAACATCTTCTCCGCTTGGATAGCAGAGACGACCAAGCTTACCGAGGTTGGCCGTATTCCTTGGAACACCACCTTGCCCTCAGGCTTCTCGAATTTTACCCTTCCCCGGTGACATTCAATGGTGGCTCGGTTTTGGCCGAGCTAGTCCATACCCAAGATCACTTCGTGATGTTTGAGTTGGACCACAACTAGATCAGCCGGCATGCTCACGCCTCCAATGGAGACGGGCACATCTCGGACTAATCCAAGCATAGGCATCACTTGCCCACATGCGGCATTCACAATACCTTGGCCTGCCACTTGTTCGCTTTGGAACAAGCCCTTTCCAATCATTCCGGGACTCACAAAACTATGTGTTGCCTCGGAATCAAACAAGGTCGATGTCTCTACACCGCCTATGAAAACGGTCCCAGTGATCGCATCGTAGGAGCCGGCCTCGCCTGAGTCCTTCACCAGTTCGTAAACCCGAGGTTTCACAGTTTGACCCTTGGTCGTAGCCCGCGGTCTCCCTGACCCCGGTTCACTTCTGGCACCTTTTGCTTCCCATCTTGGCGCTTAGGACACTCACGGATGTAGTGTCCAGCTTGGCCACAGTGGTAGCACGTCACTGATCTATCGGTCACCTCTTCACGCCCCTTGTTCTGTGGGCAGCTTCTTGACTCGTGGTCCTTGCCGCCACACTTCGCGCATGCAACATTGGCTTTCCAGCACTTCCCTAAGTGTCGTTTGCCACATGTGGCACATCTGTTGCGGTCATAGGAGAGAGCATCAGCCGTCTGATCTCTCTTCCTCTTTAGGTCCTTCCCGGGTTGGTTGGACACTTTGTCTTTTGAGCCAACGCGGTTCTCCTCAGCCATGTTGGCTTCCACCGTAGCTGCCCTCTCGACTAGCTCGGAAACACTGTTGTAGATACAAACCGAGCAATGGGTACGCAACTCCACTCGCAGGCCGTGAAGGAAGCGACGCACCTGATCCGGCTCGTCCTCAACATCCCGTCCCACATAACGTCTGAGACGGTCAAACTCGGCCTCATACTCACGGACCATCTTGCTGCCCTGGACCAAGCTCAAGTATCGACCTTCCATACGATCCCAGGCCTCCGCCGGGAAGTACTTCCGGTTGAACTCTACCTCAAACTCCGCAAAGGAGTTGATGAGGCCCTTGGTGCGCCTGTCAATGGACAGCGACCAATTGTGAGCGTCCCCTTCCAGGAAGTGGATCGTTATGTCCTTGCGGTAATCTTCAGGGCAACGGGTGGAACGGAAGTTCCGGACAAGCCGTGACCTCCATTCATCAGCCTCAAGCGGGTCAGCACTTCCCTTGAAGTGTTTTGTGCCCAGCTTGATGATGTGTCCTAGGATGTTGATATAGTCCACCTTTCGGACCTTTTTAGGGGCGGTGACTCTATCACTACTACGTCTGGATCATCATCACTCGGATCAGTAGTCTCGGGGATAGTGATCGGCGGCTCACCCTCAGTCGGTTTTTGACCAGAAAGGTTCAGGTTCAGTACCGTGAGCTGGCCCATAACTTCCTTTAACATAGTCCACATCTGACCGATGTTCGGGACTGATGTCAAAGGTTCACCGCCACCACCACCTATGGCGTCATCCCTTTCATGGCCGGACTCATCCCGAGCCGCATGAGATGAAGACTCACCCATTTGCTCGTTGTTCCCGGCTTGGACATTCGGTTCTTCAACCCTAGTCCCGTCGGGAACCTGTGTAGCAATGGGGCCAGTGGCCGTTGGGTCAACCTCAGGACCGGTTAACCCTGGCGTGACAATGGTGGTCTGGACTCTCGGGCCGTGGCCGGTCGCAGACGCTTCCTTGTCTTTGTCTTTTGTCCTCTTGGACTTGCTTTTTCCAACCTGAAAATTCAACTAGACAATACATATATCCAATCAAATATTCAAGTCCTAAACAAGTCTAACATTTCTATGCGGACAATTCGGACCCCGGACGAGTGGTGTAGCCCTTAACCCAAGCCTAGGAAATAACTCCGCACTGATACCAACTTGACAATGCCTATCCCGACCATAGGACCGGTAAGGTTTGCCACTACTTAAACATTTCAACTTGAGGTTCGTTTGTAAACCTCAAGCCCAATATTCTTATACTTAAACGATTTTCTACCTCATTCATTCAATCAATTCGATTCATATAGACTAAGGCATTTCATATAAGTCAAAATAGACATTTTATTAATCAAATCAAAGGTACCAATACATATGTAATTCGTTTTTATTATGCTAAAGTATTCGGTCCTAAACAATGTCTATCAAACTAATCACCACTCGCCCCAAGTCTTGTCCGCACCAAAGTCCGATCATCATCATGACCACCTGAAAGCCAAAACATGTTCATGAGATTTTTATATTCATTTATATCAATTTTTATGCAACCTAGCAATTCACATTTCTATATGATCCCATGAACTTATATTATACAATTAATCCTAGAATTAATCTAAGTTTCCATTTCCTAACGCTTTTATTCCCGTTACACACTTTAGGAACCGCAAACAAAACTCGGCTCACGGACGTGAGCGTGTGGCCGCGCATTCTCGTCATACGGCTCATGGTCGGATGCGTGGACTTACGATCGTCGTGTTTTGATCACGGTCGTCCGAGTATCCGCGCGCGAGTAGCCTTACGGTCATACGCGTACCGGGACAGACGTACCGATCTATCGCGCGCTTGACCTTACGGTCGCGCGGACTGATCAGTACGAGCGTACTGTCCGGCTTGACGTATAATCGTGCGGTTATGCGCTACGTCAACGAAGAACGATCCGCGAACATCGCACGGTCGGTCTGCGGTCAAGTCGTGTATCCGCGAATGGATGCGACTTATCGTACGAATGGACGCGATCATTACCGCGGACGGTTACGATCGTTCCTTCGGTCCGTACGGGTGACCGCGGCCAGCGATCGCTTGCGACAGTCCGTAGATCATCCGCGATCGTGCGCATCATGTACCGGCGTGTTGACGAGCGGTTAAGTCTCGCGATCCACGACCATTTCCTTTGGTCCGTTTTCACGCTTAGGCCGACCATACTTTGGCTTCTCGGTTCTCGGCTTACCGTCATCTTGACATGCCGTTAAACCGTTCGAAGCAGTATTGATCCCTTGGGCCATCCTAGCGCTTAGGAACGCGACTAACCATCTAGCCAACCGTCCACGACCAAGGCCTTATGGCCGGTCGTGTAACAAGTATAAGCGACTAATCAGAAAAGGAGGAGAAGAGAGTTTCCGGCCATAGACAACCGGCCGTGGCCGCTAGGGTGTTGGCCAAGTCCGAGAGAGAATGAACCGGACTCTAACCTTAGATGTGGTCATGGTCTTGCCATGGGTAGTTGATGCCTCTCCAGCCATCTTTCCTTCCCTTCCTTGCGCTTTAAACCACCACCAAAACCTTCTTAAACCGCCGGCCTTCTCTTTCAAGATTCCGACTTCTATCTCTCTCTCAAACTCTTGATTTATGGCCTTGTGCCTTTGGAGAATTCTGAGTGTTTCTTTCCCTTGTGGGCGTGCGCAAAAATGGCTTGGAGGAGGCTTATTTATAAGCTTTTGGTGATCGCCAACCACCCTTAGCGAATGGGCACAAGTTGGAGGCCGAATGGGTGTGTCTCCTCTTGGTGTCCATTCGCTTGGTAACCGCCTGGTCAACTAGTGTCACTAGCTGACCAGCTAACCCTTGAGCTTAACACTCACTCTAGCTGGGCTGAGCTGGTTGCCAGCTGACCTAGCTGACCAGCTAGACTGTTCAGCTCAGCTGAGCTGAACACTTCATTCCACACTCGGTTGAGCTCTTTCCAGCTGAGTCTCAACCCTAAAAACGTCCATGGAACACTTGATTTTGTCTCTCCGGACTTCCTGTTCATGTTTTCTGGTTCCATGGTTCATCCCGTCTTCCTTAGGCCGGTTGGGGGATACTACAAACACCACCTCAACAGATATGATTACGCATATACCCCTAGTCATTCTAAAACCAATTGCAAAGCTTATGTTTATCTCTTTCTCTATGTGCCTTTTGCTGTAAACTGAAGAGCCAATTAAAAAACTTTTCTTCAGATGTATCTTCTTTCTTCTTCTTCCCTTAAAAGTTGCTTCTCTCCTCATTCACAAAGCAAACTATCTCTGCTTTTCTCTCTCCTTCGAATAAATCTGGTGTTTTTTGTTCCTAATCTAAATTCTCATTTTGAGTTAAAATTGATGTGGATCCTGATTCGTTTATGGTCTTCCTTCTCTGTTACTCACCAACGCGTGAATCTATGGAGGAAGATGAGTTTCCTTTGTCGATCAAGCCACCGCGAACGAGTATTTACATATGCACGTCGATGAAGCTCAGTAGTCTCCGGTGGAGACTTGCTTTGGCAGTTGGATCATCGGGTTGGGTGATTACGACGGCGTCGTGATGGAGTACAAATACGCCGGTTTCGAGTAGGACGGGCAAGGAGATCGCAGCATATGGAGTGTGGATTACACTCGCCATGGTGGCTCCATTGTTGTTGGAGTGTTGGGATCGGGCGATGGGACTATGCTGGTGTGGGATTTGAGCTTTCTTTGTAGATCCTTTGTTTATACTCTAACTTTGTATGGTTTAAGTTCGTTGGAAATTAACGATTAAACCGAAATCTTGCTTGCTTTATAACAATCTTTCTTTTGTAGTCATTTGTACAATGCTAACACAACATTGTTATCGTTAATAGCGTCTATTTTTTATAATTGTATGCTAACCATACAACTTCGTTATAGTTGATAGCGTCCAATTTTACTTATCATACATTACCTTTAAATCTAAACCGACTTGTCGTTTGTTTTATAACAATCATATTTTTTCTTTTTAGTAATTTGACGCTAACAACATAGTTAACATTGATAGCATCCATCTTTAATAATTATATGCTAATTGTATTGTAGACAAAAAAAACGCTAATTGTATAACTAAATGGACAATTAAATAAATAATTTTTTTTGTAGCTAACATCATTGTTATGGTTGATAGCGTCTAATTTTAGTAATTCTATGCTAATTGTACAACTAAATGGATAATTAATATATAGCTATTTTATTTGAAGCTAACAAGATTGTTAGGGTTTAGAGCGTCCACTTATTATTATTATACACTCTCTTGTTAGCTAATCTATGTTGTTAGCACGTAACGTATCCCAACATTAGTGCATGCGTTTGTGTTGAATTGGAAACATGTGATCCAAAATTACAACTAAAATTTAAATTTATTATCACTACTGCGGCGGGAGATATTGGAATAAAACTTCCTTTTCCATTAAATTTCCTGACACACGCGCTCTCTTCTTGGTATAGGGTTAGTATGGTCAAGAAAATGTTGAGTTTCTAAATACTCAACTTTAGACACCAGAATCTTAATAAAAATATTATATGTGTATATTGATTTATATAACCCATATGTTTATTTTTATTTTGACAAAAGGTTTTCTTGAATTAATTGAACAGGTTAGAAAAATTAAATAAACCCATAACAAACCCAAATGGGCCTGGTAAAAAAGAAACCTAAGCTAATTGATATATCATGGTTTTTACCCACTTTATACCATGATATAGTTGTGTTTTTAGAGTCTTTTGTATTAGTTTAGAGTCTTTTACAGGTTAAATCAGGTTTGGAGCTAATTGGAGATATATGGAGCATTTTGGGCATTTTGGGACGTTTTGGCCGAGAGCTTTATTCACTGTTCGATTATTTGATGTTGCATCGATCGACACGCATTGTGCATCGGTCGATGCAGTCGCGAGATGGGCCGTACGCGTCGGCGTAACAAGTATTGAAGATTTGCAAAGAAGCCCAAGATACTTTCAGTATTTACACAGAAGCCCCAGCCGAGATTATGCCTATATATACTAGTTTTTGGTGTTTTATTTAGATACGCTTTGATACTTAGAGCTAAGAGATTTTTAGAGCTTTTGGGGCTGATCTATTTTCCTTGTATTGATTTATTTTGGAGAAGATTTCGAACCCCTTTGATATTTTAATTTCTTATATGCAATCTATTTATTCTATGATTATGTTTTCATCAATCATGTCTGAGTAGATCCATAGTTGAGTTTAGGGTTTCTCATTAGGGTTTGATGACTTGCTAGACTTGTTTAATTCAGTTAGGATTCATATGATTAGAATGTTCTTCAAACTAAATTGTGCTTAAAGCTAGTTCTAACCTGATCAATTAGAATCTAGATCCTAGGTTACTAAATACGTCACGAGAGTGGGGTTTAGGAATCTGAACTATTTAGGTTGAGCAATTGAATTATTCGCAAAGAGATTTGGTTTAGTTTAATTGTGAACATATCGAACTTGAACTTAATGCTAGTTTAATTTGTTAGTAATTGCAAAGAGATTTGGATTACTGCACTTAGACTTAGAGAGTTTTCGCAAAGAGATTTGGTTAATTCTATTTTCGTGATTTGAGTTCTAGAACTGAGTTTAATTTGATCCTGACTGATTAACTTGTCTGCTTGTCTGATTTCCTGAGAATACCCTAAGCTTGACGCTTTTAGTTTATTGCTTACAAACCGATTTCCTGCTACTGTTTACTTTCTTGCACCGCAATTCATTACAATCACTACTTGCTTATTTCTAGTATTAATTCCTACGGTTTGATTCTCTTGAGACCAAGTGTCCCTGTGGATTCGATAACCCTATATACTACATTGACTATACTGTGCACTTGCAGTTTAGAATAGGGATTAAAACTCGACCTATCAAGTTTTTGGCGCCGTTGCCGGGGACTCTTTGAGTCTTCGATAGGACCGAACTTAGGGTTTTACTAGAAATTTTTCGTTTTTGTTTTTGCTTTTCGTTTTTGTTTTATTTTGATTTTACTGATTCTTTTCTCTGATTCTTTCTGTCGCAGGTACCGAAATCGCCTTGCGTCGACCGTTGCACATCTTGCGTCGATCGACACTAGGCGATTCTGAGATTGAACCGATCGTTGCACTGATAGCATCGATCGTTGCTGGACGATTACAGACAGTTTATGCCAACGCAGAACACTAGAAGTAATCCGAACTCGAGCTTGGTTAATCTCAATCTAGAGGAACTAGGACGTCTAGAAAGAACAATCAGAAAGGAAAAGAGAGAGAGAATGGTACGAGAACGCTTGATCTTGATACCAGATGCTGATGGAACCCTGAGGGATCCAGAGAACAATCCTTACAATGCTGCTGGGCATAGGATTGATGCTGAGGGACGAGTGATCCCTGATGAAGCTGAGCCACTGGGCCAGATGGTTGTCCGTGAAAGGACATTAGCTGATTACAACAGACCTGACGAGTTTCATGCGAACCGAGCAGCTTTAGTGCTTCCTGCCTTTGAGAGGAACGACTTTGAGGTAAAGACTATCTACTACCAACTGATGAGGCAGATTGCTTTTCATGGTCTTCAATCAGAGCAGCCTATGGATCACATAGATAAGTTTGAGGACATAGTTACTGGTATGAAATACGATGGAGTTTGCCAGGACTATCTGTTCCTTAAGCTATTTCCGCACAGTCTTGCTGGAGACGCTAGTGCATGGCTGAGACAACTGGCACCTGGACAGTATACTACTTGGGCAGCCTTAAAGAGTGAGTTCTTGCGTCATTTCTATGACAATGCGCGTTCAGACCAATCTAGACAGGACATACTTACTTTCTCCCAAGGAGTTGTGGAGCCTTTAAAGACTGCCTGGATGAGATTTAAGCAGTATCAGCGTGACTGTCCGCACCATGGATTCACTGAAGTTCAGCTGATTGATATCTTCTTCAGAGGAATAGATCTTCCGTATCAGCAGGCGCTGGATAATTCTAGTGATGCCAACTTCAACACCAGGACTGCTACACAGGCTAAGCAGTTAATTGAGAATTTGATTAGCAGCAACAGTTGCAAGACCATGGATGATAGGAGGAAGAAATCTGGTGGAAGTATTGATAACTCGGAGATGGCTGAATTGAGGTCCAGAATGGATAAAATCTGCACTCTTCTAGGTGAGAAGAAAGCTGTCCACTTTGCTCAAGAAGTAGAAGTGATTCAGACTGAGGAGGACACTCAGGAAGAGGATGTGAATTACATCGGAGGATCTGGTTTCCAAGGAAACAGATTTGGATATCAATCTGGGAACAGATTTTCCGGTGGAGGACAGAAAACTGCCTACACGGGCAATCAGAACTCTTCAGGCTATGGACAGAACAGCAACTTTCAGAAGCCTTATGGACAGAATGCTCAAAGGACCTACGGGTCTTCATCTTATCAAACACCTCCTACACCTACTGCTTTCGAGACTAAGATGGAGACAATGATGGAACAGTTGCTGGAGAACCAAATCAAGACTTATGTGGACTGCAACAAGAAGATTGATGCTATGTATGGAGATCTCAATGGGAAGATTGAGTCTATGAACACTCACATGAAGCAACTGGACACTCAGGTTAATCAGATTTCAGGTACTATGAAAGGAAAAGGACCTGCAGATACTCATATTAAAGCTTGGTCTGTACTCGTTAATGATGGATCTCATCTGGGTGAGAAGTTTGAGCTAAGCACAGCTGAGTTGGTTGATGAAGCAGAATTTTCGGAATTGAGTGAAAAACTCACGGGTGGAATCCGCGACGATCGCATTGCAACGATCGACACACACCTTGTGTCGGTCGATGCAGGACGTGAACAGACAGTGTTGCCGGATGATTATGAGACTGATGCAGAACTGGCCCGCCTATTCCCTGATGTATCTGAAATCACTCAGGAGGAGATTTATGCACAAGCCATTAGGCAATATCCCAAGGTATCTGAGGTAATTAAACAGGAGATTGAGGAGCTGAAGAAACTGGAGGAGGGTGGTGAAGACTTGGAAGAAATTCCACCGCCTGATGATCCACCTTATCATCCCTGTGTGCAGAGGTATTTGAACAAGATGCTACCATTGGATGATGACCTGAAAGAATGGGTGATCGTAGTTCCCCAACACATTAGTGAAGTGCTTCTGAACAAGATCCCAAAGAAGTTACCTGACCCTGGAGTCTTTATACTTGATTGCTCCATCTTCGAGAATAGCTTTAGACGCTCTCTTTGTGATTTAGGAGCTGCTGGAAGTATGATGCCTTATTCTGTGGCAGAGAAGCTGGGGGTGCTGAATTTTTCTCCTACTAGAACCCGTCTTATCCTAGCTGATCAGTCTATACGAGTTCCAGAAGGAGTTTTAGAAGACATACCAGTGAGAGTTGGAAACTACTTGGTTCCAACAGACTTCCTTGTGCTGAAATATGATTGCGATCCGGATGAAGCACTGCTACTTGGAAGACCATTCTTGGCTACAGCAGGAGCTGTGATTGATGTCAGACAAAGTCTAATAGACCTCCACCTGGGAAATGAGACGCTGCGATATGACATGGAGAAGCTACGGAAACCACTGATAGATGGGCAGACCTTCACGATCCTGGAAGCAGAAGATGAGCAGCCAGATGGGCCTATGATACTAGATCCTGGAGCACAATCTACACCTGCTTTTCTTGGACTAAAGCATTCAGCAACAGCCTACACTCCACCATGGATGAGGAGACTTGAACAGAGACAGAAAAAGTCTCTGTCAGGATCTCTAAGTGCCTGAAAGATCTTGTGCGTCCGGTCAAGCTAATGACCTTAAACAAGCGCTGAGTGGGAGGCAACCCACTGTTTTCGTTTTTGCATTTTGATTTTAGTATTTTTTCTAGATTTTACGTTTTTGTTTCTGTTTGGTGAGTTTTTGGTTGCAGGGTTCGTGAAAATCGCATTGCGTCGATCGACACACGTTTGTGTCGATCGTTACAACAGAAATCGCACAGCAACGGTCGGTGCACCTAGTGCAACGATCGATGCCTGACTGCGACAGAGGTAAAACCCGAGAGAACTAACCATTCAACTATTTTAATTTTTCTTTTCTTTAACCAATCCCTTGCTTGACACTACTGGGGACAGTGTGTCTTAAGTGTGGGGGAGGTTCTACTAATTAGTTTCTTTTGTTTTCTTAGAGTCAGTTAAATTTTTCAAAATTTGTTTTTCGAGTCAAAATTGGTTTAAGTAGGAAACAATGATTTTTGGAGGAGATTAGCAGCATTTGCAGGAACTTAAGTGACCATTGGGATGAAGCTGCAGATCTATCTATGACTATTAGAAAACCCCATCACAGATCAGCCTACTGAGGACACCCATATCACTTCAGGTATCAGAGGATCCTTTACTGACTTCACCTTAATACTGACTTTAATTTTTCTCACCTAAGGGCTTGGTATGCTTTATGTCGGATTCCCTGTTAGTTCTGACACAGCCTGTAAACCTGTCCTATTTAGTCCCCTTCTCCCCTTCTGTAAAGTAAAAAAAAAAAAAAATATATATATATATATAAATAACTGAGGATGAGTTAGTAACTCCGAAGTGGTCATGGGAATAGTAGCAAACACTATTATCTCTCATGTGATCCATGGAATGTGTCCAAAGTACACCCCATAACGGGAAGAACACTGATAAAAAAAATAAAATGATACCCAGTGGGGAAAAATCAGTTGTTAAAGAAGGGAAAGAGAAGAAAGGGACTAGAGAAAGATAGTATGGTGGTCTAGAGCTGGCAAGGTAAGAATCCATGTGCCTTTAGATCGATACTCGTTAGGTGAGACCGCACTTAAATACTTGCAGAAGTCAGTAGGGTGAATTTGAATGCTTGAATGTGATTGTGGCGTTTACTTAGGACAGTTGCTAAGTGTGGGGGAAGTACATGTTGGTCTTGATGTCTGTAGATTGATTCTTTCATGTGGATTACTAAGGGGAATCTGAATGCTGCTGCTTCTATGACAAAATGAGTTTCTGAAGAGTTTTCAAACCTCTTCACTGCATTTTAGTTCTCTGTTTTGCTTGAGGGCAAGCAAAGGCTAAGTGTGGGGGAGTTGATATATCATGGTTTTTACCCACTTTATACCATGATATAGTTGTGTTTTTAGAGTCTTTTGTATTAGTTTAGAGTCTTTTACAGGTTAAATCAGGTTTGGAGCTAATTGGAGATATATGGAGCATTTTGGGCATTTTGGGACGTTTTGGCCGAGAGCTTTATTCACTGTTCGATTATTTGATGTTGCATCGATCGACACGCATTGTGCATCGGTCGATGCAGTCGCGAGATGGGCCGTACGCGTCGGCGTAACAAGTATTGAAGATTTGCAAAGAAGCCCAAGATACTTTCAGTATTTACACAGAAGCCCCAGCCGAGATTATGCCTATATATACTAGTTTTTGGTGTTTTATTTAGATACGCTTTGATACTTAGAGCTAAGAGATTTTTAGATCTTTTGGGGCTGATCTATTTTCCTTGTATTGATTTATTTTGGAGAAGATTTCGAACCCCTTTGATATTTTAATTTCTTATATGCAATCTATTTATTCTATGATTATGTTTTCATCAATCATGTCTGAGTAGATCCATAGTTGAGTTTAGGGTTTCTCATTAGGGTTTGATGACTTGCTAGACTTGTTTAATTCAGTTAGGATTCATATGATTAGAATGTTCTTCAAACTAAATTGTGCTTAAAGCTAGTTCTAACCTGATCAATTAGAATCTAGATCCTAGGTTACTAAATACGTCACGAGAGTGGGGTTTAGGAATCTGAACTATTTAGGTTGAGCAATTGAATTATTCGCAAAGAGATTTGGTTTAGTTTAATTGTGAACATATCGAACTTGAACTTAATGCTAGTTTAATTTGTTAGTAATTGCAAAGAGATTTGGATTACTGCACTTAGACTTAGAGAGTTTTCGCAGAGAGATTTGGTTAATTCTATTTTCGTGATTTGAGTTCTAGAACTGAGTTTAATTTGATCCTGACTGATTAACTTGTCTGCTTGTCTGATTTCCTGAGAATACCCTAAGCTTGACGCTTTTAGTTTATTGCTTACAAACCGATTTCCTGCTACTGTTTATTTTCTTGCACCGCAATTCATTACAATCACTACTTGCTTATTTCTAGTATTAATTCCTACGGTTTGATTCTCTTGAGACCAAGTGTCCCTGTGGATTCGATAACCCTATATACTACATTGACTATACTGTGCACTTGCAGTTTAGAATAGGGATTAAAACTCGACCTATCACTAATCTGCTACAAAAAAGATCCAATAAACAAAGCATGAAACCCTAATTCCGCATAAGCCGCCTCCGCCGAGCAGTCCAAGCCACACCGGAATTTCGAGCATCCGCCGCCTACGGAACCTAGCCGGAGAACAGCAGAGAAGCCTCCAACTGAATTGGAAGACCTTAACATCGAAAGAGTACTACGCCGGCAAGAAGGCTGGAAAAGAGTACGACACGCCGGCAAGAATTCATTTATATCAATTTTTATGCAACCTAGCAATTCACATTTCTATATGATCCCATGAACTTATATTATACAATTAATCCTAGAATTAATCTAAGTTTCCATTTCCTAACGCTTTTATTCCCGTTACACACTTTAGGAACCGCAAACGCAACTCGGCTCACGGACGTGAGCGTGTGGCCGCGCATTCTCGTCATACGGCTCATGGTCGGATGCGTGGACTTACGATCATCGTGTTTTGATCACGGTCGTCCGAGTATCCGCGCGCGAGTAGCCTTACGGTCATACGCGTACCGGGACAGACGTACCGATCTATCGCGCGCTTGACCTTACGGTCGTGCGGACTGATCAGTACGAGCGTACTGTCCGGCTTGACGTATAATCGTGCGGTTATGCGCTACGTCAACGAAGAACGATCCGCGAACATCGCACGGTCGGTCTGCGGTCAAGTCGTGTATCCGCGAATGGATGCGACTTATCGTACGAATGGACGCGATCATTACCGCGGACGGTTACGATCGTTCCTTCGGTCCGTACGGGTGACCGCGGCCAGCGATCGCTTGCGACAGTCCGTAGATCATCCGCGATCGTGCGCATCATGTACCGGCGTGTTGACGAGCGGTTAAGTCTCGCGATCCACGGCCATTTCCTTTGGTCCGTTTTCACGCTTAGGCCGACCATACTTCGGCTTCTCGGTTCTCGGCTTACCGTCATCTTGATATGCCGTTAAACCGTTCGAAGCAGTATTGATCCCTTGGGCCATCCTAGCGCTTAGGAACGCGACTAACCATCTAGCCAACCGTCCACGACCAAGGCCTTATGGCCGGTCGTGTAACAAGTATAAGCGACTAATCAGAAAAGGAGGAGAAGAGAGTTTCCGGCCATAGACAACCGGCCGTGGCCGCTAGGGTGTTGGCCAAGTCCGAGAGAGAATGAACCGGACTCTAACCTTAGATGTGGTCATGGTCTTGCCATGGGTAGTTGATGCCTCTCCAGCCATCTTTCCTTCCCTTCCTTGCGCTTTAAACCACCACCAAAACCTTCTTAAACCGCCGGCCTTCTCTTTCAAGATTCCGACTTCTATCTCTCTCTCAAACTCTTGATTTATGGCCTTGTGCCTTTGGAGAATTCTGAGTGTTTCTTTCCCTTGTGGGCGTGCGCAAAAATGGCTTGGAGGAGGCTTATTTATAAGCTTTTGGTGATCGCCAACCACCCTTAGCGAATGGGCACAAGTTGGAGGCCGAATGGGTGTGTCTCCTCTTGGTGTCCATTCGCTTGGTAACCGCCTGGTCAACTAGTGTCACTAGCTGACCAGCTAACCCTTGAGCTTAACACTCACTCTAGCTGGGCTGAGCTGGTTGCTAGCTGACCAGCTAGACTGTTCAGCTCAGCTGAGCTGAACACTTCATTCCACACTCGGTTGAGCTCTTTCCAGCTGAGTCTCAACCCTAAAAACGTCCATGGAAACTTGGTTTTGTCTCTCCGGACTTCATGTTCATGTTTTCTGGTTCCATGGTTCATCCCGTCTTCCTTAGGCCGGTTAGGGGATACTACAAACACCACCTCAACAGATATGATTACGCATATACCCCTAGTCATTCTAAAACCAATTGCAAAGCTTATGTTTATCTCTTTCTCTATGTGCCTTTTGCTGTAAACTGAAGAGCCAATTAAAAAACTTTTCTTCAGATCTATCTTCTTTCTTCTTCTTCGCTTAAAAGTTGCTTCTCTCCTCCTTCACAAAGCAAACTATCTCTGCTTTTCTCTCTCCTTCGAATAAATCTGGTGTTTTTTGTTCCTAATCTAAATTCTCATTTTGAGTTAAAATTGATGTGGATCCTGATTCGTTTATGGTCTTCCTTCTCTGTTAATCACCAACGCGTGAATCTATGGAGGAAGATGAGTTTCCTTTGTCGATCAAGCCACCGCGAACGAGTATTTACATATGCACGTCGATGAAGCTCAGTAGTCTCCGGTGGAGACTTGCTTTGGCAGTTGGATCATCGGGTTGGGTGATTACGACGGCGTCGTGATGGAGTACAAATACGCCGGTTTCGAGTAGGACGGGCAAGGAGATCGCAGCATATGGAGTGTGGATTACACTCGCCATGGTGGCTCCATTGTTGTTGGAGTGTTGGGATCGGGCGATGGGACTATGCTGGTGTGGGATTTGAGCTTTCTTTGTAGATCCCTTGTTTATACTCTAACTTTGTATGGTTTAAGTTCGTTGGGAATTAACGATTAAACCGAAATCTCGCTTGCTTTATAACAATCTTTCTTTTGTAGTCATTTGTACAATGCTAACACAACATTGTTATCGTTAATAGCGTCTATTTTTTATAATTGTATGCTAACCATACAACTTCGTTATAGTTGATAGCGTCCAATTTTACTTATCATACATTACCTTTAAATCTAAACCGACTTGTCGTTTGTTTTATAACAATCATGTTTTTTCTTTTTAGTAATTTGACGCTAACAACATAGTTAACATTGATAGCATCCATCTTTAATAATTATATGCTAATTGTATTGTAGTCAAAAAAACGCTAATTGTATAACTAAATGGACAATTAAATAAATATTTTTTTTGTATCTAACATCATTGTTATGGTTAATAGCGTCTAATTTTAGTAATTCTATGCTAATTGTACAACTAAATGGATAATTAATATATAGCTATTTTATTTGAAGCTAACAAGATTGTTATGGTTTAGAGCGTCCACTTATTATTATTATACACTCTCTTGTTAGCTAATCTATGTTGTTAGCACGTAACGTATCCCAACATTAGTGCATGCGTTTGTGTTGAATTGGAAACATGTGGTCCAAAATTACAACTAAAATTTAAATTTATTATCACTACTGCGGCGGGAGATATTGGAATAAAACTTCCTTTTCCATTAAATTTTCCTGACACACGCGCTCTCTTCTTGGTATAGGGTTAGTATGGTCAAGAAAATGTTGAGTTTCTAAATACTCAACTTTAGACACCAGAATCTTAATAAAAATATTATATATGTATATTGATTTATATAACCCATATGTTTATTTTATTTTTGACAAAAGGTTTTCTTGAATTAATTGAACAGGTTACAAAAATTAAATAAACCCATAACAAACCCAAATGGGTCTGGTAAAAAAGAAACCTAAGCTAATCTGCTACAAAAAAGATCCAATAAACAAAGCATGAAACCCTAATTCCGCATAAGCCGCCTCCGCCGAGCAGTCCAAGCCACACCGGAATTTCGAGCATCCGCCGCCTACGTAACCTAGCCGGAGAACAGCAGAGAAGCCTCCAACTGAATTGGAAGACCTTAACATCGAAAGAGTACTACGCCGGCAAGAAGGCTGGAAAAGAGTACGACATGCGAAGCGGAGAGAGACAAGGAGAACATTGAAACCCTAGATCGGACTTCGCCATAAAACCTGATGCATGTGGCTACTTTTCGCGTACCCGTCACCGTCCTCTTATGGCGACTTTACTCGGGACACCAACGACAAACAGGAACCCGCACAGATCTACCGCTTAACCTGCCGCATCTCAACACAACCGCCGGACTCCACCGGAAGTGAAGGGACCGCCAACACCAGGAGGACAACACCGAGCACCGACCGCGAAAAACCCTTGAGGAAGCTCTCTCGCCATGTCCTCATCCGGCGAGATCTGCAAAGAGCTGCCGAGCCACGGAGCGCCGCCGAGACTGAACTACAACTCAACCGGCCGCCACCAGAGTCGCCCACCTGAAACCTTCAAACGACGGATAGAGAAACGAGGGCAAAAAGAGATCGGCACCTCTCACAGATCGACGGCGACGCCGGAAATGGAGAGGATACCTCGGCGGAGCGAACGAGAAGAGAAGAAAAGTGAGAGAGAGAAGAGAGAGAAATTTAGATGGAACAATTATCATTTAATTTGTAGGCTTAAAATTAAAGTTCTTTGTTAGCTAGAAGTTATTATCTTTGCATTTCTTTTTCTCTGTCTTTCTATTTTTGTATCATATAATTGTTGACTAAATATACATGAAAGTAAGACTATCCAAATCCTTTTCTCCAACTTTACAAATGTTAAAAGCAAAATATTCAAATGGTTTTTTCATGATGTTTTATCTTGTGAAGACCAAATATTTGTGTTAAATCTTCATTTATTCTGAAGTGACTCTTCTTTCCAGCTTTAAGAAAACTACTCTGAAATCTCAGTTTTTACTGCTGCTGCTCCTTTCTCACAAATCTAAAAAGTCCTTTCCAGCTTTAAGAAACTACTCGGAAATCTCAGTTTACCGCTCAGTGTTTCATCTGGATACCATGCTCAGTACTGGTTTTGTGCTCAGCAATATCTGTTTCTGGCTCTTCCTTGACTTGCTTCAGCCTTGCCATTTTTGCATAAAACCAAAACATATAATACATTCTCGACGACATGTCTCAAATTTTATAAATTAAATTTCACGATTAAGCTCTAAGTTCCAATCTAATGCTAGTCAACCGAAGGCATTATTATGTACGTATCAGAGAATACAAATAAAGCGTTGTTGGTAGTTCGATTGCTCACGTTTTAGAGAGCGAGAAAGAGAGACAAAGGAAACCTTTTCTTAGCTGACCTGGGAAGACGTTAGCAAAGCCATCAGCTTTCTCAATCAACTGTTCAACGGTAATAGCAGCTAGGCTTTCGTATTTGTGATTACCAAGTATAGAAGCTGATGAATACATCTTTGATCCCATCCCAAGCCTACGCTCGGTCTCTTTGGCAGTAGCAAGTTTAACACCTATAATAAAAACCATAGGGAACAATAAGATTAAAGTCAAAGACAAAAGTATACATATAGATATAAACCGATAATCATCTCGACGTTGACACCAAGATCTAATGCTCTTGTAATGGTATATGCATTATCATGGAGGATCAAACAAAGGAAACACACCAACGATTTTCCATGAACCACCTGAGCTTTCTTTTGTTTTCTCAGGTACAATATGTATTGCAACAGTTAACGACATGAGTCCATGCTCAGCGTACTTATCGGTTGCTGAGTGGACTTTCCTCAGATTAGCTCTTTCGCTGCACATATCAAGAATCTGAATATCATCAAAAGAAATCGGTTTTTAGTTAAATCATTGAAGAGAAGAGACAATACTAAAACTTAAGATAAACAATGAGGGAAATTTTTTATTCAAGAAATTTATACTCGGTGCCAGACTCCATTACTAGCTTTTGCCTGAATGAAACAAACAAACACACAAACAATGAGGGAAATTTTTTATTCAAGAAATTTAAAAACACATGAAAACAATTTTTTATGTGCATAAACCTCTTTTAGATCAACAAGCATCCCAACCATATCAGCATCAATAGCATCTTGATTCTCTGTTCTTGAAGCTCTAGCACCTAAACGCAAAACATCTTCTTTCTCAACGACAATTGCAATAATTATATATTTAAATATATAAATGTTTTTTTTTGAATCTAATGTTAAATTATACTCAAAAGAAATGTACTTTTTACAAACGGTTTGTGGGAATTTTTAACTTAAGAGCTAGCTAGTTTGAAACAAAGCTTCATGGAATTGGTCTCGCAAACAAAAGTCGCAGTCCGTCTTCGTATCTCTTCACTCCGGAGTCGTGGATGGTACTAAGCCGATTTCGTATGACTCTCTCCACATTTTTGGTAACTTGACTGGATGGCAAGGGGTGTTCACCATGTTTCCTGCGGTTTCTCTCTCCCCAAAGTACATGGATCGCCACTTGAAACCCATATCTCATGATAAAGGTCTGAGTTGAGTTTCCAATTGTATGGGTGAGCATGTGCACCAAGTCGTCCCATTCTTCTGTGTAAGCTGATAACAGCAACCCTTTCATTAGCGTAGCACATACCTCTCTTGTATATGAACACTTGAAGAAGAGATGCTCCCTTGTCTCTCTAGTTTCATCACATAGCACACATCCTACATTCACATTGTGGTTCCACTTTTCCATTCTTTCCCCTGTGGCTAATATGTTCTTCAACACTATCCAACATATGAATGAGAACTTTGGGGTGGCGTATGAAAACCACACCCCCGGATGAGGCTCCCATGGTGGATTTGGACTTCTTACTTGCTTCCATGTTTCTTTGGAAGAGAAAGAAGGCTTGTAGTTAGCATTTTTTCCTTTCCACATGTGATTATCTTCCTTCTCTGGCTCCAAAGCCATTCGCAAGGTACGGATCTCTTCCTTAATATATAAATGTTTTATTATTAATAAGAACACAATTATAAACGTTATCGACGATGATTTGGATCTAACCACTGACCACCACCGATCCCTTCTCCAGATTGGCTGAATCATCGTGGTGCAAGTATGGGAGACGCTGAATAATCTATAAATTTTAGTGAGGCATCTAATTTTTGATAATAAAAAAAAAATATTTTTAATTATAATTTTTGTTTTTGAAACTTGACATGGATTCACGGTTGGATCTGTATGCCGGGCTTCGCTGAAAACTCCACGATTTATTTGTGATCCTGTGAACCCATCATACCGATTACTGAACTTTTTAACATTTTAGAAATTTATTAACTATATGTGGTTGTTACATGAAATAGTCAATAACTATAGGCGTTATTTTCGAATCCCTATTTAATAGAATTAACATTTGAAATATATTTAAAAATTGGTTATTTAAAAATTTAGGAATTAGTGATTACAACAATATAGAAATGTTGTGATTTATGTTAAGTAAATATGAAAATTGAGAATATAGGCGAGTTAATATAGGTAATTTACCTTATCTTGTTAATATTTAAATCGGCCAATCAAATGCAAGAGAAAGAACAAATCATTTTTCTATTTTTTTGTTCTTATTCAATGTTATAAAAAAATATTATTGTTAAGATTGTATCAAGATTTTCCTTAACTGAAAATAGAATATTCATTTGTCCTTTTTGTCATTTACTAAAATTTAAAAAATATTTTTTTATTAGTAAGATATTATCATAATCTTCTTTTACTAAAATAGTATATCTTAAAAATAATATATATGTTATTCACGGTTGGTTATTTAATTTAAATTACTTTGAACATATTTTATATTTGATTGAAAGTTGAATACATGATGTATATTGTTTAAAATACTGTTAATAACTTAAGTTTCAAATAACTATAGACATTATTTTTGAATTCCTATTTAATAGAATTAACATTGAAATATATTTCAAAATTGGTTATTTAAGTATTTATAAATTAATGATTACAACAATATAAAATGTTGTGATTTATGTTAAGCAAACATGGAAATTGAGAATATATGCGAGTTAATATATGTAATTTATCTTATTTTGTTAAATTTAAATCAACTAATCTAATGCAAGGAAAGAACAAACCATTTTCTATTTTTTCATTTAGTTTTATAAAACAAATTAGATTATTTTTAAGATTGTATCAAGATTTGTCTTAACTCAAAATAGAATATTCATTTGTCAATTTTTTGTTATTTACTAAAATTTAAACAAATATTTTTTATTGGTAATATATTATCATAATCTTCTTTACTAAAATAGTATATTTTAAAATAATATATAGGTTATTCACGATTGGTTATTTAATTTAAATTATTTTGAACATATTTTATATTGGTTGAAATGAGAGAATGTTTTTATTTTCCATAACTATGATATGGTTGAGATTTAAAAAGATCGAGGAGAATATTAAAGAAATGTGATTGATTAAAACTAAATGTAATTCGATTTTTTTTTGCTTCAAATTAGGAAATGAAAAATTTATGCGATTTTAAAATCAAGATATATTACTTACATAAATAAGAGAATTTTTATTTTCTATAATTCTTATATGTTTAAGATTTAAAAAAAAAAAGAATATTATGGAAATGTGATTTATTAAAATTAAATGTAATTCAAAGTTATCTATTTGTTGAGCTTAAAATTAGGAAATGAAATATTTAGGGGATTTTAAAATAAAATATATCATTTCTATAGAAGAATCTCATATCTCGAAATTAAAAGTGCCCCTTTTTGCATATCTCACTTCTCCTCCTCTGTGTTATACACCCGAACAGATTGGATGAATTTAATCATTGAGGATTAAAACAAATTGAAGCCGTAAATAACACAAAAACAGAAATGTTATTGACAAATGGGATTAAAACAATGAACTTGACCCGTAAAGTATATAGAAAAGTGTTGTAAAGTCTATAAAAAACAATGAACTTGACCCGTTAAGTCTAAATCAAAATATATCATTTACTAAAAGAGTATTTAATCAGGTCTTATTCGGACTATTGGACTAAACCTCATATGATACTCAAAAGAGTATTCACCAAATCAATCGTTTACCACCAAATCCATCTCTATAATAATAAACAACTTTTATTCGGACTATAGGCTTATTGGGATAAACAGGACATGTAATGTGAACTAAAATCGTCTTGGCAACAATATTCAATCAGACTTTTAGATCTCACACTCCTTTTTATATAAAATCTCAAACGTCTGTTAGTTCACATCACATCATTAGATCTTAGCTTTGTACTAACCGAGCTTCTTTTTTGATGGGGCCAAATGAGCAAAACAGAATAAAATTCCAAAAAACATAGAAATCCTTTCAAAACCGATAAGAAGAAGAAACCAATAGAAATGACAACGGATCATTTGACCAAACTTTTGATGATTCGGAAAAAACTTCCATGACCAATGAGAAAAACAAAAAAGAGAGAAAGCTTTTTGAAAATTTAGAAGATGCATACGATTGTGTTTCTAAACCACCTCAAACTCACCTTATATATAATTTCACAAACTTTTATAGAAAGCTAGGTATATGCCATAGAATATATTTTTTTAAACTCGAACTAATAAAATATTCAGTAAGATATTATGCTTTTTTAAGTAAATGAAATAATTAATTAACTTTAAATCGAGCTGATGATATTCTTGTAAATAAATCAAACCCCACACTACAAAATTATAACTAAGGAAAACTACATATAAAAGGATCTATAGCTTCCTCTCTATCAGCACGTGGATAAGAGACACCACCAAAGCTAAGCTCCCATTTGTATGCTTCATATCTTTTACCTCTAGCCAAACTGTTCGGTCTGTAACTTGGCTCAGGCTGGACACATAAGATAGCAACCGCAGCAACCTGTTCGGATCCAAACCACACAAAAGAGTTATCTTTCTGAAGCTTTAGCTAATGGTATTAGTTTATATTGGTGCAAGGTACTTCCAAAGAATTTCTTGAAAATATTGCACGAGTAAGACCTGTGGACAAACGTACAAGGATACACTTAAACAGCATATCACAAATGCTAACTATCATCTATACATAGAGGAAGATGAGTGAACATTAGAAAGAAAAACTGCTAACCTGTGAGTGATCCATGGTCTGTATGCCATCCACACCAAGATGATATGGAATTGTTGTTCTGCGTAGTGCTGGATGTAAGATAATATGTCAGTATATCAGACAGTTATGGCTTCACAAGTATTAATGCAAGTAACTCAGAATCAGAAGTAGACTATGTTGTCCACGAGCTTTTTGGTTCCTCTTCTTTCCAGATACAAAAACATTCTCAGCATTAACCTTAACTAAACAAGTCAAATTACAAAAAAGAATAACATAAGTTACATGAAACGAGTGATTCACAGAGTCTCTATTGCAAGTAACAACACATCATATAGCTCCATAAAGACATAAATTGAAGTATAGCATATCAAATTTTGTTATTTCTCGACAGGTGGTTAAATAATCCCATACCATAATCAAAAACGCTCCCATGTCGACACTAGGAGTGTAGGTCCCCCAGATGTGATTAGCAATGGTTGATGCCAATCTACCGAGAATCTTGTTTGTTACATCGACAACATACCAAGGCTTGTTCGTGTTCACATGGTCTGAAACCTTTGAATACCATGTTGTGTTCCATGTGTCCTGTAAATCAAGCATAGATTCAATAAAGCTACAATTCAAAGTCTCTAGCTAACTTTAACAGAACCCATTCTCAAACAAAAAGTGAGGAAGTAAAAGTTCCCATTTTACAAATCAAGAATAAAAATGGATGATGATCAAGAGGCTCAATCTCACCATGGAAGAAGTTGCTTTTTCCAGACCCATTTGCCCCAACTGTATCAAAAATTATATGTTAGAACTGAAACAACAAAAGATCCAGAGACTAGTGAGAGGTACAACAATTAATCAAGATTACCCAAAGACAAAATTTAGCGAGAGAATCAAATGTATAAAACATTGGAAAACTTATCAATCCGAGATACATCAATGAGGTTCACTAAGAGAGACATTACCAACACAGTTCACCTTGCGGCTGAAATCCTCAATAGAAAGTTGCTCTTTGTAACTTTTGCATCCTTCGATTATAACCTTCGAAAAACCAAATCCGAAACTCCAGAAGAAATTCAATACAGTGAAAAGAAGTTCCAAATACAATTTAAAGGAAGAGAGGAAGAAAAATTCGCACCAGTTTAATATACATAGCGAAAGGTCACTAGCTACTCCCACCTGTTGAAATTAACACGGCCCCATAGATTATTAGTCAAGCACAACAGATAAACGATGGATTAAATTCGAAGAGCATCGAAACCTTAATCTAGGGTTTTTACCTTCAGATTATTGGAGTGCAAGGCACAAATGCCACTAACTCTTAGAAAAAAATCATAAATGCCACTCTCCGGTAAAATTACAATTTTACCCTTAATGAATCTCCAATGATGGTTTGTCAAGGTTAAATAGCAGTGAATCGGTATAGGTTTCAGTAATACACGGTAGTTCAGTGGTCGCGCGCGTTCCTGAGCGCGCGTCGCGCCCAGGGTTCGAACCCTCCTATGCGCGGTACATCTGGTACAACTGGAGGATTATTATGACAGTTGTACCAGTACATCTGAAGGGTATTTGTACTAGTGGTACAACTCGTACATCTGGGGGTAGTTGTACTAGTGGTACAACTGGTACATCTGAGGGGCAGTTGTACTAGTGGTATAACTGGTACATCTGGGGGTAGTTGTACTAGTGGTACAACTGGTACATCTGGGGGGCAGTTGTACCACGCGGATGGTGAGTTTTCACTTAAAAATATTTAGGGGTAGTTTCGTCAGTTCACTTAAAGGGAGTGGCATGTTGATCATGGAGTGGCATGGGAGATTATTATTTGGAAGATAGTTGCATTTGTGACATTAATCCGGATTATTGTCTCCAGAGCCCCTCCGTACTGGAAACAAATCTCATATGCCCCTCTATTTATTAGAATATTTGTTAACATTTATTTTTAATCGAAAACTTGTAAATTTACCAAAAAACCTTATGATTTTCGTTGAATTACATGACAAACCAGTCGGTTTTCTCGATCAAACTGCAATCCAATTTGGAACCGTAAATAAACCAAGGAAATAAAAAAATCGGTGGTTCACCCGATTTACTCGGGTCGGGTAACCCACAAATCGGATAATCCGCCCAACTCAAAGATATTTGAAACTACGATTTTAACCTTACTGAACACAAAGAGGGAAAAATGTGACATCGATGGGATTCGAACTCGGGTGGCTAAACTGATAAAAACAGACCAGAGCCACTGAACTATCGTGTTATATTGTTAATTTACTCAATTTATATTACTTATAAAGTGATTTGGGGAGAAGTGATCAATTCAAAATAAAAGGGCATCCCTAAATTAAATCTATTTTTTGTGTAAATAAACCAAAAACACTATTTTATTATGTTTTTAATCTTTCCGTTTTTATTTAAAATTTTAAAAATAACGCGGATATATTAATATGTTAATCTGGTAAAACTATGAAAACTGGTAAAACTATGAAAAACGGGTAAAACTAAGTAAAACTATTGTCGTAAAACCGGTAAAACTGAGTACAACTGTTTTCAGTATAGTCAATATTACTGGAACTTTAAATTTGATTTTACAGTTGTACAGCTGATTATACTCAATTAATCTATGAAACTAATGCTTCAGTATATTAATATGAACAACTTTTGGATTTTTACTTGGAAAATGATGGAGACATAGCCGAGAAATTTAAAAACAAAAAAAAGAGTACTACATAACCGAGAAATTAAAAACAAAAAACCAGAGTACGAGAAAAGAAATTAGGGCCCATTTTGATTCATGTAGTAGAATCTCAGGCCCCGTTTGTACATGAAGCAATCGGGACATTCGATTTCCAAATCCAGTAGATGGCATGATTGAGGAGGCGTATTGTTCTGCAATGTTTTCATATAAACCGGGTTCTACTCAACATTGATTCCATGCAGTATCCTCCTCAACTTTCTCCAAACGCGGGCCACCAACTCCTCATATTCTTCACGCCAGACACGGAAAGGAACATCATCATATTGACCGAGAGGATCGCCGTGGAGGAAGCGCAGAAGACCATATAGGTAAGCCGCTTCCAGAATCTCTTCCTCGTCCTCTCCACTGGCGGCATTGGCAAAATGTAACAATCCGCTCTCCACATCACCCTCTTCAAAGTATGTGAGGATACCTGATGTAAAACCGGTAAAACCGAGTAAAACTATTATTGATGTAAAACCGGTAAAACTGATTAAAACTAGTAAAGTAAAACTATAGAGGATACCTTGCACGAAGTTAGCCGCGCAACTATCATTGTCTAGACAACTGTTCAGAAATGGCATGTGCTCCTACGCCTTGAGAGGATTCTTCACCAGGGGTGTGAGAGAGAGATAACGGAGGACTTCAGGACTCTTGCCAGCTTCGTTCATGATTCTGCATGTTTTCCGGAGGTTGCAGTAATCGGCGCCGGAATTTTTCTCGGCTTTCTGTAAGATCTTAGAGAGGATTTCGATCGGAAATTGTTGAAGAGAGACCATCGATCTTCTGTTGGCCATGGTGAGTCTCTGTTTTTCTCTGTTTTCTCTCTGTTTTCCGGAAAAAAATTCTCTCTGATTTTGGAACTTATTTTGTGTGGAAAACGGTTATGAGAGAGACACAAAAGTTCTCTGTATTTATAGACCCTTAAACTTGTTTGAGTTGCGTCCATAAGACGCAGAGATGTGTCTGTTCGTTTCTTGGGTTTGTCAAGCGACTGGTTGTCATCCTTGTCCCTGCATTAAACGGAGCTTCTGATGTGACGGTTCGCCGGCTTCTAATAATGATACATTTAATGCAGGGGACAAATAAGGAAGACAAGCCGTCTCCTGAAAAACCCAAGAAAGATGCTCATCATTACAACTTTCTTCGAAAAACAGAGACACACAGTTTTATACAAGTTTTTCTCGGTTATACTAGTAATACGAAACGATGGAATTTTGGCGCCAAAACTTAATACATAGTTTTACAGGAGTTTGTAGTTGTACAAATTTTCTTAATAGTTGTACTTTGGCTGTTTTCAATATAATCAGTTTTACTGGAACTTTAAATTCGATTTTATAGTTTTACAATTGATTTTGTTCAATTAATCTATGAATATAATGCTTCTGTATATTATTATGTAACAACTTTCGATTTTTGTAAACTTATCCACCTATCTTGTCCGTTATTCCAAAAATGATATTGGAAGTGTATGAACATTGTTGGTGGAATTAGTGTTGTATGAACATTGTTGGTGGAATTACTTGGTCGAGAGATTTTCCCAATCTAATTTGATGTAATGTCACCCATTGACCATAGTTAGGATGAAAGTGATTTTACAAGTTCAAATTTCATATGGTTATATGTTAAATAATTTTTATCCAATGATATTAATTATTGAGGAAAAATAGGGAAAATGTTATTTAAACCTCCAACTTTCGGACCCCACGGATACATGACCCGGATCCACACGGACCCTTTGAATTAAAAAATCCCCAATCATTCAAAACGGATTCAAAACCCTAGAAATCGAAATAATTCCAATTCGGATCCTTCCAATTCATCTCAATCGTCCAATTCCTATTCCCTCTCAATTCCGCTCCTCCTGATTTCGCTTTCTTCTTCATTTAAACAACGATTTTGATTTTATCGAACCTCTCGTTCCTCCATGAGCTGCGATACATCTTCGTCGACTGTTGAAGATGGAGACCGAGGGTTTCCGGCGAAGTGTCACTGCGGTAAAGGCGTCGTCATTCTCACGTCTAAGACGAAAGACAACCCAGGAAGACCATTCTTCAGATGTTCAATCATGAAAGATGTAAGCATATTGTCAAATAATTTATGGATAATGATTTATGCTCTGTTTTTTTGCTTATAATTCACTCCATATTGCTTTTGTTCAAATGGGTGGAGGATAGCATGTATGAGGAAGTCAATGATGCGTTGCCCAAAATTTCGAGTATTGAAATTGAGATTGAGAAAGCCAAATCCGAGATTCGTTTCGAAATTGAAGCCTTAAAGTGTATGATATATGACTTGGAGGAAGACGCATTAGTGACAAAAAGAGACCTCAACAAGGGGAGAGTGATGATCAAATGTTGTTGTGTTGGGCTCACTTGTGTTACTATCATTGCTATTGTGATGGGAACACTTGTTAAGGCAAAGAAGCATAAAATCGAGCTTGGTTCTATGTAGTTCGTTGTTATATTGTTGGTTATTGTCGTTGTCGTTGTCTTTGTATGTTTTCGTTGTCTTTGTATGTAACGTATGTTTAAAACGTGAAACGTATGGTTAGTGATCAAGATATCAAATTCACTTAATTTTACAGTCTTCCACAATACAATATTGTATTATTTTTTTGACATAAAAAGTTGAAGGGAATTCTATGAAGAGAAAATGGATTATGGGAGTGTGTGACTAGTACGAGAAGAAAATTAATGGAGATAAGGACTTTAATACCCCATATTGAGTCAAGTAAAAGAACTTTAATGCCCTGTTTGTACATGAAGCATTTGTAATGATGAGATGTGACTGTTCGCCGGCTTCGAAGAGACTCACCCATTGACTGTCCCCTGCATGCGTGAAATGGGGCATTAAACGGCTCCATTAACTTGATTTGACAATATTAATGACTAGTTTTACTTGTTGTGCCAATTATACCAGTTTTACAGGTTGTGCCAGTTATACCAGTTATACCAGTTCTACCAGTTATACCAGTTATACCAGTTATACCAGTTGTATAGGCTATACACAACGATTCTTAGTTTTATCAGTTATACTAGTTGTACCAGTAATACTAGTTTTTCATCCTCTTGCCAGTTATACCAAAGATATTAGTTATACAGAACGATCCTTAGTTTTACTAGTTATTCTAGTTGCACTGTTTGTCTCCAGTTCTCCTGCAACACAAATTCCAATTTGAATCGATTTTCGCGGCCAATATTACCGATGGGAGTACATTTATACTCAATTGCTAGTCCCAATGGTGACGAAGCACGACGGAGCCGGCGAATGGTGGTAGGAGATGCGAGGCGACGGCGCCGACGAGCAAAACCCGGTTGATGCGAGACGAGGAGGCTATGATCGGAGGCTCGGAGGCGAGGCTCGGGATTCTTTTTTTTTCATAAACCAAATCCATCCAATTATCATTTTTAAATCCCAACCATTTAACCAGGATCCATAAACCGAGGGTAAAAGGGTCAAACTACATTTCATTAAAGCGGGAAGGGTATGAGAGATTAGTTTGGGGTAGTCTGGATTTTTTTTAGAGCCATAAGGGTAAAAGAGATGTTGACCCTTTTACCTTCCTAGTGGAGCAGATCGAAGCAAACGCCGACGGAGGATAGACGAATCACTAACCAACCGGAGCCGCCGCGTTGAGAAAGGAGAAGGCCGAAAGAAGATAATAAGATCTAGAGTAGGGGTAAGGAGGACAAGAAGAAATTCGGGTTAGGGTTTTGGATCTATGGATTTCATCAAAGGGAGGTGGAATCCGGTGATTGAATCTGACACATAAGACTGCAAAGTCTAGAGAGGAGTTTTTTTTATTTCTTCTATGGGAGACTAAAAATATATATAAAAAATAAGATTTGATTAAGAGGGAAACAAAATTTTAAGTTTAATGGCGGTTACTCTCATTTTTGGCCTAAATGTTTAAGAGGGAAACAAAATAATATTAGAAATCAGATTCTAAAAACTCATTTTCCCTTCCCGCTTAGTAAATTTACGGAATAGCATTGACGTAATGCTGCAATAGAGCACCACACTTCGTCATATTCTCTACAATAGCACTTAGTGAAATCGTGCTATCCTAAAGCGCTATCAATGTTCATATTTTTATAGTGTCAAACTATTTGTTTATTTTTGGGCTTGCCATGTCACACTTCCATGTCATCATTATCCGCCTCTAGAACCCTCCTGTGACAACACGTCTGCAATCGACCAAAATTACTTCTTATTTAAAAGTATAGATAACCATATTTTTGATTAGGGAGCTTTTTTTTTCCATCTCCACCTCAGCAAACTAAAAATATTTAACATTAAAAGATGTAAAATGATCATTTCATACATAATTATATAAAATAAAATCTCTATAAATTAATAACGTCAAAATCATGATATTTAATTAGTTTAGAAAAAATATTAATTTATCGGAAAATTAATTGAATCGAAAACTTAATTCAGAACCGTAAAATTCTATTAATTTCCGAGATATTAATTTATCAAGTAATAATTTATAAAGGTTATATAGTACAGTTTATAAATCGCTACATTTGACAACTATATTTGATATAATTTAAATATAATAAAGAACCCATTCAAAGAAAAAGATAACAATAGTAATTAAATAATTTTAAGGATAAAATTAAGTAATATATTGTACTTTGAAATTTTGTAATTTTAATAGTTTACTAATAATATCAAACACAATAATATAAAAGTATTTATTGGTAGTAAATGTAAAGGAAACAAATATGTGACCAAAAAGAAATAAATATGTTGAAAACTAATTAAATCTATCACAATTAGGTAAACTTTAGCCAAAAAGGAAACAAATCTATGTTAAGCCACTATAAAATAATTATTCTAATGATATTTATAAAATAAATTTTTAAATAACAAATGATTTAAGTAAAAAATAAGCATGTAATTAGAATGCAATAAGAGTTCATCTAGTAATAAAAAATGAATTGGTACCAAACAAATTGTTTTCCTTTTTCTTTATGGAAATAGAAAAGTGGTTTTATAATTTTGTTATATAAGCTGCTTTTGTGTTTCTAGGGTTGTATCACTTCCAAGTTCAAAGTCGCAATGGATTCGTCACCCACACATGACCTAGCTCATGTTGTAAACTCCATAACAACCATTCCTTATGATCTCATCTTCGAGATATTATCTTTTCTTCCTGCAAAATCACTCCTACGATTCCAGTCCGTGTCGAAACTGTGGTTCTCTATTATCCGCAGCAAAAGTTTCGTGGACTCGTTCATGCTTGGGTCAACGACTCGGCCTCGTATCCTTTTATACCTCATGCATTTAGTAGCCAGACACGACATCACTTTCATCTTCTCGGCTCCTGAACACAACAACTACAATGACAATTCATCCTCCATAGTCATCGCCAGACACGAGATGACAATCTCGGATCCTGTCTATGGAATCAAATCTGGCCCTGTTGACGGCCTGATTTGTTTCACAAGTGATTCATCATCGATCGCCGTTTGTAATCCCACAACTAGACAAATTGTGAAATTGCCAGATATTACACCTAACGGAAGAAACATGCACGTACATCTCGGGTATGATCCAGTCGAAAATCAATATAAAGTGTTGTGTGTGATGATGTTCGATCCAGATAGTCAACAAGATATCCAACAGGAGCACTTCATTTGCACAGTGAGATCATCTCCCAAACAAGAGTGGAGAAAGATTGAGAACACCACCGGAGATAGTTATAGCAATATCTACGAAGGGATATGCATCAATGGTGCCATATACTACGGAATTGGACAGTCAAGAATAGTTAGATTCGATGTTAGATCTGAGAAGATGGTTCAGTTAATTAAAGCACCTGAAGAATCAAAAATCTCATCCACCACTCTTATAAATTACAATGGAAAATTGGGAGGTGTAGATTATGCTGACAATAAAGATGTGAGATTGTGGATTCTTGAGAATGCTGAGAAACATGAATGGTCGAGCATGACATGTGCCAACTTACCTTGGGAGTTTGAATATTTACATGTGAATTCCATAGCATATAAAGGAGTCATTAATACCGGCAAGCTTATGTTGTTTCATACATGGTTAGGGGCATCTAATCCATTTTGTGTTAGGTATTATGATTTTAACCAAGAGTGTATAAGAGATGTCCAGATCCAAGAAGTGGCGAATGGTGATTTTAGACGTATCCATAGGATTGGTGAGCTACCTGGTCATATTATAGGTTATCCAGGTTATGTTGAGAATATTAAGTTCTTGTGAGGACCTATTGATTTTTATTATAAACAGGTTCATCAGCTTCTGATTGTGACTTGTTTTATTTAGGTGATTTAAAGACAATTAATTCATCGAATTATTTATCTTTGTTTGAAGAATTGGTGGCTGTTTTCTTAAGTTTTCAATTTATTCCTTTTATATATTATATAATTAAAATATAATAAAAACTCATTCAAAGAAAAAAGAACAATAGTAATTAAAAATATTTAAAGGAGAAAATAAGAAATATATTGTACTTGAAATTTTATAATTTTAATAGGTTACTAATAATATTAAAAATAATACCATATGTGAACACAAATATTATTAAACATAATTATTTTCTAATAAATATTAATAAAAATAATAATACTTTAAAAATATATATGGTACTATTTATAATTATTATATTTAATACAATTAATTGTAATTATATATTTTATGTATAAAAATCAATACATAAATATCCTATTTAAAATATTTTATCATTTATATATATAAATATGTTCAAAGTTATATAAATAATACGAATTTAATATATAAAATCCAAAACAATATTTATTAATATTTAAAATATTCATATTTTATCATCTTATTTTTTATTTTTATTGAATGTTCTGTATATCTCTAAAATAAAATAAAAAATCTTCATAAATATTTTTATATTTATTATCTCATCTTACTTTTTAAATTTTTTATTCAAATTATGTAAATCTTTAAAATAAAATTTAAAGTCTTCATAAGTATTTCATATTTATCATCTCATTTTTTTAATCAAAATTTATGTATAATACAATTAAAAACATAATAAAGTTATCAATATAAATTAAGATACACAGTATTTAACTCAATTTCATTAATGGCAAATTAGTAATCAGCCTTTTTGAGAGTTAATATAATGTCAAAACATCTTCTCAATTAATATAAACTAGATTTTGATCCGCATTTAGCGCGGAATTATTTTTGATTTTTTGTTATTTTTAATTTGTTTCCATTTTTTCAGATTTTTTTATTGATTTTATAATACTATTTACTTTAATTATATATTCTTTTAATTAAAAGATATTTTACCTAGTTTTTGGATATAAGTTAATTATTACCTTTATAAAAGCTGCAACATCTTCTTCTGCAGTGCCTGCAATTTCTCCGATGAGAATGAGCTCTTAACAGTCAATCAACAAAGAAAACTCATATTACTTAGTTAAAGAGACACTCTTCCGCCTCGAAAGCCAATCTTGAAACTTAAATACAAAAAATTGTTGAATTATTCAGAATTGGCCAAAAAAAATCCAGACTAAAGAGTTTCCAAAATAAAATTCAAATTAAACGTTGACTTCCCAAACAATACCCCAATTTAGAATTAGACCTCGCCAAAATGGTACACCATTAATTAACTTAACGAATTGATTAGATGGCATTAACCAAACTGTTTACTGGCCCGTTAACAATATACGACGCCGTTCGGGCTTGGCTCTCACGTACACGGTTCGAACCCAGCTTAATGGTTAGGGTTATATGTATATCATAAATAATGAAATATAAATGACACAATGGTTACAACACACATACTCTTGGTTCTCATGTACACGGTTCGAACCCAGCTTAATGCTAGATTTTAATTTTCGTTTTATATAAAGCGACGTCTTTTGGTTCGATTCGATTAAACATAATTCAAGCCCGAACGACGTCGTATATTGTTAACGGGCCAGTAAACGGTTTGGTTAACGCCATCTAATCAATTTGTTAAGTTAATTAACCGTGTACCATTTTGGCGAGGTCAACTCTAAGTTGGAATACTGTTTGGAAAGTTAACGTTTAGTTTGGGTTTTATTTAGAAAGCTCTTTAGTTTGAGTTTGTTTTGGCCAATTCTGAATAGTTCATGAATTGTTTGGCATTTTCCACAAATACATTCTATTTTTAGTTACATTTCTAAATTTAGGTAACTAAATATATTTTTAATTATAAAAGATAATCTCGGAGATAATTAAGGACTGTATTATTAAATACAACTTGACTTTTTGTTTTAATAGTAATTCATATTTTTGTTAAGATTATCAATTAAATCCATACTATAATCAATTAATATTTAAAAATGGAAAATCGATCCATATTGGAAAGATAACTATTTTGAAAGTTAGTTTTATATATATTTATTATTATAATATTTAGTTAAGTTTTTATTAATAATTTAATTGATATTTAAGTTAAGAAATTATGTTTTTTTGGAAAATGGTTATTTAAATATCTTATCTAAATACTATTGCAATCTCCGAAAATATTTTCTTAAATAATTTATTCACAAAAAATCTTCATAGAACACGATTTTAGGAAATAATTAAAAGACATTTTATTTTAATAAGTTTTAGAATTTAACAAAATAAATTGAGTGGCATTCTTGTAAATAAATCTAAAAGAATGGATAGTTTATATTTTGTAAATAAATCTAAAAATAATTTTTTGTGAATAGATATAGTAATATTAATTATTGGTAGTAAATGTAAAGGAAACAAATATGTGAATCACTAAATAAATATGTGGCATAAAGAAACAAATATGTGAAAATAGTTAAATTTGTCATAATTCAATAAAACTTTGGTCTAAAGAAACAAATCTATGCTAATCAAGTAAGTATGTGACCAAAATAAAATAAATTTGTGAGATACTAAAAAAGTTTGTAAAAATTAAGTAAATATGTAACTAGAAAGAAACAAGCATATAAGAAATTAGTTAACTATAACAAAATTAAATATATATGTGGCCAAAAGAAAACAAATTTTAGAAAGCTAATTAAGTCCATCAATTAAATCTATGGCCAAAATGAAACAAAAATATTTGAAAAATTTGTAAGACGCTGATTAATTTCGTCATAATTATGCAAAAAAAAAAAAAAAAAATAATCCAAAAATTGTTATTTTGATTTTTTTTTGCTGAGTTTGAGATTACTATATAGCTGTGTTCGAAAACGCGGCCGCCGCGTCCGCGTTTCCGGCGGTTAAACGTTCGGCGGTTCATGGCCGCCGCGATTTTGATGTAATCGGCCATTTATGCGGAATAGTTACTAAAGCTTATGTTTTTGTTCTTTTTGAGTTGAAAATCGATGAGTATATGCTAGATTTACAAGGTTTAGGTGTAAAAAACAATTAAAACGCCAAAAAGAAGGATGGGGTGAGAAGCTTTAATGGCGGCCGCGCAGAAATAACAGAGAAAACCTAATTTTTGTGAGGAAGACGAATTGGACAAATTACAATACTACCCTTCATTAAAGTTTCTTATAAAAAATGACCAAAAATGAGACTTCTGGGCTTCGAACATGAGTTGTGGAGACCCGATATCAAGACTTTAGCCACCACACCACACTGAAATTTTCAGTATTAATCGTCTACATCACATATTATATATAATTTTATTATAAAATAAATAAAAACAAAAAATTCCGCCCCGCTTACTCCCCGAGTTTTCCCCGATTTTTCATTAACTCGCTAGGCCCGGCTCATCCGCGCGGATAGCGTCTAGCGAGTTTCCAAACAAGGCTATATAGTGATTTTTTTTGGTCAAGCTATATAATGATATTTATTAAGTAAAGTTTAAATAACAGATCTTCCTGTTAACGGCCGGATTTGTTGCACACGTGATTCATCGATAGCCGTTTATAATTCCACCATTAGACAAACTTGAAACTGCCAGATGTTACACCCAACGGAAGAGACATGTACGCACGTCTAGGATACTATCTTGTTGCTGTCGGAGATCAATAAAAAGTCTTGTGTGTGATGATGTTTGACGGTATCGACAGCCGTGCAGCGAACAATATAGATCAAGAACATTTCGTTTTGACGTTGGGATCTCAACAACAAGAGTGGAAAAAAATTGAGATCATTGAAGGTGATCCTTACGAGGATATCCATGGCGGGATCTGCATCAAAGGTGATGTATACTATGTAGTTAGAGACAAAAAGATAGCTAGATTCGATGTTAGATCCGAGAAGATGGAGTTTATTAAAGCACCTCAAGAAACGATATCTCACTCTCACACATAAACGAAGATGATATCAAAGTAAACGTTTACGAAAACGTAAACGGAGATATCACAACCATAACCACTTACTGTTGGACTCTTATAAACCACCAAGGAAAACTAGGAGACATATTATAAGGGCTTCTGTCTTATGCGCCTGTGGATTCCTCAAGAGAAACAGGAGTCTTGGAATATGATGGCTTCTGATGTGCCTACTGAGTGGGGAGATTTATTCAGAGACAAAAGTTTATCCTCGACGGGAGAGATTCATACCGGAGAAGTTATGTTGGTGTAACCAAGTGATTTTGATGTAGTGGTAAGGAGACGGGACTTGGGTGCACCACACTAAAGGTTCGATCCACCTGTCCTACATTTTCTCTTTCGGTCACCCATAGACGTCTTAAGTGACAAAAAAAAAACCTAGATTTCTATGGGCCTCGTGGGATTAGTCTTTTGACCTAGAAAGCCTCGGGATCCCCACGGTTATTAAAAAAAAGTTATGTTGGTGTCATGTTAGAGTCATCTAAGCCTTTCTATGTCTTTTATTACGACATGAACATAGAGTGTTTCAGAAGTGCCACAGTGGAAGGAATCGCGGATTGTGAGTTCAGACGTAGTGTCCATGGAATTGGTAAGCGCAATTGTCAGATGTCTGTTTTCCCGGTCACGTTGAGAACATTATGTTCTTCTAACACTAGTACTACTCTTGGTATTTGATGAGCTTCACCTTTTTTTTATTGGTCATTTAGTATCTTTTTTCTTTCTTTGAAATATTTTCTTTTATTTTATGCTTTTGAGTTTGTCTCTAAGACCACTTATAGTGGGGGTGTTGTAAAAAAATTTCAACAGTTGAAAAAAAAAAATTGAAGCTGCAATAAGACTATAGGGGTATTGTAAAATTAAAATTCTATGTGGCAAAAACATATGTTGTTAACTTTCAACACCCGTGAAAGTAAATTTTGAGACCATTTTCTTCTTTTTCTTTTTCTTTTAATCTTAATTAAGACATATGTGTGACACATGAACAACATTGATTGGATGCTCATAATCTATATTTATTTTTTCATCTCAATTTTTAACCTCATTTATTTTATAATAATTATAATTATACATATATATAATTTTTATATCAAAATTCATCATTTTTCAAACTCTATTAATAAAAACTTGTTTCATTTGTTTTAGATACAAAAAATAATCAATTTTTTTACAATACTTATTCAACTACCATCCAATAAACTCTTGATTTTGTTTTAAATAGCGTTTCGTAAAATGGATTCCAACAATAATCCTTTTAACACACAAAATTCTTCCACTTATCCTTTCAACCATCAAAATCCCAACATTTATCAATTTCAAAATCAATCTTCTAACCGACCCCAAAACATATCAAACTATGGTTATCCACCAAATTTCTTCATGCCGTCAGCGGTTCCAAATTATGGTTCATATTTTGGATCGATGATGTCATATTCATCTCAAACACCCTCTTATTCTTGTACTCCAACTGGTAACGAAATTGATTCAAATGTTGGAGCAACTGAATTTCCAGAATTTTCTATACAAATGACTCTTGGTGGTATGAGCGGTGTTCATGAAGTTGTTCGAGATGCAAATGATCCAACTCCTGCACGCCGGAGAAGTTCTAAATGGACCGCTGAGCAAAATTTGGTGTTACTGAGTGGGTGGATTAAATATGGAACATACAACATTGTTGGCAGAAATCAAAAATGGGATTCATTTTGGGGTAAAATTGCTGAATATTGTAATGAGCATTGCAAGTTTGATCCTCTGAGTGATGAAGATTCGTGTACAAATCACTACAACTACATCAACAAAAGCTTGGGCAAATGGGATGACGCTTACGATAAGGCTAAACGTATGCAACAAAGCGGGTGGTCGGAAGATGATGTATTGGTGAAAGCGCATGAACAGCATTCATGTGCTGGCAATGGAAATTTTAAATATATGGAGGAATGGATTGATGTCCGTGATCAACCACGTTATTGTAGCCATGCAGGAGGAAATACTGGTTCAGAAAGCAGTGGATCAAAGAGAGCACATAAGAGTGATGCTAGTGAATCTAACTCTGTAAGATTTAACACTCGTCCGATAGGGAGGGATGCAGCTAAGAAAAAAGCTAAAAAGAAAGGTAAGGGTGCAACCTTGGAAGCGGTTGATGAAGAGTGGAATGAATTCAAACAATGTAAGGCGCAAGAGTTGGAGCGATTGGACAAAATAGCCAGGATGCAAGAGGAGGCAAACCAATTGATGAAAGAAAAGACTTAAGCTAAGAAGATGAAGATGTGGCTGAAGCTTAGTGAAAATGAGCATCTCGATGATCAAAGCAAACAACTAATAAAGAAGTTGGGTGAAGATCTATTTGAAAATTAATTATTGTCTATTTTTGTCCTTATGTTTTCTTAATGTGTTTCGTAATATTATGCTTTAATAATGTATTTTGTCTTGTTATGCTTTCATAATGTATTTTATCGTATTATACTTTCATAATGTCTATTTGTCGTGTTATGCTTTAATAATGTCTATTTGTCTTGTTATGCTTTGATAATATATTTTTGATGTTATGCTTTAATAATATCCATTTGTCTTGTTATGTTTTGATAATGTATTTCGTCATATTCTACTTTCATAATGTATATTTGTATAGTTATGCTTTCATAATGTATTTTTGTTATATTCTGCTTTAATAATATATATATTTATCTTGTAATATTTATTTGTCTCGTGACTTCATCAAATTTATTTATGTTATAAATAGGGATTATTCTTATCCACCTCACAAGAACAGAAAATACTTCAAAAGAAATCATGTAGTCGCAAACCAAAGGCTGATTGATGACTACTTTGCCGATCAACCTACATATGATGATGCAATGTTTCATCGGCGATTCCAGATGCGGAAACATGTTTTCCTTCGAATCATTGAAGACCTGTCAAGAATTGACGACTACTTCACACAAAGAGTTGATGCAGCCAATAATGAAGGTATATCTCCATTAGTAAAATGTACTACGGCCATGTGAATGTTAGCATATGGTGTGGTGGCTGACGGGGTCGATGAGTACATCAAAAAGGAGGTACTACAACATTGGATTGCTTGCGTAGACTCTGTAAAGGAATCATAAAACTGTATGAGTAAGTGTATTTCAGAGCCCCAACTGAAGATGACTTGCAGAGAATTCTGCATGTCAGTGAAATGCGAGGATTCCCGAGAATGATTGGAAATATTGATTGCATGCATTGGGAATGTAAGAATTGTCCTACATCATGGGAAGGACAATTTACTCGAGGAGATAAGGGAATCACCACTGTTATTCTTGAAGCAGTTGCATCCCATGATCTATGGATTTGATATGCTTTTTTTTGGATGTCCGAGAACATTGAACGATATAAACGTTCTAGATCGTTCACCACTGTTTGATGATGTTGAACAAGGAAATACTCCAAGAGTGAATTTCTTTGTGAATCAATGTCCATATAATATGGCATATTATCTAGCTGACGGTATATATCCTTCTTATCCTACTTTTGCCAAATCCATTAGGCTTACTCAAAGTGAACCAGACAAGTTATTTGCACAACTCCAAGAGACATGTCGGAAGGAAATTGAACGTGCATTTGGAGTGTTGCAAGCTCGATTTAAAATCATTCGCGAACCAGCTCGTTTGTGGGATATAGCCGATTTGGCTATCATTATGAGTTCATGTATCATATTGCTTAGTATGATTGTTGGGGATGAACGAGATACATATGCTCAACATTAGAACGATTATGATCAATCTATGGCAAGTGGATCTAGTACTACACAACCATTCTCGACAGAAATGCTACCTGCATTTGCAAATCATGTGTGTGCTAGATCTGAATTGCGTGATTAAAATGTACATCACGAATTGCAAGCAGATCTAGTCAAACACATATGGGCAAAAATTTGGAATGTTTCGTGGTTAATGATATTTCAAGATTGTGAGTTGAGTCCACTGTACTAATTATGTGTGTTTTATTAATTTTGTTGTGTGTTTTTTAATTTATTATATTGTGTTTTATTTTCGTCAATGTATGTGTTTTAGTAATGTTTATCTCTATTTTTACTTTTTCTTATTTTTATTTTATTTGTTTAAAATATACATAAATAACAAAAATATAACAATAAAAATATTTTCTAAAACTATAAGTGTTAGTTATTTAAAATTAAGTTTAGTTATAATTGTTAGTAACAATATGTAAGCACAAATACAAAAAAAAAGTGGGGGTATGGTGTTGTAATGTTCTTACAACAAAACTATTGTAGAAGTTAAAAATTAAGAGAGTGTTGAATTATGATGTGGAATAAAAAGAAAATGATGTGTAAGAAAGAGAAAGTGATTTAGACAAAAAAATAGGTGTTATAAAAACAAACCATTGTACATAATCTAATAAATTAGTAGAAGAATTAATTGTGATCTCTTTATCAGCAAAATTGTATACTTTTGATACATAAAACTAAAAGCGTCAAATGGACCACGTTCTAGACATACCCAATATTGTCTGTTTTGATTCGGAAGAATAGTGATTATGTTCATTATCGATAGTGTTCATATGTCAATATGTAGGGATGTCCATAATCGTTAATGAAAAATACTTTAATAATATTTCTGTAAAGAAGTCGAGATTCAAGAGCAACATGAACTCGAGAGTTTTGACCTAAAAATTAAGTGTTTTGGACTATCAATCTCTAAATGTGTGCGTTGATAATATTAGCGTTAACCTATTTAAAATATGGGTATATTCATAACCGGTATATAATGTAGGTCATTTGCTTCTCTTTTATTTATAATATCTTTTTATATTTAATGCTTTTGGGTTTGTCCCTAATAAATTAGCAGAAGAACTAATTGTCATCTTTTTAGATTTTTTCTTAAAGAAGTCCAGATTCAAGATGCTTTGGACTATCAATCTCTTATTGTGTATGTGGACATTATTGGTGTTAACCCATTTTAATTCATTTAAAATATAGATATATCAAGGACGATAATATGTCATGGCCTTCTTGGCCTTATAAAATTCTATAAAAAAATCCATCTAATTTTGATTAATTTTTTAAAAATAAAAACGTGGTTAATGTCAATTCTGACCTTAAAATATTGAGTTATTTACTGCCCAAAGAATTAAACCGACCCGGATCCAACTAAACGGTTCCAACCCACCTGAAATCAGCCCTAAATCTACCGATCTTCCCTTGTGTTTTTTTTGTTCTTCTTCGTTTGTCGTCACCCAGATCCAAAATCTCTAAAGTCTTCCCTTCCACAACAAATACGGCGGCAAAGGTTAAGAACGACGAAGACAGAGGTTAAGGGAATTCGATCTCGTTCCAATCAGCTCTCATCGCTCGCTTTTGCCATCTCTTGTTCCCAACCAAATCAAGTAAAAAAAAATTTCTGAATTCCCTCTCTCAACTAGATTTGGGACCTCTCTGAAATCCCTCTCTCATCTCTCGTCCCAACCAAATTTGTATCATTATAATTACATTGAGTCTGATATACATTTGAAATTCTCATCCTTGCTTCAGTTCCAATTCTGCTCAACAATTAGACGAGGAATCAAGTCATATAGAATTGTATATATGACGTCTGTATTATGTTCCTATATGCATATATGACTTGAAATTCTCATCTCTGCTAGCAGCCTCCTCATTCCAGTTCTTCTCAACAATTAGGCGTCTATATACAATTAGGAGTCTATATCATTATAATTAAATTAGACAAACATTATAGGAAGAGCCTTATAGTAACTAAGATGTGGAAAAAAGAATATAATTGTAACGCCCTGTCCGTCCCTACCGGTGAGTCATCCATTCCTCTATCGGGTTCGTGGGCTCCACCCCTGTCCGACGGTCGGTGCGTTATTTTTCGTAGGCCCGGCCGAGTAATTTACTGACCCTGCAATCACCATGTGACCTTTTCCCATGTGTTTTGTCCTCACACACATGCTACCACAAATCACTTCCCGGAAGGTCACCTATCCTGGGACTAATCCAGTCCAAGCACGCTTAATTCTGGAGTTCTTTCAGGCAAGTGATCGGAAAAAGTAAGTGCACTTGGCGATATAGGTAGCTAAATTAATTCATTTAAGCCTTCCTCAAATGGGTTGGGCCCAGTATGTTACAAGAATCATATAAGTTATGTACGAGGCATATGCATACGCATACGAGCGCCTTCCACAACCAATATATAAACCAATTTTGTCTTGTTGTAGCGATGGCCTTTTCTTGCTATAATAAGGACAAATTTACAAATCAGTGATTTTTATATAGTTCTTCAACTATAAAGGAGCCATATGTAAACATCATTTTTATTGTGATATCTGGAAAAAGATGCAAGTAGCATAAACGTGTTAATTGAGTCTCTTGTTTTTGATGTGTTTTAGGAGTTCTAACATGTTCGTGTTGTTTGTTAGGTTCTAAACTCCAACAAGTCCAAACAAGCAAAAGAATGTCCAAGCTCGAGCTCGAACTCCAAGGCCTAAGAGAAAACTCAATCCTGCTAAATCATACACTTGTCTTTATGTTCGTATGTGATGTGTTGGTTTTATGTATCTTGTTTTGATGTACTTGGTTCACGTTTGGTTGAGATTTATGTATTTGGTTCACTCTTTGAACAACTCAGATTTATGTATTTGGTTTGGTTCAGATTTATGTGTTTGGTTTGGTTAAGACATATTTATTTATCTTAGGTACAATTAGTATAATTAGAACAATTCTTTGGATACAACTAGCACAACTGGTACAACTCTTTATCAGGAAAATAATTTGGTATAACGAGCACAACTATAACAAATTTTATCATGAATAAACGTGCAAAATGTGCGCCGCCATAAGAGTTTTTTTAATAAAGTGTTGTACCAGTTGTCCAGTTATACCGAATTAAGTTTTGTTAACAAAGAGTTGTACTTTCATAAATTTAATTTGTAACTAGTAATACTATAGTTTATATTAATTTTTTTTAAGTTGTACTTATTAAATTAAGTAAATAAACTAGAATTATAATACTTTCATATCATAACATCTGGAAAACACTATGTTAATTATTTTGCATATTGGTAATCTAAGGATTTCAATACTAACCTTAAAAGTATAAGATATATTATTCATAAATGTGATGTTTCTGCAACAAATAACAAAAAATTGATATTTCTTAATTAATACAGATGTGTAAATATATTTACTAATGTTTTAGTGATATTTTAAAACTAACATCAGGATTGTCTTTATCCAAAAATAATTTTTTACGTTATTGTTTTGACAAATAGTTGTACCAGTTGTACTAGTTGTATCAAACGTATAAGAATTCAAAATCATATCAAATTTCATGCAGTCATACAAAGTCTTATATAAACACAAACAACAAAACCCAACAAAAATCAACTTTGAGAATTTTCATCAGAAAAATCGAACAAATGGCAACGGATTCTTTTTTCGAGGTTCTCCGACTGATGGGGATCTAGTCACTTGGTTTCCCCCTTTCTTTTTCTTAATGTCCGGACGTAAGACACATTGGGTTAGTATCTTGTTAGACAAAAGACTCTTACACTGATCTTTGTTAACTTCCATTAGATATCTTAAAACATCTTCATCATCTAAAATATATGATGGCCTTTTAGGACCCAATATCAATGGAAGTAACTCAGAAGAAGCTTTATTACAGCTTCATATACCATAATTTTCATGCATATTCTATCAACCAACTGATAATAAGTGACACCCTCCGAAGTTCTTCCCATTACAAAACTTGAAATATGACTTTTTGATTACATCGCACTTCATCTCGCTCATCGGAGTAGTATCATACATAATCAAAATGTATGAATATGTCACAAATATTATCCATTATCCTATGAAAATGAACAATAAACAAAATTATAACACATTAGTTGTACTACTCGCACAGTCATACCAGTCGTACCAATTGTACTAGTCATACTAGTTGTACCAGCCGATAGAAATCAATAGTAGGGTAAGGTGGTGGGACCCAATGGAAAGTAAATGTTGGTGGGATCGGGTGGGGTCCGTGAGAATGATTAAAGCCAACACTTATTTATTTTTTTATTCAATGATTTCATTAAGGTTAAAATAGGTATTTCAACTTATTGGAGGCCACATGAAATTAAAAAAGCTATGGTAGAATTTTTTTGGCGATTGAGGACAACATAAGAATAAGACTAAGATCCATATATCAATACCATTCTATAATTTTTGGATCTGGACCGGTTATATAGCCAGTCCAGCTTGACGGATATAATAATACATGTTACATGAAAATACAATCAGTATTGGGCATAGAAGAAAATATTAGGACCTATTTTTGATCATTTTGTTCTTCTTTCTTATTCGTCCATGAAATTGTAAAACACAAAATAAGATACATGTATTTTGTGGTAATCTTCTCCAAATTATCCTTGAATGCATTCTCCATCCATCGTACTCTCTTAGCTCCTCTAAACTAGTTATGAATCTTAATCCATCAGGAAGACTCTTCAACTTTCTGCAGCCATTGATCTCCAATTGACAAAGACATGGCATGGACCCTTCTTCTACTATCCACTCTTCAAGGTTATCGAGTATGGAGATCTGTAGAGTATGCGGTTTAGGGAACCCGGCTTTCGAGCATACTATTTTCCTCTCTGTGAAAGCTTTAGTTCTAGTCTAACAATCTTTAAGCTTTGTAGCTTCTCAAGAACTGGCATTGCGTCCTGAGGTAGGTCACAAGAGGATAATGAAATAGAGGCAATTTGGGAAGGAAATTGAAGATCATTTGGTTACTTCCCAATCTTCATATCTAACCTTAACTGGTTAAGTCTTTTGAAACCAGAGACGAGGGCTCCTGCATCGATCTTGGTGGGTTGGCCTTGACCGTTTCTTTTGTTGTACAACATCAACTCCTCCAAGTGTTTCAGTGATGCACCGAGCGAAAAGAGGTAAGGCTCCCTCTTCTCCAAGGTTATCGGAGGCACATCAGATCCATAGAGTTATGAGTTTGGTCATATTGATGATATCTTTTACGCTATTGTGCTTCACTGAGAAGTTCTTAAGGGTCTCCAACTTCACCAAACCACCTAATTCTAACTTTGTTTTACTGCTGAGTTCATCAGGTAGCATAAGATATCTCAGCTTTTTCATCTTCTTTAAGACATTTGGGATGTGAACCATGGTCTCGTAAATCTCTGAATCCAAATAAACCAACAGCTCTAGATTCCCTAGAGAAGATGGTAACACAGACAAGTTTGTCTCTTTCAAACTCAAGTACCACAAGTGGATGAGCTTCCCTATGCTCTTTGGTAACTTGCGTCTTCTGAGACCATCTCTAATGGGACTGTATTTTCCACTCCAAAATGAAGTTTTGCTGTAAATCTTTTCCAATGGGACTGCATTTTCAACTTCAAAATATAGTAAAAAATGGGATTATTCCAAATATGGAGTAATACTCCATTTTTTAAGTCATCACTCTATTTTTTACTCCAAAATAGAGTAGGGTTGGAGTAGAACTTAACTCCATCTTTGGAGTAAAAAATAGAGTAGCTCATTGGAGATGCCCTGAACTGCGCTCCAAGGAGATCCAAGACTCTCAGCGATCTTAAACCTCGAAAACTCGCGGTTGATAATATCCAAGGACTGAAATCTCTAATGATATACAAAAGAGCTCTTGCTTTGGGCTTTTGAATCTGCCTCTGCTGAAATATACTAGGTTCATTTTCATCATCATCAACCAAATGTACAGCGAGTCTACGTGATTTGTGGTGGGTAGAGGTGATAGAGAAATAGTACCATTCCAGACAATGCTCTGAGCATTGATAACTTGTATGAAACTCTCTTCTTCGGCTTTAAATAAACAGACTTCTCTAACAACGTCATGCAGATGACACGATTCGATTCTTGATGTGACAGTGTTCCTCTTCCCTACCAAAACCATACTCCTCTTGACCAACTCCTCGAGGTAATCCTCTGCTACATCTACAATAATACTCTCTTCACTACGTACCATCATTATTCCTTCTGCGAGCCAGTAATTGAACAATGTCTCTGTTTGTATCTCATGATCTTATGGAAAATGGGCTAGGTATAGAAAGCAGTGCTTCAAAAGAGAAAATAAATATTCATAACTCAAAGACAGCACACTGAATACCAAACTACCATTTCCTCCGTTGTCCCCAAATCCACTTGCGATATAAGATCCAATATTTTCGTGTACCTTTCTCCACTCGGATACTGTACGTTTTGTAGCTAACAACCCTCCAAGAGTTTTCACAGCTAACGGTAACCCTCCACAGTGTTTGAGCATTAAATCATCAACATGAAACTCTACACATAAAACATAAGACTCTTCTTTTTAGCATATGGATTACTTCCATAAAGGTGCAAGGACAGTATAATTAAGGACATACCTATATCGTTTCTCTCAAACAAAGCTATCTTCTGAAAAACTTCCCAGATTTCTTCATGATTTAGGTATCGAGGCCTAAAGATAATGAATTTTAGGTCTGGATGCAAACCAACATTCTCATTCCTAGAAGTAAGTAATATCTTGCTAACTGCAAAATTTTCCACATCTCAAAATTATACACCAATTTAGAGAAATGATTTAATATATAAAACGTTATGAATTATGGTCAAGATGAGTCACCTGATCTATGTGGAAACGCTGGCTTTATAAGCTCCCAAGCTGCACTGCTCCATATATCATCAAGCACAATCAAACATTTTTGGGTTTCAAGTAGTTTGAAGAGCTCATCTTGGAGTTCAGAAACTGTCATTTCCACAATCCTCTGTACCTCGTTTTTTGGCTTAAGGCTCTGTAATATCCATCGCCACACATGCTTTTGCCTACACTCTTGTGAAGCAAACACCCAAGAAAATCCATTGAAACGATAGAAAACTTGTCTTGCAAGAGTGGTTTTCCCAATACCGCCCATCCTGCAAATACCTGAACACCATTCTCTTCCACAAGATGACACACAAGGCTGCTTTCAGAGAAGCTAGGAAAAGATTGTCTTATCTACCCCAATAACTCTTTCTGGTAAAGTCTCTGACTCTTCTTCTTCAACTCTGTCGATAATCTCCCTAGCTCCAAATCTCTCCATATTGTCTATAACCTTGGAGATCCTAGTGATTATGCCTCTGATCTGATAACTAAACTCCTGGTGAGCAAATGTGATGCAAGAAACTCTCTTTAAATGCTTCTTGATCCCTTTTTCTCTTTCATACCTTTCTCCGTTTATAAGAAAGCTCTCGATAATGTCTTCAGCATCATACACAATCTCTACGATGTCTTGTAAACAATTCTTAACTCTCTCACTTGTGCTTTTATTGGTTTTTTCTGCGTCTTTCACCAATGATTTTAGCCGTCTCAGTTCGTTTTGAAGCTCGGTCGCTTGTTCATGGACTCCTTTCAGCCGATTGGATTCTAGAATAAGAAGATCCAAGAGCTTCTGCAATCCAAATGCTACCACTGCGTCGGCCACTAATGTTCCCTGCCTCAGATCTCAAAAATGAGGTTTACATAATCGTTATCACCAATATCTAAACTTCAATTTTTATCATGCTCCAATGATTGCATCTAATTTATTGAGAAGAACGAAGAAATTGGCACCGAGAGATTTGAGTTTGGCTCGAGGATGAGGAAGACGACGATACGATTTTCCTTTAGTCAATTTAAAAAAAAGTCAATATTGTAATTAATCTGCTTGAATAGTCAAAGCAAAGTTCAGCATTTCTTTAGTTTAATTTTAGATGGGCTTCTAAAGTCTAAGCCCAACTAAATCTTCTATTTTTGAAGTAATTGCCCGAAACTGTTTTGAGCTATTGTTTGCATGTAATCTATATACTAGTATGATTTGCTCGCAACATGTGCGCACAACCATTAATAAATAATTTTTTTAATCATCAATTGAATTTGATAATAATAATATTATAAAAAAATATTTATATCATATTAATTATAATTATATTTAAACTATTAACAAAATTTTATACTTAACTAATAACACAAAAATTATTATTTAAAATAATACAATATATATATATATATAAACATATAAATCTTTCTTGTAAACATATTTTCATATTAGTTATAATAATTATAATTATATATATAAACATCAATATATATATTAATTATCATTTATATTTATCTAAATTTAAAATTCATATAATTAATACAAATTTACTATATAAAATCTTATTATGTACAACAATCATATTTATCAATATTTAAATCTATTATTTCAAACATAGGTTTTGTATTTATCATCTTGGTTTTTTTATTTTTATATGAGCTTGTATTTATCTCTAATATAAAATAAAATAATTTTTAAAACTAATATAATAAATAATAAAATTATCAATATAAATTAAGGTTAACAAAGTAAAAAACCTAATTTCATTAAGGATAATCAAGTAATCAACCGTTTTGAGAGTGAATATAAGGCCAAAGGCACTTCTCAATTAATATAAAGATATATGTTTAGGGTTGTGGATTTCAACATCACCAGCCGGCAGCCGCCATGAAAGAACCGTCACCCACACGTAACCTAGTGAAGGATTATAGGTGTTTTTCCATGGTTCAATTCCCAATTGCAACCTAACACAAATCCTTAAACAGATCTAGGTTCTTGGCAAACGAATCATAAAACAAACCTGGACATTACCTTTTGCAGCGGAATGATTGTAATGTCGAGATCAACGAACAGATGAACAACCTGCTCCTCCTTTGGTATCCACACTCTTACAAGCCGGGATGGCTGCTAGACCAAAGAGATGGATCAGATCAGAAAAGAGAGAGTTAGAGAGAGACGAAGCTCGCGGCTCTGCCAAGAGAAATCGCAGGGGATTATTAATCCCCTTAGGTTTTTCAAATCCTTAATCTCTCATTAATGGGCCCAAGTCATTTGACTAATGGCTCATTAATCATTTGGGCCCAAGACACAAATCAGGCAAAAGCCTGCATTTTGTCTGGCCCAATTCTCTGATCCAATACAGTAAATGCCACTGCATCTTACCGTATTTATTCCATTTAACTTTCCCGTTAGCTATGGTGTGTGACCCTTAGGGATCATACAATACTGGTAATAAGTCCTAAACTTATAGATCATGAGCGGGCTCTAGCAAGTCATCATGATCACCCAGTATTTATGACTTATGTCTGATCTCGACACTTATCATACTTTCTAGAGATAGTACGGTAGATTTCAGGACATTCCCAACAATCTCCCACTTGTACTGGAATTCTACAAAGGACATTCCCAACAATCTTCCGATTGTACTGGAATCCTACATTCCCTAGTCCTTTTGTCTCAATATCTCGATCTGGCATAAGGCAAGATGCGTGTCATCCTTATATAGCCAGACCATGTTTATCGGACCAGATTTGATACTGACAATTCAAACGACTTGGGCAAGTCCGTTTGGGAATGGCCATTCTCTTACCAGCTATCAAATCTCCGATTGGCCTAGAGATATTACCTCCGTTAAACGGCAGGGACAAATCCCATCTTGTTCCATCATTATGAATCTACACAATTCATAATACACCCAACCAAGGTCCGTATAGCTCCCAGTTACGAAACAGCGTTAGACAATGATCAAAGCGCATTACTCCATGTGCAGCCACATGCATGCGAACTAAGGTCTAAGGACTATACTCTATAGTCGTATATGAGAACTTCTTATGACACAGATATTAATATCTTGCAGAGTTCTCATCTTGCGGGCCATGTCCGGTCATATGCTCCCCTACATATACCTATGTGTCGACTTTGATGCCGCGCATCTATGACCCCTCGAAACTTGGTCATAAGTCTCAACACAATCTAGTCTCAACATGTTGTTGGTGTTCCAATTTCAACAACCTTCGACTATGGACACTATGATTTATGTCACTTCGTTAAATATGGGGTTTCAGGATCAAGTCTACTCATGTACTTCGATGGCCCATATATAGTGACATGAATCATTTTGGAACGATTATTTTATATCACAGTTAAAATAATCCAGAAATAAAAATTTCATTAACATTTTAAAATGTTTACATGAACCTTTCAAAATAACTAAGTAAAGCCCTTTACAAACTCCCACTGAAATTAAGACTACATCTTAATTTCACTCATCCTACAGCTACAGTCCGCGACTCGTGCTTAGGCATAAGGAGTGGCTTCGTTAATAGATTAGCAACGTTCTCATTCGATGAAACTTGCTTATCTACTTAACACCTCTGTCATTTATCTCACGGAATAGGTTACACCTATCCTCAAGGTGTTTGGACCTATGATGTGCAGCTAGTTTCATCTATGCTGGGTATCACATCAAGTTCAGTGATGAACTCTTCTTTCCAAACAACCTCTTTCGCCGCTTCTCAAGCTGCGAAATGTTCAGCTTAAGTCATGGAGTCAGCAACAGTGCCTTGCACCGCCAGTTAGACACAAGATATAGCCGGACTGTGACCAGGAATTATCTTTGTCTATTGGAAACTTGCCTTTCAGACTCTATCGACTTGTAGCACCTCACTTTCTCCGTAAACCAAGAACTTATCCTTAGTATTCCTCAAATACTTCAGAATATTCTTTACGGCAATCCAGTGATTCTTTGCTGGATTTGACTGGTCTTTACTTGTCTTGCTTAGCATTAAAGCAACATCAAAACAAGTATGTGTCATGGCATACATGATAGATCCAATTGCCGTCGCATATGGAATCCTATCCATGCATTCAAGCTCAGCAGATATCGCAGGACACTGTATCTTGCTTAATGAATTGCCAGGTGACATTGGCATAAAGCCCTTCTTGGATTGCTGATTACGTGTAGGACTTTGTCAATTTAAGAATCCTGACTTTGTCCTACCAGCTCTTTTGGATCTCTATCTTTAGATCCAAAATCCAAGAACTACGTGGCTTTACCCATGTCAATCATACAATAACTCCCAAGCCAGTCCTTTACCGACTGCAGCATTGGAACGTTATTTCCGAGAATCAGTATGTCATCGACATACACTATGAGAAATGCAATATTGCTCCCACTTATCTTTTAGTAAACGCACAGTTCCACTTCGTTCCTGTTCAAGTCAAAACCTTGACTACTTTAACAGAACGAAGATTCCAACTCCGATATGTTTGCTTCCATCCATGAATGGATCGATGAAGCTAACTTACGTACAGTATAATTTTTCGGAGTCCGGGCTCACTTTCGCTTCTTTGAATTTCGCAGATTCGTCGCTTTCAATGATCATCAGATCATGCGAACTTTCAATGATCATCAGGTTCAACTAATGACGAGAAATCACTCTCGAATTAGTGACTGATTCATTCATATCTGCGAACTTCAGGCTCTACAGGTGTAGATTCTACAGAAATTCTGTAAATCCATCTGTTGCTCTCCCTCAACAGGTTGAGCAGCCTCCTGTATTTCTCGAATTTCTTCGAGTTATACTTTTACTCCCACTGTTCTTCTTGGAAAGTAACTTCCCTTCTTAGAAAACAGAATGGACGTAAAAGTAACAAGCCTTGGTTTCCCTAGGACAACCAGCGAAGTAGCACAACTACAAATACTCAGTAAAGACGAATTTGGATCGATTCCAATCCACATTTACGTGGTGTCTTTCAACTGATATTGGTGGAACTATTTCAGCGTAAACTTAGATATTTCTAGAGCGTTATTCTTAAAGAATATCATGGAAGATTCGTGTGACTCATCTTTAATCATTTCTAATTAGATCTGATTCATTCTCACAGAAACACCTCTAGGTTTTCAGGAGAAGTGAGCTGTGAAACGACTTCACACTCATTCAGATGATCACACAATCAATGACTTAAGTATTCTCACTCGTGATCTAATCCAGAGTCTTAATACTTCTGTCATTCAGATTCTATACTTCATTCTGGAACTCTTTCGACCATGTCAAAGAATTCCGACTTGTGTCTCATCAAATGAACACAGTCACACTCACTGAAGTAATCAGTAGAGACAATGAAGTACAGGAAATTTTCTCTGGCATTACTGCTCATCGGACCACATACATGAGTATGTTCAATCTCCAATAAGCCTTTGGCCCTTTTACTAGCTCGGCTAAGATGGGCCCTTTGTCTTTTGGTCTAGTAAGCAGAATTCAAGTCTCATAAGATATCCTTTCAAATGAGCCCAAAAGTTCACAACTATGGGGTTTCTGAATCTGACTTACTCTATGTGACCAAAACATTTATGCCAAGAAAAATCAGGTTTAATTCATCAGATTTAAACCAATTGCGGTATTTATGTTACATTTAGGCACTCTTTGGTTTAAGACATAAAACCTATTCCTTGAATAGGGTGCTACAATTAACATTTCATTAAGATCAAAAGAACAAAACTTTGTCTTTATCAAAATGAAAAACATTCAAATTCTTTACAAGAAAATGAAAGACAACTCTGCTTAAAGCAGGTACATTGTAGCAATTACTTAATAAAACCAAGCCTCAAAGGCATCTACAAGTGAAAACCCTACGGCTGAGGCAGCATCCCAAGCTCCTTCCAGACACGCAGTTTCACTTGCCCTTCCTTCAACGTTCTACTGTTGCTCAGGCTCTGCATATTATAACAAATATCAGTGCCACAACCAGTATCCAATACCTACAAGGTATAACTTGAAGTAATAACATGAATACCTGAGGAAGTAGTTTCATAAATCAACTTCAACTCCTCATAATCTTCCATGAATTTAATGCAATCTCTCTTCCAATGCCCAGTCTCTTTACAGTAGCAGCACTTACCAACGTAAGAGGTATCTGACTCGGGCTCAGAAGACACACGCTTTCCATGATTCAAAATCTGGACAACTTTGTCTTCACCCTTGTCAGCATTAGGTTTAGTAAACCTACCCTTCTCCTTCATGAGATTATACAGGGTACTCTTCACGTTTGGCTCAACTGTCTTGAGCATATCATGCAGTTCAGTCAACGTCTTCGTTAAGCCTTTCTTGATATAGTTCCTTACGAACTTATCATAGCTTGACGGCAGTGACTGCAGAATGATCTCAGTTGCCAATTCCTGGCTAACTGGATAATCCAGTTTCCTCAGGTTATCAATGTAACCCATCATTTTACTGACATGAGGACTTACTGGATGATCATTTGGTAGCTTGCAGCTAGTGAGAGATTTAACCAACTGGTATCTCTCCACTCTTACCTGCTCCTGAAATTTCAATTTCAGGCTGCTGATCATCTCTATTGGCGACTCCATGTTCTCATATTGCTTCCGCAAATCTGAGTCCATGGTAGCCAATATCAGACCACGCACATCTACCGCATCATTATAATGCTTATTCCAAGCATTATATACTGCATGAGAGGCATTGGACCCGATCCTCACGGGGAGAGCTTTCTCAAGGACATAGTCCTTTCTCTCCTGCCTGAGAACTAGTCTCAGGTTCCGCGACCAAGTCAAGAAATTTGATCCGTTCAGTTTGTCCATTTCAAGGACATACCGGATCGAGAAAGTGTTTTGATTGTTTGTGCTCTTCATAGCTGAAATTTAGAGATAATTAGAGTTTTAGTTATTTAGTTCAAAAGGAGCAATCTTAACAACTTATAAGAAAACTCGCATTGCATTCAAAATTTCTTTGTTTAACCTCATAAGAATGCAATGATTCCGAGACCCATGTTTAGCTAAATCCAAAGTGGGCCACTGGCCGTCACCCAGAATTAGCTTTACTTGGTAAGCATACACACAACTAGTTATAACCAATAACTCTCGGTTGTGAATTGGACCCGAGGCCCAAATTCACCAGATGTCTCAAGGCCCGGGACTCCCGATGGCCCAGTCAAGGAAACCAATCTCTTACAGCCAAATAATCACTAAAATCTGGGACTCCCAATGAAATTAGTGATTATATACTACTTTACTTACGCGAAAACAGACACCTCACACTGTAAGCCATATCTGTAATCAAATAAGCGTTAAGTAGCTGACAAGATTGGAAAGACATCCAAGCTTGATATTGCTTTTGAGGATTTTTAAGTTTTATTTCCAAAAATAGAAGATTACTATTTTGGGAAACTTTCTTATTTTAGAAACTTTCTAAATTTAGTAACTTACTAAAAATAGAAATTTCTAATTTAAATATTTCATTAAATATTTTCGGGTTGGGTCACAAATTATAGGCCCAATTCTTTGGCCCAAGACCATAGAATTCCAGCTGGCCCAATAATTTGACATAACCGATCCGGTTTATTAATTTTGGTCCAAGACCAAATTAATTATCAAAACCATCGGTTATTTACTAAACCAGACCAGCTCTAAATTATTTGGTCCAACCAAATCAAACTTAGACCAGCCTTCGGTTTAGGTTAAAATTCAATTTTATGAATTTCAATCCGGTTTAACCAGAAATTAAATAATACCATGTATTAAATAATTTCCAGCAAACCGCGATTTGGGTTAACCGCTTAAACCATAATTAATTAAATAATTAATTAATTCAAACAAAGCAATCTCTTAAAAATCGTAACAAAAAAAATGATTTTGACTTAATCAACAACAAAATCAAACACGATTTTGTTATGCTAATTAATTGAACCAACAAGCGATTATCATGTTCTCAATTAATGAAGTCAACGCCACTTCAAGCGAACGATTCGCTTAGGGTTTTAACCAAGTGATCATTATTAATGATAATTGATCATTCGCTTTAACACATGCTCGATTATTAATTGGTTCACATATTATCACACGCACACACGCCTATCACACAAACAAGCCGAGGCTTAATCATGCGAGCCAATTAATTAATAACAAGATCAGCCGATAATGAGCAAAACCCAGCAAGCTTTCATTAACAATAAGATCACAAACGACAAACAACCGATTTGACATTTCCATTCGATACATGCCATTAATAATCATGCGATTCAATTGATACTTTAAGCAAATCAAAATCGATTCATTCAAAGATCCAAATTACAAGAAACCAAAACTTGGCTCTGATACCACTGAAGGATTATAGGTGTTTTTCCATGGTTCAATTCCCAATTGCAACCTAACACAAATCCTTAAACAGATCTAGGTTCTTGGCAAACGAATCATAAAACAAACCTGGACATTACCTTTTGCAGCGGAATGATTGTAATGTCGAGATCAACGAACAGATGAACAACCTGCTCCTCCTTTGGTATCCACACTCTTACAAGCCGGGATGGCTGCTAGACCAAAGAGATGGATCAGATCAGAAAAGAGAGAGTTAGAGAGAGACGAAGCTCGCGGCTCTGCCAAGAGAAATCGCAGGGGATTATTAATCCCCTTAGGTTTTTCAAATCCTTAATCTCTCATTAATGGGCCCAAGTCATTTGACTAATGGCTCATTAATCATTTGGGCCCAAGACACAAATCAGGCAAAAGCCTGCTATGGTGTGTCTGGCCCAATTCTCTGATCCAATACAGTAAATGCCACTGCATCTTACCGTATTTATTCCATTTAACTTTCCCGTTAGCTATGGTGTGTGACCCTTAGGGATCATACAATACTGGTAATAAGTCCTAAACTTATAGATCATGAGCGGGCTCTAGCAAGTCATCATGATCACCCAGTATTTATGACTTATGTCTGATCTCGACACTTATCATACTTTCTAGAGATAGTACGGTAGATTTCAGGACATTCCCAACACCTAGCTCATGCCGTAAACTCCACAACAACCATTCCTTCCGATTTCATCTTAGAGATTGATAAACATCAAATATATGATAAACATTAGTTGTTAATATTGTTTGTAAAGTCTCAATCCATAAGGGATACGCTCTTGATCTTGTATAACAACCTAGGCTACAAAAAACCTTGTACATCGATTCATATTAATCAAGGAAACTATACAGCTTACATGGTATTAGAGTCTCGTTTAATCCAAGTAGGGTGGCCCAAAAAGGGTTTATTACCGGTCTTAAAGTGAGATTCGGTTCGAGATGGGCTGATAAGAGCCATCATCTCGATGGGACATGTTAGGATCCCACATCAGAAATATGAAGGGACCAACACTAATATATAAAGAGTTATGACCAATCTACTCATTGCCAATTGATTTTGAGTTGGAAGCCCATAATAAACCCAAATTAACATGATATCATAGCAGATGGGTTTGATGCTATGCTTAAGACTAAGACATGGGATTTGGTACCTCGTCCATGTAATACTAATATTGTTCGTTTTATGTGCTTGTTTAAGCATAAGTTGTTGGGAATGTCCTGAAATCTATTGTACTTGCTCTAAGTGAAAGTCGTATAGTCGAGATGAGACAATCACATAACACTAGGTAGTCATAACGCTTTGCTAGAAGCCACTTATGATCAATGAGTTGAGAACTCATTGCTAGTGTTATATGATCCTACAGGGTCACACACCTAAGCAAACTGGGCGTTAAAGACGAGGTTGATCATTAATGTAATGATCCAGTGAATGCATATTTGATATGCATTCGATATCAATATTCTGGGGCAGTGTCGATCGATGCAAAGAGTGCATCGATCGATGCAACTCACGGATTACCAGATTAATTCGGTTTAATCGCTGGTTAATTCCGTTATGGTTTAAGTCGACATATATAAGATATATGGTCGACCTAAACTGATTTCTAACCTAATTCACAGCCACCAGAACTTGAACACAAACCTCTGAAGAGATTGGATCTCGATAGGCATTAGCATCCCTCCTGTCCAGTTTGTGTGCGTGTGGATACCAGTAGAGGCACAGCGTTTGAGGTGCTTCGTGATCTCGATTATATGCAAACCTTCCGCTGCTAATCATCAGGTAAATCTGAGATCCCATAGATTCAATTATATGAACCTTAGATCCTAGGCTCGGAATTCAGACTAGGGTTGCTAATCCTGATTAGAACTGCCATAAATTCCTTCAGTGGTATCAGAGCTTTAGGGTTCCATTGAATCTGTAGCATGTTGATTAGATTAGTTGAATCTGAATCTGTGTATGGTTGATACAAACTTGCTAAAATTCGTTTTCATGAAAACCTAGTTTAGGGTTCTGTTCGAAAACGTTTTAGGGCTTTTTCGCATGGTGTCGATCGATGCCAATCCGGCATCGATCGACACAGGGCGAAAGCCCGAATAAAATTTAGGGTTTTTCGCATGGTGTCGATCGTTGCCAATCCGGCATCGATCGACACAGGGCAAAAACCCGAATAAAACTCAGTTTTTGCCTAGTGTCGATCGACACAAATGTTGTGTCGGTCGACACAAACCTCGCGAGATTGATGAATCGGTTCAATTGGATTGGACCGGTTATTGAGCTTGGTTAATAATGGTTGAACACTGTGAATGGTTTAATTGCGATTGCTTGATTAGGTTGGCATCGACCGATGCTAATGTAGCATCGATTGACACTGACCGGTATTCAAAACCGGATCAATTGGATTGATCGGTTGTCGCGGATTGCTTTTGGTTGTTCTGTATCGATCGACACTATAATAGTGTCGGTCGACATCAGATTCGATGATTAGGTTATTGAACCTGAAATCACAGAACCAAAGCAAGATAAACCAATTAATTGTAAGAATTAAAACATAATAAAACTGAACGTTTTAAATGATTCCGTTCCTCAATCAAATATCAAGTGATACTTGATGTCTTTCCAATCTTGTCAACTGTCAAGACCCATTTAATTGTGCGATAGACTCGCAGTGCAAGATGTCCACAATTTCATGAGTAAGACAGAGGTAATCGTGTTGATGGACTTGCAGTGCAAGACGTCAACAATTACATGACTGAAAAGATTGGTTTACTTGACTGGGCCATCAAAATCGTTTTGAGCTCAGAGACATCAGGTGGATTGGACATAAGTTGTCAATCCACAACCAAGGGTTATATTGGATATAACTAGCAAAGTTGTTGCTTACCTAGATAGCTAAAGTTGAGTGATAGCCAGTGGCTCACTTGAATTTAGTGAAGTATGGGTCTTGGATCATTATATTCATCTGAGGAAACATTGTTTAAATATAATGCGAGTTTCTTAAAAGTTAAGACTTCTCATTTCTTGAACATCATAACTAAACCTTTTACCTTTCTTTGTTCTCAGCTATGACTAACACTCATAATAACTCTTTCTCCCTGCGATCCGTCCTTGAGAAGGACAAGTTAACTGGATCGAATTTTCTCGAATGGTATCGGAACTTGAGAATTGTTCTCAAGCAGGAGAAAAGGGACTATGTCCTGGAAACAGTTCTCCCTGAAAAACCGAGAGCCAATGCTCCACATGCAGAAAGGAGTGCTTGGGATAAGCACTCTAATGATGTGGTCGATGTGAATTGTCTCATGTTGGCTACCATGAACTCGGATTTGCAAAAGCAATACGAGAACGGGGAGTCGCCAGTGGAGATGATCACTAGCCTGAAAAGTATGTTTCAGGAGCAAGCACGAACTGAGAGGTGCCAGACGGTTAAATCTCTCATTGAATACAAGCTACCAAAGGATGGTCCATTCAGTCCTCATGTCATTAAGATGATGGGTTATATTGATAACCTGGGGAGGCTGGATTGTCCCATTAGCCAAGAGTTGGCTACTGACATCATTCTGCAGTCACTGCGGTCAAGCTATGATCAGTTTGTCATGAACTATAACATGAACAACTTGACGAAGACGTTGACTGTGCTGCATGGCATGCTCAAGACAGCTGAGCCTAATATCAAGAAGGGCACTCCTAATGTACTTATGGTACAAGGGGGTAAGAAGTTTAAGAAACTTGGCAAGGGTAAGGGAAAGGGCAAGGCAGTCCAGGTTGAGAACCAGGACACGCCTGCGCCAGCCCCGAAGCCCAAGCCGGGCCCATCTGAGACTGATAAGTGCCATTACTGTAAAGAGCTTGGGCATTGGAAGAGAAATTGCAACAAATTCTTAGAAGAAAAGAAGAAGAAGAAGAAGACTTTCGAGACTTCATCTTCAGGTATTTATGTTATAGAAGTAAATGTTACTACTTCTGGTTCTACTTCTTGGGTATTGGATACCGGCTATGGTGCTCATATTTGTACAAATATGCAGGGCCTAAGCAACAGTAGGAAGTTGGAAAAGGGACAAGTGGACCTGCGCGTGGGGAATGGAGCAAGAGTTGCTGCATTAGCCGTAGGAACATATAACTTGTCTTTACCTTCTGGTTTGGTTTTAAAGCTTAATAATTGCTACTATGTACCTGCTATAAGCAGAAATATTATTTCCATTCCTGTTTTGGATGTGGAAGGATATCAGTTTTCAATTAAGAATAAATGTTGTTCTTTTGATTACAATGATATATTTTATGGTAGCAGCCCATTAGAGAATGGACTTTATGTTTTAAACCAGACTGCACCAATCTATAACATTAACACCAAGAGATTCAAATCAAATGATACGAATCAGATTTTTCTTTGGCATTGTCGTTTGGGCCACATAAACGAGAAACGGATCCAAAAGCTCCATAGTGATGGGCTTCTGGGCTCATTTGATTATGAATCATGTGAGAAATGTGAATCTTGTTTACTAGCCAAAATGACTAAGGCCCCTTTCAACAAATCAAATGAAAGGGCCAGTGACCTATTGGGCCTTATAGACACAGATGTGTGCGGCCCAATGAGCACAAGTGCCAGAGGAAATTTTCGATACTTCATTACCTTCACTGATGATTTCAGCAGGTATGGCTATGTCTATTTAATGAGACACAAGTCGGAATCTTTTGAAAGGTTCAAAGAATTCCAAAATGAAGTACAGAATCAACTTAGCAAAAGTATTAAGGCTCTTCGATCAGATCGTGGAGGAGAATACTTAAGCCAAGAATTCAGTGATCATTTGAGAGATTGTGGAATTGTTTCACAACTCACTCCTCCTGGAACACCACAATGGAATGGGGTGTCCGAGAGGAGGAATCGAACTTTATTAGATATGGTTCGATCAATGATGAGTCTCTCAACTCTTCCATTATCCTTTTGGGGATACGCTCTAGAAACGTCTGCGTTTACACTAAATAGGGTTCCGTCAAAATCAGTTGCAAAGACACCACATGAGATGTGGACTGGAAATGTTCCGAGTTTGTCTTTCCTGAAGATTTGGGGTTGCGAAGCTTATGTTAAGCGATTAATTACAGATAAGCTCGAACCCAAATCTGATAAGTGCTACTTCGTTGGTTATCCTAAGGAAACCAAGGCATACTACTTTTACAACCAATCCGAGAACAAAGTGTTTGTTGCTCGGAACTGTGTTTTTCTTGAGAGAGAGTTTCTTTCCAAGAGAAACAGTGGGAGTAAAGTACAACTCGAAGAAGTTCGAGGGCCACAGGAAACCGCCCAGCCCATTGTGGAGGAGCAACAGTTAGATCTACAAAGAGTTGTAGAGCCAACGCCTGTGGAGCCTGAAATTCGCAGATCTGAAAGGATCCGTCACGAACCCGAGAGATATGGATTTCTCGTAACCAATTTTCATGATTTATTGATCATTGACAGTGACGAGCCAGCGAATTTTGAAGAAGCGATGATGAGCCCTGACTACGAAAAGTGGCTGAAAGCCGCTGAATCCGAAATGGGATCCATGTCACAGAACCAAGTATGGACTTTGGTTGATTTACCCGATGGTGCAAGACCCATTGAGTGTAAATGGATTTTCAAGAAGAAAATTGATGTGGATAGAAATGTTCAGATATATAAAGCAAGGCTAGTGGCAAAAGGTTTCAAACAAATCCATGGTATTGACTATGAAGAAACCTATTCACCTGTCGCCATGCTTAAATCCATTCGGATTCTCCTAGCAACATCTGCTCATTATGATTATGAGATCTGGCAGATGGACGTGAAAACAGCTTTCCTTAATGGAATACTGGAAGAGGATGTGTACATGACACAGCCCGAAGGTTTCATCGATCCTAATGCAGCTAGGAAAGTATGCAAGCTTCATCGATCCATTTATGGATTGAAGCAAGCATCTCGGAGTTGGAATCTTTGTTTTGATGAAGCAGTCAAAAAGTTTGACTTCATCAGGAACGAAGAAGAACCATGTGTTTACAAGAAGACTAGTGGGAGCGCAGTTGCATTTCTCGTGTTGTATGTAGATGACATACTTCTTCTCGGAAATGACGTTCCGTTGTTACAGTCTGTTAAGGCTTGGCTCGGAAGTTGTTTTTCAATGAAAGACATGGGAGAAGCCGCGTATATTCTTGGAATAAGAATCTATAGAGATAGATTAAACAAGTTAATTGGATTGTGTCAAGACACTTATATCAATAAAGTCTTACACAGATTCAGAATGCAAGATTCCAAGAAGGGCTTCATACCAATGTCTTATGGCATAAGTCTCAGCAAGAAGCAGTGTCCTGAGACACCTGCTGAGCGAGAACGCATGAGTCGGATTCCCTATGCCTCGGAGTTGGGATCCATCATGTATGCCATGCTCTGTACTCGTCCAGATGTTGCTTGTGCTTTAAGCATGACGAGTAGATACCAATCGGATCCAGGTGAAAGTCACTAGACAGCAGTCAAGAATATTCTGAAGTATTTGAGAAATACTAAGGATAAATTCTTGGTGTATGGAGGAAGTGATGAGATGGTAGTAAGTGGTTACACAGACGCAAGTTTTCAGACAGACAAAGATGATTTCCGATCGCAATCTGGTTACATCTTCTGCCTGAATGGCGGTGCAGTCAGCTGGAAGAGTTCCAAGCAGGACACTGTAGCAGATTCCACAACTTAAGCTGAGTACCTCGCTGCTTCTGAAGCGGCAAAGGAGGTTGTTTGGATCAAGAAGTTCATCACTGAATTTGGTGTGATTCCTAGTATTTCTGAGCCAGTGGCTTTGTATTGTGACAACAATGGAGCCATTGCGCAAGCAAAGGAACCTAGATCACACCAGAAATCCAAACACATAGAAAGGAGATATCACCTTATCCGTGATATTGTAAATAGAGGAGATGTGAAGATCAGCAGAGTCCCGACGGATGAGAATGTAGCTGATCCACTAACCAAGCCCCTCCCAAGGCCTAAGCACGAGTTTCACACTGCTGCTGTAGGCATTAGATTTCTTAAGATATGATCTTGTTTTCAGTGGGAGTTATATTTGGTTTTTAGTTATGACTTGATGTTCGTAAAACATAATTTGGTTATGTTATTTTAATGAAATTGTTTCAGCAATATTTAATTGTGTTAATTAAATATATTGTCCCAAAGTAATTTATGACATTTTATAAGTCATCAAGTATGTGACTTGATCATGAAACCCTATAAGCAATAAATGATATAAATTATAAATGGTCCCTGGTCGAGGTTGTTAAAATGGGACATTAACAACCACGTGAGACTAGTATGTGAGGTGACTGATGACTATGTTTCATGGAGTCATTAATAAGTGTATTAAAGTCAATCACATAGATATGTGTTAGAGAACACATGATCGGACTTGACCCGTTAATGAGAACTCTACAAGATGTTATATGAGTGTCATAAGAGTTTCTCATTACGACTAAAGAGTGTAGTCCTTAGACCTGAGTTCATCATGTCCTCTCTTATATGGATTGGTTCGTCTTGACTTTGTCAAACGTCAGCCGTAACTGGTGATCATAAACACACTGATTAGGCGTATCATGAGATATAAAAGAGACATGGATGGAACAAGATGGGATTTGTACCTTCTATATAACAGGAGATAAATATCTCTGGGCCTATCGAAGATTTGATACTAGAAATGCGTGGCCGCGCTCAAACGAGGTGATTGTCAGTCGTTTGTTTCATCAGTACAAATCGGGATTCGATAAACGTGATCTAGCTTAATAAGGATGACACAGTTCTTGCCTTATACTAGATTGAGATATAGCTACAAAGGGATTAAAGGAATAGATGATTCCAGTACAAGTGGGAGATTGTTGGGAATGTCCTGAAATCTATTGTACTTGCTCTAAGTGAAAGTCGTATAGTCGAGATGAGACAATCACATAACACTAGGTAGTCATAACGCTTTGCTAGAAGCCACTTATGATCAATGAGTTGAGAACTCATTGCTAGTGTTATATGATCCTACAGGGTCACACACCTAAGCAAACTGGGCATTAAAGACGAGGTTGATCATTAATGTAATGATCCAGTGAATGCATATTTGATATGCATTCGATATCAATATTCTGGGGCAGTGTCGATCGATGCAAAGAGTGCATCGATCGATGCAACTCGCGGATTACCAGATTAATTCGGTTTAATCGCTGGTTAATTCCGTTATGGTTTAAGTCGACATATATAAGATATATGGTCGACCTAAACTGATTTCTAACCTAATTCACAGCCACCAGAACTTGAACACAAACCTCTGAAGAGATTGGATCTCGATAGGCACTAGCATCCCTCCTGTCCAGTTTGTGTGCGTGTGGATACCAGTAGAGGCACAGCGTTTGAGGTGCTTCGTGATCTCGATTATCTGCAAACCTTCCGCTTCTAATCATCAGGTAAATCTGAGATCCCATAGATTCAATTATATGAACCTTAGATCCTAGGCTCGGAATTCAGACTAGGGTTGCTAATCCTGATTAGAACTGCCAGAAATTCCTTCATAAGTATGATACATATGGCATTTTATCATGTCATAAAGCTCAATTAGTGGCAAATGGAAAATCACATGAGGCTGGAGTTGATTACTCAGAGACCTACTGTCTAGTCGTAAAACCAGTGATGATCATATGTCTATTGAACATTGTCGTTGCTTTGGAGTTGCTGATTCCCCAGCTAGATGTTCAAAACGCATTCCTTCAGGGTAATTTAGACGAAAAATTTTTCATGCATTAACCTCCTGGGTTTGTAGACAAACGATTCCCTACTCATGTTTGTAAGCTCATGAAAGCAATTTACAGCTTAAAACAAGCCCCACACACTTAGAACTCTAGATTCTCTGGATTTTTAAAACTGACGGGGTTTGTGTCGAGAAAGGAAAATCCTTCTCTGTTTATTTTCAGGAAAGGACGCGACATGGCTTATCTCCTTTTATACGTTGATGACATCATTTTGACAGCTTCCACCACTGCTCTCTTTCAGAAAATCATCGACACTCTCAAGAAGGAATTTTCAATGTCTAACATGGGGAGGTTAAGACACTTTCTGGGCATTAAAGCCGACTTCAACAGCCAATGTCTCTTCTTAAGCCAATCATTATATAAAGAAGACATCATTTCTCATGCAGGTATGGCCGATTATAAGACTTTTTCCACCACAGTGGACCTTAAGTCTAAGCTTTCCATCGACGATGGCGATCCGATCGATGATCCAATTTTCTATCGCAGCTTCGCCAGTGCCTTACAGTATTTGACATTTACGAGACCCCGACATCTCTCATTCCACACTAACAAACCACGTCACCCTGATCGAATTAAGGTTCAAGGAAAAACTCACTCGTACAAGAAAGAGATTGAAGAGCTTGCCATGTTTCTATCAACAAGAAGCTGCCAAATACTACAACTTAATGTCTGTAGTCAAAGGTTCCTCGAAGGCGACCTAGTCCTACAAAAAGTGTAAACACGGTTGAACAAAACATGTGTAAACTAGGAGAAAACCGGGAGGGACCATGCATAGTGACCAAAGTAGTTCGCTCCGGAGCGTATGAACTCTTCAACATGGACAACATCAAAATTCCAAGAAGTTGGAACGCAATGTATCTAAAGGAGTATTATCACTTTTTCGAGACTTCTGAACATCTGATATACTTGTATTTTCATGCATTTAGGCTATTGTTAGGATCATGTTTTACTTCTTTTTAGTTTCCTTTAGCTTCATTTCTTTGGTCATTGGTGTGTTTAGAGTATAGGATCATCTAGAGCTAGGTTTAGGCATTCTAGGCTTGCATTTGGAGTGTTTCCTATGTTTTGTAGGTTCTTGGAGTTGCTAAAGATGTTTGGAAGAGTTTGGAGGCCAAAGGAGTGATTGCAAGTGAAATGGTGATGAAGGACCAAACTGATGAGCTTGAAAGATTGAGTCATATGAAGATATTACGTTGACTTTTAGCACTGGGATTCTGAATAAAAATCATGGAAAATTGAGTTAGCTTTCTAATGGAGGTGGTGTGAAGTCATTCGGATCTATATGGAAAGAGTTATGCCTGATTTACTGGATGCATCTCAACACAAAAAGATTCAGACAGTCCATACCGGGTGGCGTATCGGGTGGCCAGGCCGATACGACCCTTCCCAGAAAAATCCGAGAGTTCATACCGGGTGGCGTATCGGGTGGCCAGGCCGATACGACCCTTCCCAGAAAAATCTGAGAGTTCATACCGGGTTGCGTATCGGGTGGCCAGGACGATACGCGTCCCAGAAATTGCCTTGGATCCGGGTCAACAGCCGGTTTGTTCCGGGTTGACCCGGCTCGCACCCTATTGACTATTTAAGCCAAAACCTATTTTCTATTGGATTTTAAGCTTTATTTTCTGTTCTAAACACTTTGTAAGAACATGTTTGGATTTCTTTGATTAATCTAGTACTTCTTTTGTGATTCCTTCATCAAATCTCTCAATCCATCATTAATCTCCGATGATCAACTCTATTTCTATGAGTTTAGTTGATCTAATGATGATTAGTGAGTAGTTCTTCGTAGGGCTTATGGGTTAGGTAGGATTATTTTGACGAGGGGTGATCAATGGATTTCTAGTGCTTTATTGTTTAAAATATCATCTGTCAAAGTGTGTTTAATGTCTAATTAGCCTTGATCAAGTTGATTAGAATGCTTAAGATTTCTTGTTCACCATGTGTTCGATCAAATTCCTGTTTATAGATTTGATAGAACTTTCACATTCTAGCACATGAGAATGTATGTTTAGAGTGATTGTTAGTTGTTTGGAACTTGTTTGATTGCTTGCTTGATTCTAATTCACAAATGAGAATTTGTTCTTGGATTAGGATTAAGTAAAGAGATTAGTATTAAGAGATTAAACTGATCGTATCGTTGTGTTCCATACTAGGAGGTTAGCTTTTTTGAAGTTTGAATTAGGATCCTTGATCATCCCGAGTCACCTGTCCGTTGACCTTAACCTTATGCCCTATCTTTATCATTGATTGAATTCGCATTCGTTTACTTGCCTTTTACTTACTTCTATTTGAATTGTTCTAGTTAGGATTGTTAGAAACTAAAAACTTAATTGAGTGATTTGACTCTAGAGGTTTAGTACTTGCTTATTGGTCTTATCCGTCCCAAAAAGGTTTGATACCTCAAAGCTACACGATAAGCTTGAGGAATTAGTACCTCAAAGGATTGCAAAATCCTAGTTATCAATTTGGCGCCGTTGCCATTTTGGGATTCTGGATATATCAATTCGTTTTCTATTCCTTTTTAGTTCAAGTTTTTGTTACTGATTTGCTACTTTCTCTCTTTTTGATGTTAGGTGTATGAACTTGCGCAGCAAAGGGACTACAAACTTAGTTGCAAGAGTTGACGACATCAAAGCACACGAGAGGAGATTAGCAAAGGAACGACGAGCACAAGAAAGAGCTGTTAACGTTGAGAGACTTGGGTTGGAACCAACTGTTGAAGATCTACAAGACTTTGAGAGTGTTGAGCAGCCGGTTATGGATAACCATCAGGATCAACAGCAGCAGCAAGAGCAACAAAGGCCAGCTATGGCCATTGGTGACGGAGATGCACCGGATACAAATGCAAACCGGCAAGGAATCATTCCACCACCGGTAAACAACAACAACTTTGAGATCCGAGCTATGGTGATGAACATGGTGAAAAACAACCAGTTCCACGGGCTTGCATCTGAGGATCCATTGCAACACTTGGACACATTTGATAAGATTTGTGCTACTACAAGGCTCAATGGTGTGACTGATGATGGACTGAAGATGCGTCTCTTCTTCTTCTCTTTGGCGGATAGAGCTAAGGATTGGGAAAGCACCATCCCTCCGGGATCCATTACTACTTGGGGAGACCTCAAGAAGGCTTTCTTGAAGAAGTTCTTCTCACCTACTAGGACTGCACATTTTCGCAATGAGCTATCCGGGTTTGTGCAACGCAACAATGAGAGCTTTGCTGAAGCTTGGGAGAGGTTCAATAGGCTAACTACTCAGTGCCCTCACCACGGTTTCACTAAGGAGACACTACTCAGAAACCTCTATCGCGGAGTGCTTCCTAGAATGCGGGCGATGCTAGACTCTTGTAGCAATGGACACTTCCTAGGCAAGGGAGTTGATGAGGCTATGGAGCTAATTGAAAATCTTGCTACAAGCGATGGGAACTACAATGAGGATTATGAGTGCACTAACAGAGGATCATCTTCTATGGATGAGAAGTATGAGAAGGAAATCAAAGCTTTGAATGAGAAGATGGACAAGATGATCTCCTCTAACCAAAAGCACATCAGCTTTGTGGGCAACTATGAGGATTCTCAGCCACTCCTCTATAGTGTGGATGAGGATATGACACAAGATGAGATTAACTTCATTGCGGGACAAGGTGGTTTCAACAAGGGCTTCAATCAAAACTATAGAAGCCACCCAAACTTTTCATACCGCAACCCCAATATAGCCAATCCTCAAGACCAAGTCTATCCTCAAGCTCCATCTCAAGGACAAGCTCAACAGCAAAAGCCTTTTGTCCCTTACACCAACCAACAAGGGTTTGTCTCTCAGCCTCAACCTCAAGGACAACAAGGCTATGTCCCCAAGCAATACCCTTCACCCGGTTTTGGACAACAACAGCCACAAGCTTCTTCTTCCTCGGGTTTGGGTAATGAGTTAAAGGGAATGATGCAACAACTCATCCAAGGACAAGCAAGCTCGGCATTGGAAGTGAAGAACCTAAAGAATGAGCTGCAACATTTTACTTCTCGCTTGATCAATGTTGAGAACACACACGCTTCCACTTCTAGACCTACCGGTACCTTGCCTAGAAACCCGGAGAAGAACCCAAAAGACTACTGCAATGCAATCTTCTCTACTGTTGATCATGGGAAATCAGACTATGAGCGAGAGGTTGATGAGATAGAAGCACTTCTCTATGGTTATGGACTCCCTCCGGCTGCACATGTCCCTCTCAAGGAGATGAAGGCCACTGTAGTTAAGCCTTCCTATGTTGCACCAGCTAAGGTGATGAGTGCTACTGATACTTTTGCTGAAGATATTGTGCCTACTGTCCAAACAGCACCAAAAGTGCTTCCTAAGCTTGGCAATCTGGGTAAATTTACCATCAGTTGTACTTTGGGAGACTTAGAGATTACGGATGCATTGTGTGATTCCGGCTCTACTGTGAGTGTGATATCTCTTGACATGGTGGAATCTCTTGGGATTAAGAGCATGGAAAGGTACCCATCTTCTATTACATTTGGAGACTCTTACTCAAAAAATCCAATGGGAATGATCAAGGACTATCCACTGAAGATTGGTGAGTGCACTATCCCAACTGACTTTATTGTCATGAAGATGAAGAAGAGTACCCAACTACCTCTCTTACTTGGTACCTCTTTCCTCAACATCACTGGAGCTTGTCTGGACTTCAAAAAGAGACGTGTTGTGCTGAATAATGTTGATACCAAAGCTTACTATCCTCTAAGGAGCACATCACTTCACACTTGTGGTGTCATCCTCTCTCCAAATGAGAATGATGTGTTAGAGGAAGCAAGGCTATTTGCCAATGTCGGCAAGGAAGTTTGGCCTAAACCCACTACTCATGGATCATTGAGTGAGCACATGTGACGTGCTCAAAAGAAGGGGGTGGATAGAGCTATTGGAACTCCTCTCATGACCATAAGGACTGAGTTTGTTGGATCCATCTATTTGAAGAAGCTGAGCATCGATGAGTAAAAAGCTCCCAAAGAGAAGGCTGTGGATATGGTGAGAAAGATGTCTCCAAAGGTTATAAAGGCTTCGATCAGTCCAAGGTTCCAAGGCGACTCAGTCAATCTCAGTGAGCTGACTTCTCAGGTCCTAGCCATCACTCTCGAGGGAAGGCCACACTCTTCAACCGCCTAAATCTCGGTTTGCGAAAGTCGAGCTTAACGACTTTAAACAAAAGCGCACTTGGGAGACATTCCCATGTTTATTCTTGTACATATTGATCTTTTGCTAGTCATCTTTGATGTTTTGCTTTGAGTTTTTATCAGGTTTTTGTTGATAGGTGAAGCTATGGACTCATTGGCGTTAAGAAAGGGCCGAAACATCTTAGACAAAGTGGTCGAAAGGAAAACAGTGAAGCCATATCGGCCACGATATCGGCTGGCCAGGACGATACGTGCCTCCCAGAAATAATCCGAGACATCATATCGGCTGGCGTATCGGTTGGCCAGGCCGATACGCTCTCACTGCCCAGGTTCACTCGACCGATACGCCTTCTCTTGGACCAGGTAACACTCCAACTTGTACATACTTGCATTTTAGCTTCTTTTCTTTCTTTTTCTCCTTTTGTTGAGTCTCTCTCTCGAGCTTACTTTCCCACCGAGACGGTGTGAACTAAGTTTGGGGGAGAGGCTAGTTGCTAACCATGTTTTCTTTGTTCCTATTTTCGATTTCCTCACTTTGAGTCTTATGCATTTCATTTATGGCATAGAAAAAAACCAAAAAAATTGAAAAAATTTCAAAAAAATTTCAAAAAGAAAACATGTAGTTGCACTTGCATCATAGGATCGAGTCTAGTTGCATCATATAGGACGCATGCATAGGGAGAAATGATTGAAATTCCTTATAAGACTGATTGAGTGATGACGTGTTCTTTATGCTAGTTGTTTGAGCTAGTTGATAGTCCTAAGATTGCAATTCAAGAAAGGCTAGAAAGTTAAGACGAACCATGCTAGGATTGCTTGCTTTGACACTTGATTTGAAACTGAAATAGGCTTTGAATTGACACTAGCTCTACCTAAATGAGAACTTTAACGATGACATCTAATTATCTTACTCTTGCTTTGTGTGCTAAACTCATGGATACTCTGAAAATATTCAAGCATTCTTATCCCTTTTACCACTCTCGCCTGCTTGAATAGACTCCATACCTTTCGCCACCCTTCTTTCAAACCATAAACACTCTTGTTGAGAGGTAGGCCTATTTTCTTGAATGAGCTAGGTAAAAAGTGTTGAGTATGAGGCGACTAGGGAAAATTTCCATATAGTGCAAGCTCATCATCTTTAGCTTTGCAATGGGCTAGAATCCAAGTTTGGGGGAGGAATTGGGAATGGAAGAAGAGAGTAAAGAAAGGGAAAAATGAAAGGGATTTTGGTTGGAATCTTATGTTTGTTGGCAAAGTGTTTTAAAAGAAGAAAAGCTCTTATGTGTTTAAAGAAAAGAAAAGTGTCTCATATTTTGAAATGAAAAGAAGCCAAAGGCTCACCTTAAAGAAAGAAAAGAGACCATTGCTAAAGAAAGATTTGAGCTAAGTTAAAAAGAAAAGATTTACCACTGTTTTGAAAAGTCTTTATTGATCCTTGGGGAGTTTGATTGGAAAGTGTCTGATTGAGAAAAGGGGATGAGGCAAAAATAGCCTTGGTCAAGGGTAGTATCCATTTAGGTGGGCTAGATTAGGAGAAGAAGTAATTGGGGCATGGGTAGATGGAAATCAACCTAGTATGCACCAATTGCCTCTAACTCTTAGCATTTTACTATAGCTCATTCACTTCTTTATAAGAGAACCTTCATGCTTTTGGAATAAACCCCTCTTTTGATTGAGATCACTTTAATCTCAAAACCTTGTCCCTTTGCCAAATGAGTTTGATCACCTTGCATTGAGTAAGATCCACTTGAAAACCTAATGAATGTTAAAGAGCTAGTTGATAGGAATGCTTGTCTAGGTTGAGAATTGAGCTAAGAGTTTTGTCTTGATGAGCATGGCTAAATTTTTGGAGTAAGCCTAACTTGATTGCATCTTGGTGACGTTGACTCGAATTGGGACTTGTTGATCTCAGTTTTGTCTTTGGATATGAGCTCCACCCTTCAAACCTTTTCCCCAACTTGTTGTGATAGTCTTATGCTTGCTTGTGGACAAGCAAGGTTTAAGTTTGGGGGAATTGATATACTTGTATTTTCATGCATTTAGGCTATTGTTAGGATCATGTTTTACTTCTTTTTAGTTTCCTTTAGCTTCATTTCTTTGGTCATTGGTGTGTTTAGAGTATAGGATCATCTAGAGGAGGTTTAGGCATTCTAGGCTTGCATTTGGAGTGTTTCCTATGTTTTGTAGGTTCTTGGAGTTGCTAAGGATGTTTGGAAGAGTTTGGAGGCCAAAGGAGTGATTGCAAGTGAAATGGTGATGAAGGACCAAACCGATGAGCTTTAAAGATTGAGTCATATGAAGATATTACGTTGACTTTTAGCTCTGGGATTCTGAATAAAAATCATGGGAAATTGAGTTAGCTTTCTAATGCAGGTGGTTTGAAGTCATTCGGATCTATACGGAAAGAGTTATGCCTGATTTACTGGATGCATCTCAACACAAAAAGATTCAGACAGTCCATACCGGGTGGCGTATCGGGTGGCCAGGCCGATACGACCCTTCCCAGAAAAATCCGAGAGTTCATACCGGGTGGCGTATCGGGTGGCCAGGCCGATACCACCCTTCCCAGAAAAATCCGAGAGTTCATACCGGGTTGCGTATCGGGTGGCCAGGACGATACGCGTCCCAGAAATTGCCTTGGATCCGGGTCAACACCCGGTTTGTTCCGGGTTGACCCGGCTCGCACCCTATTGACTATTTAAGCCAAAACCTATTTTCTATTGGATTTTAAGCTTTATTTTCTGTTCTAAACACTTTGTAAGAACAAGTTTGGATTTCTTTGATTAATCTAGTACTTCTTTTGTGATTCCTTCATCAAATCTCTCAATCCATCATTAATCTCGGATGATCAACTCTATTTCTATGAGTTTAGTTGATCTAATGATGATTAGTGAGTAGTTCTTCATAGGGCTTATGGGTTAGGTAGGATTAGGTTGACGAGGGGTGATCAATGGATTTCTAGTGCTTGATTGTTTAAAATCTCATCTGTCAAAGTGTGTTTAATATCTAATTAGCCTTGATCAAGTTGATTAGAATGCTTAAGATTTCTTGTTCACCATGTGTTCGATCAAATTCCTGTTTATAGCTTTGATAGAACTTTCACATTCTAGCGCATGAGAATGTATGTTTAGAGTGATTGTTAGTTGTTTGGAACTTGTTTGATTGCTTGCTTGATTCTAATTCACAAATGAGAATTTGTTCTTGGATTAGGATTAAGTAAAGAGATTAGTATTAAGAGATTAAACTGATCGTATCGTTGTGTTCCTTACTAGGAGGTTAGCTTGTTTGAAGTTTGAATTAGGATCCTTGATCATCCCGAGTCACCTGTCCGTTGACCTTAACCTTATGCCCTATCTTTATCATTGATTGAATTCGCATTCGTTTACTTGCCTTTTACTTACTTCTATTTGAATTGTTCTAGTTAGGATTGTTAGAAACTAAAAACTTAATTGAGTGATTTGACTCTAGAGGTTTAGTACTTGCTTATTGGTCTTATCCGTCCCAAAAAGGTTCGATACCTCAAAGCTACACGATAAGCTTGAGGAATTGGTACCTCAAAGGATTGCAAAATCCTAGTTATCAACATCTAAAAAAGGAAGACGAGAAATAACTTGAACTATGGGACGGCTTGATCCCCAGAAAGAGCATGTAGGCAACCGATCTTTTTATCGGTTCAGTTGTCCCCCTCTAAAAAAAGAACGGGGGGTGTGGGTCTGTATATAATATATTTTGAACCATGGTCAAAAACTCAAAAATGACTCGCCTAGCTCATGGACTTACCTTCTCATAAATTCCTACTCGGCAGCTCCCAAAAAGAAGCGGTTTTCTCTGCTTGACGATTCGTACAACCCAACATGCTCGGCTGTTCAGCCCTTCGGCATATCTGCTCGGGATCATGGACTGCTCGGCGAATTCGCGTCTCACCTTCTTTGAATCTCGTCTAATAGATCCGCTCGGCGATAAATCAGACCGTGATATCTCTTGTTCGGAGATCCTCCTCGGCACGCGGTGATATGCTCTTAGTTTAATTCCCCGAGTTACACTGCAAGTGCACAGGAAAATGTAGTATATAGGGGTCGAACCACATAGACTAAAGAATCTTGCGATAGACTATAAAGTATCGAGTAGAGCTAAGTGACAACAATCAATAAACAATAAAGTAAAAGCAGTAAATAGATCAGCATGCAAGCGAGTTTGTTTATCAAATACTAAAGGCCTTAAGTAAAGGGAGTCCCAGGAAATTAGGTCATGCACATTAACAATCAGTCATGATCGAATTAAGTACCATTATAGAACTCAAACACAGATGTAAAACTAACATACTTTTGTTGCGAAAATATACTAAGACTAAACCCTAGGAATCCTAATTTCTTTGCAATTCCTAGCAGATTAAACTAGCATTAAGTGCAGGTTCGATTAGTTCACAATTTAGTTAAACCAAATTTCTTTGCAAATAACTAAATTGCTCAACCTAAATAGATCAGTTTCCAAAATACACTTTCGTGTCAATTTATAAACACTAGATCTAGATTCCAATTGATCATTAGAAACTAGCTTTAAGAATAATTCAGGTTGAAGAACTAACATGTTATGAATCCTTAACTGGTTAAATCAATCTAACATGTCATGAAAACCCTATGAGAATCCCTAAACCTAACAATGAATCTACTCAGACATATTAAACGAATCATACAACATAATATGAGTAGATTGCATTAGAGAAGAGTAGAGAATAGAAAATGGGTTCAAAATCTTCTCCAAAAGCAGTACAAGGTACGGATAAGCCCCAAAACTCCTAAACTCTCTCTAGCCAAAAATATGAATGTGTAACATGAACAAAACAGCAAAACCCTAATAAATTGTATAACAGTCTTAGGTCTTCTTTGTAAATATTGGAACTTTTGGGTCAAAACTACAATTGTTCAAAACATCATTAATGCGCTGGCAGTTTGCGGTTTGGGTCTGTGTCACATAGTGATTTCTGCTCATCACGGCTCCAGCTCCAATCTTTGTCCAAAAAGCTCTAAAATCTTCCAAAGTTCTCCAAACGTGTGTAAACCTATAAAACACCTGAAAAGACTCGAAAGACACTACAAAAGACTCAATTATATACTTATGTCATGGCTTAAAACAGCTAAAAACCATGATATATCAACTCTCCCACACTTAGCCTTTGCTTGCCCTCAAGCAAAACAAAAAAAACAAGATGAGGAGAACAAGTTTGAAAACTTCAGAAACTGGTTTCATCGTTGAAGTACTACACTCAGATTCCCCTTAATAAACCACATGAGAATGAACATGCAGACATCAAGACCAACATATACTTCCCCTACACTTAGCAACTGTCCTAAGTAAACTCCACAATCACATTCAGAGCATTCAAATTCACCATATTGACTTCTATAATCTAATAAGTGCGGTCTCACCTAGGAAGTATCGATCAAAGAACACATGGAATGTTACTCTGTTAGCCTCTAACCACCATACTATCATTTTCTTGTTCCTTTCGTCTCATATTCCTTCCATAGCATCTAATTTTTCCTATTGGTATCATTTTTTTTAATCAATGCTCTTCCCTTTTATCGGGGTATTACTTTAGACACATTCCATGAATGCACGGGAGGTAATAGGGGTCTCTACCACTCCCGTGATCACGTCAAAGCTACTAGCTTATCCGCAATTTATATCTTTTTTACTCTAAGGAAGAGGAGAAGAGAACCATACTTAGACAGGTTTACAAGCTGTGTCAGAACTAACAGAGGAATCCAACTCAAAGTATACCAAGCCCCTAGCTGAAAAAAAGTAAGTCAAGTTAAAGAAGAAGTCAGTAATGGATTCTCTGAATACCTATAGTGATATGAGTGTCCTCAGTAGGATGATCTTCATTGGGTTTTCTAATAGTCATAAATCATCTGCAAGCTCATCCAATGGTCACTTGGGTCCCTGCAAGTGTAGTGATCTCCTCAAAAATTCAGAGTTTCTTACTAAACTGTTTTGACTCTATAAAACAGACTCAACTGACTCTAAGAAAAGAAAAAGATTATGTCAATACCACCTCCCCCCACAATTGAAACACGCTGTCCCCAGTGGATCGAAGCTTAGGATCGGTAAAAGATGAAAAAAGGATTATATGTACATCTGTTCGGTGATTTATAAGTGTCTCGCAACAGCGTCTATCGATGTTGAGCGTGTCTATTCTGTGCATTTTTGCAGACGGCATACGTTCCATGAATAATTAAAAAAAAACTCAACTTGTAAGCTACATAAACCAAAGACAACAAAAAAATCAAAGCAACGAGATAGTCATATAAAGCAAGTACATTAGTTCCAGTGTAGAAGGACTGACATAGACTCAAGAAAACATAAAAATTACCCAAGGAAATAAAAAGAAAGAAAGAAAAGTACAAAACCAAAGTAATGGAAACATGATCAGATCTCATCGAACTAAGTCTCATCATCGATACCAGCATATCAGTCATAACTACTAATATTCTCAGGGGTGGGCGAGCGTCTGTGGCGAGGAGTAGGTGTAGGAACATAGACTCTCTGCTGACGTCTGCAAGAGAAGCTAGCTATCATCTCCCAAAGGCTATTCACTATGTCATTCAGCATGGTCTGAAAAGCTCCTCTAGATATCTCTGTGGGATCCATAGGTGGTTCAGGATATGGTACAAGAACAAACGCACCAGCTTCATGTTGGGATAGTGTCCTGAAATCACACTTGTACTCACTCCTGAAGATAGTTGTGTGTCGAGATCAGACATTCGTATAGTACTGGGCGGTTGCAATGCTTTGCTAGAAGCCTCTTGTAATCTGTAAGTTGTAGACTTACTACCAGTACTATATGATCCTATAGGGTCACACACCTAAGCGAATTGGAAGCTACGACATGGGAATGATCATTATGGTAATGATCATACTAAAGTGTATTGGATGCACATTAATATCGACAAAATGGTGTTGTGTCGATCGACACAGCTTGTGTGTCGATCGACACAGTTCGGATTTTCCGAACAGGCTTTTCGAGTTTAGGCTTAATTAAGTCTGGCCCGTTAAGCACGTTTAGGTCGAATAATACTCTAAGATTTCGACCTAAACAGTGAGCCGTCCACTTTTCTTGAGAGAAACAGCAGACACACCAGAGAGATTCGATCCCCATTGATCCGGCACTAGCATCCCGTTTCCAGCGAGCGTGCGTGTGTATCTGGTAGAGGCAAGGCGTTTGCGTTGCTCAAATTGATCTCGTTCACCATCTCAATTCCGCTGCCAAAAGGTAAGAACGAGGTTGGTTCAATTTTCAATATATCAAACCCTAGATCCGTAGGGATCCAACAGTGGTATCAGAGCATGCTTAGGGTTTAGCTATTGAATCTGGTGATATTAAATCGAAACTTGATGTTGTTGATCTGATTATTGCCTGTTAAAATCGTGTTTCATAGAATAAATTGTTGGAATTGTGTCCAGTAATCTCGGTACTGTCTCTAGAAAGTAAGAGTATGTCAATGATCAGACATAAGTCATATAATACTGGGGGTCATGATGGCTTGCTAGAGTCCGCTCATGATCTATAAGTCTTGGACTTATTGCCTTTATTATATGATCCCATATGGGTCACACGCCTAAGCCAACAAGAAAAAGGTGTAGGAACGGTGTAGCAGAAGTACGGTAAAAGTGCTAGGCATTTACTGTACTTAGAGAGAATAAAAGGGTTTGGCCACTGTGTGTCGATCGATACACAAGGAGTGTCGATCGACACAGTGCGCGAACGCCTCGGAGTTAATTGGCCTTTGGGCCAAATGGCCCAAAACGAACTGAACGAGTTTTATAAACTCAAGACGAGTTCAGGTCGAAAACAACCAGCCCTAGCCGCGAGCCTCCTCTCTCTCTCTCTCTGCGCCGATTCCCTACTGGTCTAGCAGCCGTTTTCTGTGATCGCGTGTGTGAGCCTTTGGAGGATTCATCTCTCGGTGTTTCTCTGATCTCTGACCTGTTCTCTCCTTCCGCTGCAATTAACAGGTAAAAGGTGAGATCATCTTTTGTTTCTATTCGAGAAGAACCTAGATCAGCATGTTTAGGATAATCTGAATCAGAGAATTGAATCAGGATTCATCTAAACATTACTTCAGTGGTATCAGAGCCAGGTTCTGGTTTTTCTTGTTTAGATTCATGTTTAGGATTGTTTTCTTGTTTAAGAAGTGTTTTGAATCAACTACTGATAAGAGAAATCACTTAAGCAACAAGGAATTGAAACCTAAACACACTTGAAATCGAAAAAACCAAGCTATATTGATTTGGTAGAATGCGATTTTCATAAAGAAGTATCGACCAGGATCGCATGGATCGATCGATACGATCGCATGGATCGGTCGATACAAACGCGAGAGATTGACTGTGATCACACGATCGATACAGGTTCGATGCTGAGAGCATCGACCGATGCGGTTGATGGATCGATCGATGCGATTGGTTCATCGACCGATAAGGTATCGACCGAATCGGCTGCGATCGCATGGATCGATCGATACGATCGACCGGATCGGTCGACACAATCGGAGAATCTCTCGGCCAAACCTAATAACCGTCCGTGCATGCGTGAGAGCATCGATCGACACAGGATCGATGCACGATCGATGCAGGATTGATGCTTAGAGCATCGACCGATGCGGTTGATAGATCGATCGATGCGGTTGGTTCATCGACCGATATGGTTGGTTTAAGGCTCGGTTTAATGATTTTATTAAAATTATAAACGTCACGGTTTAATAAACAGATTTAATAATTTTATTAAGTCTGGTTAAACCGGGATAAGAAATCCAAAGTCGAAAAATTGGATTTTGTGCCTAAACCAGGATTTTCTAATTTGATTTGGTTGGACCAAATACATTGAGAAAATCCGGTTTAGTAAATAACCGGTTGACAATTGTGGTCATCGTAGTAATTAAAATTTGGTTAGACCAATTTTAATGAACCAGACCGGTTATGTCATTTAATTGGACAATTGGGTCATGTCTTGGACATGGACAAATTCTTGGGCCTCGGGCCAAGAAGTTAAAACAATTGGGCCAATTATTTGAGTCTTTCTTCAGATTAATTTAGAATTTATTTTATAAAATTATAAAGTCGATTTTAAATTAAAGTTTCCGAAATTTTGAAATTAGAAAGTTTCTTATATTAGAAGTTTCTAGATTTGCGGGTTTTGGATTTTAAAGAAATTTCTAAAGTTAGAAAGTTTCCGTTTTTAGAAAGTTTCCAATTTTAGAAAGTTTCCAAAAATAATAGGTTTCCAAAAATGAAAGTTTCCCGAAATAGTAATCTTCTATTTTGGGAATGAATTTTTAAATAAACCTACGAACCTCAAATAATATCAAGCGTTGGATGTCTTGTCCATTCTATGTCAGCTGTCGAAGCCCATTCAATTGTATTCATGGCCTTACAGTGTGAGGGTGTCTACTTTTGCGTGGATAAGACGGTTTGTGATTCATAAATGTCATTGGGAGTCCCAGACATTAATGATTACATGACTGTATAGTCTGGTTTTCTTGACTAGGCCATCGGGAGTCCCGGGCCTTGAGACATCAGAGTGGATTGGGCCTCGGGCCCAGATTCACAACCAAGAGTTATATCACGGATATAATTAGCCGATATAGGGCTTACCGATATAAGCTAAGGTTAGGTGATGGCCAGTGGCCCACTTTGATCTTAGTTATATGTGGATCTTGGAATCATTATATTCTATTGAGGGTAACTTATGTTATTGAATATAATGCGTGATTAATCATATTAAATTTAATACGAGATTAATCATATTGAACATATTAACTAAAATCCTTTTATCTTAATTTTCAGTTATGACTAGCACAAACAATCAAAACACTTTCTCGATCCGTTCTGTCCTTGAGATGGACAAGCTGAACGGATCAAATTTCTTGACTTGGTCGCGGAACCTGAGGCTAGTCCTCAGACAGGAGAGAAAGGACTATGTTCTTGAGAGAGCTCTCCCCGTGAGGATCGGGTCCAATGCCTCCCATGCAGTATATGATGCTTGGAATAAGCATTATAATGATGCGGTAGATGTGCGTGGTCTGATATTGGCTACCATGGACTCAGACTTGCAGAAGCAATATGAGAACATGGAGTCGCCAATAGAGATGATCAGCAGCCTGAAATTGAAATTTCAGGAGCAGATTAGGGTGGAGACATACCAGTTGGTTAAGTCTCTCACTAGCTGCAAGCTACCAAATGATCATCCAGTGAGTCCTCATGTCAGTAAAATGATGGGTTACATTGATAACCTGAGGAAACTGGATTATCCAGTTAGCCAAGAATTGGCAACTGAGATCATTCTGCAGTCACTGCCGTCAAGCTATGATAAGTTCAGAAGGAACTATATCAAGAAAGGCTTAACGAAGACGCTGACTGAACTGCATGATATGCTCAAGACAGTTGAGCCAAACGTGAAGAGTACCATGTACAATCTCATGAACGAGAAGGGTAGGTTTACTAAACCTAATGCTGACAATGGTGAAGACAAAGTTGTCCAGATTTTGAATCATGGCAAGCATGTGTCTTCTGAGCCCGAGTCAGATACCTCTTACGTTGGTAAGTGCTGCTACTGTAAGGAGACAGGGCATTGGAAGAGAGATTGCATTAAATTCATGGAAGATGATGAGGAGTTAAAGTCGATGTATGCGACTACTTCCTCAGGTATTCATGTTATTACTTCAAGTTCTACCTTAAAGGTATTGGATACTGGTTGTGGCACTGATATTTGTGATAATATGCAGAGCCTAAGCAACAGTAGAACGTTGAAGGAAGGGCAAGTGAAACTACATGTCTGGAAGGAGCTTGGGATGCTGCCTCAGCCGTAGGGTTTTTCACTTATAGATCCCTTTGAGGCTTGGTTTTGTATTAAGTAATTGCTACAATGTGAAGGAATGTTTAGTCAATCCTGATTCAATTCTCAGATTCAGATTAACCTAAACATGCTGATCTAGGTTCTCTTGAATAGAAACAATGATAGATCTCACCTTATACCTGTTTGCAGCGGAAAGAGATGGTATGTCAGAGATCAGAGAGCCACCGAGAGATAACTCCTCCAGAGGTTCACACACGCACACCAGTCAGGAAGAAGGCTGCTAGGCCACTAGGGGAACTCGGCGCAGAGGGAGAGAGAGTTTTCGGCTAGGGTTTTTGGTTCTGAACTCGAGTTTTATTTATAAAACTTGTCCGGTTCCGTTTGGGCCATTTGGCCCAAACACCAATTAACTCGACGGCATTCGCGCACTGTGTCGATCGACACACCTTGTGTATCGATCGACATACAGTGGCTAAACCGTTTTATTCTCTCTAAGTACAGTAAATGCCTAGCACTTTTACCGTACTTCTGCTAAACCGTTCCTACACATTTTCCTGTTAGCTTAGGCGTGTGACCCATATGGGATCATATAATAAAGGCAATAAGTCCAAGACTTATAGATCATGAGCGGACTCTAGCAAGCCATCATGACCCCCAGTATTATATGACTTATGTCTGATCATTGACATACTCTTACTTTCTAGAGACAGTACCGAGATTACTGGACACAATTCCAACAATCTCCCACTTGTACTGGAATCTCTGTATTCATAATCCCTTTTGTCTCAATATCTCGATTAGTCATAAGGCAAGATTAGTGTCATCCTCATAAAGCCTAATCTTGTTCATCGGACTCTGATTTGATACTGACAATCCAAACGACTCGGGACAGTCCGTTTGAGCATGGCCATGCATTTTCCAGTATTCAAATCTCCGATTGGCCTAGAGATATTCACTCCATTTATATTGGAGGGACAAATTCCGTCTTGTTCCATCACTGTAAACTACTCATTTCATAATGTACCCAAACAAGGTCCTTATAACTATCGCAGAACGATAGCGTTAGACAATGATCAAAGTGCATCAGTCCATGTGCAGTCACATGCATGCGAACTCAGGTCTAAGGACTATACTCTATAGTCGTAGTAAGAATCTCTTATGACACAGATATAAATATCCTGAAGAGTTCTTATAAGCGGGTCTTGTCCGGTCGTATGTTCCCAAACATACACCTATGTACTGACTTTGATGCCGCGCATCTATGACACACTGAGACTTTGTCATAAGTCACGTACCAATCCAGTCTCACACGGTTGTTGGTGTTCCAATTTCAACAACCTTCGACTAGGGACGGGATGATATAAAACATCTATCAAATATAGGGTCTCATGATCAAGCTAAATGACTTCGATGACTCAAGATCAAGTCATTTACTTCGATGACCTATAAAATGGTTCATATCATTTTGGAATGATTATTTCATCACAGTTAAAATAATCTTGAAATAATAATTTCATTAAACATAAAATGTTTTACAAGAACATATCAAATAACTAAATAAAGCCCTCAAACTCCCACTCAAACTTAGATTACATTTCAATGTTTCTAATGCCTACAGCTTCAGTCAGGAACTCGAGCTTAGGCCTTGGGAATGGCTTTGTCAACGGATCAGCGACATTATCATCTGTCGGGACTCGGCTGATCTTGACTTCCTTTCTATTAACGATGTCACGTATCAAGTGAAATCTTCTTTGAACATGCTTGGATTTCTGGTGTGATCTTGGTTCCTTTGCCTGAGCAATAGCACCATTGTTATCACAAAACAGTGCCAGAGGCTCAGCCGCATCTGGTATCACACCTAGTTCAATGATGAACTTTCGTATCCAAACAGCTTCCTTCGCAGCTTCTGAAGCGGCGATATATTCAGCTTCTGTAGTGGAATCAGCAACGGTGTCTTGCTTGGAGCTTCTCCAACTGATTGCACCGCCATTCAGACTAAAGATATAACCGGACTGTGACCGGAAATCATCTTGGTCTGTCTGGAAACTTGCGTCCGTGAATCCACTGACTTTAAGCACATCACTTCCACCGTACACCAAGAACTTATCCTTAGTATGTCTCAGATACTTCAAGATGTTCTTTACGGCAATCCAATGGTTTTCACCTGGATTGGACTGGTATCTACTCGTCATGCTCAATGCATAAGCAACATCAGGACGAGTACAGATCATGGCATACATGATAGATCCTATTGCAGATGCATAATGAATATTTTTCATGCGCTCAAGCTCAGCAGCCGACGTAGGGCTCTGCTTCTTGCTTAGCGTTGTGCCATGTACCATTGGCGTGAAGCCCTTCTTGGAATCTTTCATGCTGAATCTTTGCAGGACTTTGTCAATGTATGAGTCTTGACACAAGCCTATCAGCTTTTTAGATCTATCTCTATAGATCCTAATTCGAAGAACGTATGCGGCTTCACCCATGTCTTTCATGGAAAAACAACTTCCAAGCCAGTCCTTTACCGACTTTAGCATTGGAACGTCGTTTCCGAGAAGCAGTATGTCATCGACATACAGAATAAGAAATACAATCTTGCTCCCACTAGATTTCTTATACACGCATTGTTCTTCTTCGTTTCTGATGAAGTCAAATTGCTTGATCGCTTCATCAAAACGAAGATTCCAGCTTCTCGATGCTTGCTTCAATCCATAAATGGATTTATGAAGCTTGCCTACTTTTCCAGCATTCTTTGGATCTATGTAACCGTCAGGTTGTGTCATATACACATCCTCTTCCAGAATACCATTCAGGAAGGCGGTTTTCACGTCCATCTGCCAAATTTCATAATCATGAAAAGCTGCAGTTGCTAGTAGAATCCGAATAGATTTCATCATAGCCACTGGTGAATAGGTTTCATCGTAATCCACACCGTGAACTTGTCTGAAACCTTTTGCCACCAACCTGGCTTTATAAATCTGGACATTTCCATCCACGTCAATCTTCTTCTTGAAGATCCATTTGCACTCGATGGCTTTTACACCAGCGGGTAAGTCAACCAACGAAAACACTTGGTTGACCGACATGGAGTCCATTTCGGAATCAGTGGCCTTGCGCCACTTAGAGGAATCTGGGCCCATCATGGCTTGATTGAAGTTCGATGGTTCATCACCATCAATGATCAGAAGATCATGACAGTCAGTCACGAGGAATCCTTGATATCTCTCGGGTTCGTGACGGATCCTCCCGGATCTTCGAACTTCAGGTACTACAGGTTCAGGCTCTACAATTTCTTGTAGGTCCTCCTGCTGCTCTTCCTCATTAGGTTGAGCAGTATCCTGTTCATCTTGAATTTCTTCAAGCAGTACCTTACTCCCACTGTCTTTCTTAGAGAGAAACTCCCTCTCAAGAAAGTTACAATCCCGGGCAACAAAGATCTTGTTCTCGGAACGTAGATAGAAGTAATAAGCCTTGGTTTCCCGTGGATAACCAATGAAGTAGCATTTGTCAGATTTTGGTGTAAGCTTGTCTGAGATCAATCTCTTGACATAGGCTTCACAACCCCAAATTCTGAGATAAGACAGCACTGGAGATACTCCAGTCCATAATTCATATGGTGTCTTTGCTACTGCTTTCGATGGCGCTCTATTTAGAGTGAACACTGCTGTCAGCAGAGCATATCCCCAAAGGGATATTGGAAGGTCTGTGTGACTCATCATAGATCGAACCATATCCAATAAGGTCCGATTTCTCCTTTCAGACACACCATTCCATTGAGGTGTTCCAGGAGGAGTGAGTTGGGATACGATCCCACACTCTCTCAGATGATCACTGAATTCTTGGCTTAAGTATTCTCCTCCTCGGTCGGACCGAAGAGCCTTAATGCTTTTGCCAAGTTGGTTCTGTACTTCATTTTGGAATTCTCTGAACTTCTCAAAAGATTCAGACTTATGTTTCATCAAATAAACATATCCATACCTACAGAAATCATCAGTGAAGGTAATGAAGTACTGATAGTTTCCTCTTGCATTTGTGGACATTGGGCCACACACATCAGTGTGTATCAGGCCCAATAAGTCACTGGCCCTCTCGTTAGGTTTATTAAAGGGGGCCCGTGTCATTTTGCCCATCATGCAGGATTCGCATTTCTCACATGACTCAAAGTCAAAAGAGCCAAGAAGTCCATTCGTATGGAGCCTCTTAATGCGTTTCTCGCTGATGTGCCCTAAACGACAATGCCATAGAAACGTTTGGTTCTCCTCATTAGGTTTGAACCGTTTGGTATTAATGTTATAAATTGGCGCGGATTGATCGAGTATGTAAAGCCCATTCGAAAGAGGGGCAGAACCATAGAACAAATTGTTGCGATTGAAGGAACATAATTTATTCTTAACTGAAAAATCATAACCTTCCAAATCCAACAAAGAAATTGAAATAATATTTCTGCTTATAGCAGGTACAAAATAACAATTATTGAGTTCTAAAATCAATCCCGAAGGTAAAGACAACAAGTAAGTGCCTACAGCTAGTGCTGGAACTTTCGCTCCATTCCCAACTCGTAGCTCCACTTGTCCTTGCTTCAGCCTTCTACTGTTGCTGAGTGCCTGCATATTAGTACAAATATGAGCCCCACAACTAGTATCCATAACCCATGAGGTATTATCAGAAGTAGTTGTATTAACTTCTATAACAAAAATACCTGTTGAAGAAGTCTCAAAAGTCTTCTTCTTCAATTCCTTTAGACCTTCCTGGAATTTCTTACATTCTCTCCTCCAATGCCCTGGTTCTTTACAGAACCTGCATATGTCAGTTGGCCCAGCCTTGGACTTGGGCTTGGGCTTTGGCGTGTCCTTGTCCGCGACTTGGACAGCCTTGGCCTTTCCCTTATCCTTAGCAGAGGATTTCTTAAACCCCTTGCCCTTCTGCACCATAAGCACATTGGGGTCCTTGGCGGTTTTCCTCAAATTGGGCTCCGCAGTCTTGAGCATTCCGTGAAGCTCAGGCAATGTCTTACTCAAGCCATGCATGTTAAAGTTCAGAATGAACTGATCATAGCTTGCAGGTAATGACTGCAGAATGATGTCGCAGGCAAGTTCCTGGCTGATAGGGCAGTCGAGTTTCTGAAGATGATCGAGATAACCCATCATCTTCAAGACATGAGGACTCACTGCCGCATTCGCAGCCAACTTGCATTCCAAGAGGTTCTTAACTGTCTGGAACCTCTCAGTCCTAGCCTGCTCCTGAAAAAGCTATTTCAGGCTTGTCATTATCTCGATGGGTGACAATACACTCTCGAACTGTTTTTGCAGCTCAGCAGTCATTGTCACCAACATCAGGCAATAGGCATCATTTTCATCTGACGAATGCTTTTCCCAAGCATTATGCAGAGTCCTGGCGGCATTGGCAGGAGGCCTCTCGGGGAGAGGATCACGAAGGACATAATCCTTCTTCTCCTGCTTGAGGACTAGCCTCAAGTTCCTTGACCATGTCAGGAAGTTCGTTCCAGTCAGCTTCTCCTTCTCGAGAACAGACCGGATCGAGAATGTGTTTTGTGCGCTTGTAGTAGTCATAGCTGAAATATATAAGATAAAAAGGTTATTAGTTGTTATGTTCAATATGATTAATCTCGTATTAAATTTTAATATGATTAATCATGCATTATATTCAATAACATCAGTTACCCTCAATAGAATATAATGATTCCAAGATCCACATATAACTAAGATTAAAGTGGGCCACTGGCCGTCACCCAATATTAGCTTATATCGGTAAGCCCTATATCGGCTAATTATATCCGTGATGTAACTCTTGGTTGTGAATCTGGGCCCGAGGCCCAATCCACTCTGATGTCTCAAGGCCCGGGACTCCCGATGGCCTAGTCAAGAAAACCAGACTATACAGTCATGTAATCATTAATGTCTGGGACTCCCAATGACATTTATGAATCACAAACCGTCTTACCCACGCAAAAGCAGACACCCTCACACTGTAAGGCCATGAATACAATTGAATGGGCTTCAACAGCTGACATAGCCTGGACAAGACATCCAACGCTTGATATTATTTGAGGTTCGTAGGTTTATTTTAAAATCTCATTCCCAAAATAGAAGATTACTATTTCGGGAAACTTTCAATTTTAGAAAACCTACTATTTTTGGAAACTTTCTAAAATTGGAAACTTTCTAAAAACGGAAACTTTCTAACTTTAGAAATTTCTTAAAATCCGAATCATGCAAATCTAGAAACTTCTATAAATTAAGAAACTTTCTAATTTCAAAATATCGGAAACTTTAATTTAAAATCGATTTATATTCTTTATAAAATAAATTTTAAATTAAATCTGAAGAAAGACTCAAATAATCGGCCCAATCCTTTTAACTTCTTGGCCCGAGGCCGAAGAATTGGTCTATGTCCGAGACATAACCCGATCGTCCAATTAGATGACATAACCGGTCTGATTCATTAAAATTGGTCTAACCAAAATTAATTACTACGACGACCACAATTGTCAACCGGTTATTTACTAAACCGGATTTTCTCAATTTATTTGGTCCAACCAAATCAAATTAGAAAATCCTGGTTTAGGCACTAAATCCAATAATTCTTTCGACATTGGATTTCTTGTCCCGGTTTAACCAGACTTAATAAAATTATTAAATCTGTTTATTAAACCAGGACGAATTAATTTTAATCAAAATATTAAACCGAGCCTTAAACCAACCATGTCGATCGATGAACCAACCGTGTCGATCGATCCATCAACCGCATCGGTCGATGCTCTTAGCATCGATCCTGCATCGATCGTGCATCGATCCTGTATCGATCGATGCTCTCACGAATGCACGGAACCGAGCCAAAACCCTAACCGTGTCGATCGATGCACCAACCGCATCGGTCGATGCACCAACATCGAACCTGCATCGATCCTGCATCGATCGATGCTTTCACGCGTTAACAGGGTTAGCCGATAGACTGTATCGACCGATCCATGCGATCGTATCGATCGATCCATGCGATCGCAGTCGATACTGACTTTTGAAAATCGCATTCTACCAAATCAATATAGCTTGGTTTCTGCGATTTTAAGTGTGTTTAGGTTTCAATTCCTTGTTGCTTAAGTGATTTCTCTTATCAGTAGTTGATTCAAAACACTTTTAAACAAGAAAAACAATCCTAAACTTGAATCTAAACAAGAAAAACCAGAACCAATAGCTCTGATACCACTGAAGGAATGTTTAGTCAATCCTGATTCAATTCTCAGATTCAGATTAACCTAAACATGCTGATCTAGGTTCTCTTGAATAGAAACAATGATAGATCTCACCTTATACCTGTTTGCAGCGGAAAGAGATGGTATGTCAGAGATCAGAGAGCCACCGAGAGATAACTCCTCCAGAGGTTCACACACGCACACCAGTCAGGAAGAAGGCTGCTAGGCCACTAGGGGAACTCGGCGCAGAGGGAGAGAGAGTTTTCGGCTAGGGTTTTTGGTTCTGAACTCGAGTTTTATTTATAAAACTTGTCCGGTTCCGTTTGGGCCATTTGGCCCAAACACCAATTAACTCGACGGCATTCGCGCACTGTGTCGATCTACACACCTTGTGTATCGATCGACATACAGTGGCTAAACCGTTTTATTCTCTCTAAGTACAGTAAATGCCTAGCACTTTTACCGTACTTCTGCTAAACCGTTCCTACACATTTTCCTGTTAGCTTAGGCGTGTGACCCATATGGGATCATATAATAAAGGCAATAAGTCCAAGACTTATAGATCATGAGCGGACTCTAGCAAGCCATCATGACCCCCAGTATTATATGACTTATGTCTGATCATTGACATACTCTTACTTTCTAGAGACAGTACCGAGATTACTGGACACAATTCCAACACAATGTACCTGCTTTAAGCAGAGTTGTCTTTCATTTTCTTGTAAGAATTTGAATGTTTTTCATTTTGATAAAAGACAAGTTTTGTTCTTTTGATCTTAATGAAATATTAATTGTAGCACCCCATTCAAGGAATGGGTTTTATATCTTAAACCAAAGAGTGCCTAAATGTAACATAAATACCGAATTGGTTTAAATCTGATGAATTAAACCTGATTTTCCTTGGCATAAAAGTCTTGGTCACATAGAGTAAGTCGGATTCAGAAATCCCATAGTCATGGACTGTTGGGCTCATTTGATAAGATATCTTATGAGACTTGAATTCTGTTTACTAGACCAAAAGGTAAAGGGCCTATCTTAGCCGAGCTAGAGAAAAGCCCAAAGGCTTATTGGACCTGGAACATACTCATGTATGTGGCCCAATGAGCAGTAATGCCAGAGAAAATCTCCTGTACTTCATTGTCTCTACTGATTACTTCAGTGAGTGTGACTGTGTTCATTTGATGAGACACAAGTCGGAATTCTTTGACATGGTCGAAAGAGTTCCAGAATGAAGTATAGGATCTGAATGACAAAAGTATTAAGACTCTGGATTAAAATCACGAGTGAGAATACTTAAGTCATTGATTATGTGATCATCTGAATGAGTGTGAAATCGTTTCACAGCTCATTTCTCCTGAAAAACCTGAAGGTGTTTCTGTGAGAAAGAATCAGATCTTATTAGAAATGATTAAAGATGAATCACACGAATCTTCCATGATATTTTAAGAATAACGCTCTAGAAATATCTAAGTTTACGCTAAAATAGTTCCACCAATATCAGTTGAAAGACACCACGTAAATGTGGATTGGAATCGATCCAAATTTGTCTTTACTGAGTATTTGTAGTTGTGCTACTTCGCTGGTTGTCCTAGAGAAACTAAGGCTTGTTACTTTTACGTCCAATCTGTTTTCTAAGAAGGGAAGTTATTTTCCAAGAAGAACAGTGGGAGTAAAAGTATAACTCGAAGAAATTCGAGACATACAGGAGGCTGCTCAGCCTGTTGAGGGAGAGCAACGGATGGATTTACAGATTTCTGTAGAATCTACACCTGTGGAGCCTGAAGTTCGCAGATATGAATGAATCAGTTACTAATCCGAGAGTGATTTCTTGTCATTAGTTGAACCTGATAATCATTGAAATCTGCACCTGTGGAGCCTGAAGTTCGCAGATATGAATGAATCAGTTACTAATCCGAGAGTGATTTCTCGTCATTAGTTGAACCTGATAATCATTGGAAGTTCGCATGATCTGATGATCATTGAAAGCGACGAATCTGCGAAATTCAAAGAAGCGAAAGTGAGCCCGGACTCCGAAAAATTACATTTTATGTAAGTTAGCTTCATCGATCCATTCATGGATGGAAGCAAACATATCGGAGTTGGAATCTTCGTTCTGTTGAAGTAGTCAAGGTTTTGACTTGAACAGGAACGAAGCGGAACTGTGTGTTTACTAATAGATTAGTGGGAGCGATATTGTATTTCTCATATTGTATGTCGATGACATACTGATTCTCGAAAATGACGTCCCAATGCTGCAGTCAGTAAAGGACTGGCTTGGGAGTTGGTTCTAATGATTGACATGAGTAAAGCCACGTATGTTATTGGATTTTGGATCTAAAGATAGAGATCCAAAAGAGCTGGTAGGACAAAGTCAAGATTCTTAAATTGACAAAGTCCTGCACCTAATCAGCATTCCAAGAAGGGTTTTATGCCAATGTCACATGGCAATACGTCAAGCAAGAAGCAGTGTCCTACGATAACTGCTGAGCTTGAAAGCATGGATAGGATTCCATTTGCGACGGCAATTGGATCTATCATGTATGCCATGACACGTACTTGTTTTGATATTGCTTTAATGTTAAGCAAGACAAGTAAAGACCAGTCAAATCCAGCAAAGAATCACTGGATTGCCGTAAAGAATATCCTAAAGTATTTGAGGAATACTAAGGATAAGTTCTTTAGGTAAAGGAGAAAGTGAAGTGCTACTAGTCGACAGAGTCTGAAAGGCAAGTTTCCAACGGACAAAGATGATTTCCGGTCACAGTCCGGTTATATCTTGTGTCTGTCTGACGGTGCAAGGCACTGTTGCTGACTCCATGACTTAAGCTGAACATTTCGCAACTTGGGAAGCGGCGAAAGAGGTTGTTTAGAAAGAAGAGTTCGTCACTGAACTTGATGTGATTCCCAGCATAGATGAGACTAGCTGCACATCAGAGGTCTAAACACCTTGTGGATAGGTATAACCTATTCCGTGAGATAAATAACAGAGATGTTAAGTAGATCAGCAAGTTTCATCAAATGAGAACGTTGCTAATCTATTAACGAAGCCACTCCTTAGGCCTAAGCACGAGTCGCGGACTGTTGCTGTAGGATAAGTGAAATTAAGATGTAGTCTTGATTTCAGTGGGAGTTAGTAAAGGGCTTTATTTAGTTATTGATATGTTCTTGTAAAACATTTAAAATGTTTAATGAAATTATGATTTCAAGATTATTTTAACTGTGATGAAATAATCGTTCCAAAGTGATAAAAACCATTTTATAGGTCATCGAAGTAAGTGACTTGATCTTGAGTCATCAAAGTCATTTAGCTTGATCATGAGACCCTATATTTGATAGATGGCTTATATCATCCTGTCCCTAGTCGAAGGTTGTTGAAATTGGAACACCAACAACCGTGTGAGACTGGATTGGTACGTGACTTATGACAAAGTCTCAGTGTGTCATAGATGCTCGGCATCAAAGTCAGTACATAGGTGTATGTTGGGGAACATACGACCGGACAAGACCCGCTTATAAGAACTCTTCAGGATATTTATATCTGTGTCATAAGAGATTCTTACTACGACTATAGAGTATAGTCCTTAGACCTGAGTTCGCATGCATGTGACTGCACATGGACTAATGCACTTTGATCATTGTCTAACGCTGTCGTTCTGCGATAGTTATAAGGACCTTGTTTGGGTACATTATGAAATGAGTAGTATACAGTGATGGAACAAGACGGAATTTGTCCCTCCAATATAAATGGAGTGAATATCTCTAGGCCAATCGGAGATTTGAATACTGGAAAATGCATGGCCATGCTCAAACGGACTGTCCCGAGTCGTTTGGATTGTCAGTATCGAATCAGAGTCCGATGAAAAAGATTAGGCTTTATAAGGATGACACCAATCTTGCCTTATGACTAATCGAGATATTGAGACAAAGGATTATGAATACAGAGATTCCAGTACAAGTGGGAGATTGTTGGAATTGTGTCCAGTAATCTCGGTACTGTCTCTAGAAAGTAAGAGTATGTCAATGATCAGACATAAGTCATATAATACTGGGGGTCATGATGGCTTGCTAGAGTCCGCTCATGATCTATAAGTCTTGGACTTATTGCCTTTATTATATGATCCCATATGGGTCACACGCCTAAGCCAACAAGAAAAAGGTGTAGGAACGGTGTAGCAGAAGTACGGTAAAAGTGCTAGGCATTTACTGTACTTAGAGAGAATAAAAGGGTTTGGCCACTGTGTGTCGATCGATACACAAGGAGTGTCGATCGACACAGTGCGCGAACGCCTCGGAGTTAATTGGCCTTTGGGCCAAATGGCCCAAAACGAACTGAACGAGTTTTATAAACTCAAGACGAGTTCAGGTCGAAAACAACCAGCCCTAGCCGCGAGCCTCCTCTCTCTCTCTGCGCCGATTCCCTACTCGTCTAGCAGCCGTTTTCTGTGATCGCGTGTGTGAGCCTTTGGAGGATTCATCTCTCGGTGTTTCTCTGATCTCTGACCTGTTCTCTCCTTCCGCTGCAATTAACAGGTAAAAGGTGAGATCATCTTTTGTTTCTATTCGAGAAGAACCTAGATCAGCATGTTTAGGATAATCTGAATCAGATAATTGAATCAGGATTCATCTAAACATTCCTTCATAAATCTCGGATTTTGTCTCTGTTGAAAACGATGGTTTTGTTGAAATCGCACTGTGTCGATCGACACAAAGCGTGTGTCGGTCGACACGCCGCGGCGCAAAATATAAAATTTTAAGGGTTTGTCGCAGGGTGTCGATCGACACAAAGCGTGTGTCGGTCGACACAGAGCGAAAACTCGCAATAAAATTTAGGGTTTGTCGCAAAGTGTCGATCGACACAAAGCGTGTGTCGGTCGACACAAAGCGAAAATCCGTAAATAATTTTAGGGTTTTCGATCTGAGATCGAGTAACCGTAATCGTTCTGTGTCGATCGATACACTGGGTGCGTCGGTCGACACAGGTAAAGCGACGAGGTAGATCGGTTCAATTGGATTGAACTGGTTATCTCACTCGGTTAATTTTAATTAACCAATTTTGTTCTGGCTTGGTGACATCGATCGACACACAGTGTTTAACAATCGACATGGACCATTAAACTGAACCGTTTCAATTGGATTGAATCGGTTATGTAACTTCAATCCGGTTAGACCGGTTATTGAAGGACGGTTTAAAATGATTGCGTCGATCGATACCAATGGTTGGCGTCGATCGATACAATGCTAGCAGATATACTAGTTGGACTACATATTTGCATATACCAGAACAACTTAATCCTAAAGGTTGTAGATGAATCTAAACTAAATAAAACTGAATGTTTTAAATAAATTAATAAATTCTTGATGTATATTGGATATACATCAAGATAAAATAGTTCTTTCCTCAACTAAATATCAAGTGATCTTGATGTCTTGTCCGATCTAGTCTACTGTCAAGACTCGTGTCGTTTGTTGGATATTCTTGGAGTCCTTGATATCCACTGCAACATGAGTAAGGCAGGTGGTCATTGACAGACTTGCAGTGCAACTGTCAGTAATCACAAGACAGAAAAAGGATTGGTTTTACTTGACTGGGCCGCCAGAAGTTCTGGGCCCAGAGACATCGGAGTGGATTAAACAGTTTGTTTCATCCACGACCAGGAGTTGTACTAGGTACAATTAGCAATGATTTGCTTACCTAGATGACTGAAGTTTGAGTAACGGCGAGTCGCCCACTCGAATTTTAGCAATCTGAGGATCTTGGCCCATTGTATTCATCTGAGGAAACATAGTTTTGAATACAATGCTGGTTTTTCTTATTGGATAAGAATTCTCATTTCTGGAGCTTTATAACTAAAATTTACCTCTTTTGAATTACAGCTATGTCTGTCTCAAATCACATCAACACTTTCTCACTAAGATCCGTCCTTGAGAAGGACAAGTTGAATGGATCAAATTTCTTGGAATGGTATCGGAACCTGAGAATAGTTCTCAGGCAGGAGAACAAGGAATATGTCCTTGAAAGAGTTCTCGCCGAGAGGCCACGTTCCAATGCTCCGCAGACAGAAAAGAATGCTTGGGATAAACATTCAGCGGATGTCAAAGATGTTACTTGTCTAATGCTGGTGACCATGAACTCTGAGCTGCAGAAGCAAAATGAGAACATGTTGTCACCCATTGAGATGATTAACAGCCTGAAAGCTTTGTTTCAGGAGCAAGCTCGCACAGAGAGATACCAGACGGTTAAATCTCTCATGGACTGCAAGCTGGCTAAGGACAGTCCAGTAAGTCCTCATGTCCTTAAAATGATGGGTTACATTGATAACCTGGGGAAACTGGACTGTGCCATTAGTCAGGAGCTAGCCACTGACATGATTCTGCAGTCTTTGCTGTCGTGTTTTGATCAGTTCATCATGAACTACAACATGCAAAACATGACTAAGACATTGACTGAGTTGCACGGTATGCTGAAGACAGCAGAGCCGAATCTCAAGAAGGCTACTCCCAGTGTCCTGATGGTACAAGGGGGTAAAAGGTTTAAGAAACCTAAGAAGGATAAGGGAAAGGCCCAGGTTGTCGAGACTGAAAGTCAAGACAAGCCCAAGCCCAAGCCCAAATCCGGGCCTTCTGCTGAGGATAAGTGCAACTACTGCAAACAGTTGGGGCATTGGAAAAGAGACTGCAAGAAGTTCAAGGAAGATTACAAGAAGCTGAAGAAGACGTATGATGCGTCTGATTCAGGTATTTATGTTATCGAACTTAATGTTATGTCTTCTAGTTCTACTTCGTGGGTATTGGATACCGGCTGCGGTGCTCATATTTGTACTGATGTGCAGGCACTAAGAAATAGTAGGACGCTGAAGAAAGGACAAGTGGAGCTACGTGTCGGGAATGGAGCTAAGGTTGCTGCACTGGCCGTAGGCACCTACGAGTTGTCCTTACCATCGGGCATGGTTTTAATTTTAAATAATTGCTACTTTGTACCTGCGATAAGCAGAAACATAATTTCAGTTTCCGTTTTGGATTTGGAAGGTTTTGATTTTGCTGTTAAGAATAAAGTTTGTTCTTTTAATCGTGATGGTACGTTTTATGGTAGCGCCCCATTAGATAATGGGTTATATATTTTAAACCAAGAAATGCCTGTCTTTAACATAAATACAAAGCGGTTTAAGTCCAATGACGAAAACCCTACTTTCTTATGGCATTGTCGTTTGGCCCACATAAATGAGAAACGCATCCAAAGGCTCCATAGAAATGGGCTTCTGGGCTCATTTGATTTTGAATCATGTGAGAAATGCGAATCTTGCTTGGTGGGCAAAATGGCTAGAGCCCCTTTCAACAAACCAAATGAAAGGGCCAGTGACTTATTGGGCCTTATTCATACTGATGTATGTGGGCCGATGAGTACTGTTGCCAGAGGAAATTACAAGCACTTCATTACCTTTACTGATGACTTCAGTAGGTATGGCTATGTCTATTTGATGAGACACAAGTCAGAATCCTTTGATAGATTCAAGGAATTCAAGAATGAAGTACAGAATCAACTTGGCAAAAGTATCAAAGTTCTGCGATCGGATCGCGGAGGAGAATACTTAAGCCAAGAATTCAGCGACTATCTGAGCGAGTGTGGAATTGTTTCACAACTCACTCCTCCTGGAACACCCCAATGGAATGGAGTGTCAGAGAGGAGGAATCGAACCTTGTTGGACATGGTTCGGTCTATGATGAGTCATTCTAATCTTCCATTATCCTTTTGGGGATACGCTCTAGAAACGTCTGCGTTTACACTAAATAGGGTACCATCTAAATCAGTGGAAAAGACACCACATGAAATGTGGACTGGGAATGTTCCTAGTCTATCTTTCCTGAGGATTTGGGGTTGTGAAGCTTATGTCAAACGTTTAATCTCTGACAAACTTGCACCCAAATCAGATAAATGCTACTTCGTTGGTTATCCTAGGGAAACCAAGACATACTACTTTTACAACCAATCTGAGAACAAAGTATTTGTTGCTCGGGACTGTTCTTTTCTTGAAAGGGAGCTTCTCTCTAAGAAAAACAGTGGGAGTAAGGTACATCTCGAAGAAATTCTAGATGCACAGGATACTGCTCTACCTACTGAGGAAGAGCAGCAGTTGGATCCACAAAGTTCTGTGGAACCGGCGCCTGTGGAGCCTGAAGTTCGCAGATCCGGAAGGATCCGTCACGAACCCGAGAGATACTATGGATTTCTCGTAACCGATTCAAATGATCTGATGATCATTGATAGTGACGAACCAGCGACCTTCGCGGAAGCAATGATGGGCCCGGACTCCGAAAAATGGCTTGGAGCCTCTAAGTCCGAAATGGGTTCCATGTCAGAAAACCAAGTATGGTCCTTGGTCGATTTACCTAATGGTGCAAAAGCCATTGAGTGTAAATGGATCTTCAAAAGAAGATTGATGTGGATGGCAATGTACAGATTTACAAAGCGAGGTTGGTGGCTAAAGGCTTCAAACAAATTCATGGTATTGACTATGATGAAACCTATTCCCCAGTCGCTATGCTTAAATCCATTCGGATCCTTCTAGCGATCGCTGCTCATTATGATTATGAGATTTGGCAGATGGATGTCAAAACCGCATTCCTGAATGGTATTCTGGAAGAGGATGTGTACATGACACAGCCTGAAGGTTTTGTCGATCCCAAGAACGCTGGGAAGGTATGCAAACTTCATAAATCCATTTATGGATTGAAGCAAGCATCACGGAGTTGGAATCTTTGCTTTGATGAAGCAGTGAAGCAATTCGGTTTAATCAAGAACGGAGAAGAATCATGTGTTTACAAGAAGACTAGTGGGAGCAAAATTGCGTTTCTTGTACTGTATGTCGATGACATACTCCTCCTCGGTAAATGACGTTCCGTTGCTTCAGTCTGTTAAGACTTGGCTCGGAAGTTGTTTTTCCATGAAAGACATGGGAGAAGCAGCGTACATTCTTGGAAACAAAATCTACAGAGATAGAACTAACAAGCTTATTGGATTGTGCCAGGACACTTATATTGATAAGGTGTTGCACAGATTCAATATGCATGATTCCAAGAAGGGCTTCATACCAATGTCTCATGGCATAAGTCTCAGCAAGAAGCAGTGTCCGGCGACACATGCTGAGCGAGAACGCATGAATAGGATTCCTTATGCTTCTGCAATAGGATCTATTATGTATGCCATGCTCTGCACTCGTCCAGATGTAGCTTACGCGTTAAGCATGACGAGTAGATACCAATCTGATCCAGGTGAGGACCACTGGACAGCTGTCAAGAACATTCTCAAGTATTTGAGACATACTAAGGATAAATTCCTTGTGTATGGAGGAAGTGAAGAACTTGTGGTGAATGGATTCACCGATGCGAGTTTTCAGACAGACAGAGACGATTTCCGATCACAATCTGGATATGTCTTCTGTCTAAATGGCGGTGCAGTGAGCTGGAAGAGCTCTAAGCAGAATACCGTAGCTGATTCCACAACGGAAGCTGAATATGTTGCTGCTTCAGAAGCGGCAAAGGAAGCTGTTTGGATCAAGAAGTTCATGACTGAACTTGGTGTGGTTCCTAGTATCTTGGAGCCAGTGGCTTTGTTTTGTGATAACAACGGAGCCATTGCTCAGGCGAAAGAACCAAGGTCACACCAGAAGTCCAAACACGTGGAGAGGAAATATCACCTGATTCGTGATATCGTCAATAGAGGTGATGTAAAGATCAGCCGAGTCCCGACAGACGAGAATGTAGCTGATCCTCTGACTAAGTCACTCCCAAGGCCTAAGTATGAGAGTCATTCGACTGCTGTAGGCATTAGAGATCTTAAGATGTAATCTTGATTCTAGTGGGAGTTCTTAGTTTATTTTAGTTATAATAAAATGCTCTTGTAAACATTCTTTTAGAAGTGTTTTAATGAAATTTGATTTCAGCATTATTTATTGTGATCTAAATAATGGTCCCAAATAAGTTTATGACATATTATAGGTCATCAAGTTGAGGACTTGATCATGAAACCCTATAAGTTAATAAATTATTCTGTCCCTAGTCGAGGTCGTAAAATCGGGACACTGACAACCGATAGAGACTAGATTGTGAGGTGACTGTTGGCTAAGTTTCATGGAGCCAATGATATGATTATCGCAGTCAGTCACATAGATATATGTTGGTGAACATATGATCGGACATGACCCGCTAATGAGAAGTCTACAAGATAGTTATATCTGTGTCATAAGAGGTTCTCATTACAACTATAGAGTATAGTCCTTAGACCTGAGTTCATCATGCTTTCTTGCATATGAATTGGTACACTTTTGTTGGAATTGTGTCCAGTAATCTCGGTACTGTCTCTAGAAAGTAAGAGTATGTCAATGATCAGACATAAGTCATATAATACTGGGGGTTATGATGGCTTGCTAGAGTCCGCTCATGATCTATAAGTCTTGGACTTATTGCCTCTATTATATGATCCCATATGGGTCACACGCCTAAGCTAACAGGAAAATGTGTAGGAATGGCTTAGCAGAAGTACGGTAAAAGTGCCAGGCTTTTACTGTACTTAGAGAGAATAAAAGGGTTTAGCCACTGTGTGTCGATCGATGCACATGATGTGTCGATCGACACAGTGCGCGAACGGCCAAATGGTCCAAGAGGAACCGGACGAGTTTTATAAATAAAACTCGAGTCTGTTTTCCTCTTTAACCCTAACCCAGCCGCCAACTCTCTCTCTCCTGCGTCGCCTCCCTCCTCGTGGTCTAGCAGCCAGATTCCTTTGCGTGCGTGTGTGAACCTTTGGAGGATCCATCCCTTGGTGGCTCTCTGATCTCTGACCATACCATCCCTTTCCGCTGCATATAGGTATAAGGTGAGATCAACAATTGTTTCTAATCAAGAGAACCTAGATCCGCATGTTTAGGATAATCTGAATCAGAGAATTAAATCAGGATTCATCTAAACATTCCTTCAGTGGTATCAGAGCTATTGGTTCTGGTTTTTCTTGTTTAGATTCATGTTTAGGATTGTTTAAAGAGGTGTTTTTGAATCAATCTACTGATAAGATTAAAACACTTAAGAAACAAGAATTGAATCCTAAACAAACAGTTGAAAAATCGCATGACCAAGCTATATTGATTTGGTATGCGACCTAAACTGATTTTTGCATCGACTGAAATCGCATTGCATCGATCAATGCAATGCATGGATCGATCGTTGCAACCGCGAGAGATTGACCACGATCGCATGGATCGATCAAACGATCGCATGGATCTCGCGAGAATCTCTCGGCCAAATCTGTTAACGTTCGTGCACGCGTGAGAGCATCGATCGATGCAGGATCGATGCACGATCGATGCAGGATCGATGCTGAGAGCGTCGATCGATGCGGTTAGGGTTTTGGCTCGGTTTAATGTAATTAAAACTTAAACCGTCACGGTTTAATAAACAGACTTAATAAATTTATTAAGTTCTGGTTAAACCGGGATAAGAAATCCAATGTCGAAATAATTATTGGATTTAGTGCCTAAACCAGGATTTTCTAATTTGATTTGGTTGGACCAAATAAATTGAGAAAATCCGGTTTAGTAAATAACCGGTTGACAATTGTGGTCGTCGTAGTAATTAATTTTGGTTAGACCAATTTTAATGAACCAGACCGGTTATGTCATTTAATTGGACAATTGGGTCATGTCTTGGACATGGACCAATTCTTAGGCCTCGGGCCAAGAAGTTAAAACAATTGGGCCAATTATTTGAGTCTTACTTCAGATTAATTTAAAATTTATTTTATAAAATTATAAAGTCGATTTTAAATTAAAGTTTCCGAAATTTTAAAATTAGAAAGTTTCTTAAAATAGAAGTTTCTAGATTTGCGGGTTTTGGATTTTAAAGAAATTTCTAAAGTTAGAAAGTTTCCGGTTTTAGAAAGTTTCCAATTTTAGAAAGTTTCCTAAAATAGTAGGTTTCCAAAATAGAAAGTTTCCCGAAATAGTAATCTTCTATTTTGGGAATGAAATTTTAATAAACCTACGAACCTCAAATAATATCAAGCATTGGATGTCTTGTCCAGGCTATGTCAGCTGTCGAAGCCCATTCAATTGTATTCATGGCCTTACAGTGTGAGGGTGTCTACTTTTGCGTGGATAAGACGGTTTGTGATTCATAAATGTCATTGGGAGTCCCAGACATTAATGATTACATGACTGTATAGTCTGGTTTTCTTGACTAGGCCATCGGGAGTCCCGGGCCTTGAGACATCAGAGTGGATTGGGCCTCGGGCCCAGATTCACAACTAAGAGTTATATCACGGATATAATTAGCCGACATAGGGCTTACCGATATAAGCTGAGGTTTGGTGACGGCCAGTGGCCCACTTTAATCTTAGTTATATGTGGATCTTGGAATCATTATATTCTATTGAGGGTAACTTATGTTATTGAATATAATGCGTGATTAATCATATTAAATATAATACGAGATTAATCATATTGAACATAATAACTAATAACCTTTTTATCTTATATATTTCAGCTATGACTACTACAAGCACACAAAACACATTCTCAATCCGGTCTGTTCTCGAGAAGGAGAAGCTGACTGGAACGAACTTCCTGACGTGGTCAAGGAACTTGAGGCTGGTCCTCAAGCAGGAGAAGAAGGATTATGTCCTTCGTGATCCTCTCCCCGAGAGGCCTGCTAACAATGCCGCCAGGACTCTGCATAATGCTTGGGAAAAGCATTCGTCAGATGAAAATGATGTGTATTGCCTTATGTTGGCGACAATGACTGGTGAGCTGCAAATGCAGTTCGAGAGTGTGTTGTCACCAATTGAGATAATGGCAAGCCTGAAATCGCTTTTTCAGGAGCAAGCAAGGACTGAGAGGTTTCAGACTGTTAAGAACCTCTTAGACTGTAAGTTGGCTGCGAATGCGGCAGTGAGTCCTCATGTCTTGAAGATGATGGGTTATCTCGATCATCTTCAGAAAATCGACTGTCCTATCAGCCAAGAACTTGCTTGCGACATCATTCTGCAGTCATTACCAGCAAGCTATGATCAGTTCATTCTGAACTTTAACATGCATGGCTTGAGTAAGACATTGCCTGAGCTTCACGGAATGCTCAAGACTGCAGAGCCCAACTTGAGGAAAACCGCCAAGGACCCCAATGTGCTTATGGTGCAAAAGGGCAAGGGGTTTAAGAAATCCTCTGCTAAGGATAAGGGAAAGGCCAAGGCTGTCCAAGTCGCGGACAAGGACACGCCAAAGCCCAAGCCCAAGTCCAAGGCTGGGCCAACTGACATATGAAGGTTCTGTAAAGAACCAGGGCATTGGAGGAGAGAATGTAAGAAATTCCAAGAAGGTCTAAAGGAATTGAAGAAGAAGACTCTCGAGACTTCTTCGACAGGTATTTTTGTTATAGAAGTTAATACAACTACTTCTGATAATACCTCATGGGTTATGGATACTGGTTGTGGGGCTCATATTTGTACTAATATGCAGGCACTCAGCAACAGTAGAAGGCTGAAGCAAGGACAAGTGGAGCTACGAGTTGGGAATGGAGCGAAAGTTCCAGCACTAGCTGTAGGCACATACTTGTTGTCTTTACCTTCGGGATTGGTTTTAGAACTTAATAATTGTTATTTTGTACCTGCTATAAGCAGGAATATTATTTCAATTTCTTTGTTGGATTTGGAAGGTTATGATTTTTCAGTTAAGAATAAATTATGTTCCTTCAATCGCAACAATTTGTTCTATGGTTCTGCCCCTCTTACGAATGGGCTTTACATACTCGATCAATCCGCGCCAGTTTATAACATTAATACCAAACGGTTCAAACCTAATGAGGAGAACCGAACGTTTCTATGGCATTGTCGTTTAGGGCACATCAGCGAGAAACGCATCAAGAGGCTCCATTCGAATGGACTTCTTGGCTCATTTGACTTTGAGTCATGTGAAAAATGCGAATCCTGCATAATGGGCAAAATGACGCGGGCCCCCTTTAATAAACCTAACGAGAGGGCCAGTGACTTATTGGGCCTGATACACACTGACGTGTGTGGCCCAATGTCCACAAATGCAAGAGGAAACTATCAGCACTTCATTACCTTCACTGATGATTTCAGTAGGTATGGATATGTTTATTTAATGAAACATAAGTCTGAATCTTTTGAGAAGTTCAGAGAATTCCAAAATGAAGTACAGAACCAACTTGGCAAAAGCATTAAGGCTCTTCGGTCCGACCGAGGAGGAGAATACTTAAGCCAAGAATTCAGTGATCATCTAAGGGAGTGTGGGATCGTATCCCAACTCACTCCTCCCGGAACACCTCAATGGAACGGTGTGTCTGAGAGGAGAAATCGGACCTTATTGGATATGGTTCGATCTATGATGAGTCACACAGACCTTCCAATATCCCTTTGGGGATATGCTCTGCTAACAGCAGTGTTCACTCTAAATAGAGCGCCATCGAAAGCAGTAGCAAAGACACCATATGAATTATGGACTGGAGTGGCTCCAGTGCTGTCTTATCTAAGAATTTGGGGTTGTGAAGCCTATGTCAAGAGATTAATCTCAGACAAGCTTACACCAAAGTCTGATAAATGCTACTTCATTGGTTATCCGAAGGAAACCAAGGCTTATTACTTCTATCTACGTTCCGAGAACAAGATCTTTGTTGCCCGGGATTGTAACTTTCTTGAGAGGGAGTTTCTCTCTAAGAAAGACAGTGGGAGTAAGGTACTGCTTGAAGAAATTCAAGATGAACAGGATACTGCTCAACCTAATGAGGAAGAGCAGCAGGAGGACCTACAAGAAATTGTAGAGCCTGAACCTGTAGTACCTGAAGTTCGAAGATCCGGGAGGATCCATCACGAACCCGAGAGATATCAAGGATTCCTCGTGACTGACTGTCATGATCTTCTGATCATTGATGGTGATGAACCATCAAACTTCAATCAAGCCATGATGGGCCCAGATTCCTCAAAGTGGCGCAAGGCCACTGATTCCGAAATGGACTCCATGTCGGTCAACCAAGTGTTTTCGTTGGTTGACTTACCCGCTGGTGTAAAAGCCATCGAATGCAAATGGATCTTCAAGAAGAAGATTGATGTGGATGGAAATGTCCAGATTTATAAAGCCAGGTTGGTGGCAAAAGGTTTCAGACAAGTTCACGGTGTGGATTACGATGAAACCTATTCACCAGTGGCTATGATGAAATCTATTCGGATTCTACTAGCAACTGCAGCTTTTCATGATTATGAAATTTGGCAGATGGACGTGAAAACCGCCTTCCTGAATGGTATTCTGGAAGAGGATGTGTATATGACACAACCTGACGGTTACATAGATCCAAAGAATGCTGGGAAAGTATGCAAGCTTCATAAATCCATTTATGGATTGAAGCAAGCATCGAGGAGCTGGAATCTTCGTTTTGATGAAGCGATCAAGCAATTTGACTTCATCAGAAACGAAGAAGAACAATGCGTGTATAAGAAAACTAGTGGGAGCAAGATAGTATTTCTTATTCTGTATGTCGATGACATACTGCTTCTCGGAAACGACATTCCAATGCTGAAGTCCGTAAAGGACTGGCTTGGAAGTTGTTTTTCCATGAAAGACATGGGTGAAGCCGCATACGTTCTTGGAATCAGGATCTACCGGGATAGATCTAGAAGGCTGATAGGCTTGTGTCAAGATTCATACATTGACAAAGTTCTGCAAAGATTCAGCATGAAGGATTCCAAGAAGGGCTTCACGCCAATGGTACATGGCACAACGCTAAGCAAGAAGCAGAGCCCTACGACGGCTGCTGAGCTTGAGCGCATGAAGAATATTCCTTATGCATCTGCAATAGGATCTATCATGTATGCCATGATCTGTACTCGTCCTGATGTTGCTTATGCATTGAGCATGACGAGTAGATACCAGTCAAATCCAGGTGAAAACCATTGGATTGCCGTAAAGAATATCTTGAAGTATCTAAGACATACTAAGGATAAGTTCTTAGTGTACGGTGGAAGTGATGTGCTTAAAGTCAGTGGATTCACGGACGCAAGTTTCCAGACAGACCAAGATGATTTCCGGTCACAGTCCGGTTATATCTTTTGTCTGAATGGCGGTGCAATCAGTTGGAGAAGCTCCAAGCAAGACACCGTTGCTGATTCCACTACAGAAGCTGAATATATCGCCGCCTCAGAAGCTGCGAAGGAAGCTGTTTGGATACGAAAGTTCATTATTGAACTAGGTGTGATACCAGATGCGGCTGAGCCTCTGGCACTGTTTTGTGACAACAATGGTGCTATAGCTCAGGCAAAGGAACCAAGATCACACCAGAAATCGAAGCATGTTCTAAGAAGATTTCACTTGATACGTGACATCATTAATAGAAAGGAAGTCAAGATCAGCCGAGTTCAGACAGATGATAACGTCGCTGATCCGTTGACAAAGCCACTCCCAAGGCCTAAGCTCGAGTTTCTGACTGAAGCTGTAGGCATTAGAGACATTGAAATGTAATCTAAATTTGAGTGGGAGTTTGAGGGCTTTTATTTAGTTATTTGATATGTTCTTGTAAAACATTCTTATGTTTAATGAAATTATTATTTCAAGATTATTTTAGCTGTGATGAAATAATCGTTCCAAAGTGATATAAACCATTTTATAGGTCATCGAAGTAAGTGACTTGATCTTGAGTCATCGAAGTCATTTAGCTTGATCATCAGACCCTATATTTGATAGATGGATTAAATCATCATGCCCCTAGTCGAAGGTTGTTGAAATTGGAACACCAACAACCGTGAGAGACTGGATTGGTATGTGACTTATGACAAAGTCTCAGTGTGTCATAGATGCGCGGCATCGAAGTCAATACATAGGTGTATGTTGGGAACATACGACCGGACAAGACCCGATTATGAGAACTCTTCAGGATATTTATATCTGTGTCATAAGAGATTCTCACTACGACTATAGAGTATAGTCCTTAGACCTGAGTTCGCATGCATGTGACTGCACATGGACTGATGCACTTTGATCATTGTCTAACGCTATCGTTCTGCGATAGTTATAAGGACCTTGTTTGGGTACATTATGAAATGAGTAGTTTACAGTGATGGAATAAGACGGAATTTGTCCCTCCAATATAAATGGAGTGAATATCTTTAGGCCAATCGGAGATTTGAATACTGGAAAATGCATGGCCATGCTCAAACGGACTGTCCCGAGTCGTTTGGATTGTCAGTATCGAATCAGAGTCCGATGAACAAGATTAGGCTTTATAAGGATGACACTATTCTTGCCTTATGACTAATCGAGATATTGAGACAAAAGGATTATGAATACAGAGATTCCAGTACAAGTGGGAGATTGTTGGAATTGTGTCCAGTAATCTCGGTACTGTCTCTAGAAAGTAAGAGTATGTCAATGATCAGACATAAGTCATATAATACTGGGGGTTATGATGGCTTGCTAGAGTCCGCTCATGATCTATAAGTCTTGGACTTATTGCCTCTATTATATGATCCCATATGGGTCACACGCCTAAGCTAACAGGAAAATGTGTAGGAATGGCTTAGCAGAAGTACGGTAAAAGTGCCAGGCATTTACTGTACTTAGAGAGAATAAAAGGGTTTAGCCACTGTGTGTCGATCGATGCACATGATGTGTCGATCGACACAGTGCGCGAACGGCCAAATGGTCTAAGAGGAACCGGACGAGTTTTATAAATAAAACTCGAGTCTGTTTTCCTCTTTAACCCTAACCCAGCCGCCAACTCTCTCTCTCCTGCGTCGCCTCCCTCCTCGTGGTCTAGCAGCCAGATTCCTTTGCGTGCGTGTGTGAACCTTTGGAGGATCCATCCCTTGGTGGCTCTCTGATCTCTGACCATACCATCCCTTTCCGCTGCATATAGGTATAAGGTGAGATCAACAATTGTTTCTAATCAAGAGAACCTAGATCCGCATGTTTAGGATAATCTGAATCAGAGAATTAAATCAGGATTCATCTAAACATTCCTTCAACTTTGACTTTGTCAAACGTCGATCCGTAATTGGCGGCTATAACGGCACTGTTCGGGTATATCATGAAGTGTGCGTTGAAACAGGGATGGAACAAGAAGGAATTTGTCCCTCCTGTATAACGGGAGATAAATATCTCAGGGCCTATCGAAGATTGATTACTGAGAAAATGTGTGGCCGCACTCAAACGAACTGTAGTTCAGTTGTTTGTAATGTTCAGTATGAAATCAGGAGTTCGATAAACACAATGTTGGCTTAATAAGGATGACACAAATCTTGCCTTATGCCAAATCGAGATATAGAGACAAAAGGATTATAGGAATTGGTGATTCCAGTACAAGTGGGAGATTGTTGGAATAGTGTCCTGAAATCACACTTGTACTCACTCCTGAAGATAGTTGTGTGTCGAGATCAGACATTCGTATAGTACTGGGCGGTTGCAATGCTTTGCTAGAAGCCTCTTGTAATCTGTAAGTTGTAGACTTACTACCAGTACTATATGATCCTATAGGGTCACACACCTAAGCGAACTGGAAGCTACGACATGGGAATGATCATTATGGTAATGATCATACTAAAGTGTATTGGATGCACATTAATATCGACAAAATGGTGTTGTGTCGATCGACACAGCTTGTGTGTCGATCGACACAGTTCGGATTTTCCGAACAGGCTTTTCGAGTTTAGGCTTAATTAAGTCTGGCCCGTTAAGCACGTTTAGGTCGAATAATACTCTAAGATTTCGATCTAAACAGTGAGCCGTCCACTTTTCTTGAGAGAAACAGTAGACACACCAGAGATATTCGATCCCCATTGATCCGGCACTAGCATCCCGTTTCCAGCGAGCGTGCGTGTGTATCTGGTAGAGGCAAGGCGTTTGCGTTGCTCAAACTGATCTCGTTCACCATCTCAATTCCGCTGCCAAAAGGTAAGAACGAGGTTGGTTCAATTTTCAATATATCAAACCCTAGATCCGTAGGGATCCAACACTTCAACTGCAGGGGCAGGCGCGGGAGGAGAAGCTGCTGAAGTAGAAGCTCCAGAGGTAGAAGCACTGAGAGGGTTAGCAGCTGTAGGTACTATGCGCAGATAGTTCCTATGAGGCTTAAACCTCAAAGCTGGCAATGTAAAAACCTTCGTGAGTGATATACCATGGATTTTAGGGCTTTTAACCATGGTATATATCTTATTTATCGAGTCCTTTACTATGTTTTAGAGTCTTTTCAGGTATTTATTAGGTACAAGCACATTTGGAGCAGATTTGGTGATTATGGCACTTTCTGGAGCTTTTTGGAGTGTTTGGCCGAGAGATAGAGTTCTCTGTGGACATTTGAGGAATGCATCGATCGACACACCTTTGGTGTCGATCGTTGCATATGCGAGATGGGCCAGACTCGGCGGTTTAATGAAGAATGCTGATATTGCAGAAAAGCCCAGATATTTACACAGAAGCCCAAAACGTGTTTTAGACTATATATTAGGGTTTTTAGCCACTTGTTTAGGCTACGCTTTATTTTATTCAGAGAGAGTTTTAGGGGCTGATCTTGTTCTCGAAAGAGACTTGATTTCGAACCCCAGTTCTTTATTCTGTTATATGATATTTGGTTTTCTATTCATGATGTTTTCTGTTTCGATGATTATGTCTGAGTAGTTTACCTGTTAGGTTTAGAGATTCTCATTAGGGATTTCATGGAATTATAGTTTAATCAATTTGTAGGGATTCATATCTGCTATTTCTTCGTCTAGGATTGTTCTTAATGCTTAATCTGAAGTAGCTATCCAGATTTATGATGTTAGGTTGATTGATGCAACGACAGTTGGTTAATTAGCTAGAAAGAACCTAGATGAGCAATTAAAATTACTCGCAAAGAGATTTGGTTTAGTTTAATTGTGAACATATCAAACTTGGAATTAAAGCTGGTTTAATCTGTTAGTAATTGCAAAGAGATTTGGATTGATGCACTTAGACTTAGAGAATTCTCGCAACGAGAGTTGGTTAATTCTATATATGTGTTTGAGTTCTAGAACAGTTTGTGATTAGATCCCAATTGATTGATTGCTTGTGTTCCTGATTTCCTGAGAACTCCCTAGACTTAACACTTCGCTTCCTTGCTCACAAACTCGCTACTTATTTACTTCATGCTTGATTGATTTACTGCTTTCTCATTACTTTCACCTTGTTTAATCTTTTATGTTCTTAATCTATCATTGACCGGAGTCCCTGTGGATTCGATACCCTAAGTACTACAACTACATTACTGTACACTTGCAATTAGTATAGGGATAAAACTCGACCTATCAAGTTTTTGGCGCTGTTGCCGGGGACTCTTTTGAGTCCTCGATAGATTTGAACTTAGGGTTTAGACTAGGTTTTTTGTTTTTGTTTTTGTTTACTAATTTTTTTTCTTTTTCTGTTCTTGCGTTTCAGGTACGCCTGTAATCGCCTTGCATCGATCGACACGGTCATGTGTGTTGATCGTTGCATTTTCGAGCTTGCATCGATCGACACAGTGCGAAAGAATGATGGGAATGATGGAACGGATGTTGGAAAATCAGCAGAATAACTCGTTCTGCAGAGGCTATGGTTCCTATTCATTCACCAGAGATTATGAATCTCCATCATATCAGCCTGTTCCTCCTCACAATACACATTCTTATAAGCTGATGAGCATGATGGAGTAGTTCTTGGAAAAGCAGGAAGAAGATTTGAACTACATCAATGGCTCTGGAATCCAAGGAAACAGGTTTGGTAATCAGCAAGGTAACAAGTTCTTTAATGGTGAACAGAGGAGTGTTTTTACAAGCAATCAGAACCCTCTTGTATATGGACAGAATGCTGGTTATCAGGAGCCTTTGCAGCAAGGTAATTCTCATCAGAGAACCTATGAATCTTATCAGACACCTCATGCTGCTAATGCTTATAAGAGCAAGATGGAATCCATGATGGAGCAGTTTCTAGAGGATCAGGTTAAGACTGCTGCAAACTTCGACAGGAAGCTGGAAGCTATACATGAAAAATCTGAATGCGAAGTTTGAATCTCTGAGCACACATGTGAAGAAGCTGGATGTTCAAATCCAACAGACATCTCAAGCAATACAAAGGCATAATGAAGTTGGGAAAGCTGAACAGTACAGATCCATCAAAGCTGTGACCTTAAGAGATGAGATTGAGTTGTTAGGTGAAGAAGAAAGCATAATCTCGGATTTTCTGGATGAATATTGTCTGTCTGAGACATGCATCGATCGACACCCCCTTAGTGTCAGTCGACACGCAGTTCTGACGGCAATTTCGAATTCTTGCGACGAACAGAAATTGACTATTGTCGACACTCAAGGTCGACATCAATTCAATGACGACCGACGCCCACTCTGCGTTGGTCGACGCGACAGTCGGGCAGACCCAATTTCGCCCAAATCTGATGTTTTTGCTAAGGAACGGGTCTACAAACCTCCAATACCATTCCCAAAAGTTCCTATAAGGTCTAAACATGGGCAGAGTGTAGAGAAGTGCATGGTAGTGGTGGATAAGAAGATGATCTCCACTGATGGTTATCTGAAAGAAGAAGTTCAGATTGGTGGAACTACAGTATCCGATAGTGGAGAGAAGAAGATGGCGGTTCCTCTTGAACCTGCTCTAACATCTTCAGAACCTGCAACTGCTCATAAGCAGAAAGCTCCACACATCAGATCTGCACCAAAGGTAAGGCACAAATCATCTAAGCTTAAACCTCCTGACCACATTGCTTTGAATGTAGGAAAACGCAGTATACCACCCAAGCTTCGCTCCCGCCCTGATGTTGTTTATTCATTCCTTGGGATGCCTCATGATCTGAAAGCCTATACACCTCCTTGGATGAAGAGATATTCACAGAGACACTCAAAGTCTCTGTTGAAACCGCCATGAATCAAACCTCTATCCCATAGTCAAGCTACTGATTTTAACAAGCGCTGAGTGGGAGGCAACCCACTGTTAGGTTCGTTTTTATTTTCATTTTTCGTTTTGATTTTGGTGTTTTGATTTTTCTTTTAAGTGTGTTCAGAGGCGTGAGAAACAGGCAGAATCGCCTTGCATCGATCGACACACCTAGTGCATCGGTCGATGCAGTTGCGATTTACGGTTTACCGATTCAATTGCGGTCCAGACATCGGTTATTCACATAACCGCGAGAAAAATTCGCCTTGCATCGATCGACACCCTTGTGGCATCGATCGACACAGGGCGACGACATGTACGTGTTCTGCAACTTTTCGGATTGTTTCGATTTGATTATTTATTCTCACCGACCTTAAGCTTGACACTACTGGGGACAGTGTGTTTTAAGTGTGGGGGAGAAGCTACTGACGCACGCTTTTGTTTTCTTAAGAGTCAGTCCAATTTTCAAAAATTTGTTTTATTGAGTCAAAACCAGTTTAAGTAGGAAACAATGATTTTTTGAGAAGATTAGCAGCACTTGCAGGAACTTAAGTAACCATTGGGATGAAGTTGCAGATTATCTATGACTATTAGAAAACCCAGACATGGATCAACCTACTGAGAACACCCACATCGCTTCAGGTATCAGAGGATCCTTTTACTGACTTCAATTTAATACTGGCTTAATTTTCTCACCTAAGGGCCTGGAATACTTTGAGTCGGATTCCTTTGTTAGTTCTGACACAGCCTGTAAACCTGTCCTATTTGTTTCCCTTCTCCCCTTCCATAAAGTAAAAAAAAGAGAGTAATAAACTGAGGATGAGTTAGTAACTCCGAAGTGGTCTCTGGGAGTGGTAGCTACAACTATTACCTCATGTGCATCCATGGAATGTGTCCAAAGTACACCCCAAAACGGGAAGAACACTGATAAAATAAAATAAAATGATACCCAATGGGGGAAAATCAGTTGTTAAGGAAGGGAAGAGAGAAGAAAGGGACCAGAGAAAAATAGTATGGTGGTCTAGAGCCGACAAGGTAAGAGTCCATGTGCCCTTTGATCGATACTCCTTAGGTGAGACCGTACTTAAATACTTGCAGAAGTCAGTAGGGTGAATTTGAATGCGTGAATGTGATTGTGGAGTTTACTTAGGACAGTTGCTAAGTGTGGGGGAAGTATAAGTTGGTCTTGATATCTTGTGATTGATTCTTTCAGTGGATTACTAAGGGGAATCTCAGTGTTGTTACTTCTAGGATGAAAAGAGTTTCTGAAAGTTTTCAAACCTTTTGACTACATTTTAGTTCTTTGTTTTGCTTGAGGACAAGCAAAGGCTAAGTGTGGGGGAGTTGATATACCATGGATTTTAGGGCTTTTAACGATGGTATATATCTTATTTATCGAGTCCTTTACTATGTTTTAGAGTCTTTTCAGGTATTTATTAGGTACAAGCACATTTGGAGCAGATTTGGTGATTATGGCACTTTCTGGAGCTTTTTGGAGTGTTTGGCCGAGAGATAGAGTTCTATGTGGACATTTGAGGAATGCATCGATCGACACACATTTGGTGTCGATCGTTGCATATGCGAGATGGGCCAGACTCGGCGGTTTAATGAAGAATGCTGATATTGCAGAAAAGCCCAGATATTTACACAGAAGCCCAAAACGTGTTTTAGACTATATATTAGGGTTTTTAGCCACTTGTTTAGGCTACGCTTTATTTTATTCAGAGAGAGTTTTAGGGGCTGATCTTGTTCTCGAAAGAGACTTGATTTCGAACCCCAGTTCTTTATTCTGTTATATGATATTTGGTTTTCTATTCATGATGTTTTCTGTTTCGATGATTATGTCTGAGTAGTTTACCTGTTAGGTTTAGGGATTCTCATTAGGGATTTCATGGAATTATAGTTTAATCAGTCTGTAGGGATTCATATCTGCTAGTTCTTCGTCTAGGATTGTTCTTAATGCTTAATCTGAAGTAGCTATCCAGATTTATGATGTTAGGTTGATTGATGCAACGACAGTTGGTTAATTAGCTCGAAAGAACCTAGATGAGCAATTAAAATTACTCGCAAAGAGATTTGGTTTAGTTTAATTGTGAACATATCAAACTTGGAAATAAAGCTGGTTTAATCTGTTAGTAATTGCAAAGAGATTTGGATTGCTGCACTTAGACTTAGAGAATTCTCGCAACGAGAGTTGGTTAATTCTATATATGTGTTTGAGTTCTAGAACAGTTTGTGATTAGATCCCAATTGATTGATTGTTTGTGTTCCTGATTTCCTGAGAACTCCCTAGACTTAACACTTCGCTTCCTTGCTCACAAACTCGCTACTTATTTACTTCCTGCTTGCTTGATTTACTGCTTTCTCATTACTTTCACCTAGTTTAATCTTTTCTGTTCTTAATCTATCGTTGACCGGAGTCCCTGTGGATTCGATACCCTAAGTACTACAACTACATTACTGTACACTTGCAATTAGTATAGGGATAATTCTTGACCTATCAGTGAGCTCCGGTAAGGGAAGCTTCACGCACCACTCACGTAAGTGTGCATCATGAAACACCCAAAGGTTCTCATCCTTCATCCAATTGGCACTCCTCAAGTGATCCTCATCCATCCATATCCTCTTGGTCACACACTCTCTTTCATCCATAGGAATCCTGAATTTCTGGAAGATAGGAGTAAGCAGACTGCCCACAGTCTCCATCTTCTTGCCTGCAAAAGCCTTTTTCTTCAAGCTACAGAGAAGATCAGCGAAGACTGCTCCCATGTTGAGCCCAAGCACATGATCAATCAAAGCAATGCCCTCGAACAAGTGGATAATCCCAGTGTGAAGCATCATAAGCTCTTTCATCCTCATCTTGTTCGCTTCAAACTTTCACAACAGTGTGCACCCCAGAATACGCATGACATACCTCAAGACCGGATGTCGTATAGCTGTCTACATGGAGACTCGCGAGTTGTATCGCTCATTTCCAAAATGAGACCAGAAGAACTGAGTGTTTGAGTCATCCCACTTAGTAGTGAGAATGCAATGAATAGGCTCCAAACTTAACCCGTAGGTGCGGCAAAACTCTAGAATCAAAATGCGGTACCTGACTCCCATATACATGAAGGTAAATGTCCCTTCAGCTGCTTTCTTGCGCATCTCATTTGTGTAGTACACTCTGCAGGTAGACAACAGCTATTTGACCAAGTCTGGGTAAAGCTCATAACTCCTTATAGGCATTGTTCCCAAGCCTATCTTCTGTGTTAGGCTCTACACATCCTCTGTAAGACCCAGCATCTAACAATTCATGTAATGAGCAAAGCATGTAGGCTTGAAGTCCATATATATCTAAGAATTGTAGAACAACGTATTGTACTCATGGCACTGCTCAGATATGTCTCTATCAGTGCAATCAGCACTCTCCGTCACAGTCTCATTTTCCCACTCTCTTTGCATAGGGATCAGATCCTTCTCTCCTTTAGGCCAAGGAGCCTATACTGCTCCACCAATATGATGAATAGGCGTAGGAGGTGATGAAACGCGTGAGAGCTAATCAACAGGTATATATGTGTTATTTGTGACATTCATGCGCTTTCGTAAAGGCATCTGCAATCAAAAACACAGAAAACAATCTTGAAAATTAAGCCACAGCTCTTTAAATAGATTCATCCTAAATGAGTTTAAATAGGTACGAGCCTAAACGGACCGAGCTCGCCCATTTAAACATATACACTTAAATAAGTATATAAATCAACGAAGATAATGAGAAAGCCAAAGCAATATATGAGAAAAGGACTAGCTTGCAAAAGCTTTAGCCAACGTTTTTATGTCCGCCTCTATTTCCACGAAAGCTTTACCAATATGTTTGGTTTTGTATGAGTGAACACACTGAGTTCTTTTTGGAAGAAATTTTAATAATAACATAAAATTATGTTATGTTATGCTCAACGTAAAACGGTCTATTATATTTTGTTTTTCTTTTCAAGAAGCATTATTTTAATTTAAATTCATGCATCAACAGTCAAAAGAAAAAAAAAACAAGTGTTATTTTAAGGTAATAACCATATATTTTTGATTAGGGAGCTTTTTTTTTCCATCTCCACCTCAGCAAACTAAAAATATTTAACATTAAAAGATGTAAAATGATCATTTCATACATAATTATATAAAATAAAATCTCTATAAATTAATAACGTCAAAATCATGATATTTAATTAGTTTAGAAAAAATATTAATTTATCGGAAAATTAATTGAATCGAAAACTTAATTCAGAACCGTAAAATTCTATTAATTTCCGAGATATTAATTTATCAAGTAATAATTTATAAAGGTTATATAGTACAGTTTATAAATCGCTACATTTGACAACTATATTTGATATAATTTAAATATAATAAAGAACCCATTCAAAGAAAAAGATAACAATAGTAATTAAATAATTTTAAGGATAAAATTAAGTAATATATTGTACTTTGAAATTTTGTAATTTTAATAGTTTACTAATAATATCAAACACAATAATATAAAAGTATTTATTGGTAGTAAATGTAAAGGAAACAAATATGTGACCAAAAAGAAATAAATATGTTGAAAACTAATTAAATCTATCACAATTAGGTAAACTTTAGCCAAAAAGGAAACAAATCTATGTTAAGCCACTATAAAATAATTATTCTAATGATATTTATAAAATAAATTTTTAAATAACAAATGATTTAAGTAAAAAATAAGCATGTAATTAGAATGCAATAAGAGTTCATCTAGTAATAAAAAATGAATTGGTACCAAACAAATTGTTTTCCTTTTTCTTTATGGAAATAGAAAAGTGGTTTTATAATTTTGTTATATAAGCTGCTTTTGTGTTTCTAGGGTTGTATCACTTCCAAGTTCAAAGTCGCAATGGATTCGTCACCCACACATGACCTAGCTCATGTTGTAAACTCCATAACAACCATTCCTTATGATCTCATCTTCGAGATATTATCTTTTCTTCCTGCAAAATCACTCCTACGATTCCAGTCCGTGTCGAAACTGTGGTTCTCTATTATCCGCAGCAAAAGTTTCGTGGACTCGTTCATGCTTGGGTCAACGACTCGGCCTCGTATCCTTTTATACCTCATGCATTTAGTAGCCAGACACGACATCACTTTCATCTTCTCGGCTCCTGAACACAACAACTACAATGACAATTCATCCTCCATAGTCATCGCCAGACACGAGATGACAATCTCGGATCCTGTCTATGGAATCAAATCTGGCCCTGTTGACGGCCTGATTTGTTTCACAAGTGATTCATCATCGATCGCCGTTTGTAATCCCACAACTAGACAAATTGTGAAATTGCCAGATATTACACCTAACGGAAGAAACATGCACGTACATCTCGGGTATGATCCAGTCGAAAATCAATATAAAGTGTTGTGTGTGATGATGTTCGATCCAGATAGTCAACAAGATATCCAACAGGAGCACTTCATTTGCACAGTGAGATCATCTCCCAAACAAGAGTGGAGAAAGATTGAGAACACCACCGGAGATAGTTATAGCAATATCTACGAAGGGATATGCATCAATGGTGCCATATACTACGGAATTGGACAGTCAAGAATAGTTAGATTCGATGTTAGATCTGAGAAGATGGTTCAGTTAATTAAAGCACCTGAAGAATCAAAAATCTCATCCACCACTCTTATAAATTACAATGGAAAATTGGGAGGTGTAGATTATGCTGACAATAAAGATGTGAGATTGTGGATTCTTGAGAATGCTGAGAAACATGAATGGTCGAGCATGACATGTGCCAACTTACCTTGGGAGTTTGAATATTTACATGTGAATTCCATAGCATATAAAGGAGTCATTAATACCGGCAAGCTTATGTTGTTTCATACATGGTTAGGGGCATCTAATCCATTTTGTGTTAGGTATTATGATTTTAACCAAGAGTGTATAAGAGATGTCCAGATCCAAGAAGTGGCGAATGGTGATTTTAGACGTATCCATAGGATTGGTGAGCTACCTGGTCATATTATAGGTTATCCAGGTTATGTTGAGAATATTAAGTTCTTGTGAGGACCTATTGATTTTTATTATAAACAGGTTCATCAGCTTCTGATTGTGACTTGTTTTATTTAGGTGATTTAAAGACAATTAATTCATCGAATTATTTATCTTTGTTTGAAGAATTGGTGGCTGTTTTCTTAAGTTTTCAATTTATTCATTTTATATATAATATAATTAAAATATAATAAAAACTAATTAAAAGAAAAAGAGGAACAATAGTAATTAAAGATATTTAAAGGAGAAAATAAGAAATATATTGTACTTGAAATTTTATAATTTTAATAGGCTACTAATAATATTAAAAACAATACCATATGCGAGCACAAATATTATTAAATATAATTATTTTTAATAAATTAATTTAATAAAAATAATAATACTTTAAAAATATATATGGTACTATTTATAATTATTATATTTAATAAATTATTTTATAATTTATTATAAATAAAATTAAAAGTAATACAATTAATTGTAATTATATATTATTATGTATAAAATCATTACATAAATATCCTATTTAAAATATTTTATCATTTATATATATAAATATGTTCAAAGTTATATAATTAATGCGAATTTACTATATGAAATACAAAAAAATATTTATTAATATTTAAAATATTCATATTTTATAATCATATTTTATATTTATTATCTCATCTTAATTTTTATTATACAAATTATGTATATCTTTAAAATAAAATTTAAAAAGTCTTCATAAATATTTCATATTTATCATCTTATTTTTTATCAAAATTTATGTATAATACTATTAAAAATATAATAAATTATCAATATAAATTAAGGTATACAGTAATTAACTCAATTTAATTAATGAAAAATTAGTAATTAGCCGTTTTGAGAGTGTATATAAGGTCCAAAAAACTTCTCAATTAATATAAACTAGATTTTGATCCGCGTTTAGCGCGGGATATTATTTTCATTTTTTGTTATTTTTAATTTGTTTCTGTTTTTTTTCAAATTTATTTTTATTGATTTTATAATACTATTTACTTTACCTATATATTCTTTTAATTAACAGATATTTTATCTTGTTTTTGGATATAAGTTAACTATTTTCCCATTATTATTTTTTTCAATTTTTTTGTTTTTAACTTGAGATCGTCGTATTAGTTTTATAGTATTACTATTTTAATATTTACATTTCTGATAAAAATATTTATCTAGTTTTGGATCTATATACTAAATTATTTATTTTGGATTAAATAGCAAGTATAAGTCTTATAAATTTTGTCTTTTTTTGTTTTTTTGTTTGAGATTGTTATATTGGTTTTATAGTACCATTTTCGGGGTTTTTTCTTGAATAAAACATTTCGTAAACTATTTATTTGTGGGTTGAACTTTTAAAATTCTATTTGGGTTACATGTATATGTTAAAAGGGAAACCAACCCGTTTGAACCCGTTTAAAGTGAAGACCTATTTAGATTGACCGTTTAATCTATTAAAAGTAACACATGTCTATTTAAACCCATTAAAGCCTGTTTGTAAATTATTATTTTTAAATATACAAAATACAGAAATTCAACTTAGTATATTTCCTTATACATTTTAATTCTAAATGAATCAAATACTTCCCAATTATTTAAGATAATTTTTGTTATTGCAAAAATTATTTAGTAAAATATTTATTTTTGAGTCATTTTTATAATTTTTTATTTGAGTTCATATAGAAATGTCAAACATGCTCATTTAGACCCATATATATTTATGACATATCTAGACCCGACAGTTTAAACTCGATAGAATTAACATATGCTTATTTACATCCGTTTAGGTCTTTTATATATTTTAATTTTATACACAAATTTAATTTTATATATTTCTCAAAACATTTTTAATCCGACTAAATCCATTATTTATTTATTATTAGTTTGTTCTGTTTAAAATATTTTATGCGATTAAGCAAAACTAAAAACAGTAAATGTTTTAGTAAAAAAATTGTGGTATAATAAAATTTATAAACATAACTAAACAAACTAAAATATTAACATTTCTTTTTAGTAATATATGTGTTAATTCTTATGGGTTTAAACATTTATTTCTCAGCTATATGTACGCTTTTTAAAATTTTATTTAGTTTTATCAGAGATGTTAAAACGTATATACTATCCCGTTTTAACCCTTTTATACACATTTCCGTTTAAACCCATAAGAATTAACACATGCTTATTTAAATATGTTTAGTTATGTTTATAAATTTTATTATACCACAATTTTTTATTTAAACATTTATTGTCTTTAATTTTGCTTTAATCGCATAAAGTATTTTAAAAAGAACAAATTATCAATAATTTAAACATTTTAAGATAAAATATAAATTGTTTTGAAAGTGTGGGAAAAAAAAAAATAACTAAGACATACATGCAAAATAAGATAAATTTTATTTAATCAGAAAACATATCCAACCCAAATTTTTTTAATTACCATAATTTAGGTTTTTATGGTACAAAATAAACAAGCCATATTCAGGAGTATCGATGATTGTTTGGATCTTTAAAATAAATTGAGAAACACAGCTCCACTATTTTTTTCTTGTGATGGAAGATATCATTAGAGAATGACCCAATTCAAAAAACGTACCCATCGAAGATTGGACTCGGCTAAAAGAAACTTCAACCAAAATCAATTTATTCAGTCAATCAAGTAAACAAAAATTGTAAATCTTATCACTGCCGAATCTTTTGATTATCACTTTTAACTTGAAAAAGAATATCAATTTAGAAAAAAAAATATCAAAAGAGTGTGCAATCATTAATGGCTATAAATTAGTGTTTATCACTTCACTTCACTGTTTCAAAAGACCTATTTCTTAAAAGAAATCATACACCGCCGCTCCTATCTTAACCAGAGACTCAACAACCTTTACTCCGACATCATTTAGATCTAAATTTTGTCATGAGCTGTTCCTTTGCCACCGGAAACAATGGCTGCAACAAAAAAAAAACAGATAAGAAAATGAGAGCAACAAACCAACAATAGGTTTAGGCGTGATGAATTGCTTATGAACATATTACTGCATGACCCATTTCACAACCCAGTGGTGCAGTGAGTCCAGCAATAATAGCAAAACATGCTTCTCAGTTCCACTTTTCTGTTTATATTCATCAAACAACAAAAGCTGCGTTAATTTTAGGAATGCGAATAGATAAACGGCCAGAGTTAAAATGGATTCACAGTTAATTATATTACCTTTATAAAAGCTGCAACATCTTCTTCTGCAGTGCCTGCAATTTCTCCAATGAGAATGATACCTGACACAACCAGTTGTTTCTTAGTTTCCATCTTTCATGGGCAATAGGACAAAGCATGCTCTTAACAGTCAATCACCAAAGAAAACTCATATTACTTAGTTAAAGAGACACAAAGTGTATTCATCGAATTGATTAGATGGCATTAACCAAGCTGTTTCCTGGCCCGTTAACAATATACGACGCCGTTCGGGCTTGGCTCTCACGTACACGGTTCGAACCCAGCTTAATGGTTAGGGTTATATGTATATCATAAATAATGAAATATAAATGACACAATGGTTACAACACACATACTCTTGGCTCTCATGTACACGGTTCGAACCCAGCTTAATGCTGGATTTTAATTTTCGTTTTATACAAAGCGACGTCTTTTGGTTCGATTCGATTAAACATAATTCAAGCCCGAACGACGTCGTATATTGTTAACGGGCCAGTAAACGGCTTGGTTAACGCCATCTAATCAATTTGTGAAGTTAATTAACCGTGTACCATTTTGGCGAGGTCAACTCTAAGTTGGAATACTGTTTGGAAAGTTAACGTTTAGTTTGGGTTTTATTTAGAAAGCTCTTTAGTTTGGGTTTGTTTTGGCCAATTCTGAATAGTTCATGAATTGTTTGGCATTTTCCACAATTACATTCTATTTTTAGTTACATTTCTAAATTTAGGTAACTAAATATATTTTTAATTATAAAAGATCATCTCGGAGATAATTAAGGACTGTATTATTAAATACAACTTGACTTTTTGTTTTAATAGTAATTCATATTTTTGTTAAGATTATCAATTAAATCCATACTATAATCAATTAATATTTAAAAATGGAAAATCGATCCATATTGGAAAGATGAAAAAAAAACTATTTTGAAAGTTAGTTTTATATATATTTATTATTATAATATTTAGTTAAGTTTTTATTAATAATTTAATTGATATTTAAGTTAAGAAATTATGTTTTTTGGAAAATGGTTATTTAAATATTCTATCTAAATACTATTGCAATCTCCGAAAATATTTCTTAAATAATTTATTCACAAAAAATCTTCATAGAACACGATTTTAGGAAATAATTAAAAGACATTTTATTTTAATAAGTTTTAGAATTTAACAAAATAAATTGAGTGGCATTCTTGTAAATAAATCTAAAAGAATGGATAGTTTATATTTTGTAAATAAATCTAAAAATAATATTTTGTGAATAGATATAGTAATATTACTTATTGGTAGTAAATGTAAAGGAAACAAATATGTGAATCACTAAATAAATATGTGGCATAAAGAAACAAATATGTGAAAATAGTTAAATTTGTCATAATTAAATAAAACTTTGGTCTAAAGAAACAAATCTATGCTAATCAAGTAAATATGTGACCAAAATAAAATAAATTTGTGAGATACTAAAAAGTTTGTAAATATGTAACTAAAAAGAAACAAGCATATAAGAAATTAGTTAACTATAACAAAATTAAATATATATGTGGCCAAAAGAAAACAAATTTTAGAAAGCTAATTAAGTCCATCAATTAAATCTATGGCCAAAATGAAACAAAAATATTTGAAAAAATTGTAAGACGCTGATTAATTTCGTCATAATTATGCAAAAAAAAAAAAATATTATCCAAAAATTGTTATTTTGATTTTTTTTTGCTGAGTTTGAGATTACTATATAGTGATTTTTTTTGGTCAAGCTATATAATGATATTTATAAAGTAAAGTTTAAATAACAGATCTTCCTGTTAACAGCCGGATTTGTTGCACACGTGATTCATCGATAGCCGTTTATAATTCCACCACTAGACAAACTTGAAACTGCCAAATGTTACACCCAACGGAAGAGACATGTACGCACGTCTAGGATACTATCTTGTTGCTGTCGGAGATCAATAAAAAGTCTTGTGTGTGATGATGTTTGACGGTATCGACAGCCGTGCAGCGAACAATATAGATCAAGAACATTTCGTTTTGACGTTGGGATCTCAACAACAAGAGTGGAAAAAAATTGAGATCATTGAAGGTGATCCTTACGAGGATATCCATGGCGGGATCTGCATCAAAGGTGATGTATACTATGTAGTTAGAGACAAAAAGATAGCTAGATTCGATGTTAGATCCGAGAAGATGGAGTTTATTAAAGCACCTCAAGAAACGATATCTCACTCTCAGACATAAACGAAGATGATATCAAAGTAAACGTTTACGAAAACGTAAACGGAGATATCACAACCATAACCACTTACTGTTGGACTCTTATAAACCACCAAGGAAAACTAGGAGAGACATATTATAAGGGCTTCTGTCTTATGCGCCTGTGGATTCCTCAAGAGAAACAGGAGTCTTGGAATATGATGGCTTCTGATGTGCCTACTGAGTGGGGAGATTTATTCAGAGACAAAAGTTTATCCTCGACGGGAGAGATTCATACCGGAGAAGTTATGTTGGTGTAACCAAGTGATTTTGATGTAGTGGTAAGGAGACGGGACTTGGGTGCACCACACTAAAGGTTCGATCCACCTGTCCTACATTTTCTCTTTCGGTCACCCATAAACGTCTTAAGTGACAAAAAAACCCAGATTTCTATGGGCCTCGTGGGATTAGTCTTTTGACCTAGAAAGCCTTGGGATCCCCACGGTTATTAAAAAAAAAAAAGTTATGTTGGTGTCATGTTAGAGTCATCTAAGCCTTTCTATGTCTTTTATTACGACATAAACATGGAGTGTTTCAGAAGTGCCACAGTGGAAGGAATCGCGGATTGTGAGTTCAGACGTAGTGTCCATGGAATTGGTAAGCGCAATTGTCAGATGTCTGTTTTCCCGGTCACGTTGAGAACATTATGTTCTTCTAACACTAGTACTACTCTTGGTATGTGATAAGCTTCTCCTTTCTTTTATTGGTCATTTAGTATCTCTTTTCTTTCTTTGAAAAATTTTCTTTTATTTTATGCTTTTGAATTTGTCTCTAAGACCACTTATAGTGGGAGTGTTGTAAAAAAGTTTCAACAGTTGAAAAAAATAAAGCTACAATAAGACCATAGAGGTGTTGTAAAATTAAAATTCTATGTGGCAAAAACAAATATTGTTAACTTTCAACACCCGTGAAAGTAAATTGTGGGACCATTTTCTTCTTTTACTTTTTCTTTTAATCTTAATTAAGATATATGTGTGACACAAGAACAATATTGATTGGATGCTCATAATCTATGTTTATTTTTTCATCTCAATTTTTAACCTCATTTATTTTATAATAATTATAAGTATACATATATATATAATTTTTATATCAAAATTCATCATTTTTCAAACTCTATAAATAAAAACTTGTTTCATTTGTTTTGAATACAAAAAAATAATCAATTTTCTACAATACTTATTCAACTACCATCCAATAAACTCTTGATTTTGTTTTAAATAGTGTTTCGTAAAATGGATTCCAACAATAATCCTTTTAACACACAAAATTCTTCCACTTATCCTTTTAACCATCCAAATCCCAACATTTATCAATTTCAAAATCAATCTTCTAACCGACCACAAAACATATCAAACTATGGTTATCCACCAAATTTCTTCATGCCGTCAGCGGTTCCAAATTATGGTTCATATTTTGGATCGATGATGTCATATTCATCTCAAACACCCTCTTATTCTTGTACTCTAACTGGTAACGAAATTGATTCAAATGTTGGAGCAACTGAATTTCCAGAATTTTCTATACAAATGACTCTTGGTGGTATGAGCGGTGTTCATGAAGTTGTTCGAGATGCAAATGATCCAACTCCTGCACCCCGGAGAAGTTCTAAATGGACCGCTGAGCAAAATTTGGTGTTACTGAGTGGGTGGATTAAATATGAAACAGACAACATTGTTGGCAGAAATCAAAAATGGGATTCATTTTGGGGTAAAATTGCTGAATATTGTAATGAGCATTGCAAGTTTGATCCTCTGAGTGATGAAGATTCGTGTAGAAATCACTACAACTACATCAACAAAAGCTTGGGCAAATGGGATGGCGCTTACGATAAGGCTAAACGTATGCAACAAAGCGGTTGGTCGGAAAATGATGTATTGGTGAAAGCGCATGAACAGCATTCATGTGCTGGCAATGGAAATTTTAAATATATGGAGGAATGGATTGATGTCCGTGATCAACCACGTTATTGTAGCCATGCAGGAGGAAATACTGGTTCAGAAAGCAATGGATCAAAGAGAGCACATAAGAGTGATGCTAGTGAATCTAACTCTGTAAGATTTAACACTCGTCCGATAGGGATGGATGCAGCTAAGAAAAAAGCTAAAAAGAAAGGTAAGGGTGCAACCTTGGAAGCGGTTGATGAAGAGTAGAATGAATTCAAACAATGTAAGGCGCAAGAGTTGGAGCGATTGGACAAAATAGCCAGGATGCAAGAGGAAGCAAACCAATTGATGAAAGAAAAGACTTAAGCTAAGAAGATGAAGATGTGGCTGAAGCTTAGTGAAAATGAGCATCTCGATGATCAAAGCAAACAACTAATAAAGAAGTTGGGTGAAGATCTATTTGAAAATTAATTATTGTCTATTTTTGTCCTTATGTTTTCTTAATGTGTTTCGTAATATTATGCTTTAATAATGTATTTTGTCTTGTTATGCTTTCATAATGTATTTTATCGTATTATACTTTCATAATGTCTATTTGTCGTGTTATGATTTAATAATGTCTATTTGTCTTGTTATGCTTTGATAATATATTTTTGATGTTATGCTTTAATATATTATCCATTTGTCTTGTTATGTTTTGATAATGTATTTTGTCATATTCTACTTTCATAATGTATATTTGTATAGTTATGCTTTCATAATGTATTTTTGTTATATTCTGCTTTAATAATATATATATATATATATTTATCTTGTAATATTTATTTGTCTCGTGACTTCATCAAATTTATTTATGTTATAAATAGGGATTATTCTTATCCACCTCACAAGAACAGAAAATACTTCAAAAGAAATCATGTAGTCGCAAACCAAAGGCTGATTGATGACTACTTTGCCGATCAACCTACATATGATGATGCAATGTTTCATCGGCGATTCCAGATGCGGAAACATGTTTTCCTTCGAATCATTGAAGACCTGTTAAGAATTGACGACTACTTCACACAAAGAGTTGATGCAGCCAATAATGAAGGTATATCTCCATTAGTAAAATGTACTACGGCCATGCGAATGTTAGCATATGGTGTGGTGGCTGACGGGGTCGATGAGTACATCAAAAATGAGGTACTACAACATTGGATTGCTTGCGTAGACTCTGTAAAGGAATCATAAAACTGTATGAGTAAGTGTATTTCAGAGCCCCAACTGAAGATGACTTGCAGAGAATTCTGCATGTCAGTGAAATGCGAGGATTCCCGAGAATGATTGGAAATATTGATTGCATGCATTGGGAATGGAAGAATTGTCCTACAGCATGGGAAGGACAATTTACTCGAGGAGATAAGGGAATCACCACTGTTATTCTTGAAGCAGATGCATCCCATGATCTATGGATTTGATATGCTTTTTTGGATGTCCGAGAACATTGAACGATATAAACGTTCTAGATTGTTCACCACTGTTTGATGATGTTGAACAAGGAAATACTCCAAGAGTGAATTTCTTTGTGAATCAACGTCCATATAAATGGCATATTATCTAGCTGACGGTATATATCCTTCTTATCCTACTTTTGCCAAATCCATTAGGCTTACTCAAAGTGAACCAGACAAGTTATTTTCACAACTCCAAGAGACATGTCGGAAGGAAATTGAACGTGCATTTGGAGTGTTGCAAGCTCGATTTAAAATCATTCGCAAACCAGCTCGTTTGTGGGATATAGCCGATTTGGCTATCATTATGAGTTCATGTATCATATTGCTTAGTATGATTGTTGGGGATGAACGAGATACATATGCTCAACATTGGAACGATTATGATCAATCTATGGCAAGTGGATCTAGTACTACACAACCATTCTCGACAGAAGTGCTACCTGCATTTGCAAATCATGTGTGTGCTAGATCTGAATTGCGTGATTAAAATGTACATCACGAATTGCAAGCAGATCTAGTCAAACACATATGGGCAAAAAATTGGAATGTTTCGTGGTTAATGATATTTTAAGATTGTGAGTTGAGTCCACTGTATTAATTATGTGTGTTTATTAATTTTGTTGTGTGTTTTTTAATTTATTATATTGTGTTTTATTTTCGTCAATGTATGTGTTTTAGTAATGTTTATCTCTATTTTTACTTTTTATTATTTTTATTTTATTTGTTTAAAATATACATAAATAACAAAAATATAACAATAAAAATATTTTCTGAAACTATAAGTGTTAGTTATTTAAAATTAAGTTTAGTTATAATTGTTAGTAACAATATGTAAGCACAAATACAAAAAAAAAAGTGGGGGTATGGTGTTGTAATGTTCTTACAACAAAACTATTGTAGAATTTAAAAATTAAGAGAGTGTTGAATTATGATGTGGAATAAAAAGAAAATTATGTGTAAGAAAGAGAAAGTGATTTGGACAAAAAAATAGGTGTTATAAAAACAAACAATTGTACATAATCTAATAAATTAGTAGAAGAATTAATTGTGATCTCTTTATCAGCAAAATTGTGTACTTTTGATACGTAAAACTAAAAGCGTCAAATGGACCACGTTCTAGACATACCCAATATTGTCTGTTTTGATTCGGAAGAATAGTGATTATGTTCATTATCGATAGTGTTCATATGTCAATATGTAGGGATGTCCATAATCGTTAATGAAAAATACTTTAATAATATTTCTTTAAAGAAGTCGAGATTCAAGAGCAACATGAACTCGAGAGTTTTGACCTAAAAAAATAAGTGTTTTGGACTATGAATCTCTAATTGTGTGCGTTGATAATATTAGCGTTAACCTATTTAAAATATGGGTATATTCATAACCGGTATATAATGTAGGTCATTTGCTTCGCTTTTATTTATAATATCTTCTTATATTTAATGCTTTTGGGTTTGTCCCTAATAAATTAGCAGAAGAACTAATTGTCATCTTTTTCTATTTTTTCTTAAAGAAGTCGAGATTCGAGATGCTTTGGACTATCAATCTCTTATTGTGTATGTGGACATTATTGGTGTTAACCCATTTTAATTCGTTTAAAATATAGATATATCAAGGACGATAATATGTCATGGCCCTCTTGGCCTTATAAAATTCTAAAAAAAAATCAATCTAATTTTGATTAATTTTTTAAAAAATAAAAAATGTGGTTAATGTCAATTCTGACCTTAAAATATTGAGTTATTTACTGCCCAAAGAATTAAACCGACCCGGATCCAACTAAACGGTTCCAACCCGCCTGAAATCAGCCCTAAATCTACCGATCTTCCCTTGTGTTTTTTTTGTTCTTCTTCGTTTATCATCACCCAGATCCAAAATCTCTAAAGTCTTCCCTTCCACAAAAAATACAGCGGCAGAGGTTAAGAACGACGAAGACAGAGGTTAAGGGAATTCGATCTCGTTCCAATCAGCTCTCATCGCTCGCTTTTGCCATCTCTTGTTCCCAACCAAATCAAGTAAGAAATAATTTCTGAAATCCCTCTCTCAACTAGATTTGGGACCTCTCTGAAATCCCTCTCTCATCTCTCGTCCCAACCAAATTTGTTTCATTATAATTACATTTAGTCTGATATACATTTGAAATTCTCATCCTTGCTTCAGTTCCAATTCTGCTCAACAATTAGACGATGAATCAAGTCATATAGAATTGTATATATGACGTCTGTATTATGTTCCTATATGCATATATGACTTGAAAGTTAAAATTCTCATCTCTGCTAGCAGCCTCCTCATTCCAGTTCTTCTCAACAATTAGGCGTCTATATACAATTAGGAGTCTATATCATTATAATTAAATTAGACAAACATTATAGGAAGAGCCTTATAGTAACTAAGATGTGGAAAAAAAGAATATAATTGTAACGCCATGTCTGTCCCTACCGGTGAGTCACCCATCCCTCTATCGGGTTCGTGGGCTCCACCCCTGTCCAACGGTCGGTGCGTTATTTTTCGTAGGCCCGGCCGAGTAATTTACTGACCCTGCAATCACCATGTGACCTTTTCCCATGTGTTTTGTCCTCACACACATGCTACCACGAATCACTTCTCGGAAGGTCACCTATCCTGGGATTAATCCAGTCCAAGCACGCTTAACTCTGGAGTTCTTTCAGGCAAGTGATCGGAAAAAGTAAGTGCACTTGGCGATATAGATAGCTAAATTAATTCATTTAAGCCTTCCTCAAATGGGTTGGGCCGAGAATGTTACAATAATCATATAAGTTATGTACGAGGCATATGCATACGCATACGAGCGCCTTCCAAAACCAATATGTAAACCAATTTTGTCTTGTTGTAGCGATGGCCTTTTCTTGCTATAATAAGGACAAATTTACAAATCAGTGATTTTTATATAGTTCTTCAACTATAAAGGAGCCATATGTAAACGTCTTTTTTATTGTGATATCTGGAAAAAGATGCAAGTAGCATAAACGTGTTAATTGAGTCTCTTGTTTTTGATGTGTTTTAGGAGTTCTAACATGTTCGTGTTGTTTGTTAGGTTCTAAACTCCAACAAGTCCAAACAAGCAAAAGAATGTCCAAGCTCGAGCTCGAACTCCAAGGCCTAAGAGAAAACTCAATCCTGCTAAATCATACACTTGTTTTTATGTTCGTATGTGATGTGTTGGTTTTATGTATCTTGTTTTGATGTACTTGGTTCACGTTTGGTTGAGACTTATGTATTTGGTTCACTCTTTGAACAACTCAGATTTATGTATTTGGTTTGGTTCAGATTTATGTGTTTGGTTTGGTTAAGTCTTATTTATTTATCTTAGGTACAATTAGTATAATTAGAACAACTCTTTGAAATTTTTTTTTTTATTTTGAGTAAAACTAGGACAACTGGTACAACTCTTTATCAGGAAAATAATTTCGTATAACGAGCACAACTATAACAAATTTTATCAGGAATAAACGTGCAAAATGTGTGCCGCCATAAGAGTTTTTTTTAACAAAGTGTTGTACCAGTTGTCCAGTTATACCAAATTAATTTTTGTTAACAAAGAGTTGTACTTTCATAAATTTAATTTGTAACTAGTAATATTATAGTTTATATTAATTTTTTTAAGTTGTACTTATTAAATTAAGTAAATAAACTAGAATTATAATACTTTCATATCATAACATCCGGAAAACACTATGTTAATTATTTTGCATATTGGTAATCTAAGGATTTCAATACTAACCTTAAAAGTATAAGATATATTATTCATAAATGTGATGTTTCTGCAACAAATAACAAAAAAATTGATATTTCTTAATTAATACAGATGTGTAAATATATTTACTAATGTTTTAATGATATTTTAAAACTAACATCAGGATTGTCTTTATCCAAAAATAAATTTTTACGTTATTGTTTTAACAAATAGTTGTACCAGTTGTACTAGTTGTATCAAACGTATAAGAATTCAAAATCATATCAAATTTCATGCAGTCATACAAAGTCTTATATAAACACAAACAACAAAACCCAACATAAATCAACTTTGAAAATTTTCATCAGAAAAATCGAACAAATGGCAACGGATTTTTTTTCGAGGTTCTCCGACTGATGGGGATCTAGTCACTTGGTTTCCCCCTTTCTTTTTCTTAATGTCCGGACGTAAGACACATTGGGTTAGTATCTTGTTAGACAAAAGACTCTTACACTGATCTTTGTTAACTTCAATTAGATATCTTAAAACATCTTCATCATCTAAAATATATGATGGCCTTTTAGGACCCAATATCAATGGAAGTAACTCAGAAGAAGCTTTATTACAGCTTCATCTACCATAATTTTCATGCATATTCTATCAACCAACTGAGAATAAGTGACACCCTCCGAAGTTCTTCCCATTACAAAACTTGAAATATGACTTTTTGATTACATCGCACTTCATCTTGCTCATCGGAGTAGTATCATACATAATCAAAATGTATGAATATGTCACAAATATTATCCATTATCCTATGAAAATGAACAATAAACAAAATTATAACACATTAGTTGTACTACTCGCACAGTCATACCAGTCGTGCCAATTGTACCAGTCATACTAGTTGTACCAGCCGATAGAAATCAATAGTAGGGTAAGGTGGTGGGACCCAATGGAAAGTAAAGGTTGGTGGGATCGGGTGGGGTCTGTGAGAATGATTAAAGCCAACACTTATTTATTTTTTTATTCAATGATTTCATTAAGGTTAAAATAGGTATTTCAACTTATTGGAGGCCACATGAGATTAAAAAAGCTATGGTAGATTTTTTTTTGGCGATTGAGGACCACATAAGAATAAGACTAAGATCCATATATCAATAACCATTCTATAATGTTTGGATCTGGACCGGTTATATAGCCAGTCCAGCTTGACGGATATAATAATACATGTTACATGAAAATACAATCAGTATTGGGCATAGAAGAAAAGATTAGGACCTATTTTTGATCATTTTGTTCTTCTTTCTTATTCGTCCATGCAATTGTAAAACACAAAATAAGATACATGTTGTATTTTGTGGTAATCTTCTCCAAATTATCCTTGAATGCATTCTCCATCCATCGTACTCTCTTAGCTCCTCTAAACTAGTTATGAATCTTAATCCATCAGGAAGACTCTCCAACTTTCTGCAGCCATTGATCTCCAATTGACAAAGACATGGCATGGACCCTTCTTCTACGATCCACTCTTTAAGGTTATCGAGTATGGAGATCTGTAGAGTATGCGGTTTAGGGAACCGGGCTTTCGAGCATACTATTTTCCTCCCTGTGAAAGCTTTAGTTCTAGTCTAACAATCTTTAAGCTTTGTAGCTTCTCAAGAACTTTCATTGAGTCCTGAGGTAGGTCACAAGAGGATAATGAAATAGAGGCAATTCGGGAAGGAAATTGAAGATCATTTGGTAACTTCCCAATCTTCATATCTAACCTTAACTGGTTAAGTCTTTTGAAACCAGAGACGAGGGCTCCTGCATCGATCTTGGTGGGTTGGCCTTGACCGTTTCTTTTGTTGTACAACATCAATCCTCCAAGTGTTTCAGTGATGCACTGAGCGAAAGAGGTAAGGCTCCCTCTTCTCCAAAGTTATCGGAGGCACATTAGATCCATAGAGTTATGAGTTTGGTCATATTATTGATATCTTTTACGCTATTGTGCTTCACTGAGAAGTTCTTAAGGGTCTCCAACTTCACCAAACCACCTAATTCTAACTTGTTTTACTGCTGAGTTCATTAGGTAGCATAAGATATCTCAGCTTTTTCATCTTCTTTAAGACATTTGGGATGTGAACCATGGTCTCGTAAATCTCTAAATCCAAATAAACCAACAGCTCTAGATTCCCTAGAGAAGATGGTAACACAGACAAGTTTGTCTCTTTCAAACTCAAGTACCACAAGTGGATGAGCTTCCCTATGCTCTTTGGTAACTTGCGTCTTCTGAGACCATCTCTAATGGGACTGTATTTTCCACTCCAAAATGAAGTTTTGCTGTAAATCTTTTCCAATGGGACTGCATTTTCAACTCCAAAATAGAGTAAAAAATGGGATTATTCCAAATATGGAGTAATACTCCATTTTTTAAGTCATCACTCTATTTTTTACTCCAAAATAGAGTAGGGTTGGAGTAGAACTTAACTCCATTTTGGAGTAAAAAATAGAGTAGCTCATTGGAGATGCCCTGAACTGTGCTCCAAGGAGATCCAAGACTCTCAGCGATCTTAAACCTCGAAAACTCGCGGTTGATAATATCCAAGGACTGAAATCTCTAATGATATACAAAAGAGCTCTTGCTTTGGGCTTTTGAATCTGCCTCTGCTGAAATATACTAGTTCATTTTCATCATCAACCAAATGTACAGCGAGTCTACATGATCCGTGGTGGGTAGAGGTGATAGAGAACTAGTACCATTCCAGACAATGCTCTGAGCATTTATAACTTGTATGAAACTCTCTTCTTCGGCTTAAAATAAACAGACTTCTCTAACAACGTCATGCAGATGACACGATTCGATTCTTGATGTGACAGTGTTCCTCTTCCCTACCAAAACCATACTCCTCTTGACCAACTCCTCGAGGTAATCCTCTGCTACATCTACAATAGTACTCTCTTCACTACGTACCATCATTATTCCTTCTGCGAGCCAGTAATTGAACAATGTCTCTGTTTGTATCTCATGATCTTATGAAAAATGGGCTAGGTATAGAAAGCAGTGCTTCAAATGAGAAAATAAATATTCATAACTCAAAGACAGCACACTGAATACCAAACTACCATTTCCTCCGTTGTCCCCAAATCCACTTGCGATATAAGATCCAATATTTTCGTGTACCTTTCTCCACTCGGATACTGTACGTTTTGTAGCTAACAACCCTCCAAGAGTTTTCACAGCTAACGGTAACCCTCCACAGTGTTTGAGCATTTGTTGGATCTCTTCCTTTAAATCATCAACATGAAACTCTACACATAAAACATAAGACTCTTCTTTTTAGCATATGGATTACTTCCATAAAGTGCAAGGACAGTATAATTAAGGACATACCTATATCGTTTCTCTCAAACAAAGCTATCTTCTGAAAAACTTCCCAGCTTTCTTCATGATTTAGGTATCGAGGCCTAAAGATAATGCATTTTAGGTCTGGATGCAAACCAACATTCTCATTCCTAGAAGTAAGTAATATCTTGCTAACTGCAAAATTTTTCCACATCTCAAAATTATACACCAATTTAGAGAAATGATTTAATATATAAAACGTTATGATTCATGGTCAAGATGAGTCACCTGATCTATGTGGAAACGCTGGCTTTATAATCTCCCAAGCTGCACTGCTCCATATATCATCAAGCACAATCAAACATTTTTGGGTTTCAAGTAGTTTGAAGAGCTCATCTTGGAGTTCAGAAACTGTCATTTCCACAATCCTCTGTACCTCGTTTTTTGGCTTAAGGCTCTGTAATATCCCTCGCCACACATGCTTTTGCCTACACTCTTGTGAAGCAAACACCCAAGAAAATCCATTGAAACGATAGAAAACTTGTCTTGCAAGAGTGGTTTTCCCAATACCGCCCATCCTGCAAATACCTGAACACCATTCTCTTCCACAAGATGACACACAAGGCTGCTTTCAGAGAAGCTAGGAAAAGATTGTCTTATCTACCCCAATAACTCTTTCTGGTAAAGTCTCTGACTCTTCTTCTTCAACTCTGTCGATAATCTCCCTAGCTCCAAATCTCTCCATATTGTCTATAACCTTGGAGATCCTAGTGATTATGCCTCTGATCTGATAACTAAACTCCTGGTGAGCAAATGTGATGCAAGAAACTCTCTTTAAATGCTTCTTGATCCCTTTTTCTCTTTCATACCTTTCTCTGTTTATAAGAAAGCTCTCGATAATGTCTTCAGCATCATACACAATCTCTACGATGTCTTGTAAACAATTCTTAACTCTCTCACTTGTGCTTTTATTGTTTTTTTCTGCGTCTTTCACCAATGATTTTAGCCGTCTCAGTTCGTTTTGAAGCTCGGTCGCTTGTTCATGGACTCCTTTCAGCCGATTGGATTCTAGAATAAGAAGATCCAAGAGCTTCTGCAATCCAAATGCTACCACTGCGTCGGCCACTAATGTTCCCTGCCTCAGATCTCAAAAATGAGGTTTGCATAATCGTTATCACCAATATCTAAACTTCAATTTTTATCATGATCCAATGATTGCATCTAATTTATTGAGAAGAACGAAGAAATTGGCAAAGAGAGATTTGAGTTTGGCTCGAGGATGAGGAAGACGACGATACGATTTTCCTTTAGTCAATTTAAAAAAAAAAGTCAATATTGTAATTAATCTGCTTGAATAGTCAAAGCAAAGTTCAGCATTTCTTTAGTTTAATTTTAGATGGGCTTCTAAAGTCTAAGCCCAACTAAATCTTCTATTTTTGAAGTAATTGCCCGAAACTGTTTTGAGCTATTGTTTGCATGTAATCTATACTAGTATGATTTGCTCGCACCATGTGCGAGCACAACCATTAATAAATAATTTTTTTAATCATCAATTGAATTTGATAATAATAGTATTATAAAAAATATTTATATCATATTAATTATAATTATATTTAAACTATTAACAAAATTTTATACTTAACTAATAACACAAAAATTATTATTTAAAATAATACAATATATATATATATATATATATATAAACATATAAATCTTTCTTGTAAACATATTTTCATATTAGTTATAATAATTATAATTATATATATAAACATCAATATATATTAATTATCATTTATATTTATCTAAATTTAAAATTCATATAATTAATACAAATTTACTATATAAAATCTTATTATGTACAACAATCATATTTATCAATATTTAAATCTATTATTTCAAACATAGGTTTTGTATTTATCATCTTGATTTTTTTATTTTTATATGAGCTTGTATTTATCTCTAATATAAAATAAAATAAAATAATTTTTAAAACTAATATAATAAATAATAAAATTATCAATATAAATTAAGGTTAACAAAGTAAAAAACCTAATTTCATTAAGGATAATCAAGTAATCAACCGTTTTGAGAGTGAATATAAGGCCAAAGGCACTTCTCAATTAATATAAAGATATATGTTTAGGGTTGTGGATTTCAACATCACCAGCCGGCAGCCGCCATGAAAGAACCGTCACCCACACGTAACCTAGCTCATGCCGTAAACTCCACAACAACCATTCCTTCTGATCTCATCTTAGAGATTGATAAACGTCAAATATATGATAAACATTAGTTGTTAATATTGTTTGTAAAGTCTCAATCCATAAGGGATACGCTCTTGATCTTGTATAACAACCCAGGCTACAAAAAACCTTGTACATCGATTCATATTAAACAAGGAAACTATACAGCTTACATGGTATCAGAGTCTCGTTTAATCCAAGTAGGGTGGCCCAAAAAGGGTTTATTACCGGTCTTAAAGTGGGATTCGGTTCGAGATGGGCTGATAAGAGCCATCATCTCGATGGGACATGTTAGGATCCCACATCAGAAATATGAAGGGACCAACACTAATATATAAAGGGTTATGACCAATCTACTCATTGCCAATTGATTTTGAGTTGGAAGCCCATAATAAACCCAAATTAACATGATATCATAGCAGATGGGTTTGATGCTATGCTTAAGACTAAGACATGGGATTTGGTACCTCGTCCATGTAATACTAATATTGTTCGTTTTATGTTCTTGTTTAAGCATAAGTATGATACATATGGCGTTTTATCATGTCATAAAGCTCAATTAGTGGCAAATGGAAAATCACATGAGGCTGGAGTTGATTACTCAGAGACCTACTGTCTAGTCGTAAAACCAGTGACGATCATATGTCTATTGAACATTGTTGTTGCTTTGGAATTGCTGATTCCCCAGCTAGATGTTCAAAACGCATTCCTTCAGGGTAATTTAGACGAAACAATTTTCATGCATTAACCTCCCGGTTTGTAGACAAACGATCCCCTACTCATGTTTGTAAGCTCATGAAAGCAATTTACAGCTTAAAACAAGCCCCCCACACTTAGAACTCTAGACTATCTGGATTTTTAAAACTGATGGGGTTTGTGTCGAGAAAGGAAAATCCTTCTCTGTTTATTTTCAGGAAGGGATGCGACATGGCTTATCTCCTTCTTGTTGGGATTATGTCCTGAAATCATATTGTACTTACTCTGTGTGATAGTTGTATTGTCGATATCAGACAATTCATGTGATACTGGGTAGTCATAATGTTTTGCTAGAAACCGCTTATGACAAATGAGTTGTAACTCATTTCTAGTATCGTGTGAACCTACAGGGTCACACACCTAAGCAAGTTGGATACGCTTTGTATGGGATTGATCATTGGCATATGATCTGATCAATGTGTATTGGATACACATTGAATTCGTGTTTTAAGAGGTGTGTCGATCGATGCCATTGGTGCGTCGATCGATACAAGAGGTGTGTCGATCGATACCAGTTGGTGCATCGGTCGACACAAGGTCGATACCGAAACTGATGTTACGGTTTGTAAACTGTGGACCTATTTATTGGGGCCAGGAGACACGACCTAAAATAGAGCCGTCGCAGACAGTTTTTTTTGACAGAAAACAGATCCTCTTCCTCGAGAAACATAGAGAATCCCTAGAGATCCGATTCCCGGCACTAGCATCCCGGCGGATTCCAGCTTGTGTGCGTGTGGACTACGGTAGAGGCGCAGCGATTGAGGCGCTAAATATCTCGTTTACCTGCTCTAATTTCCGCTGCCAATCTCCAGGTAAACACGAGGTCAGTTCTTAGATTCAATTACTCGAACCCAGATCCTAGGCTTCAGGAACAAGATGGAATTCTGAATCTGTTAGAATTGGCCGAGTTCCTTCAGTGGTATCAAAGCCTTAGGGTTTTAATCATTGAATCTAAAGCATATAATTCGAAAACTGATGTATTTGAATAGATTTATGCTTGCTGTTTCATGATTTAATCAAGAAAAACTCGGTTTTTGTCTGTGAATTAAAACGATGAACGAAGGCTTTCGCATGGTGTCGATCGACACTAATCTTGTGTCGGTCGACACGCCGCAAAATCGCCTATAAAATTTTAGGGTTCCGATCTTAGAGATCGGACTTCCTGTTACCCTAATGTGTCGATCGACATACTGGGTGCGTCGGTCGACACAGTTAAAATTGGTTAGATCGATCTTGATCAAAAACGATTCTGTATTTCGTATGGTGTCGATCGACACAAAAGGTGTGTCGGTCGACACAGAACAGCGAATTCGTCAGAATCGGCGGCTAGGGTTTTCGCAAAGAAAAACCTGAATGCCTACTGTGTCGATCGACACAGGTTGAGTGTCGGTCGACACAGACCTTGCGATTGGTTGATCGGTTCAATTGGATTGGACCGGTTATCATGCTTGGTTAAGTTCGGTCAGATCGTTTTAAATTGGATGAATTGGTTCAATTGGATTGAGCTGATTATCTCAATTAGTATAAATCGATTTGATCGGTTAAGATCAATTTGACGAGTCGGTTCAATTGGATTGGACCGGTCATAATAACTATCTCTGGTTTAGGTCTATGTCGACCGTCACACATGGGTTGTGTCGATCGACATGACCAGTTCAATGAACCGTGTTAATTGGATTAACCGGTTATTGAAGTTCGGTTTTGCTTGGTGGTGTCGATCGACAGACATGGTCTGCTTCGATCGATACAGTGCTCACAATTCTGGTTATTGAACCTGGAAATTTGCAAAAACCAAACTCGACTTAAACCTAGTTTATAAAGAGCAATTAAAACTTAATAAAATTAGAAGTAAAATGTTCTAAAACCTATCTAATACACATTGGATGTGTGTTAGATCAAAGCTTAGTTTCCATATGGTCAACTGTCAAGACTCATTTCGTTGTTGTGATAGTCTTGCCGAGAGCTTGGTATCCACAATTACATGAGTAAGGCAGGTAGTAGTGTTGATGGTCTTGCAGTGCTTATCAACAATTACGTGACCTAAGAGATTGAATTACTAATCTTTTAGAGTTCTGTTTCCTCAACTAAATATCAAGTGAACTTGATGTCTTGCCCAATCTTGTCTACTGTCAAGACTCATTTCGTTGTTGGATAGTCTTGGAGTCCTTGGTATCCATAGCTACATGAGTAAGACAGGTGATCATTGATAGATTTGCAGTGCGACTGTCAATGATCACAAGACTGAAGAGATTGGTTTACTTGACTGGGCTATCAGAAGTTCTGGGCCCAGAGACATCAGAGTAGATAGGACATGGATTGTCTTATCTGCGACCAAGAGTTGTACTGGGTACAATTAGCAATGATTTGCTTACCTAGATGACTAAAGTCTGGGTGATGACGAGTCGTCCACTCAGATTTTAGTGATGTATGGATCTTGGATCATTATATTCATAGAGGAAACATTGTTTGAATATAATGTGAGTTTTCTTTTTAGATAAGATTTCTCATTTCCTGAGCTTCATAACTAAAAATTTTCTTTGCTTAAAATTTCAGCCTATGTCTAAAACAACTTTCTCGTTACGATCCGTCCTTGAGAAGGACAAGTTAAATGGATCAAATTTCCTGGATTGGTATCGCAATTTGAGATTAATCCTCAAGCAGGAGAGTAAGGACTATGTCCTTGAGAAAGCTCTTCCAGAAAGGCTTGGGACCAATCGCTCGAATGCAGTATATGATGCTTGGAATGAGCATTATATTGATGTGGTAGATGTTCGTGGTCTGATATTGGCTACCATGGAATTGGACTTAAAGAGTCAATACGAGAACATGGAGTCGCCAATAGAGATGATCACCAGCCTGAAACTGAAGTTTCAGGATCTTGCACGAGTTGAGATATTCCAGATGGTGAAGTCTCTCACTGGGTGCAAGCTACCAGAGGATGCTCCAGTGAGTCCTCATGTCATTAAAATGATGGGTTACATTGATAACCTGGGGAAAATGGAATGTCCTGTCAGCTTAGAGTTGGCCACTGACATCATTCTGCAGTCACTGCCGCCTAGTTATGATAAGTTTATCAAAAGCTATATCAAGAATAACTTGACGAAGACGTTGACTGAGCTGCATGGTATGATCAAAACAGCAGAACAAGACATCATAAAGGGTAAAAGATTTGAGAAATCTTGTGTTGACAAGGGTAGAGGCAGGGCCATCCAGATTTGGAATCAGGATAAGCCTGTGTCATCTTATAAGCCCAAGTCCGGCCCATCTGGTGTTAGAAAGTACTTCTACTGTGATGAGTCAGGGCATTGGAAGAGAGATTGCATTAAATTCTTGGAAGATTCACAAGAGATGAAGGAGATGTATGGTACTTCTTCTTCAGGTATTGTGTCATTACTTCAAGTTCTACTTATGTATTGGATACTTGTTGTGGTACTGATATTTTGGAAATATGCAGGACCTAAGCAACAGTAGAACGTTGAGGAAAGGATAAGTGGAACTGCGTGTCTGGTATTGAGCAATGGTTGCTACATAAGCCGTAGAGATTCTCCACTTTTAGGAGCCTTTCAAGCGTGGTTTTTGAATTAAGTAATTGCTACTATGTACATGCTTTATGCAGAGATGTCTTTCATTTTCTTGTAAGAATTTGGATGTTTTTCATTATGATAAAAGACAAGTCTTGTTCTTTTGATCTTAATGAAATATTATATGGTAGCACCCCTTTTTGATAAATGGGTTTTATGTCTTAAACCAATATACGCTAGAATATAACATGAATACCAAACGGTTTAAGTCTGATGACTTGGACTCGATTTTTCCTTGGCATGGTCGTTTTGACCAGATAGAGTGAAGCGGATTCAGAAGTTCCATTGTTATGGGCTTTAAGCTCATTTGATTATAAATCATTTGAGATATGAATTCTGCTTGCTGGGCCAAATGACTAAAGCTTCTTTAGTAGAGCTAAAGAAAAGGGACCGAGGCTTGTTGGGCCTTACATGTACTGGTGTATGTGGCCCGATAAGCATTAATGCCAAAGGAAATATTCTGTACTTCATTAACTTATTGATGACTTCAGTAAGTATGGTTGTGTTCTTTTGATAAGACACGAGTAGGAATCCTTTGAGGAGTTCCAAAATGAAGTATATAACCGATTTGACAGAAGTATTGAGATCCTCGATTAGATCGCGGAGGAAAATGCTTGAGTCAAGAATTGGGTGATCATCTAAGTGAGTGTGAAGTCATATCACAGCTCTTTTCTCCTGAAAAACCTAAATGGTGTTTCTGAGAGAACGAATCGGACCTTATTAGATATGCTCCGATTAATGATGAGTCACAGGAATCTTCCATTATCCTTTTAAAATACGCTCTAAAATGAATATGTTTACGCAAATTAAGTTTCCTATCAGAATCAGTTGAAAGACACCACATTGGATGTGGACTGAGTGATTTCCAAATGTGTTTTTCTGATTAATTGAGATTGCAAGGTTTGTGTAAGACAGTTGTCAACAAACAAACTTGAATCCAAATCTGATAAGGGCTGCTTCGCCGGTTGTCCTAGGGAAACCGAGGCTTAGTACTTTTGCAACCAATCCGAGAACAAATTTTTGTTGTTCGGAACTCTGTTTTTTCCAAGAAGAACAGTGGGAGTAAAAGTACAGCTCGAAGAAATTCAAGAAATACAGGAGGCTGTTCAACCTGTTGAGGGAGAGCAGTGGTTGGATATACAGAGTGCTGTAGGATCTACACCTGTGGAGCCTGAAGTTCGCTGATCCTAATGGATCCGTCACTAGACCGAGGGTGATTCCTCATGACCGATTGCCGTGATCTGTTGATCACTAAAAGGTGACTAGCCTGCGAAATTCAAAGAAGCGAAGGTGAGCCCCAACTCCGAAAATTAACTAGGAATATATGTTAGCTTCACCGATCCATTTCTGGATTGAAGCAAACACCTTGGAGTTGGAATCTATGTTCTGTTAAAACAGTCAAAGGTTTTGACTTGATCAGGAACGGATAGAAACCGTGCGTTTACAAGTAGACTAGTGGGAGCGTAGTTGCAATTCTCACACGATGTTCCGATGCTAAAGTCTAGTCAAGATTTGGGTCGGAAGTCAAATTTAACAATGGACATGGGAGAAGCCGCGAAAGTTCTTGGAATAAGGATCCATTGAAATGGATTGGAAAGGCTAATTGAATCGTGTCAGAATCCTTATGGTGATAAGGTATTGGACAGTTCAAATGTGCTTGATCCCAAGAATGGCTTCACACCAAAGGTTATATGGCAATAATCTTGAGCAAGATGGAGTGTCTTTGACACTGGCTGAGCTAGTATCGATCTTAGCAAGATGAAGTGTCTTGGACACTGGCTGAGCTAGTATCTATGAGTGTGATTCCTTTTGCTTATGCAATAGAATCCATCATGAATGTCATATAATGCATTCGTCTAAATTCAGCAGGCGCATAAAGCATGACGAGTAGATACCAATTTGTTCCGGTAAAAGTCACTGGACAGTTGTAAGGAATATCCCCAAGTGTTTGAGAAACACTAAGGATAGGTTCTTGTTCAACTGAGGAAGTGACGAATATATTAAGAGTAGTTTGACAGACAAGGACGATTCCCGGTTCCCACCTGGTTATGTCTTTTTGTCTGTGTAGCGGTGCTGTCTGTTGGAAAGGTCTCCAAGCAGTGGACCGAAGAATAGTGCTTATTAAAGAATAGCGGTGTGGTTTGTTGGAATGGTTCCAAGCAAGAACACCACAGCTTCTCTCACAACCTAAGCATGAGTTTCACATTGTTGCTGTAGGTACTAGATATCTGAAGACGTGGTCTAGATTCTAGTGGGAGTTATGTTAGTTATGATGTTCAGATAGATATGATATGGCCATTTTTATGAAAAACTGACATCAGCATTATTTGATTATTGGATAATTGAATAATGGTCCCAAGTATTTTATGTTCATTTAATAGGTCATCAAGTTGAGGACTTGGTCATGAAACCCTATAAGTGAAAGATGACATAAAATAATGTTTGTCCCTGGTCATAGGTTGTTAAAATGGGACACTAACAACCGTTAAGACCAGTATGTGAGGTGATGTGTGACTAAGTTTCATGGAGTCATTGATATGAGTATCGACGTCAGTCACATGGATATATGTTGGTGAACATATGATCGGACATGACCCGCTAATGAGAACTCTACAGGATAGTTATATCTGTGTCATGAGAGGTTCTCATTACGACTATAGAGTATAGTCCTTAGACCTGAGTTCATCATGCTTTCTAGCATATGAATTGGTGCACTTTGACCTTGTCAAACGTCGATCCGTAAATGGCGGCTATAAAGGCACTGCTTGGGTGTATCATGAAGTATGTGTAGGAACAGGGATGGAACAAGAAGTGATTTGTCTCTCCTATATAACAGGAGATAAATATCTCAGGGCCCATCGAAGATTTGATACTGAGAAAATGCATGGCCGTGCTCAAACGAGGTGATTGTCAGTCGTTTGTTTTATCAGTATAGATCAGGAGTTCGATGAACATGATATTGGCTATAATAAGGATGACACAGTTACTTGCCTTATGCCGTATCGAGATATAGCGACGAAGGGATTATGGGAATAGATGATTCCAGTACAAGTGGGAGATTGTTGGGATTATGTCCTGAAATCATATTGTACTTACTCTGTGTGATAGTTGTATTGTCGAGATCGGACAATTCATGTGATACTTGGTAGTCATAATGTTTTGCTAGAAACCGCTTATGACAAATGAGTTGTAACTCATTTCTAGTATCGTGTGAACCTACAGGGTCACACACCTAAGCAAGTTGGATACGCTTTGTATGGGATTGATCATTGGCATATGATCTGATCAATGTGTATTGGATACACATTGAATTCATGTTTTAAGAGGTGTGTCGATCGATACCAGTTGGTGCATCGGTCGACACAAGGTCAATACCGAAACTGATGTTACGGTTTGTAAACCATGGACCTATTTATAGGGGCCAGGAGACACGACCTAAAATAGAGCCGTCGCAGACAGTTTTTTTGACAGAAAACAGATCCTCTTCCTCGAGAAACACAGAGAATCCCTAGAGATCAGATTCCCGGCGGATTCCAGCTTGTGTGCGTGTGGACTACGGTAGAGGCGCATCGATTGAGGCGCTAAAGATCTCGTTTACCTGCTCTAATTTTCGCTGCCAATCTCTAGGTAAACACGAGGTCAGTTCTTAGATTCAATTACTCGAACCCAGATCCTAGGCTTCAGGAACAAGATGGAATTCTGAATATGTTAGAATTGGCCGAATTCCTTCACTTCTATACGTTGATGACATCATGTTGACAACTTCCACCACTGCTCTCTTTCAGAAAATCATCGACACTCTCAAGAAGGAATTTCCAATATCTGACATGGGGAGGTTAAGAAACTTCAAGGCATTAAAGCCGACTTCAATAGCCAAGGTCTCTTCTTAAGCCAATCCAATTTTCTATCGCAGCTTTGCCAGTGCCTTACAGTATTTGACATTTACGAGACCCGACATCTCTTATGATGTACATCAAATTTGTCTGTATATGCACACGCCTCGACATCCACATCTCCAAGCTCTAAAGCGCTTAATCCGATACTTGAAGGGTACTCTGGACTATGGCATTCAAATGGTCAAAGGACAGATTGGCTCGCTCATGGCTTACTCCGATGCAGACTAGACTGGCTGTCCCGACACTCGTCGCTCAACATCAGGCTACTGTGTATTTCTTGGACCGAATCTGGTTTCTTGGTCAAGGACAGCCAACACCTTCGTGGTCAATCTCGGAAGCTGAATATAAAGGCATCGCCAACACAATAACTGAATTAACTTGGATTCACAACTTGTTGTCTAAGCTACATTGACCCCTTGCCACGGCTTCTGTTATCTTCTGTAATAACATTGGATCAGTATATCTCTCGACAAACCTAGTCAAACATCAACGCACCAAGCACATTGAATTGGACATTCATTTTGTCCGAGATAAGGTTGCAGTTGGCGAGGTTAAGGTGTTACACGTCCCAACTTCGATGCAATATGCTGACATCTTCACCAATGGACTCCCATCATCACTTCACAATGAATTTAGATCTAGCCTCACCGTTCGTCCTTCGACGCTGTGATGTGGGAAGGTGATAGACGTCAAATATATGATAAACATTAGTTGTTGATATTGTTTGTAAAGTCCTAATCTATAAGGGACACACTCCTGATTTTGTGTAACAACTCAGGCTACATAAAGCCTTGTACATTGATTCATATTAATCAACCTTCCTGCAAAATCACTCATCCGATTCCAATCTGTGTTGAAACTATGGTTTTTTATCATCCGCATTAAAAGTTTCGTGGACTCGTTCATGGCTATGTCAAAGACTCGGCCTCGTCTCCTTTTACACCTAATCACTACAAGAAATATGGGCATTGCTAGCACACCGAAAACGCTACCATAGGGTTTTGGTAGCGTTTTCATGAACGCTATGTTAGCCGCAGCTATAATAGACCCCCTTCCTACCATAGCGTTTTTTTAATGCTATAATAAATGGACATATTGTAACATTAATTAATCATTATTGTTACCTCAATGGTGACACATGTTTAGTGCTATCATGCAGTCTTCCATGGCGATATTTCCGTGATGTAGTATAAATTATGATAACATATTTTCAGTGCCAGTGAATATGTTTTCGTGACGTTTTTATTTGTCGAATTGAGAACCTATTATAACATTTATCATATGCTATATGAAAATATTAGCTAAAATATATATATTGCAATTCAGATTTTAAATATAATTTTTATTACATTAAATTTATAAAAACATACATTTCCATAAATCATCCAATACATAAACAATAATATTATTCCTAGTCCTAAACTAACTTAAGAAAAAATAAAATTAACTTATGGTGCTTGGCTCTTCAAGATCACGACGAGCCATCTTGCTGGGAGCCTCTTTACCAAGAAGTCTGGTGCTTGGCTCTTAACTCCCATGTTGAATCATGCTACTGCTCTTTCGCTCTCTACCTTCGTACAATGATGGTCCAGTACTGATAGATAAAGATGACTGATGGGGTATTGGAGAGTATTCCCCTGGTTCTGCAGATGAGACCTGTTGATCCCTCTTAATCTTCCTTCTCTTGGAGGCTTCAAAATCATCTTTCAAAGGAATACTTTTTTCTCTTTCCCTTTCTTCTCCCTGCATAGAGTAAACATAAGAGAAAGCAGTAAGAACATATTAGTATCATCTTTTTCACCTATGCTAACCAAATAAGTATAAGTATCCAAGATAACACTTAGAAGAATCACACATATACATGTAGTTTGCCTGACGTTTCCGGTGTAAATCCCACACATCCACCAAACAAACAACAAGCCTTCCCATATAAGAAACTTTGTATGCGGATCTATACCGGGGACACAAGCAGCTATGGATGCGACTGTAAGACCGCCTTCTACTACAATCGAATGGCAAATACATGCTTTGGTCCACGAGGTTTCTTCCTCACTCAGCGTTTCATACACACGTCCGAACAGAACACTTGGGCAAAAGAGTCCTTGCCAAACTGTATACAGACATGTCAGTAAGTTATGGTCTCTGAAGATGTAAAACTAAGGTCTTAATTCTAGTGAGATCAGTCACTTGATGATGGATTCATACAGAAAGCAAATGAAAGCTTACAGCTACTCATATCCTCTGTGCACCCGAATACTCCAGTGGTCCACGGTTCATCTGCATGAGCTTCAAAATTCTCAGGCAAACCTTGGCCACAGTTGTTGCATTTGTAAACAGCTAGCTGCGGACATGTATTTGCAGATAATCAGAGACGACGCAATTTCACAAACAAAATTTGTAAAAGTTCAAGCACGAATTAGCACGAATTACATGCTTGTAATCGGATAGAAACCGCAGTAGGAAGACACAACATGGGTTGTTCTTGGTTCTTCTGCCAAGAATTTGAACCACGCGTTCTATTTGAGGCTGCCTAAATTCTCAAAGACTCTGGCTGCAACATCTTCACCTTCTCGTAGCAACCCTAGTCTGCCGATCTGCCTCCGCCATGCCGCCGGGCTCTGCTTCTGCCGATGTTCAGCACCTCCTCCGCCATGCCGTCCCTCCTAAAGCTGATGCTTACGGAGATCTGAAAAAGAGACAAAACAAAAATCGGATTGATAAAGAAAGAAACGAGAAATCGATGTGCTTACCTTTGAGTTGTTTCAGAAGGAGAAGGCCATGGATGATGACGAATCGAGCTTGAAACTCAAGGGATTTTGGAGGGAGATGGAGAATCAGATCGAAAATAGGTTGACGGCTCTTCGGGTGAGCGAGGGTTGAGAGAAGAAGGTGAGGGTAACACGTTTTTTTTTTAATTAGGTTATAAAGAATCAACGGACGATATTGAAAGTTAGAAAGAGATCTAACGGCCCAGGATGTGATCCGAGTGACAGTAGTATTAGCCAATAAGATTTTTCAAGCTTAATTAATATATAAGAATAAAAAATGATATAAAATGATATAAATGGTTTCAAAAAAAATGTTAAATTTAAAACCGTAAGAGATAAAAAAAATTAAAATTTTATAAATGCACAAACCCTAAACCTTTACAATTATTATACTATTATATTTTTATTTCCTAAACTCTAAACCTTATACCCTAAACTAATCAAAAACTCAAACCTTATATCCTAAACTAGTCAAACATGGTTTAGGGTTTAAGACATTGCAATATAAGTTTAGGGTTTAGGGTATTAAAATATAGGTTTAGGGTTTATGACATTGTAGTATTTGTTTAGGGTATTACGTAAAGTTTGTGAGAGGGATTACAATACCCTAAACCCTATACTCTATCTATACCCTAAAATTAATTTGTTTTTTTGCAAAAAAAATATAACTTTTCTATTTATCTTTTGTAAGTTTTAGTTTTTGGTTTTACCTTTCAATATCTAACCCTAACCCTTGGGATTTTAACTTTTATATTAGTTTATAGTTAATATTTTAATCATAAATCATATTTATATCCTAAATTTATATTAATTTGTCAATGAAAAATTGCAAAGGTAAGCTAATAATTCTTAGAATACTCTAACCCTACAATACCCTAAACCCTAAATCAAGCGTGAATCCTAAACCTTTAATATTAGTTTGAAATTTACTTTTATAGATATGTTTTTAAAATTGTCAAAATTTATAATATCACAAGATATTATTGTTTCTTTGCTTCCTTGGTTCCGGCAAGTTATGTCTTGGTCGGCTTTGTCTCCTGTTAAATCTTCGGGCTTGTTAGAGTCAAGATTAGCACTTTCCTAAGAAGGCCTATTCATGAATTTAGGTCGGCCCAAAATGGAAAGTCGGGAATAAGGCCCGAGGCGGTAAAACTTAGGTTAAACCGAACTCGAGGCGACCGACTTACATTAGGGTTAGGATGGTGTTGAATGAAAGGCGCCGCGCACTAAAATCGGAAAAGGGAAATATTCCAACTTAGGATAAAGGCGATATTCTAGGAAATATTCTGTATTTATCTTATTTTCCTTTTTCATGTAAACCGACTTGTAACCCTATATAAGGGAACCCGATATTCATTCAATGGACACACTTTTCTTAATACTTTTCGCTTGAGAGACTTTAGAGCAAACTCTTAACCTAATTTCTCTCCGGCGACTTTAGAACTCTCTTTTACCGGCTTCCTTCTCGGAAACGCCGACTTTAAACCCTAATTTCCTAAATCTCACCACGTTCTTTAATTCTTCTTTTAGAATCCCTAATTACAAACCCTAAAACTCTTTCTATCTTTGGATAGACCGAGTTGAGATCTTACAATTGGCGCCGACTGTGGGGATTTCTAAGAGAAATTTCTGAAACGAGATGTCAGGAAACGGTAACGAAACAGATTCGGAAAACCCTAAGGTTGACCTAAGCGACCATGAGGGAAGTGATTACAACCAGAGTGATCACGAAGACGATGCGGCCAAAGGCGGCAAGCAGCCGCGAAACGTCGCCAAGACAAACAAAGCTCGAGATGACGGCAAACACGCCCCGTCACTCAGCGAAACAGAGGCCCAAATCGAGCAAGACAAGGTTTTAGCCACTCTAATGGCCAAGATCGACTCGCAGAACGACCTGATCAAAACGTTCTCGGAGAAAATTGACCTGCTGCAAACAGAGCAAGCAAAGATCCTTTCAGGACAACAATCCAGAAAACCCAGGAGAGAGGTGCCGTCAAAGGTGAAAGACAAAGTCGCCAGACGACTGGTCTATATCACATCTGAAGAAAGCCACCATGAACAGAGCCGGAGCAGCGAGTCCAGGAGCAACCCGCGTAAGGAAAGCAACAAGGATACTCGCGAGCATAGCTCACATCGAAAGGAGGGTTCTGAAAGACCCAAACGGATCGAAAGTAGACATAACGACCAAAGTGACGAGAGGTATTCACCCAACAGAGAGGAACATACCAGTCATCAGACACGGGACGTGCACCACAGACGAAATTCGCGACGTGAGAATGGCTCGCACCGAGACAACCATCGCCGCGAGCGAGGTATGTCGTACGAGAAAACTCACGGAGCGTCTATTCGCGGAGCAAGTCGCAACCATGTCGAGAAACAACTGATTGAGCTCAAAGACACCCTAAAAGAATTAAAAGGGGAGGTCCATGGTGTGAAGGGGTCCGCACCCGAGATAGACCGAATCATCGAGGAAACTCGTAGGACTCCCTTCACCTCGCGCATCACGAACACGTATATCAGGCAAAGAGAGAAGCTTAGGCTACCGATGTACGACGGCACCAAAGATCCAGCGACCCATCTCACAACGTTTAAAATCATGGCGGCAAAGGAGCGGTTCTCATCAAGTGAGGAGCGCGACATCGGCTTCTGCCAACTATTCACTGAAACCCTGGAAGGAGACGCGCTAAACTGGTTCTCCCGACTTCCATCCAAGTCAATCGACAGCTTCTCGGACCTCACATGGGCATTCGTAAGGCATCACTTTGCCTACATTCGTAAAGACACTTCGCTAAGCGCGTTGATGTCGATGACGCAAGAGAAGAAGGAAACCTTGAAAGATTTCGTAGAAAGGTTCAGGGCGGTGATGACACGAGCTGAGGCAACAGATAAGTTCACTATCGCAGCCCTGACAAACGCCGTCTGGCACGAATCGCCATTTTACCAAGATTTAGTCATCAACCTGCCACTAACTATCGAGGACGCACTTCATCGGGCGAACAAATTCGTGGAATTGGAGGAGAAGAAGGTCGCATTGGCAAAGAGATTCGGTCCTGGCAAACAGGCAGATAAGAAGGAGGAAAGAGAACCCAGGCAGCATTACGACGGTAAAAGCGCCAAAACAATGGTTGTGGACGGCGCCGACAAGTCCCGATCATCAAAGCCGTGGAATAAAAGAGGGAAAGAGGCGAAGAAGGCGCAAGCAGCCTCCGCTACGGGGGACAAGTACTGTGAATACCATCAAGCTACGACGCACGACACGGCTGAATGTCGGAATCTCAGAAACGCACTCTACTCCCGACTTTCCAATGAAGAAATCAAGGCGGCCATCGAAAGGTTGAAGAAGGAAGAATCGGGACAGAAGGAAGACAAAGCCGACGAGCAGGCTCCCAAGCAAGATAAACCGCCACGGCGTATCAAAAGCATAGCTTTGAAACGTAACCGTGAAGAAGAAGAGGAGGACGACGAAGAAGAAACCCCCAAAACCATCCGAAGAATCAACATGATCATGGGTGGTCTAATCTCCGTAAATGACTCGGTCAGGTCAATCAAGGTCTATGAACGCCTAGCATTGGCCGCGCAAAAGGCCCTCAACCAATCCTATCAGACGATCCGCCCGTCATCTTTACCGACCAGGACCTCTATGGAACTCACTACCCCCATAACGACCCGCTGGTGGTTGAGCTTCTGATCGGAAGTTGCCAAGTATCTCGAATACTGGTGGACACCGGGAGCTCGATAGACTTAATTTTCCTAGATACACTCAAGAAGATGGACATTAAGGAGGAGGATATCAAGCAGAAGGCCAAGCCGCTCACCGGGTTCACGAGTGAGACGACGTACACAATTGGAACGATCAAGTTGCCTGTCTTCGCAGGAGGAGTTAACAGATTGGTGAGGTTTCACGTCATTGACAAGCCAACCATCTATAACGTGATCCTTGGAACTCCATGGTTATATAGCATGAAGGCGGTATCCTCGACGTACCATCAATGTCTGAAATTCCCGACACTTAAAGGAATCCAGACAATCAAAGGATGCCAGAGCGCAAGTCGGTCGTGTTTCGCAAGAGAACATAAGATCAGGGTGCCTTCCTGCATGATCAACACAGAACACGGAAGAAAAGGACCGGAGAAAGAACTAATCCAGCAAGTCATCATCGACGAATCAGATGCAAGCAAGTGTGTGGGCATTGGCGCAGGATTACCGGACGACATCAAAGAGGAATTGATCACCTTCCTACAGCAAAACGTTACAACGTTTGCGTGGACAATGAAGGATATGAATGGTATCAACCCAACCATTACAACTCACGAGTTGAATGTCGATCCGACTTACAAGCCAGTCAAGCAAAAGAGGCGAAAACTCGGCCCAGAAAGAGCTAAAGCAGTCAACGATGAAGTAGAGAAGCTACTCGAAGCCGGTTCAATCCAAGAAGTCAAATATCCTGACTGGCTGGCCAATCCAGTGGTCGTGAAGAAGAAAAACGGGAAGTGGAGAGTGTGTGTCGACTTCACGGACCTCAACAAAGCTTGCCCCAAGGATAGTTTCCCGCTGCCGCACATCGACCGACTTGTTGAGGCGACGGCCGGAAACGAACTGCTATCGTTCATGGATGCGTTCTCAGGGTATAACCAAATCCTCATGAACCCAGACGACAGAGAAAAGACGGCCTTCATCACTGAACGAGGCACGTATTGCTACAAAGTCATGCCTTTCGGCCTCAAAAACGCTGGCGCCACCTACCAGCGGCTGGTAAACCGGATGTTTGCAGGGCAACTTGGTGCGACGATGGAAGTTTATATTGACGACATGCTAGTCAAGTCTCTGATTGCCTCTCAGCATGTCGGTCATCTAAAGGAATGTTTCAACATCCTTAACCGATACGGCATGAAACTTAATCCAACTAAGTGTACATTTGGGGTGACATCGGGAGAGTTCCTAGGATACGTGGTAACTCAGAGAGGAATAGAAGCTAATCCAAAGCAGATCACAGCCATAATCGACTTACCATCTCCCAAGAACACTCGAGAGGTACAACGCCTCACTGGCCGCATAGCCGCCTTGAACAGGTTTATATCCCGGTCAACGGATAAATGTCTGCCTTTTTACGAGCTCCTACGAGGGAACAAACGATTCGTGTGGGACGAGAAGTGTCAAGAAGCCTTCATCCAACTCAAGGACTACTTGTCGAACCCGCCGATACTGTCTAAATCCGAGAATGGTGAGACATTACTGCTTTATATCGCCGTTTCAACAACAGCAGTGAGTGGCGTGCTAGTTCGGGAAGATCGAGGAGAACAGAAGCCGATCTTCTACGTCAGCAAAACAATGAACGGAGCCGAAACCAGGTATCCAGCAATGGAAAAACTGGCTTTCGCAGTCGTCATCTCGGCACGGAAGCTGCGACCTTATTTTCAGTCACATCCGATTGCTGTATTAAGCAGTCAACCTCTTCGAACGATACTTCATAGCCCGGGACAGTCTGGTCGTCTAGCCAAGTGGGCAATAGAGTTAAGTGAGTACGACATCGAGTACAGGAACAGGACAACCGCCAAATTACAGGTAATAGCTGATTTCCTTGTCGAATTATCACCTGAATTGGATGTCGGTACCGAAGCAGAAGACAAAAATTGGAAACTATTCGTTGACGGGGCTTCATCTAAAAAAGGAGCCGGGATAGGGATACGTCTCATATCACCAACCGGCGAGATATTAGAGCAGTCATTCAAACTAGGTTTCACGGCTTCTAACAACACAGCCGAGTACGAAGCTTTGTTAGCCGGTCTCAGACTAGCCAGGGAAATCGGAGTACGACATCTCTTGGCCCACTGTGATTCCATGCTTGTAGCCAACCAGATCAACGGCGACTACGAAGCTAAAAATGAACGAATGGAGGCTTATCGAAAGACGGCGTTGGAACTCACCAGTTCTTTCGAATTCTCCGACATTGTCCAGATACCAAGAAAGGAGAATGCCCCGGCAGATGCACTTGCGTCGCTGGCATCTAATCCCAATCTCTTTCGACGGATCCCGGTAGAAACGATCCACGAGCCAAGCATCCCGCCCCCTGAGAGCAATCAGGAAGAAACTGAAGAAATGATCATGAGTGATAAGGACGACATGTGCTACAATATTCAAGCAAAGGGCATAGACCTCATCGCTGTCCTAACCGGCGACAACAAAGACTGGCGACTTCCGATAAGAGCATACCTGACGGAAGGGAAGCTCCCAAAAGACAAATGGGAAGCACGACGACTTAAAGTCAAAAGCGCGCGATACACTATACATGAAGGTATCCTCTACAAGTATTCTGCTAACAAGATCCTCCTCAGATGCATAAATGGAGACGAAGTAAGTCGGGTTCTCGAAGAAACGCACTCTGGAGCATGCGGAAACCACTCCGGAGGCAGATCTCTCGCCCTCAAAATCAAGTTGAATGGTCACTATTGGCCGACTATGATAACCGACTGCGAGACCTATTCTAACAAGTGTGAAAAGTGTCAGCGACATGCGCCATTCATACATCGACCTACAGAGCTACTCACAACGTCAACTGCGGCTTACCCATTCATGAGATGGGCAATGGACATCGTTGGACCATTACCTTTATCCAATCAAAGACGTTTTCTGCTCATTATGACCGACTACTTCACAAAGTGGGTAGAGGCCAAGGCGTACGTCGCCATCCACGATGTCCAGGTTCAAAATTTCGTCTGGAAATATATAATATGTCGTTTTGGGCTACCTTATGAGATCGTCACAGATAACGGATCACAATTCATCTCGAAAGTATTCGAAGGATTCTGCAAGAAGTGGGATATACGCCTTAGCAAGTCGACACCAAGGTATCCTCAGGGGAATGGCCAAGCCGAAGCTACAAATAAAACCATCATTGCCGGCATCAAAAAACGCCTTGAAAGCAAAAAAGGAGTTTGGGCAGATGAGTTAGACGGAGTCCTCTGGTCGCATAGAACGACACCCCGCAGTGCAACAGGAGCCACCCCATTTTCCTTAGCCTTTGGCGTGGAAGCAATGGTACCGGCAGAGGCTAACATTTACACTCTCCGCCGCTCTCTCATGCCGCACCATACTGAAATCAATGAAAAGATGCTAATCCAGGCTCTCGACACCTTAGAGGAAGAACGGGATCGAGCCCTACTCAGGATTCAGAACTACCAACAGCTCGCAGCTCGGTACTACAACCAGAAAGTCAAGGAACGCCATTTTCAAGTCGGTGACTTCGTCCTCCGCAAAGTTTACGAAAACACCAAGGAGCGAAGAGCAGGGAAACTCGGGGCGAAATGGGAAGGACCCTACAAAGTCACAAAAGTCGTCAAACCAGGAGTCTACGAGCTTGAGTCAATGAAAGGCAAGGCTTTACCTCGATCCTGGAACTCGGCAAGCCTGAAGGAGTACCACTAAGACGGCAAGTCAAAAAAAAAAAAAAAAAAAAAAAAAAAAAAAGAGATTATGTACTATGACCTACGAGTGACTTGATTCTTCCTCGGAAGATACGTAGGCAGCCTTTACCGGCACAGTCACAAATCTAATAAAATCTTTATTTTTCAGATAAATTACCATCTTGAAAGTCAAGCAGAAAATCAGGTAAATCCTTTCTCCGACTTTCAAATATTTGATACTAACAAAGCCGAGTATCAACTCGCAAAAAGCCGAGTATCAACTCGCAAAAGCCGAGTTATAACTCGCAAAAAAAGAGACGAGCAATGACTCGCAGATAGACGAGCAATGACTCGCAGATAGACGAGCAACGACTCGCACCATCAGCATCATACCTCCTGGCCAGGGGTGTGGTCTTCCTTGCGCACGAGGTGCACATCGTTGCAAGGAAAAGCCGGGATCCGTCCCGCAAATTCTTTGCGAAAGGAGAATAAATAAGCCGAGCACAAATAACTCGCACATTCTCCCACCCTTAGAATAAAGCCGAGCAACTATAAGACTCGCAAAACCGCCTTATGGCAAAATAAAGTGAAAGTCGCTATAAGCAAGACCTAGTGGTGAAAATCACAAGTCTAAGACTTGATCACAGTTGGTTTGCCAAAAGCAAGATTAGTTAAAAACCAGCATTTAATTAAGCTTTAAAATAGGGATAGATTGATTCAATTCACTATCGAGATTAAAGCAAAGCTTAATTAAGCAAATTAAGGTTTCTTACAAAAACAAAAAACAAAAATATTACAAGAGAGTTATATCAAAACTCCCGACAATCACTTGTCCTTCTCAGATTCCTATTGCGACCGTGAAGCACCAGCCAAAGTCGCCACCTCCGAGCTAACAGATCGAACAAGATCCGCAGGAACAGCTTCCGGGATAACTCCGTGGTTAGTCCCGAACTGATCAATGTTACGCGGAACAGGAGGAGGAGAGTCGTTGAGAAGATTAAGAATAGGATGCTGGACAGGGGAAAGAACGAATGTAAGTTCTTCCTTGGTCACGACCTCCGTCTCGTCAATTTTAGCGTTCACCGCAATCTCGTCAGCAGCAATTTGATCCAAAAGAGCCTGAGGGAACGATATGCCTTCACCACTGAGCTTCTCTAAACAGCTCTTCAGACCAGAGATTTGGGCCTGCTCAACCTGGAGGGAAACAGCAATATCTTGATCCTTCACGTACCGTCGAAAGAGATCAAAATGAGTTTGTGCTTTCTGTTGGAATTGTGTCCAGTAATCTCGGTACTGTCTCTAGAAAGTAAGAGTATGTCAAAGATCAGACATAAGTCATATAATACTGGGGATGATGATGGCTTGCTAGAGTCCGCTCATGATCTATAAGTCTTGGACTTATTGCCTTTATTATATGATCCCATATGGGTCACACGCATAAGCTAACAGGAAAATGTGTTGGAACGGCTTAGCAGAAGTACGACAAAAGTGCCAGGCATTTGTCGTACTAAGAGAGAAAGATTAATGGGTCTGATTAAATGGGATTTAATCAGATTGGTGTTTTGGGCCCATAAGCCCAAAAGGGAAAGAGAAGGCTTTTAATAAACTAAAAGCCAAATCTCTTTCTCCCAACCCTAGCCCCCAATCTGCGAATTCTCTCTCTCTCTGGCGCCTCCCATCAGCTCGGTCTAGCAGCCGTTTTCTGTGATCGCGTGTGTGAGCCTTTGGAGGATTCATCCCTCGGTGTATCTCTCTGATCTCTGACCTGTTCTATTCCTTCCGCTGCAACAAACAGGTAAAAGGTGAGATCATCTAATGTTTCTATTCAAGAGAACCTAGATCTGTATGTTTAGGTTGATATGAATCTGTGAATTGAATCAGGATCAACTAAACGAATTCCAAGAGTGGTATCAGAGCCATTGGTTCTTAGGATTTCTTGTTTTAGATTCATGTTTAGGTTGTTTATTCTGTTTAGAAGTGTTTTGAATCCATTACTGATAAGAAAAACACTTAAGAAACTGAATTGAATCCTGAACAAACGTATGAATCGCAAAAACGAGCTATATGACTCGGTTGTTTTGCGATCGGCCAAGGAGAGATCGACCGGCTTGGCCGGTTGGTTATCACGGCCGAGAGGTATGATCGGCTGGGTCGGATCATTGGATCGATCGCGTCACGATCGCGGCTCGTCCCGATCGTCAGACGGATCGCATCCCGATCGCGGCCAGTCCCGATCGTCGGACGGATCACATCCCGGTCGCGAGAGATGGGCCGATCGCTCGTCCCGATCGCATCTCGTCCGACCGTCCCGATCGTCCCGTCCCGATCACACGCGAGCGTCCCGTCCGGCAATCATCCCGAGCGTCTCGATCTCGGATCGAGCATGCGGCTTGCGGCTTGGACAAGGCTCGACCGGTTAGGTTTTTGGGTGTGATGGGCCGGTTCGATTTCGGTTAGGTGTTTCGGTTCAAAACTTGATTAAAATCAACGTCACGGTTTAATAAACAGATTTAATAATTTTATTAAGTCTGGTTAAACCGGGATAAGAAATCCAATGTCGAAAGAAATATTGGATTTAGTGCCTAAACCAGGAATTTCTAATTTGATTTGGTTGGACCAAATAAATTGAGAAAATCCGGTTTAGTAAATAACCGGTTGACAATTGTGGTCATCGTAGTAATTAAAACTTGGTTAGACCAGTTTTAATGAACCAGACCGGTTATGTCAATTAATTGGACAATTGGGTCATGTCTTGGACATGGACCAATTCTTGGGCCTCGGGCCAAGAAGTTAAAACAATTGGGCCAATTATTTGAGTCTTTCTTCAGATAAATTTAAAATTTATTTTATAAAATTATAAAGTCGATTTTAAATTAAAGTTTCCGAAATTTTGAAATTAGAAAGTTTCTTAAAATAGAAGTTTCTGGATTTGCGGGTTTTGGATTTTAAGAAATTTCTAAAGTTAGAAAGTTTCCGTTTTTAGAAAGTTTCCAATTTTAGAAAGTTTCCAAAAATAGTAGGTTTCCAAAAATGGAAAGTTTCCCGAAATAGTAATCTTCTATTTTGGGAATGAAATTTTAATAAACCTACGAACCTCAAATAATATCAAGCGTTGGATGTCTTGTCCAGGCTATGTCAGCTGTCAAAGCCCATTCAATTGCATTCATGGCCTTACAGTGTGAGGATGTCTGCTTTTGCGTGGGTAAGACAGTTTGTGATTCATAAATGTCATTGGGAGTCCCAGACATTAATGATTACATGACTGTATAGTCTGGTTTTCTTGACTAGGCCATCGGGAGTCCCGGGCCTTGAGACATCAGAGTGGATTGGGCCTCGGGCCCAGATTCACAACCAAGAGTTATATCACGGATATAATTAGCCGACTTAGGGCTTACCGATATAAGCTAAGGTTGGGTGACGGCCAGTGGCCCACTTTAATCTTAGTTATATGTGGATCTTGGAATCATTATATTTGATTGAGGGTAACTGATGTTATTGAATATAATGCATGATTAATCATATTATAATTTAATACGAGATTAATCATATTGAACATATTAACTAAAATCCTTTTATCTTAATTTTCAGTTATGACTAGCACAAACAATCAAAACACTTTCTCGATCCGGTCTGTCCTTAAGATGGACAAGCTGAACGGATCAAATTTCTTGACTTGGTCGCGGAACCTGAGGCTAGTCCTCAGACAGGAGAGAAAGGACTATGTTCTTGAGAGAGCTCTCCCCGTGAGGATCGGGTCCAACGCTTCTCATGCAGTATATGATGCTTGGAATAAGCATTATAATGATGCGGTAGATGTGCGTGGTCTGATATTGGCTACCATGGACTCAGACTTGCGGAAGCAATATGAGAACATGGAGTCGCCAATAGAGATGATCAGCAGCCTGAAATTGAAATTTCAGGAGCAGATAAGAGTGGAGAGATACCAGTTGGTTAAGTCTCTCACTAGCTGCAAGCTACCAAATGATCATCCAGTGAGTCCTCATGTCAGTAAAATGATAGGTTACATCGATAACCTGAGGAAACTGGATTATCCAGTTAGCCATGAATTGGCAGCTGAGATCATTCTGCAGTCACTGCCGTCAAGCTATGATAAGTTCGTAAGGAACTATATCAAGAAAGGCTTAACGAAGACGTTGACTGAACTGCATGATATGCTCAAAACAGTTGAGCCAAACGTGAAGAGTACCCTGCACAATCTCATGAATGAGAAGGGTAGGTTTACTAAACCTAATGCTGACAAGGGTGAAGACAAAGTTGTCCAGATTTTGAATCATGGCAAGCGTGTGTCTTCTGAGCCCGAGTCAGATATCTCTTACGTTGGTAAGTGCTGCTACTGTAATGAGACTGGGCATTGGAAGAGAAATTGCATTAAATTCATGGAAGATGATGAGGAGTTGAAGTCGATGTATGAGACTATTTCCTCAGGTATTCATGTTGTTACTTCAAGTTATACCTTATAGGTATTGGATACTGGTTGCAGCACTGATATTTGTTATAATATGCAGAGCCTGAGCAACAGTAGAACGTTGAAGGAAGGACAAGTGAAACTGCGTGTCTGGAAGGAGCTTGGGATGCTGCCTCAGCCGTAGGGTTTTCAATTGTAGATGCCTTTGAGGCTTGGTTTTGTATTAAGTAATTGCTACAATGTACCTGCTTTAAGCAGAGTTGTTTTTCATTTTCTTGTAAGAATTTGAATGTTTTCATTTTGATAAAAGACAAGTTTTGTTCTTTTGATCTTAATGAAATATTAATTGTAGCACCCTATTCAAGGAATGGGTTTTATATCAAACCAAAGTGTGCCTAAATGTAACATAAATACCGAATTGGTTTAAATCTGATGAATTAAACCTGATTTTTCTTGGCATAAATGTTTTGGTCACATAGAGTAAGTCAGATTCAGAAACCCCATAGTTATGGACTTTTGGGCTCATTTGAATGGATATCTTATGAGACTTGAATTCTACTTACTGGACCAATTGACAAAGGGCCCATCTTAGCTGAGCTAGAGATAGGCCCAAAGGCTTATTGGACATTGGACATACTAATGTATGTGGTCCGGTGAGCAGTAATGCCAGAGAAAATTTCCTGTACTTCATTGTCTCTACTGATTAATTCAGTGAGTAAGACTGTGTTCATTTGATGAAACACAAGTCGGAATTCTTTGACATGGTCGAAAGAGTTCCAGAATGAGGTATAGAATCTGAGTGACAGAAGTATTAAGACTCTGAATTAAATCACGAGTGAGAATACTTGAGTCATCAGATGGTGTGATCATCTGAATGAGTGTGAAGTCGTTTCACAGCTCAATTCTCCTGAAAACCTTGAGGTGTTTTCTGTGAGAAAGAATCAGATCTTATTAAGAAATGATTAAAGATGAGTCACACGAATCTTCCATGATATTATTTAAGAATAACGCTCTAAAATATCTAAGTTTACGCTGAAATGGTTCCACAAATATCAGTTGAAAGACACCACGTTAATGTGGATTGGAATCGATCCAAATTTGTCTTTACTGAGTATTTGTAGTTGTGCTACTTCGCTGGTTGTCCTAGAGAAACTAAGGTTTGTTACTTTTACGTCCAATCTGTTTTCTAAGAAGGGAAGTTATTTTCCAAGAAGAACAGTGGGAGTAAAAGCATAACTCGAAGTTTTCTTAGGGAAACCAAGGCTCGGTACTTTTACGACCATTCTGTTTTCTAAGAAAGGAAATTACTTTCCAAGAAGAACAGTGGGAGTAAAAGTATTTTTACGACCATTCTGTTTTCTAATAAAGGAAGTTACTTTCCAAGAAGAACAGTGGGAGTAAAAGTACAACTCGAAGAAATTCGAGAAATACAGGAGGCTGCATTACCTATTGAGGGAGAGCAGCGGAAGGATTTACAGATTTCTGTAGAATCTACACCTGTGGAGCCTGAAGTTCGCAGATATGAAAGAATCAGTCACTAATCCGAGAGTGAATTCTCGTCATTAGTTCAGCCTGATGATCATTGAATGCTCGCATGATCTGATGATCATTGAAAGCGACGAATCTGCGAAATTCTAGGAAGCAAAAGTGAGCCCAGACTCCGAACAATTACATTTTGTGTAAGTTGGCTTCATCGATCCATTCATGGATGGAAGCAAACATATCGGAGTTGGAATCTTCGTTCTGTTGAAGTAGTCAAGGTTTTGACTTGAACAGGAACGAAGCGGAACTGTATGTTTACTAATAGATTAGTGGGAGCGATATTGCATTTCTCAAAGTGTATGTCGATGACATACTGATTCTCGGATATAACGTCCCAACGCTGTAGTCGGTAAAGGACTAGCTTGGGAGTTGGTTTAATGATTGACATGGGTAAAGCCACGTAGTTTTTGGATTTTGGATCTAAAGATAGAGATCCAAAAGAGCTGGTAGGACAAAGTCAGAATTCTTAAATTGACAAAGTCCTACACATTTTGAGCAATCCAAGAAGGGGTTTTATGCCAATGTCACATGGCATTAAGTTAAGCAAGATACAGTATCCTACGATAACTGCTGAGCTTAAATGCATGGATAAGATTCCATATGCGTCGGCAATTGGATCTATCATGTATGCCATGAAACATACTTGTTTGATGTTGCTTTAATGTTAAGCAAGACAAATAAAGACCAGTCAAATCCAGCAAAGAATCAAGTTTCCTAAAGTATGTCCTAAAGTATTTGAGGAATACTAAGGATAAGTTCTTGATTTACGGAGAAAGTGAGGTGCTATAAGTCGATAGAGTCTGAAAGGCAAGTTTCCAATAGACAAAGATGATTTCCGATCACAGTCCGGTTATATCTTGTGTCTATCTGGCGGTGCAAGGCACTGTTGCTGACTCAATGACTTAAGCTGAACATTTCGCAGCTTGGGAAGTGGCGAAAGAGGTTGTTTGGAAAGAAGAGTTCGTCACTGAACTTGATGTGATTCCCAGCATAGATGAGACTAGCTGCACATCAGAGGTCCAAACAACTTGAGGATAGGTATAACCTATTCCGTAAGATAAATGACAGAGATGTTAAGTAGATCAGCAAGTTTCAACGAATGAGAACGTTGCTAATCTATTAACGAAGCCACTCCTTAGGCCTAAGCACGAGTCTCGGACTGTTGCTGTAGGATAAGTGAAATTAAGATGTAGTCTTAATTTCAGTGGGAGTTATTAAAGGGCTTTATTTAGTTATTGGATATGTTCTTGAAACAACATTTAAGATGTTTAATGAAATTATTATTTCAAGATTATTTTAACTGTGATGAAATAATCGTTCCAAAGTGATATAAACCATTTTATAGGTCATCGAAGTAAATGACTTGATCTTGAGTCATCGAAGTCATTTAGCTTGATCATGAGACCCTATATTTGATAAATGTTTTATATCATCCTGTCCCTAGTCGAAGGTTGTTGAAATTGGAACACCAACAACCGTGTGAGACTGGATTGGTACGTGACTTATGACAAAGTCTCAGTGTGTCATAGATGCACGGCATCAAAGTCAGTACATAGGTGTATGTTTGGGAACATACGACCGGACAAGACCCGCTTATAAGAACTCTTCAGGGTATTTATATCTGTGTCATAAGAGATTCTTACTACGACTATAGAGTATAGTCCTTAGACCTGAGTTCGCATGCATGTGACTGCACATGGACTGATGCACTTTGATCATTGTCTAACGCTGTCGTTCTGCGATAGTTATAAGGACCTTGTTTGGGTACATTGTGAAATGAGTAGTTTACAGTGATGGAACAAGACGGGATTTGTCCCTCCAATATAAATGGAGTGAATATCTCTAGGCCAATCGGAGATTTGAATACTGGAAAATGCATGGCCATGCTCAAACGGACTGTCCCGAGTCGTTTGGATTGTCAGTATCGAATCAGAGTCCGATGAACAAGATTAGGCTTTATAAGGATGACACCAATCTTGCCTTATGACTAATCGAGATATTGAGACAAAAGGATTATGAATACAGAGATTCCAGTACAAGTGGGAGATTGTTGGAATTGTGTCCAGTAATCTCGGTACTGTCTCTAGAAAGTAAGAGTATGTCAAAGATCAGACATAAGTCATATAATACTGGGGATGATGATGGCTTGCTAGAGTCCGCTCATGATCTATAAGTCTTGGACTTATTGCCTTTATTATATGATCCCATATGGGTCACACGCATAAGCTAACAGGAAAATGTGTTGGAACGGCTTAGCAGAAGTACGACAAAAGTGCCAGGCATTTGTCGTACTAAGAGAGAAAGATTAATGGGTCTGATTAAATGGGATTTAATCAGATTGGTGTTTTGGGCCCATAAGCCCAAAAGGGAAAGAGAAGGCTTTTAATAAACTAAAAGCCAAATCTCTTTCTCCCAACCCTAGCCCCCAATCTGCGAATTCTCTCTCTCTCTGGCGCCTCCCATCAGCTCGGTCTAGCAGCCGTTTTCTGTGATCGCGTGTGTGAGCCTTTGGAGGATTCATCCCTCGGTGTATCTCTCTGATCTCTGACCTGTTCTATTCCTTCCGCTGCAACAAACAGGTAAAAGGTGAGATCATCTAATGTTTCTATTCAAGAGAACCTAGATCTGTATGTTTAGGTTGATATGAATCTGTGAATTGAATCAGGATCAACTAAACGAATTCCCACACTTTCGCCCTAACTGCGGCCTCAACTCTATCCCTCTCCTTCCGAACCATGTCGGAATAGAACTTCTGCTGGCCCTCCATCTTCTTCTGCAATTTGAGGAGATCAACCTTCGACTTCTCTTTAACAAGGACCAACTCCTCTTCCATACTACGAAGCTTGTCCGCAAGTACCGCGTTGTCCGCCACTAGAGCCTTTTTCTCCTCTTTAGCCTTCTTAAGAAGCTCATCCCGCTTGTTTACCGCGTCAGCCATCTTCTTAGCACTCCAAGAAGCCTCCAGAGCCACACGATTCGACGCGGCGATCATCTGAAAGTAAAATATCTTGGTAAAAATAAAAAAAAAAGAGAAAGGAGCAAACAAGGTTCGGTGAAAGAGACTTACGGTTGCTTCGGCATTCTTCAGCCTGAGAATGGCGTCTGAATGAGGAAGCTCTTGCAGGACCGGCCAGTCTCTCTCGTTTCCTCGGACGCAGGTCAACAGATCAAAACACGCCCGAGGGTTGTCAATGAAAGGGACCTCGCTCTCATACTGATAAGCGAAGTTGTGGATGGAAGGACGGAAGTCTCCTTCCTTTATGGGAGCACGGGGACGGACGTGGACAATTTCTTTACAAGAAACGAATGGTTTCGTATTTCCATGTGCATCAACGACGTTCCCGGTTTCCTGATAAAATCGTTTCCACGGATCAAGGCTCTTCTCAGGAGCGTTGGTGGCCGCCTCGTCAGAAACAATGGCCTTACCGGCTACCGCGGCTTTCTTTGCCGACTTCTCCTTATCTGCTCTACCTTCCGCTGTCCGCTTCTTAGATGGGGCCTTAGGCGGGAGTTTGGAAAGCGGGGCCGCGACTTCCGGCTGGACAATCACGGTCTGAGGAGCAACCACCTTATCTCCCTCATCAACTGATTGATCCCCGCCTTGCGACGGCACGGAGACATCCTTCACCGGTTTAGCGGAAGGCAAAGACTTGGACGAGATCTTCTTCGAGTAATCAACCGACTCGATCCTCTGCACCTTGCCCATCTTTTTCGGCTTGACAAGTTCTTCTGGGGTAACCTTCTTCCCAATATCCCACTTGGCTGCATTAACAAGCGAGAAGTTAGAGAGAAACAAAAGAAATAGAGGTAGCGAAGAAACAAACATACGAACCTTCGGAAATCCGCGGAAGGAGCTTGTTGATGCGCTCGCGAGTGAGATCGGACCACTTGCGTAAACCAAGAGACTGAATCTGCTCAAGGATAGGAAAGAAGTTCCTGGGATATGGCGGCAAGAAAGGATGTTGCACTGCAATGACAAAGAAGAATTAAGTAAATGATCGCGTTCAAAGGATAGCAAAATCGGGACGATATCTACCATAGTCAGTCTTCCAAGACGTCCTGATAAGCTCCCTATGCTCGTCAGGAACGACCAAAGAAGATAATTCGACGAAAAAGTAAGATCGTTGCCAATTGTTGATCTTACTAGGCGCATCCGTCAGAACCCGATTACCGCTTTTAAATTTAACCGCAAAACATCCTGGGTTCGTCGCCTTCATGCGATTTATAGATGTCATTTCTTCGAAAATTTGCGCGGTTATCGTTATGTCGGCTTCGGCTCCCAGCACTAAAAGACCAACCATGTGGCGAACTGCAACAGCTGAGAGCTGAGAAATGGCAATCTCGCGGCGATGACAATACGAGATCAGCAAGTCGGGCAGGGGAAACCAGCAACGACTGCCCCCAGTATCAGTATTGACAAAATACGACTCGTAAAGAGTTATGTATCCCGGGGGAGCGGTCCATGGATGGTCAAGCGGAAAAGGGATAATAACCTTGATCCTTGGGTCAGCCCCGCAATCCCGAAGCAAAGATTTTACTGAAGACGCATTCGATTTGGTCTCAGCGACATTGCCAAAAAATTCACAAGGACCGACCGGCAACGCAGAAGGAGGGACATCCCCGGAATCATCTTGACCGATAGCAATATCTTCCTCATTAACGTCAGAATCTCGTAGTTGAGGAATGACTAAGTCTTCCCGACCCGAGCTCTCAGCGGCATCATTTTGACGAGATGCCTCGCGACGACATCGTAGCTCTTCCACGGCAGAATGGGCTGGGTGATTTCTCAGGTCAGAAGAAGTACCCGACGATGAAGAAGCGGGAGAATCGGATTGACGACTTGGAGAATCATCCGCAGAAGAGACGGAAACAACTTCTTTGTCTTTACTCGTTGAACAACGGATCAAAGACATGACTAGTGAAGAACAAGCGAAGAACACAGAGAAAAACAAAGGTTCGATCTAAAAAGCTATAGAACCTAGAACGGAGCAGCGGCGGAGCGATAATCGGAAAAATAAATATCGAGAGAGAGGATTACCTTCCAAACTTCTTCTCTTGAGCAAAATGAAGAGTGAGAAGCGAGAGAGAGCACTACTTATAATGAAAATGACGGCGCACAACTCGAGGCACGCTACTACCAAGGCGACGCTTCGTGTTTCATACCTAACCGGCGATTAGACCGAAAATCGATCCCGGTTTGGCCGAACCAACCGACAGATTCGGACCGGCCCGCAATAGGACAGGATGGAGCAGCCCAAAGAGAGTATGGGCCTCAAAAAAAAAAGGTGAAATTAGCAGGGCAACAAACCATGGGCCTACAAAAAATCATCTCTTAAACCAAGTTAACTTCCCGTAATGCCGACTTGAAGTCGCCACACTCGGGGGGGGGCTTATTGTTAGAGTCAAGATTAGCACTTTCCTAAGAAGGCCTATTCATGAATTTAGGTCGGCCCAAAATGGAAAGTCGGGAATAAGGCCCGAGGCGGTAAAACTTAGGTTAAACCGAACTCGAGGCGACCGACTTACATTAGGGTTAGGATGGTGTTGAATGAAAGGCGCCGCGCACTAAAATCGGAAAAGGGAAATATTCCAACTTAGGATAAAGGCGATATTCTAGGAAATATTTTGTATTTATCTTATTTTCCTTTTTCATGTAAACCGACTTGTAACCCTATATAAGGGAACCCGATATTCATTCAATGGACACGCTTTTCTTAATACTTTTCGCTTGAGAGACTTTAGAGCAAACTCTTAACCTAATTTCTCTCTGGCGACTTTAGAACTCTCTTTTACCGGCTTCCTTCTCGGAAACGCCGACTTTAAACCCTAATTTCCTAAATCTCACCACGTTCTTTAATTCTTCTTTTAGAATCCCTAATTACAAACCCTAAAACTCTTTCTATCTTTGGATAGACCGAGTTGAGATCTTACAGGGCTTTGTCTCCTGGAATCCACTCAGGCTTTGTCTCCCGTAATCCTTTCGGACTCATGTTGTAACCTTTTATGTTTAATATATCAATCCTTGAAAAATAAAAAAACTCTTAACCTAAGAGATATTCACAAAAGAAAACAAAGCATAATATATATAATTATGCAAAGGCACCATATGATATCTCATTATTTATTTTTTTACTTTTACAATTTGGAATAAGTAGTCGAATTATGGTGGTGGAATTGAGTCTTTTCCTTTTCGTATTTATTTTTCAATCAATTTAGGAAGATTTATTAAAGATGAAAATCAATAACAATGACTAAACCATTCATGAACAAATTATTACACTGCAACACAAGTAACCACAAAAACATTACACCGCACATAAACCTTTTCTTTGGTATTGGATCTTCCTTATTGCAAAATTACAGACCCATCCATATACCTGAACTTATTCAAACACAAACACACACTAAACTTTAAAGCACAATATTTCGACAATTTGTACAAAGCCATAATCGCGTATACCCTTAAACCAGTAACCAAACCGATCATAAACTCAGCATAGACAGAAAAACTTCTGCAATCCAAAGATGTGTTTTATGCTGCTTTCCAAGAAGACAATGGTGGAGTCTCTGAGTCCTTGTAAGTAATCATATTGTTGTCATATCGTTCCCCCTTCACGAAATCCGGTCTGGCAATGTCTTCAAGCTCAGCCATCTCATCAGGAGTGAGCTTCACAGATAAAGCTCCAATGTTCTGGTTGAGGTTTTCAATCTTGGAGGTCCCTGGAATGGGACAGACATCATCTCCTCGGTGGTGAACCCATGCCAAAGCTAGTTGTGCAGGAGTGCAGCTTTTCTTAGTCGCCATCGCTTGGACTTTCTCGTATAGAATCTTGTTGTGGTCTAGATTCTCTTGTTGGAATCTTGGTAGGCCCTGTGAACACAGAAAATAGCAACAAGATGACTCCAAATCTTGAAATATGTTCAAACAAGATGGAACAGAGAACATAATCGATCGTGTACTTGCCTTTCGATAATCATCCTGTTCCAAATTCTCAGCAAGCTTGGGTCCTGCAGCCAAAAAGCCTCTTCCTAAAGGGCTATAAGAAACAATTCCAATCCCAAGCTCTCTAGAGATATTACAAGAGATGAGTTAACATGTAAAAGAAGAGAAAAAAAGTTATGGGTGATTCTGATTCCTCACACACCTGCAGGTAGGAATGATATCTTCTTCCACGTCTCTTGACCATAGGGACCATTCTATTTGCACAGCGGTTATTGGATGAACAGCATGTGCTCTTCTGATAGTTGAAGCAGAGGCTTCAGACAAACCGATGTATTTTATTTTACCTTCTTTCACTAGCTTCTTTAAAGCTCCCATCTTTGAGAATAGATTCATCAAATCATAAGTTAGACAAATAAAAAAAAGCAAATAAACGAATTACTAAGCAACCAAAATCAGCACAGGAAATAGAACATAATTTTTCTCATGAATCATAACATTCAAATGCATATCAGTAACTTTGAACACAAGTTTGGAGTAAAACTGAAACCAAGAAGCCATTACCGTGACTTCGATGGGGACAGTGGTATCAATCCGGTGCTGGTAATAGAGATCAATGGAGGTAACACCAAGACGCCTTAAGCTGGCCTCACAAGCAGACCTCACATACTCTGGATCTCCTCTGAAACCAAATTTTCCATCTTCCGAAGCAGTGATCCCAAACTTTGTTGCCAATTCCACTTTCTCCCTCAACCCATCTTTCAATGCCTGTCAAAGAATGTAAATACATCAATTATTAGCATGAACCATAAACCCTAAATCATAGCTTGAATTAAAACCCTAATCCCAAATTCAAATTCACGAGTTTTGTTTACCTTGCCCAGGAGCAGCTCGTTAGTCTCGGGGCCGTATATGTCTGAAGTGTCTAGGAATGTGACGCCAGCGTTAATGGCGTGACGGAGAAGAGCGACGGCGTTAGTCTCCGGTGTTGGAGCGCCGTAAAAGGCAGAGAGACCCATGCAACCAAGTCCCTGAGCCGAAACCTCAAGGCCTTGGCTCCCTAGTTTCATCCTACGTACTCCGCAAGCTTCCGCCATTGATGAATCAAAGAAGATGATCTAAATGTTTTCTTGGATTCAGAAGCAGATTCAAGTGGTCTTTATAGGAGTGGAGACGGTGGAGTGGGTGTGCCACTGGTTAGGTGTTTCGGAGTTTTTTATTAGTCAAAGAAAAGTCTTCTTAGGTGTGTATTTTGAATTGTACATTTTTTGTATTATTTTAAATTATGATTTAAACGGAATCTACTTTTATATATTTTGGCGTCATTGATGATTTCATATCAGTATTCACCGTTTGATTTTCCAACATCTTTTTGTTTTTTGGTTTTCGTCTGAATGATTATATATTACTTTTGATCAAAAGACATTCCAAAGTTACAACGAGATAAACGGACATATCACTACTCCAAAAAAGAATTGACAGAGCATAAACTCATATTATTGCACTACTTAACACTTAAAGCACCCAGGCTTCACCAAAAACTTACGCCTGGGACTTGCATAGAGGCAGTGAGTCTTTCATCCTCAAAAAATTTACCTAACCAGTCAGGTCCACCTATCTTGACATCAGTGGCGGACCCAGGACTCAATTTGATCGGAGTCAAAAAATTATAAAACAAAAAAAGAAACAATATATAAGGGGTCAGGTGGGTTTGAACTCTGGTTTTTAGGGGGTTCAACAATCAAACTTAACCAAAAATACTGATGTTTCCTTATAGATTTTGTATACATTTAATAGTTTATCAAATTTATGGGGTGTCATGTGACCCCCCATATCTTCAAATAGGTCCGCCCCTGCTTGACATAAGATTGAGTGAAACCGAGAGTGATTGCGGTCCGAGCGATGAAAAACGCGCCTCTATTCGCTTCTGGTTTTTCCATAACACAACTCCACTCCATTAAGTTGACCAACAAAGAGAGAATCACTGAAACTTTGAACTGGAAGGATGGCCATGCTCTTGGTCTGTTTAGAGCACTTACCAAATTTCCAAAAGAACAAGCAAAGATTACTTTCTTGCATCCATGACATAACAAGCTCTCAATAGCCCATCTCAACACAACGAACTCACCCTCTTCTTTGGATTCAATTCTTTCAAAAGAGCGTCTACTATGAAGCAAAACCACCCCATTGAAATCTTTCAACACCCAACTTCCTCCCACTATGTTCTTCTCCTTCCCCCTGTAAAAACCAATATTACATTTAGTCCATCCTATAAGAGGAGCTTTCCAATTTATCACCTTCGTCGGATTTCCTTGCTCCTCTAAAGCTTCTAACTCACTATCTCCAGCTTGGGAAAGAAACCACATCTCTGCCTCAGAGCTTGCTTTAGAAACAACATCCTTTGCTGAGAATAAAGATCCTTCCAAGATCAGCCCATTATGGTTCTTCCAAACGAACCAAATTAACCAAGGCCAAACCCCAATTGTGTTCCGCTTAGCCGATCTAAACTTGCCTATCTCAAAGAGATATTGCATGTTGACGAAGATGGCTGTTGGATGGAAACCGTTTGGCGGCGACGGAATGTTGCTCATGGCCCAAACTTGTCGGGCAAAGTGACAGCTAAACAGTACGTGATTGATTGTCTCACCTTCATCTCCACACGTTTGGCATCTGATATCACCTTTCATCCCTCTGTCTTGAAGTAACTGACCTACAGGCAGCGCATCACTCATAGATTTCCACAAGAAGTTTCTGATTTTTGGAGTTGTCACCACTGACCAGGCTTTGGCTTTAAGACCACTAACAGATGGATGAGTTTCAGCTTCAATTTGGCATTCGGATTTATTCAATTGGGAATAAAGCCAATATCCTAATTTCACTGTATAAGACCCACTTTTATTGAATCTCCACGTCCAGAAGTTTTGCTTATCGCAAACAGGTTGTTGCTTTAATAACATAGCTACATCTCCTTGTACAAACACTTCCTCTAAAGCTTGCTTGTTCCATCTTTTAGTCTCACCATCAATAAGCTGAGAAGCCTTTAAGTTTGACATCAAATGGATAGTTTTTAATCCATGGTGCTCGGATCGTGTCACCGTCAAGTAACCATTTCTCCGTCCACACCCTGATGGATAAACCATTCCCTACATTTAACTTCAAGCCCTTCATCAGAAGATCTCTTCCAAATAAAACACTTCTCCACGCAAAAGATGGCCTAAAACCAATGACCGCATCTAAAAATTCACAGCGCGTGTAACGCCCCTTTCCCATTCTCCGCTGACCGTCGAGCTGACCGGTCAACAATCAAACAAGAACATGACCGATCGAACCCGAGCAAGTCGAACAGGAAAAGTTCGTCACAGGACGAAGTCAGAGACGTATCGGTTTGAGACAAAGGCTCGCACTAATCCATCTTTGACCTCGCTATCCTCACTTCCGTAATACAAGTTGTACACCTTGTACCACTTCGGTGAGTTGTGTCGGTTCGGACGAAACCTCATATCAGGGAAACAATTTCATTTCTGAGTAACCAAACGTTCAACACAACGTTTAATAGAATTTTTACAAACAATCGTCATCTCAAGCACATAAGTAAATCAAACACATAAAATGACGCCAAAGCCGAACCGAAAGTAAAACATCAAAAACCCCGAATCAAATCCCGTCACAAGCCATCCCGAAACTACATCGAGGCCTCCCGCGTCCGTCGCTGCTAAACCTGAAAAACACAAAAGAGTCTAATGAGCGATCTAAGATCACCCAGTGAATCGGCTCCCCACTATCGGCTTCTAATCAATCTAAAGTCTACAAATTCCCGCCCCAAAACCCAAAATAACAATCAACAGGAATAAATAGTCGATCACGCACAACCACGTCGTGATAAACCCACACACACAGTCAACCCAAAGATACAAAGAATTAAGGGAAATCAAAGGCACTGCGGCACATGTCCTCGATTGGACTCGATCTATCTATCGCGCAGCAAGAGAAATAACAAAACAACACTGGGCCCTACGATCTCGCTAACTTCCACGGGTCTACATCGTTACCTACATGGTAACTAACCCACGACTCCTAACCGTGTACACAAGGTCCCCACGGCTAGGACACCGTTCTCTGTCCATCGACACGCAGTGACTCCTGTTACCCCAGGTAACCTGAGTTTCCATGCGATCCGGCCCTAGGACATGACCCCGTATTCTCCGAATCGCACACCTACCGGCGTCACCCAGTAGGTTAACACCATAACTGGAATCGCCATGATCCGATTAGGCAAAACCCGAGGATCCAATCGGGTCGGAAGTACCGGAACGTAAACAAAACCTAGGCTTGCGGAATCTAACGCACCCTAGAGTCCTATTGCAGAAATGTAAACACGCAGACTCGCTGGCACTCTAGCACAGATCACGCAATTAACAACAATAATAATAATTTCCCATTCCGCAAGCCACTACACTATCACCGCTCTGACTAGGTAAGATACCTAGTCAGCACCACTAACTTACCCGGTCCCGTGACCGGAGTAAGTGTCCGCAATAACTGCTCGGCCTAACACCGAGCAGTCTAACAAGCCTGCACACAAAGCTCACAACAAAAACAATACAATCACACAATCACAATCAATCACACAATCACATAATCACACAATCACACACAAGCAGGCTTATTAGGGTTTCTAAGTCTTTTAATCCATTATCATCCGCTACCTTGGGTTAGCGGATTGCTAACCCGTAGACGGCTTACCAACTCACCACATTCCTTATTTAACCCATTCTAGATATCTTTTATTAACTCCTCGATCCGTCGGTTTAGAGTTAGTAAACTTACTAACTCCCCGACGTCTCATTATTAATTAACTTTATTCATTACCCAATCCCGCTATTAAACCTAAACCCCAATCCCGTTACAATATTCTATAAGTTCGTTTAGGTTTAACTCGTATTTTAGTGTCGTCTTAATTCCCGTAGATAGATTCATTAATTATCGTTCTTATACATATATATGCATATACAGTCCTAAACAAACGGTCTATATGAATGCATCTCTCAAATGTTACTAACAACCTAGCAGCACACAATCGATTAACCTTTTAATTCTTTAACCTTATCATGCTCATCTGGTCCTAACCGGTTTATAATTAACGTCCAATTATTTATTAATTACTATTCATTTTAATTAACAGGTATGCAACCTAATACTACGGTTTATCGAATCCCGGTCTATATGAATCTAAGAGTTTTCGAGCCGAGTCACAGTGAGATAGGCGCGGAATGACTGCCTGACACGGTATGAATCCCGAGACCTCCGAACTGAACCCGAACTTCCCGAACGTACGAACACGAACCCCGAGGCTTCCCGAACAACCTGACATGAACCGCAACCTATGAATGGCCGGAGTCAACACGTTGACCGGCGTTGACATTGACCTCTGGTTGACCGTTGACTTTGACCGTTGACCAAAGGTTGACCGTTGACTTTGACTGAACCGGTTAACCACCCAATTGAACCGGCTGAACCAACTGAACCATATGAACCAAATGAACCGGTCTAATTAGAACCGGTTAGGTTAAACCGGTTTGGTCAAAGGTTGACCGGTTTGACCTAACCGTTGACCAAGGCCGAACCAGCCCTAAACCAAACCCAATCTTGAACCAAACCATGCTGACTCAACCACTGAAGAACCGGCTTCAATCTGACGGCGGCGAAGCTTCTCCGGTGACCGGCTCCGGCGTTGACCGGCGGTAGTCCGGCGTTGACCGGCCGGTTCACCCCTTTTTCCGATGAACCAGAAGACGATCCACATATCAAACTGACCGCAAAGAGCAGATCTAGCCATTCATGGAGTCAAAACATCCAGATCTGATGGAGGATGAGAAAAATACACCAAATCTCCAACCGCATTAGCTTTCCGGCCAGTTTCGGGCCAGCTCTGGCGCCGACGGTCATGACTGGCGGGACGGCGGTTGTAGAGGAGGGAGAGAGGAAGCTATAGCATTTTGCAGAAGTTGATTTGGGTTTATATTGAGAGAGATATGGTATTTTTGGTGTAAAAGGATATGAAGAACACTCAAGAACACTTTGAATGTTCTTGAGTTTCTTTGAAGATTCAAAGGATTTTCTGGGTTTTATGGGCATGTGGGATGAATGTAGAGAGAGAGGAGAGAGAGCTCGTGGGTGTGAGGTAGAGAGAGGTTGGGAGTGAATGAATGAATATTTTTGGTGAAATGTTTTGGTAGTTTTTGCATACAAAATGAGGTTCTTTGAACCTAATCTCATGCATTGCACCAACATCTGAGAAGTGGCGCCCCTGGGGTATGGACAACTGTCCATCTGAGCCATTTTTGTTGCCAAAACTTCCCTTAAACCAGCCTTAAACCTTCCTTAATCTTCCTTCTCTCCAAAGCTCGGTTTTGACGGTTTTCGGGTTTAATATTTTAGAAAGTCTCTGGATGATCCCATAAATTCTCAAACCTCCATAAAGAGATTCTCCATGCTATTTGATGAATTTATCATTTTGAATTACTCCGTTCGGGTTTACGTAGCTCCGATTATGAATTTCCGAAGTTTCGTCGGTTTTGTCGGTTTCCATTCCCGACTCACCGGAAAACATGTTTCTGCTCCGATTTCTCCAACCCTGATCTTCTAAACATTCTTTATGTTGAAACATAAGAATATTTGGCCCGTCTTGGCTTCCGTCTCGAACTTTGGCAAAATTACCATTTTACCCCGACTTTGGTAAAATGACAATTTTACCCCCGGTTGACTTTCTGCTGCCCGTTGACCGTATTTTTGATACGGGGTATCACATTCTTCCCCACTTACAGGAATTCGGTACCCGAATTCTCCGTCACTAACAGACTTTAAATCGGTTCCGAATCCTGCAAGTTGCCTCATCGCCTCATTCTGACGCTTCTATACTCGGTCACTGCTGCATTCTGCTGACACCCATCCTTACTGCGATCCTTCTGACTCGCTCCTTTCTACCCAACTGATCTTCACAACAATTCCGCTCTGGTTCTCAGTCTTGTCTTCCTTACTTCACTTAACCTGTAACTGTCTCCCTCGATCTCGATCCTTACACTCATTCCCTGATAGTTTCTCTGTCCTGACTCTCACTTCGGGCTTCCCCACTTTGCTTCGACCTCCACATCCTTCGGATTGCGACTTTCTGTCTTCTTTCTCGAACACTCTTCAAAAATCTGATCACCTGCTTCCGACTGTCTGATTCCAACAACATCACTGACTCTTCTTCCCAAATCTCTTTCCTAACACATCATACTTCTCGGCCTCTCCCTGTCGGCTGCTTGATAAGCTGATATATCTCCCACTGACAATATCCACCACTGCTTCTCAGTCCGGTCTACTGATCTCATTATGTCTTGACACTTCATCTCGCTTTCGGGTTCGGGTTCGGTCTTAGATTCACATCGCGTCGCCATTCCGTCCTACATTCAATACAACAACTCACTGGAACAATTAGTTTCATCCCGCTCTATCCCCGATATCACTTTCCCATAGAAATATGGTTACTTAATCACGTACCCGACGGTTACTCGTGATTAAATAACAATATACTATAAGTCCGCTCCCTCGTGAATCGACGGTTGAATCACAACCGCTCTCAGTCGGCTCAAACTCGAAATAAAATTAAAATAAAATCAACACTTTACCTTTTTAACGAAGCCGAGGAAAAACGATCAATCACTAATCAAACTTCCGAACGACTAAAAAAAACAATGGTCTCTAAGACCCAAAACGATTAACCTATCAAAACCACACATGCTAATACTACACAATCCATCGCACAAACAAATCAATCAAATAATCAATCAAGCAAGAAATGAAACAAGCAATTACCACACATATAATCACGCAATCTAATGATCGGTCGGATGCGTCGTCAGTCTGGGTTCAGGTCATGATGAACGGTCGTCAATTCCACTCATCCTTTGTTTTCACACAGTAGTCTATTTGCTTTCATAACCATCTCGATCATGCAAATAGTTACTATGCTACTCAAAACGATCAGCAGAACACTCTGCATCCACCACATACATAAAACGATATATCATATGTCATAAGGTTTTTAGTACATGGTCCTGATCAGAGTCCCTACACACATGGCCCCCATCATATCCAAAAACCCATACGACGCCGCTATACATCCGAAAAGTCAAAGACGACACGCAATGTCGCCTATCCGCCGATCTATCTACAAGACAAAAAGAAGTTAGTGCCCCCACTTACCTGGCCTAACTACTCCTATCCTAACCTAACGCCTCCAGCAAGATCGAAATGCCCAACACCACTGGCACAACGGCTCGCTGAAGTATCCACTGGCAGGTGCGCCGGGAGGGTGTGGCGAGTGTGTGTCTAGAGATGGTGCTCCTTCATGCTGTGGCTCGGCTATCGGGCAAGGATGAGCAACGTGACCTGCGCGGCCACACAACTGAAAGACTGGAGTGGACGCTGAACGTGATCCACAATAACGCACGAGCGCCTGATGACCATAGCTACCACACAACTGACAAAGAGAAATCGGCTCGATCGGGGAATCGATGAAACAATCGGGTGTGTGATGACCCTCCCTCTACAAAACTGGCAAGTCCTCGCTGGCTCGGGTCGAGGTGGTGAAACGACTGGCATCAGAATCACTGGTGGCTGACTGGGCTCGGGATCTCTGTGACTGGGTCCCGCTTGGTAACCCGCTGGTACTGATGCTCGGTACGGCTCTCCATCGGTATACACGGTCCTAATCCAAAAATCGGGCAAGTCGATACTCCGTGACCCTCGTGACCACACCATGGACAGTGGTCGGGTCCCGGTACTGGATGGTACGGCTCTCGAAGACACGGGTCCACTGGCCGAGGAGACCAATACAAGTGAAACTCCTATACTCCACACGTACTGCATGTCCTGCGCTCTGATACTGCTGGCGGCTCCTCCACAATCTCGGCTGGTGGTGTAACTGGCTTGAACTGGGACTCAGTAGATCCTGGTGATGTGACTATATCGAACGGTGTACGGGGTGATCCATGTCGTAGGTCCGGCTGGTGATGAGATCCGACCTGCTGCTCCAAAACATCCTCATGTATCGCTACCTACTCATCCACCTGCTTATCGCAGTGTGGATACTGCTCCAGGTCTACAGGCTCCATATCCCGATCAAAACAAATCGGTAGCGGACTCAATAAGTAGTCCTCCACACGAAGTGGCGGGGAAAACTCGGGCGCCTCAAGAATCGGTGCCTGGTACATCGGTGGTACGTCTGATGCTGCAAGTGTCTGTGGCACATCCGGCTCTAGCCACTGCGGTGGTAACTGTAACTCAACATCTGCTCCTCCCAGGAATCCCATCATTCCTGAAACTGAACCAACTAACCCTGCTGCGAACCGACTGATCCCTGCTGACTCATGCAGCTCAATAGTAACTACTCCACGCACACACACACAGACACCTCCATTCCACCAGGGACACACTGCTGTAAGACTGCAACCAAACACACGAAACATTAGTACAAATCATACAAAAATTCTACTTCCCATCCCAACCCCGGGTTTAACGGACGCGGCTCGGTTTCCTAATGGATGCTTGTGTGACACATTTGACTCGATAAAACACGGAAAACACTCAGAAATAAAATGTTTCGAAACCCATGCAGAACCATGCTCTGATACCACCTTTCTGTAACGCCCCTTTCCCATTCTCCGCTGACCGTCGAGCTGACCGGTCAACAATCAAACAAGAACATGACCGATCGAACCCGAGCAAGTCGAACAGGAAAAGTTCTTCACAAGACGAAGTCAGAGACGGATCGGTTTGATACAAAGGCTCGCACTAATCCATCTTTGACCTCGCTATCCTCACTTCCGTAATACAAGTGGTACACCTTATACCACTTCGGTGAGTTGTGTCGGTTCGGACGAAACCTCATATCAGGGAAACAATTTCATTTCTGATTAACCAAACGTTCAGCACAACGTTTAATAGAATTTTTACAAACAATCGTCATCTCAAGCACATAAGTAAATCAAACACATAAAATGGTGCCAAAGGCGAACCGAAAATAAAACATCAAAAACCCCGAATCAAATCCTGTCACAAGCCATCCCGAAACTACACCGTGGCCTCCCGCGTCCGTCGCTGCTAAACCTGAAAAACACAAAAAGAGTCTAATGAGCGATCCAAGATCACCCAGTGAATCGGCTCCCCACTATCGGCTTCTAATCTATCTAAAGTCTACAAATTCCCGCCCCAAAACCCAAAATAACAATCAACAGGAATAAATAGTCGATCACGCACAACCACGTCGTGATAAACCCACACACACAGTCAAGCCAAAGATACAGAGAATTAAGGGAAATCGAAGGCACTGCGGCACATGTCCTCGATTGGACTCGATCTATCTATCGCGCAACAAGAGAAATAACAAAACAACACTGGGCCCTACGATATCAGTAACTTCCACGGGTCTACATCATTACTACATGGTAACTAACCCACGACTCCTAACCGTGTACACAAGGTCCCCACGGCTAGGACACCGTTCTCTGTCCATCGACACGCAGTGACTCCTGTTACCCCAGGTAACCTGAGTTTCCATGCGATCCGGCCCTAGGACATGACCCCGTATTCTCTGAATCGCACACCTACCGGCGTCACCCAGTAGGTTAACACCATAACCGGAATCGCCATGATCCGATTAGGAAAAACCCGAGGATCCAATCGGGTCGGAAGTACCGGAACGTAAACAAAACCTAGGCTTGCGAAATCTAACGCACCCTAGAGTCCTATTGCAGAAATGTAAACACGCAGACTCGCTGGGACTCTAGCACAGATCACGCAATTAACAACAATAATAATAATTTCCCAACCCATTCCGCAAGCCACTACACTACCACCGCTCTGACTAGGTAAGATACCTAGTCAGCACCACTAACTTACCCAGTCCCGTGACCGGAGTAAGTGTCCGCAATAACTGCTCGGCCCAACACCGAGCAGTCTAACAAGCCTGCACACAAAGCTCACAACAACGGCAATACAATCACGCAATCACAATCAATCACACAATCACATAATCACACAATCACACACAAGCAAGCTTATTAGGGTTTCTAAGTCTTTTAATCCATTATCATCCGCAACATTGGGTTAGCGGATTGCTAACCCGTAGACGGCTTACCAACTCACCACATTCCTTATTTAACCTTTTCTAGATACCTTTTATTAACTCCTCAATCCGTCGGTTTAGAGTTAGTAAACTTACTAACTCCCCGACGTCTCATTATTAATTAACTTTATTCATTACCCAATCCCGCTATTAAACATAAACCCCAATCCCGTTACAATATTCTATAAGTTCGTTTAGGTTTAACTCGTATTTTAGTGTCGTCTTAATTCCCATAGATAGATTCATTAATTATCGTTCTTATACATATATATGCATATACAGTCCTAAACAAACGGTCTATATGAATGCATCACTCAAATGTTACTAACAACCTAGCGGCACACAATCGATTAACCTTTTAATTCTTTAACCTTATCATGCTCATCTGATCCTAACCGGTTTATCATTAACGTCCAATTATTTATTAATTACTATTCATTTTAATTAACGGGTATGCAACCTAATATTACGGTTTATCGAATCCCGGTCTATATGAATCTAAGAGTTTTCGAGCCGGCTCACAGTGAGATAGGCGCGGAATGACTGCCCGACACAGTATGAATCCCAAGACCTCCGAAATGACAATTTACCCCCGACTTTGGTAAAATGACAATTTTACCCCCGGTTGACTTTCTGCTGCCCGTTGACCGTATTTTTGATACGGGGTATCACAGCGCGGATGATACCTACTCTTGAGCAATCTGGCCATCAAACAACCTGGATTCTGAAGGAGTTTCCAAGCTTGTTTCGCAAGCATGGCTTGGTTGAACCCTTCGACCTTCCTGAAGCCCATTCCCCCATATTGTTTTGGAATGCATAGCTTATCCCATGATTGCCAATGAGTCTTTCTTTGATGATTTGATGAATTCCACCAATAGGATGCCATTCAACTTTGAGCAAACCATTTTGGGAATCTTGAAGCAAGACATTGCAAAAATTGGGACTGCCGAGGCCACTATTTTCAACAGTATCTCTTTCCCACCTTGAGAGAGGAAACGCAGATACCATTTATCCATGTGGGACTCAACACTTTCCTTAATAAAACCCATAGTTTCCACTTTCGATCCACTAAAACACTCGGGTAAGCCTAGATACTTGCCAACACCCCCTTCTGCGACAATGCCTAGAACCGATCTGATCTTCTCTTTCATTTGGGAATCAACTCCAGAACCAAAGGTAATGGCAGATTTCAACAAGTTAATGGTTTGCCCTGTAGCTTCTCCATAAATTCTCAGAATTCGATTTAACACCACTGCCTGCGCATCATCAGCTTTGCACATAAATAGACTATCGTCTGCAAACAAAAGATGGTGAATAGAGGGCCCATCTTCAGCAAAGGTTATCCCATTAATTTCACCATTTTGCTCCGCTGGATTCATTAGGTGAGTTAACCATTCTGTGCACATTGCAAAGAGGAACGGTGATAAAGGATCACCTTGGCGCAATCCTCTCTGTGGTGAAATAAGACCAGAGGCTGATCATTAATGAGAACCAAGAATTTCACCGTAGTTACACAAAACATGACCCATGAAACCCATTTTTGATGAAATCCTAGCGCAATCAAAAGCCCCCTCAGATAGCACCACTCAACCTTATCATATGCCTTGGACATATCTGTTTTAATGGCCATAAGATCTTCAGCTACAAGGGGGTTTATGCGCAGTCCGTGTAAAGCTTCGTGAGCAATGGTGATATTGTCTGTAATGAGTTTGTCGGCCATAAATGCTGTTTGGTTTACTGACACCACCAAAGGTAGAGTGGGCTGAAGCCTCCTCACCAAAATCTTAGAAACAATTTTATAAAACACAGAGCAGAGACTTATCGGTCTTAAACTAGTCATCTCCTCAGGGACGATGGTTTTGGAAAGCAAACAAAAGTGAGTATAATTCCATTCCACTGGAAACTCACATGTAATGAAGAATCTAGAGACCTCATCTGTAACTTGCTTCTGGTAGACCAGTACTTCTGGAAAAAAGGCCAGACATCCCATCTGGGCTAGGTGCACTCGAAGCTTTAGTCGAGCTTACAGCTTCAAAGACTTCTTCTTTAGTCACCTGTCTGATGAGAGACACGTTCATTGCCTCTGTGACTCGTGGTTCGAACCCAACAAACCACTCAGCAAAGTTGGTTGGATTCGACGACTTGAAAATAGTAGAGAAATATTCAATGGCTACTTCCGCCTTAGCCGCTTCAGACCACTGAAAATTCCCGTTCTTGTCCTTAAGCTTTTCAATGCGTCTCCTCGATCTATTATCCTTTACCGAGTCATGAAATGTTTTGGTACATCTATCCCCATGTTTTAGCCATTTGATCCTGCTTTTTTTGGCTTCAAAACATGTCTTCTTCTTTGTACGCTCGCACCAGATCTCTCTTCAATGCACGCATGTTACATAAGGAAGGACTAGAACTTGATTGAATTTCCTCCAGCCTTCTCTCCAATAAAGAGATTTTGTCCCTGGCATTAAACAAACGGTCACGCTTCCATTTGCTTAAGGATTTGCGGCAGCTTCTCAATCGATCAGACACGCTTCTGAGAGAAGATGATCCATTCCAAGCTTTATCGATCTCTCTTCTTACCAAAGGCTGAAAGAGAAATCGTCTATCGAAACGAAACTGACCACGATATGAGTCCTGAGATGCAATGATCTTAACCAAAACCCCCTCTTGTCGAGCATGTTTTGGTTGGAAGCTGGAAACTGACGAAGCCACTCTTTATTACCAAAACAACGGTCTAGGCAACACTGAATCCATAACGTACCACGTCTTCCCCCCCCTCCCCCCACGTCAATCTGTTTCCAATGCGATCTAACTCTTCCATCTCACACGCTGCCAACATATCATTAAATTCTTGAAAAGAAGCATCAGATCTTAAAGGACCCCCAACCTTTTCTTCATTGCTTCTGATCTCTTTGAAATCTCCCATAATACACCAGCTTTCTTTTCTGTGAATGCCTATCCGCATTATCCTCTCCCAAACAACTTCCTTACCATCGTGACCGGGCACTTCGTAAATACATGAAACAAAGAGGGAGAGCTCCCCATACTGAATCTGAAAGTTAAGAAGGTTTTTATCCGCAAACTTCATATTAATATTTACATTATTCTTCCACAACAAAGCTAGACCCCCACTATAGCCGATGGGATCGATTGTATATACATGATCGTACCCTAACCACACCTTTAAGTCAACAACAACATTCCTGCAAGCTTTCGTCTCCATTAAGAAAATCACCTCCGGGAAATGTTTTTTACGTATCTCCTTGAGGCGTTGAATTGTCAGTCCTTGTGCACGGCCCAAGCCCTGACAATTCCAGCACACGAAGCTCATTACGCGTTGTTACGCATTGTGCGGGACCACCTTCGGGATCTTTGATGTAGGACTAGCCTGAGTTTCCTTATCTCCAGCTAGAACTTTGCGCTTGTTCTTTCCACTAGTTGTCTTGGCCTTTTTGATAACAACAGAATCAGCCCCCAGATTTATAGCTCCATTGTTTGGTCTTCTGTTGTTTTTAGAAGGTCTTTTACGCGTCGCTCTCTGTTTGATCCTGTTTGTCCCGGAACCACTTGGATTATATAATTCCAAGCTCAAAACCGTTGAACAACCAGGATAAAATGGTGTTGGTATGGATGAGGATTCTCCCACACCAGACATCTCCAAATTAGACCAATCATTGCGCTTTGCAAACTCCAATCTGCTAGCTTTCATTGCTGATGCCAATAACTTATTTTCACAAAGCTGCTTGTCTAAGCCTGTCATATCCCCTTCTTTCATCTCATAATCAAAAACTATGCCTTTATCCTTGTTGATATTTGATGAGACAATAATTGGCGCTTCCAAGCTGAGGACTGTTCTGCTTAGAACTGGATCTTTTTCAGCAGCCTTGATGGAGCTTTTAATTCTTTCTATACGAACCCGGATATCGTCCCCATTTGTAGCAAGCAAATAATTTCTCATTTCATATAAAACTTCTCTAGCTATCTTGGGACGGCCTGTTAATGGACTTACACCGACTTGTTCTTCGTTTAAAACTCCAAATAGAGGATCTGTTTCTTTCAAAACAGGAGAAGGTTGTCGAATCAACTCGGCAGTAGACATATTCTGGCAAACAACTGCTCTCTTCTGACTTTTAAGCTTTGGAATCGGACAGTAGGTTTTCTCATGATTGAGTCTCTGGCAGGTATAGCACCGTTTTTGTAGTTTCTCATAATTAAAGTGAACCACCGTTGTCTCACCACCAGCCAACTGCACAACTTTAGCCATCCTTAGTGGATTAGCGACGTTGAAGAGAACTTTAACTCTAACGTATTCCTGAACTTGAGACTTTGTAGGATCAAAAGCTACCTCCTTTACCTCACCAATCAGTCTTCCCAAAGCCTTAATAGCCTCCAGGGTATAATAGTTCACAGGAATTTTACTGATTCGCACCCATAGTGGTATGAACTGGAGATAACCTTCCGGTTGCGGGTCGGCCCATCTTTCCTTGACTATTGGCCACTCATCACAGGTTTGAGAGCCTTTGTCCAAAACTTCCTGCAGATCATGATCGAAGTCAAAGATAAACTGGAAAGTTTCCTTTGATAAAGCGATCCCTCGACATTTCCCGATCTTTCCCCATTTTCTGGGCATGTTGAGTATCAGGTTTGACATCTTTTGACACTCTGAGTTGAGAGTTCTTCCCATAATGCTTAAGAAGTTCTTCTCTGCAGATGAAAACCCAGGAGAATCAGGCATTATAAATGGTTCGTCATCTTCATCCAAGGACAGAGCCATTAAAGTTCGATCCATTGCTACCGACATCTTTTAAGATCGAATTGATTATCTCGCCACCAACCCCAACTTGAATCAATACTCAGATCTGAAAAGCTTTAAAGATCTTCAAGTGAATAGTGTAAAACACAAAGACTTTATGAAAATTGATAGAAAAGAAGCTTTGAAAGCTGGGTAAAGTGGTTGAAAAGAGCGTTGGGATAGTGTTTATCCGGTACAGTAGCTCCACAATCGTAAAGATCTAGATACTCTTTACAAGAGAGAGGGTTCTAAGCCCAAAAGAAGGGTTTCGTGACGACCGATAGTTGTTTGATGCAAGAGTTTCCAACATCTTTTTGTAATTTTCGAAATTTTAAATTTCGGACCTCGTCATGAAAAACTTTATTAAACACAGTAGTTGGAATAATTATTGACAATATAAAAATTGTTGGTTTCTCTATTAAAAAAAAGACATCTAAAGATAACTAGATAAGAGTTGACAAAAAAAAAAAAGGATAACTAGATAAGGTGACTCCCATCATCAAATGATGTGCTTTCCAAACACTAATGCATGTAATTAAGTACAAAGAAAGAATAATAGTAATGCTAGTCGAAAATTCATACAGGAGTTAACACTATAAAAAAGAAATGTATCTCATAACATAAGACAGCCAAGTCCATCGAAAATAACTTGAAATACGTACAAAATAACAATTATCTGATGAATTTTCAGCAGTATATTACAAATCTTTTAGAGAATCGAGCGTGAGTCCGTCGAAAATTGACCAGTTTGTACTGAAAGATAAAGCAGTGACCGCCACCTCGCCATTGCTGCATTGGTTTCAGTGTTGTGTAGTATTTAAGAAAAAAAAGTTTTACTTGTCAAAAGCAACGAGACAAAGACAATTGTAGTCTTGATAGGGTTTGAATTGTCTTTATTTATTTATTTATTGTCTATTTAATTGTATCATTTCGTTTTTAACTTCATAAGGCAGTATAGATTCTAAAATTTAATGTCATGATTATTTCATAACTCATCCTTTGATTTTCAACATCTTCTATAGTTTTGGAGTATAAAAAATCCGGACCTCAACAAATATCTAAACAAACACAATAGCTGGAATAACCATTTCACTACAAGAAAACAGACGATTTGCGATGAAATTATGCTATGGAATCTATCCGTCGCAAATTTGCGACGGAATTGTATGGATATTGCGAGACATTAGCGTGGAAAAAGAATTCCCTCGCCATTTCCTCGCAAATTTGCGACGGAAGTTTCCCTCGCAAAATGCGAGGGAATTGCGAGGGATAAACGACGATTTTGCGAGTGAAATGTAACTCTCGCAATTCTCATGTAAATTGCGATGTCTATGTGACGCTTTTGCGAGAGAAATTTTAGTATTTTGCGAGAGACTTGCGAGGATAAGTAGTTGGGATGTCGGTAAACAAGTTTTTCATAGAAAGTGGGTATATAGTCGCAATACCATCGCAAAAAAAAATTCTGTCGCAAATCCATCACAAATTTCTCTCGCAAATCCGTCGCAAAGTATCTATATAAACCCTTCACGAACATAACATTTTCAATACAAACCAAAAACCAAATTCCTCCCTAAAAAAAATTCCTTTCTTAAAAAAAAATCATTAAAAAAACGTCTTCTCATCATGAAATATATGCTATACGTTCCTGGATGTATAATCATAGAGATCCGACTGGTGAGGTAACGAAAGAGTTTAAGGACGGATTGCGAGCATTTATGTACAAGGCGACGAACGAAAGAGATGCACAACGTGACGGCAAAATATTTTGTCCTTGTAAAAAATGCAAGAATACTAGCTATCTGGATTTTGATACTGTTAAAAAGCATGTATATAATAGAGGATTTAAGCCAAGCTATTATATCTGGTTTTCTCATGGGGAAGGTGGTAATAATGTTGATGAGGGGAGTAGTAGTATGAGTCATCATCATCATATTGAGCAACCTAGTTATCAAGAGCATGATTTAATTAGAAATATTGATGAAGGGTATAATCAGGGAAATAGGTTTCATGATATGGTTACGGATGCATTTTATGAGTTTCAAACTACAACCGCATTTCCGGATAATATTAGTCAAGTTGAAGAACCAAACGCAGACACAAAACGGTTTTATGATATGTTAGAAGGTGCAAAACAGCCCATCTACGAAGGATGTAGAAAAGGGTTATCTAAATTATCATTGGCATCTAGGATGATGACTATTAAAAGTGATCATAACTTAACTGAGGTTTGCATGAATGCATGGGCTGAATTAATTAAAGAGTATTTGCCGGAAGATAATATTTCCGCTGAAAGTTACTATGAAATATAGAAGTTGTTGGCGGGTCTTAGCTTACCATCAGAAATGATTGATGTATGTATTGACAATTGCATGATTTCTGGAAAGATGATGAGAAGTTGCAGGAGTGTCGATTTTGTGGGAAACCGAGATATCGTCCAACTACCAGAAGGACCCGCGTCCCATACCAACGTATGTGGTACTTACCTATAACCGATAGATTGAAGCTGTTATACCACTCAGAAAGGACATTAGCAGCAATGAGATGACACGCAGAACGTACTACAAATGAAGGAGAAGTTAAGCATCCGTCAGATGCAAAAGCTTGGAAATACTTTCTGTTGGAATTCCTAGTCGTTCCTAATCTGATTAGGCAACCCTAAGTCTGAATTCCGAGCCTAGGATCTCAGGGTTTATGTTATTGAATCATGAATCTCGCGTTTACCTTGTTCTGTGCAGCGGAAGATGAATCAGGTAATACGAGATCTCTGGAGCGCCTCAGATGCTGTGCCTCTACTGCAGTCCACACGCACGCAAGCTGGAATCCGCCGGGATGCTAGTGCCGGGATTCGGATCTCCTGGGAACTGAGTTTCTAGAGGAAGAGCTTCTGTTTTCTGTCAAGAAAACTCTCTGGGGCGGCGCTTGTGTGTCTTGTCGAATCTATGAGTCCATTTATTTATAGACTTCGACATAAACCGAAACATCAGTTTCGGTATTCGCCTTGTGTCGACCGACACACCTAATGGTGTCGATCGACACACATCTTGTGTCGACCGACGCACCCAATGGTGTCGATCGACACACCTCATTAAAACTCATATTCGATGTGTATCCAATACACATCGACCAGACCATGTGCCAATGATCAATCCCATACAAAGTGTATCCAACTTGCTTAGGTGTGTGACCCTGTAGGTTCACACGATACCAAAAATGAGTTACAACTCATTTGTCATAGCGGTTTCTAGCAAAACATTATAACTACCTAGTATCACATGAATTGTCCGATCTCGACAATACAACTATCTCTAGAGTGAGTACAATGTGATTTCAGGACATAATCCCAACAATCTCCCACTTGTACTGGAATCACCTATTCCTATAATCCCTTCGTCTCTATATCTCGATATGGCATAAGGCAAGAGACTGTGTCATCCTTATTGTAGCCAATATCATGTTCATCGAACTCCTGATCTATACTGATAAAACAAACGACTGACAATCACCTCGTTTTAGCACGGCCATGCATTTTCTCAGTATCAAATCTTCGATGGGCCCTGAGACATTTATCTCCCGTTATACAGGAGGGACAAATCCCATCTTGTTCCATCCCTGTTTCTACACATACTTCATGATACGCATAAGCAATGCCGTTATAGCCGCCAGTTAAGGAACGACGTTTGACAAGGTCAAAACGCACCAATTCATATGCTAGAAAGCATGATGAACTCATGTCTAATATACCATGGATTTTAGGGTTTTTAACCATGGTATATGTCTTATTTATCGAGTCTATTGTTGTGTTTTAGAGTCTTTTCAGGTACTTTACAGGTTTTACCACATTTGGAGTTTATTTGGACATTATGATAGTTTCTGGAGACTTTTTGAGCACGTGCCCGAGAAGAAGAAGTCACTGCCGTCATATGATGTTGGTGTCGATCGACACACACATTGGTGTCGGTCGACACAGTTCACGGACCAGATAATTTGACCGGTTAATGAAGATTTGCAACTTGGCCCAGAAGTTTATCTTAATTACAAAGTGACCCAATTCGTGTTTTAGAATATAATTAGGTTTTTCAGCCACTTGTTAGGCTATGCTTTCATAACTAAGTTTTATTTTCTTAGGAGATTTTAGGGGCTGGTTTTGTTCTCGAGAGAGACTTGATTTCGAACCCCTGCTCTTATTCCTTTGATTATTTTATGATATCTACTTTGATTATGTTTTCTGTTATGATTGCTATGTCTGAGTAGATCTCTTGTTAGGTTAGGGATTCTCATTAGGGATTTGAAGGAATGTTAGATTAATTGATTAAGATTCATCATCTAGTTCTTCATCTAATCTGTTCTTAAAGCTTGATCTAAACTGGCCATTTAGATTACTGATTTTAGGTTGATTCTCGCAACGACAGTTGGTTTATTTAACTAGATCTGATTTAGATGAGCAATTTATATATTCGCAAAGAGATTTGGTCTAGAGAAATTGTGAACGAACGAACTTGGAATTAATGCATGTTTAGAACTCTAGAATTCGCAAAGAGATTTGGTTTGCTAGGTTGTTAGACATAGATAATTATCACAGCGAGAGCTGGTTAGTTTTACCTTCGTGATTCCAGTTCAAGAACGCTATAGATTGAATCCAATTGCTTATCTGATTTCCTGATATCCTGAGAACTCCTGAAACCTGACGCCTTCGTTTGATTGCTTACAACCGCCTCGCTTGATCTTATTTATTTACTTGCTATTTACTGCTTTACAAAATCTGCTCCGCTTAGTTTAATCTGAACTACTTAAAATCTATCGTGTGACCGGAGTCCTTGTGGATTCGATACCCTAAGTACTACATCTGCATTACTGTGCACTTGCAGTTAGAATAGGGATAATTCTTGACCTATCAAGGTCTAAGGACTATACTCTATAGTCGTAATGAGAACCTCCCATGACACTGATATAGATTAAGGTCTAAGGATTTAGATTAAGCATTTTTTTATTTTTCTTGTTTACTCACGTTCTTGTTTCTTTCTTTGGTGTTGAAGGAATCGCACTGCATCGATCGACACGGTCCTGTGTGTCGATCGACACTGATTCGCAATTGCATCGATCGACACTCTACTTGCATCGGTCGACACAAGGCGAAACCAGAGATACCGAGAGCTTGGATGTATAACAGGTTTCGCTCTATGGAACCTGTGATTATGATTCGCGGCGAGAACGGCGTTTTACGAGACCAAGAGGGTCATATATGCAACGTAAAGGGTCAGAAACTAGATGGGGAAGGAAACCCCATCATGACAGATTACTATGCATTAGTTGGGCAGATAGCTGAGATGAGAGATAAGATAGATAACATTCACGACATCCTACTTAGGAAAAGACAATTCCGAGCTGAAGAGTTTGCAGAGGAAAATTATATGGCTGGATCTGATTATTATGGACAGACATATGGCAATCAGCGGAGACAAGGTTATAGCTATTCTCCGAGATTGAGGGACTTTGGTCATTCATATCACCAAGAACCTCCTGCACCGACACATAAGAGCAGATTGGAAGCCATGATGGAGCAGTATCTTGAGGAACAACAACATATCGATGTGTCTTCCAGCTCGAAGATTGAGTCCTTTTACACTAATTTTAAAGGGAAGTTAGAATCCTTGAGCACTCATATAAGGCTGCTGGATACGAAAGTGGACCAGATTTCAAGCTCTTTCGAGGAGAAGGATGCTCAAGAAGCTCATGTCAACAACATTCCAATTCAGGTTGGCCATAGGATGGATCATGGACCATATCTTGCAGTTAAGGCTATGGAAATTGTGGAAAACAGAGAGGAGTCTGAGATCGAATCACCTGAGTTTGAGAGCTTCGACGTGAAGGATTGTTTAGTGTTTATCCTGGTTTAATTCTGTCAGATTAAACCCTACTAAACATATTGGATCTAGGTTCTCATGCAGAATCATAAAGGGATCTCAGTAAATACCTTGTTTATGCAGCGGATTAGAGAGGTATTGTCAGAGATCAGTAGAACCGCCAAGGGACAGCTCCTCCAGAGGTTCACACACGCACACTTCAGGAAGATGGCTGCTAGACCAGAGAGGGAGGAGGCGCAGAGAGATTGATAGAGAGAGCAGCTAGGTTTAGTTTTATTTATAAAACTTTTGTCCAGTTCTTCTTGGGCTTTTGGGCCCAAGTCCCAGTCTGATTAAATCCCTTAGGTTTAATCAGGCCCTTTAATCTCTCTAAGTATAGTAAATGCCTGGCACTTTTACTGTACTTCTGCTGAACCATTCCCTTATAGTTTCCTGTAAGCTTAGGCGTGTGACCCATATGGGATCATATAATAAAGGCAATAAATCCAAGACTTATAGATCATGAGCGGACTCTAGCAAGCCATCATGACCCCCAGTATTATATGACTTATGTCTGATCATTGACATACTCTTACTTTCTAGAGACAGTACAGAGATTACTGGACATAATTCCAACAATCTCCCACTTGTACTGGAATCTCTGTATTCATAATCCTTTTGTCTCAATATCTCGATTAGTCATAAGGCAAGATGAGTGTCATCCTTATAAAGCCTAATCATGTTCATCGGACTCTGATTTGACACTGACAATCCAAACGACTCGGGACAGTCCGTTTGAGCATGGCCATGCATTTTCCAGTGTTCAAATCTCCGATTGGCCTAGAGATATTCACTCCATTTATATTGGAGGGACAAATCCCGTCTTGTTCCATCACTGTAAACTACTCACTTCATAATACACCCAAACAAGGTCCTTATAACTGTCGCTTAACGACAGCGTTAGACAATGATCAAAGCGCATCAGTTCATGTGCAGTCACATGCATGCGAACTCAGGTCTAAGGACTATACTCTATAGTCGTAGTGAGAATCTCTTATGACACAGATATAAATATCCTGAAGAGTTCTTATAAGCGGGTCATGTCCGGTCGTATGTACCCCAACATACACCTATGTACTGACTTTGATGCCGCGCATCTATGACACCATGAAACTTGGTCATAAGTCACATACCAATCTAGTCTCACGCAGTTGTTGGTGTTCCAAATTCAACAACCTTCGACTAGGGACAGGATGATATAAGCCATCTATCAAATATAGGGTCTCATGATCAAAGCCAAATGACTTCGATGACTCAAGATCAAGTCACTTACTTCGATGACCTATAAAATGGTTTATATCATTTTTGGAACGATTATTTCATCACAGTTAAAATAATCTTGAAATAATAATTTCATTAAACATAAAAAAATGTTTTACAAGAACATATCAATAACTAAACAAAGCCCTCAAACTCCCACTCAAATTTAGATTACATTTCAATGTCTCTAATGCCTACAGCTTCAGTCAGGTACTCGAGCTTAGGCCTTGGGAGTGGCTTTGTCAACGGATCAGCGACATTATCATCTGTCGGAACTCGGCTGATCTTGACTTCCTTTCTATCAATGATATCACGTATCAAGTGAAATCTTCTTTGTACATGCTTGGATTTCTGATGTGATCTTGGTTCCTTTGCCTGAGCTATAGCACCATTGTTATCACAGAACAGTGCCAGAGGCTCAGCTGCATTCGGCATCACACCTAGTTCAATAATGAACTTTCGTATCCAAACAGCTTCCTTCGCTGCTTCTGAGGCGGCGACATATTCAGCTTCTGTAGTGAAATCAGCAACGGTGTCTTGCTTGGAGCTTCTCCAACTAACTGCACCGCCATTCAGACAAAAGATATAACCGGACTGTGACCGGAAATCATCTTTGTCTGTCTGGAAACTTGCGTCCGTGAATCCACTGACTTCAAGCACATCACTTCCACCGTACACCAAGAACTTATCCTTAGTATGTCTCAGATACTTCAGGATATTCTTGACGGCAATCCAGTGGCTTTCACCTGGATTTGACTGGTATCTACTCGTCATGCTCAATGCATAAGCAACATCAGTACGAGTACAGATCATGGCATACATGATAGATCCTATTGCAGATGCATAAGGAATATTCTTCATGCGCTCAAGCTCAGCAGCCGTCGTGGGGCTCTGCTTCTTGCTTAGCGTTGTGCCATGTACCATTGGCGTGAAGCCCTTCTTGGAACCTGCCATGCTGAATCTATGCAGGACTTTGTCAATGTATGAATCTTGACACAAGCCTATCAGCCTTTTAGATCTATCCCGGTAGATCCGGATTCCAAGAACGTATGCGGCTTCACCCATGTCTTTCATGGAAAAACAACTTCCAAGCCAGTCCTTTACCGACCGCAGCATTGGTACGTCGTTTCCGAGAAGCAATATGTCATCGACATACAGAATAAGAAATACTATCTTGCTCCCACTAGTCTTCTTATACACGCATTTTTCTTCTTCGTTTCAGATGAAGTCAAATTGTTTGATCGCTTCATCAAAACGAAGATTCCAGCTCCTCGATGCTTGCTTCAATCCATAAATGGATTTATGAAGCTTGCATACTTTCCCAGCATTCTTTGGATCTATGTAACCGTCAGGTTGTGTCATATACACATCCTCTTCCAGAATTCCATTCAGGAAGGCGGTTTTCACGTCCATCTGCCAAATTTCATAATCATGAAAAGCTGCAGTTGCTAGTAGAATCCGAATAGATTTCATCATAGCCACTGGGGAATAGGTTTCATCATAATCCACACCGTGAACTTGCCTGAAACCTTTTGCCACCAACCTGGCTTTATAAATCTGGACATTTCCATCCACGTCGATCTTCTTCTTGAAGATCCATTTACACTCGATGGCTTTTACACCAGCGGGTAAGTCAACCAATGAAAACACTTGGTTGACCGACATGGAGTCCATTTCGGAATCAGTGGCCTTACGCCACTTAGAGGAATCTGGGCCCATCATGGCTTGATTGAAGTTCGATGGTTCATCACCATCTATGATCAGAAGATCATGACAGTCAGTCACGAGGAATCCCAGATATCTCTCGGGTTCGTGACGGATCCTCCCGGATCTTCGAACTTCAGGTACTACAGGTTCAGGCTCTACAATTTCTTGTAGGTCCTCCTGCTGCTCTTCCTCATTAGGTTGAGCAGTATCCTGTTCATCTTGAATTTCTTCAAGCAGTACCTTACTCCCACTGTTTTTCTTAGAGAGAAACTCCCTCTCAAGAAAATTACAATCCCGGGCAACAAAAATCTTGTTCTCGGATCGCAGGTAGAAGTAATAAGCCTTGGTCTCCTTCGGATAACCAATGAAGTAGCATTTATCAGACTTTGGTGTAAGCTTGTCAGAGATCAATCTCTTGACATAGGCTTCACAACCCCAAATTCTAAGATAAGACAGCACTGGAGCTTCTCCAGTCCACAATTCATATGGCGTCTTAGCTACTGCTTTTGATGGCGCTCTATTTAGGGTGAACGCTGCTGTTAGCAGAGCATATCCCCAAAGGGATATTGGAAGGTCTGTGTGACTCATCATAGACCGAACCATATCCAATAAGGTCTGATTCCTCCTTTCAGACACACCATTCCATTGAGGTGTTCCAGGAGGAGTGAGTTGGGAAACTATCCCACACTCTCTCAGATGATCACTGAACTCTTGGCTCAAGTATTCTCCTCCTCGGTCGGACCTAAGAGCTTTAATGCTTTTGCCAAGTTGGTTATGTACTTCATTTTGGAATTCTCTGAATCTCTCAAACGATTCAGACTTATGTTTCATTAAATAAACATATCCATACCTACTGAAATCATCAGTGAAGGTAATGAAGTACTGATAGTTTCCTCTTGCATTTGTGGACATTGGGCCACACACATCAGTGTGTATCAGGCCCAATAAGTCACAGGCCCTCTCGTTGGGTTTATTAAAGGGGGCCCGCGTCATTTTGCCCATCAGGCAGGATTCGCATTTCTCACATGACTCAAAGTCAAATGAGCCAAGAAGTCCATTCGAATGGAGCCTCTTAATGCGTTTCTCACATGATTTCATCATAGCCACTGGGGAATAGGTTTCATCATAATCCACACCGTGAACTTGCCTGAAACCTTTTGCCACCAACCTGGCTTTATAAATCTGGACATTTCCATCCACGTCGATCTTCTTCTTGAAGATCCATTTACACTCGATGGCTTTTACACCAGCGGGTAAGTCAACCAATGAAAACACTTGGTTGACCGACATGGAGTCCATTTCGGAATCAGTGGCCTTACGCCACTTAGAGGAATCTGGGCCCATCATGGCTTGATTGAAGTTCGATGGTTCATCACCATCTATGATCAGAAGATCATGACAGTCAGTCACGAGGAATCCCAGATATCTCTCGGGTTCGTGACGGATCCTCCCGGATCTTCGAACTTCAGGTACTACAGGTTCAGGCTCTACAATTTCTTGTAGGTCCTCCTGCTGCTCTTCCTCATTAGGTTGAGCAGTATCCTGTTCATCTTGAATTTCTTCAAGCAGTACCTTACTCCCACTGTTTTTCTTAGAGAGAAACTCCCTCTCAAGAAAATTACAATCCCGGGCAACAAAAATCTTGTTCTCGGATCGCAGGTAGAAGTAATAAGCCTTGGTCTCCTTCGGATAACCAATGAAGTAGCATTTATCAGACTTTGGTGTAAGCTTGTCAGAGATCAATCTCTTGACATAGGCTTCACAACCCCAAATTCTAAGATAAGACAGCACTGGAGCTTCTCCAGTCCACAATTCATATGGCGTCTTAGCTACTGCTTTTGATGGCGCTCTATTTAGGGTGAACGCTGCTGTTAGCAGAGCATATCCCCAAAGGGATATTGGAAGGTCTGTGTGACTCATCATAGACCGAACCATATCCAATAAGGTCTGATTCCTCCTTTCAGACACACCATTCCATTGAGGTGTTCCAGGAGGAGTGAGTTGGGAAACTATCCCACACTCTCTCAGATGATCACTGAACTCTTGGCTCAAGTATTCTCCTCCTCGGTCGGACCTAAGAGCTTTAATGCTTTTGCCAAGTTGGTTATGTACTTCATTTTGGAATTCTCTGAATCTCTCAAAAGATTCAGACTTATGTTTCATTAAATAAACATATCCATACCTACTGAAATCATCAGTGAAGGTAATGAAGTACTGATAGTTTCCTCTTGCATTTGTGGACATTGGGCCACACACATCAGTGTGTATCAGGCCCAATAAGTCACAGGCCCTCTCGTTGGGTTTATTAAAGGGGGCCCGCGTCATTTTGCCCATCAGGCAGGATTCGCATTTCTCACATGACTCAAAGTCAAATGAGCCAAGAAGTCCATTCGAATGGAGCCTCTTAATGCGTTTCTCACTGATGTGCCCTAAACGACAATGCCATAGAAACGTTTGGTTCTCCTTATTAGGTTTGAACCGTTTGGTATTAATGTTATAAATTGGCGCGGATTGATCAAGTATGTAAAGCCTATTCGTAAGAGGGGCACAACCATAGAACAAATTATTGCGATTGAAGGAACATAATTTATTCTTTACTGAAAAATCATAACCTTCCAAATCCAACAAAGAAACTGAAATAATATTTCTGCTTATCGCAGGTACAAAATAACAGTTATTAAGTTCTAAAACCAATCCCGAAGGTAAAGACAACAAGTATGTCCCTACAGCTAGTGCAGGAACTTTCGCTCCATTCCCAACTCGTAGCTCCACTTGTCCTTGCTTCAGCCTCCTACTGTTGCTGAGTGCCTGCATATTAGTACAAATATGAGCCCCACAACCAGTATCCATAACCCATGAGGTATTATCAGAAGTAGTTGTATTAACTTCTATAACAAAAATACCTGATGAAGAAGTCTCCAGAGTCTTCTTCTTCAATTCCTTTTGACCTTCCAGGAATTTCTTACATTCTCTCCTCCAATGCCCCGGTTCTTTGCAGAATCTGCAGATGTCAGTAGGCCCGGCCTTGGACTTGGGCTTGGGCTTGGACGTGTCCTTGTCCGAGACTTGAACAGCCTTACCCTTTCCCTTGTCCTTGGCAGAGGATCTCTTAAAGCCCTTGCCCTTTTGCACCATAAGCACGTTGGGGTCCTTGGCTTTCCTCAAGTTGGGCTCTGCAGTCTTGAGCATTCCGTGAAGCTCAGGCAATGTCTTAGTCAAGCCATGCATATTGAAGTTCAGAATGAACTGATCATAGCTTGCAGGCAAAGACTGCAGAATGATGTCGCAGGCAAGTTCCTGGCTGATAGGGCAGTCGAGTTTCTGAAGATGATCGAGATAACCCATCATCTTCAGGACATGAGGACTCACTGCCGCACTTGCAGCCATCTTGCAGTCTAAGAGGTTCTTAACTGTCTGGAACCTCTCAGTTCTTGCCTGCTCCTGAAAAAGCGATTTCAGGCTTGCCATTATCTCGATGGGCGACAGCACACTCTCGAACTGCATTTGCAGTTCAGGAGTCATGGTTGCCAACATCAGGCAATAGACATCATTTTCATCTAACGAATGCTTTTCCCAAGCATTCTGCAGATTCCTGGCGGCATTGTTTGGAGGCCTCTCGGGGAGGGGATAACGAAGGACATATTCCTTCTTCTCCTGCTTGAGGACCAGCCTCAAGTTCCTTGACCACGTCAGGAAGTTCGTTCCAGTCAGCTTCTCTTTGTCGAGAACTGACCGGATTGAGAATGTGTTTTGTGTGCTTGTTGTAGTCATTGCTGAAATTTAAGATAAAAAGTATTTTAGTTAATATGTTCAACATGAGTAATCTCGCATTATATTCAATAACATTAGTTACCCTCAATAGAATATAATGATTCCAAGATCCACATATAACTAAGATCAAAGTGGGCCACTGGCCGTCACCCAACCTTAGCTTATATCGGTAAGCCCTATCTCGGCCAATTATATCCGTGATATAACTCTTGGTTGTGAATCTGGGCCCGAGGCCCAATCCACTCTGATGTCTCAAGGTCCGGGACTCCTGATGGCCCAGTCAAGAAAACCAGACTATACAGTCATGTAATCACTAATGTCTGGGACTCCAAATGACATTAATGAATCACAAACTGTCTTACCCACGCAAAAAATAGACACCCTCACACTGTAAGGCCATGTGTACAATTGAATGGGCTTCAACAGCTGACAAAGACTGGACAAGACATCCAACGCTTGATATTATTTGAGGTTTATAGTTTTTCCTAAAATTTCATCCCAAAATAGAAGATTACTATTTTGGGAAACTTTCCATTTTGGGAAACCTACTGGTTTTGGAAACTTTCATAATTGGAAACTTCCTAAATTTGGAAACTTTCTAACTATAGAAATTTCCTAAATATCCAAAACATGCAAATCTAGAAACTTCTATTCTAAGAAACTTTCTAATTTAATATTTTGGAAACTAATTAATTTAAAATCGATTTTTAATTATTAAATAAATTTTTTTAAATTAAATCTGAAGAAAAGACTCAAATAACTGGCCCAATTGTTTTAACTTCTTGGCCCAAGGCCCAAGAATTGGTCTATGTCCAAGACATAACCCAATTGCCCAATTAAATGACATAACCGGTCTGGTTCATTAAAATTGGTCTAACCAAGATTAATTACTACGATAACCATAATTGTTAACCGGTTATTTACTAAACCGGATTTTCTCAATTTATTTGGTCCAACCAAATCAAATTAGAAAACCATTGGTTTAGGCACTAAATCCAATTTTAAATGACATTGGATTACTTATCACGGTTTAACCAGATTTATTAATATTTATTAAGTCTGTAAACCGTGACGATTAAATTTTAATAATTTTAAACCGAACCACAAACCAAACCGGACCGGCACATGCTGTGACCATCGATCCGGACAGCGCAAGCTTCACGCGATCGATGCAGCAAAGCGGGACGAGAGCGGGACGTGCGATCGGGCAAGCGCGGGTCGAGAGAGGCGGGACACGATCGCATGATGCTGGCGATCCATGCTATCGATCCTTGTGATCGATCCATGCGATCCGCACTGCAGATCGGTCCATCTCTCGCGCCTCATCGCTGATCGGAACGACGACGCGACACGATCCAGCAAGCGATCGGTCCGTGCGTCATGTACCGATCCGGACGTGTGATCCTATGCCGATCCACACTCCGACGCATACCTATCCTTATGGATCGGTTCATGCGATTTTAGTTTAGGGTTTTATAGGTTTTTACTTTTGTTTCTTAAGTGTTTTTCTTATCAATTATTTCAAGCAATGATTGATTCATACACTTCTAAACAACCTAAACATGATTCTAACAAGAAACCCTAATAGAACCAATGGCTCTGATACCACTGAAGGATTGTTTAGTGTTTATCCTGGTTTAATTCTGTCAGATTAAACCCTACTAAACATATTGGATCTAGGTTCTCATGCAGAATCATAAAGGGATCTCAGTAAATACCTTGTTTATGCAGCGGATTAGAGAGGTATTGTCAGAGATCAGTAGAACCGCCAAGGGACAGCTCCTCCAGAGGTTCACACACGCACACTTCAGGAAGATGGCTGCTAGACCAGAGAGGGAGGAGGCGCAGAGAGATTGATAGAGAGAGCAGCTAGGTTTAGTTTTATTTATAAAACTTTTGTCCAGTTCTTCTTGGGCTTTTGGGCCCAAGTCCCAGTCTGATTAAATCCCTTAGGTTTAATCAGGCCCTTTAATCTCTCTAAGTATAGTAAATGCCTGGCACTTTTACTGTACTTCTGCTGAACCATTCCCTTATAGTTTCCTGTAAGCTTAGGGGTGTGACCCATATGGGATCATATAATAAAGGCAATAAATCCAAGACTTATAGATCATGAGCGGACTCTAGCAAGCCATCATGACCCCCAGTATTATATGACTTATGTCTGATCATTGACATACTCTTATTTTCTAGAGACAGTACAGAGATTACTGGACATAATTCCAACACGACGGACCAGACTCAACGGAGATTGACATTGATCTTTTGGCTTGGGTAGTTCAGACTGATAATGAACCCAGTAAAGAGGATAAATTTGAGTTTAGGACTGTTGAATTAGACCGGGAAGCTGAAAAACCCGAGACTAAAGTTGAGACTCAAGCTGAAATACCTGCGTCGATCGTTGCACCATTGGAATCGGTCGTTGCACATCGTGAAGAACCAGTCTCACTTATTTCTCGGGGAGTTGTTAAGGAACGGGTCTACAAACCTCCAATTCCATTCCCAAAAACTCATGTAAGGTCTAAAGATGTAGTTCAGTGCATGGTAGTGGTGGATAAGGAGATGGTGGTTCCTCAGAAATGTACTCTAACATCTTCAGAACCCAAAGCCACTCATAAGCGGAAAACTCCAAGCATCAGATCTCCACCAAAGGTAAGGCATAAATCATCTAAGTTTAAACCTCCTGACTCCATTTCTGTGAATGCAGGAAAACGCTCTGCGCCTCCCAAGTTTCGCTCCCACCCTGAATCTCTTCTTATGTTCCTTGGACGATCTCATTCTGCTACTGCTTACACACCACCGTGGATGAAAAGACATTCACAGAGACATTCCAAGTCTCTGTTGAAACCCCCATGAGTCTGATCCCTTCCAATAAGTCAAGCTAATGACTTAAAACAAGCGCTGAGTGGGAGGCAACCCACTGGTGAGTCTGTACATATGAGTTTTAGTCTAATTTTTTGTTTTTGTTTTTCTTGAGTCTTTACAGAGAAATCTAGCGCCAGAATTGCACTATGTCGATCGACATATATGCTATGTCGGTCGACACAATGGACATTAAGATCGATATCGCTATTCAGGTCGATCGATCCACTTTTCCCAAATAACGAGGTTTGACCTCGGTTAGACCACTCTGACCAGGTTCAAATTTTCAAACACCATGTCGATCGACATGAAGTGTATGGATCGATCGACATGAAGCATCCCGAGGTAAGTTTTCTTTCTCTTCTTCGCGACTGTTCTTCATTATAACCCGACTCCATAGCCGAAAATCTCTCTCAAAACTCGTTCTCTCCCGTTTCTCACCCAAATTCGACGATTCAAAAGCCTAACCCAACCGAAATTTCACCCTCTATTCATATCTCCACTCCATTTATATCGAAACCAAGGTATGAGTTCTTAATTTCCTATTTTCAGTTTCGGTTCAAAAGCTAAAAACTTGTTTTTGCCTCTCATTTCTTAATCCCATGGTGAAATAGCATTGATTTAGGTTGTTTAGTCGTAGAATGGTGATGCCTAGGTGGTTTTCATGACTGATTTTGAAAGTTTTTGAAAATTTTGGTTTTATGATTGAACTTGTGATTTTGTGCGAAAATGCAGAAATAAAAACGTGATTGAATTGTCCCTACCGCTCTGTTAGATGCTGCTCTTGCTGTTGATTGAGGTTTTAATGAGTTTGTTTCTGATTTTTCAAAGAATCTCATGCTCTTATTTTGATTTTTGCTCACAGATGCCTCCAAAGAAAAAGACTCGCAAAGATGGAGCGAGTTCATCTGGTTCAGCACCAACAGCACCAACGGATCCACCTCCACCCATGACACCTAAATCACCTCCGGGTTCGCCACAAATACCTCCCGAGTTTCCTACACACCCATGGCCCAAGGATGAAGGAGTAAAGATACTGACAGATAAGGTGTGGCATCAGATACCCATGCGGATTGTGCTTAGCGATGATTGTCTCCACAGGGAGGTGTTGGACACCTGGGATGAGTATGACACTCTGTTGTGCAGTAGGTGGTGCGATGTTACACTTGAGCCTACGAAGCTGGTCAGCCATGATTTCCTGAAGAAGAGTGGTATGAGAGAGCAGGTTTTGATACGCTTACGGAGGATGGGTCTAGGGACGATGCCTTATGTCCATTATCCTCTGTATCCGGAGTTGGTGCGTCAGTTTATGGCCACTGTACGTGTCGCATATAGAGACGGGAACGCAAAGAACGCACAGGAATGTTATTTATGCTTCATGGCACATGGTAGGAGATACAGACTGCCCATGCGAGATCTCTGTGCTATTTATGGTTTCAGAAAAGGCTACACACATGCTACGCTTCTAGAGAGCTTTCCTGACCTTGAGAAGTTTTGGGGTAATTTCGGTTCTACACCTTATTTCTCCAGCAAAACGAAGATGAAGGACTTACGACATCGGGTCCTACGCTATGTCGTACGCGTCTTGGCTAACACTCTCCAGTGTAAGATAGAACCGAATAAGATGCGGATACAGAAGCTGGTACTACTCCACCCAGAAGTGGGACATCTGTGTTCCCATGAGTATGATCACGAGGGTCCTTTTGAGAGGACTAACCTGGGGGCGGTATTTGCAGAGCACTTAGTCTCGCTGCAGGCGAAGCCATTTAGAGGTTCCGGGAGAGGCATGACGGAGTCAGTGGGGAGTATTTTGACACCGATTTTCCGGCATTTCAGGATACCTCTACATGATTATAGATGTGAGCAGTCTTTTGCTGAGATTGATGAGGAGCACTTGTTGAGTGCAACCTGGCTTAAGCCGGATTTGATATGGTGCTACAGAGAGGGGATTGGGGAGCGCACAGTTGACTTACGACACGCACCATTATCGATAGATACACAGGACGACTTGCATTTCCGACCTGATCCGAGGTATGTGAGGCTGCCATGTGCTGCTCGTTTACGCAGAGGAGCTCCTTCCTCCCAGGCTGCTCCTACTCCTGCTGAAGACGAGCCTGTTCCTGACCCTGCTGGGGGTCCACACGCACATCCACATTGGGTTCTTCCATTAGATGCTCCTCCACCACTTCCTGGTTATGATGCAGATCCTCACATGAAGTTCCTTACAGATACAGTCCGTTCACTTTGGAGTGGTCTTGCTAGAGCCTTCAGCTGCACCTGCACCTGTCCTTCGCACGGTCGTAGATGTCAGAGGTCACCCACACCACCAGAGGGAGCCGACGATGATTCTGATCCTTAGTTCGTCCATGATTTTCGCATTTCCCTGAGTTTGTTTCGTTTTTCATTTTTCATTTTTTTTTCTTGAGTCTGCTTTGCTTCTGTTTGAGTCAGTTTGTTTTCTTTCTCTTTCTTTGAACTCTGTGGAACTTATTTTTATATCTATTTTGTTGCTTCTGACTTGTTTCTGAGTGATCTTACAACACTAACATTGGAGAGATTGTGTGACTAACACTAATATTTCCGGATCCTGTCCAAGTCTGACGTGATGGTACTGATATTTTCGCATTGTGTCGACCGATACATATATCGTGTCGATCGACACAGTTATCGACAGCAGGTAATAATAGCAGTTTTCACAGAATATTCACCTTATTTTACTTCCTCTATACTTGGTAACACTGGGGACAGTGTTATTCAAGTGTGGGGGAGGTGGTTACTGACATCGTGTTCTGTTTTCTTAAGAGTCAGTTCTTTTTCAAAATTTGTTTTTATCGAGTCAAAATTTGTATGAAACTATGATTTTTCGAGGAGATTTTTCGCTTGAACATGAACTAAGTGACCATTGGACAGACTTGCAGAGCCTCTATGACTGTTAGAAAACCCCAAACAGATCAACCTACCAAGGACACCCATATCTAACCAGGTATTCAGAGGATCCATTACTAGTCTCACCTTAATATTGACTTTAATTTCTTGCTTAGGGGCTTGGTAATCTTTGGGTCGGATTCCTTTGATGTGTTTGGCACAGCCTATGATCCTGTTCCAAAGTATGGTTTCTGATTTTACCCTTCCTTGAGAATATATAAAAAAAAGAATTTTAAAAACTGAGGATAAGCTAGGAACTTCGAAGTAGTCACGGGAGTGGAAGAGACCCCTATTACCTCCTGTGTATCTATGGAAAAGAACCAACTAATAGCTTCGAAGTGGTCGCGGGAGTGGTAGAGACCCCTATTATCTCCTGTGCATCCATGGAAAAATCCAAAGTACACCCCAATGCGGGAAGAGCATTAATAGAAAAAATAAAATGATACCTATATGGGAAAAATCAGTTGCTAAGGGAGAAAGGGAAAAGAAAGAAACCAGAAACCGACAGTTTGGTGGTCAGATACTGAATAGGTTGAGTCCATGTGTCCTTTGATTCGATACTCCCTCTGTGAGACCGCACCTAATTGTATACGGAGGCTAGTGTGGTGAATTTGGATGTCCTAACTTGATTGTGGAGTTTACTTGGGACAGTTGCTAAGTGTGGGGGAAGTATATTGTGGTCTTAAGTTCTGTAGGAAAGTTTTCAGTGGATTACTAAGTGAATGTGAATGCGAAAGTTCCTATGACGAAATGAGTTTCTGTGTTTTCAAACCTCTTCTCTTACATTTTGGTTCTTTACTTGCTTGAGGGCAAGCAAGAGCTAAGTGTGGGGGAGTTGATATACCATGGATTTTAGGGTTTGTAACCATGGTATATGTATTATTTATCGAGTCTTTTATTGTGTTTTAGAGTCTTTTCAGGTACTTTACAGGTTTTACCACATTTGGAGTTTATTTGGACATTATGATAGTTTCTGGAGACTTTTTGAGCAAGTGCCCGAGAAGAAGAAGTCACTGCCGTCATATGATGTTGGTGTCGATCGACACACACATTGGTGTCGGTCGACACAGTTCACGGACCAGAGAATTTGACCGGTTAATGAAGATTTGCAACTTGGCCCAGAAGTTTATCTTAATTACAAAGTGACCCAATTCGTGTTTTAGAATATAATTATGTTTTTCAGCCACTTGTTAGGCTATGCTTTCATAACTAAGTTTTATTTTCTTAGGAGATTTTAGGGGCTGGTTTTGTTCTCGAGAGAGACTTGATTTCGAACCCCTGTTCTTATTCCTTTGATTATTTTATGATATCTACTTTGATTATGTTTTCTGTTATGATTGCTATGTCTGAGTAGATCTCTTGTTAGGTTAGGGATTCTCATTAGGGATTTGAAGGAATGTTAGATTAATTGATTAAGATTCATCATCTAGTTCTTCATCTAATCTGTTCTTAAAGCTTGATCTAAATTGGCCATTTAGATTACTGATTTTAGGTTGATTCTCGCAACGCCATTTGGTTTATTTAACTAGATCTGATTTAGATGAGCAATTTATCTATTCGCAAAGAGATTTGGTCTAGAGAAATTGTGAACGAACGAACTTGGAATTAATGCATGTTTAGAACTCTAGAATTCGCAAAGAGATTTGGTTTGCTAGGTTGTTAGACATAGATAATTATTGCAGCGAGAGCTGGTTAGTTTTACCTTCGTGATTCCAGTTCAAGAACGCTATAGATTGAATCTAATTGCTTATCTGATTTCCTGATATCCTGAGAACTCCCGAAACCTGACGCCTTCGTTTGATTGCTTAAAACCGCCTCGCTTGATCTTATTTATTTACTTGCTATTTACTGCTTTACAAAATCTGCTTCGCTTAGTTTAATCTGAACTACTTAAAATCTATCGTGTGACCGGAGTCCTTGTGGATTCGATACCCTAAGTACTACATCTGCATTACTGTGCACTTGCAGTTAGAATAGGGATAATTCTTGACCTATCAAGGTCTAAGGACTATACTCTATAGTCGTAATGAGAACCTCCCATGACACTGATATAACTATCATGTGGAGTTCTCATTAGCGGGTCATGTCCGTGTTGGAAGTTTCGGTTGATCCGGATTCAATTCTCATATTGATATCAACCTAAACATGCATTAGATCTAGGTGTTCTTATTTAGAAACAATATGATCTCACCTTTTACCTGTTTGTTTGCAGCGGAATTGATGAACAGGTCAGAGATCAGGGAGATACACCAAGGGATGAATCCTCCAAAGGCTCACACACGCAATCACAGGAAACTGGTTGCTAGACCACAAGGAAGAGAGGCGCAGAGAGAGGAGGAGAATCGCGGCTAGGGTTGGGTTAGAGAGAAAGAGACTTTGGCTTTTAGTCATTAAAAGCCTTCTCTTTCCCTTTTGGGCTTTTGGGCCCAATCTGATTAAATTCCATTTAATCAGACCCATTAGTCTTTCTCTCTTAGTACGACAAATGCCTAGCACTTTTGTCGTACTTCTGCTATGCCGTTCCAACATTATTTCCTGCTAGCTTAAGCGTGTGACCCATATGGGATCATACAATAAAGGCAATAAGTCCAAGACTTATAGATCATGAGCGGACTCTAGCAAGCCATCATGACCCCCAGTATTGTATGACTTATGTCTGATCACTGACATACTCTTACGTTATAGAGACAGTACAGAGATTGCTGGACACAATTCCAACAATCTCCCACTTGAACTGGAATCTCTGTATTCATAATCCCTTTCGTCTCAATATCTCGATTAGTCATAAGGCAAGATTAGTGTCATCCTTATAAAGCCTAATCTTATTCATCGGACTCTGATTTGATACTGACAATACAAACGACTCGGGAAAGTCCGTTTGAGCATGGCCATGCGTTTTCCAGTATTCAAATCTCCGATTGGCCTAGAGATATTCACTCCATTTATATTGGAGGGACAAATCCCATCTTGTTCCATCACTGTAAACTACTCATTTCATAATGCACCCAAACAAGGTCCTTATAGCTATCACAGAACGATAGCGTTAGACAATGATCAAAGTACATCAGTCCATGTGCAGTCACATGCATGTGAACTCAGGTCTAAGGACTATACTCTATAGTCGTAGTAAGAATCTCTTATGACACAGATATAAATATCCTGAAGAGTTCTTATAGTCGGGTCTTGTCCGGTCGTATGTTCCCAACATACACCTATGTACTGACTTTGATGCCGTGCATCTATGACACACTGAGACTTTGTCATAAGTCACGTACCAATCCAGTCTCACACGGTTGTTGGTGTTCCAGTTTCAACAACCTTCGACTAGGGACATGATGATATAAAACATTTATCAAATATAGGATCTCATGATCAAGCTAAATGACTTCGATGACTCAAGATCAAATCATTTACTTCGATGACCTATAAAATGGTTCATATCATTTTGGAACGATTATTTCATCACAGTTAAAATAATCTTGAAATAATAATTTCATTAAAACATAAATAATAATGTTTTACAAGAACATATCAAATAACTAAAATAAAGCTCACAAAACTCCCACTCAAATTTAGATTACATTTCAATGTTTCTAATGCCTACAGCTTCAGTCAGGAACTCGAGCTTAGGCCTTGGGAGTGGCTTTGTCAACGGATCAGCGACATTATCATCTGTCGGAACTCGGCTGATCTTGACTTCCTTTCTATTAATGATGTCACGTATCAAGTGATATCTTCTTTGAACATGCTTGGATTTCTGGTGTGATCTTGGTTCCTTTGCCTGAGCTATAGCACCATTGTTGTCACAAAACAGTGCCAGAGGCTCAGCCGCATCTGGTATCACACCTAGTTCCATAATGAACTTTCGTATCCAAACAGCTTCCTTCGCTGCTTCTGAGGCGGCGATATATTCAGCTTCTGTAGTGGAATCAGCAACGGTGTCCTGCTTGGAGCTTCTCCAACTTACTGCACCGCCATTCAGACAAAAGACATAACCGGACTGTGACCGGAAATCATCTGTGTCTGTCTGGAAACTTGCGTCCGTGAATCCACTGACTTTAAGCACATCACTTCCACCGTACACCAAGAATTTATCCTTAGTATGTCTTAGATACTTCAAGATATTCTTTACGGCAATCCAATGGTTTTCACCTGGATTTGACTGGTATCTACTCGTCATGCTCAATGCATAAGCAACATCAGGACGAGTACAGATCATGGCATACATAACAGATCCTATTGCAGATGCATAGGGAATGTTCTTCATACGCTCAAGCTCAGCAGCCGACGTAGGGCTCTGCTTCTTGCTTAGCGTTGTGCCATGTACCATTGGCGTGAAGCCCTTCTTGGAATCTTTCATGCTGAATCTTTGTAGGACTTTGTCAATGTATGAATCTTGACACAAGCCTATCAGCCTTTTAGGTCTATCCCGATAGATCCTAATTCCAAGAACGTATGCGGCTTCACCCATGTCTTTCATGGAAAAACAACTTCCAAGCCAGTCTTTTACAGACTTCAGCATTGGAACGTCGTTTCCGAGAAGCAGTATGTCATCAACATACAGAATAAGAAAAACGATTTTGCTCCCACTAGTTTTCTTATACACGCATTGTTCTTCTTCGTTTCTGATGAAGTCAAATTGCTTGATCGCTTCATCAAAACGAAGATTCCAGCTCCTCGATGCTTGCTTCAATCCATAAATGGATTTATGAAGCTTGCATACTTTCCCAGCATTCTTTGGATCTATGTAACCGTCAGGTTGTGTCATATACACATCCTCTTCCAGAATACCATTCAGGAAGGCGGTTTTCACGTCCATCTGCCAAATTTCATAATCATGAAAAGCTGCAGTTGCTAGTAGAATCCGAATAGATTTCATCATAGCCACCGGTGAATAGGTTTCATCGTAGTCCACACCGTGAACTTGTCTGAAACCTTTTGCCACCAACCTGGCTTTATAAATCTGGACATTTCCATCCACGTCAATCTTCTTCTTGAAGATCCATTTACACTCGATGGCTTTTACACCAGCGGGTAAGTCAACCAACGAAAAGACTTGGTTGACCGACATGGAGTCCATTTCGGAATCAGTGGCCTTGCGCCACTTAGAGGAATCTGGGCCCATCATGGCTTGATTGAAGTTCGATGGTTCATCACCATCAATGATCAAAAGATCATGACAGTCAGTCACGAGGAATCCCTGATATCTCTCGGGTTCGTGACGGATCCTCCCGGATCTTCGAACTTCAGGTACTACAGGTTCAGGCTCTACAATTTCTTGTAGATCCTCCTGCTGCTCTTCCTCATTAGGTTGAGCAGTATCCTGTTCATCTTGAATTTCTTCAAGCAGTACCTTACTCCCACTGTCTTTCTTAGAGAGAAAGTCTCTCTCAAGAAAGTTACAATCCCGGGCAACAAAGATCTTGTTCTCGGAACGTAGATAGAAGTAATAAGCCTTGGTTTCCCGTGGATAACCAATGAAGTAGCATTTGTCAGATTTTGGTGTAAGCTTATCTGAGATTAATCTCTTAACATAGGCTTCACAACCCCAAATTCTGAGATAAGACAGCACTGGAGCTTCTCCAGTCCATAATTCATATGGTGTCTTTGCTACTGCTTTTGATGGCGCTCTGTTTAGTGTGAACACTGCTGTTAGCAGAGCATATCCCCAAAGGGATATTGGAAGGTCTGTGTGACTCATCATAGATCGAACCATATCCAATAAGGTCCGATTTCTCCTCTCAGATACACCATTCCATTGAGGTGTTCCAGGAGGAGTGAGTTGGGATACGATCCCACACTCTCTCAGATGATCACTGAATTCCTGGCTTAAGTATTCTCCTCCTCGGTCGGACCGAAGAGCCTTAATGCTTTTGCCAAGTTGGTTCTGTACTTCATTTTGGAATTCTCTGAACTTTTCAAAAGATTCAGACTTATGTTTCATCAAATAAACATATCCATACCTACTGAAATCATCAGTGAAGGTAATGAAGTACTGATAGTTTCCTCTTGCATTAGTGGACATTGGGCCACACACGTCAGTGTGTATCAGGCCCAATAAGTCACTGGCCCTCTCGTTAGGTTTATTAAAGGGGGCCCGTGTCATTTTGCCCATCATGCAGGATTCGCATTTCTCACATGACTCAAAGTCAAATGAGCCAAGAAGTCCATTCGAATGGAGTCTCTTGATGCGTTTCTCGCTGATGTGCCCTAAACGACAATGCCATAGAAACGTTCGGTTTTCCTCATTAGGTTTAAACCGTTTTGTATTAATGTTATAAATTGGCGCGGATTGATCGAGTATGTAAAGCCCATTCGTAAGAGGGGCAGAACCATAGAACAAATTGTTGCGATTGAAGGAACATAATTTATTCTTAACTGAAAAATCATAACCTTCCAAATCCAACAAAGAAATTGAAATAATATTCCTGCTTATAGCAGGTACAAAATAACAATTATTAAGTTCTAAAATCAATCCCGAAGGTAAAGACAACAAGTAAGTTCCTACAGCTAGTGCTGAAACTTTCGCTCCATTCCCAACTCGTAGCTCTACTTGTCCTTGCTTCAGCCTTCTACTGTTGCTGAGTGCCTGCATATTAGTACAAATATGAGCCCCACAACCAGTATCCATGACCCATGAGGTATTATCAGACGTAGTTGTATTAACTTCTATAACAAAAATACCTGATGAAGAAGTCTCGAAAGTCTTCTTCTTTAATTCCTTTAGACCTTCCTGGAATTTCTTGCAATCTCTTCTCCAATGCCCCAGTTCTTTGCAGAACCTGCACATGTCAGTAGGCCCAGCCTTGGACTTGGGCTTGGGCTTTGGCGTGTCCTTGTCCACGACTTGGACACCCTTGGCCTTTCCCTTATCCTTAGCAGAAGACTTCTTAAACCCCTTGCCCTTTTGTACCATAAGTACATTGGGGTCCTTGGCGGGTTTCTTCAAGTTGGGCTCTGCAGTCTTGAGCATTCCGTGAAGCTCAGGCAGTGTCTTACTCAAGCCATGCATGTTAAAGTTCAGAATGAACTGATCATAGCTTGCAGGTAAAGACTGCAGAATGATGTCGCAGGCAAGTTCCTGGCTGATTGGGCAGTCGAGTTTGTGAAGATGATCGAGATAACCCATCATCTTCAACACATGAGGACTCACTGCCGCATTCGCAGCCAACTTACAGTCCAAGAGGTTCTTAACTGTCTGGAACCTCTCGGTCCTAGCCTGCTCCTGAAAAAGCGATTTCAGGCTTGCCATGATCTCGATTGGAGACAATACACTTTCGAACTGTTTTTGCAGCTCAGGAGTCATTGTCACCAACATCAGGCAATAAACATCATTTTCATCTGACGAATGCTTTTCCCAAGCATTGTGCAGAGTCCTGGCAGCATTGGCAAGAGGCCTCTCGGGGAGGGGATCTCGAAGGACGTAATCCTTCTTCTCCTGCTTGAGGACCAGCCTCAAGTTCCTTGACCATGTCAGGAAGTTCGTTCCAGTCAGCTTCTCCTTCTCGAGAACAGACCGGATCGAGAATGTGTTTTGAGTGCTTGTAGTAGTCATATCTGAAATATATAAATAAAAAGGTTATTAGTTATATGTTCAAAATGATTAATCTCGTATTAAAGTATAATATGATTAATCATGCATTATATTCAATAACATAAGTTACCCTCAATAGAATATAATGATTCCAAGATCCACATATAACTAAGATTAAAGTGGGCCACTGGCCGTCACCCAACCTTAGCTTATATCGGTAAGCCCTATTTCGGCTAATTATATCCGTGATATAACTCTTGGTTGTGAATCTGGGCCCGAGGCCCAATCCACTCTGATGTCTCAAGGCCCGGGACTCCCGATGGCCTAGTCAAGAAAACCGGACTATACAGTCATGTAATCATTAATGTCTGGGACTCCCAATGACATTCATGAATCACAAACCGTCTTACCCACGCAAGAGCAGACATCCTCACACTGTAAGGCCATGAATGCAATTGAATGGGCTTTGACAGCTGACATAGCCTGGACAAGACATCCAACGCTTGATATTGTTTGAGGTTCGTAGGTTTATTAAAATCATTCCCAAAATAGAAGATTACTATTTCGGGAAACTTTCTATTTATGGAAACCTACTATTTTTGGAAACTTTCTAAAATTGGAAACTTTCTAAAACCGGAAACTTTCTAACTTTAGAAACTTCTTTAAAATCCAAAACCCGCAAATTCAGAAAATTCTATTTTAAGAAACTTTCTAATTTCAAAATTTCGGAAACTTTAATTTAAAAACGACTTTATAATTTTATAAAATAGATTTTAAATTATTCTGAAGAAAGACTCAATTAACTGGCCCAATTGTTTTAACTTCTTGGCCCGAGGCCCAAGAATTGGTCCATGTCCAAGACATGACCCAATTGTCCAATTAATTGACATAACCGGTCTGGTTCATTAAAACTGGTCTAACCAAGTTTTAATTACTACGATGACCACAATTGTCAACCGGTTATTTACTAAACCGGAATTTCTCAATTTATTTGGTCCAACCAAATCAAATTAGAAATTCCTGGTTTAGGCACTAAATCCAATATTTCTTTCGACATTGGATTTCTAATCCTGGTTTAACCAGACTTAATAAACTTATTAATCTGTTTATTAAACCAGAACGAAGTTTTAATTAAGTTTTGAACCGAGCCTTGAACCGAACCGATTTGGTCACGAACCAAACCGAGTTGGTCGTGACCTAGTTTCCATCCAAGAAACTCACATCCAGCCGCTCAGCCGCGAGCCGGTCGATCCGAGATCGAGGACGGTCGGGACGAATCAGCTGGACGTTCGGGACGGGACAGGGACGGCTCACCGGACGGACGCACGCGACCGTATGGACGCTCGGCTGGGACGCGATCGGGACGAGTGATCGGTCGTGACGCGACGATCGATCGCGATCGTATGAACCGATCCGATCCGACCATCGTGCGTCCAACCCGCCATCCCTCCGTCCGACCGGCCATCTTCGCCCGCCCGGTCTCTCGGCCGTGATCACTAACCGGCCAAGCCGGTCGATCACCCTTGGCCAATCAACAAAACCCGAGTCATATAGCTCGGTTTTGTGATTCAAGTGTTTGTTCAGGATTTAATTCAGTTTCTTATGTGTTTTTCTTATCAGTAATGGATTCAAAACACATCTAAACAGATTAAACAACCTAAACAATGAATCTAAACAAGAAACCTAAGAACCAATGGCTCTGATACCACTGTTGGAAGTTTCGGTTGATCCTGATTCAATTCTCATATTGATATCAACCTAAACATGCATTAGATCTAGGTGTTCTTATTTAGAAACAATATGATCTCACCTTTTACCTGTTTGTTTGCAGCGGAATTGATGAACAGGTCAGAGATCAGGGAGATACACCAAGGGATGAATCCTCCAAAGGCTCACACACGCAATCACAGGAAACTGGTTGCTAGACCACAAGGAAGAGAGGCGCAGAGAGAGGAGGAGAATCGCGGCTAGGGTTGGGTTAGAGAGAAAGAGACTTTGGCTTTTAGTCATTAAAAGCCTTCTCTTTCCCTTTTGGGCTTTTGGGCCCAATCTGATTAAATTCCATTTAATCAGACCCATTAGTCTTTCTCTCTTAGTACGACAAATGCCTAGCACTTTTGTCGTACTTCTGCTATGCCGTTCCAACATTATTTCCTGCTAGCTTAAGCGTGTGACCCATATGGGATCATACAATAAAGGCAATAAGTCCAAGACTTATAGATCATGAGCGGACTCTAGCAAGCCATCATGACCCCCAGTATTGTATGACTTATGTCTGATCACTGACATACTCTTACGTTATAGAGACAGTACAGAGATTGCTGGACACAATTCCAACAGTCCGATCATATGTTCACCAACATATATCTATGTGATTGACTGTGATAATCATATCATTGACTCCATGAAACTTAGTCCAACAGTCACCTCACATACTAGTCTCGCGCGGTTATTGGTGTCCCACTTCAACAACCTCGACTAGGGACAATCATAATTTATGTCATCTTTTACTTACAGGGTTTCATGATCAAGTCCTCAACTTGATGACCTATATGATGACCATAAAATACTTTGGGACCATTACTTAATTATCCAATAATTACATAACACTGATGTCAGTTTTAACTTACACAAACATTGCCATAGCATGTCTATGTAAAGATTATAACATAACTAAAATAACTCCCACTAGAATCAAGATCATCTCTTCAGATATCTTATACCTACAGCACCAGAATAAATTTCGTGCTTAGGTTGTGGGAGAGACTGCGGTGTTATTGCTTGAAACAATTCCAACAAACCACATCGCCATTCAGATAAAAGCACTATTCTACGGTCCACTGCTTGGAGCCTTTCCAACAGATAGCACCGCTATTCAGACAAAGAGACATAATGTAACACCCCTTTCCCATTCTCCGCTGACCGTCGAGCTGACCGGCCAACAATCAAACAAGAACATGACCGATCGAACCCGAGCAAGTCGAATATGAAAAGTTCGCCACAGGACGAAGCCAAAGACGAATCGGGTTGAGACAATAGGCGCGCGCCAACCTATCTCCGACTACGCTATCATCATATCCGTAGCGCAAGCAGTACTACTTGCACTACTTCAACGAGTTGTGTCGGTTCGGACTGAAACCTCATATCAGGGAAACAATTTCATTTTTAGGTAATCAAACGTTGAATACAACGTTTAACGGGTTTTTACAAACAATCATCAATACAAGTACATAAACAATCAAAACACGAATTATCGCAGCTGCCGAACCGAAATAAAACATCCCAAAACCATCGAATCAAAACCCCGCCACAAGACATCCCGACACTACACCGAGGACCTCCCGCGTCCGTCGCTGCTACACCTGAAAAACACAAAAAGAGTCTAATGAGCGATCTAAGATCACCCAGTGAATCGGCTCCCCACTACGGCTTCTAGTCTATCTATCATCTATAGATTCCCGCCCGAAAACCCCAAAATAACAATCAATCAAACACAATAGCCGATCACGCTCTACCACGTCCTGTCGAGCCCACACACAATCAATTGCCAAGAGAAAGATAAGGAGATTAGAGGAAATCGGGAGCACTGCGGCACATGTCCCCGATTGAGACTCGATCTATCTACCGCGCACTACCAACTACACCAAAACACACACGCTGGGCCCCTACGATCTTGGTAACTTCCACGGGTTCTCACCGTTACCGATATGGCAACTAACCCACGCGACTCCTAGCCGTCCACACAACGACTAGGACACCGTTCTCTGTCCATCGATATGCGGCGACTCCGGCTACCCCCGGCAACCCGAGCTTCCATGCAGTCCGGCCCTAGGACGCGACCCCATATTCTCCGGACTACACCCTACAGACGTCACTCCATAGGTTCGCACCTGCCAGCACTAACTGACCAGGTTCTCAATTCCTGAGGATCCAATCGGGTCAGAAGTACCAGAACGTAAACAAACACCTAGACTTGCGGGATCTAACGCACCCTAGAGTCCTAGTGCAGAAATGTAAACACGCAGACTTGCTTGGACTCTAGCAATCAATCACAATCAATACCCACAAAACCTCAACTCCGCATCCCGCAAGTCTACTCACACACACCACCGCTCTGACTCGGCACCGTACCGAGCCAGCACCACGACTTAACCGGTCCTGTGACTGTTGGGATTATGTCCTGAAATCACATTGTACGAACTCCAGAGATAGTTGTATTGTCGAGATCGGACAATTCATGTGATACTAGGTAGTCATAATGTTTTGCTAGAAACCGCTTATGACAAATGAGTTGTAACTCATTTCTGGTATCGTGTGAACCTACAGGGTCACACACCTAAGCAAGTTGGACATACTCTGCATGGGAATTGATCATTGGCATATGGTCTGATCGATGTGTATTAGATACACATCGAATTGAGTTTCAAAGGGGTGTATCGATCGACACCATTGGGTGCGTCGGTCGATACAGGACGTGTGTCGATCGACACCACTAAGTGTGTCGGTCGACACAAAGGCGAAATCGAGACTGATGTTTTGGTTCACTTTAAGGTCGATATATAGACGCGTTTTGTACATTCGACCTGATGGATAGAGCACGCTGCTTCTGAGAAAACACAGAAATCTCTAGAAACAAAAATCCCAGGGAGATCCGAGCACCGGTACTAGCATCCCGGCGGATTCCAGCTTGTGTGCGTGTGGACTACGATAGAGGCGCAACGATTGGGGCGCTCTAGATCTCGTTTACCTGCTCCAATTTCCGCTGCCAATCTACAGGTAAACACGAGGTCAGTTCTCAGATTCAATCACCTAGACCCTGGATCCAAGGGAAATCCAACAGTGGTATCAGAGCCATAGGGTTTAATAGATTGAATCAGTTGCCTGGAATTCGATTAGAATGGTTTTTAATTGAATTGATGCTAGCTAGGATTCGTTCTGATAATTAGAATCTCGGATTTGTTAGTTATCGAAAACGAAGAACTGTGTTTTCGCACAGCATCGATCGATGCACTGGGTGTGTCGATCGTTGCAACGCGAAAACGAAAAAACCGATTTAGGGTTTTCGCACAGCATCGATCGGTGCACTGGGTGCATCGATCGATGCAGCGCGAAAATGCAAAAGCGATTGTGTTTTCGCATAGCGTCGATCGACACAAACTTGTGTCGATCGATGCACTGCGAATTCGCCTAATTAAAACAATGGGTTTCGATTTAGAAATCGCACTGTGTCGATCGACACACTGGGTGGATCGATCGACACAGGCTGTGCGAAAGGATATATCGGTTCAATTGGATTGAACCGGTTGTCTCGCATGGTTATGTCGGTTTAATTCGATTAAAATTCCCCGATACCCAACTGTATCGATCAGCACAAGTTTGGTGTTGGTCGACACAGGCCTTGCGATTGGTTAATCGGTTCAATTGGATTGAACTGGTTATCATGCTTGGTAAAGGTAGATTTAAACGGTTTAAAATTGGATGAATTGGTTCAATTGGATTGAACTGATTATCTTAATTAGTATAAACCGATTTGAATGATTAAGATCAGTTTGATCTAATAAGTCGGTTCAATTAGATTGGACCAGTTATCAAAACTATCTTAAGTTTAGGTCTATGTCGACCGTCACACACGGGTTGTGTCGATCGACATGACCGGTTCGATGAACCGGGTTAATTGGATTAACCGGTTATTGAAGTCCGGTTTTATTTGGTGGTGTCAATCGACAGAAATAGTCTGCGTCGATCGACACAGTATTCGAAATTCTGGTTATTGAACCTTGAATTTGCAGAAACCAAACTACACTTAAACATTGATCAAAGATTAGCTTCAATATGGTCAACTGTCAAGACTCATTTCGTTGTGTGATGGTCTAGCCAAGAGCTTGGTGTCCACAATTACGTGAGTAAGGCAGGTAGTTGAGTTGATGGACTTGCAGTGCTAAACATCAACAATTACATGACCTAAGAGATTGATTTGCTAAACTTTTGGGTTTAGTTTCCTCAACTAAATATCAAGTGACCTTGATGTCTTGCACAATCTTGTCTACTGTCAAGACTTGTTTCGTTTGTTGGATAGTCTTGGAGTCCTTGGTATCCACTGCTACATGAGTGAGACAGGTGATCATTGATAGACTTGCAGTGCGACTGTCAATGATCACTAGACTGAAGAGATTGATTTACTTGACTGGGCTATCAGAAGTTCTGGGCCCAGAGACGTCAGAGTGGATCAGACATAGTTTGTCTCATCCACAACCAAGAGTTGTACTGGGTACAATTAGCAATGATATGCTTACCTAGATAACTAAAGTCTGAGTAATGGCGAGTCTCCCACTCAGATGTTAGTGAAGTATGGATCTTGGATCATTATATTCATAGAGGAAATATTATTTGAATATAGTGCGAGTTTTCTTATTATATAAGATTTCTCATCATATACATAACTAAATCTCTGTTTTTCTTGGATTTCAGATTATGTCTATGACTACTTTCTCGTTGCGATCCGTCCTTGAGAAGGACAAGTTAAATGGATCCAACTTCCTGGATTGGTATCGGAATCTGAGATTCATTCTCAAGCAGGAGAGCAAGGACTATGTCCTTGAGAAAGCTCTTCCAGAAATGCTTGGGACCAATCGCTCGCATGCAGCGTATAATGCTTGGAATAAGCATTATATTGATGTGGTAGATGTGCGTGGTCTGATGTTGGCTACCATGAACTCGGACTTGAAGAGTCAATACGAGAACATGGAGTCGCCAATAGAGATGATCACCAGCCTGAAACTGAAGTTTCAGGATCTGGCACGAGTTGAGAGATTCCAGATGGTGAAGTCTCTAACTGAGTGCAAGCTACCAGAGGATGCTCCAGTAAGTCCTCATGTCATTAAACTGATGGGTTACATTGATAACCTGGGGAGACTGGAATGTCCTGTCAGCTTAGAGTTGGCCACTGACATCATTCTACGGTCACTGCCGTCAAGCTATGACAAGTTCGTTAAGAACTATATCAAGAAAGGCTTGACGAAGACGTTGACTGAGCTGCATGGCATGCTCAAAACAGCAGAGCAAAACATCATAAAGGGTAGAGGCAGGGCCGTCCAGATTTGGAATCAGGATAAGCATGTGTCATCTTATAAGCCCAAGTCGGGTCAATCTGGTGTTAGAAAATGCTTCTACTGCAATGAGTCAGGGCATTGGAAGAGAGATTGCATTAAATTCTTGGAAGATTCACAAGAGATGAAGAAGATGTATGGTACTTCTTCTTCAGTTATTGTGTTATTAATTCAAGTTCTACGTAAGTATTGGATACTTGTTGTGGTACTGACATTTTGAAATATGCAGGACCTAAGCGACAATAGAACGTTGAAGAAAGGACGAGTGGAACTGCGTGTCTGGTTGAAGCAATGGTTGCTGCATGAGCCGTAGAGATTCTCCACTTGTAGGAGCCTTTCATACTTGGTTTTAGAAATTAAGTAATTGCTACTATGTATCTGCCTTGTGCAGAAATGTCTTTCATTTTCTTGTAAAGAATTTGGATGTTTTTCATTTTGATAAAAGACAAGTTTTGTTCTTTAGATCTTAATGAAATATCATATGGTAGCACCCCGTTTAGAATGGGTTTTATATCTTAAACCAGCGAAAGTTAGAATATAACACTAATACTAAAGGTTTAAGTCTGATGACTCGAACTCGACTTTTCCTTGGCACAGTCGTTTTGACCACATAGAGTGAAGCGGATTCAGAAGTTCCATGGTTATAGGCTTCAAGCTCATTTAATTGTAAATCACTTGAGACATGAATTCTGCTTGCTGGGCCAAATGACTGAGGCTTCTTTAGCAGAGCTAAAGGAAACGGGCCAGAGGCTTATTGGGCATTACACATACTGATGTATGCGGTCCGATGAGCAATTAGTGCAAAAGGAAATCTTCTGTACTTCATTACCTTATTGATGGCATCAATAAGTATGGCTGTGTTCATTTGATGAGACACGAGCAGGAATCCCTTGAGGAGTTCCAAGATGAAGTGTAGAACCAATTTGACAGAAGTATTGAGATCCTCGATTGAATCGAAGAGGAAAAATACTTGAGTCAAGAATTGGGTGATCATCTGACAGAAAGAATCGGATCTTATTAGATATGCTCCGATTAATGATGAGTCACAGGAATCTTCCATAATCATTTAAGAATACGTTCTAAAATGTCTGTCTTTGCGCAGAAAAGGGTTTCTACCAGAATCAGTGAAAAACACCACATTGGATGTGGACTGGGTGATTTCCAAAATTGTTTTTCTGATTAATTGAGATTGCAAGGTTTGTGTAAGACAGTAGTCAACAAACAAACTTGAACCCATATTTGATAAGTTCTACCTCGCTGGTTATCCTAAGGAAACCAAGGCTTGCTACTTTTGCAACCAATCCGAGGACAAATTATTGTTGTTCGGAACTGTGTCTTTTGAGAAAGATCGTACTTTCAAAAGGAACAGTGGGAGTAAAAGTACACATCAAAGAAATTCGATAAACACAGGAGGCTGCTCAACCTGTTGAGGGAAAGCAGCGGTGAGATCTACAAAGTGCTGTAGGATCTGCACCTGTGGAGCCTGAGATTCGCAGATCCGAAAGGATTCGTCACTAACTCGAGAGTGATTTCTCGTAACCAATTGTCGTGATCTGTTGATCATTGAAAAGTGACGAGCGTGCGAAATTCAAAGAAGCGATGGTGAGCCCCAACTCCGAAGATTGGCTGGGTATGCATGTTAGCTTCACCGATCCATTTCTGGATTGAAGCAAACATCTTGGAGTTGAAATCAACATTCTGATAAAGTGGTCAAAAGTTTTGACTTGATCAGAAAGAAAAAGAAACCATGCGTTTACAAGAAGACTAGTGGGAGCGTAATTGCAATTCTCACACTGTATGTAGACAACATACTTAATCTCATAAATGACGTTCCGACGCCAAAGTCTTATCAAGATTTGGGTCGGAAGTCAAATTTAACGATAAACATTGGAGATGGCCGTGAAAGTTCTTGGAATTAGGATCCATTGGAATGGATCAGAAAGGCTAGTTGGATCGTGTCAAAATCCTTATGTTGATAAGGTATTGGACAGTTCCAATATGCATGATTCCAAGAATGGCTTTATACCAAAGGTCTTATGGAAATAATCTTAGCAAGATAAAGTGTTTTGGACACTAGCTGAGCTATTATTAATGAGTGTGATTGCTAATGCTGCTGCAATAGAATCCATCATGAATGCCATATTTTGCGCTCGTCTAGATGCAGCTTACGCATAAAGCATGACGAGAAAATACCAAAAATGTTCCGGTAATAGTCACTGAACAGTTACCAGAAATATCCCAAGTGTTTGAGAAACACTAAGGATAGGTTCGTGGTGAACTGATAAAGTGACGAACCAGTTGAAAGTAGTTAGACGGACAAAGACGATTCCCAGTTCACACCTGGTTATGTCTCTTTGTCTGAATAGCGGTGCTATCTGTTGGAAAGGCTCCAAGCAGTGGACCGTAGAATAGTGCTCTTATCCGAATGGCGGTGTGGTTTGTTGAAATCGTTTCAAGCAATAACACCGCAGTCTCTCCCACAACCTAAGCACCAGATTTATTATGTTGCTGTAGGTATAAGATATCTAAAGAGATGATCTTGATTCTAGTGGGAGTAACTTTAGTTATGTTATAGTCTTTACATAGACATGCCATGGTAGTGTTTACGTAAGTCAAACTGACATCAGCATTATTTGATCATTGGATGATTAAATAATGGTCCCAAGTATTTTATGTTCATGTTATAGGACATCAAGTTGAGGACTTGATCATGAAACCCTATAAGTAAAAGATGACATAAATTATGATTGTCCCTAGTCAAGATTGTCAAAGTGGGACACTGACAACCGCGAGAGACTAGCTTGTGAGGTGACTGTTGACTAAGTTTCATGGAGTTAATGATATGAGTATCACAGTCAGTCACATAGATATATGTTGGTGAACATATGATCGGACATGACCCGCTAATGAGAACTCTACAGGATAGTTATATCTGTGTCATGAGAGTTTCTCATTACGACTATAGAGTATAGTCCTTAGACCTGAGTTCATCATGCTTTCTAGCATATGAATTGGTGCGTTTTGACCTTGTCAAACGTCGTTCCGTAACTGGCGGCTATAACGGCATTGCTTATGCGTATCATGAAGTATGTGTAGAAACAGGGATGGAACAAGATGGGATTTGTCCCTCCTATAACGGGAGATAAATATCTCAGGGCCCATCGAAGATTTGATACTGAGAAAATGCATGGCCGTGCTCAAACGAGGTGATTGTCAGTCGTTTGTTTTATCAGTATAAATCAGGAGTTCGATGAACATGATGTTGACTATAATAAGGATGACACAGTCTCTTGCCTTATGCCATATCGAGATATAGAGACGAAGGGATTATAGGAATAGGTGATTCCAGTACAAGTGGGAGATTGTTGGGATTATGTCCTGAAATCACATTGTACGAACTCCAGAGATAGTTGTATTTTCGAGATCGGACAATTCATGTGATACTAGGTAGTCATAATGTTTTGCTAGAAACCGCTTATGACAAATGAGTTGTAACTCATTTATGGTATCGTGTGAACCTACAGGGTCACACACCTAAGCAAGTTGGACATACTCTGCATGGGAATTGATCATTGGCATATGGTCTGATCTATGTGTATTAGATACACATCGAATTGAGTTTCAAAGGGGTGTATCGATCGACACCATTGGGTGCGTCGGTCGATACAGGACGTGTGTCGATCGACACCACTAAGTGTGTCGGTCGACACAAAGGCGAAACCGAGACTGATGTTTCGGTTCACTTTAAGGTCGATATATAGACGCTTTTTGTACATTCGACATGATGGATAGAGCACGCCGCTTCTGAGAAAACACAGAAATCTCTAGAAACAAAAATCCCAGGGAGATCCGAGCACCGGTACTAGCATCCCGGCGGATTCCAGCTTGTGTGCGTGTGGACTACGATAGAGGCGCAACGATTGGGGCGCTCTAGATCTCGTTTACCTGCTCCAATTTCCGCTGCCAATCTACAGGTAAACACGAGGTCAGTACTTAGATTCAATCACCTAGACCCTGGATCCAAGGGAAATCCAACAGTGACCGCATTAAGTAACAACGAGGATCGCTCGGCCCAACACCGAGACGATCTAAAGGCCTGCACAAAAGGTCAACCACAACCACACAACAACCACAATCACGCAATCAACAGTCTACTCGGCCCAACACCGAAGTAGACTTACAATCACACACACACACAGGCCTATTAGGGTTTCTAACGTCTTTTAACCAATTCACGCCCGCTACCTTGGGTTAGCCGCTTGCTAACCCGTAGACGGTTCACCAATCACAACACTTCTCATTTCTTAACCACTCCTAATCATTTTTTAACAACTCCTCGATCCGTCGGTTTAGATCTAGAAGCTTACTTAACTCCCCGACGTCTCATCATCATTACTTAGTTCATTAAACCTCGGGAAACCCCGATACCATTCATATACTATACGTTCGTTTAGGTTTAACTTCTGTATTTTAACTCGTCTTAATTCCCGTATATAGGTTCATTCAATAACGTTCTTTATTTATATATATATATATATGCATATAAGGCCCTAGTCGTGCAACGACTATATGAATGCATCACGCAACAACGCTATTAACCTAGCGGCACACAATCAGGTTTAATCCATTTTAAGTCTAACATGCTTCTTTAACCCTAGCCGGTTTACCGTTAATTCAACCAATTACTCAATTCAATTCAATCAACATTCACGGGTATGCACTCCTATCTCTACGGTTTCCCATTTAACATTCTACATGCATCTACGGTGTTTGAGCCGACTCACAGTGATTTGACGGAATGAACGGCACGGATGTGGATACGGATTCCCAAGACCCGAACAAAACCCGAACCTCCCGAATACACGAACACGAACTCCCGAACACCCCGAACCACTGAACAACCGTCAAACTGAGCGTTGACCAGCTCGTTTTTCGGCGTTGACCGCGTTGACCGGCGGCGTTGACCGGCGTTGACCGGTTGACCGGTTGACCGTTGACCGTTGACCGTTGACCACTTCCGGTTTACCCCTTGACCCACTAAACCACAAATTGAGCCGGACCAAATCTCCAATTAACCGGTTTAGTTAAACCGGTTTTGTCAAACCGTTGACCGGTGTTGACCGAGACTTAACCGGTTTGACTAGACCGGTTCACCCACTTAATCAAGACCAAACCAACTTCCATGCCTTGCACAACCACCCCTGAAGAACCGCTTGAAGATTGGACGGCGAAAAGAGCTTCTCCGGCGACAATTCCGGCGTTGACCGCGGTGGAGGTGGCTTTACCGGCGGCTTCCGACGGCGAACCACACACCAATCCACTCCTTTTGATGAGATCTATCCACCCATGGCCTTGAAATCTTGAAATAAGTTGAGGAGAGAGAGAGTAACCCAAGAACCCTAACCGCGGCTGCTTCTCTGCTGTTTTCCGGCGAGCTCCGGCGACGGCGGCTGGCTGGAACTTGAAGAGGAGAACAAGATGAAGCTCCTGGGCTTTTCAGAGAGTGATTTGAGCTTATGGTGAGAAAGTTATGCACTTTCTTGTGAGAGGAGTCTTGAAGAACACCTTGAATCCTTGAAGAACACCTTGAAGATTCAAGAAGTTTTGATGACTTTATTGAATGTTTCTGGAGATAATGGGAGAGTGTTTTCGACAGAGAGAGAGTAGAGTGGGAGATTCAGATCCTCAATGGCAAAAAGGGGGATGAATAGTTGAGATTCCATGCATGTATTCACTTTTCGTCATGCACCAAATGTGGTGTTGCCACCTCTCCCTTAAAGCTGGCGACCTGGGGAGCTCACACCTGTCTCTGGTGAGTGTCTGAAGTCCACCGAGGCCCATTAGCACCGTCCCAAACCAATAAAACCCTCCCTTAACTTGTTTGTACACTTTTGCTCGGTTTGTTCATTCTCCTGATAATTGTTTTGGAAAATAGTAAATGGTTCCCATAAATCTCCAAACTTCCATAATCTGATTCTCCTTGCTTTTAGATGAATTTAGCAATTTGAATCACCTCATTTGTAGTTTCCTAGCTCCCGTTATGATTTTGCGAAGTTTTCCCAGTTTAGCTCGGTTCTTACTCGAAACTCCGAAAAATGCATTTCCGCTCCGTTTCTTCGAATTCTGATCTTGTAAATGTTCTTTGTGATTTAAAAAGAGATCATTTGGCCCGTCTCGTCTTCCATCTCGAACTTTGACAAAATTTCCATTTTGCCCCTGGGTTTGGCAAAATTACAATTTTGCCCCTGTTGACTTTTCTTCTGCCCGTTGACCATAGTTTAGGATACGGGGTATCACATTCTTCCCCAATTACAGGAATTCGGTCCCCAAATTCTCCGTCACTACCAGACTTTGAATCGGTTCCGAACCTTGTAAGTCGCTCCGTCACCCGCACCCAACGTTTCCTTACTCGAACACTGCTGCATCTTACTGATACCTGACATTCCGGCGACCCTTCCATCTCATACTATCTTATCTCACTGATCCCATCAACCAATCCCCTCTCGCTTCCCGTCTTGCATTTCGTATTGTGCTTCACGCGCAACTGTCTTTCTCCGTCCATCTGTCTCGACCTCGACCTTGTTCCTGCTGGTTTCTCTCCTTTGATTCGCATTCTGACTTCCCCACTTTGCTTCGTCTCCCATGTCTTTCACGATACTGGCCTGTCTTCCTGAGACACTCTTCAAGAATCTACATTCCATGCTTGACAGCTTTCCGACTTCCACTTCCCCGTACTGACAACTTTATGTTGCTTCTGACACGATTTCATCTCCATTCATTCTGATAACCCCACTCTAACACCGTCACAATCTCTTCTTGCTCACACGTTTTGGTTTCTGAATCCGATTTCGCTATCTTCCCACCGCATTCTCACGAACGGCTTCGCTCTAGTTTCCATATGGCCATTGCTGCTAACACATCATACTGACCGCTTTGCTCTTTCTGCTGCTCGGTACTGACACTTCCCACTAACACTCCCCACTGACCGTTTCGCTTCCCGGGTCAACTTGTCTCGCGGCCTCCTTTCCAGCCCATCTCGCTTTCGGGTTCGGGTTTGGTCTCGCAGTCGTATCGCATCGTCCATTCCGTCCTGCATTCACACAACAATTTTCACTGGAGCGGTGAATTCAAACCAATCCAATCCCCGATATCACTTCCTCATAGAAATATAGTTAGTTAATCATGTACCCGATGGTCACCCATGATTAAGTAACGATACTCTATAATTCCGCTCCCTCGCGAATCGATAGTCGATTCCACCCATTCTCACGTTAGCTCAACACCTTAAACGAAAGGTTCTAACACTTCTATTCGTAATGTCTAACGATTGCGAATAAAATTTAAGCTACTCAACCAATAACTTACCACCACCACTCACACTCCACACATGCTAAGCATCTCCTAACACTAGCACTCTTACAGTGCTACACCATACACGAAACGCAACCCAAATTAACTAATGCACCACACAAGCATTAGATAAAACACACAAGCAATTAAATGCAAAACAACCAATTACCACACGCAACCAAGCAATCATCATATCGCTCCGGATATGTCGTCAGTCTGGGTTTAGGTTATGATGAACGGTCATCAGTTCCGCTCATCATCAGACTTCACATGGTAATTCGTTTGCATCACAAACCGATCACACGCATGTAAACAATTACTACGAAAGTCATAATGATAAGTGAACAATCTGCATCACATACATACACAAAAACAACAACATATACATGTCTCGAGGTTTATAGAAATACATAGAGAAACAGAAATACAACCATACGATGTCCGTCATCAACAACCCAACCCACAAACTGCACCGCCATATCCTGGAGATGTTCCCAACAACATACGAAAATCCGTCGATCTGGATACACACAAACGACAACATAGTTAGAGCCCATACTTACCCGGCCTAACTACTCAAACCCTAATAGCCCCAGCACGACCGGAATGCCATACACAACCGGCATCGCGGCTCGCGCCGGTAACCACTGGCAGGCGCGCCGGGAGGGTGTGCCTCTCTGGTCGGTGGTCCGACCTGTTGCGGCTCTGCTATCGGACACAACTGCGCTACGTGACCTATGACCACAAACCTGACAAACCGGAACGGGCACTGGGCGTGGCCCACGATGGCACTCTGACGCCTGGTGGTCTGTCGCCCCATACAACTGACAAGAAAAAGCTGATCCCGGTGAAGGATCCTGGAAAAAATCTGCGGCTCTATGCCCATGTCCTCCACAAATCTGGCACCTGACGGGCGCTGAACGGGACCGACGAGAAGTGGACCAACGGGAACAAGTGGATGCTCTGTGTCCCTCGTCTCCACATCTCCTGCATGACCTCGATAGTCTCGGCGGCTGCACCAATGATGGCTGCGCTATAGGTAACTGCACGGCTGGCTGCTGAATAACCGGCTGCCGAATGAGCTCAGCATCTCTGCGACTCGGTCCTGGTCGACACCCCTCTGGCAATGGGGCACGATGCGGCTCTCCGTCTGACATACGCGGTCCGGGCCCCACGACTGGACAAGTCGGTGCAAGATGACCGTCCATGCCACACACCTGGCAATAGTAGGGGCTCGGTACCGGCTGGCGCGTCACACGGTAGCGCAGATCAACTGGTCATGGACACCAGTACAGATGAAAACCCTGGACTCCGCAGGTGCTACATGTACGGTACACGGGCATCTGAGGCACGGACTCTGGCGTGTCCGCTAATGGCATCTCCGGTGGTACATCTGGCTCGGTCGGTGGTGCCTCTGGAGATGTGACTGGCTCGAACTGTGTGCCCGACCCCGACGTCGACATCGGCGCTACTCCTGCGGCCGACCCCCTCTCTGAGTGTGGCTCGGCACCATCGAGTGAGGGATCTCCTGACCTCTGCGGCGATCCTGGCTGATGATGCGGCCCAAGATGCTGCTCCAAAACGTCTGCTAATATCGTCATCTGCTCGTCCATCCGGTGCGCCCACTGCGCATGCTGCTCCGGGTCCAACGGCTCCATGTCCAGGTCCATATCAAAAGCTGGGTGTACCTGGTCCAACTGAAAATCCCCTCCACCAAGAGGAATGAAGTCCGACTTATGCAGACTGAAGGGTAGTGGCACATCATGTGCCTCAAGCTGCATCCCCGCTGGTACTGTAGGTTCCTCTAACTGAGGTGGGAACGATGGCAACCCATAATCCACGAATCCCAAATACCCTGTCACTCCCGCAGTCGGATCTGCGGTACCTGCATCGTCCTGTAAATAAGGCGGTAACGGCTCTGGTAATGGCCTCCAATCTACAGAGGCTGCTCTCGCTCCCGGATGCACACGGGGAACAACTAGCGGCCGATCTGACACTCGTGAACCCTGCGGCTGACCTTGCGGTCCTATCCTCAGACCTGCCTGATGCTGGTCTACCAACGCCTGGTACTCTGCTCGAGTCATCCGTCTCTCACCCATACCGCTCGCGGTAACCTCACACACCCACTGCACGAACCCACACACACTCCGTTCAGGGACGCTCTGCAATCACAAACCACAAATAAAAATTAGTCCACATAATACAAATTTTCTACCCCATCCTAACCCCGGATTTACGAACGCGGCTCGGTTTCCTAATGGATGCTTGGGTAAGACACAATTTTGACTCGATAAAACCACGGAAAACACCCAAAAAATGAAATGTTTCGAAACCTATGCAGAACCATGCTCTGATACCACCTTTCTGTAACGCCCCTTTCCCATTCTCCGCTGACCGTCGAGCTGACCGGCCAACAATCAAACAAGAACATGACCGATCGAACCCGAGCAAGTCGAATAGGAAAAGTTCACCACAGGACGAAGCCAAAGACGGATCGGGTTGAGACAATAGGCTCGCACCAACCTATCTCCGACTCCGCTATCCTCATATCCGTAGCGCAAGCAGTACTACTTGCACTACTTCAACGAGTTGTGTCGGTTCGGACTGAAACCTCATATCAGGGAAACAATTTTATTTTTAGGTAATCAAACGTTGAATACAACGTTTAACGGGTTTTTACAAACAATCATCAATACAAGTACATAAACAATCAAAACACGAAATATCGCAGCTGCCGAACCGAAATAAAACATCCCAAAACCATCGAATCAAAACCCCGCCACAAGCAATCCCGACACTACACCGAGGACCTCCCGCGTCCGTCGCTGCTACACCTGAAAAACACAAAAAGAGTCTAATGAGCGATCTAAGATCACCCAGTGAATCGGCTCCCCACTACGGCTTCTAGTTTATCTATCATCTATAGATTCCCGCCCGAAAACCCCAAAATAACAATCAATCAAACACAATAGCCGATCACGCTCTACCACGTCGTGTCGAGCCCACACACAATCAATTGCCAAGAGAAAGATAAGGCGATTAGAGGAAATCGGGAGCACTGCGGCACATGTCCCCGATTGAGACTCGATCTATCTACCGCGCACTACCAACTACACCAAAAAACACACGCTGGTCCCCTACGATCTTGGTAACTTCCACGGGTTCTCACCGTTACCGATATGGCAACTAACCCACGCGACTCCTAGCCGTCCACACAACGACTAGGACATCGTTCTCTGTCCATCGATACGTGGCGACTCCGGTTACCCCCGGTAACCCGAGCTTCCATGTAGTCCGGCCCTAGGACGCGACCCCGTATTCTCCGGACTACACCCTACAGACGTCACTCCATAGGTTCGCACCTGCCAGCACTAAATGACCAGGTTCTCAATTCCCGAGGATCCAATCGGGTCGGAAGTACCAGAACGTAAACAAACACCTAGACTTGCGGGATCTAACGCACCCTAGAGTCCTAGTGCAGAAATGTAAACACGCAGATTCGCTTGGACTCTAGCAATCAATCACAATCAATACCCACAACAACTCAACCCCGCATCCCGCAAGTCTACTCACACACACCACCGCTCTGACTCGGCACCGTACCGAGTCAGCACCACGACTTAACCGGTCCCGTGACCGCATTAAGTAACAACGAGGATCGCTCGGCCCAACACCGAGACGATCTAAAGGCCTGCACAAAAGGTCAACCACAACCACACAACAACCACAATCACACAATCAACAGTCTACTCGGCCCAACACCGAAGTAGACTTACAATCACACACACACATGCCTATTAGGGTTTCTAACGTCTTTTAACCAATTCACGCCCGCTACCTTGGGTTAGCCGCTTGCTAACCCGTAGACGGTTCACCAATCACAATACTTCTCATTTCTTAACCACTCCTAATCATCTTTTAACAACTCCTCGATCCGTCGGTTTAGAGCTAGAAGCTTACTAAACTCCCCGACGTCTCATCATCATTACTTAGTTCATTAAACCTCGGGAAACCCCGATACCATTCATATACTATACGTTCGTTCAGGTTTAACTTCCGTATTTTAACTCGTCTTAATTCCCGTATATAAGTTCATTCAATAACGTTCTTTATTTATATATATATATGCATATACGGCCCTAGTCGTGCAACGACTATATGAATGCATCACGCAACAACGCTATCAACCTAGCGGCACACAATCAGGTTTAATCCATTTTAAGTCTAACATGCTTCTTTAACCCTAGCCGGTTTACCGTTAATTCAACCAATTACTCAATTCAATTCAATCAACATTCACGGGTATGCACTCCTATCTCTACGGTTTCCCATTTAACGTTCTACATGCATCTACGGTGTTTGAGCTGACTCACAGTGACTTGACGGAATGAACGGCACGGATGCGGATACGGATTCCCGAGACCCGAACTAAACCCAAACCTCCCGAATACACGAACACGAACTCCCGAACACCCCGAACCACTGAACAACCGTCAAACCGAGCGTTGACCGGCTCGTTTTCCGACGTTGACCACGTTGACCGGCGGCGTTGACCGGCGTTGACCGTTGACCGTTGACTTTGACCCGGTTGACCGTTGACCACTTCCGGTTTACCCCTTGACCCACTAAACCACCAATTGAACCGGACCAAATCTCTAATTAACCGGTTTAGTTAAACCGGTTTGGTCAAACTGTTGACCGGCGTTGACCGAGACTTAACCGGTTTGACTAGACCGGTTCACCCACTGAATCAAGACCAAACCGACTTCCATGCCTTGCACAACCACCCCTGAAGAACCGCTTGAAGATTGGAGGGCGAAAAGAGCTTATCCGGCGACAATTCTGGCGTTGACCACGACGGCTCCGGCATTGACCGCGGCAGAGGTGGCTTTTCCGGCGGCTTCCGACGGCGAACCACACACCAATCCACTCCTTTTGATGAGATCTATCCACCCATGGCCTTGAAATCTTGAAATAAGTTGAGGAGAGAGAGAGTAACCCAAGAACCCTAACCGCGGCTGCTTCTATGCTGTTTTTCGGCGAGCTCCGGAGACAGCGGCGACGGCGGCTGGCTGGAACTTGAAGAGGAGAACAAGATGAAGCTCATGGGCTTTGCAGAGAGTGATTTGAGCTTTTGGTGAGAAAGTTATGCACTTTCTTGTGAGAGGAGTCTTGAAGAACACCTTGAATCCTTGAAGAACACCTTGAAGATTCAAGAAGTTTTGATGACTTTGTTGAATGTTTCTGGAGAGAATGGGAGAGTGTTTTCGACAGAGAGAGAGAGTAGTGTGGGAGATTCAGACCCTCAATGGCAAAAAGGGGGATGAATAGCTGAGATTCCATGCATCTACAAACTTCCATAGTCTGATTCTCCTTGCTTTTAGATGAATTTAGCAATTTGAATCACCTCATTTGGAGTTTCCTAGCTCCCGTTATGATTTTCCGAAGTTTTCTCGGTTTAGCTCGGTTCTTACTCGAAACTCCGAAAAATGCATTTCCGCTCCGTTTCTTCGAATTCGGATCTTGTAAATGTTCTTTGTGATTTTAAAAGAGAACATTTGGCCCGTCTCGTCTTCCATCTCGAACTTTGGCAAAATTACCATTTTGCCCCTGGGTTTGGCAAAATTACAACTTTGCCCATGTTGACTTTTCTTCTGTCCGTTGACCATATTTTAGGATACGGGGTATCACACATAACCAGGTGGAAACCGGGAATCGTCTTTGTCCGTCTAACTACTTTCAACTGGTTCGTCACTTCCTCAGTTCACCATGAAACTATCCTTAGAGTTCCTCAAACACTTGGGATATTTCTGGCAACTGTTCAGTGACTATTACCGGAACATATTGGTATTTTCTCGTCATGCTTTATGCGTAAGCTGCATCTAGACGAACGCAAAATATGGCATTTATGATGGATTCTATTGCAGCAGCATAAGCAATCACACCCATTGATACTAGCTCATCCAGTGTTCAAAACACTTCATCTTGCTAAGATTATTGCCTTAAGACCTTTGGTGTGAAGCCATTCTTGGAATCATGCATATTGGAACTGTCCAATACCTTATCAACATAAGGATTTTGACACGATCCAATTAGCCTTTCTGATCCATTCCAATGGATCCTCATTCCAAGAACTTTTACGGCCTTCTCCCATGTCCATCGTTAAATTTGACTTCTGACCCAAATCTTGACAAGACTTTAGCGTCGGAACGTCGTTTATGAGATTAAGTATGTTATCTACATACAGTGTGAGAATTGCAATTACGCTCCCACCAGTCTTCTTGTAAACGCATGGTTTCATTTCTTTCTGATCAAGTCAAAACTTTTGACCACATTATCAGAATGTTGATTCCAACTCCAAGATGTTTGCTTCAATCCAGAAATGGATCGGTGAAGCTAACATGCATACCCAGCCAATTTTTCGGAGTTGGGCTCACCATCGCTTCTTTGAATCTCGCATGCTCGTCACTTTTCAATGATCAACAGATCACGACAATCGGCTACGAGAAATCACTCTCGAGTTAGTGACGGATCCTTTCGGATCTGCGAATTTCAGGCTCCACAGGTGTAGGTCCTACAGTACTTTGTAGATCTCATCGCTGCTCTCCCTCAACAGGTTGAGCAGCCTCCTGTGTTTATCGAATTTCTTCGATGTGTACTTTTACTCCCACTGTTCCTTTTGAAAGTATGATCTTTCTCAAAAGACACAGTTCCAAACAACAAAACTTTGTCCTCGGATTGGTTATAAAAGTAGCAAGCCTTGGTTTCCTTAGGACAACCAGCGAGGTAGAACTTATCAGTTTTGGGTTCAAGCTTATTAGCTACCATCCCCAAATTATCAGAAATAATATACTTGAAAAACTTTCAGTCCACATCCAATGTGGTGTCTTTCAATTGATTCTGATTGAAACCCTTTTCTGCGCAAAGACAGACATTTTAGAGCGTATTTCTAAAAGATAATAGAAGATTCCTGTGACTCATCATTAATCGCAGCATATCTAATAAGATCCGATTCGTTCTCTCAGAAACACCATTTAGGTTTTCCAGGAGAAAAGAGCTGTGATATGACTTCACACTCATCTAGATGATCACCCAATTCTTGACTCAAGTATTTTCCTCCGCGATCTAATCGAGAATCTCAATACTTCTGTCAAATCGGTTCTACACTTCATCTTGGAACTCCTCAAGGGATTCCTTCTCGTGTCTCATCAAATGAACACAGCCATACTTATTGATGCCATCAATAAGGTAATGAAGTACAGAAGATTTCCTCTGACACAACGAAATGAGTCTTGACAGTTGACCATATTGAAGCTAAGATTTGATCAACGTTTAAGTCTAGTTTGGTTTCTGCAAACTCAAGGTTCAATAACCAGAATTTCGAGTTCTGTGACGATCGATGCAGACTATGTATGTCGATCGACACTACCAAACAAAACCGGACTTAAATAACCGGTTAATCCAATTAACCCGGTTCATTGAACCGGTCATGTCGATCGACACAACCCATGTGTGACGGTCGACATAGACCTAAACCGAAAACAGTTTTGATAACCGGTCCAATCCAATTGAACCGATTAACCATTCAAATCGGTTTATTCTAATTGCGATAACTGGTTCAATACAATTGAATCAATTCATCCAATTTAAACCGTTTTAACCAGTTTCAACTGATTGCGATAACCGGTCCAATTCAATTGAACTGTTTTATCCAATCAAACTGATTCAACCCATCGGTTCATGCTAATTGAGATAATCAGTTCAATTCAATTGAACCAATTCATCCAATTTAAACCGATCTGTTCGGACTTAACCAAGCATGATAACCGGTCCAATCCAATTGAATCGATTAACCATTCGCGAGGTCTGTGTCGACCGACACTCAAGCTGTGTCGATCGACACAGTGGGCATTAAGGTTTTCTTCGCGAAAACCCTAGCCGCCGAATCTGTTCTGTGTCGACCGACACTCAACCTGTGTCGATCGACACACGACCGAATCTGCTCTGTGTCGACCGACACTTAACCTGTGTCGATCGACACAGTTTGCTTTCTGTTTTTCTTCGCGAAAAACTCTAGCCGCCGAATCTGTCGATTTCGCTATTCTGTGTCGGCCGACACACCTAGTGTGTCGATCGACACTGTGCGAAAACACAGAATCGTTTTTCGATCAGATCGATCTCACCTGTTCTTAATCAAACAAACATGTTTGCGAATCTAAATCATCAAATTCAATTAAACAGGTTGATCCAATAGAAAACCCTAAGGCTCTGATACCACTGTTGGAATTCCTAGCCGTTCCTAATCTGATTAGGCAACCCTAAGTCTGAATTCCGAGCCTAGGATCTCAGGGTTTATGTAATTGAATCATGAATCTCGCGTTTACCTTGTTCTGTGCAGCGGAAGATGAATCAGGTAATACGAGATCTCTGGAGCGCCTCAGATGCTGCGCCTCTACTGCAGTCCACACGCACGGAAGCTGGAATCCGCCGGGATGCTAGTGCCAGGATTCGGATCTCCTGGGAACTGAGTTTCTAGAGGAAGAGCTTCTGTTTTCTGTCAAGAAAACTCTCTGGGGCGGCGCTTGTGTGTCTTGTCGAATCTATGAGTCCATTTATTTATATACTTCTACATAAATCGAAACATCAGTTTCGGTATTCGCCTTGTGTCGACCGACACACCTAATGGTGTCGATCAACACACATCTTGTGTCGACCGACGCACCCAATGGTGTCGATCGACACATCTCATTAAAACTCATATTCGATGTGTATCCAATACACATCGACCAGACCATGTGCCAATGATCAATCCCATACAAAGTGTATCCAACTTGTTTAGGTGTGTGACCCTGTAGGTTCACACGATACCAGAAATGAGTTACAACTCATTTGTCATAAGCGGTTTCTAGCAAAACATTATGACTACCTAGTATCATATGAATTGTCCGATCTCGACAATACAACTATCTCTAGAGTGAGTACAATGTGATTTCAGGACATAATCCCAACACTTTCAAACGGTACATTCAAACTTTGCTAATGAGTCGAGAAATGTTTATCTTGGGTTATGCACAGATGGGTTTAGTCCATTTGGTATGTCTGGGAGACAATATTCTTTATGGTCCGTCATATTAACGCCATACAACTTTCCTCCAGAAATGTGCATGCAACGGGAATTTTTGTTCTTGATTATTCTAGTGCCCGGTCCTAACCATCCGAAACGATCTCTTGATGTGTTTCTGCAACCCTTGATTCATGAGTTGAATCAGTTTTGGTATACAGGTGTTCGCACATTTGACTACTCGCAGCAACAGAACTTCAATATGCGTGCAGTCCTAATGTGGACCATTAGTGACTTTCCAGCATATGGAATGTTGTCGGGGTGGACTACGCATGGAAGGTTATCTTGTCCATATTGTTTGGATCAATCCGAAGCCTTTCAGCTGAAGCATGGAAGGAAACCATGTTGGTTTGATTGTCACCGTCGGTTTCTTCCTTTAAATCATCCGTATAGAAGGAATAAGAAGATGTTCAAGAAGAACAAAGTTGTGCGTGTTCCTCAACCAGTTTATGTTTCAGTGAATGATTTGATTGAGCAGATCGATTATTACGGAGCTCAAGAAACATGTAAAAGAGGGGGTAATTGGCATACTAAGGCAAACATGCTTGATGGATATGGTGAATCACACAATTGGCACAAGCAAAGTATCTTTTGGGACTTACCGTATTGGAAGGATCATCTTCTACGACACAACCTTGATGTGATGCACATCAGAAAAAAATGGTCGATAACATTATGAATACTTTATTGAATGTGTAGGGAAAGAGAAAAGACAATATGAAATCAAGGTTGGATTTGGTCGAAATTTGCGTAAGACCCGAATTGCATATCACAAGGGACGGAAAGATGCCGATCCTCACCTCCTCCGCCGATCATCACTTCCTCCGTCGATCCTCACCTCCTCTGTCGATCCTCACTTCCTCCGGCGAGGTCCACAGCAACGGCGACCACTGCAGCCTCTTTCTCCGGTGACGAGTCCGACGCTTATCTTCTCCGCATACGGTTAGCGTATATATGTATATACAATTATATGTATTGATATATGTATGTATGCATGTATAAATCTGTATATTTGTTTGATTAATTAGTTTTAGGTGGATAAATTAGTTGGAATTTTGATTAATTAGTTAGATGAATGTTAGATTAAATTTGTTAGGTTGAATTATAGCTAGTTAGATAAAGAATTGTCAAGATTTGGTTTAATTAGTTAGATGACTGTTAGATTAAATTTTTTAGATGAATTATAGATAGCTAGATAATTAACTGTTAAGATTTGGACTAATAATTTAGAATTTAAAAATAATTAGAATTTATAATTTTGAATTTCTTAAATATTGTTATACGAATGTAACTACAACTTATAAGAGTAATATTTAAAATTTTGGTTGCTTATAGATTTTTTTTTAATAATTTTGTATTTTTTTTTCAGATGGCGCAAGCAGCTCGTGATAATGATTACTCGCGGTATATAGCCGCACAAGGCCGGTCTATCCCATATGGGACGAGTTCTGGGTTGCAAACCGACACAGTTATTCCAGAGACGATGTCAAATGTGCTGCATGTACCACCTGCTCAACATGTACCACAACCCCCGGTTGATGATATAACAATCGACCAGGTGCTTGCTAGTCCCGGTCACGATCTTTTACTACAACTTGATCCTCGCCGTCCTCCGGGGGCATTATGGTTAGTATTCTGTATTTTAAATATTATTTTATTATTTTATGTATTTCATAATTTTTTTTCCAGGTTCGATGATGACAACTGTGTTGTTGCGCAAATTCGAATTATATTCGAAAGGGATTTCAAAGAACCGACTGTGAATTGGAAAAAAACTCCGGATCACGTCGTCAAGCGTTGGTTTAAATCATTTGCGGTAAGTTTTTATGTTTTTTTTTTTAATTTTTATCAAATATTTAGCAATCTTAAATTTTGTATTTATAAACATCAAATTTTTTTTTGTAGCAAATCTATCATTTGGATTCCGTATACACCGAAATGGTCAAAGCAGAGTTTGAGAAGAAGTTGAAGGGTAGACTGCTAGATCAGATTGGTCGGTGGAAGAGTAAGTGGATGGCTGACACTCAGTACATGCCTAGGTGGATGGATCCGACCGTATGGGATAGACTCGTTAAGTATTGGCACGATCCGGACCATAAGAAGCGAAGTAGAAATAGTCGGGTGGCCCGTTACTCTTCTTCTGACGGCAGCGGACCTTCAAAGCATCGGTCCGGTAAAACTTCATATAAGGCCCGAGCTCGGAAAATTGTAAGTTTTTAATTTATTTAGAAATCAGTATATATTTTCTATTTGATGAACATTAGTACTAAATTTAAATATTTTTTTCATAGGGCGGAGCGTACCGGAAATCCTATTCCGGATTTGTTGGCGGTTCTCGAGGAGACAAAACGCAAACCAGATGGATCTTTTGTTGATAGCCAGTCTGAGCAGGTCTTCAATGAAGTAAATTCTAGGATGCAAGAGTTGACACAAGATAATCCTGAGAGCATGGCATCAGGCGGACTTTCTCCGACCGTAAAGAACAAGATCTACACCGAGGTAATTTATTCTTTAATAGTTAATTACTAACTTTTATATAAAAACTGCTACAATTTCTTGGTTTTATGTTTTTTAGGTCGCTCCTCGTAAAAAAGGACGGATTTTCGGTGTATGTGCGCTTCAATCACAAGTGGAAGCTACGAGTTCTTCGACAATTATCCCTGAAAATGATCCGGTAGTTCTGAGATAGATCATTGTGTCACAAAATAAGGAGCTCGAGACGCAACAAGAGAAGATGTTAAGCTATGACTTGGTTATGGACTACTTATCACGGCAAGATCCAGAAATCGCCATAATGCTCAACCGCCACAACCGTTCTGCGGAATCCAACGCTAACGTCGGGACGGAGACCGGAGCAGGAATCGGAAATGAACCACCGTCTACTTCTATTTAGTTTTATTTTGTTTTATGTATTATATTATGTTTTAAAAACTTTATATGTTGGCTATTATTAATTTTAATTTAATATTTTGATATTTTTTAAAATTAATTTAATTATAATACAAAAATTATATTATATATTTATCAAAATTTTAATATTAAAAATTATAACTAGAGAAATGCGATGAAAACTTACCTTTCGTTGCAATTCCAACGCAAAATTAATGCGACAGAATTGCGATGGTAATATGAACACCCTCGCATATCCATCGCAAACTTTTGCGACGGAATTGCGACGGTAGCAACCAAAACCCTTGCAAAGTAATCGCAATAATGCGATGAACATGCGTGAGTATGCGAGAGAAGCTGCGAGCCCTTTTTGTCTCGCATTGTAATCGCAAAATTGCGTCGGATTTGCGAGGATTTTGCGTGGAAATATTGCGACGAACTTACGAGAACTTGGCGTGAACTTTGCGAGAGAATATTTTATATCGCAAATTTGCGAGGGATTTGCGAGGTAAATTAGTTTGCGAGAAGCCAAATGCGATGGAATACATTCTCTCGCAAAGTCCTCGGTATACGCCCTTTGCGATGGAATTGCGATGGATATTTCCGTCGCAATACGCATGTTTTCTTGTAGGTGAATAGGGTTTAGGTAAATAACCAAAAATTAAAGGAAAGATTGCATGCATATTTATATAAATTCTGATTTCTGCCATCGATGATATATTTTAAAAGTTTGGGTAAAATATTTGTTCAATCTGATTTGATTTGATTCGAAAAATGAACATCCGTAAAATTTTAAACAAACTAAATAGTAAAATGAATATCCATAAAAAATAAAATACATAGCAAATATTAATTTAAAAAAAAATAAATATCCACTATGATCGGTATATATACATATATATATACATATTATGATGTGTTTATGTGTTATGCAGTAAAAAAATATGATATGTTAATATAAGGCTTAAATATAATCCAAAAAAACTATCACATATTAATTAAAATTATAATAATATATATGTAAATAGAAAGATGATGTAGAATTTGCCGATTCATTTTTTCAGTGTGTTTTTTTGCTCGACCTAAATCTGTTTTTTCGTATGCATGATTAAAATGGACTTTTTTTGTTTTAAGTAAAAAAATGGCCTTTAGTAAAAAAAAAAAAAACTAGTTTTAGAGGAACAATTTGAAAAAATGTATTTAAAAAATTATTGAATTATTTGACACTTGTGTTAGTTTGATCACGTTTTTAATGATGTTATGCTTAATGATGTCAATTTGATTTAACTTTTTAAAAAGTTAACTTGACCGCATGTTGTTTAACAACAATTTATTTTGATGACATAGTTATCTAATTTCTAAATTTAAATACTTTTATAAATTTTTAATTTTTTTAATAAATCAAAATAGATAATCGGTGGATATGTAAAAATTTCCGCATATCCTGAAATTTGGATATCTAAAAAATTTCTGATCAAAGCAAATAAAAAAATTAGATATTCGATTTGAAAAAGCGTATCACAAATACTAAAAAAAAATTTCTAAATATCAGTTCCGTGTCCATATCTAATATTTTGATAACAAAGCTGCCCGACAGAAATTATCGACGGAGGATCCAGCGTATTATAACTGAACATCATTGTAGCATTCTAATATATGCTTAAAAGGTTAAGAGATCGATAGATTATGATTGAGAGTAGGCATGGGCGTTCGGATACCCGTTCGAGTCTAGGCATATAAAATCCATTTGGGTATTTTGTAATTTCGATTCGGGTTCGGTTCGGTTCCATTCGGGTTCGGATACCCGAAAAATCATAAAACAAAAATTAAAATTGGTTAATTTGAACAAAAAATTGTTAAATTTAGACAAATATAGCTAGAAATTTCATATATTTCATTTAGTTTGGGTATTTTAGCTATTTTGGTCTAAAATTAACCAATATATTTGAGTTTGTAATTATAATTTTATATAATTATGTTATATTAAGTCTAAATATAACTAATATTTTGAATATATAATTGTAGTTCGGATATTTCGGGTACCCATTCGGTTCTCGGTTCGGGTCGGGTTCGGTTCTGATTCTTCGGATATAGAGGTTTATGACCCATTCGAATATTTTACCGGTTCGGGTTCAGGTTCGGTTCCTCTTTTTCGGTTCGGATTCGGTTCGGTATTTCGGTTCCGAGTTTTTTTTCCAGCCCTAATTAAGAGTTAGAAGTGGATGATTGTATTTGTCCATCAATAACTTCATGCTCTACGTGCTAGTAGTTTGTTATTCTTACAAAAGGAAAAAGCCTACAATTATTCATAATACAACTATTAAAACAAAAATACATAGCTTAAGATATAGTACTTGGTATACAAACTTAACTGATCATTTTATGATTTAATTGTTTGGAAAATCAGGTATGACACTTGCTCTAGAAAAAAAAAGAAGAAGAAAAAAACTCAATGTCTCTGGTATTCGGGTCTTCAGATCGGGTCCTTTCAAATTTCAGGTCCAATCAATATAAAAATTGAGGACTCAATTAAAGATCCGATTACTTTAAGATATGGTTCATATCAGTTGTATTCGGGTCCATATTGGTTCGGATCTAACTATAACATACATGTAAAAAAAAATTAGGTACCATTCAGCTCTAGACTTTTTTCTAGAGGGGAGTTTGCCCTAGCAACGTTTTCTCTCGGGCACATCTACCCAGGCGCCGCACACCTCTTCACCGCCGGTCACGATGGACTCACGGAGCGAGCTCTTCTCCACCGGATTTTCCTCCTGAGAAGATATGATTCTCACTCTCGGGATCCCGATTGGGTTCACCCGAAGACCCGTCTCACCGCCGAGTGATGATTACTTGCGATCTCGATGTCGACGCCCTAGCCATCGCCCTCTGCCGTCTGGAGTTTTTCCGTCAGAGCTTTCTCTCATCATCAATTCCTTAACAGCCGGCCAAAGTCTGAATATAGAGAAGCCAACTCCAGTCCCTCCCATTCCGAAGCCACCCGATCTGATATCTCTGGAGAAGGGAGAGGCCCATCAACCACCGAAGCCTCCAGATCCGCCTGACCCTCCACCGTAGTCCCCTTCATCGATGGCAACTCTCTGTGTTTTCAAGGCTCTACAGTTTATCTTTCCACCACTCAGCTACCCGAGCAGGCATCTCTCTTTATCCCATCACCATCGCTGGTTCTCCCTATTTGAATCTCAGTATGCGATGGAGCCACCAGAGCAGACTTTGGATCTGCTATATCTGCCTCCTCCACCCACATCGTAAAGGCACCAAAGCATCAAATCTATCGCCCTTTCTCCTCGTTCGGTCAGAGCAGTCTCGGTGTACCACCATATCCGGCTAACTTATGTTCTTCACTGCCTTTTCTCTCGCCTAAATGGCGGACCTTTCACTGGCACAGTCGGCTCTAGCTTGGGATCTTCCGTCAACGGAGGTCACGCTTGCTTCTCCGATCTGTCCTTTATTTTGGGCTTAGCCCATTTGTTTGTAGCAAATCTAGACCCAAACATCTCTCCAAAATATGGGTTTTGTTGCAAGTTAACAACTTCCTCCCTTTGGGAGATCAGTTTACATTTCCTCCCTGTTAAGGGAGAGATCAACTCCACTTTCCTTCCTTTCTAGGAAGAGATCACTCTCATGTTCCTCCTGTTTCAAGGAGAGAATCTGTCCATTTTCCATCTTTTCAACATATGGTTTTTCTTCGGTAACAAAACCGAAGAAGCTTTCCAAATTCCTAACCATGTTGTTAGTATGTTTAACGACCCTTTCTAGATCTGTTTATGCATCAAAGAAACAAGGAAAGAATTGGTATTCAAAGTCACATTCTAAGGTGACCCAATTTCTTATTTCTGGCTATGCCGTGAAGTCTACATCGACGCATTCAAAAGTTTCTTTGTGTTTGTTGTCGTCTTATCCCCTAATTTCAAGTGTTTTCTGTTTTTCTGCATTAGGGTTCTATTGTATTTCATCTTTGAACTTTAAAGAAGCCGTCTCTTTTGCAAAGAGTTTCTATCTTTTGTATGATGTAACAAGTTAAGATTAATATATCAGTTTTGTGACCAAAAAAAAAACAAACCATTCAGCTCGAGTATATTTTGGGTATAAAATACCTGAATAATCGGTAAACCTCAAACGAATCAAATTTACAGTTTACCCATAATTCTAAAACCAATTTCTATTCATAGCGAGAATAATTTAATTAGAAATTTGCCCATGATGATTTCTTTCCAGTTATAGAAAGAACAATTTATAAATAAATAAAAAGAGTTTTTGGCCTTAATGACACTTCTTGTCTTCGATATGGCAAGACTGACACATTTCTCTGGGGTCATAAACCACATGACACTTCCATCTTGGATTTGTCTGATATGCCTCTACAGAGACGCCTCAGTCATATTTCTGCGCGTGGACGGTATTATTTATATTATCCATAAAATATATTTTTCTTTTTTATGTATATTCGACTGCGCGTGGGAGAGGGAGGGGTGTTCCAAGGACTGTTTCATATTTTATTTCTATGACCCACAATTAAAAACAAATTGTTAAAATTTATAAATTAATTTGAAAAGCAATCGTTTTATCTTTACCCTCTTGCTTCGTCGGGAGTAACGCGAGGAAGATAAAGAGATTCATATAGCAGGCTTATCTGAGAATCAATGGCGAGTCGGAGAGATAACATTGATGCCTTCGCCGATTCAGGTAAGAAATTCCCAAACTTGGATAAATTTCAATTTTTCGGGATAAAGTGTGAAAATTATGCGCGAAACCCGATTTCGTATCAGAACTTGGAATTTGTTAATCGATTTTCTGTGCATGTAAAGTGAACAAGTTTATCGTATTGATTTGGATTTCGCCTGATTGGGTTTTGGGTAATGTTTTCGATTGGAGGAATATGAAGCAAGTAATCATTTATTCGATTGTGAATTGCTTGGAAAAAATTATTAGTTTCCGTTTTCTATTTTATTTTTGGTCTGGTTTTAGTATTCCCGCTTTGTTGTATGAAATCGAACACGAAAAATTGTTTGTCGGATCTAATTTTAAATCGGATATGAACGTTCTATCCCTTTATGGTCATTCATATGAAGAATGATTGACTTGTTTTTTATGGTTCTTATACATAGTTAGCCTTGATAAAGATTGCATCCCACCTTTTGAGCTAGATGACGATGTTTGCTACCCTCAGTTACCGGAGAGGTGGTTCTGTCGGAATCACTATCCAACAGGGAGGAAACTCCATTCCTACTTTAAAACGGACTATTTAGTGGAATCATCTCTGTCATTGAAAGATCACAAGTGGGAGATGGACAAAATCATGAAGTCACAGTTCGGGAAGTTATTCAAAATACTGTTGAGGCGATTGGCATTTTCGGGGCAATTGGTACATGGTTTTCTCACACGTCAGCTGCAATGTAAGAGACGTCACGAGTGTTGGTTTATCTTCGGCCCTAAGCCGATCAAGTTCTCTTTAAGGGAGTTTTATCTAGTAAGTGGATTGAAATGTGACCCCTACGAGAAAAGCTCTTCGGAAGCGGCAGAAACTGTAATAGAAGAACACCAAGGGGAGGCCGTGAGCCTTTCTGAGGAGCAGCCCGTCGATGCACCGCAAGGTCTGTGGGACAAACCTTATTTATTAGAGAGCAAATTTGATACATTTGTTTCTTAGTTGTTTGTAATCGTTGTAAGAAGATTTAATAAACTGTTTTCTGCTTTGAAACAGTTGCTCCAAGTCATTGGGACATATTGATTGCGCGGGCCGATGGGAAAAGACGGGAGTATCGATAAGCTCATCAACCATCTGAAATCGGGGGAAAATGTAGGGAGATACGAGGTTGCCGCTAGCCTTTGTCATACTTGCTGACGGTGTGGTTGCCGTAGAGAATCAGTATGGTAAGGTTTCCCGGAAAACCGCTGAACTTGTCAAAGATGTGGACAAGTTTTAACTTATCCATGGGACCGGAAGGCGTTTGAGCTAACAATGCTCAACTTCACAGATATGGTAAGGAATAAGGGAATGAAGGATAGGGTGACAATGCCCTCGATAAGCATGCGAGGATTCCTGATAGCAATTCAGCTGCTTGCCCTTGAAACAATTCAGGAGCTACAGGCTAAGCTCCCAAGTGCATCTTCTGAGCTAGACTACACTCCTCGTTCATGCAGTGGCTTGTATAAAAAGAAGACTATCGACTACAAAGATCTCATGTATGTCGAGAGCCTTCCCGAGGTATGCATTGGAAGTAAAATTTATATTGTGCGAACGTATACATTTTTTATATGTGTATATGAACATATATAAGACACGTAAATATACTTATGTGAACGTATATATATTATCAAGTTATATAGCAGTTTGATTTTTGTAGACGACGTTAATTAACAAAGTTAAGCTACTTTTTCAGCTTACTATAGATTCCATTCTTCATGTTTCTGATCAAGAAATGGATCCTAAAACGTGGGAATGGAGTGATGATGACGAGGAGGAGGATGAAAGCATAGCTTATTTGGAGGCAATCCTGACAGAGGGGAATGCGTTCATACAGCTCAATCGTAGGTCTTGGCCCAGAGGAGACAGATCGTGGCCTAGGGTGCTGACAGCAAAGGAGATGGAAGTGTACGCGAAGAACAAAGAAGAGAAAGAACGTAAGAAGAGTGAACCCAAGGAAAGGGAAATAAGAGAGTCAGGAGCGCTGATGTCGATGGTGACACATGTCCTTCTGACAAGAGGAGCTTCTCTAGAATGGATGAAGGCTGGGGTAAGGAGCGGGAGACGGTGATTGTTGATGCCGTGGCAGAGTCAGTAGGATGTAGTAAATCTTTGTGGGTGAAAGAGTAGCGTCCGGAGATGGAGGCATTGGTCAAGAATGCCATTGACAACCTTTTAAAAAACCACAACTTAGTTAGGGTGGATAAGGCGGGGTACATGGATAGTAGAGAGAACGTGATTCCCGACGTGAGTCGCGACGTTATTCCACACGCTGGTCTGGGTATCCCTGGTCGAAGTGGGAAAAAGAAGAAGGGAAAATGCGTTCATTTTGAAACAGAGGTGCGCACCGGGGTCGAGAGTCCAATTATGAAGACTTCTCAAACAGGTCGTGGCAGTAGCAGCGTTGTCCATGAAGTCCGTACTAGGCGTTCCACGAGAATATCAGAGTCGGCTGGAAGTACCAGTAAACACCAGAAGAAGAAGACGCAGCCGGTAATGTTTTGTGAACCCGTAAATCTCTTTATGAACGTACAATTATTGTTATTTATTGATCTAAGTTTTGATGTTTATTTCTTATAGGAGACCTTTCCATGTAACGTAGCCAGAGATGTTTTGTCGGATGATTTTATTGACCAAAGTCCCAAAACCCGTGCTGTAAATGCTGGTAAAAGTGGGGTGCTCGTAAGCAGAAGAAGAGGCAGGCCACACCTCTTAAGAAAAAGAAAAAGCTTACTCAAGAGCATGTTGAGAATGACGACAAAGTTGACTCCTCGGGTTATGAGCAATCGTTGGGAGGTAAAACTCCCGGCGTTAGCGGGGTAGAGACGGTATGACCTAATCTAAGTTTGTGAACGTTCATGTTTATTTGTGAACGTGCACTACAAGAAATGTGGGTAGTAATAGCGGCTGATAAATGCTATGTTTCACCTTCCATAGTGTTTCTTAAAACATTCTGACAACGCCCGTCATTGTAGGTCGATCACTTTAGATAGCGGACTTGACGTATGCTATAGTTAATTAAACAATGATAGCGTTCTCTCTCCGCAATTGTTAATATTTATAATAACGTGTAAGAATTGTTATTAAAACTCATTAATAATAGCAGCTTGTTTTACAAAGCAAAGTATTTATATTATTAATTTATTTTATAATTACCCGAAAATTTATTCAAATAAATTTTAAATGAATTTTTTTTAATTGTAATATATTTTGTAAAATTTGTAATGATAATAATAAAAACAATCAATTCATAATATAAAAATCATAAAACATTTCCATGTTTACAAAACCATAAACCATTAAACTTAAACCGAATATCGGTATTTGATTACAAAGTATTATACTGATGACCCAAACCAAAAAAAAAAAACTTTAACCCAATGAGCTAGTACAAACAAAAAAAGCCTGCTTGTTTAATACAAACCAAAACAAACACAAACCCTAATCTAATTTACTTAACATTCTATTCATGAACAGCCGTCATCATTTCACCACCACCACCTTCTTGTTCTTCTTCCACCTTTACCATCTACGAGTATTTACTCAACCACCACATCCGTCGTCGTAATTCTTCTTCGACCACAACCTCCACCATCTTGTTTCCCGGCGAGCTAATGAAGAAACTGATTCTTCGAGTCATGGCCTCTCTGAAATCGGATCCCTCTGAAATCATTATCACAAACAAAAAAATATGATTATCACGGAACGATTTCCAGATAATCATAAAAGTGACAAAATTTAGTGAAGAAAGCCTGGGAGATTGCAGATTCGAATTGATTTAAAGCTATAGGGTTCGCCGGCGTGAACTCATAATGCAGCGGAGTCGACGTATGTGAATCACCAGGATCGATGGGTCTCGATCCGAGGCGACTGTCGCACTCCGTCCTCCTCCTCCACCTCCTCTCTTCCCTCTTCCATGGCTAGGCATCGCAAACAGAGATTAGGAGCTGGGGTTCATTACATAGATGATAACAAAAGAGATTTAGTGTGTGTTACAGAGATTGGAACAAGGAAGATTTAGGGTTAGGTAAATTTGTGTTGTATTTTAAGGGAATAGTAAGTGCGAAATGGCGAGCGAAAGAGGAAGGCGAAGGAACGCCATCTGAAAAGGAATGAAACGTAGGGAAAGAGAGATAATAAAAAAAGGAAAAGAATTATAAAATAAAATAATTGTGTCCACTAGATCTATACTTAATCAACAGTGGATATTAAACAGGTGGCAATCAATGTATTACTTTGTGAACCAATAAAAATTATGTTTTTCTAAAAGTTTAATTGTAGATATGACTTATACATATCAAGCAGCATTGTTAGCAATAAAACCAGTACAATTGCAACAAGAGCCCTAATTGGTGAAGCGAAGACATTGCCACAAGAGTCTAATTTGTGGCTATTTCTAGCGAAATGCTCTCCAACAGAAGCAAACAACACCTAAGTATGACACTCTCTGGCTACAAAAGATCCAATCTCAGACTTAAAAACCTCTAATCCTATACAATTGTGGAAAATGACTTAATAACATCAGTGAAAGCTAAAATCGATCGAGCCTTTGACCATTACCAAATAGACTCAGTAACCATAGATCATCGAAGCAACAAGAACAGATCCACGACCATTCATCACGTGAACATTCTACCTATAAATCACACAAAGATACTCGAATTTATCGAACGAAACATCTTCCTTAGATTTGCCAACTATATCCATTGGATACATCCTTTGGTTCTACAGAATCACAATTGAAATCCACAATCAGATTAAAAGTAAATTACTTGTACATGTGCGTAAGCAAATTTATAGGCCTCACGAAGATAAAAGAAAAAACTAAGATAGAAAAAATTGAGTACCTGCTGAACCGGATCTGAGTCGGTCTCCTTTGAGTAATCTGTTGAGATTCCAGCTGCTGATAACGGTGCTTGTCCGTTGAATCTTCTTCCTCCGTTTGAAATTGCGGCGTTTGCGGTTGCCGATGTTCTTACCTTTTCTGGATCTATAAGGGGAATGTCTTAAATAGAGATTTGTGGTATTTGTAAGAGGAAGATAATCTAGACATAATCTTTGATATCTACCAAATTTTGATTAAACAATCGGATGGTTTCTCATTGTTTTAGATCTCCCAAAATATTGTACGAAATATCATGCGAGGGAGTGAAAAATATTTATTTTGCCTTAGAGAAAATTGTACAAAAAGTATATCTTATTTCTTTTGACTAAAAGTTTGATATTTTAGATGTAAGACAGCGTTGAATTTTGGATCCGCAATGGTAAAGCGCCCACACTTAGCAAATTACGCGGCTAAAAAAAATTATTTTCCCGCGATAACAAATATAGCGTTTTTAATAACAAATGCTATGGAAAAACTTGTGTTCGTATACAATAGCAGAACTGTAATAAACGCTATCTTCTGATGCTATTAATACCCACATTTCTTGTAGTGGTGCATTAATGAATATATGAACATTCAATCGACAGGAAGATGTGTCGGATGACAACGTCTCTGTCAATGAAGGGAATGAGGCTGCAGAGAATCTCCCTTCGGTTGAAGAAGTTGAGAGTGTTGGAAGATCGAAGACTTTAGAAAAATCTGGAAAACGAAAAAGGCATAGCCATGGAAGAACGTCGAAGAAGAAGAAGAAGATGTCTAAGGAGGCGCTCGATAAGGTATTTTCTGTCAAATGATATTAAACACCAAAAGCATATCCATGTGAACGTACACTATGTAAAGGCGAGGTTCTGTTGTGCAGGAAGTGGCTGGTCCAAGTGCGCGGGACCATGTGGATAATGAAGAACAAGTTGACCCTTCGTCGGGTCATGACCAATCGACGGTATGGACTTAATCTGGGTTTGTGAACGATCTTGATTAAATATGAACGTGCATTAGTGAATGTATGATTATGCACCCGACAGGAAGCAGGACATACAATGGTTGTTGATGAAGTTGGCTCTACCATGGACGATGGGTCTAAGAAGAAGAAGTCGAATAAAGAGCCGCTGTTGAAGACCTGATGGCCGCATCTTATGAGTAGACCCCCAACCCATCGGCCAGTTTACATATCGATGATGGCTTGGATCCCCTGTTTACATATGGATAGCCTCCAGAGGTAGTAAGATCCTCCCGAGTTACCCTAAACCTATTTAGGTATCAAACATATCTGTGAACGTTCATTACAGTCAATATACTAACATTGTTATGCAGAATCCAGCTCGTACAACTGTCCAGGACCTTGGTGCCGCAACAATGGATGCGGAAATCGCCCAGAATGCCTTGCTGGAAATGGTATAGAGCAAACATAACTTTATGAACAATCAGACGCATCTATGAACGACCACATATATCTTTGAACATACATATATTTTGGACACATTTGTTTTGCAGAGTGCAGCTGCTACAATTGTCGGTAACCCGGTGGTGTCAGAGGCTACGGTAGATCGAACAAATGTGCAGGATCCGGTAGTCACAACAGTAGATGGAGAAACCATAAAGGCCCCCGTGGAGGAAACCGTATGTGCATAGATAAAATGTGTAAACGATCATAAATGATATCCGTGAGCGTACACTAATCTGAATATGAACCTTCATATTGTAGGAATCAGTTCAGGCAACTGTGGAGGAGCCACGCGAGGATGCCACTGCGTCTGTAGGGCAGGACAAAGAAGGACAAGTAACTGAAGAAGAGCCCAAATTTCCAGAGTTTGGTGAAGCAAAGGAAGACCCCTCATATCGCTCGCCGGTCCAGAATTTTATGCCTCCAGTTGTCATTCCCCTTAATGTGGTACCCCTGAATGTATTCTTGGTAATCGAAGTGCCAGACGATGAAGAAGTCCCAAATGTACACACAGAACCAAAGGAGAAATGCGACGGGGAATACCCTCGGAGGGGAGACAGGTTGAAGACTCGGAACCCGGAATACGAGTCCCCATTCGTCAATCTGTATAGACCGAAGAGGTTAAGTGAACGGACAATACACCCTCTCGACAATGTGACCTACGATGAATCACATGATGCTATTAATGCCGCCGAGAGATTTGTAGGTAGAGAGTAAGTTACCAAAACTCGTTTTCGCTAATTACTTAATTGAGTAACTCTTAGAAGGGATAAACATCTACCTTATCACTTAGTGTTTCTCCATTTCCACAGATGGTAGAAGAAATTACGATTTCTGGGTTGATTTTAGGGTTTCTTTGTTGAATTCGCTTTGGAGTCCCGTTCTAAAAAGGGGTTGCATATACAATCCGTTTTTTTTTGTTTCATTCGGGTCTGAGTGTGGTTTAATTAATGACTAGTTGCCATTGAATAAAAAATGTGGATTTATGTCCTATCGATATTTATTACTTTCATCTTTTCCCATAAAGGGTCATTAACACGTATTTATCTTGGTGTAGTAAGGATTGACAGTCTTTAAGAAAGCAAATAATTGTTAGTTGGTGGTATGTCTAATCAAAATTTAACATAGGCCGTAATTACTCTCTCCATTTTAGCATTAAAATGTTATATTACTACACACCTTTAACAGTTTCTTTCCACTTCTACCTATTTCAAAGTGTCTTATTGAGTCTAAAGAAAAATGCGTCAACTACCAGAAGCACTCCAGCTTGACGTCATCTACCGTATCGCTTGATCAAGGAACATAGTTGACCTATTGTCTATTGGTTCCGTAAACAAAAATTTCTATGAGTTGGCACACTCGCCTGAGGTACTCAAGGTAGCCAACATCGACCACTTCATGTTCAACTCCGAGAAGGTCCATATAGGAAGCACGGGCAGGACTTTCTTCGAAAGATAATGATGCATGTTCTGCCAAAGTTCTTGTTTGTTAGATTTCTTATTAGCATAACGATAGATATATACATATGGTAGGTGCCTAGACGAAAGAAATCCAACATCTTTCCTACTGGAAGGTATACGTGTTGCCTTCGTTGAACGCAAATACAATCGGGCAATTACCGTTTTGCAATGTGGCCTCACGGCAAGTCCATACAACATAATTACTACTGGAATGTGCCACTTAATGGCCGGGAGGTCGGACGAGGGATCTTCTATCTTAGAGACCTTGCGTTGGTGGGATGATTTAGAGTTTGCGGTGTCAGTTGGGTGTTGTATTGTAGACACGGTTACGGATATAAGGGAGTGGGATCCTATGAGGCCTTACCTTGGGTTCTACTGAACTTACAGCCCTCCGCGCTACTACGGGCCTGAGTGCGAATGCGGATTTGATTATCCATGGGAGTTCGACTGTGAACACTGTTTCGCACATAACGTGGCGAACATGCTAAGGCTTATGTGGTAAAATGTTTAAATCAGCATTAATCGGCGTATGTATCTACATGTTTTGGTAAATAATGAACGTTCAAAATATTATTGGGTAAGTTTGCAAAAAGTAACAGTAGACAACATATGAACGTCCATAATAAAATATGAACGTCCATAACGACATGTGAAAGTACATGGTATTGAAATGAATGTACATAAACACAACATGAACGTTCATTTCAAAAGGCTCCGGCGATAAAATATAGTGATTACACATGAATGGCGATATTATAATACATCCTTACAGGTCAACGTGCGTACCAAACTTATGCACGACCATTCAAAAAGCACCCGACATTCATACATAGTGATAACAAACTTATGTACGTACATGCCAAAACCTGTGAACGTGCATAACAAACTTATGTACGTACATACCAAAAAGGTGAACGTTCATACGTACAACCCCCCAAGCCCATATCAGATAGGATTCTTGCAATTGGTCATGTTATGCCCGGGCAGGCGGCATCTTCCACATTTGTTTGGCGTCTTTTTCTTAGTTGACCCAGTACCACCCTGCAAAGATACACAACAAACGTCGTAGTCAAAGGTTCTTGTTCGACCTTTTTTCAAATAAACTTAACAACTTACAAAGAGTTCGAAGAAAGATCTCTTTCCATTAGTTGGCGGCCTTCCAGGGGGTCTCCTCGTATTAGGTGGATGCAGGTCCATATTTTTCAGCTCCTCTGGCACATACTCATCAGCTTCAGATGATTTAGACACGGGTAGTACGCTACCCGCATAAGCGCGCTTCCATGTCTCTAAAGCATACCATTTGTGACACAGAGTCAAGGGGTTCATTTTCAGAAATTTTTTGGCGGCAACTGCGTGGCATCAAGGTAGCTTTAGCCTGTCATAAACCTTGCATGTGTATTCACCAATGTTTAAGGCAACATGGTATATACGATCGGTCAGGGATGTAACTTGCACACTCCACTGTGATGCTTGAGTAACCACCAATTTTATAGAATCCTCCGCCAACGTATGCATCAACTTATCCACCTCCGGGGTCACTATCGACTGACTCTTCGCAGCCTTATTTTGTCTGAGACAAAACCACATCACAATCATATTATATACCAACTCTCGCTGTGAATGCTAACTATGTCTGGCAACATAGAAAACCAAATCTCTTTGCAAATTCTAAAGTTCTAAACATGCATTTAATTCAGGTTTGTTCGTTCACAATTTCCCTAAGCCAAATCTCTTTGCGAATATGTAATTTGCTCAGCTTGGTTCTTTTCTAATCAATTAACCAACTCTCGCTGCGCTAACAGATCTGATATCAATAATCTAAGTAGCTAATTCAGATTATGTATTAAGAACAACCTAGATGAAGAACTAGATGTTTTGAATCTAATTAATCAATCAATCTATAATTCTATGAAATCCCTAATGAGAATCCATAAATCTAACAAGAAAACTACTCAGACATGGCAATCATAACAATAGACGTAATCTAAGTAGAAATCATATAAAATCAAAAGAGTAAGAACAAGGGATCGAAATCAAGTCTCTCTCGAGTACAAGACCAGCCCCCAAATCTCCTAATATCTCTAGAACAAAATGTAGAATAAACTTCGCCTAAACAATCGCTCAAAAACCTAATTAATAGTCTAAAACACGTTTTGGGGTCAAACTGTAAATATGGAAAACTTCTGGGTAAATCTTGCAATTCTCCAAAAGCTATATTTTGACGCGCAGGAATTTCGTCCTTTAGTGGCGTCGAGCGACACCACTTCAGCGTCGGGCGACACTCAGTGCAGACGCACCCAGTGAACTCTGTGAAATCCATGTATGCTGCCAAATCACTCCAAAAGCTTCCAGAATCATCAGATAAGGTCCAAACGTACCTAAACCTGCAAAAGACTCTAAAGACTCCAAATACAAGGTTAAAGACTCAATATATACACTTATATCATGGTTGAAAACCTGTAAAACCATGATATATCAATTCCCCCACACTTAGCCTTTGCTTGCCCTCAAGCAAACAGAGAACCAAAGTATAGAAAAGATGTTTGAAAACACAGAAACTCATTTCGTCTTAGGAACATTCACATTCACTTTGTAAACCACTGAAAACATCCCTGCAGAGATCAAGACCACAATGTACTTCCCTCACAGTTAGAAATTGTCCCAAGTAAACTCCAAAATCAGATTAGGATATTCAAGTTCACCACATTAACCTCTGTATACAATTAGGTACGGTCTCACAGAGGGAGTATCAATCAGAGGACACATGGACTCAACTCAGTCAGTACTTGACCACCAAACTGTCGGTTTCTGGTTCCTTTCTTTTCCCTTTCTCCCTTAGCACTGATTTTTTCCCACTAGGTATCATTTTATTTTTTCTATCAGGGCTCTTCCCTTTTTATTCGGGGTTTAACTTTGGACTTTTCCATGGATACACAAGAGGTAATAGGGGTCCCTACCACTCCCTTGACCACTTTGAAGCTACTAGCTTATCCTCGGTTTTTATCTCTTTTTTTTACTTTCAAGGGAGGGGAAAATCAGAAACCATACTTAGACAGGATTATAGGCTGTGCCAAACACATCAGAGGAATCCAACCCAAAGATACCAAGCCCCTAAGTGAGAAAATAGAGTCAAGATTAAAAGTGAGGCTAGTGATAGATCCTCTGAATACATGGTTACATATGGGTGTCCTTGGTAGGTTGATCTATGTGTGGTTTTCTAATAGACATAGAGCTCATGCTAGTCCATCCAATGGTCACTTAGTTCCTGTTCTAGCGAAAAATTTCCTCGAAAAATCATAGTTTCATACACATTTTGACTCAATAAACGAGTTTGAAAACCAAGTGAAAACAAGGGACTGACTCTAAGAAAACAAAGCACAATGTCAGTAACCACCTCCCCCACACTTAGACTGCATTGTCCCCAGTGCAATCACAGTACGGGTTCGGAACAACAAGGCATAAGATAACCGAAACTTGGAGAAACAGAAACCTTACTTGTGGTCGGAGTCAATGTCGACCGACACCCAGCCAGTGTCGAGCGACATCAGTCTTTGGTCGACATCCACATCCTCCTAATTGAGCGTGATCGATTTCAGTCCGTGTTTCGAGTTTGGTGTCGACCGACACTACGGAGTATCGACCGACACTGCTGTCTGCAACCTGTTCTTCACGATTCTGACACACAAAAACCAGAAAAATCAAAAGACACAAGAACAAAAACCAAAAAGAAAAGAGAACTAACCTACAGTGGGTTGCCTCTCACTCAGCGCTTGTTTTTAGTCGTTAGCTCGACTGTGGCAGATGGTCAGATGTCAGGTGGTTTCCCTAAAGGCAGAGCGTGCCTTCGCGAAATTATCCTCATCCATGGTGGCATATATGCATTTTGTGCGTGAGACTGACTGAGGAACTTTGGAATGACAGCAAGATCAGGTGGAACATTTCGTTTCCTGACTCTATTTCGTGCAAAATCATCATTAGATTTAGCATACTTAAGGTCAAAGAATGCGTACCTTGGCTTGGTCAGATGTGGCCTAGGTGTGATGTTTGGAGCTTTCTGCTTATGAGCAGTTGCAGGCTCTGAAGTTGTTAGAGTAGATTCCTGAGGAACCACCATCTTCTTTTCTCCACTATCATACATTGTAGTTCCACCAATCTGAACTTCTTCTTTTAAATGACCATCAGTGGAGATCATCTTTTTTTCATATCTCTGCACACAAGGATGAACTCGCGAAGCATCAGCTGGTGGAGTTTCATTCAGCTTCTTATCCATCACCACCATGCATTTGACCACATTCTGCTCATGTTTAGACCTTAAAGGAACTCTTGGGAACGGTATAGGAGGTTTGTAGACCCTTTCCTTAGCAAAAACATCAGATTTGGGCGAAACTGGTTCTGCCTGACAGTAGTGTCGACCGAGAGTGTCGACCATGGTCGATTTCCCTTCGTCGATCGACACCGAGAGCTATAGTCAAGATATCAATGTCGATCTCATTCGTTTTCGGTCCGTCAAAACTCTCGAACTCTGGGCTTTCAAGGGGTGTGAACCGACACTGAGGTGGAGTGTCGGGCGACACTGAGTCTGCAGCTATGGATTCTCGACTGTTATCCACGATTTTCACAGTCTTAACCTCAAATTCTTCTTCCCGAATCAGCCTATCTTCAACTTGAACTGAGATAGCATTGACGTGGGCATTTTGAGTATACTTCCCCTTGATTGAGCTTGGAATCTAACCCACTTGTGTATCCATCTGCCTCATATGAGTGTTCAAGAACTCAAACTTCTCATTCAGATCTTCATACACATCATCAAGCTTCTTGTTGAAGTCCACAGTGGTTTTTGTCTACCCCTCAAGTAACAGCTCCATCATAGCTTCCAATCTACTCCCATAGGCATTAGTAACAGGAGGTGTCTGATAAGAAGAAGCTCCATAGTTCCTTGTGAAGGAATTGCTATGCTGCTGCTGGAAAGGCTTCTGAGTGCCATATTTTTGAAATCCAGCTCCTCCAATGTAATTCACAGCCTCTTGTGCACATTCTCCAGTCTCAGATGCCTTATGTGGCTGTATCTTCCCAATCAGAATGTTGTGGAAAAAGTCAATCTTATTCCACATCTCATCTATCTGTGAGCTGTCAGCTTTCCCACCATTCTTCTGTCTCTCAAGATCAGCATTCTTGACACTATTTCTAGTGACCAAGTTATCAATAAGCTTATTGGCTTTTTCTGGACACTTAGTGTAGAAGTTTACATTGCTTGCTGCGTCCATAATCATATGATACCACAGATAAACTCCTCTGAAGTAGATACACAACAACTACACCTCAGAGAAACCATGGTGTAGACAATCTCTTTGGTACCTCTTGAATCTCACTCAAGCTGCCTTAAAAGGCTCTGTAGATCCTTGCTTGAAGGTCAGAAGGTCCTGTCTGAGCTGATCGGAGCAAGCATCATCATAAAAGTATCTCAGGAATTCCCTCTTCACTGCATCCCAAGTAGTCAGAGTCCCAGGTGGAATCTGATTCAGCCAGTTAGCAGCTTCTCCTCCAAGAGAGTGAGGAAAAAGCTTGCAGTGTAGGTAGTCATAGCTCACTCCACTGTGCTTCATTCCAGTGACAAGAGACTCAAAGTCCTCTATGTGGTCCATAGGATGCTCATGTGGATATCCCTGAAAGGGGTGTTGTCCCACAAGTGTGTAGTAGGAAGTCTTCAGCTCAAAATCATCCCTCTCAAAAGCAGGAGGTACAATCGCAGACTTGTTGGCGTAGAACGCGTCAGGCCTGTTGTAGTCAGCAAGAGTCCTCAAAGAGTCCCCGGCAACTGCGCCAAAAACTTGATAGAGCAAGAATTAAACTCTATTCTAACTGCAAGTGAACAGATATGCAATCGTAGTACAAAGGGTATCGAATCCACAAAGACTCTAGTTTCACACGATAGATTATATGTATTCGAATTAAGCTAAGCAAGACAGACGAAAACAGTAAACAAAGAAAGTAAGCAAACAATGTGATCAATTAAAGAAGGCGCTAGACTTAGGGAAGTTCTCAGGAAATCAGGAACACAGATCTCTCAAAACACCTTATGCATCCTGAATCAACACAACAACATTCAGGTTCGTCATCCTATCAGATTTCTGAACCTTCTTGTTGCTCCCGCGAAAGGTGTCTACCGACACTAGGTTGGTGTCGATCGACACTAAGTTCTCTTGGTCGTTGTGTCCTTGCAGAAACAAGAAAAACTCGAAAAAGAGGTCAGTAAACAAGAAAAGAAAATACTTAGACTAAATTCTAGTACAAAATCTATAGGCGAACTCATAGAGTCTCCAGCAACTGCGCCAAAAACTTGATAGAGCAAGAATTAAACCATATTCTAACTGCAAGTGCACAGATATGCAATCGTAGTACAAAGGGTATCGAATCCACAAAGACTCTAGTTTCACACGATAGATTATATGTATTCGAATTAAGCAAAGCAAGACAGATGAAAACAGTAAACAAAGCAAGTAAGCAAACGGTGTGATCAATTAAAGAAGGCGCTAGACTTAGGGAAGTTCTCAGGAAATCAGGAACACAGATCTCTCAAAACACCTTCTGCATCTTGAATCAATACAACAACATTCAGGTTCGTCATCCTATCAGATTTCTGAACCTTCTTGTTGCTCCCGCGAAAGGTGTCTACCGACACTAGGTTGGTGTCGATCGACACTAAGTTCTCTTGGTCGTTGTGTCCTTGCAGAAACAAGAAAAACTCGAAAAGAGGTCAGTAAACAAGAAAAGAAAATACTTAGACTAAATCTATAGGCGAACTCATAGAGTCCCCAGCAACTGCGCCAAAAACTTGATAGAGCAAGAATTAAACCTTATTCTAACTGCAAGTGCACAGATATGCAATCGTAGTACAAAGGGTATCGAATCCGCAAAGACTCTAGTTTCACACGATAGATTATATGTATTCGAATTAAGCAAAGCAAGACAGATGAAAACAGTAAACAAAGCAAGTAAGCAAACGGTGTGATCAATTAAAGAAGGCGCTAGACTTAGGGAAGTTCTCAGGAAATTAGGTACACAAATCAATCACTCAATAGGATTCAGATATCGATGTTCTAGAACTAGAATCACAATCATATAACAAACCAACTCTCGCTGTGAATGCTAACTATGTCTAACAACCTAGAAAATCAAATCTCTTTGCGAATTCTAAAGTTCTAAACATGCATTTAATTCAGGTTTGTTCGTTCACAAATTCCCTAAGCCAAATCTCTTTGAGAATATGTAATTTGCACATCTAGGTTCTTTTCTAATCAATTAACCAACTCTCGCTGCGCTAACAGATCTGATATCAATAATCTAAGTAGCTAATTCAGATTATGTATTAAGAACAACCTAGATGAAGAACTAGATGTTTTGAATCTAATTAATCAATCAATCTATAATTCTATGAAATCCCTAATGAGAATCCATAAATCTAACAAGAAAACTACTCAGACATGACAATCATAACAATAGACGTAATCTAAGTAGAAATCATATAAAATCAAAAGAGTAAGAACAAGGGATCGAAATCAAGTCTCTCTCGAGTACAAGACCAGCCCCCAAATCTCCTAATATCTCTAGAACAAAATATAGAATAAACTTCGCCTAAACAATCGCTCAAAAACCTAATTAATAGTCTAAAACACGTTTTGGGGTCAAACTGTAAATATGGAAAACTTCTGGATAAATCTTGCAATTCTCAAAAAGCTGTATTTTGACGCGCAGGAATTTCGTCCTTTAGTGGCGTCGAGCGACACCACTTCAGCGTCGGGCGACACTCAGTGCAGACGCACCCAATGAACTCTGTGAAATCCATGTATGCTGCCAAATCACTCCAAAAGCTCCCGGAATCATCAGATAAGGTCCAAATGTACATAAACCTGCAAAAGACTAAAGACTCCAAATACAAGGTTAAAGACTCAATATATACACTTATATCATGGTTGAAAACCTGTAAAAACCATGATATATCACACATTCCGTAGCCACGGAATGCCTTCAATGGAAGCACCAAATGCGAAAAACAAACTTTGAAACCGCTTAATCATCTTCCCATATTCTTCACCATCAACGCACTGCAAGTTCTAAACCGTCCCTGGATTTTCCTGGCGCATCAAATACAAATACGCCGGAAGTAACTTGTAGCTGCCCTCTGCGGATCCGTGGATTGCCTCAATAGCCAACTCTTATGCTCTCCACGCTTTCCAATATGACACAGTAATTGACAACTCCTCCATCAACATTAAGGGCAGGTCTCTCGGCCTAGGTCCAGTTTTTCCATTCCCATACTTTTTCTTCAACAGCTCTGCTATAACCCGTTCAGTAGCATGCTTGATGTTCTCGGTTCTCGAATTAATGTCGCAAGAATGGTGAAATTATACTTTCCTTATCTCAAAATAAGAAGAATAGGGAACCACTTTAGCGTAAACCCTCCAATCATACCGAGAGTCAACGCATTGCATAACTACCTTATGTGGTGTGGACCGCGGAGTAAGAAAGTGAAACAGCCTCTTTATAGCATAAACACACATAGTTACCCGCAAATCCTTCTTGGTTTTGAACAACCGCCCAACATATATTCCATCATCTTCGGCTAGTATATCAATATCACCGAGGTCTTTCCCACCTTTTACCTCGTCGTCAAACATAGGTGGAGCATCTTGCGCAAACATTGTAGCTTGATGCGGATATCCTCGTATATATTCTGCAAGCTCAACAGCATACCACCTGAAGGTGTGGGCTCCTTTGTGTTCTGAGTTAGAGAAGACACCATTTCCTCTTGCTCGTTATCCGGTTCTTCAACATCTACGAACGCCTTATTAAGCTGTTGGGTCCATTAAGTTAGATCGAAACAATCATACTCTCCTCCAGGACCTGCATCAGTAGGTGTCTATTCAGTAGTTGTCTGCTCAGTAGATGTCTGTTCAGTAGATGTTTGTCCAGTATGTGTCTGTTCAGAAGATTTATTTCCAGTAGGTGTTTGTTCAGCAGATGTACCTAATGTTGTTACTAGCTCAGCCAGTGTCCAAGACACTTCATCTTGCTTAGATTGTTGCCATAATACCTTTGGTGTGAAGCCATTCTTGGAACCAAGCACATTTGAACTGTCCAATATACCTTATTAACATGAGGATTTTGACACGATCCAATTAGTCTTTCTGATCCATTCCAATGGATCCTTATTCCAAGAACTTTCAAGGCCTTCTCCCATGTCTATTGTTATATTTGACTTCCGACCCAAATCTTGACAAGACTTTAGCGTCGGAACGTCGTTTATGAGATTAAGTATGTTATCTACATACAATGTGAGAAATGTAGCTACGCTCCCACTAGTCTTCTTGTAAACGCATGGTTTCTTTCCTTTCTGATCAAGTCAAAACTTTTGACCACATTATCAGAATGCTGATTCCAACTCCAAGATGTTTGCTTCAATCCAGAGATGGATTGGTGAAGCTAACATGCATACCCAGCCAATTTTCGGAGTTGGGGCTCACCATCGCCTCTTTGAATTTCGCATGCTCGTCACTTTTCAATGATCAACAGATCACGACAATCGGCTACGAGAAATCACTCTCGAGTTAGTGACGGATCCTTTCGGATCTGCGAATTTCAGGCTCCATAGGTGTAGATTCTACAACACTTTGTAGATCTCACCGCTGCTCTCCCTCAACAGGTTGAGCAGCCTCCTGTGTTTATCGAATTTCTTCGATATGTACTTTTACTCCCACTGTTCTTTTGGAAAGTATGATCTTTCTTAAAAGACACAGTTCTGGACAACAAAAGTATTAAGCCTTGGTTTCCCTAGGAAAACCAGCGAGGTAGAACTTATCAGATTTGGGTTCAAGCTTATTAGCTTTCATCCCCAAATGATCAGAAACAACTTGCTTGAAAAACTTCCAGTCCACATCCAATGTGGTGTCTTTCAATTGATTCTGATTGAAACCCTTTTTTGCGCAAAGACAGACATTTTAGATAGTATTCTTAAATGATTATGGAAGATTCGTGTGACCAATCATTAATCGGAGCATGTCTAATAAGATCCGATTCATTCTGTCAGATGATCACCCAATTCTTGACTCAAGTATTTTCCTCCGCGATTCAATCGAGGATCTCAATACTTCTGTCAAATTGGTTCTACACTTCATCTTGGAACTCCTCAAGGGATTCCTGCTCGTGTCTCATCAAGTGAACACAACCATACTTATTGATGCCATCAATGAGGTAATGAAGTACAGAAGATTTCCTTTGGCACCAATGCTCATCGGGCCGCATACATCAGTATGTGTAAGGCCCAATAAGCCTCTGGCCCGTTTCCTTTAGCTCTGCTAAAGGGGCCTTAGTCATTTGGTCCAGTGAACAGAATTCATTTCTCAAATGATTAATAATCGAATGAGTCCAAAACTATGGAACTTCTGAATCCGCTTCACTCTTCATGGTTAAACGACCATGCCAAGGAAAAGTCGAGTTCGAGTCATCAGACTTAAACCTTTAGTATTTATGTTATATTCAAACTCATGCTGGTTTAAGATATAATACCCATTCCAAATGGGGTGCTACCATATGATATTTCATTAAGATCTAAAGAACAAAACTTGTCTTTTATCAAAAAAATTGAAAAACATTCAAATTCTTACAAGAAAATGAAAGACATTTCTGCACAAGGCAGATACATAGTAGCAATTACTTAATTTCTAAAACCAAGTATGAAAGGCTCCTACAAGTGGAGAATCTCTACGGCTCATGCAGCAACCATTGCTTCATACCAGACACGCAGTTCCACTTGTCCTTTCTTCAACGTTCTACTGTTGCTTAGGTCCTGCATATTTCCAAAATATCAGTACCACAACTAGTATCCAATACTAATGTAGAACTTGAATTAATAACACAATACCTTAAGAAGAAGCACCATACATCTCCTTCATCTCTTGTGAATCTTCCAAGAACTTAATGCAATCTCTCTTCCAATGCCCTGACTCATCGCAGTAGAAGCATTTTCTAACACCAGATGGGCCTGACTTGGGCTTATAAGATGATACAGGCTTATCCTGATTCCAAATCTGGACGGCCCTGCCTTCACCCTTGTTTTTACAAGATTTCTCAAATCTTTTACCCCTTTTGATGTTTTTCTCTGCTGTTTTGAGCATGCCATGCAGCTCAGTCAACGTCTTCGTCAAGCCTTTCTTGATATAGTTCTTAATGAACTTATCATAGCTTGACGGCAGTGACTGCAGAATGATGTCAGTGGCCAACTCTAAGCTGACAGAACATTCCAGTTTCCCCAGGTTATCAATGTAACCCATCATTTTAATGACATGAGGACTCATTGGAGCATCCTCTGGTAGCTTGCACTCAGTGAGAGACTTCACCATCTGGAATCTCTCAACTCGTGCCAGATCCCGAAACTTCAGTTTCAGGCTGGTGATCATCTCTATTGGCGACTCCACGTTCTCGTATTGACTCTTCAAGTCCGAGTTCATGGTAGCCAACATCAGACCACGCACATCTACCACATCAATATAATGCTTATTCCAAGCATCATATACTGCATGCGAGCGATTGGTCCCAAGCCTTTCTGGAAGAGCTTTCTCAAGAACATAGTCCTTGCTCTCCTGCTTGAGAATGAATCTCAAATTCCGATACCAATCCAGGAAGTTGGATCCATTTAACCTGTCCTTCTCAAGGACGGATCGCAACGAGAAAGTAGTCATAGACATAAGCTGAAATCCAAGAAAAACAAAGATTTAGTTATGTATATGATGAGAAATCTTATCTAATAAGAAAACTCGCATTATATTCAAACAATGTTTCCTCTATGAATATAATGATCCAAGATCCATGCTTTACCAAAATCTGAGTGGGCGACTCGCCATCACCCAAACTTTAGTTATCTAGGTAAGAAAATCATTGCTAATTGTACCCAGTACAACTCTTGGTTGTGGATGAGACAAACTATGTCTAATCCACTCTGATGTCTCTGGGCCCAGAACTTCTGATAGCCCAGTCAAGTACAACCAATCTATTATGTCTTGTGATCACTGACAGTCGCACTGCAAGTCTGTCAATGACCATCTGCCTTACTCATGTTGCAGTGGATACCAAGGACTCCAAGATTATCTAACAAACGACACGAGTCTTGACAGTAGACAAGATTGGGCAAGACATCAAGGTTACTTGATATTTATTTGAGGAAACTAAACCCAAAAATTTAGCAAATCAATCTCTACGGTCATGTAATTGTTGATGTTTAGCACTGCAAATCCATCAACATAACTACCTGCCTTACTCACGTAATTGTGGACACCAAGCTCTTGGCTAGACCATCACACAAAGAAATGAGTCTTGACAGTTGACCATATTGAAGCTAAGTTTTGATCAAGGTTTTAAGTCTAGTTTGGTTTCTGCAAATTCAAGGTTCAATAACCAGAATTTCGAGCACTGTATCGATCGACGCAGACTATGTCTGTCCATCGACACCACCAAATAAAACCGGACTTCAATAACCGGTTAATCCAATTAACCCGGTTCATTGAACCGGTCATGTCGATCGACACAACCCGTGTGTGACGGTCGACATAGACCTTAGCCGAATACAGTTTTGATAACCGGTCCATTCCAATTAAACCAACTTATCAGATCAAACTGATCTTAACCGTTCAAATCGGTTTGTACTAATTGCGATAACTGGTTCAATCCAATTGAATCAATTCATCCAATTTTAAACCGTTTTAACCAGTTTCAACTGATTGTGATGACCGGTCCAATTCAATTGAACCGTTTTATCCAATCATACTGATTCAACCCATCGGTTCATGCTAATTGAGATGATCAGTTCAATCCAATTGAACTAATTCATCCAATTTAAACCGATTTATTCGGACTTAACCAAGCATGATAACTGGTCCAATCCAATTTAACCGATTAACCATTCGCTAAGTCTGTGTCGACCGACACTCACTTGTGTCGATCGACACTGTACCGAATCTGCTCTGTGTCGACCGACACTCAACCTGTGTCGATCGACACAGTAGGCTTTCGGTTTTTCTTCGCGAAAAACCCTAGCCGCCGATTCTGTCGAATTCGCCACTCTGTGTCGACCGACACACCTAGTGTGTCGATCGACACTGTGCGAAATCACAGATTCGATTTTGATCAGAATTGATCTAACCTGTTCTAATCAAACAACCTAGTTTGCGAATCTAAATCATCAAATTCAATAAACAGGTTTGATTCAATGATAAAACCCTAAGGCTCTGATACCACTGATGGAACTAGGAGCCAATTCTACCAGATTCAGAATTGTTGTCATGTTCCTGAAGCCTAAGATCTAGGGTCTAGTTAATTGAATCATGGATCTGATCTCGTGTTTACCTGGAGATTGGCAGCGGAAGATGGTCAGATAAACGAGATCTCTGGAGCGCCTCAGATGATGCGCCTCTACTTCAGTCCACACGCACACAAGCTGGAATCCGCCGGGATGCTAGTGCCGGTACTCGGATCTCCCTGGGAATTGAGTTTTAGAGGTTTCTGTGTTTTCTCTCTGAGAAAAACTGTCTAGGCGGCGCACCGTCTATCTACAGGTCGAAATACATAAAATCACTTATATATGTACCGACCACGACGTAAACCGAAACATCAGTTTCGGTTTCGGCCTTGTGTCGACCGACACACTTAGTGGTGTCGATCGACACACCTCATCAAAACTCATATTCGATGTGTATCCAATACACATCGACCAGACCATATGCCAATGATCAATCCCATACGAACTATGTCCAACTTGCTTAGGTGTGTGGCCCTGTAGGTTCACACGATACTGGAAATGAGTTACAACTCATTTGTCATAAGCGGTTTCTAGCAAAACATTATGACTACCCAGTATCACATGAATTGTCCGATCTCGACAATACAACTATCTCTAGAGTGAGTACAATGTGATTTCAGGACATAATCCCAACAAAATCATGTTTCACTTTTTCAAATAGTGAATAAGTGTTACCCGATTAAATTCAAAATCAAAAGTATTAGTTTTGTAAAGGGTCAATGAGGTGAATATACATGGATGTCTCTTTATTAAAGATTCTACCTATATTAATGAAACAATTAAGAAGGCACAAAATTTTGGACGATTTTAACCATAAGAAGAGGATATTAGCGCGTGTGTCAGGCATTAAATGCAGCAGGATTCTTGTCTGAAAATCTCATGCTTCCCGAAGTCTTGCAGCCGCCTAAAAATGTCACTATCAACAAAAAATTTAATGGCGTTAGCATATGAAATTGGTGGATATTTTTGGACCACATATTATGGAAAGGGAATAGTAGTATCTGCAAACACAACCTCCTCCTATATTTATATGCCATCGCCATTACTGTCCCAATCATAACATAGGTAGTTGCTATTAAACTCTTATGTTTGCAAGAAAAAAACAGAGATAAAGGTTGGAGAAACTGGTGGTCACTAAAGAGTCAAAGGTATTGTTTACACATTCTTTCTTCAATAAATTGTTTTGTATGTTGTTGGAGACGATTTTTCCGGTTCTTCACATTGAATATGACTGTTATTATGGCAATAAATTGTTAACTTTGTTGGAAACAATAAAAATGTCCAATGATCTTGGCAGGTACGTCATGGCCACCATCGTCTAACTCATCTCTAGAAGCCTCTGTTGGAATTGTGTCCAGTAATCTCGGTACTGTCTCTAGAAAGTAAGAGTATGTCAATGATCAGACATAAGTCATATAATACTGGGGGTCATGATGGCTTGCTAGAGTCCGCTCATGATCTATAAGTCTTGGACTTATTGCCTTTATTATATGATCCCATATGGGTCACACGCCTAAGCTAACGGGAAAATACGAAAGAACGGTTTAGCAGAAGTACGGTAAAAGTGCTAGGCATTTACTGTACTTAGAGAGACTAAAGGGCCTGATTAAATCCAAGGGATTTAATCAGAACTGAGAATTGGGCCCAAAAGCCCATGAGAACTAGAAGGGATTTTAATGAGTAAAATCAGACCTAGCTCTCTAATTTTTCTCAGCACATCTGCGCCTCCCTCCTCTCTCTCTGCGCCTCCTCTCTCAGCTGGTCTAGCAGCCAAATTTCCCGGTGTGCGTGTGTGAGCCTTTGGAGGATCCATCTCTTGGTGGTTCTGCTGATCTCTGACCCTTACCTCCCATTCCGCTGCAAAACAAGGTAACAGGTGAGATCTATTATGTTTCTGATCAAGAGAACCTAGATCTGCATGTTTAGTAGGATGAATCAATCTGAGAATTGAATCAGGAGACACTAAACGATCCAACAGCCTCGTCGTCACCCTCAGAAACAGCCTCAGCCTCTGTACCAGACAATTCAGACTCAGATTGGCCGGCAACATCTTTAGAAGCCGGAAGATCCATATTATCCTACAACAACATTGACCAACTCAATTAGTAACTAATTGGATAAGAAGGAGGATGAGGATATCATACAAGAACAAGTTCCAACTTGTTCGACCTGGAAGATATCATTTACATGACTAGGGACTTGTTGCAAGTTTACTCCAGTAACATGATCACTAATATCCTGGAGAGACATAGGCAGTTAAACAAAGTTATTAGACAAATGTATAGAAAGATAACAATGTAACATAAGCATTAATATACTAACCCCATCTCCCTTGGAGGCATAATGTGCAATAATGTCTTCAACAAACATTTGGCGCTATTAGAATTAGTATGCTCCTCATTACTGGCTACTACCTTGTCATGATTGGTGTTTGTTGGCTGAGGTGTACTTCTAGCAACGGGTGGTGGGGGCATGTTGGCATTTCGCGGATCATCGATATCAAAGTTAAAAGTAAACCAGTTCTTCATACCCTCCAAGAAAACCACATTGTTTTCAACCAATTTTGCAAACAATATTTCACAAAACTTCACCTCCATTTTCCGTTCATACTATTCAAACATGGAAACCATATTGTTACGTAACTCAGAAGAACGAAACACTCCATGGGAAAATGAACCACCTTCCTTTGAGACATCAACAGGCGACCTACGAGCTCTCCTAACACCCTGAACAGGACGACCATTAACCTTGGAAGTACGACAGCATCCATGTATGGGCTTGTTACGCCTTCTCTGTCGTGGATTGCCGGTGAACTCAGACAGTTTACATCCACCAATGAAATGTTCATTCCTAAACTTGTATCCATCACGTATAAGCATCAGCATGTGATCAACACGAGGATCCTCCTCCTCGTCGGACTAAGTAAGGTCTTCAGTTCACAGGTCAAAAACAATCCCTGGCCGAATTACACTTTCAGCTGGAACCTGGTAAGCATCAGAAATATATATTAGAGACAGTTGAATAGTAGATGTTGCCATCAAAGTTGGCAGTAAAGTAGTTAAAAAACAAGTCAGATGACAACACTTCAAAACAATGAAGTTATTACAGTTAATATAACGTGAGCAATACAAGACTTGGCAAATAGGAACATTAGCAGTTATTACAGTTAACATACAAAAACGATGGGGCTAATTCACGTATCAACTAAATCAAACGCAGAGTAAACACATAACATCAAGTATCAAAATCGTTAACGTAAACATTACATACAAGTTAGCACCTAACTGAACAGATAGGAACATTAGAAATTATTACCGTTAACGTTCAAAAACGATGTTTCTAATTCGACTAACAACTAAAACAAACGCAGAGTTTACCCATAGCATCAATTCGATGAAGTAATAAACTAATTGTTAATCAAAATCTTTAACAATTCAAGATAACATACAATTAGCACATAACCAATATAGCTACTAAAAACGTAACTTTGAAACAAGGAAGTCTGTTTTTTGATACACGTTAACCCTATCTCCCCATAGTTCCTCACCGGCTGCTATAAGTCGACTAGGAAGCTCAATCTCGGACATAGCTTATTCTGTAAAGGAATGAAATAGGTAAAGTATTGCAGAACGCGAGAAATCAGAGATTGGGACTATTTACGAAACTTACCGAAGTCTAAGTAGAAGAAGAGAGTAAAAGCGACTCTTTGTGATTTGATCCGAACGAAAACGATAGTTGGTAAGAACTAGGGAATTTTCAGTGATTTTGTGAGAATATAAGTTAAGGATTACGGACCTTAAAAAGTTTAGAACAAAAAGGAAAGCTATATTACACTCGCCGATTTGTCCGCCACACATTCATTACAAATTTCAAATTGACAAATCAAAGAAAATATCTCCTGACACACGCAACATAGGCTCTCATCTAGGAATAATAGAGTCTGTGTAATTTGATATATTCACCTCAGGGTTACATGCGTCAAAAATCCCTCATGTTTGAAGAGCACGCACTCACTGTTGAAGGAGCCTAATTTCAGAAGTTTTCATGCATATAGAATCCAATTATCCTTTTGTAAATGCTATGTGATGCAGCGCATCAACGTTAATTCGGGCTTTTAACAACAAACACTTCTAATGGGCTTTACGTGTTTGCCAAGTAAATAGTTTAGATTATTATTGGGCTTTTGTTATTAGGGTCTAGGTTTGTTTTCATCGTTTAGTTCTCTCTTTATAAACATGTCGCTTAGGGTTTTGTAAAGTGATCGATTTATTGAATATAATTTTGAGCTTTCTTAGCCGACGAGCGTTCTTCGCACGGGGAAGAGTATTCCCAACCCTAATTGCCTCTTTCGTTGAGAGTATCAACGAAACGGCAAGATCCGAGCTAGTTCACGTTCATCTCCTAGAGATCTCGTGTTCTTTCTCGTTATATAGTTTCCGCTCTCTATCAGTTGGTATCAGAGCCAAACGGTCCTTCGTTTCAGTTTGATTCAACGAAATCACCCACCCTTTCCATCCACCGCAGCCGGAGATGTTTCGCGCTCAAAGTTTCGATAACCAACGGACCAATCGTTGGGAGTCTGATTTTCAGGTAGAGATTCCAACGTTTCATGGTGATGTTACAGGAGATGCTCTCTTTGAATGGATCGCAGTAGTTGAAGCGGTGTTGGAATTCAAAGAGATCCCTACGGCTACGTGCGTTCCGTTGGTGGCTAAGCAGTTTCGCAGTCACGCCGCCTCGTGGTGGAAGCAGCTCAAAGCCACGAGAAAGAGAAGTGGGAAGGAACCGATTAGGTCATGGGACAAGCTTACGAAGCAACTGCGTAAGACTTTTCTTCCACATAATTTTGCGCGCAGTGTCCATGACGTTCGAGACAACGATTTTAGCGGCACCAAAACCCGTTACCGTAACGGAGACGATGAACGGAATCAACGACGGGATATACTTTACGACCAACGTTTCGACAATAGCCAAAGTAACCACCAATCTTTTCTTAAGTCTTCTAAAAAAGACTGGGCTATGCGTCACAACGAGCTCCGCTTGCAGCCGAAGCACTTTCGAACATCAAATTTTATTACGGATTATCAATTGGCGGAGACAACCTTCAATAACCATGTGTCGTATGTCGCCGAGTCCGATGAAGGGTTTGAGAAGATCATCATCGCTAACACCGTGAAGCGCGACACCCACATTGAGCTCTTGCGTCATAATCAAAGTGATCGCTCGTTGTTTCTGGGTAAAGAGGATCGTTCCCGGGGAAAATTCAGCGAGCCAGTTTTTTTCCTTGCCGATAAGGAGAAGGTTTGTGATGTTTCCATTGACGAATCAGGTTTAGTGACACCCCTAGAAGCTAAAAAAGAAGAAGATAATGAAGACTCTAATCCAAAGGAAAATAATGAAGCATTGAGCAATTTCGACATGGTGGAAGAAAAGTTGAGTCGTGTGATCGTTTTTCATACAGGTGGATCCAATCAGAATTCGAAGGTGGATAGACAAAATTGTTGGACAAATGGGACATGTTCTTGCAATAAAAAAATCGCCAAGAAAGAAGAAGATGCGAGTCCGGAGAAGAGAAACCATGAAAATTTTGTGGCAAATAGCGATAAACGTATCGATTTCGAGCCACCAGATCCTCGTCGCAGCAAGTTAATTTTTCGCAGCCGCAACAACGATCTCTCGAACGAGATCGATCGCACGCAAGTTGTTGATATTCACGATGCTGAAATTTGTGATGAGCATCAAGTTCGATATCATGATCAAAGTTTGTTTCTCCAAGTGGAAGATAAAATCTTTATAGCGATTTTTGGTGATTCAACTTTTGGTAATTCTGATAAAGAGGCCGAGCCACCGGATCGTAGCGATAATTTTTTTCTGCGAAGTGGTGAGCCAATGTTCGATACATATATCGATGGAGATCTAAATTTTGCTGCTTATGGAGAAAACGACAATAGGTTGCTTGTTGTTGAAGAAATTGGTAAGACTACACCCCTCTTGGTCCTTCATCAACATAGAATCACAAAAAAAAATTCTCATCTTAGCTACAAGGAAAATCAAGAGGATGACGACATCAACGTGTGCAGTTCAAGGTTTTTGTATTTGGCTATTGAAAAAGAAGTCCCAACAAGAAGTTCATGTGCTCATCCAATTCTCGAGTACAATGGACACATGTATGTGGGAGGTCAAGTTCCTCGTAGTTATCGCGCAACTCGTAATCGGTTGATCGTTACCGAGCCTCCAGATCGAGGTCGTAGCGAGAATTCATTTCGTAGCGGTGACTTAACAGGTTCTTGCAATTGGTTGCTGCTATGTTCTTTCTTGACAGTCCCTCGTGAAACTGTCCCAAGGAAGATTGCGTTCGAGCTTCGTTACGGCTTGGTTTCCTCGTCACCAACACTGTGGCTTTGCTCCACCGTTTGTCTCACAACGGTCTCCAATGATGACTTCACCGAGGTAGTATTGACAAAATTTCAAGGTCCATATTGGCAGCCTGGGTGGATTATATTTGCCTTATCCAACCATTTACTGTTTTGTATGCGCCTATACGACCATGTGTTTTGGTGGATGATGCTGGAATACCGGTTTGTTAAGCAACAAATCATAATTTCATCTCCAGTGCGGGATGGATTATTCGCTTTGCTATTGCTGCAGTTTGTGTTATCCGGTTCGTGGCAGTCGTCTCGAGCAACGGTGAGGCTGGTGTCATATTTTTCTCGAGGTGAATTTTTGATTATCGTTACCTACACCAGTATTGATTCTGCATTTTTCAAGTCCTCCATGATGTTTTTCGATCAGTTCCTTGCTCTTGTTTGTTGTGAGAATCTTGTTTTAGCCAGAGGTAAACTGTCAGCTTCGAGTTTTGCTTCTAAATGCAAGCTTGAAAAGAGTAAAGTCGATGCAAAGACTATGTTGTTCGTTTACCGGGTTGTCAACAACAACATCCGTGCTGTTCAAGGGGATTTAGACGCAGCTAATTTTAGCTTCACTATTCTTTTGACAAGGGGACGTGCGACTTGGAGCATGAGTAGAGTTTGTGTCACAGGGCCCTTTTATGGTTATAATGAAGTGGCGGAAGATGTGACACTAGGTGGTGTTGACAATTTTGATGATCATGCTACTAGACTTGGGAGGAAAGTAAAAGTCGTTCCGAAAGTTACACGTTGTTACCGTCGTGGCTCCAACTTCATACTCACGATAGTTTTATACACATGGAGAAGTCTAAGATTTTGTGGCAATTTTTGTCTCTGGTGACTTTTGTGTTTCCTTCTCCCAGGTTTGTCGACGTGTTGGTGGTGCTATTCTCGATCACATCTTCTCATGTTGAGTTGTGTAGTGGAATGACTGTCAGATTTATCATTCATATTGTTGCTGGTCAGAGTAATAAGATTCCTAAAGCGGTGACACATGTCGTGTATGTCTCCCACACTCGTAAGTCTATGAATACGAAACATACGTGTGAGGAAGATATATATGAATGGATCATCTATAATGGTGATCTTCCGACACATTCGGCTTGTGGAGTTTCTACCAAGCACACCAGAAGCTTGTATCGACAACATGTGGGTTCCACTAACACATACAAGATAGTATTTGGTGAGAGTAAGGTTGCTGGCGAATCAAGTAAGTTGTTGTCTGTCATTTTGGGAAAGAACATCCATATTTTCCATCGGTGCAACATATATTCAAGCATAAGTGACATGATCGTGTTTATGGGATGTCTAAAAAATCATTTGTGTCGTATTACACGCTGGACATATCTCGTTACGGTTCGTGTGGTCATTGTGACGTCTCGTGACCCGTTTATGGGCGTTATGATTCTTCCACTGGAAATGCTAGACGATGTGGAACTCAAGGTGAGTATTCACAGTCTCCACAACATGTGGCGATTAAAGGTTTTCAACGACATCTACAACGTCAATTTTGTGGCAAAATATGCTTTTGAGTGCACTCGAGTGATTCACTGGACGAATAAGATTTGGGAAACTTCAAACACGGGAGACGAGATATCAAAGAAGACTCTTCTGATGAAGGTTTGGGAGCTGATATTACCGTTCCGATTCGAGGTCGAATCTTTCGAACCCGGAGGGACTGATGCAGCGCATCAACGTTAATTCGGGCTTTTAACAACAAACACTTCTAATGGGCTTTACGTGTTTGCCAAGTAAATAGTTTAGATTATTATTGGGCTTTTGTTATTAGGGTCTAGGTTTGTTTTCATCGTTTAGTTCTCTCTTTATAAACATGTCGCTTAGGGTTTTGTAAAGTGATCGATTTATTGAATATAATTTTGAGCTTTCTTAGCCGACGAGCGTTCTTCGCACGGGGAAGAGTATTCCCAACCCTAATTGCCTCTTTCGTTGAGAGTATCAACGAAACGGCAAGATCCGAGCTAGTTCACGTTCATCTCCTAGAGATCTCGTGTTCTTTCTCGTTATATAGTTTCCGCTCTCTATCACTATGCAATAAACTAAAGTGTTAGTTTTGCCATAAATCCTAATAAAAAAATATGGCAGGCTGCAACAAAAGCAAGCTCTACCTCACGACCTTCGCCGTTACCGTGATCCTCTTGACGGCAAACCAAACCACGGAAGCGCATTTCAAGGGTCTCTGCACCCAAACCGCATACCTAAATTTGTGTCGGCCGCTGGTTAAAGGGTCAATTCCCAGACGAGCCACGCGCAGCCCGATTTGTGCTCTCGAGGCTAAGACAAAATTGGCGATTGCAAACGCTGTAAGGCTCGAAAACAAAAACCCACAATTTGCGATTTGCCACGCGACTCTTAAGAACGCGGCCTTTAATCTTGGCAAGGCGAAGAATAGCATCAAGAAACGGAATGTTTTTATCTCTGAAAATGTTTTTGACCGCGACTGTGTCGGATTACGGCGTTTGCGTCAACGCGTTCATAGACTCGCGTCAAGTTAACACAGTTAAGAACGCTGCGGATGAGCTGAGGAAGATGGGAACTAACTGCTTGTTTCTTGCTACATTGATTAGATGATCGAACCACACAAAAAACATTTAGCTAATCGTTGACATTTCTTGATCATCATTAATTTGTGTAATGTAATTATAATAGAAAGCCATTTCTTGATTCTCAATCGTTGACAGATTTCAACAAACTTTTATTACCAACAAGATGGTTTTGCCGATTCTCAATCATAGAAAGAGCCTATTCTTATTACCAACAAGAAACAGAGCTTTAAGAATGCAAGTGCCCCTACAAGACTAATAATGTCTTGCCTGAAGGAAAAAAAAATAATAATGGAGAAGAGAGATGGAACAGACCTCACTCTTCCTGACATAATTCATCGAGTAGCTTCTGTGTCGCTTCATTAACCTCAACCTTTTCCATCTTCAGACGCTGGCGCATAGCAGGGTGACTCTTTCCTGCTGCTGAATATGTTCTAATCAATGATTCAAATATCTCAGCGCCTATATCATCTGTTCCCTTCTTTAAAATCTCCACCAAATTCTCAGCTCCATTAACATCTTTCTTTTCTTCGAACTGGCTCATCAAAGCACTGATTGTTTTCTGTGACGGTAACCACTTGCCACCATCTCCTTTGCCGATAGAAACTGCTTTAGATATACATTCAAGTGCTTGAGCCGTATCATCGCTATTTACATAGTAATCCATGAAGATCTCCCACGTTTTAGCATTGGGCTTTCCTCCTCTTCTTGGAGCTTTCTCCTTGAGCTCTTTTGCTTTTTCGATAAGACCTTCTTTTGCATAAGCTCCAACCATCACATTTACGACTCGAATGTCATAAGTAGAACAGTTAGCTTGCCATTCCTTGAACAGTGTCTCTGCACCAGGTAAATCTTTCAAGTTCACAAGCACTTGTATCATGTTCAGATACGCTACATTTGTGGTTTTCGGCATAGCCAGCCTCAACGAACGCCAGATCCTATAAACTTCAGTTAGTTTTCCCAGTCTTCCATACAATGTAATAAGAAACTGATACGCCTTAAAATCCCTGTCCGTGTTTTTCATCTCAAGTTCCTGAAGGGCCTTCTCAGCTTTATCAGATAGTCTTGCATCAACGTATATAGATGCCATATTGCTGTATGTAGTCCAATCTGGAGCAACTCTACCATCTCTATTCATCTCTTCGATGACTCTCTCAACACCAGAAATATCATTAGTAGCAGCCAATGCCCTCATCCAGACATTGTATGTGTAAGAATCCGGCATGACATTCTCGGCCTTCATTTCTTGAATCATCCCGGGAACCCTCTCAGGCTGTCCCGTCTTTGTGTAAAGGGTCATGAGGCTGTTATACGACATTGAACTAACAGTAATGTTGAGCTCTTTCATCTTGTTCAGTAGACCTTCTGCTTTCTCTGTCATCAACTCCTTGCAGTAACAGTTCAAAAGAGATGCATACGTAAGCTCGGTTTTAGATGTTTCCGGGAGAGCAACAAAATAAGTCTCCCCAGCAGCAATTCCACGAGCTTTGGCAACAAGATCGAGATGGATTGCTTGATCACTCACCGTCTTGTTCATTCCTCTCTCCTCCATAACTTCAGAGAGCTGCAAACCCAAAAAGATCTACATTTGAATCTCAAAGCAGAAGCGTAACTAAAGAAACAATCATTACACAGTGAACATCTAGTTTTCAGTTTCGAGATCACACTGATTTCAAGAGAATTTATATCTGCTCCTATTCCAATTTCACGAGAAGAGATCCAAAAATTACCACTTAAGGAATCTACATGTATTCCGTAGTTGAAGTAAATGGTTGTACAATTGAGAATCATTGTGAAGCGAATCCCTAAGAATCGAAAATGCGATCTGCAGGAGAAAGATGAAACCTTGAGTGCTGGGTAATAGAGGCCACGACTTCGAAGCTTCTTGATCGTATCTCCGACTTCCCATTTGAAGACGTGCTTAGTGCCCTTGAGAAACTGATTCAGTTGCTGCCGAACACATACCTCCGATCCGCCGTCCTTGAAGAGACGATGGTAAAGCGGTTCGTCGAGGTACTTCTTCGTCGATCTCTTTACAATGTCTCTCGGTCGGCTCAGATGTCGCAAAGCCATTTTCCAGTCGGATCAGTAAGAAATGAGAATAGAGAGTCTATGTCACTGAGGTTTTCGGTAAACCCTAATTGACTGTCTGAGAAATAATTGAGAAGAAAATAGACAATGGACCTTTTAATGGGCTTGAAAATTCATTGGCCTACATGATAACTATAAATATTGGGCTTTTGAAAAAGCTTTTAAAATCTAACGGCTGGTAAAAAACCTTCTTGTCAACTTCATATTATTAAACAACATAACTGATTACACATAATACTAGTAGTATGATTCGCTCGCCACCCTATTAAAATTTATTAATAATACTAACACAAATATTATTAAACATAATTTTTATAAAAACTCATCAAATTAATTTAACAACAATAATATTATAAAAAATATAAATAAATTATAATTATATATTTATACATACAAAATAAATATAAATATTTCTTATCTAAAATATCTTATCATATCTATATATAATTTAATTTTTTTATAAATAACATGTATCTATTATATAAATTTGTATTATTTACAACCATATTTAGTAATATTTTAAAAAATTCAATAAATATTTTCATATTTATCATCTTACTTTTTTATCGATTACGGATATCTTCAAAATAAAATCTTCATAAATATTTTTGTATTTATCATCTTATTTTTTATTTTTATCGAATATTATATATATCTCCAAAATAAAAATTTAAAGCTTTATAAATATTTCATCTTTATCATCTTATCTTACTTTTAAATTTTTTTATCCAAATTTATGTATATCTCCAAAATAAAATTAAAACATAATTAAATTATCACTATAAATTAAAGATAACACAGTAATTTTCATTAATGACAAAATTAGTAATCAGCTGTTTTGAGAGTGAATATAATGTCAAAAATATTTTTCAATTAATATAAAGATTTGATCGTGTGATATTTGATAGAGATTGATCTAAATTATTTATTTGTTTATTTGTTAAAGCATATGTGATATAAAATTTCATTATCATTTTATCCCTATCTAAATCTTTAAATTATTATATGTATTTGTTTATACTTCCAATTGCAATGTTCAACACAATTATTACATCAAAACTATTAAAAATGGAATATTTTATATATTAATGTTTACTAACATTTACTTGACGTGTATCAAAAAATATGTTATTAGAATTAATTTTTATTTTTAATAATCATTAAAATCGTATTTTTGAAAATTCGACTATATGTGGATCATACTAAATATATTAATAATTTTATTATAAAATATAATCATAGTATATTTATATTATAATAAAATATTCTGTAAATATTTTATTTTTCAAATTTTAGGATAAATAATTACTAATTTTAAATTTATACTAAAATTTATTGTAAAATAATTTTAATTATATTTTAATTAAAACATTCTCTAATTTATGGTTTTATTATAAATATATTTATAATATATATACATATATCTTTTTGTTTCAAACATATATATATATATATATATATTGTACAAATCTTGCAAAATATGTTTATTTACTTGATTTCTTAAGAAAATAATTACTAAATTAGTATTTATTATTATAACTTATTTAAAAATAATCCTATTTTAGTATACATAATAAATACATAAATCTTTATATTTAGATCATTATAAAACGTGTTCAAAAATAAAGTAATCAATTACAATTATCTATACTAATAAAAACAAAATTTGTCTAAGACGGGTTAAAAAATGTATTAATCAATTTTACTTGATATAATTTTATTTTTATTTAATAAAATATTAAACTTATTTAGTATTTATATTACTTGAATATATGATGCGTTATATTACAGTTCATGTTTTTATGATTGTAGTTTTTAAAGGGTCATTTATCAAAAGTTTAAAATATTTAGGTTATGGGTTAAAACATATATTATTTATTTCAATTAAAAAAAATAATAAGATTAATGTTACAAGTTCAAAATATAAATTAACAAAATTTAATTATATAAACACAAAAATACACTTAAATAAATCCAAAATCTTAATTTATGATTATCATATTTTAGTTACATTTGATTTATAAAACATAAAATATTCATATTTAGACCATAATAAAATGGATTAATAAAATATATTAACCAATTTCAAAGATCTATACTATTAATGAAATTTTTTTGCCTACTGAAGAAGGATTAAAAAATATATTAAACAACTGATATATTCTTATTTTGATAAATATTAAAATTATTTAATATTTATACTGTTTTATTATACGATGAGTTAAATTACGACAAATGTTTTAAAGTAAGTACTAAATTCATATTTATTGTTATAATTTATTAAAAATAATTTTTGTTACATTTTAATCAATAAAATAAACATAAAATTTATATTTAGATAATTATAAAACATGTTGTAAATATATATTATTTAATTTCAAATATCTATACTATTAAAAACAAACTTTGTCTACAAGAAAACAAGTTAAGAAGATGTATTAATAAATTTTACTTGATATATTCTTACTTTGATGAATAAATATTAAATTAAATATTCATATTATTTGAATATATGATGCGTTACATTACGGCTCATTTTTTACAATAGTAGTTTTTAATTTATCAAGTGAAATTGAGTAATATCGTATATTATTTGGATATATGATATATTCTTAATCTAATTAAATAGTAAAATTATTCAAAAATTATATTATTATAATATACATGAGTTAGATTACTATTGATGTTTTTAAAGTAAATACTAAATTCATATTGATTATTATAATTTATTAAAAAATTAATTCCATTTTAATTTATAAAATAAACAAAAAAATTATAATTAGAATATTATAAAACGTGTTGAAAAATAGATTGCTCAATTTCAGTTATCTATGTTATTAAAAAATTGTTTATTAAAAGACGAGTTAAAAATATGTATTAACCAATTTGACTTGATATATTCTTAATTTGGTAAAATATTAAAATTATTCAATATTTATACTATTTTAATATATAGTGAGTTAGATTATGGTTGATGTTTTAAATATTTTTTTATCAAACTTTCAAAATATTTAACTATTATAAAATGAGTTAAAATATAGATTATTATGTTTCAACTTTTATAAATTTTAAGCATTATCTATGCAGATAAATTATTATTATTATTATTATTATATATATATATATATATATGTATTACATTTTATAAATCAAACATATGATATATATATATATATATATGTGTGTGTGTGTGTGTTTTTGTTTAAAAAATAATTCTTCAATAATAAATTTAATAAACTCAGATGTACAAGTTTAACAAAGTATATATTTATAAATATAAATGAATTTACATAAAAAGTAAATAAAACTAATTAAAAGTACCTAATCATACAGATAAATTTAATTTAATAAGTTTAACTTTAAGGAATGAAAAAAAAATATTTAAAATAAAAATATTAATTTAAACAATAATACATAAGTATAATATTTCCGTAGCTACTCAAAAACCCTAACCCTAAAAAACCCCTAAAACTCTAATTAATAAAATTCAATTACTGTAACATATCCAAAACTAATATTCAACACTTATAAAAAAAAATTCAAATCATATTTTCAAAAATTAACTTATAACCTTAAACAAAACCCTTTAAACCCTATATACTAAATCATAATCATACTCTAAACCAAAATCTTTCAAAAACTATAAATCAAAACAGAATAATTATTTATATATACATGAGACTAATATTTAAAATCTATAGTATAAACAAAACTAATACATAAAACTAATATATCAAACTCTAAACCCTAAAAACCCTAAAACTCTAAAGTATAAAAAATTCTAATTAATAAAGTTATAATTGTTAAAACATATTCTAAACCAATAATACTTATAAGAGAAAAATATTTTTAAATATATTAACTTCTATTCCTAAACACAACTCTTAAACCTTATATCATAAAACATAATTATATTCTAATTTTTTTATTAATCATAAGCTATAAAATTAAAATATAAAGTATAAAATTATTATTTTTAACTCTAAAGTATAAAATTATTATTTTTAACTCTAAAGTATAAAATTATTATTTTTATTAGTTATTATATATATACTTAATTTTATTATTTTTAACTCTAAAGTATAAAATTATTATTTTTAACTCTAAAGTATAAAATTATTATTTTTAACTCTAAAGTATAAAATTATTATTTTTAACTCTAAAGTATAAAAATAATATTTTTAAAAAATCATACCTTACACTTTATAAATAAAAATAATTTAAATATAATTTAAAATCTAATTTTAATCATTTTTATTTATTATATACTTATTTTATTATTTTTACATTATTTATAAATTTAATACATTAAAAAATTATCTATTACAATTTAAAATTTAAAATTTTAAGAATTTGTATTTTAATCTGAACTTGTCCCCCCCCCCCGAGCTCCACCATAAGTGAGAAATTACACTCGTCAATTTCGTAGTTATTGTTTTGGTAACCGATAACACGACATTACATGATCAGAAAGTGTAATTGCTACCGATTTTATTAATACATATTTACCTCCTCTTGAAAAAAGCTTTGTCCAACCATTTACCTTCCCATGGAGCCTTTCTTGTAGAAAGATGAATATTTGTTTCTTTTCCCCAGGTTTTCTTGTATTCCCAGATATGATCCCATTACACCCACCATTGTGATTGTTAAAATTAATTCACATATTTCTGCTTATTATGCCTTTGTGGTGATGTTGTCTACAAACACTTACTCCTTTTATGGAGATTAGCTTTTAATATAAAAGTTATTTGACCAAAAAAAAAAAATTAATTCACTTCATCTCGAACTCCTTCATCTACCTTGTGGCCTAACTATAGTGAATATTTCGAGAAATTTATTTTTTGACGTGAGACTCTCTTATAGTCCTTAAGGATCCGTAAAATTTTCTAACATTACTCTTTTTTAGCTTTACTGAAGAATAAACTGTCAACAGCAAAAAGCAAGTGCGATATTGAAGGACATGCCTTTGTCACCTTTAGTCATGTTAATTTTTTTTCCTCGTTTCGCTTTTTATGTTTGTTATTAAGGCTTCCGTGAATAAAATGAATAAGTATGTGGCCAATGGATCTCCTTATCAAAGTCCCCTCTCTGGGACCATGAGACCATGTGGCCACTAGTGAGAACTTTATATTGATCCGTGGTATTGCACCACATTATCCAATCGATCCATTTCGCTGCAAAGCCATTCTACTGAGAAAGTTCTCAATAAAAGCTCATTCAACCGATCATAATCCTTGCTCATATATTTTTGATTTGAATAAATATTCATTTGCAAGATAGATTATTACTTAAACCATGAAACATTTCATGGGCAATAAGAATATTATATAAAATCACTCTCTTTGTAACAAAGACCGATTGTGTTTCTGAAATAAGATTTGGCAGAAGCCCCTTCATTCGTTGACATAGAACCTTGGAAATGGTCATATAACCTAAATTACACAGACTAATAGGTTTTAATTCCGTCATCCGACTTGGTCATTCAGTTTTTGGAAAAAGACAAATATTTGTCGTGTTTATCCTTAGGTCTAGATTCCCATTTTCAAGAAAATTAATTACTAATTGACCAACATCATTTTCACAATCGGCCAAGATTGTTGAAAAAATAATGTTGTCATGCCATATGGACCTGGAACTCTCTCTATGTGCATCATGAACAGTGTTCTCCTAACCTCATCTTATGTATCTGATACGATAAGTCTCTCATTCATTTGTGATGTTATTGTTATAACCTCTTGCAAAAAAATCCTCAAAATCCTCCGGATTATTATAAGTAAATAGATCCTCAAAATATCCAACAACCACCCGTTCGACCTCTTCCACTTTTGTTACACATTCTCTTATCAAATTATTGAGCTCAACAATTCGATTTATCACGCGCATTTGTTTAGTTAAAGCAAACAAAAATTTAGTATATCGATCCCCTAATGTATATCATAAATTTCAAATTTTCTGCTGCCAAATAGTTACTCATCTATGTAAGCCTCATTCAGTTTTTGCGTAATTTCTGTAACTTCTTGTTGTGTTCTATTATTTTTTTGAGCCTCCTCCAGATCTGTCTAAAACTCATTAGTTTTATCCTTTCCACATGGAAGGTTATAGGTCCCTAATAATAAACCATGAATTAGTCATGTTCAAACTGATTTGAGTCAATCTATCTCATACTTGTTCTCGTACTGTTATATTGGCTCGCCGTAAAAAAATGATATTGATACCCTTTTCTCTTGTATATTCGCCTCGATCAATGATTTTATTGCTAGCATGCATGATATCTACATTAGATGTGTCATTATAATATAAAACTAGTCTCTATTAGCTCTTCTTGGTTTCATTGTGTATAATTTATCATATTCGAAATGGCCCATAAATTTATGTGTAAATGGATAATTTTGTTTGGTTTTAGATATTGTTGGTATTGGATTTCCCTCTAGGAAATCCGGCCTATTAACAGACAAGACAGAGGCCCGTAATTATGAGCCCATTCCAGAATCAAAGACAGACAAAAGAGCCGACTCCTTCGATGGGCCCAAGCGAAACGAACGCCCTGGCAAGTCCCAAACGATGCTGAAGCCGGAGACAATCAAGCTCGAGCTCGAGCTCGGCAGAAGGTGACGTGGAGATAGAGAAACTCGGTCTCCGCCAGTTCAACTGATCCGCATAAATCTCGGAGATCGTTACGACGACGAGGCCGAAATATCGGGACGAAGAGATCAGAGTCGAGACTATTTAAGAAGAGAAGTGATGACTCATTAAAGATATTCCAACCTAGGCTAAGAACACTTCGATTAGATAGCTCGATCTCATACTTTGTACTCTCTTCTCGACTGTGTTTGTTCTATCTCGACGATCAATCTCAATAAAGTCTTTGATTCATAGGAAACTATACCATTTCTATATCCAAAAGTCCAAATCCACGAAATACAGATTCTTAGTGTGAATCCCGGATCTCACATTTGGCGCTGACTGTGGGGACATTCTATAGTCTTTCCTATCTTAAGAATCAGATCCTAGATCCGATAGATCGAGATGAATCCCGACCAAACTGGCTCTCCCAGCGCCACACCACCAGTTGACCGCCCTCAAACGGTCGACAACGTTCCTAAGAACACTACCAGGGTAAGAAACATGGGTCAGACCGACGGCGTGTTGACGAGCTCTGCCTCAGTCTCCACGACCTCGGCACCAGCCGGCTCCGTCGCTCAAACAATCGCGACGAGCCAGACTCCGACAAATGTTTTGTCAGGAACTAATGATCCGAGCAGAAACTGGGTGTGGATGAGAAATGACTCAATACCCACCCCAGGAGGTGGATCTGGAGTAACCAGACCCAATTCGCCACTACCTTCTGCTCCACAGAGACAAGGGCCAAGCGATCTTGCCGAGATCCGTTCGATGTTAAGCCTGTTGGTAGATCGAACGAGAAACAACGAGGCAAGCGCAAGGGCCCAAGAGATCGCGAACCGTTCTCTGGCAGCGCAGCTCGACGAACAAGAGCGGCGTCTGAACGCCCGTCTTGAAGAGCTCGCCAGTCAAAGCCAAGGGGGCAGACCAACGCGAACTCCCATAAGTCCTCCACCGTGTACCCGCTTGGACTTCTCCCAGGTAGTAACTCCTCCGGGAACGTCGGGAAATTTCGGTAATACGTCAAATAGCGGCTTCCGCCCTACAATGACCCCTATCGCGATACCGACCCCATTTGGTTCGAGTTCAATGGTCACATATCCAACCGGATCAAGAAACCGACCATTACCCGGGCCACCACCTTTCCCGAGTAACTCTAACATCCGACCGAGGCAACTAGGAGGTTCTGCCTTCGCCTCGAGCTCGGGACTCCTTAACGGATCAAACTCAGTTCAGTTCCGAACGCCCCAGGTCGATCAGACGAGGTCGATCCCAGCGATCGATCTCCTCGACCCTATTTTTCCGGAACAAACGTCAGGTCAGGCACAAGTCCAGTTTGCACCCGCAGAGGGCGATGAACACAATATGCTTAGATAATACATTGAGCAGGCTAAAGCCCAGTTCAACAGTCGGAGCTCGAAAGTTCACATGGCGACGAGCGCGGCTCCTGACATCGATCGAGTGATTGAAGAAACACAACAAACACCGTTCACAAATCGGATTGCGTTTGCAAGGATCCGAGAGATCAAGAAAACCAAGTTTCCTGAATTCTCTGGGAAATCAGACCCGAAAGCCCACATCAGGGCATTCCGACTAGCGATGGCAAGGGTGTACCTTACCAATGAGGAGAGAGAGCCAGCCTTCTGCAGGCTCTTCGCAGAAAACCTATCGGGCTCTGCCCTAGAATGGTTTGTCGGACTGGAAGAAAGGTCCATCGACAACTTCACCCAGTTCATGACGGCTTTCCTCAAGCAATACTCAGTTTGAAGGAATTTCTAGCAGGTCCTAATCCAATTAGGCAATCCTGGTCTTAATTCCAAGCCTAGGATCTAAGGTTCATATAATTGAATCTAGGGATCTCAGAATTACCTGGTGATTAGCAGCGGAAGATTTGCAGATAATCGAGATCTAGAGCGCCTCAAATGCTGCGCCTCTACTGGTATCCATGAAGGATTATGTGTGTTCATAGGTTCAACTGTCAGGTTACAACCTAGCACATAATCAACTAGGATCTAGGTGATTTGCAGTTGAATCATAAACAGATCAGATTCATTACCTTGTGATTGCAGCGGATTGATCAAAGGAATGAAGAGATCTGCAAGAGCTGATGATAACCGGCTCCTCCTAGGTATCCACACTCTTACAAGCTACTGGATCAGGCTGCTAGACCAAGCTGGAATCAACAGAGAGAGAGGACGACTGCACAAGCTGAAAATCGCAGATGGGGTGTTAATTTACCCTAGACTGCGCCTCTGATCCCTTATATGGGCCCAAGGAATTATCCTAATGGCCTATTGGGATTTTGGGCCCAAGACACAAATCAGACAAAAGCCTGTATTTTGTCTGGCCCAATTCTCTGTACTAATACAGTAAATGCCTTGCATCTTACCGTATTAATTCCATTTAACTTTCCCGTTAGCTATGGTGTGTGACCCTTTGGGATCATACAATACTGGTAATAAGTCCTAAACTTATAGATCAAGAGCGGACTCTAGCAAGTCATCATGATCACCCAGTATTTATGACTTATGTCAGATCTCGACACTTATCATACTTTCTAGAGATAGTACAGTAGATTTCAGGACATTCCCAACAATCTCCCACTTGTACTGGAATCCTACATTCCCTAATCCTTTTGTCTCAATATCTCGATCTGGCATAAGGCAAGATACGTGTCATCCTTATATAGCCAGACCATGTTCATCGGACCAGATTTGATACTGACAATGCAAACGACTTGGGCAAGTCCGTTTGGGAGTGGCCACTCTCTTACCAGCTATCAAGTCTCCGATTGGCCTAGAGATATTACCTCCGTTAAACGGCAGGGACAAATCCCATCTTGTTCCATCACTATGAACTACACACTTTATAATACACCCAACCAAGGTCCTTATAGCTCCCAGTTACGAAACAGCGTTAGACAATGATCAAAGCGCATCACTCCATGTGCAGCCACATGCATGCGAACTCAGGTCTAAGGAATATACTCTATAGTCGTATATGAGAACCTCTTATGACACAGATATTAATATCTTGTAGAGTTCTCATCAGCGGGCCATGTCCGGTCATATGCTCCCCTACATATACCTATGTGTCGACTTTGATGCCGCGCATCTATGACCCCTCGAAACTTGGTCATAAGTCTCAACACAATCTAGTCTCAAGTGGTTGTTGGTGTTCCAATTTCAACAACCTTCGACTATGGACACTATGATTTATGTCATTTCGTTAAATATGGGGTTTCAGGATCAAGTCTACTCATGTACTTCGATGGCCCATATATAATGACATGAATCATTTTGGAACGATTATTTATATCACAGTTAAAATAATCCAGAAATCATAAATTTCATAAACATAAAATATTATGTTTACATGAACCTTTCAAAACAACTAAATAAAGCCCTTTACAAACTCCCACTGAAATTAAGACTACATCTTAATTTCACTTATCCTACAGCTACAGTCCGCGACTCGTGCTTAGGCCTAAAGAGTGGCTTCGTTAATAGATTAGCAACGTTCTCATTCGTTGAAACTTGCTGATCTACTTAACAACTCTGTCATTTATCTCACGGAATAGGTTATACCTACCCTCAAGGTGTTTGGACCTCTGATGTGCAGCTAGCCTCATCTATGCTGGGAATCACATCAAGTTCAGTGATGAACTCTTCTTACCAAACAACCTCTTTCGCCGCTTCCCAAGCTGCGAAATGTTCAGCTTAAGTCATGGAGTAAGCAACAGTGCCTTGCACCGCCAGACAGACACAAGATATAACCGGACTGTGACCGGAAATCATCTTTGTCTGTTGGTAACTTGCCTTTCAGACTCTACCGACTTGTAGCACCTCACTTTCTCCGTAAATCAAGAACTTATCCTAAGTATTTTCCAAATACTTGAGGATATTCATTACGTCTATCCAGTGATTCTTTGCTGGATTTGACTGGTCTTTACTTGTCTTGCTTAACATTAAAGCAACATCAAAACAAGTACGTGTCATGGCATACATGATAGATCCAATTGCCGACGCATATGGAATCTCATCCATGCATTCAAGCTCAGCAGTTATCGTAGGACACTGTTTCTTGCTTAACGTAATGCCATGTGACATTGGCATAAAACCCTTCTTGGAATGCTGAAAACGTGTAGGACTTTGTCAATATAAGAATCCTGACTTTGTCCTATCAGCACTTTTGGATCTCTATCTTTAGATCCAAAATCCAAGAACATACGTGGCTTTACCCATGTCAATCATAAAACCAACTCCCAAGCCAGTCCTTTACCGACTGCAGCATTGGAACGTTATTTCCGAGAATCAGTATGTCATCGACATACACTATGAGAAATGCAACATCGCTCCCACTTATCTATTAGTAAACGCACAGTTCCATCTCGTTCCTGTTCAAGTCAAAACCTTGACTACTTCAACAGAACGAAGATTCCAACTCCGATATGTTTGCTTCTATCCATGAATGGATCGATGAAGCTAACTTACATACAGTATAATTTTTGGAGTCCGGGCTCACTTTCGCTTCTGTGAATTTCGCAGGTTCGTCACTTTCAATGATCATCAGATCATGGCAACTAATCACGAGAAATCACTCTCGGATTAGTGACGGATTCATTCAGATCTGCGAACTTCAGGCTCTACAGGTGTAGATTCTACAGAAATCTGTAAATCCATCCGCTGCTCTCCCTCAACAGGTTGAGCAGCCTCCTGTATTTCTCGAATTTCTTCGAGTTATACTTTTACTCCCACTGTTCTTCTTGGAAAGCAACTTTCCTTTTAGAAAACAGAATTCCGAACAACCTAACTTCGTTTTCGGAATGGACGTAAAAAGTAACAAGCCTTGGTTTCCCTAGGACAACCAGCGAAGTAGCTCAACTACAAATACTCAGTAAAGACGAATTTGGATCATTTCCAGTCCATATTTATGTGGTGTCTTTCAACTGATATTGGTGGAACTATTTCAGCGCAAACTTAGATATTTCTAGAGCGTTATTCTTAAATAATATCATGGAAGATTCATGTGACTCATCTTTAATCATTTCTAATAAGATCTGATTCTTTCTCACAGAAACACCTCAAGGTTTTCTGGAGAAATGAGCTGTGAAACGACTTCACACTCATTCAGATGATCACACCATCAATGACTTAAGTATTCTCACTCGTGATCTAATCTAGAGTCTCAATACTTCTGTCACTCAGATTCTATACCTCATTCTGGAACTCTTTCGACCATTTCAAAGAATTCCGACTCGTGTTTCATCAAATGAACACAGTCTTACTCACTGAAGTAATCAGTAAAGATAATGAAGTACAGGAAATTTTCTCTGGCATTGCTGCTCATCGGGCCACATACATGAGTATGTTCAAGGTCCAATAAGCCTTTGGGCTTTTCTCTAGCTCAGCTAAGATGGGCCTTTTGTCTTTTGGTCCAGTAAGCAGAATTCAAGTCTCATAAGATATCCGATCAAATGAGCCCAAAAGTCCATAACTATGGGGTTTCTGAATCCGACTTACTCTATGTGACCAAAACATTTACGCCAAGAAAAATCAGGTTTAATTCATCAGATTTAAACCAATTCGGTATTTATGTTACATTTAGGCACTCTTTGGTTTAAGATATAAAACCCATTCCTTGAATAGGGTGCTACAATTAATATTTCATTGAGATCAAAAGAACAAAACTTGTCTTTTATCAAAATGAAAAACATTCAAATTCTTACAAGAAAATGAAAGACAACTCTGCTTAAAGCAGGTACATTGTAGCAATTACTTAATACAAAACCAAGCCTCAAAGGCATCTACAAGTGAAAACCCTACTGCTGAGGCAGCATCCATAGCTCCTTCCAGACATGCAGTTCCACTTGTCCTTCCTTCAACGTTCTACTGTTGCTTAGGCTCTGCATATTATAACAAATATCAGTGCCACAACCAGTATCCAATACCTATAAGGTAGAACTTGAAGTAATAACATGAATACCTGAGGAAGTAGTCTCATACATCAACTTCAACTCCTCATAATCTTCCATGAATTTAATGCAATCTCTCTTCCAATGCCCAGTCTCTTTACAGTAGCAGCACTTACCAACGTAAGAGGTATCTGACTCGGGCTCAGAAGACACACGCTTGCCATGATTCAAAATCTGGACAACTTTGTCTTCACCCTTGTCAGCATTAGGTTTAGAAAACCTACCCTTCTCCTTTATGAGATTATACAGGGTACTCTTCACGTTTGGCTCAACTGTCTTGAGCATATCATGCAGTTCAGTCAGCGTCTTCGTTAAGCCTTTCTTGATATAGTTCCTTCTGAACTTATCATAGCTTGACGGCAGTGACTGCAGAATGATCTCAGTTGCCAATTCTTGGCTAACTGGATAATCCAGTTTCCTCAGGTTATCAATGTAACCCATCATTTTACTGACATGAGGACTTACTGGATGATCATTTGGTAGCTTGCAGCTAGTGAGAGACTTAACCAACTGGTATCTCTCCACTCTTACCTGCTCCTGAAATTTCAATTTCAGGCTGCTGATCATCTCTATTGGCGACTCCATGTTCTCATATTGCTTCAGCAAATCTGAGTCCATGGTAGCCAATATCAGACCACGCACATCTACCGCATCATTATAATGCTTATTCCAAGCATCATATACTGCATGAGAGGCATTGGACCCGATCCTCTCGGGGAGAGCTCTCTCAAGGACATAGTCCTTTCTCTCCTGCCTGAGGACTAGCCTCAGGTTCCGCGACCAAGTCAAGAAATTTGATCCGTTCAGTTTGTCCATCTCAAGGACAGACCGGATCGAGAAAGTGTTTTGATTGTTTGTGCTAGTCATAACTGAAATTTAGAGATAAATAGAGTTTTAGTTATTTAGTTCATAAAAGAGTAATCTTAATAACTTATAAGAAAACTCGCATTGCATTCAAAATTTCTTTGTTTAACCTCATAAGAATGCAATGATTCCAAGACCCATGTTCAGCTAAATCCAAAGTGGGCCACTGGCCGTCACCCAGAAGTAGCTTTACTTGGTAAGCATACACACAGCTAGTTATATCCAATAACTCTCGGTTGTGTATTGGGCCCAAGGCCCAATACACCAGATGTCTCAAGGCCCGGGACTCCCGATGGCCCAGTCAAGGAATCCAATCTCTTACAGCCAAATAATCACTAAAGTCTGGGACTCCCAATGAAATTAGTGACTATATACTACTTTACTTACGCAAAAACAGACACCTCACACTGTAAGCCATATCTGTAATTGAATAAGCGTTAAGTAGCTGACAAGATTGGGCAAGACATCCAAGCTTGATATTGTTTTTGAGGATTTTAGGTTTTCTTTCCAAAAATAGAAGATTACTATTTTGGGAAACTTACTTATTTTAGAAACTTTCTAAATTTAGAAACATACTAAAAATAGAAATTTCTAATTTAATATTTTATTAAAGTTTTTGGTTGGGTCACAAATTATAGGCCCAATTCTTGGCCCAAGACCACAGAATTCCAATTGGCCCAATAATTTGACATAACCGAGTCGGTTCATTAATTCTGGTCCAAGACCAAATTAACTACTAAATCCAACTGGTTATTTACTAAACCAGACCAGCTCTAAATTATTTGGTCCAACCAAATCAAACTTAGACCAGCCTTCGGTTTAGGTTAAAATTCAATTTTTGAATTTAAATCCGGTTTAACTAGAAATTAAATAATACCAATTGTATTAAATAATTTCCAGCAAACCGCGATCTGGGTTAACCGCTTAAACCATAATTATCAAAGCTTTGAATTGATTTTGTCTTTAGCTTAAAAACAAAAACATAATTGATCATGACATTCACAGAATCGTAACAAATTCGATACGTGATATTAACAAAAGGACAAAATTGATTTTGACCCTTTTCAAATTCGATTCATGACTCAACTTTTTCAAACTTGTGATTGATAATTAATTAAACCATCACACGATTTTGTCCTTATCTCATTCAACAATCGTATCATGTTATACACAAGAAGACAAAAACGACTTTGACTTTATTCAATTCAAATCAAACCTAACACGTTTCTTATGAACAAAACAAAGTCAACATGTGATTTATTCCAAGCAATCACACGCACAGGTTATACTCAATTAACAAGCGATTTATACCAAGTCATCATCACGATTCAAAAGGTCAACATACGATTATCACCATGACTTTTTCCAAATCACTTAGACAAAAACGATTCGTATACATTAACAAATTAAACAAATCGATTTCTTAATTATAGGTTTTCAAAGTTTCAATCAATTTTACTCATTAAAATCGATTCATCAAACTAATAAACAACCTAGTATGATCCAAAAAGCAAAAACCTAACGACCTAGGCTCTGATACCACTGAAGGATTATGTGTGTTCATAGGTTCAACTGTCAGGTTACAACCTAGCACATAATCAACTAGGATCTAGGTGATTTGCAGTTGAATCATAAACAGATCAGATTCATTACCTTGTGATTGCAGCGGATTGATCAAAGGAATGAAGAGATCTGAAAGAGCTGATGATAACCGGCTCCTCCTAGGTATCCACACTCTTACAAGCTACTGGATCAGGCTGCTTGACCAAGCTGGAATCAACAGAGAGAGAGGACGACTGCACAAGCTGAAAATCGCAGATGGGGTGTTAATTTACCCTAGACTGCGCCTCTGATCCCTTATATGGGCCCAAGGAATTATCCTAATGGCCTATTGGGATTTTGGGCCCAAGACACAAATCAGACAAAAGCCTGTATTTTGTCTGGCCCAATTCTCTGTACTAATACAGTAAATGCCTTGCATCTTACCGTATTAATTCCATTTAACTTTCCCGTTAGCTATGGTGTGTGACCCTTTGGGATCATACAATACTGGTAATAAGTCCTAAACTTATAGATCAAGAGCGGACTCTAGCAAGTCATCATGATCACCCAGTATTTATGACTTATGTCAGATCTCGACACTTATCATACTTTCTAGAGATAGTACAGTAGATTTCAGGACATTCCCAACAATCCACACGCACAACAAATTGGACAGCAGGGATGCTAGTGCCTATAGAGATCCAATCTCTTCAGAGGTTTCTATTCCAGTTCTGGTGGCTGTGAATTAGGTTAGAAGTCAGTTTAGGTCGACCATATATCTTATATATGTCGACTTAAACCGTAACGGAATTAACCAACGATTAAACCGAATTAATCTGATTAATCCGCTAGTTGCATCGATCGATGCACTACTGCAACGATCGACACTGCCCCAGAATATTGATATCGAATGCATATCAAATATGCATTCACTGGATCATTACATTAATGATCAACCTCGTCTTTAACGCCCAGTTTGCTTAGGTGTGTGACCCTGTAGGATCATATAACACTAGTAATGAGTTCTAAACTCATTGATCATAAGTGGCTTCTAGCAAAGCATTATGACTACCCAGTATTATATGATTGTCTCATCTCGACAATACAACTATCACTTAGAGCAAGTACAATAGATTTCAGGACATTCCCAACAATCTCCCACTTGTACTGGAATCATCTATTCCCATAATCCCTTCGTCACTATATCTCGATCAAGCATAAGGCAAGATCTGTGTCACCCTTATTTAGCCAAGATCATGTTCATCGAACTCCGATTTATACTGACAAGACAAACGACTGACAATCACCTCGTTTGAGTGTGGCCACACATTTCTCAGTATCAAATCTTCGATGGGCCCTGAGATATTTATCTCCTGTTATATAGGAGGGACAAATCCCATCTTGTTCCATCCCTGTTTCTTCACACACTTCATGATACGCCCAATCAATGCCTTTATAGTCACCAGTTACGGCTGACGTTTGACAAGGTTAAAGCGGACCAATTCACATGTAAGAAAACATGATGAACTCAGGTCTAAGGACTATACTCTATAGTCGTAATGAAAACTCTCATGACACTTATATAACTATCCTGTAGAGTTCTCATCAGTGGGTCATGTCCGATCCTGTGTTCTCCAACACATATCTATGTGATTGACTTTAATACTCTTATTAATGACTCCATGAAACTTAGTCATCAGTCACCTCACATACTAGTCTCACGCGGTTGTTAATGTCCCATTTTAACAACCTTGACCAGGGACCAATCATAATTTATGTCATTTATTATCTATAGGGTTTCATGATCAAGTCACATACTTGATGACCTATAAAATGTCATAAATTACTTTGGGACTATTATTTAATAACCATTATTAAATAATACAGATGTCAGATTTCAATAACATAATCAAATTATGTTTATACGAACATCATATCATAACTAAAATTAATAACAATGACTCCCACTAAAATTAAGATCACATCTTAAGACATCTAATGCCTTTAGCAGTAGTCTGACCCTTATTTGCCCTTACTCAGCGTGTGTCGAAAGACACTGCGTCTTGCTAAGAGTAATACCAAGAGTCATTTGCACAAAGTCCTTCTTGGAATCCTGCATATTGGACATGTGCAAGGCCTTATCACTATAAGTATCTTGACACAATCCAATTAGCTTATCCAATCTATCTCTATAGATTCTTATTCCAAGAGTGTATACGGTTTCTCCCATAATTTTATCGAAAAACAACTTTCGAATCAAGTCTTAACAGACTGAAACAATGGAACTTCATTTCCGAGAAGTAGTATGTTATCAACGTACAGTACCAGAAATGCAACTGCGCTCCCACTAGTCCTCTTGTAAACATACGGTTCCTCTTCATTAATGACGAAGTCAAACCTTTTGACTGCTTTATCAAAACGAAGATTTCAACTCCGAGATGCTTGCTTCAATCCATAAATGGATCGGTGAAGCTTGCATATCTTCCTAGCTTCATTAGGATCAATGAAAACTTCAGATTATGTCATGTACACATTCTTTTCTAGAATTCCATTAAGGAAAACTGTTTTCACATCCATCTGCCAGATCTCATAACCATTATGAGTGGCGGTTGCTAGGAGAATCCGGATGGACATAAGCATGGTGTCTGGGATTAGGTTTCTTCACAGTTAATACCATGAATTTACTTGAAACCTTTTACCACCAACCTAGCTTTGTACATCTAAATATAACCATCCATGTCAACTTTTCTTCTTGAAAATCCGTTTACTCACAATGGTTTCTACACCATCGGGTAAATCAACCCAAGTCATACTTGGTTCTGTGACATGGATCCCATTTCGGATTCAGCGGCTTTCAGCCACTTTCGGAGTCAAGGCCCATCATTGCTTCTTCAAAATTCGCAGGCCCGTCACTTTCAATGATCAGTAGATCACGACAATTGGTTACGAGAAATCCATATTTCTCGGGTTCGTGACGGATCCTTTCGGATCTGCGAGCTTCAGTTTTCTGTAAAAGTCGCGCACACATATCTCATATGTAGACTTTTACCATGACCTAATTAACCAAGATTTAAAACGTAGTTAATTAAGTCATAAACCAAAATCAATATTTGGTTCGCGATCTATGTCGATCGATGCAACTTTTGTGTCGATCGACACTTCTTCAGAAACTCGCCATTTAAATGTATATCGAATATACATTCACCAGATCCTTTATAAACTCTAGGCACCACAGGTGCAGGTTCTACAACTCTTTGTAGATCCAACTGCTGCTCTTCCTCATCAGGTTGAGCAGTCTCCTGTGATTTTCGAATTTCTTCGAGTTATACTTTTACTCCCACTGTTATTCTTGGAAAGAAAGTCTTTCTCAAGAAAACATAATTCCGAGCAACAAACAATTTGTTCTCGAACTGGTTGTAAAAGTAACATGCCTTGGTTTTGTTAGGACAACCAATGAAGTAGCACTTATCAGATTTGGGTGTGAGCTTATCAGAGATTAAACGTTTTATATAAGTCTCGCAACTCCAAATCTCCATGATGGATAAATCAGAAACATTTACATTCCACATCTCATGTGGTATCTCTGTAACTGATTTCGATGGAACTCTATTTAAAGTAAACTCAGACATTTCTAGAGCGTATTCTTAGAAGGATAATGGAAGATCTAAGTGACTCATCATTGATCGAACCATATATAATAAAGTCCGATACAAGAGGAGTGAATTGTAAAACACTTTCACAATCTCTCAGATGATCACTAAATTCTTGACCTAAGTATTCACCTCCATGATATCATCGTAGAGGTTTAATACCTTTGCCAAATTGATTCTGTACTTCATTTTGGATCTCTTTGAACTTTTCAAAGATTCTGACTTATGCCTTATAAATATGGCATAACCGTACCTTCTGAAAATGTCAGTAAAGGTAATGAAGTACTGAAATTTTCCTCTAGCACTAATGCTCATCGGTCCATATACATCCGAATGTATAAAGCCCAATAAGCTTCTGGCCCTCTCATTTTGATCGTTCGCAACCTGTATCGACCGACGCACCGTTTGTGTCGATCGACACTACCTCTGTTGAAAGGAGCCTTTGTCGTTTTACTTAATAAACAAGATCCACTTTACTCATTATGATTCTCAATCAGATGAGCCCAAAAGCCCATCACTATGGAGCTTCTGAATCTATTTCTCATTTACGTGGCCCAAAACGACAATGCCAGAGAGAAGTTTGATTCGTATCATTTGACTTGAATCTCTTGGTATTAATGTTATAGTTAGGCACATTCTGGTTTAGAACATAAAGTCCATTCTCTAATGGATTGCTACTATAAAATATATCACTGTAATCAAATGAATAACACTTATTCTTAATTTGAAAACTGATATCCTTCTATATCCAAGCAAGGATTAGAAATAATCTTTCTGCTCATAGCAGGTACATAGTAGCAGTTTTAAGTTCAAAACATGCCATAAAAGAAAGCAAATGAAATAATCCTACGGCTAATGCAGCAACTCTTGCTCCATTTCCACGTATAGATCCACTTGTCCTTTCTCCATAGTCCTACTTTTGCTCAGGCCCTGCACATTTTCACAAAATATGAGTACCACACCTGGTATCCAATACCCAATAAGTAGGACTATAAGAAGTAACATTTACTTCTATAACATAATACCTGAAGAAGAGGTCTCGTACGTCTTCTTCAGCTTCTCATAATCTTCCAAGAATTTATTGCAGTTTCTTTTCAAATGCCCATAACCATTACAATAACGACACTTAACATCTTCAGAAGGACTGGTTTTAACCTTAGGAACATGGCCAGACTCGCTTGGATTCACAATCGAGCTCGTCTTGCCATCACCTTTGTTCTTACCAAGTTTCTTAAACTTTTTACCCTTTTGTACCATAAGGACATTTGGGGTGTCCTTCTTGATGTTAGGTTCAGCAGTCTTAAGCATCCCATGCAATTCAGTCAACGTCTTCGTCAAGTTGTTCATGTTATAGTTCATAACAAATTGATCATAGCTTGACGGCAGTGACTGTAGAATGATGTCAGTAGCCAACTCTTGGCTAATGGGACAATCCAGTTTCCCCAGGTTATCAATATAACCCATCATCTTAATGACATGAGGACTAACTGGTTCGCCCTTTGGTAGCTTGCACTCAATCAGAGATCTAACCGTCTGGTATCTCTGAGTTCGTGCCTGCTCCTGAAACATACTTTTCAGGCCAGTGATCATCTCTTTTGGCGACTCCACGTACTCATATTGCTTCTGCAATTCCGAGTTCATGGTAGCCAACATGAGACAACTCACATCCACCGCATCATTAGAATGCTTATCCCAAGCATCCTTATCTGACTGCCAGGCATTGGCTCGGTACTTCTTGGGGAGAACTTTCTCAAGGACATAGTCCCTTTTCTCCTGTTTGAGAACGATTCTCAAGTTCCGATACCATTCAAGAAAGTTTGATCCATTTAACTTGTCCTTCTCAAGGACGGATCGCAGGGAGAAATTGTTACGATGGTTTGTGCTAGACATAGCTGGAAAAACAAGGGAGGTTTAGTTATGATGTTCAAGAAATGAGAAGTCTTAACTTTTAAGAAAACTCGCATTATATTCAAACAATGTTTCCTCAGATGAATATAATGATCCAAGACCCTTACTTCACTAAACTTGAGTGAGCCACTGGCTATCACCCAAATTTTAGCTATCTAGGTAAGCAACAACTTTGCTAGTTATATCCAATATAACTCTTGGTTGTGGATTGACATCTTATGTCCAATCCACCTGATGTCTCTGAGCCCAAAACGATTTTGATGGCCCAGTCAAGTAAACCAATCTCTTAAGTCATGTAATTGTCGATGTCTTGCACTGCAAATCAGTCAACACGATTACCTCTGTCTTACTCATGAAATTGTGGACATCTTGCACTGCAAGTCTATCGCACAATTAGATGGGTCTTGACAGTTGACAAGATTGGAAAGACATCAAGTATCACTTGATATTTGGTTGAGGAACGGAACCATTTAAAACGTTCAGTTTTATTATGTTTTAATTAATTGATTTATCTTGATTTGGTTCTGTGATTTCAGGTTCCATAACCTAAACCATCGAATCTGATGTCGACCGACACTAATTTAGTGTCGATCGATGCAGAATAACCAAAACAATCCGCGATAACCGATCAATCCAATTGATCCAGTTTTGAGTACCGGTCAGTGTCGATCGATGCTACATTAGCATCGGTCGATACCAACCCAATCGCAATAAACCATTCTTAGCGTTTAACCATCATTAACCAAGCTCGATAACCGGTCCAATCCAATTGAACCGATTCATCAATCTCGCGAGGTTTGTGTCGACCGAAACAACTCTTGTGTCGATCGACACTAGGCGAAACATAATTTTATTCGGGTTTTCGCCCTGTGTCGATCGACGCCGGATTGGCATCGATCGACACCATGCGAAAAACCCTAAATTTTATTCGGGTTTTCGCCCTGTGTCGATCGATGCCGGTTTGGCATCGATCGACACCATGCGAAAAACCCTAAAACATTTTTCGAACAAAACCCTAAACTAGGTTACTTTGATCAAAACGAGTTTTAGCATGCTTGTATCAATCATACAGAGATCCAGATTCAACCAATCTAATCAACATGCTACAGATTCAATGGAACCCTAAAGCTCTGATACCACTGAAGGAATTTCTAGCAGGTCCTAATCCAATTAGGCAATCCTGGTCTTAATTCCAAGCCTAGGATCTAAGGTTCATATAATTGAATCTAGGGATCTCAGAATTACCTGGTGATTAGCAGCGGAAGATTTGCAGATAATCGAGATCTAGAGCGCCTCAAATGCTGCGCCTCTACTGGTATCCACACGCACACAAACTGGACAGCAGGGATGCTAGTGCCTATAGAGATCCAATCTCTTCAGAGGTTTCTATTCCAGTTCTGGTGGCTGTGAATTAGGTTAGAAGTCATTTTAGGTCGACCATATATCTTATATATGTCGACTTAAACCGTAACAGAATTAACCAACGATTAAACCGAATTAATCTGATTAATCCGCTAGTTGCATCGATCGATGCACTACTGCAACGATCGACACTGCCCCAGAATATTGATATCGAATGCATATCAAATATGCATTCACTGGATCATTACATTAATGATCAACCTCGTCTTTAACGCCCAGTTTGCTTAGGTGTGTGACCCTGTAGGATCATATAACACTAGTAATGAGTTCTAAACTCATTGATCATAAGTGGCTTCTAGCAAAGCATTATGACTACCCAGTATTATATGATTGTCTCATCTCGACAATACAACTATCACTTAGAGCAAGTACAATAGATTTCAGGACATTCCCAACACAGTTTTCATCGAGGAAAAGACTACTGAGGCAGCCCTATTTGGCGTCTCTCAAAAACCCGACGAAACACTTCGCTCGTACATCGACCGATTTAAGGAAATAAAATCCAAAATCGCGAACCCACGAGACGAGGTAGCTATAGAAGCATTGAGACGAGGACTATGGTTCTCAACCAGATTCTGCGAGGAAATAACAGTCCGCGAACCACAAACGCTCGATGACGCCCTCCATCGCGCATCGGCCTTTGCTCGCCTCGAGGAAGAAACCACGGCCCTCAGGGAAAAACACCGGAAAGAAAGGAACCCGTCGGGCTCGCAGAATTCGAACTCGAAAAAGGATTCCCGTAAATCAGGGAACGTCAACGCGGTCGAGAGCCCAAAGAACTCGAAAAAATTCGAGTTCGACAAGGAAAAATTCTGTGATTTCCACAATAAAAGAGGACACTCGACCGAAGATTGCTATACTCGAGCTAAAGCAGAGGCTCAAAAACAAGAGTCCGAAAGCAAAAAAGACTCCGAAGTCGAGGAGGAAACTCTGTCCGACAAAAAGGAAAACAAACAGACCAAAGAGTCGAACTCCAAAAAGCACTCTCAGAACAAACGGTAACGGTCAAAAGAGCCGGAATCTCCCGAAACACTCCCTCAAGGGTCGCGGAAGCGAGTCGAGTTCATCCTCGGCGAGCTTAACCTGAGCGGCACTCCGGGAGGTTCGGCGCTATCCCCGCCTCCGGCTCCTGCCAAAAGTTTACGCTCAAGAATCAATCTCCCTCGTCTCTGCGGGGGGGGGGGGGGGGGGGGGGGGGGTGTACGGGCTATACCCCCTAAACGAATGACTTCATCTTCGGTGGCTCCAAGCTTTGCCGCGAATCGGTCAATTCGATCAAAGCTCTTCAAAGAAGAGTCGAGACCGACAGAGGGGGGAAAACCCCAATGTTGGGTCCAGACCACGAAATCATTTTCTACGAGAGCGAGACAAGTAATCTCGACAAACCACACGACGACGCCCTCCTCGTTTGTCTAGTAGTGGGAGATGTCGAACTCTCAAGGATAATGATTGACACAGGAAGTTCGGTAGATGTCCTCTTTTACGACGCGTTCAAAAAGATGGACTTCAACGACTCCCAGATCGTGGAAGAAAAGACACCACTAGTAGGTTTCGCTGGCGAGACGACATACTCGATGGGCTCTGTCTGTTGGAATTGTGTCCAGCAATCTCTGTACTGTCTCTATAACGTAAGAGTATGTCAGTGATCAGACATAAGTCATACAATACTGGGGGTCATGATGGCTTGCTAGAGTCCGCTCATGATCTATAAGTCTTGGACTTATTGCCTTTATTGTATGATCCCATATGGGTCACACGCTTAAGCTAGCAGGAAATAATGTTGGAACGGCATAGCAGAAGTACGACAAAAGTGCTAGGCATTTGTCGTACTAAGAGAGAAAGACTAATGGGTCTGATTAAATGGAATTTAATCAGATTGGGCCCAAAAGCCCAAAAGGGAAAGAGAAGGCTTTTAATGACTAAAAGCCAAAGTCTCTTTCTCTCTAACCCAACCCTAGCCGCGATTCTCCTCCTCTCTCTGCGCCTCTCTTCCTTGTGGTCTAGCAACCAGTTTCCTGTGATTGCGTGTGTGAGCCTTTGGAGGATTCATCCCTTGGTGTATCTCCCTGATCTCTGACCTGTTCATCAATTCCGCTGCAAACAAACAGGTAAAAGGTGAGATCATATTGTTTCTAAATAAGAACACCTAGATCTAATGCATGTTTAGGTTGATATCAATATGAGAATTGAATCAGGATCAACCGAAACTTCCAACAGTGGTATCAGAGCCATTGGTTCTTAGGTTTCTTGTTTAGATTCATTGTTTAGGTTGTTTAATCTGTTTAGATGTGTTTTGAATCCATTACTGATAAGAAAAACACATAAGAAACTGAATTAAATCCTGAACAAACACTTGAATCACAAAACCGAGCTATATGACTCGGGTTTTGTTGATTGGCCAAGGGTGATCGACCGGCTTGGCCGGTTAGTGATCACGGCCGAGAGACCGGGCGGGCGAAGATGGCCGGTCGGACGGAGGGATGGCGGGTTGGACGCACGATGGTCGGATCGGATCGGTTCATACGATCGCGATCGATCGTCGCGTCACGACCGATCACTCGTCCCGATCGCGTCCCAGCCGAGCGTCCATACGGTCGCGTGCGTCCGTCCGGTGAGCCGTCCCTGTCCCGTCCCGAACGTCCAGCTGATTCGTCCCGACCGTCCTCGATCTCGGATCGACCGGCTCGCGGCTGAGCGGCTGGATGTGAGTTTCTTGGATGGAAACTAGGTCACGACCAACTCGGTTTGGTTCGTGACCAAATCGGTTCGGTTCAAGGCTCGGTTCAAAACTTAATTAAAACTTCGTTCTGGTTTAATAAACAGATTAATAAGTTTATTAAGTCTGGTTAAACCAGGATTAGAAATCCAATGTCGAAAGAAATATTGGATTTAGTGCCTAAACCAGGAATTTCTAATTTGATTTGGTTGGACCAAATAAATTGAGAAATTCCGGTTTAGTAAATAACCGGTTGACAATTGTGGTCATCGTGGTAATTAAAACTTGGTTATACCAGTTTTAATGAACCAGACCGGTTATGTCAATTAATTGGACAATTGGGTCATGTCTTGGACATGGACCAATTCTTGGGCCTCGGGCCAAGAAGTTAAAACAATTGGGCCAGTTAATTGAGTCTTTCTTCAGAATAATTTAAAATCTATTTTATAAAATTATAAAGTCGTTTTTAAATTAAAGTTTCCGAAATTTTGAAATTAGAAAGTTTCTTAAAATAGAATTTTCTGAATTTGCGGGTTTTGGATTTTAAAGAAGTTTCTAAAGTTAGAAAGTTTCCGGTTTTAGAAAGTTTCCAATTTTAGAAAGTTTCCAAAAATAGTAGGTTTCCATAAATAGAAAGTTTCCCGAAATAGTAATCTTCTATTTTGGGAATGATTTTAATAAACCTACGAACCTCAAACAATATCAAGCGTTGGATGTCTTGTCCAGGCTATGTCAGCTGTCAAAGCCCATTCAATTGCATTCATGGCCTTACAGTGTGAGGATGTCTGCTCTTGCGTGGGTAAGACGGTTTGTGATTCATGAATGTCATTGGGAGTCCCAGACATTAATGATTACATGACTGTATAGTCCGGTTTTCTTGACTAGGCCATCGGGAGTCCCGGGCCTTGAGACATCAGAGTGGATTGGGCCTCGGGCCCAGATTCACAACCAAGAGTTATATCACGGATATAATTAGCCGATATAGGGCTTACCGATATAAGCTAAGGTTGGGTGACGGCCAGTGGCCCACTTTGATCTTAGTTATATGTGGATCTTGGAATCATTATATTCTATTGAGGGTAACTTAGGTTATTGAATATAATGCATGATTAATCATATTATACTTTAATACGAGATTAATCATTTTGAACATATAACTAATAACCTTTTTATTTATATATTTCAGATATGACTACTACAAGCACTCAAAACACATTCTCGATCCGGTCTGTTCTCGAGAAGGAGAAGCTGACTGGAACGAACTTCCTGACATGGTCAAGGAACTTGAGGCTGGTCCTCAAGCAGGAGAAGAAGGATTACGTCCTTCGAGATCCCCTCCCCGAGAGGCCTCTTGCCAATGCTGTCAGGACTCTGCACAATGCTTGGGAAAAGCATTCGTCAGATGAAAATGATGTTTATTGCCTGATGTTGGTGACAATGACTCCTGAGCTGCAAAAACAGTTCGAAAGTGTATTGTCTCCAATCGAGATCATGGCAAGCCTGAAATCGCTTTTTCAGGAGCAGGCTAGGACCGAGAGGTTCCAGACAGTTAAGAACCTCTTGGACTGTAAGTTGGCTGCGAATGCGGCAGTGAGTCCTCATGTGTTGAAGATGATGGGTTATCTCGATCATCTTCACAAACTCGACTGCCCAATCAGCCAGGAACTTGCCTGCGACATCATTCTGCAGTCTTTACCTGCAAGCTATGATCAGTTCATTCTGAACTTTAACATGCATGGCTTGAGTAAGACACTGCCTGAGCTTCACGGAATGCTCAAGACTGCAGAGCCCAACTTGAAGAAACCCGCCAAGGACCCCAATGTACTTATGGTACAAAAGGGCAAGGGGTTTAAGAAGTCTTCTGCTAAGGATAAGGGAAAGGCCAAGGGTGTCCAAGTCGTGGACAAGGACACGCCAAAGCCCAAGCCCAAGTCCAAGGCTGGGCCTACTGACATGTGCAGGTTCTGCAAAGAACTGGGGCATTGGAGAAGAGATTGCAAGAAATTCCAGGAAGGTCTAAAGGAATTAAAGAAGAAGACTTTCGAGACTTCTTCATCAGGTATTTTTGTTATAGAAGTTAATACAACTACTTCTGATAATACCTCATGGGTCATGGATACTGGTTGTGGGGCTCATATTTGTACTAATATGCAGGCACTCAGCAACAGTAGAAGGCTGAAGCAAGGACAAGTAGAGCTACGAGTTGGGAATGGAGCGAAAGTTTCAGCACTAGCTGTAGGAACTTACTTGTTGTCTTTACCTTCGGGATTGATTTTAGAACTTAATAATTGTTATTTTGTACCTGCTATAAGCAGGAATATTATTTCAATTTCTTTGTTGGATTTGGAAGGTTATGATTTTTCAGTTAAGAATAAATTATGTTCCTTCAATCGCAACAATTTGTTCTATGGTTCTGCCCCTCTTACGAATGGGCTTTACATACTCGATCAATCCGCGCCAATTTATAACATTAATACAAAACGGTTTAAACCTAATGAGGAAAACCGAACGTTTCTATGGCATTGTCGTTTAGGGCACATCAGCGAGAAACGCATCAAGAGACTCCATTCGAATGGACTTCTTGGCTCATTTGACTTTGAGTCATGTGAGAAATGCGAATCCTGCATGATGGGCAAAATGACACGGGCCCCCTTTAATAAACCTAACGAGAGGGCCAGTGACTTATTGGGCCTGATACACACTGACGTGTGTGGCCCAATGTCCACTAATGCAAGAGGAAACTATCAGTACTTCATTACCTTCACTGATGATTTCAGTAGGTATGGATATGTTTATTTGATGAAACATAAGTCTGAATCTTTTGAAAAGTTCAGAGAATTCCAAAATGAAGTACAGAACCAACTTGGCAAAAGCATTAAGGCTCTTCGGTCCGACCGAGGAGGAGAATACTTAAGCCAGGAATTCAGTGATCATCTGAGAGAGTGTGGGATCGTATCCCAACTCACTCCTCCTGGAACACCTCAATGGAATGGTGTATCTGAGAGGAGAAATCGGACCTTATTGGATATGGTTCGATCTATGATGAGTCACACAGACCTTCCAATATCCCTTTGGGGATATGCTCTGCTAACAGCAGTGTTCACACTAAACAGAGCGCCATCAAAAGCAGTAGCAAAGACACCATATGAATTATGGACTGGAGAAGCTCCAGTGCTGTCTTATCTCAGAATTTGGGGTTGTGAAGCCTATGTTAAGAGATTAATCTCAGATAAGCTTACACCAAAATCTGACAAATGCTACTTCATTGGTTATCCACGGGAAACCAAGGCTTATTACTTCTATCTACGTTCCGAGAACAAGATCTTTGTTGCCCGGGATTGTAACTTTCTTGAGAGAGAGTTTCTCTCTAAGAAAGACAGTGGGAGTAAGGTACTGCTTGAAGAAATTCAAGATGAACAGGATACTGCTCAACCTAATGAGGAAGAGCAGCAGGAGGATCTACAAGAAATTGTAGAGCCTGAACCTGTAGTACCTGAAGTTCGAAGATCCGGGAGGATCCGTCACGAACCCGAGAGATATCAGGGATTCCTCGTGACTGACTGTCATGATCTTTTGATCATTGATGGTGATGAACCATCGAACTTCAATCAAGCCATGATGGGCCCAGATTCCTCTAAGTGGCGCAAGGCCACTGATTCCGAAATGGACTCCATGTCGGTCAACCAAGTCTTTTCGTTGGTTGACTTACCCGCTGGTGTAAAAGCCATCGAGTGTAAATGGATCTTCAAGAAGAAGATTGACGTGGATGGAAATGTCCAGATTTATAAAGCCAGGTTGGTGGCAAAAGGTTTCAGACAAGTTCACGGTGTGGACTACGATGAAACCTATTCACCGGTGGCTATGATGAAATCTATTCGGATTCTACTAGCAACTGCAGCTTTTCATGATTATGAAATTTGGCAGATGGACGTGAAAACCGCCTTCCTGAATGGTATTCTGGAAGAGGATGTGTATATGACACAACCTGACGGTTACATAGATCCAAAGAATGCTGGGAAAGTATGCAAGCTTCATAAATCCATTTATGGATTGAAGCAAGCATCGAGGAGCTGGAATCTTCGTTTTGATGAAGCGATCAAGCAATTTGACTTCATCAGAAACGAAGAAGAACAATGCGTGTATAAGAAAACTAGTGGGAGCAAAATCGTTTTTCTTATTATGTATGTTGATGACATACTGCTTCTCGGAAACGACGTTCCAATGCTGAAGTCTGTAAAAGACTGGCTTGGAAGTTGTTTTTCCATGAAAGACATGGGTGAAGCCGCATACGTTCTTGGAATTAGGATCTATCGGGATAGACCTAAAAGGCTGATAGGCTTGTGTCAAGATTCATACATTGACAAAGTCCTACAAAGATTCAGCATGAAAGATTCCAAGAAGGGCTTCACGCCAATGGTACATGGCACAACGCTAAGCAAGAAGCAGAGCCCTACGTCGGCTGCTGAGCTTGAGCGTATGAAGAACATTCCCTATGCATCTGCAATAGGATCTGTTATGTATGCCATGATCTGTACTCGTCCTGATGTTGCTTATGCATTGAGCATGACGAGTAGATACCAGTCAAATCCAGGTGAAAACCATTGGATTGCCGTAAAGAATATCTTGAAGTATCTAAGACATACTAAGGATAAATTCTTGGTGTACGGTGGAAGTGATGTGCTTAAAGTCAGTGGATTCACGGACGCAAGTTTCCAGACAGACACAGATGATTTCCGGTCACAGTCCGGTTATGTCTTTTGTCTGAATGGCGGTGCAGTAAGTTGGAGAAGCTCCAAGCAGGACACCGTTGCTGATTCCACTACAGAAGCTGAATATATCGCCGCCTCAGAAGCAGCGAAGGAAGCTGTTTGGATACGAAAGTTCATTATGGAACTAGGTGTGATACCAGATGCGGCTGAGCCTCTGGCACTGCTTTGTGACAACAATGGTGCTATAGCTCAGGCAAAGGAACCAAGATCACACCAGAAATCCAAGCATGTTCAAAGAAGATATCACTTGATACGTGACATCATTAATAGAAAGGAAGTCAAGATCAGCCGAGTTCCGACAGATGATAATGTCGCTGATCCGTTGACAAAGCCACTCCCAAGGCCTAAGCTCGAGTTCCTGACTGAAGCTGTAGGCATTAGAAACATTGAAATGTAATCTAAATTTGAGTGGGAGTTTTGTGAGCTTTATTTTAGTTATTTGATATGTTCTTGTAAAACATTATTATTTATGTTTTAATGAAATTATTATTTCAAGATTATTTTAACTGTGATGAAATAATCGTTCCAAAATGATATGAACCATTTTATAGGTCATCGAAGTAAATGATTTGATCTTGAGTCATCGAAGTCATTTAGCTTGATCATGAGATCCTATATTTGATAAATGTTTTATATCATCATGTCCCTAGTCGAAGGTTGTTGAAACTGGAACACCAACAACCGTGTGAGACTGGATTGGTACGTGACTTATGACAAAGTCTCAGTGTGTCATAGATGCACGGCATCAAAGTCAGTACATAGGTGTATGTTGGGAACATACGACCGGACAAGACCCGACTATAAGAACTCTTCAAGATATTTATATCTGTGTCATAAGAGATTCTTACTACGACTATAGAGTATAGTCCTTAGACCTGAGTTCACATGCATGTGACTGCACATGGACTGATGTACTTTGATCATTGTCTAACGCTATCGTTCTGTGATAGCTATAAGGACCTTGTTTGGGTGCATTATGAAATGAGTAGTTTACAGTGATGGAACAAGATGGGATTTGTCCCTCCAATATAAATGGAGTGAATATCTCTAGGCCAATCGGAGATTTGAATACTGGAAAACGCATGGCCATGCTCAAACGGACTTTCCCGAGTCGTTTGTATTGTCAGTATCAAATCAGAGTCCGATGAATAAGATTAGGCTTTATAAGGATGACACTAATCTTGCCTTATGACTAATCGAGATATTGAGACGAAAGGGATTATGAATACAGAGATTCCAGTTCAAGTGGGAGATTGTTGGAATTGTGTCCAGCAATCTCTGTACTGTCTCTATAACGTAAGAGTATGTCAGTGATCAGACATAAGTCATACAATACTGGGGGTCATGATGGCTTGCTAGAGTCCGCTCATGATCTATAAGTCTTGGACTTATTGCCTTTATTGTATGATCCCATATGGGTCACACGCTTAAGCTAGCAGGAAATAATGTTGGAACGGCATAGCAGAAGTACGACAAAAGTGCTAGGCATTTGTCGTACTAAGAGAGAAAGACTAATGGGTCTGATTAAATGGAATTTAATCAGATTGGGCCCAAAAGCCCAAAAGGGAAAGAGAAGGCTTTTAATGACTAAAAGCCAAAGTCTCTTTCTCTCTAACCCAACCCTAGCCGCGATTCTCCTCCTCTCTCTGCGCCTCTCTTCCTTGTGGTCTAGCAACCAGTTTCCTGTGATTGCGTGTGTGAGCCTTTGGAGGATTCATCCCTTGGTGTATCTCCCTGATCTCTGACCTGTTCATCAATTCCGCTGCAAACAAACAGGTAAAAGGTGAGATCATATTGTTTCTAAATAAGAACACCTAGATCTAATGCATGTTTAGGTTGATATCAATATGAGAATTGAATCAGGATCAACCGAAACTTCCAACACTGTCTTCACCCCAGTAATTGCTGGAGGAGTTCGGAGAATGACGGAGTTCGTCATAGTAAATCGGCCAGCTCCCTATAACGCAATCCTAGGTCGACCATGGATATACGACATGAAAGCGGTACCATCGACCTACCACCAATGCGTAAAGTTCCCGACTCCCAAAGGGATCAAAACCATTTACGGAAGTCAAAATATTTCCCGTCATTGCTACATGAACGGATACAAGCAGATCGAGAAATCCCCTGCGTAGCCATTACAGAAAGAGGAGGAGCTCGCCAGCATGCAGACCAAAAGGTCGAACGACCCCAGTCAAATAGGACCCCCAAAGGACCTCACGACTCAGGTCTGCATAGACGATGCTCATCCTGAAAGACTCGTTGGCATCGGAATCGACCTATCAGAGCCAGTTAAAAACGAACTGGTCTCTTTTCTCAAACAGAACGTCGACTCCTTCGCCTGGTCTTCAGCAGACATGAAAGGGATCAACATCGACGTAACCAGCCACGAGCTGAATGTCGACCCAACCTACAAACCGGTAAGACAGAAACGTCGAAAACTAGGTCATGAGCGGGCCAAAGCCGTCAACGACGAGGTCGATCGGTTATTAAAAATTGGATCGATCAGAGAAGTCAAGTACCCCGACTGGCTTGCCAATCCCGTAGTGGTTAAGAAAAAGAATGGAAAGTGGAGGGTCTGTGTAGACTTCACGGATCTCAACAAAGCATGTCCAAAGGACAGCTTCCCACTCCCGCACATCGACCGACTGGTCGAAGCTACCGCCGGACATCAGCTACTATCCTTTATGGACGCGTTCTCAGGGTACAACCAAATATTGATGAACCCCGAGGACCAAGAAAAGACTTCGTTCATAACTGATCGAGGCACGTACTGCTACAAAGTCATGCCCTTCGGACTAAAAAACGCAGGAGCAACTTACCAACGCCTCGTCAACAAGATGTTTTCAGGACTCCTAGGCAAAACCATGGAAGTCTACATCGACGATATGCTGGTAAAATCTTCTAGGTACGAGGATCACATCCCCCAACTAAAAGAATGCTTTACCATTCTCAATAAATACGGGATGAAACTCAACCCAGCTAAAGTGTACCTTCGGGGTTCCCTCAGGAGAATTCCTTGGTTACTTAGTAACCGAAAGAGGGATCGAAGCGAACCCCAAACAGATCGCAACGTTCATAGAGATGAAATCTCCCATAACAACGCGAGAAGTCCAGCGCCTGACCGGCAAAATAGCTGCTCTGAATCGCTTCATCTCGAGGTCGACTGATAAATGTCTACCCTTCTATCACTTGCTCAAAGCAAACAAAAAGTTCCTCTGGGACGAAAAGTGCGAAGAAGCATTCACTCAGCTAAAGCTTACTTAAGCGAACCACCCATACTGGCAAAACCAGTAGAAGGGGAACCCCTCTACCTCTACCTAGCTGTCTCGACGGCAGCGGTAAGTGGAGTCCTGGTTCGCGAGGAACAAAACGAACAACGGCCGGTGTATTACATCAGTAAGACCTTGATCGATGCTGAAACCAGATACCTTGCCATGGAAAAACTCGCCTTAGCGCTAGTAACATCGGCTCGGAAACTCCGACCATATTTTCAATCGCACTCGATCATAGTGATGACCTCTCAGCCACTGAGAACCATCCTTCACAGTCCAAGCCAATCAGGTCGATTGGTCAAATGGGCTATCGAACTTAGCGAGTACGACAATGAATACAAAGCTCGAACATGTCTGAAAGCACAAGTACTGGCAGATTTTATAATCGATTTCCCTCCGACTATAGAACTCGACCCGACTTCGGCCCAAAGATGGAAACTTTACGTCGATGGAGCTTCCTCAAGGCAAGGGTCCGGAGTCGGAGTGAAATTAGTCTCCCCAACGGGTGAAGTACTAGAACAATCGTTTAGATTGGGCTTCGCTGCATCAAATAACGAGGCAGAATATGAAGCGTTAATAGCCGGGCTCAGACTCGCGATAGCCATAGGAGCCCGGGAAGTAAACGCCTTCAGCGATTCCCAACTAGTCACGAGCCAATATCATGGCGACTACGAGGCCAAAGACGAACATTGGCCGAACAGATCGAATTCTTCGATCTAACACGAATCCCACGAGGTGAAAACACCGCAGCCGATGCGCTAGCCGCATTAGCATCGACATCAGATCCTAACCTCAAAAAGATCATACCAGTCGAAGGGATAGAAAAACCAAGCATCGACATAGCTCTCAAAGCTCTGTCCTTGAAAGAGGACGGGCCCGCTGTGAAGGACGATGTCAAACACAAAGAGTGTCCCGGAGACACCAGTAGCGACATCATCGAGATTGATGACAACCTCGATCCTAGAAACACCGTATACGTCACGAATGTCCCCGACGGACCAATTCAAACCGCATCCACTTGTCAGGGACCTGAGCCTAACAACGACGAAGATTGGATAACTCCGATCATTCGATACATCACAAACGGCGAAGTTCCTGACGACAAATGGGAGGCGCGGAAACTTAAAACACAGAGTGCAAGGTACTGTGTCACACAAGGAGAACTCTTTAAAAGAAGCCTCTCCGGACCTTACCTTAAATGCCTTGACAAAAAGCAAGCCCTAGCCGTGATTACACAAACACATGACGGATCCTGCGGAAGCCATTCCGGAGGACGAGCATTGGCCGTGCGAATCAAAAGGCAAGGCTACTATTGGCCGACAATGGCCACCGAATGCGAATCTTTCTCCAACAAGTGCGATAAATGCCAAAAGCATGCCCTAATTATCCACCAAGCGTCGGAGAAACTCTCCTCTATCTCATCACCATACCCATTCATGCGATGGGGAATGAACATCGTGGGACCGCTAGTCGCATCTAGCAAAAAGAAAGCCACACACATGTTGGTGATGACGGACTACTTCACCAAGTGGATTGAAGCAGAGTCATACCAAAAAGTTAAGGACGTTCACGTTAAGGAGTTCGTCTGGCGAAACATTGTTTGCCGACATGGACTACCCCACGAGATCGTCACCGATAACGGACCTCAGTTCATGTCAAATGCTTTCAAAGAGTTCTGCAGAACTTGGAACATAAAGCTGACTTACTCAACGCCACGCTATCCCCAAGGGAACGGGCTAGCAGAAGCAGCTAACAAAAAAATTATGAACGGTCTCAAGAAAAGACTCAGCGAGTGCAAAACAACCTGGAATGACGAACTCCCAGCCGTACTCTGGGCCTACCGGACTACCCCTCGCAAATCCACTGGCGAGACTCCCTTCTCGCTGGCTTACGGAATCGAGGCGGTGGTACCGGCAGAAATCCTCGTGTCAAGCATCCGCAAGGAAGAATGCCCGCGACAAGAGGAACTTAACAACAAGATGATAACTGACGAGCTTGACCTCGTCGACGAAAGAAGGAACCTCACATTAGCTCGACTCCAGAATTACCAACAAGTCGCAGCTCGCTACTATGATTCCCGAATCAAAACTCGAAGGTTTCAAGTAGGAGAGCTCGTCTTACGGAAAGTGTTCGACCATAAAAAGGAAGAACATGCTGGAAAATTAGGAGCAAAGTGGGAAGGTCCTTACCAGGTCACCGACGTCGTAAAGGAAGGGGTCTACCGACTCAAGTCGGTAGAAACCCAGAAGCCCGAACTACGACCTTGGAACATCATCAACCTCAAAAAGTATTTCCACTAAGAGTACATCCACATAATCGAACTACGAAATGGCTTGATCCCCTTAAAAAGGGTACGTAGGCAGCTCGACTTCGAGCGCAGCCGCCACCCCAAAAAACAAAGCTCACGCCGAGCTCAACAGCTTCTGACGAAGTTACACCGACTTATCTTTGTGAAATCAAAATAAGTCCCTTAATCCAATGTTTCTTTCTGTCACAAAAGTTAGAGTCATTGCGAAATACCTTGTCATAACATTCCCAAAACAAAAGATATGAAATTATCTCTTCCGAAACGAAAGATACGAAATTATCTCTTCTAAATCAAAGCGATATGAAATTATCCTTTCCAAGTGACCTGAAATGGCCCCTTCCAAAATCAAGCGATATGAAAGTATCACTTCAGAGCGACCTGAAACGGCCTCTCCAAAAGCTAAAGTGATTATCTCTCCCAAAATCAAGCGATATGAAAGTATCCCTTCAGAGCGACCTGAAACGGCCTCTCCAAAAGCTAAAGCGATATGAAATTATCCCTTCCAAGAGACCTCAAATGGTCTCCCCCAAAATCAAAGTGATATGAAATTATCCCTTCAAACAAAGCGGCCTAAAACGGCCCCTCCAAACTCGAACGAACTGAAATGATCATCCCAAAGAAAGAGATCCAGAACGATCTCTCCAAACAATACAATTCTTCTAAACCTTACACGGATTAAAAGAATCGGGGGGCTACCCCACCCCTCAAGCAAAACTACGAGGACAAGACGGCTACTCAAGCATGCAACCTCTACACACACTCTAAATCGGATCTTTGTAAGTTTGCTTCGATTCGTTTTCATACTTAATACTTCTCTTTTCAGTTCAGCAATCAAGCCTGAATCTTGCATCACGAAGTAGTCGCACCTGAGACTATTCCCGGAGAAGAGCTCGAGCTCAAACACAATTAACTTAAGAGTTCGCCAAAAGAACTACCTAAGGCAATTTAAGATAAGTTATCTGCTCGACTCCCCCGGAAAAGTTCGAATTACCACAACGGCTCGACTTCTATGTTAAGACATAAGAACGATAAAATCTATGCTAAGGCATGAAATATTTTAAGAAAGCGATTCGTAACATAAAAAAAGAGAGGACATAATGTCCTCGAGTTCGAACAAAAAGAGAGCCCCCTTGGGCAACCAAAGTTTGAAAAAGAAATTAAAAACCCTCTCGGGCAACAACAACAGTAGTTATTAAAACGGCGCATAGGAGGAGTCGCCGACCTGGCCCTCCGCTCCATCGCCTGTCTCTCCTCTTGTCCGAGATTCGGCCTCGTCGATCGCCCTCGGGTCGGTCTCGGCTGGGGGAGCATGTGGAGAACCTGCCATGGCCACGGAATCCTCTGACATCGCCGGCAAGGCAAGCTTGCCGACGCTAAAATCGGAAACCGCCGCGGCCTCCATCTCCGCTAGAGCAACCCGTTTTTGCTCAGCCAGCTTAAGCACCTCTCGGGTCATGTCCAGCTCTCCAGCTGCGATCTCGGCGATGCGCTCAATGTTAGCCAAAGTCTCTTGAAGACGGATCTCGGCGCTAGTCTGGATTTTCCTCTTCTCGGCCCTCGCTTTAACCCCGGCCAGAATCATCCGGTACTGACCATGGAGCTCTTTTCTAGCCTTACGAAGCTCGACCCGGCTCGATTCCTCCATAGTCCGAATTCGAGCCTCGGCGATGCTAAGCTGACAAGACAGCTCCTCCTCTCTCCTCTCAAGATGCGCAATCCTGGCCTCCGCAGCGGTATGATCTGCGACCCTCCTCTTCAAGCGCTCCTCCCTAGCCAAGGCCTCCAGGAGCTCGGCATTCATTTGGGTAGCAGCCTCTCGAGCAGATTCGAGCTCATAAGTCTGAGCATCCAACACCTCGTTCTCAGACCGGACCGCGTACGCATTCACGGCCTCAACAGCTGATAGGTCAAGAATTAATCCCTATACTAAACTGCAAGTGTACAGCAATGTCAAAGTAGTATATAGGGTTATCGAATCCACAGGGACACTTGGTCTCAAGAGAATCAAACCGTAGGGAATGAATACTAGAAATAAGCAATATGTTTGTATTGAAAGTAATGCGAGAAAGTAAATCAGTAGCAGAGATTATCGGTTGTGAAAGCAAGTAATTAAAAGCGTCAAACCTAGGGTATTCTCAGGAAATCAGACTAGCAGACAGTTCATTCAGCAAGGATCTAATTAAGCACAGTTCTAGAACTCAAAACACAGATATAGAATTAACCAAATTCCTTTGCGATAATTCTCTAAGTCTAAGTGCAGCAAACCAAACTTCCGTTTGCGAGAACTAACAGATTAAACTAGCAATAAGTCCAAGTTTGATATGTTCACAATTATCCTAAACCAAACTTCCGTTTGCGCAAAGTTTAATTGCCCAATTTAATTAGTTCTGGTTCCTAAACCCCACTTCCGTGACGTATTTAGCAACCTAAGATCTAGATTCTAATTGATCAGGTTAGAACTAGCTTTAAGCACAATTAAATTGAAGAACAGATATAGTTTGAATCCTTAACTGAAATTGAACAAGTCTAGCAAGTCATGAAATCCTATGTGAGAAACCCTAAGTCTAACTAGAAATCTACTCAGACATAGATAATGAAAACATGATCATATGATAAGTAAATTGCATAAAAGAATAAGAGTAAAAGGGGTTCGAAATCTTCTCCAAATACAGATGATGAATCAGGTTCAGATTAGCCCCAAAAGCTCTAAAAATCCTCTGCTCTTAATTATGAAAGTATATGGTAAAAAGTATAAAGCGTATCTAATAAAAACACTAAAAACTCTAATATATAGGCATAATCTCGGCCAGGGGCTTCTGTGTAAATACTGGAACTATCTTGGGCTTCTTTGTAAATCTTCAATACTTGTCAAACCGACGTGTACGGCCCATCTCGCGACTGCATCGATCGATGCATTGAGTGCAACGATCGACGCATGATCAATTATACGAACAGTGAGTTAAGCTCTCGGCCAAAACGTCCCAAAAGTCCCAAAATGCTCCAAATATCTCCAATTAGCTCCAATCCTGATTTAACCTGTAAAAGACTCTAAACAAAGACAAAAGACACTAAAACACATCTATATCATGGTCTAAAATGGGTAAAAACCATGATATATCAACTCCCCCACACTTAGCCTTTGCTTGCCCTCAAGCAAAACATAGAACTAAAACATGGTGAAGAGGTTTGAAAACTCTTCAGAAACTCATTTCATCTTAGAAGCTACAATACTCAGATTCCCCTTAGTAAACCACTGAAATAATCAATCACAGGATATCAAGACCAACATGTACTTCCCCCACACTTAGCAACTGTCCTAGGTAAACTCCACAATCACATTCAAGCATTCAAATTCTCCCTACTGACTTCTGCAAGTATTTAAGTGCGGTCTCACCTAAGGAGTATCGATCTAAAGGCACATGGATTCTTACCTAATCAGCTCTAGACCACCATACTATCTTTCTCTAGTCCCTTTCTTCTCTTTCCCTTCTTTAACAACTGATTTTTCCCCACTGGGTATCATTTTATTTTTTTTATCAGTGTTCTTCCCGTTATGGGGTGTACTTTGGACACATTCCATGGATCACATGAGAGATAATAGTGTTTGCTACCACTCTCATGACCACTTCGGAGTTACTAACTCATCCTCAGTTTTTTATTTTTATTTTTTTTTACTTTATAGAAGGGGAGAAGGGGACTAAATAGGACAGGTTTACAGGCTGTGTCAGAACTAACAGGGAATCCGACATAAAGTATACCAAGCCCTTAGGTGAGAAATCTAAGTCAGTATTAGGGGTGAAGTCAGTAAAAGGATCCTCTGATACCTGAAGTGATGTGGGTGTTCCCAGTAGGTTGATCTGTGTCTGGGTTTTCTAATAGTCAGAGATAGATCTTGCAACTTCATCCCAATGGTTACTTAAGTTCCTGCAAGTCTTGTAAATCTCCTCAGAAAATCATAGTTTCTTACTTAAACAATTTTGACTCAATAAAACAAAAAATTTTGAAAAACGGACTGACTCTTAAGAAAACAGAAAGATAAACGTCAGTAGCACCTCCCCCACACTTAAGACACACTGTCCCCAGTAGTGTCCAGCGAAGGATCGGTAAAAGGAAAATAAAAAAAAAAAATTGAAAAGGTGAGTTTATGTCTGTCGGGTTACCTCTGTCGCACAGCATCGATCGGTGCATTAGATGCATCGACCGTTACTTGGCGACTTTCGTGTATGATCGATCGTTGCTCAGGACCGCAACGATCGCTACAATGCGATTCCTTTCGTGTTGTGACGATCGATGCAGAAACGCATCGATCGCTGCACTGCGATTTAATCCGAGACCTGCAAACATGACTGCACCAGAAACAAAAACAAACGTAAAATCCTAACAAAAACACCAAAAATTAAAAAGAAAAACACCAGTACCTAATGGTGGGTTGCCTCCCACCCAGCGCTTGTTTAAGGTCAATAGCTTGACCGGACGCGCAAGGGTTTTCAGGCTCCGGAAGATCCTGAAAGAGACTTTTTCTGTCTCTGTTCAAGTCTCCTCATCCATGGCGGAGAATAGGCTGTTGCAGAATGCTTCAGTCCAAGAAAAGATGGAGTAAAATGCGCTCCAGGATCTATTATCACAGTCTCATTCAGCTGCTCATCATCTGCTTCCAAGATCTTGAAAGTCTGTCCATCTATCAGTGGCTTCCGCAGCTTCTCCATCTCATATCGCAGTGTCTCATCTCCCAGGTGGAGGTCTATTAGACTCTGTCTAACATCAATCACAGCTCCTGCTGTAGCCAAGAATGGTCTCCCAAGCAATAAAGCTTCATCCGGATCGCAGGCATATTTCAGCACAAGGAAGTCCGTTGGAACTAAGTAGTTTCCAACTCTTACCGGAATATCAATAAGGAGCCCTTCAGGAACTCGTATGGACTGATCAGCTAGGATAAGACGTGTCCTAGTGGGAGCAAAATCCAACATACCCAGCTTCTCTGCCACAGAGTAAGGCATTATGCTCCCAGCAGCTCCCAAATCACACAGAGAACGCCTAAAACTGTCCTCAAAGATAGAACAATCAAGTACAAAGACTCCAGGATCAGGCAGTTTCTTTGGGACCTTAGTTAACAGAACATCACTAATATGCTGAGGAACTACTATCACCCATTCTCTCAGCTCTTCATCTAATGGCAACATCTTGTTCAAATATTTCTGAACACATGGATGATAAGGTGGATCATCAGATGATGGAATTTCTTCCAAGTCTTCACCACTCTTTTCTAGCCTTTTCAGCTCTTCAATCTCTTGTTTAAACACTTCAGACACCTTGGGACTGTGCCAAATAGCTCGTGCATAAACATCTTCTGGAGTGATTTCAGATGTATCAGGGAATAGGCGGGCTAGTTCTGCATCAATCTCATTTTCATCCCACGGATTCTCTGCTTGTTCACGACCTGCATCGATCGATGCCAGATGTGTATCGATCGTTGCATCGCGATCATCACAACTTCCACCCGAGAGTTTTTCACAGAAATCCGAAAATTCTTCCTCAGTCACCAACTCAGCTGTACTTAGCTCAAATTTCTCCCCCAGATAAGATCCATCATTAATCATTACAGAACAGGCCTTAATATGAGTGTCTGCAACTCCTTTTCCTTTCAGTGAGCTGGACATCTGATTCACCTGAGTGTCCAACTGCTTCATGTGAGTGCTCAATGTCTCAAACTTCCCATTGAGGTCTTGATAGACAGCGTCCAGCTTCTTGTTGTTGTCTACAGAAAGCTTGGTTTGACTCTCCATCAGTTGTTCCATCATAGCTTCCATTTTGCTCTCATGGGTTGTAGGTGCAGGAGGAGTCTGATAAGATGTAGATCCATAGGTTCTCTGATTACCCTGTCCATAGGTCTTTTGAAAACCACCAGATTGTCCTCCATTTGAGAATTTGTTCCCCTGTTGATTGTTAAATCTATTACCTTGGAAACCGGAACCTCCTATGAAATTCACTTCTTCTTCCTGAGTGTCCACCTCAGTTTGAATCACCTCCACATCTTGGGCAAAGTGGACAGCTTTCTTATTTGTCAGGAGATTGTAAACCGTGTCCAATCTGGATCTAATATTAGCTATATCAGAATTCTCTACAGTTCCACCAGATCTCTTCCTCCTTTCATCCATTGTTTTGCAACTATTGCTGCCAATCAGGTTCTCTATCAACCGTTTAGCTTGTGTAGGAGTTCTGGTGCTGAAATTAGCATCACTGGAATTATCCAGAGCAGTCTGATAAGGGAGATCTATGCCTCTGAAGAAAATACCTATCAGCTGTACTTCTGTGAATCCATGATGTGGACAATCACGCTGATACTGCTTAAATCTCCTCCATGCAGTTGTCAAAGGCTCCACAGCTCCTTGGGAAAAAGTGAGTATGTCCTGTCTGGACTGATCTGAGCGCGCAGCATCGTAGAAGTGACGCAGGAACTCACTCTTTAAGGCTGTCCAAGTAGTGTACTGACCAGGTGCCAGTTGTCTCAGCCATGCACTAGCGTCTCCAGCAAGACTGTGCGGAAATAGCTTAAGGAACAGATAGTCCGGGCACACTCCTTCATACTTCATGCCAGTGACTATGTCCTCAAACTTGTCAATGTGATCCATAGGCTGCTCTGATTGAAGACCATGGAAAGCAATCTGCCTCATCAGTTGGTAGTAGATAGTTTTTACCTCAAAATCATTCCTCTCGAAGGCAGGAAGCACTAGAGCTGCTCGGTTTGCGTGAAACTCATCGGGTCTATTGTAGTCAGCTAGCGTCCTCTCATGAACTACAATCTCTCTACCTTGAGCTTGATCTTGCGGTTGTTGCTCAGGTTCAGGGGGGTCAGGGATGACATTCCCTTCAGCATCAACCCGATGCCCAGCAGCATTGTACGGGTTGTTATCTTGGTCCCTAAGGGTACCTTCAGCATCTGGTATCAAGATCAGACGTTCTCGAACCATTCTCTCTCTCTTTTCTCTTCTGATAGTCCTCTCAAGACGTCCAAGTTCCTCTAGATTGAGATTAACTAAGCTCGAGTTCGGATTACTTCGAGTGTTCTGCGTTGGCATAAACTGTCTGTAATCGTCCAGCAACGATCGATGCTATCAGTGCAACGATCGATTCAATCTCAAATCGCTCAGTGACGATCGATGCAAGGGTGCAACGATCGACGCAAGGCGAAATTCGTACCTGCGACAGAGAGAAACAGAGAAAAAGTTAGCAAAATAAATAAATAAAAAAAACGAAAAACAAAAACGAAAAACGAAAAATTTCTAGTAAAACCCTAAGTTCGGTCCTATCGAAGACTCAAAGAGTCCCCGGCAACGGCGCCAAAAGCTTGATAGGTCAAGAATTAATCCCTATACTAAACTGCAAGTGTACAGCAATGTCAAAGTAGTATATAGGGTTATCGAATCCACAGGGACACTTGGTCTCAAGAGAATCAAACCGTAGGGAATGAATACTAGAAATAAGCAATATGTTTGTATTGAAAGTAATGCGAGAAAGTAAATCAGTAGCAGAGATTATCGGTTGTGAAAGCAAGTAATTAAAAGCGTCAAACCTAGGGTATTCTCAGGAAATCAGACTAGCAGACAGTTCATTCAGCAAGGATCTAATTAAGCACAGTTCTAGAACTCAAAACACAGATATAGAATTAACCAAATTCCTTTGCGATAATTCTCTAAGTCTAAGTGCAGCAAACCAAACTTCCGTTTGCGAGAACTAACAGATTAAACTAGCAATAAGTCCAAGTTTGATATGTTCACAATTATCCTAAACCAAACTTCCGTTTGCGCAAAGTTTAATTGCCCAATTTAATTAGTTCTGGTTCCTAAACCCCACTTCCGTGACGTATTTAGCAACCTAAGATCTAGATTCTAATTGATCAGGTTAGAACTAGCTTTAAGCACAATTAAATTGAAGAACAGATATAGTTTGAATCCTTAACTGAAATTGAACAAGTCTAGCAAGTCATGAAATCCTATGTGAGAAACCCTAAGTCTAACTAGAAATCTACTCAGACATAGATAATGAAAACATGATCATATGATAAGTAAATTGCATAAAAGAATAAGAGTAAAAGGGGTTCGAAATCTTCTCCAAATACAGATGATGAATCAGGTTCAGATTAGCCCCAAAAGCTCTAAAAATCCTCTGCTCTTAATTATGAAAGTATATGGTAAAAAGTATAAAGCGTATCTAATAAAAACACTAAAAACTCTAATATATAGGCATAATCTCGGCCAGGGGCTTCTGTGTAAATACTGGAACTATCTTGGGCTTCTTTGTAAATCTTCAATACTTGTCAAACCGACGTGTACGGCCCATCTCGCGACTGCATCGATCGATGCATTGAGTGCAACGATCGACGCATGATCAATTATACGAACAGTGAGTTAAGCTCTCGGCCAAAACGTCCCAAAAGTCCCAAAATGCTCCAAATATCTCCAATTAGCTCCAATCCTGATTTAACCTGTAAAAGACTCTAAACAAAGACAAAAGACACTAAAACACATCTATATCATGGTCTAAAATGGGTAAAAACCATGATATATCAACAGCCTGTACAAAAAACGTTGGTTGTTTAAATAAAAAAGGGAAAGGGAAGAATAAAAGGAAGAAAGAATATCAAAGCCAAAAACGTCTCACCTTCCCGACAGCCGCCATCATCTCGGAGTACTCACTACCGAGGACCGTCTCCCCAGAAACCGGGAGCTCAGAACCAACAGGCCTAATGAGCCTCAGCAGACGAACCACGCCTTCCGGATCATCCACAACCGAACACTCCTCTCCCTCCGACCCCTCCGGATCCCTTCCGGCGTCGACTTTACGACGCTTCGGCGAAGGGGGAAGAGAACCTCCTCGACTCCGACGATCCTCCCCGGACAAGTCCGGTCAAGAGTCGCAGAGAGCAACACCTCCAGACTGAGGTAATATCGCCTCTCGGTCGACCAAGGGGAGAATCGCGCCGGCCCCTTCCACAGTCGTTCCTTCTGGGACCGGAAGGAGCGGGGTCTGAGCAGGAGGAGGAGGGAAGGCCGGAGGCGAAGGAGGGGCCCGGTCAAGGGCAAGGAGAATAGCATTGCCGAGCTCGCCCGCCCCTATCTTGTCGACCAGGTCGATCGGGTCCTTCCCATTCCGGCGGCCGCCCACTCTGCGAGATGGCACCTCGCGAGGAGAGGAATTGACAGCCGAGCTGCTGCCCGGGATGGTTCGAGCTGTAAATAAAATAAAAAGTTAGACAAATCGAAGCGACGACACAAAAAGAAAACTCAAATCCAAACGACTTACTCTCTTCCGCCCGCTCGGTAATACGGATCGGAGGCTGAGCACTTCGGATCGGAGCAGCCCGAGAAGGCTCGGAGGGAAGTACTGGATTTCGAGGGACCGGCGCGAGACCCGGCAGACCCTGTTCAGGGTTGGTTCGCAGAGCGGCTTGCACGCGCCGAACTGTGAAGCTACCCCAATTAACAGCGCCCCTTCTCAGGCGAGCTAGCAGAGCCTCTGTGACCAGATTAGTGGCAAGCGACTCCGGGGCTTCTGCGATAAAAACCGGATCTAGTGAGGGACGGTCTAAAAAAAAAGAGAAAACACTGAAACCAAGGCCTTACCAACGCTGTACGACCATCGAGACGGGATGACCGAATAGTCAAAATCCCCGACCGAATGATGGGTTATCCTGAAAAAGAAGTATCGGTCCTTCCACACATCTTTCGTCGGAACGTCCTCAAGGACCTTCCCGAAGCGAGGCGAAAGATAGTAAGTCCCCCGGAACTTAGCGTTATGCTTTACCGAGCAGACACGCATGAGTTCCTCAGGACCGAACTTGATTCCTTCTTCTGCGGCCCTAACTCCGAGTCCGATGACATACCGAACGAAGTTCGGCGTCATCTGATGAAACGCCAATTGGAGCTGGGCCAGCACCAGAGAGATTAAGCGGGGAATAGGAAAGAAAAGCCCGCATTTATCGAAGTAGGCGTACGAGGCGCAGCAATAACCCTCTACCTCAGCCTCCGGCGATATCGCCGGCGACGGAATCACTATTTCCACCTCAGGTGGAATCCTGCACTCTCTCCGCAACCGTTCGATTTGGTCTACGGATAGGGAAGACGGCGGATGTGGGCCAAACGAGCCCGCCGCTGAGCTAACGCTAGCCCCCGTCGCGTCTCTATGAGCCATGAACAACGGTTTATCGGAACAAATAAAGTGAAAAGTCTTGGAAAGAAGTTTTTCGAGAAGTAAAAAAGAAACCAGAGCAAAAGTAAGAGAAGAAGCGAAAGTAGGAAGGGAAGAAACCACCCTCGGTAAAATACGATAAAATTATATAGTGGGAATCGTGCAAAATCTTAACCGCACGATTCCGAACTCGTAATAATTACGAGAAAATCGAGGTGGTTCGGACCCCTCGCTTCCTCCTCGTCAGCCGCTGACCTGAGATCAACGGTTACAAATGCGCAGTAATTAGGTCACTTCACCAAAAAGAACGAGCCCGAGAAGACGCTTCGCGATCTTCGAATCTGAGCCGTTGACGATCGACCAGATCTGCGGTGAAAGGTGAGATTCTCAAAACCTATACACGCAACGACTGCAGACGCGCTGATAAGCAGTTCAGCCCGTCTCACGCGCTCGCTCCGCACCATTGGATCGAAACAAGATCAACGGATGGGGCAAAAATAATCATTAGATTTGTCACATCCGAGGCACGCGCCTTTTCCCAAGAACGTCCACCGCCCATTAACCTCGACTTCTCAAAGTCAATGGGCTGGGGGCTATTGTTGGTACTGGATTTCCCTCTAGGAAATCCGGCCCATTAACAGACAAGACAGAGGCCCGTAATTATGAGCCCATTCCAGAATCAAAGACAGACAAAAGAGCCGACTCCTTCGATGGGCCCAAGCGAAACGAACGCCCTGGCAAGGCCCAGACGATGCCGAAGCCGGAGACAATCGAGCTCGAGCTCGGCAGAAGGTGACGTGGAGATAGAGCAACTCGGTCTCCGCCAGTTCAACTGATCCGCATAAATCTCGGAGATCGTTACGACGACGAGGCCGAAATATCGGGACGAAGAGATCAGAGTCGAGACTATTTAAGAAGAGAAGTGGCGACTCATTAAAGATATTCCAACCTAGGCTAAGAACACTTCGATTAGATAGCTCGATCTCATACTTTGTACTCTCTTCTCGACTGTATTTGTTCTATCTCGACGATCAATCTCAATAAAGTCTTTGATTCATAGGAAACTATACCATTTCTATATCCAAAAGTCCAAATCCACGAAATACAAATTCTTAGTGTGAATCTCGGATCTCACAGATATGAACATAAATTTTGGTTTATTTTTGTGTCATATCTCCAATTACTACATAATCTTTGACAAATCCAACTTATAATCCACATTTTGAAAAGTGATATCTTAATCTATCCCATTCAAAATATGTATTTGGATGTGAGAATATCCTTCTACCATAATTGTAATGAATGTTAAATTTTCTCAAGAACGGATTCATCATTTCATATTTCAAACCTAATGAGGTTTCCGAAAGCGCTTGTCACTAAGAAATTTCATGTTTCTTAGAGCATTGTACATCCATGAACCCTCTTGGGGGTTTTTAACTATTTATTATTATTATTATTTTTTTAACAGATAAAAACAAAAAATAAAATTAAAAAAGGAACCAATAAGAAACCAACACGTGAGCATGAACAATGTAGGATCGGTTCTTAAATAAGGATCCGTTCCTAAACAAGTTCTTACAAATAATATTTTTTTAATCTTTCTATCTACGAACTCGAATCAAGAAACCCTTAAGAGCATCCACATTAGTAAACCCCCTTATGGGGTTCTTAAAAAAAAATTTTTTTTTTTTTTTTGGGAAACGTAAAAAAAAAAAAAAAAAAATCAAAAAAAAAAACGGACCAATCGTTGTGTAACACGTGTCATGAACAGTGTAAGAACCGGTTCTTAAATAAGGATTTTAAGAACCTGGTTCTTAACTATTCACGTGGGACCCACGTGAATAGTTAAGAACCCCAAGCCCTTAAAACCCCTGATGGAGGTGCTCTAAGAACTTTTGATGTACATGGTCTTATGAGCCTAAAAGATATCAAAAATTGCAGCCTCACCTTTGATATCATTTTGATTAATTGTCGTATTTGTTTCTAAGAAAAGAATAAGAATAGCCATAATCTTCCTTCAAACATACACTCTTAAATTATTTAGCAAATCTTAATCTCATAGTTAAAAAAAAAATTGAATTTATCATTTTTTTATATGAGATTGTACTTATCTATAAAATACAAAATAAAAATAAATTTTTAAAACAATATAAAAAGTAACAAATTATCTATATAAACTAAGGTCCAAGAAAATAAATACACTCTTGACAATAAATTATTGAAATCAAATGAGCAAAATATTAAAATATCTTTGTTTCTTGTGGACCAACAAGAAACTCGTATCTTCAATTATTATATGCATCTACTCTATCTCAATTGCTCGCTGCATCCGCAATGATTTGATCAGATCAGTAGAATTCCAGATCGTACTCTCTTATGTTTTGTAAATGAACTGCGTCTCCCTCTCGATATCTCCTGATCAGTCGATGAATAAAGTATGTCAATGGTTAGACGTCAAAGTAGGTTATATTCACAATCTCGAGAAGAATCTCTGGGCTCTAGAGACAGCCATGGAAGAGCTCAAGGCTAAGCGTGATGATTTATCAAGAAGGGTCACAAGAGAGGAGGATAGAGGTCTACAAAGGCTTTCAGAGTTCCAGGTATGGCTTACTAGAGTTGAAACTTTTGAAAACCAACTCAACGATCTTTCTAGTGATAGACATGTTCAACTTCAAAGGTTGTGTCTTTTTGGGTTTTGCTCTAAGAGTTTAATATCGAGCTATCGTTATGGGAAGAGGGTTTTCTTGACGTTGAGGGAGGTTGAGAAACTAAAGAGTAAAGTTTTCGAAGTGATTGTTGAGAAACCTCAAAGATTTGAGGTTGAGGAAAGACAACTTCAACCAATAGTGATTGGTCAGAAAGGAATGTTGGAACACGCATGGAATCATCTCATGGAAAATGGAGTAGGTATTATGGGATTGTATGGTATGGGAGGAGTGGGAAAAACAACGCTTCTCTCACAACTCAACAACAAGTTCAGTGACTTAAGGTGTGGATTTGATTTTGTGATATGGATTGTGGTGTCTAAAGAATTGCAAGTAGAGAAGATTCAAGATGAAATCGCTCGCAAAGTAGGTCTAGGTGGAAACGAGTGGAAACAAAAAGAGAAAAGCCAAAAGACCGATGTTTTATATAATTTCTTAAAGAAAAAGAGATTCGTGTTATTTTTAGATGACATATGGGAGAAGGTGGATTTGGTTGAGATAGGGATCCCATTTCCAACAAGACAAAACAGATGTAAAGTGGCATTCACTACTCGTTCCAAGGCTGTTTGTGCACACATGGGGGTCGAAGAACCAATGGAAGTCAAATGTTTGTCGGAAGATGACGCATTTGATTTGTTCCAAAAGAAAGTTGGGCAGACAACGTTAGGAAGCGACCCGAGGATCCCTGAACTTGCAAGAAAAGTTTCTAGAAAATGTTGTGGCCTGCCACTGGCACTTAATGTTGTTGGTGAGGCTATGTCTTGCAAGAGGACGATACAAGAATGGTGTTACGCTATAGATGTTCTGACTTCATATGCTATAGAGTTTTCCGGCATGAAAGATAAGATCCTTCCACTTTTAAAATATAGCTATGATAATCTTAAGGGGGAGCAAATCAAATCATGTTTACTATATTGCGCTTTATTTCCCGAAGATGATAGAGTTCCTAAAGAGAAATTGATAAGCTTATGGATATGCCAAGGGATTATGGATGGAAGTGAAGGTATAGAAAGAGCTGAGAACAAGGGTTATGAGATAATTGGGAGTCTTGTCCGTGCATCATTGTTAATGGAGGTTGAATGGTATGGAAAGAATGTATGTATGCATGATGTCGTCCGTGAGATGGCCTTATGGATTGCATCTGATTTGGGAATACAAAAAGAGGCTTTCATTGTGCGTGCTGGTGTTGGGTTGCATGAAATGCCAAAGGTTAAGAACTGGAACGTTGTAAGAAGGATGTCACTGATGAATAATAAGATTCAAAATCTCTCTGGGAGTCCTGAGTGTCTCCAACTCACAACTTTGCTTCTAAGAAAAGCAAATCTGGCGAGTATCTCGAGTGAGTTCTTCAAGTCCATGCCAAGACTAGCTGTTTTGGATCTATCATATAATGGGAATCTATTTGAGTTGCCAGATGGAATATCACAACTAGTTTCATTGCAATATCTCAACTTGTCATATACAAGTATACGTCATTTGCCTAGGGGTGTGCAACAGTTGAAAACACTAACTCACTTGGATTTGGAGGAGACAGATAATCTTTTGAATATTGATGGGATATTATCAAGTCTACACAATTTGAAAACATTGAATTTATCACGTGCTGGTTTTTCATTGGATTGCAGCATACTGAAGGAGTTGCAAACCTTGGAACATTTAGAGATTTTAACCATAGACATTGATCTTCCACCAGTTTTGAAGCAATTTTTGAGCTCTCTTAAGTTGACTTGTGGAACAAGAAATCTAACCATCAGGGATATCCATCTTGAATCATCTGGAATATTACTTCCAGTAACTATGAACAAGTTAACTGATCTCAACATTGTGTGGTGCAGTATCTCTGAGTTAAAGATGGCAAGGATATGCATCAAAAGCAAGACCGTTTCTCCTCTAGACAATCCGAGGAACACATGTTTCTTGAGCCTCTCCAAAGTGATTATACTAGATTGCAAATGTTTGAAGGAATTGACGTTGCTGATGTTTGCTCCAAACCTTAGAACTCTCTCAGTTGGATCTGCAAATCAACTAGAAGATATAATAAACAAAGAGAAAGGTGAAAAATCAGGGATTGTTCCTTTTCAAAAGCTTGTTTATCTTAGGGTGGCTGATCTACCGGAGCTGAAGAATGTCTACTGGAGTCCTCTACCTTTTCCATGTCTAGAGAGAATCGACGTAATCAGATGTCCGAATCTGACAAAGCTTCCACTCGATTCCCAAAGTGGAAAGCATGGACTAAACATAAGATACACAGTGAAAAAATGGATTGAAAGTGTGGAATGGGAAGACGAAGCTACCAAAACCCGCTTCTTACTTACATGCCTACACGTCTGACCAGCAACGGCCCGTGACAAAGGTAGCCGGACTGGTTCCACACACAATTCCGTCAAAGTGACACTCATCTCACTCAATGGTTTTGGATCATTCAAAGATCACATATTTCTCCAATTTGAGTAATTCAGTTTTGAGTATATAATATCTATTTAGAGGTTGCCAAATGTGTACTCCGTTTATTATTTGTAAAATTTCCCAAAGCTCTTCTGTGTGTTAGAATGGTAGATCGGATTGTAGCCACAAGGAATAACGGGTCTCTTCTGAAATCTTGGGGCAGCTAGTTTGAAATTAATGATGCCATTTGGGTTTATTCCAAAAAGAAACAACGTTTGATAAGAACAAAACATGGACATAAATATAGCTGGAGTGAAAAAGGGAACAATGTTGTGAAAGGTTACAAAATTCACAAGAATATGGTTACTAAATCAAATTAAAGGCAAAATTCACAAGAATATGCCCATATGTAAAATAAAAAAATAAAAAAAACACCTAAAGACAAATTCACAAGAAGATGGTTACTAAATCAAATTAAAGGCAAATTGGATCAGCTAAAACAATGTTTCAAAACGTTTCTTTTCCTCTACTTTTGTTTCGTTTCATTGATTCCCGATGACTGTGGATTGGCATTTAAGATAAAACCGAATAAGCCTTACATGAGTCTTAGTTCGTACTCACCAGCCATGGTTATGTATCTCACCCATGGAAGTGATTGGTACCCACTCTTCTCGATTATCTTCAGGTACCGAACCTACACCACACAACAACAGATAGTACATTAGGTTGAGCTTAAAACATGTAGAAACAAAATATTATCGAACCTGAATCCCTGAGACTGTGAAATAAGGGATCTCAAATTTGACACGGATAGGAGCTTTTCGCTCAGGTGTTGCTTCTTCTGCAGTTATACTCGGAAGATGGAACTCTGCCCTTAACATGTACTCCTATATTGTTTTTGGTGGTTAGTATTGATACTACAATATGGTTGATTTTTCAACTGGATTAATGGGGAGAAAAAGCATTTACCTTGTTCCCGGGGAAAGATTTGATTTTCCAAACCAGTGCATCTTTTTCAGGAGCATAAGCGGCAGACCCTAGTGATGTCCTAACGGAGGGGTTAGATGCATCGGTTGGCACAGGCAACTCAATCTCAACATTCGTTGCGGTGCTGCATATAGAAAGTTCTAGATCAAATGTTTAAAGAATCTGATAATCAAGATATGTGCATTACAGTGAGCGAGAAAAGAAAAAATTGGCATAATGCCATGGAATATATTTACCTACGTTCCTTGAACTGACTTCTAGCTTTTACAAGCATCTCAACACGACTTCTAGAATGGCTTTCTATTTGCGCTTCCACCCATATAAGAGGCTTCACCTGAACAAAGAGTACATAAAATAAACATACCATGAAGATACTCTTTGTTCACGACGATGAAAAATTACTATCCATGCTATATATTGCTACTGATCCCTTCCAACTACCGATGTGGGACTTATGTCCCTAATATATTTCACATGTCTAACCTGAGTACTGAGTCTATATGTCATCAGATCAAAAGCCCCATCAGGTGGTATGAAAGATATCGTCCTATCATTTTCAAAACGAGCCAATCGAACACACCTGCGTACGAAAAAAATAATACATAAAACTGTAAGTATAGAATCTTTTGAATAAAAAGAAACTCGAAGGGTTAGGATCACTGGAGAACTTTTCCAAGTTTCATGTAATAGAATTTTAAAGAACGTACTGATGGAATTTGATGTCCTCTAAATCAATGGCTTTTCCCTTTGTTGTTCGTCCCTGCGCTTCTAGCAATACTCTATCATTCAGTCCTAACTTACACTCTGGCATTCCACTGCAATAGAATGTATCAGAAAGTCATATAAAATGGCAAGAAAAAGATCAAAGAAAAATGGACTTGTAATTTAACGAACTTTGTAGATTACGAGGAACATACGTCAAGTAAGTTCGCATCTTCAGTGCTCCAACAACATCAGACCTGACAATTTGCCCATTACTGTTGACAAGGATATTTACATTTTCAATTACATCCAAGAAAACCTGGATAAACAACGAAGGCTGTCATCTTTTGCAAAATCCAGACACAGCAAAGATAATTTTCTTCTCTTGAAAAAAAAATAAGCACTCACTTCGTTCTTCTTGTACTGTATTCCCTCACTCCTCCAGGAGACGGCATTTGTGACAGCCATTGGAGGTCTCTGTGTAACTTCCATTCTATATGCATCAGTCTTGATGAACTCACTGAGGATTCTTGCTTCGGTATACTGAGGGTAACCAAAGTCCATCATCTCGTCAAGTAACTCATACTGCCAGCACCAGAAATTAATTTCAACATCTAACAATGAAAAATAGCGTTTTCAAAATTTCGAGGATCTTTTTGGTTGGGCAAATATATTACCAAATAGTAGTAATGGCAGAAGCTTAACATACCACTACAACAAAGTTATCCCTCAGTGATTCCTCCTCTAACTCCTCGAAGTAATGCTTGAAGACCTACTAAACAGTATATAGATCAAGAATTCCATTTCATATATAGAGTTACTTTGGTCCATTTTTCTTTCCAAACCAAATCCAGAAGAAGAAAAAACATGGAGTCTTAGTCATACTTACATCAACTACACGGTGAAGGAAGAAGAGAAGACTGGCAGCATTACAATTCTGTCTGGACGCTATCATAAGGTAAACGTTACTATGTTGTACGAACATGTAAGTCACCCCATTATCGTAAGCAACTGGATCATTTGACTGTGAATCACCCTGACCAAGTAAACAATATTATTGAGAATGCTGATTATAATCCAATCGATATAACCAATGATCAATGAGCGAGAAGAAGAAGATAACAGAGGAAATCTGGAAAGAACCTCTTTCTCGATGAGCTTAGTGAAGAACCGCTCCGCTTGAGCGGCGGAGACATCGCCCCGATAGTCACGCCAGACGAGAACGCGACCCTTGATATCGAGCAGAAACAGCGCAGAGGCAGCTCCTGCCATGTTTCTGTGATTTTCGAATCGACAGATTAATCAACGAGATCTGATAAAATTATGAGACATGAGCTGGTATGCCCCTATATCTCCATCATAAATCTCAAATGCCCCTGTTTTATTTTTAATGTCGAAATGACAATTTTACCCTTAATGAATGGTTGTAAGGACTTAAATATAATTAAACCGGTAAGTATTTGTTGAAAACAACGGTAGCTCAGTGGTTAGGAGCTCTACGCGCATACCTGTGCGCGATGCGCGCCCAGGGTTCGAATCTCACCGGCGTGGTAATACTGGTAATACCGATATTTTTTCTACAGGTAATATTACAAGTATATGTAATACTGGTAATACAGGTAACACTGGTACTGGAGGTAACACTGGTAATACCAACACCACTGGAAGTAATACTACAATGGAGGTAATACTGGTAATACATATGACACTGGTAATACTAGTAACACTAGAGGTATCACTGGTAATACCAGTACCATTGGAGGTAATACTGGTTCTGGTAATACTAGTACTACTGGAGGTAACACTGGTAATGAAGGTAATACTGGTACAACGATTATTCATATAAATTAAATCAAAATGAGAAGGGCAAAATCGTCATCACAGGATTTCATTTAAAAAATGAGGGGCACGTAGATTAAGTGGGGGTATAAGAGATTAGATTCTGAGAAAGAGGGGCATATGAGACAATGTTTCTAAAATTATGCTTTGATGCAGAGACATGAGCTGCTGTGCCCCTATATTCAACAATCTGAAATGCCCATGTTATATTTTTAATGTCGAAATGACAATTTTACCTTTAATGAATTGTTATAAGCGATTAAATATAATTAAATCGGGAAGTATTTGCTGAATAACTCGGTAGCTCAGTAGTTGGGAGCTCTACGCGCGTACATGTGTGCGACGCGCGACCAGGGCTTGAATCTCGTAGGCGTGGTAATACAGTATTACCAGGTATTACCGAAGGTAATACCGGTACTACTGGAGGTATTACTACGAGTGGAGGTAATACTGATCCAACTGATGGTAATACTGGTACATGGTAATATTGGTACTACTGGAGGTAATATTACGAGTGGAGGTAATACTGATACAACTGATGGTAATACTGGTACCAGTAATACTGGTACGTACTACTGGAGGTATTACTACAAGTGGAGGTAATACTGATACGATTGATGGTAATACTGGTACCTGGTAATATTGATACTACTGGGGGTATTATTAGTATTACACGTGGAGGTAATACTAGTACAATTGATGGTACATAAATTAAATTAAAATTAAGAAGGGCAAAATCGTCTTCACACTTTTATTAAAATAATGAGGGGCATGTGGATTAAATGGGGGCATAAGAGATTATCTTTCGAGATGTAGGGGCATATGAGCTAATGTTTCGACCAGGTAGCCACATCTAGAGGGAGATTGAGGTAGATCGATTTTCCATTTTCGAAATTGAATTTTTCTTCTCACAAATATATTAAGGATCTGATGATTTTCCGTTATTGTTCTCTTCATCCTTCATCGGATGAAATAGAGACATGAGCTGGTATGCCCCTTTATCTCAAAAGCTCATCCCAAATGTCCCCTTCATTTATTAGAACATTTTTTTAAATTCGGAATATGAGCAAGTTACGATTTTACCCAATCATTTTAATCCAAATTACACTCAAAACCAACCCGACCCAGAAAATCCTGACCCGATATCCAACTATATCGGATCCTCTCACATTTTACTGAATTAAGTCTCTCCTATAATTACCAAATCACGACAGCGACCTAACTCCGACTCCGAGAGTGAGTTCGCGACGATCTCCGCCGAGAATCGACCTAACTCCGACGCAATCTTGCATCGCGACACCGTGCGATCTCGATTTCCGAACATCTCCATCGTCTCTCCATCGTGAAACGCCGTGAAAGGTATGCGAGCATGAACCCTAATCTTTATGCCGAGAGGATGAGATAATGTGAAAGATGATGTTTATAGATAGTGGAATTCTCGTAGATAGTGTTTCTATTTTAGATATCCCGAGAAAAGAAACGATTTTGCTTGGATTAGGTTAAGAAAATGGGATTTAAATCCTCTTGATTTCAATCTTTATGCCGAGATGATGAGATGATGAGAGGTTTGTACGGTTTGTAGGAGTCTCGGTCTTTGTAGTTTGGATTATAACACTCTCTCTTTGTTGTCTCTCTCAGTTACTGACGATCGAGATGGTTACAACAAGGCGAGGGACAAAGAAGAACAAGAATTCCAAGAATTCTTCCATCTCTTTAAAGAGTTCAAAGAAGAAGAGGAAGAGAGAGAATGGTAATAAGGGAGAGTCTTCAAAGAAGAGGAAGAAGACTACTATAGCTCAAGGGAAGAAGATAACGATTCAATATGAATTTCTTCCTGAAGTAGATCCAACACAGAAGACAGTTGATGATCTTGACAGTAGCGAAGATCGGGGAGATCAGAGTGAAGAAGAAGGAGTAAAAAGAGCTGAAACATCTATGGTAGTTGTGCAAGAGTTAGAAGAAGAAAAAGAAGAAGAACAAGAAGATAAAGATCAAGGAGATGAGGAGGAAGAGGAAGATCAAGAAGGGAGCTGCACTTTGGAAACCTCCGAGGTAAAATTAGGATGATTAAATATGTAATATTGATATAAATATTTATGTAAAACTATAATTATTAACAAGACCCTTTGTTGCAGGATTCAGAGAAAATGGCGGACCAACATCATGAGATATCGTCTCAACATCATCCCGAAGCTCTAGAAGATGAGGTTCGTTTGTAATGTTTTCTATGTAATATTGGTAATAGTGGATAAACTACTAGTAATATTAGTATTACTAAGTAACACTACTTGGAATACTGGTAATTCTGGGTTATACTTTGAGAATACTGGGTTATGTTTTTTATGTAATGTTTTTTATGTAATATTGGTAATACTCGTTAAACTACTAGTAATACTAGTATTACTAAGTAACACTACTTGGAATACTGGTAATTCTGGGTTATACTTTTAGAATACTGGGTTATACTAAGTAATATTTCGTTGTTTTTTTCAGGGTTTGGATCAGAATCAAGTAGAAACAGAAGCACTACGACCGATGGGTATGTACTTCCCTCCTAGCGAGTATAGGAAGAGATTCAAGGTCGGGACTAGATGCTTTATGGATGAGTTTTTGACTACGCTTAAGGAATTGGATCCTCCACTCAGTGACATGGAGAGGGAATGGTTTGAGAATCATCCTCAGTTTAAACATCTTTTCCACATGCCTATGGACAAGAACCACAAGGTTCAAGGCATGTGGATGCTTCTTCTACGTACGAAAAAAATCGAGAGGAAATGGGAAGCATGGTTTGCTGTAAACGGCGTCCCTATACGATACGGTCTGACAGAACACGCCCTGATCTCCGGTTTAGACTGTCGGAACTACCCACTGCATTATAAGACGCTCGGTGGTACGAAGTTTGTCACTAAGAATTTTGGTAAAAGTGTTGTTAGATTCATAGACGTCAAAGCGAAGGTAGATGAGATGAAGAAAGCATTCCGGGGTAGGCTGAGGATGTTGGTGTTGTTGTTCTTGTGCAGCGTTCTCATAACGCAGACTAAGTGTTGTAAAAAAGCAAACCCTATGAGTCCATTCCTTCTGAGAGTAGTGGATGATCTCGATCTCTGTAAGACATTCCCTTGGGGGGGAGATTGTCTTTTGATTATATGCTTAGTCAGATCAAGCACACAGTAGAGCATTTTGGAGGGTTTGTGAAAGAGGGAGGGCAATGGCCGATTCCAGGATTCTGTCTTCCATTAGAGGTCAGTGAAACACGTTTATTAGATTTGTGTATACTGGCAATAATTCTAATAAGTAATACTGGAAATACTTATTAGAAGTTTCAGAGAAGAGGCTGCAGACGCAGATGAAGATTGTCCTAGGATGTGCCAGTCAAAATTCAAAAGTTGTGACATGAAAGGCTTCCCTCTCTCGAAGATTAACGAGGAACTTGGAACAACCAAGGTTGGTGATTGGTTTGTTTGTTATGCAAATTAGTTAGTTTGGTTATAAAATATTTAAAATGCTTATATTTTTGTCTTCTGTGAAACAGGACATTGACAGTATCATGGTTCCTCGGAATGATGAGGAAAAGGCTCTTCTGCTTCGACTCACGGAGGAAGATGATGACGTTGATACGCATGATATTGTCGTGGAAAGCTGGATGAAACCTTTGGGAGAAGGATTTACCGTTTTCTTTGAAGATATGTATGACGTGGATGTTGCTGCCTGACGACCAGTTTCCGAGCCAGTTGCTAATCCAGTTACAGAGCCAGTTGCCGCCATTCATCCTCCGGCACCGGGACATAGCGCGATCGAGCAGATCCTAAACAGGTTCCAGAAAGAAATGGAGGAGAAGATGAAGACAGTAGTGAGCACGGTTGAAGGGTTTGATGGAAGACTTACTGCAGTGGAAGCCTTCATGAAGGATATGAAGGAGAAGAACGCGTAGATCGCCCATTTTGTTTGAAGCTCATTGTGTTTTCTGTTGTTTTTTATTTTGTTTAAAAAAACAGTCACTCTTTTAGTTCGTTTTGGTTATCGGATGCCTATTTATCCTTTTGTCTTGAATATTATAAATTTGTGTCCTTTTCTAGTTTAAGGTTTTATCAGGTTTGAGGTTTTAAGATCACATCAAGCTTAAGAAAGACTAAGAAAAGGTAGAAAAAGAAGGTTTTAATAAGATAATGCCTTAAACAAACGATGATAAATAAGCAAATATAAAGTTAACAACAAACAACAATTCATATAACATCTCCAACAAGACCCAATAACTTAATACTTAGAAAGTAGAGATAAAGAAAGGTTTTAAACATTTTTCAGTTTTGCAATCTCTTCAAGCATTTGGTTGATCTGAAATTCATGGTGTGACATTTTCTGAATTTTCTTGTTAAGCTCATCGACCTCCTTCCTCAACAATGTCACCTCTTCTTGTACGGCCAAATCACATGGTTTCCGAATGTGAGAATAATCATCCTACAAACAAAAATTAATATTCAGTATTACTAATATAACATGATATCCTATCATATTATCACTAGTATGACACGATATTACATTTACAGTAACACTAGGATAACTAGTATTTCATAGTATTACATAGTATTACATGGTATCACTGTTACAGTACACAGTATTACACGGTATTACATTGACAGTATTACTAGTATGCAATAGTATGACATGGTATTACTTTCACAGTATTATCAATATAACATGGTATTACTTTTACAGTATCACCAGTATAACATGGTATCACTACCATAGTAATACTAGTATAACCTAGTATACTTATGCGAAATAATCTAACAAGATCACACAACAAACCCAGAACCTAACAGTAGTAGATTTCAATCATATAACCGATTTAGTTTTAGATATATACCTCAAAATCCTTGCATATGTAGTATTTCTTTCCTATAACTGATTCGGTTATGGAAAAATTCTCTACAATTCTTTGCTCGGTTGAGGACAATGGTTCGGGATTCCATAGTCACCATCAGCGATGAAAAAGATCCTATCGTATATTTTCTTGTGTCTCTTCTCCTCGCTGTAACTCGGGTCCATAATTGTGTATGACTTGGGAGAGGGATTGGATGGGGGAGGATTTGGTGGCGGATTGGAGAGAAAGAGAGGAGAGAGATGGGAGAGAATTTCGAGAGAAATGGAGAGATGGTAGAGCGATGAGAGGTGAGAGAGGAGAGTCACAATAGAAATAATAAAAATGTGGGAGGAGCCAAAAAAGCCCAAAAAAATAACTGCTAAAAAAAATAGAGGGAAAAAGAAGATTTTGGTGCCAAAATTTTACTAGTAAAATATATACATAGTATTACCCAAAATATTAGTATTACCAACGTTCAACATAGTTTTATTTTTGCTGTTTTTTCGATTTTCGTAGTATTACCAGTGTTTAATTTGTGTTTTTGTAGTTTAACAGTTAATATAAGTAGATAAATATGTATTTTGGATGGGTTGATGCAATAAATTTGCAAATTTATGAATTTATGTGACTTTACCCTCTAAGTGAGGTTATTATTTACTAAGTGATCCTAAATGTATAAGGACTACATTGATGGAATATTGTTTTGTTTTCTTCTATTAGTAGTCATTGGAAGTGAATGATTTATAATTACATTAAAATATGATTCTAGTATTTTTTATGCATTAACATCATAGCTAATTTGGAATTCATTAACATTATATTCGGTAATTAGAAACAACAACGATACGATAATCACTTAGTATTACCAAGTATTACTAGTATTATCAGTATTACCACCAGAAAAAAATTTCTGAAATATAGTCGATAGTTTTCAATAGAAAAAGCTTGTCCTGCAAGTCACAATAGAAATGGTAGAATAGAAAAAATTACAATCTTCCAAACATCAACCATTGAAGTGATTGTCTCGGCCGCCTCTTGTTCTGAGTCCTCTTCTTCTTTCTTCTTTCTCCTGCCGATGGGTACCTGTTAGTTCTCTTCCTTCCCCTCGTTTTTGGTTTGTCGGGAGGTAGTATCTGCAAATTTCTGATTTCCTCCGGAACATCCCACTCTGACATATTTGGCACCAAATAAATTGTCCTGTAATATGCCAATGCCCATAACTCCATCCAATAATATTTCGAAGACAACTCATGCAGTTCCATATCTCTATCCTTAGGTCTATTGGGATCCTTTTTGAGTTTAATGAAAGCGGCAAGTGCATGGACACAAGGGTACCTTTCAATATCAAAGAACCTGAAACTGCACGACTTCGACATCAAGTTCACCAGATAAAGCTTCCCATTGCTACCGGTGACATCATACAGAAGCTCGAAACTATTTAACACCATGACAATTAATGATTCAGCTTGTATCCAAAGATCATGAACATGGTTCTCCACCAAAGGCACTACCTTGTTATCATCCGTTCCAGCCACTGTCTCCTTCCGATGCTCGTTAAACCATTTCGAAAGTCTCTTTAAAATCGCATCAACCAAAGGTATTAATGCGTACCTCCTCGCCTCTTTAAAAGTTTTGTTCAAAGACTCCACAGTGTTGCTTGTGTCTAGGTTGTACCTTTGCCCAGGAAAACAACACTTTTCCCATTTCTATTTCACGGTAGTCTTTTACAGATACTCCGTCGCCTTAGGGTATCTCGACTTAAAAGAAGTATAAGCGGCTTCGAACTCAACCACTGTGTAAAGAGCGCTCATCTCCATAAATCTATCATAAACTGTGTCTTTGTTCACATTAGAATCATGGGCTCTCATATTTTGTGACAAATGCCATACGCAATACCCATGATGAGCTTGAGGATACACATTAGCTATGGCATCAATGAGGCTAGCATTCTTGTCACTCACGAACACCAATTCAGAAGAGTTGGCAATCACGGTTTTCAGCACCTCAAAAAACCATGTCCAACTTTCAGTTTTCTCATCATCAATTATCGCAAAGGCTATGGGATAATTATGTCGATTAGGATCCTGAGCTGAAGCAAAAACTAGGCAACCGCCATAACCATTTTTAAGAAATGTTGCATCCACGATTAGAACTTTCCTCGTAACTTGAAACCCTTCAAGGCTGGCTCCGAGAGCTATGAATAGGTACTTGAATTTATTCTGCTCATCCAAATTCACACAAGTTACTGTACCTGGATTCACCTTCTCTAACATGTACAAGTAACAATACATCATCTCATAGCTTCCTTCCGAACTACCACGCAAATCACGAACAACTTCGTTTTTCCCTCTCAATGCTGTGGAATAGGATACGTCAACACCAAGTTTTGTCTTAACAAGATCCATGATAATCTTTGGAGTGGGAGTTTCCATTTGTCTCGGGTAATCATCATGCAAAATTGATGCAACCAACTGAGGTGTGCCTTTCCTCTTCGAGTTGCTTTCACTCTGACTACTTCGACTGCATGGATGCATATTAGTGTACGTTCTAATTGAGAAAATAGGAGTCTCTCCAACCTTTGCAGCTCGTAGACTCCATTTGCAGCTTGGTACACGGCATTTTAAAACTAATCGCACCATGTCCGACTTCTTTACTACATAACCAAAACACTCATTAAATGCGCCTCTATCCACCAAATCTTGCAAAAACGCTTTACTTGGAAATTATTGACGCACATAAAAACCCAAACGGTCTTCCCATGCCTCTATAAACTGATTGGGTTTGACAACAGGTGGAGGCTCGACATATCTATCATAGCTATCCGATATATCCACACCCACATCACGTGCTGAATCATGCTCATCCTCAACCTCAACCTCATCCACATCCTCTACTGCCTCCTGTTGTGGTTCTTGAACCGCGTTTTCCTTTTCCTTGTACAAAGTTATGGCTTGAGCTCCGATTTCAACATCTTTTGACTGCAACTCCTCATAGTTCATACCAGTAGAACTTTTGTCCACTCTCGACACTTGCTCGGGCAGCTCCGATACATTGATGACCTCGACATACAAAACACATCTACGGTTATCTTTATCCATATACGTTAGGTAAACACAAAGATCCTCATCATCAGAAATAATAAACTCTTCCTCACAACCCACCAGCAATGGAAAGTAACTCAATCGTAGCTTAACATTATTAACATCTAGCCTAAGCTTCTTATATATCCTCTCTTCTATCATCAACAATGTCATCTCCTCCACTGATATCTTCAACAATAAACTATACATCCGACTTTGACATTAAAAATGTATGATGACGTTGTTGCTCATTGTATACTGCAAAACAATTAAAAAAAACAGAATCAGTGCTGATAGTATTACTAGTATTACCCAATATTATCACCAGTATTACTAGTTTTACCCAGTAAATTCCCAGTGTTAGTTACTTGTATTACCAGTATACATAGTTGTCCCATACCTAGTATTACCCAGTATTACTATTTTACACAGTTCAATATCGCACTATTTAGGCGATTTTGATTCATCCACCAAAAAATAGGATAAATTGGCTTCTAATCTACCACCCACGATACAATATGATTCAATCACGAACCTAGTGCTCTAACAATGTACATATAACCGTAATGTGCATCCAAATCGAATCCCCAAATCCCTAGATTTTCTATTCCCAATTTATTCACAAATTTGAGCTAAAATCAATCAAAACAGCTTGTATTTGATTAATTAGTAACTTACAATGATTTAGGAGTGAAATGCAACTCAAATTGGAAGGTTTCTGGGTGATCGCCGGTGACTGTAGCGGATATCGCCGGCGAAGGTGAGCTCGATCGGAGAGGAGGTCGGAGAGAAGCTTCAGCTCGCTTTTTTTCCCGATTAATTTAAAAAAAAAAATCAAAACATAAATTAAATTAAAAAGAGAAAGGCATAATGGTCATCACAGTATTTCATTAAAAGGATGAGGGGCATGTGGATTAAGGGGGGGGGGGGGGTATAAGAGATTTGTTTTTGAAATATAAGGGCATTTGAGCCAATGTTTCGATGAAATAATTAGGCAAATTTTAAGTACGAAGAATTTAACAAACATTCGGGGAAAAAGGGCTACTTGATTTTAAGCTTTCAGATTTTGCGAAACGACGTCGTTTTCCTCTCCATTGCCTTTTTTTTTGGTCAACTTCCCTCCATTGCTTGTCTTTGTCCAAATTTATAAATTTCTTTAGCTTTTTCCTCTACTTGAAGATTTCAATCACGAAACTTAGTTCATCGAGCAAGAAACATATGATTGGATGCATCGCCTACATCTTCTAGCTTCTGTGAAAGTAATGAGATGATGTTTACCAAAACCATACTCTAGCCCTAGTAACAATTGATAGATAAGTGACTTAATTCAATACTCATAATATTTTGGCCTTTTGGGTGCTAAATATCATAATAACTCCTAAGATATTGAATGTAATTGGTTGCTATTGTTATATGGAAGGTATATAGTGTGATTTTTACTCAGCTCATTTTGTACCAATCAAAAGAAAGTGAGAAAAAAAGTTTTCCATTCTTTTCTATCGGAAAGTTGAAAAAACATTATAATTTTCCGTCACAAATGTAGAAGGAAAAAAATCTCTCTCTCTCCCCTCTCCCTTATTATTTTTTTCTCTTTTTATCTCCTTTTCTCTCACATTAATGTTACCAATCACACCCATTTTACAAAAACTATAATCTATATTTATATTTCTATCGAGTTTGTATTCCAAACATTTTAATACTAAGAATACTTATAAACAACTTCTTTTTACCAAAACTTATATATAACTTTGATTTATCGTTTTTCCAAGCTTTTATGATTTGAGAATTTATGGGTTTTAGAAGAAACTACCCTAGTGTTCCCGAAAAACATTGAATGTCTCTCATATGGTGCAAGCTCATCTAATCTTATGATATTCAACATTTGGCATCCCAAAAAGTAAATGTATGATTTAGTATATTGTGACTGGCTGGAACTCTTGCCAACTAAGTCGATGATAGTTAATAAAATATAATGCTTTATGATATGATAGATTAGGAGCCTTTGGTAGCTATTTCTTTTTCATTTTTTCATAATGAAGATTTCTCAGATTTTCTTTTAAATTGTGCAGAATAGCTTGAAAGTTAATCAGTTTTAAAAGGTTTGTTATGTAGTTTGATGACCATAATTGTTGTCTCCTCAATTCTCTTGATACAAATCAGTTAAAGGCGGTCAACGTGAATTTTTTCACATTCAAATATGTATATACCTTAATTCATCAGCCATCTTTATTAATGGCTTCACATATGATGTTGAAATGGGCCAAAGAAATCTTCTTGTGGTTAGTTGGACGTGCCATTTGACTTGGTGTTGCAGATTGGGGGAATCATGGCTTTGAAAGTGGAATGAATATTATTGAAGAACAAACAATTGTAACATGATCTTTGATCACTGAAAACACAATGGGTTTCTCACAGGGTGGGGTTCTTAAGACCACTTCACTTTGAAGGATAAAGACTCATATTAGAACAAAAAGTCCACTAATATCAAGACCATGTGATGTATTGAATAGAGACACATATTCATATGTTTGCAGTGGAAGCGTTGACCTGCTATTTTTAGTTATCATTTAAACTTTCAACTGAATTTTTAGAAGACCAAAATATGTTATATACTTTATTTATATTCATAAAGTACACATAACCCCCCCCCCCCCCCCCCCCCCCCCCCCCCCCCCCCCCCCCCCCCCCCCCCCATTTGATTTATACTTCCGTTGCACATATTTGTAATACTACTAATCTCTAACAAGCTTGAAAAAATTTAACCAAAAATGTAGAAACTAAATATAATTTCTTAATTAACATGTGAATTATAAAGGGAAATAAACTTTCCTTTGCTTGTTACCGAGTAGAATACCTTATTCCGTTATGATCCACCGTCTCTCCAAAGGTATCCCGTTTGAGAAAAAGTTCAAAACATTATGTTTTATATATATAGTCACTAATAAGGGATGAGTTGTATCGTCATGCTTCGAGGAGTGGCGGTAAAATCTAAACATTTTACTAGTGTTACTGACAAGGCCTATCCCGGCCATAGGGCCGGGACGGATTGCCACTATCGAACCCAGTCCGAAAATACGTCATTGTTAAAATTTTCTTTAAGATTAAGTATTCCTCGAATCTTTCTATTGACTTCTAGTCTTAGATCCTTCATACTTAATAATACGCAGCGGAAATCTTTACTTAACATTTACATCGTTCTTATAAAGAACGATCCGTTCAAGAACCTCTTATGAACTTATTTATTTTTTCTTAAACTCTTTCGAGGTTCCGTTCTTATCTATCCATCTAACAACCTAAGTCTTTTACTTAGATTGTTCCACTCAACTATTTCCTTCTATCCATACTTTATAGATCATTCGAGTACTTGAACTCGTACCTTATCCTTTTAGGTGAAGTCGGTGTGAAGTTAGCTTGGCGTCCAGCTTAACTCGTTTGAACCTCGAACTCTTAGAACATAGCTCCCTTGTACCAAGTCATTCAACCAACCATCCCCACATGACAAGGCGCAAGAGAGGTCTTCTAGTTCCTTCCTTTGACCACCATTCCTTTCCTGTTTCATCCAAACACCTTAGGATATGTTAAAGCTTATTTATTGTTACCTTAACCCTTGTAGATATTCCTTATCATTCGTCCTCTTTGGTGAACCGCATTTACTTCTAGCTCATTGACTTTCAGACTGATCCAAGTCCTTAGGTGTGAATGGCTCTTGAACCGGTCTCCCTTAATATCGCCGGGCATAGCGATCCGTTCATGATTGGACTGATTCTACCGACCACTTCCGCGGATGGTCTGATCTCTGGTTTGTACCGTCGGCCGTCGATCCAGTTCCTTTAACTGATCGACCGGTCCGCACGCGTATCTACCACGAGACTTCCTGATCCTATCCGCGGTCCAACTCATGTCGTCCCGCTAGCCCAAACATGACCGTGGTTGATCCTTCCGATCAATCCGTACGGTTTATTGGACATGAATCCATCAAGTCTACCATACTTGTCAATTTCCATGGCCACGGACCGTCACGTCTGTTCGTGGACAGTTGCGTGTGTCCGCGGTCACTGACGTTCAACCCGCGGTCGTTGACGTACGACCCACGGATAGTCGCGTCCGTTCGTGAACAGTCGTGTCTGTTCCACGGACGGTCACGTACGACCCACGGTCGTGTACTTACGACCCGCGGTCGTTTACTTACGACCCACAGTCGTTTACTTACGTCCCGCGGTCGGTCAAGTTCGTCCGTGAACGGTCACGACCGTACCGCGAACGGTCACGGTCGCACTGACGACCTTACGGTCGTACGGACGAACAGTTGCGGACGTGCTGTCGACCTTACGGTCGTACAGATAGCCTTACGGACACGCTGACGAACGATCACGGACATACTGTCGACCTTACGGTCGTACAGACAGCCTTACGGACGTACCGACGAACGGCTACGGACGTACCGACGAACGGCTACAAACGTACCGACGAAAGATTACGGACGTACGGTTATGGTCGTACTGACGAACGGCTACGGTCGTACCGACGAACGGCTACGGGCGTACCGACGAACGCACGGTCGTCCTGGCCACCCTCACGGACGTCCTGACGTTCCTTACGGTCGTCTGCGGTTGTCCGTGTGCGTGTTGCGGTCGTCCGCGGTTGTTCGTGTGCGTACTGCGGTCGTCCGCGAACGATCCGCGGTCGTCCGTACGCGACCCACGGTCGTCCGCGGACTGTCCCACGGACATAACCGATTTTCATCTTCAAACTTCAACCGATTCCTTCAACCTTTTTCTGGGTTTTCCCTCCTTATTCCCAGCCATGATTTGCCTTAGAAACATTCCCAAAAGCCCTCTTATATCGCCGGCCAATACCCTTGGTATTTCGGCCTTGAATTCTCTCTTTTCCTCTCGGTTTATGGCCTTTTGCCTTAGGAATAATCTGGGTTTTTTCCCAGCCTGAAGATGGGTGCGAAAATGGCCTCTTGGAGGACTATTTATAGCCTCCAATTCGCCCCATAACTGCCCAAGGAGAAGAGTTGCAAGTGTTGGCCGAAGGGGTGCAACCTTCCATGGTGCCCATTCGCCATGGTGTCCCTTGGTCAGCTAGTGTCACTAGCTGATCAGCTGACCCAACACTTGAACACTCAAGCTAGCTGAGTTGAGCTGATTGCCAGCTGACCTAGCTGACCAGCTGGACTGTTCAGCTCGTTTCAGCTGAACACTCTTGGTTCAACTCGTCTCCTCTTTGCTAAGCTGCCGTTGAGCCGAGCTTAGCTTCTTTTCTAGGCAACGGAACCCTTCTCTTAGTCCATTAGACTCTTGTCCATGTTCCGGTCCGTTCCTTTTCCCCCAAATGTCTAGGGTAGGGTTAGTATCCCGGTTTGCGGGTACTACAAGTCTACCCCCCTTAAAAGGGATTCGTCCTCGAATCCGAATCAAGATGTTTTCCTGATCTTAGTAAATCTCTTACTAGATCATAATCAGGTCTTTTGTTCCTCGTAGGACTCGACCTCAGGCCTTTGTTCCCTCCAGGACTCGACCTCGGTTAAGGTCCTTACGCATTCCAAATGCAAGCAACCTAACCCTTTTCCCCAAATGTAATTCCCCAAATACATTCGAAGAAGTGGGGTTCAGTGACAGACCAGATCGCACTATAGGACTCGGCCACGCCAATGTCCCTAACCAGTTCGTAAACCCGTGGCGTCTCGGTTAGCGCGTAGCCTTTACCGTTCGACTTCTACTCCCACGTTTTACTTCTGATTACTGCTTTACAATGGAAGCAAATCATTGGTCTTTCGTTGTCACTTTCCTTCCCCTTATCTTGCAAACAGCTTTAGGCTCCTATGTCCCCGCCGTTTCACTTCGCACATACCTTACTTGCTTTCTACACTTCCAAAGTGCGCTTCCATTGTTTTTGCAAGTGGTACCCTTCGGTGCGGAGTTCTAGAGGATTGGTTGTCAGCCCCAACTGATTCCATCCCCTTTAGGTCCTTCCCGGGTTGGCAGGACACCTTGTCTTTTGAGCCAACGCGGTTCTCCTCCAGGTCCCTCCCGGTTAGGCCAACCACTACCTGTGATTTCTCCCTCCGGTTCACCCCAGGTCCCTCCCGGTTCGGCCAACCACTTTCCCGTGATTGTGCCTTCCGGTTCACCCCCATACCGTCTTGCGACCTTGATCCAAATCCGGGAACTAATCTCCCAACCGATCCCATACTCGGTTGGAACATACGACCTTCCAACTGATCCCATACTCAGTTAAAAAGTACTTCCCATTGGACTTGTTCTCAAAGTCTGCCCAAGACTAAGTGCGTCCTTGGTGCACTTGTCTCTGCAAGTCACCATCATGAGAGCATCGTCCTAGGAAATAACTCCGCTCTGATACCAACTTGACAAGGCCTATCCCGACCATAGGGCCGGGACGGATTGCCACTATCGAACCCAGTCCGAAAATACGTCCTTGTTAAAATTTTCTTTAAGATTAAGTATTCCTCAGATCTTTCTATTGACTTCTAGTCTTAGATCCTTCATACTTAATAATACGCAGCGGAAATCTTTACTTAACATTTACATCGTTCTTATAAAGAACGATCCGTTCAAGAACCTCTTATGAACTTATTAAGTTTTTCTTAAACTCTTTCGAGGTTCCGTTCTTATCTATCCATCTAACAACCTAAGTCTTTTACTTAGATTGTTACACTCAACTATTTCCTTCTATCCATACTTTATAGATCATTCGAGTACTTGAACTCGTACCTTAGCCTTTTAGGTGAATTCGGTGTGAAGTTAGCTTGGCGTCCAGCTTAACTCGTTTGATCCTCGAACTCTTAGAACATACCTCCCTTGTACCAAGTCATTCAACCAACCATCCCCACATGACAAGGCGCAAGAGAGGTCTTCTAGTTCCTTCCGTTGACCACCATTCCTTTCCTGTTTCATACAAACACCTTAGGATATGTTAAAGCTTATTTATTGTTACCTTAACCCTTGCAGAGATTCCTTATCATTCGTCCTCTTTGGTGAACCGCATTTACTTCTAGCTCATTGACTTTCAGACTGATCCAAGTCCTTAGGTGTGAATGGCTCTTGAACCGGTCTCCCTTAATATCGCCGGGCATAGCGATCCGTTCATGATTGGACTGATTCTACCGACCACTTCCGCGGATGGTCTGATCTCTGGTTTGTACCGTCGGCCGTCGATCCAGTTCCTTTGACTGATCGACCGGTCCGCACGCGTATCTACCACGAGACTTCCTGATCCTATCCGCGGTCCAACTCATGTCGTCCCGCTAGCCCAAACATGACCGTGGTTGATCCTTCCGATCAATCTGTACAGTTTATTGGACATGAATCCATCAAGTCTAGCATACTTGTCAATTTCCATGGCCACGGACCATCACGTCTGTTCGTGGACAGTTGCGTGTGTCCGCGGTCACTGACGTTCAACCCGCGGTCGTTGACGTACGACCCACGGATAGTCGCGTCCGTTCGTGAACAGTCGTGTCTGTTCCACGGACGGTCACGTACGACCCACGGTCGTGTACGTACGACCCGCGGTCGTTTACTTACGACCCACGGTCATTTACTTAGGTCCCGCGGTCGGTCAAGTTCGTCCGTGAACGGTCACGACCGTACCGCGAACGGTCACGGTCGCACTGACGACCTTACGGTCGTACGGACGAACAGTTGCGGACGTGCTGTCGACCTTACGGTCGTACAGACAGCCTTACGGACACGCTGACGAACGATCACGAACGTACTGTCGACCTTACGGTCGTACAAACAGCCTTACGGACGTACCGATGAACGGCTACGGACGTACCGACGAACGGCTACGAACGTACCGACGAAAGATTATGGACGTACGGTTACGGTCGTACTGACGAACGGCTACGGTCGTACTGACGAACGGCTACGGTCGTACCGACGAACGGCTACGGGCGTACCGACAAACGCACGGTCGTCCTGGCCACCCTCACGGACGTCCTGACGTTCCTTACGGTCGTCTGCGGTTGTCCGTGTGCGTGTTGCGGTCGTCCGCGGTTGTTCGTGTGCGTACTGCGGTCGTCCGCGAACGATCCGCGGTCGTCCGTACGCGACCCACGGTCGTCCGCGGACTGTCCCACGGACATAACCGATTTTCATCTTCAAACTTCAACCGATTCCTTCAACCTTTTTCTGGGTTTTCCCTCCTTATTCCCAGCCATGATTTGCCTTAGAAACATTCCCAAAAGCCCTCTTATATCGCCGGCCAATACCCTTGGTATTTCGGCCTTGAATTCTCTCTTTTCCTCTCGGTTTATGGCCTTTTGCCTTAGGAATGATCTGGGTTTTTTCCCAGCCTGAAGATGGGTGCGAAAATGGCCTCTTGGAGGTCTATTTATAGCCTCCAATTCGCCCCATAACTGCCCAAGGAGAAGAGTTGCAAGTGTTGGCCGAAGGGGTGCAACCTTCCATGGTGCCCATTCGCCATGGTGTCCCTTGGTCAGCTAGTGTCACTAGCTGATCAGCTGACCCAACACTTGAACACTCAAGCTAGCTGAGTTGAGCTGATTGCCAGTTGACCTAGCTGACCAGCTGGAGTGTTCAGCTCGTTTCAGCTGAACACTCTTGGTTCAACTCGTATCCTCTTTGCTAAGCTGCCGTTGAGCCGAGCTTAGCTTCTTTTCTAGGCAACGGAACCCTTCTCTTAGTCCATTAGACTCTTGTCCATGTTCCGGTCCGTTCCTTTTCCCCCAAATGTCTAGGGTAGGGTTAGTATCCCGGTTTGCGGGTACTACAGTTACCTTAGCTGAAATGAAGGTAAGGGCATTGGTAGATGAAAATTTTGATCTGTTTGGGTGTTAAAATATATATATTTTACATGGAGTTGGATTTTGAAGGTATAATGTGAGTTATGGTATCAGCAACTATATTTCATATGGTGCAACCATGTTAGAGGTGACCTTCTGTGAAGTGACAAGGGAGAACATTCAACAAAATGATACACTAAAGGAAGGTGTAATGGACTTCTTTGGTATATAAATTATGATACAAAAATGGAAGGTGTGATGAGCTTGTTTGGTAAATAGATTCTGGAAATGTAAAAGTAAGAACTTAAATCATCATTATATCTACCAAAACTATATGCTTGCCCTAATAACATGTGCAAGGTATGCTAATTAGGCCGAACTAATTCAAATATAGTTCCTATGGAAGTCCAACAAGTGAATAATCACAATATATTTTGGGTACTCATTATATGAATTTGTCCTTAGATATCCTACAAATAGAATATACATTTTTCTTTTTTTGGAAAATTATCATGTATATTTATATTTCTATGAATTTATATTCAAAACATTTTAGAGTGAATTGGGTGAATAATAGAAAAGTTTGTCAAAACTAAGTCTATGACAAGTCAAACTAGAAAATTAAGAAAGTAACACCATAACACATAAATGAGCCATACAAACTACCAAAATTGCCCCTGTTTTTATATTGCAACAATTTTTCATATTTGTCCGAAAGTGACACATGTTTTTTGAAATATAAAGTTATTGATGTTAGAGATTGACAATGACATCACAATTTTTGTTAATTCGTACAAAATAGTTGTATACTTTATGATGTATTTAGATAATTCTACATGTGCATGTAGTCGTATAATTTTAACTATATAATGTGGTTGATTTTATATAAATCGTTAACTTTTATTATTTAAAAGTATACGACTATTTCATGTGGATAACCTGTTGAAAAAAATAGTTGGATATGTTTGATATCCAATATTAATTATACTCGGCGATGTATTAGAATATTGGATGTACATAACCAAATACTTTTCAACCATTTTATAATTTACATTGGAATACTTTTATAAGATAACCGAATACTATTTTATAACGTACATAATTAACTATTTAGATAAGATAAATTACATCATAGCTTTAAAGTATGCGACTATTTCGAATATTGGATGTACATAACCAACTATTTTTCAACTATTTTATAATTTACATTAGAATACTTTGATAAGATAGTCAACTACTATTTTATAATGTACATAGTTATTTAGTTATATAAAATAAATTACATCATTTCTTTAAAAGTATACGACTATATCTCGTGGATAAATTGTTGAGAAAGTATTTGGATATGTTTGACATCCAATTTTAATTATACTCGATGATGTATTCCAATATTGGATGTACATAGCCAACTACTTTTTGAATTATTTTGTAATTTACATTGAAACGCATTGATAAAAAAACCAACTATTATTTTATAACGTACATATAGTTAAATCCAATCTTAATTATATTTTGATCTATTTATATTTGTCACCATAAAAACCGTAGAAAAAAAAATTAAAATACATGGAAAATGAAGCTGAAAAAGAAGAAGGAAGAGATGTTACAGAATTGTAACAATAGTTAACTTTTTTTACAAATAGATATCTTAAAGATATTTGTAGCAGTTCATCTGGTTTTAGTGACGATGTCACTTGAAAATGAGAACGATCCGTTCAATATTTCTGATCTCCCTCCATTTTCATCAGCGAAAAATGTACATTGATAGAAAGAACACTGAATCCAAAATGCCAAAAATATTTAGTCTCATTTGAAAATGCTTTGCAAATGGAAAAAATGTGATAATGTTTATGGTGTCGTGTTATTGAATGAAAATTCAGTCATCTTCAAACACGAACACAATATGCATGATATACTTGATAAAGGAACTCAGACGTTTAATGAATGGTTTCATACATTTAATGAATGGAATCTCGTGCTGGAAAGGTTGATCGATAATCTTCCAGAGGATTACCTACAATACATTCTGCTCCGGGTCCAAATAAGATTCTTGTTATACTACACACTTGAGGCTATAACAGCATTGAGTGATCTCACTGGAGAGGTAAAGGAAGTGGCCTTCTGTCCTTCAAAATAAAATATTATTTATTGTCTAAATCATTTACAAAAACTATAGAATACAAAGGATAAAAAGTGTCGTTCTTTAAAAATGTAAAACATTACTTAAAATGAGAAAAAAAAATTGGCTAAATATTACTTATAATGAAGCATGACAAGATATCAAAAGTATTGGAATTGAATTGTGTATTGAATGAGACCCTTAGGTCTGTATATATAGGTTACAAGAGATTCCTTATATGATAAGGATTTGGATCTAAAAGATAAATACAAGATATAGATAAACCTAAGTCATCTAAATCATATTTGATTGATGTATATCTTCTTTGGTAATGTATATCGCATAATACCACCCCTCAAGTTGGAGCGTACAAGTCTTGAATGTCCAACTTGTGAAGAAATGAATCAAATTCCCGTCCTCATAACGCATTTGTGAGAATGTCAGCGAGCTGACTTGTTGTTGAGACATGAGAAGCGCGAATGAGACCTTCTAGTATGGCATCTTGAACAAAATGACAATCCACCTCGATGTGTTTTATTCTTTCATGAAAAACGGGATTGGGGCTTATGTATAAATCTGCTTGGCTATCACAGTGAAGAGTCATTGGAGCTGTATGATTGATACCCAATTCTCGTAGAAACGATCAAAGCCATTTTAGTTCACGAGTGATGGATGCCATAGCTCGATTTTCAGCTTTGGCGGATGAACATGATACTGTCTTTTGTTTCTTTGTTTTCCATGAGATGGGAGAATCCCCATAAATCAACAATCCATCTTGTTAGAGAGCGACGGCTAATAGGGCAGCTTGCCCAGTCCGAGTCGCACCGGTGATGAGGAGTATCTGCACGGAGAAGAATCCCTTGGCCGAGTGTGCCCTTTAAGTATCGGACGACTTCGAGAGCAGCGGACCAGTGTTCTTCCCGTGGTTTTTGCATGAACTGTGCTAAGGTATGAACCGCATAAGCTAGATCTGGCCTTGTCGAGGCTTGATAGACAAGTCTCCCAATTAAACGTCTGTAAGGCGATGGATCACTAAGTAAGGTCTCTTCGAAAGTGCGATTTTGTGATTCTGGTCTATGGGAAACGAAGTTAGTTTGCAGCCAAGTAGACCAGCCTCAGTGACTATATCGGTTGCATACTTTCGCTGGCAAATGTAAAAACCAGATGGACTTCGTGGTAGTTCTAGACCCAAGAAGTATTTAGCAATGCCCAAGTCCTTCATGTGAAAACATGTTGATAAGTAATGCTTGAAATCATTAATTGCATCCGTAGAGTTACCTGGGATAATAAGGTCATCAACGTAGACCAGTATGTAAAGAGTGAATCCATGACGCTGATATGTAAAAAGGGAATAGTCTGATATTGTTTTCTGAAACCGTATTGTTTCAGTGCATCTGCAAGCTTCGCAAACCAGCATCTTGGGGACTGTTTGAGACCGTAGATGGATTTACGAAGTCTGCAAACTCTTTTGTCGCCTGGTGTTGTAAAACCGGGGGGTGGTTTCATATACACTTCTTCAGTGAGGTCACCATGTAGAAACGCGTTATGAACATCGATTTGATGGACTTCATAATTCTTTTTCGCAGAAATATCTAAGATGAGACGGACTGTAGTCATCTTTGCGACGGGAGAAAATGTCTCTTGGTAATCTATTCCTGCTTTTTGATGATTGCCAAGAGCAACAAGTCATGCATTGAATCGTTCTAATGATCCATCAACTTTGAGTTTTATACGAAAGACCCATTGACTGTCGATGATTGATTTTCCAGGTGGAAGAGAAGTGAGATCTCAAGTGTTATTGTCCTCAAGATATCGTACTTCAAAATGAACTACAGCTCGCCAGCACTCATCTTTCATGGCTTCTTTGAAGCATTTAGGCTCAACTCCATTTGTTAGTGAAACGAGATAGCTGCAATGTGATCGAAAGAATTTAGCACATGAGAGATATGCAGATAGTGGATGAGCCATACCTGAGGAGAGCTGAAGATAGGGTGAGAGCAATGTTGAACGACGAGAGATTGAGACTGATTTTCCTATGAATCCATGTAAGCGAGTTGATTGTGTTTTTGGTCGATATCCCTAATAATTCCGTAGAGACTTCTTGTAGCAGTGAACCTTCCACGATACCAGTGTTCTCTAATGTCACTGGTTGATCAGTTTGAATGACCGTATGTGACTCTGGAGGTTGTTGTAAATCGCCAGGGATATGTGTAGAATCCTCCGATTATGAGCTATGATAATTTGGAGACGACAAAGCATTAGGTGAATCCGTACTGTCGATCTCAAGAGGATATGGAAATATAGTTTTGTTAAAAACAACATCTCTGGAAACAAAAATACGTTTTTTCCAAGTCGTATAAGCGCCATCCTTTCTTTTCATACGGGTATCCGACAAATACACATCTCCGACTCCGTGATGCAAATTTATCCCCCTTATGGTTGATATTGTGAGCAAACGCCAAGCAGCCGAATATACGTAGATGTTTGTAAGCTGGCGCATGTCCATAGAGAACTTCAAATGGAGATTTTCCATGAAGAACTTGTGATGGTGTTCGATTAATAAGGTAGGCTACCGTGAGAACACAGTCGCCCCAAAAGTCAATCGGTAAGTTTCCTTGAAATTGTAATGCTCGACCGACTTCAAGAATGTGTCTATGTTTCCTTTCAAAACGTCCATTCTATTGCGGTGTATAAACACAAGAGGTTTCATGGATAATTCCTTGTTCTTGAAAGAACTTTGTCAAGATGACAAATTTCATACCTTTATCACTCCTAACAGTCTTGGTCATTTTCATGAACTGCCGATCAATCATGGCAATAAAATTGCGTAGAGAGTTAGGTACTGCGGTTTTATCAGGTAATAAGTATAGCCAAACTGCTCTTGAACAATCATCCACGATTGTCAAGAAGTAGCGAGAGCCACAAAACGCTGGAATACGATATGGTCCCCATAAATCTCAATGAATTAAGTCAAAAACCATTTTTGCATTACTTTTAGAATCAGGAAAACATTGTCTTGTTTGTTTGGAACGAAAACAAATACGGATGCAATGAAAGTTTCCGAGAACCTTAGAATACGGATGTCCCAACCTTGCGTGCCACATAGATAGATCCTTATGTAAACTCGTTTGGTTAAATGCAACAATCTCAATCCCTCGAAAACGGTATAGACCTTATCCCTCGCGATCACCCATTCCAATCAACATCCTCGTAGTGCGGTCCTGTAAAAGTAACAATCGATCAGTGACTTGGCCAACAATGAAAATATATGTTACTAATTGACCGAATGAGATCAAGTTTGTTTGAAATTCGGGTATAAGATAAACGTTCAACAATTGTAAACTCGATGTGAGTTTCACAGTTCCTTGTTGAGTTGCTAGAACGCCTTTTCTAGATGGTAAACGGACTGACACCGGTGTTATGGAGCGAGTATCATGTATCATATCTATACAACCTGTCATATGATGAGTCGCTGCGGTGTCTAGGATCCATAAATCATCCATAACCTTACCACTTAGACGTGTTGGCTGAGGTTTGAAGTTAAGTATACGCTGAATGGTTTTCCATTGTTCGTCAGAGATACCACTTAGTACTTGTCGATCTGTATCGGAGTGTTTGTAGAGAAGACATTAGTTGCTGCGATTTGAGAGATGTTAGCTCGAGGCTGAGATCCTTTCACTCGGCTGCGACCAGTGTTGCGAATTCTATCTTCACACCAATCGGGATAGCCAACAGCCTTGAAACAAGCCGATGATTCATGACCGTTCCTATTGCAAACCGTACACTGTCTTGACGGTTCGCGATTTGTCTTCGATGATTCTGTTGTTGTTGATCGTTGAGTTAATCGAGAAGCTGATGATGCTATTTGCGAATTGAAACTCATATGATCTCTTTGAGTGTTGTTAGCTATGTGTATTTTTTTTGTTTTGCAGAACTGTTTGATAAACAATATCCAGATCCGACACAGGTGTCATTGCACAAAGTTGGGACCGAATTGCTCCATGAACGCCATCATCAAGACCAGATAAGAAATCATATACCTTAAGATTGTCGAGTTCCTTGTCTCGTGCGGTGTTCAGATCACATTCACATTTGTTGTAGGCGCAACGTTTGGTTGTACAATCAGTGATGCCGTCCCAAAGCTTTGTGAGTCGACCAAAATAATCATCTACTGATGATCCATTCGGCTTGCAAGTTGCTAAAGCATTGCGTAGCTGTAAATTTAGCTCTGCTTTTTTAGAGAGATTCGCTTTTTGACTATATCCCAATATTCTTTTGCGTTTTATCGAGTAGAAATTGATGATCTTAGCTTAGGATCGATCTTCAATTTAATTCATCCTACAAGTAGATGGTTATTTGATGTCCAATCCTCATAAATTTGAGCTCCGGATTCTGGTTTAGGAATGGTTCCATTAAGAAAACCAAACTTCTTATGTGAGCTTAACGCCATACATAGATTTAGTGTCCATTCGTCGTAACTGGACCCGTTGAGAAGGGATTGTGAGATTACGGCTCCTGGATTATCGTTTGAAGATAACTCATAAGGTGAGATGGTTTTGTATGACTTCTTGTTGCTATCAGCCATCGTTAATCACGTTTTGTGAAGAAGATGATGATATAACAAGGAAGTGGTACGTATTACAAGGGCAAGAAATAGAGTTTTCGAACGAGAAAGAGATTCAAGCCGAGAGGTTTTGTTTGAATGATTTGCGGAAGAAATTTTAATATTTTCTCTGCTCTGATACTATGACAAGATATAAAAAATATTGGAATTGAATTGTGTATTGAATGAGACCCTTAGGTCTGTATATATAGTTTACAAGAGATTCCTTATATGATAAGGATTTGGATCTAAAAAATAAATACAAGATATAGATAAACCTAAGTCATCTAAATCCTATTTTCAACCTAAGTCATCTAAATCCTATTTGATTGATGTCTATCTTCTTTGGTAATGTATATCGCCTAATAAAACATGTGGTATAATCCAAATATAAAACATAAAAGTATATTATACCAAAAATTACGACGTCGTCTTAATTAAATATAATTTTTTTTTGTCAAAGAAGATTTCATTCATAATAGTGCTAATCCTCAAGAGAGGTTACATTGAAGGAAGTTAAGGCAGATTTTGCAAATGAGTCAGCTAGTAAGTTAGCTGCTCTTGGACAATAAACAAAGAAAATTTCTGAAAAAGTTGCCGATAAAGTGGAGATATCACAGAGAATCTCATAGATCTCAGCGATATGAAGTTCTCCATTTATAGCTCGAATGAGCTTTTGAGCATCTGATTCCACCCGAATCCAGGTGAAAATTCTTCTCAATTGCTTGAGATAAAGCTTCCCGGATAGACAGGGCTTCTGCCATGATTACCGAGGCGACATATTCCTCTCTCGCCGACCCCGAGGTGATAGTTGATCCAGTTTTGTTGCTGAAGACCCAACCCATACCAGCCCGGTGGGACTCAAGGTGCCAAGCTCCATCCGTATTACACCGGATCTCCCCTTCCCGGATAATTGGAATCGCTTGGTATCGATTAGGTGCAGTCGAGGTAGTCTCACTAATTTGCGCGCTTTGCTATTCCCGAGCTTGTGAGATTGAATTGCAGGCTACCTCTTCAGCTGTGAAACTTCTGTTGGAAAATATCTTGTTATTTCTGCCGGTCCACAGGTTCCAGAAAATCCAAGGAAATATGGGCCCAGCTCCCACTCCCGTTGGTGGTAGGCAAGTGATGTTCCTGGAAGCAGAGGTGGCTGCCTCAATCGATACAAAAGTATCTATTGGAAACAGATTCTTTTTGGGTATTAGACTCCAGACCTGTCGAGTAAAGGTGCATCTCAAGAACAGGTGGTCCACTGCTTCCAGCTCTCCATACCTGCAACACACACAATTTTCTCCAATTCCTCTCGCTAAGAGTTGAGCATTGACTGGTAAAGCACGGTGTATTAATTTCCATTGGAACAGCTTAATCTTGGGAGAGATTTTAGCTTTCCATTTTTCCTTATTCCAGTCCAAAGTCCCTGTTGGGGTGTAAGTATGAAAACTCGAAGCCTGTTGTGCAACATAGTACCCAGATTTTGTTGTGTAAACACCAGACTCATGTCCCAGCCAGATTAATCGATCCGGTGCTAGGGAACGGCTTGGCTTTAGCAGTAGGATTTCTTCCTCCAACAGGGGTGATTGGAGTCGAATGTTGTCCAGATTCCAGCATCCTAACTGTGTTGAGATGATATCAGCAACAGTCAAGTGTTTGTTTGTTTCTGTTGGTGGCCCGAAATGTTTCTTTGGTGATGATGTTGAGAGCCAAGTCTCAATCCAGATGTTTATCGTTGATCCATCACCAATTGCCTTCCCAAGCTGAAGCTTTAACAGTTCTTTTCCGATCAAGACACTTCTCCAGCCGTGTGAGCAGGCATTAGACTGTTCGCAATCTAGAAAATTTATCGAGTGACAGTACTTTCCTAACAGAATGCGGCTTAGCAGGCAGCTCGGGGAGGTCAATATTCTCCAGCTAAGGTTGGCAAGGAGGGCGTCGTTGAAGCACTGGATATCTCGGATGCCCAATCCTCCATCCCTCTTCGATTTGGTAATCCTTCTCCACGCTACCCAGCTTATTTTCCTCTTATCTTGTTTAGTGTCCCACCAGAAATGCATCAATACATATTGAATTCGTTTACTAAGGCTGACTGGAATTTTGAAGCATGATAGGGGTACAAGCTGGCATTGCTGATAGTACCGCTTGAAGAAGGACCAATTTACCCGTTGAGGATAAGAAGCGGTTGGACCAGCTCGCTGCCTTTTGCCTAATTCTATCAACAATGTAGGTAAATAGATCCTTCTTTCTCCTACCAAAATGTTCCGGGAGTCCAAGATATTTGCCAATGCCTCCCTCCTTAGAGATTCCCAGCATCTGTTTGGTTCTTTCTCTAACAGCTTGAGGGATTTTTGAAGCAAAAGATATTGATGACTTATTACAGTTGATTGACTGACCCGATGCTCCCTCGTACTTCTTCAGGATACTCAAGAGAGTGGAGCATGATTCCACAGAAGAGTGACAAAAAAAAAATTGTATCGTCCGCGAATAGTAGATGGTTCACCTTGGGGCTTGCTCTACCAACTCTGAAACCCAATAAGGAGCCATCCTCTTGAGCTTTATTACATAACCCCGATAAAACTTTGCTACATAGGATGAAGAGATAGAGAGAGAGGGGGTCTCCATGTCGTATTCCTCTTGAAGGTATAACTGAGCCTTTCGATGTACCATTTAGGAGGAAACTATAAGAAATTGATCTAACACAAGCCATGACCCAGTTTATCCATTATTGACTGAACCCAAAGTTTAGCAGAACCAGCTCAATAAAGTCCCATTGTAGTCGGTCGTAGGCTTTACTCATGTCTGTTTTCACAGCCATTGCACATTTATTTTTTGCAGATTAGGTTTTGAGGTAGTGGAGCATTTTATGTGTGATTAGCACATTGTCCGCAATTGCTCTGTTGGGGACGAAAGCTGACTGATTTTCAGAGATTAACCCTTGAAGAATTTGTTGCAGTCTCCTTGTCAATAGCTTTGAGATGTCTTATAAAAGACGTTGCAAAGGGCTATTGGTCTGAAGTCCGCAACCGATTTTGGGCTATGGATTTTTGCTATTAGTCGGATGTGAGTTACATTAGCTGATGGTGGGAGTTGGCCAGTTAAGAAGAAAGCTTGGATTTCTGTAACGATCGATGGTCCCACAATGTTCCAGTTGGCGTGATAGAAGGCCGCTGAGAACCCGTTCGGCCCCGGAGCTTTGTCTTCATGAATAGAGAAGATTGCCTCTTTTATCTCCTGCGGTGAAGGTTATTTTGAGAGCATCTCATTCATCTCACTGGTTATACATGGTTTAATACCCTGGTCAACTGCTTCCTTTCGGTGTCCTGGTTGAAAAGTGAAGATAGCCTTAAAGTAATGAGCAATAGTTGCAACTATTTGTTCTTCTTCAAAGATAGAAACTCTATCTTTATTCTCAATGACTGTTATATTAGTAATGGCTCTCCTTCCTTTTGTTACAGCATAGAAGTAACCAGAATTTTTATCACCAAGGGCTAGCCATAGCTGGCTACTTCGTTGTTTCCAATAGTCTTCCTCTGCCTTTTACGCTTTTGATAGCTCAACATTGATCTCAGTTACTACAGCATCTGAAGTTGTAAGACTAGTCATGGCTTCTTCGAGTCACTGCCTGAAGGTTTCAATATGCTTAAAGCTATTCCTCCTCTGCTAGGCAATGATGCCTCTTCGACAGCAAGCAGTTCTTGTCTCCACAAAAGCTGTCGGATCTTTATTCCAGCAATCTTCTACAATAGCCTTCACTTCAGGATTATATTTTAAACTCCTGTCAAATCTAAACATTCCTTTCTTCCTTTTACCAGCCGGAGCAAAAGTGGATATCAACGGTCGATGATCCTAACCTTCGAAGTTCAGATATTCACAATGGGCTTTCGGAAAATTTTCAAACCATGTATTGTTTGTCATGGCCCTATCAAGACGGCAGTGGATCAAATGGGTGTGGCGAGTACCTCTCCATGAGTAGAAATTGCCGGCATGTTTCAGATCATAGAGATCTCCCTCCGATATAAACGTTCGAAAATCCACAAAGGTACCCTCTGCTCTTTGGGGTCCCCCTGATTTTTCACAGTTATGCACTATTTCATTGAAGTCACCAGTGAGGAACCAAGCTACATCTCGTACTTGACTGATTTTCGATAGTTTTTCCCACACATGCTTCCTCTTTGTGTGATCAGGCTCTCCGTAAACGAAGGTCGCAGTGAGAGATTGTCTTTTGAAACTGATATTGGTATCAATAAAGTTGTGGCATGACTACAAAATCTCAAGATTGATATGTTCTCGCCAGAACATGGCCAAACCACCTCCTCCATGAACCTGAGGGGATACTAAGAAGCTTCCATGGTAGCCAAGGTTTTGGATCTTCTCTAAGATGAAAGAATCCAGATTCTTCGTCTCCATGAGGAATAGAATATCTGGCGGATCCTTCTTGTGGAGATCGCGCAGACGACGAACTGTTGTGGGATTCCCCAACCCACAACAGTTCCAGCTCATAATCCTTAAGGAATCGGACGAGACGGATTCCAAAAATCCGCACTTGTCCTTGTGATTTCTGGAATGATTACAGGCATAGAGGGAGGTAGTCCCGAGCCAGAGGTGACCCCATCTGTTCTAGAGCCACCCCCTTTCTCCCTTTGAGTGCCACGCCTAGCATCCCTATTCTCTTGGGATGACCGGACTGGAGTATGTCTCCTCCTTGGAGAGATATGGATAGGGCAGACTCTCTTTCTCTTTGCGATGTTGGCTTTAGGTTTGAGACCCGTAGCTTGAGCTGCTTTTGCTAGGGGTGGACGTCCTCGTTTGCGCTGAACAGGAATGTTTTCAGGCTCTTCTTGATCAACCTGAGGGCAGACTTCGAGTGGCTGATCATTCGGTTTCCAGGTTGCTTTCCTGTCTTTGTGCAAACAGTATCTTAGCTGTTTCAGCCGCAAGGATCTGAGCCGCTGTTTTGGCCATAATACCACTTTCTTCACAGTGAGTAACTCTTTGGTGATGAGCAGTACTTTCCATCGGATCATCACAATGTGTATATTGGATTATAACTTCTTGGAGTTCCTCCATTATTTCCTCTTCCGTAGGTAACTTCAGTAGCTCGTTTTGAAGGCTCGCTGGGCTAGTGTCCAAGCCAGACCGGTGTCCTCTAGCAGAGGATGCAGCTTCTTCTTCAGCTGAATTAGCTTAAGGATTTTTCTTCTCCCTCCACACTGTATAGGGAGTAAGGCGGCTTGAATTAGGGGAGTTCCTTCCGGAATGAGATCCCTAAGGTCCCTAATTCCACTGCATGAACTGGTGTTGTTACGCCGATAAGCCACTGAATCTTCACGCATATTTTGATGCGATACCAAGCTTCAGTCTTGAGGGACCTTGGGTGTATGCTTAAGTTTACTTTGATCATGACGGGTTGACTCAGACACTCTGTCTCCATACGGCCTTCCGTGATGATCAACCCGTTCATAGTAGGGATGGCTATCATGGTTCCTCACATTTGTAGCGTGTGAACCCGTCTGGTAGTTGGGAGGAAGCACAAGAGGTTTCTGTTTTGGAGCTTGGATCTCTAGTGGTGTAGCTACTTGGGGAGATGTTTTCCTTGACTCCTTTTCCATCGGTTTATGTTCTGTGTAGAGCGGGCATTGCTTCCTGAGGTGAGTGAGGCAGAAGCATAGAGAGCAGTGTAGCTCGAGCTTTTCGTACTCCAAAGTTACCAGAGCCTCATCGCCATTACTGAACTCCAAGATGGACTCCTGAACCAGGGGGGCTAGCCCATCAATGTGTACCCTTATTCTTGCTGAGGTTTTTGACAGCTCATTCCCTTTGAAAGATCCCAGTTCCTTACTAAGGCTGGATAGAGTTTCCACCTTCCAGTACTGGAGGGGTATACCTTTGAGTCTTATCCAGAAGGGGATCTGGTTCGGGAAGTTTGTGGCTACAGTGGGCTCCCACCTTTGGAGGATGAACATCCATCGAGAGAAATGATAAGGTCTGTTATCTAGAACCTTTTGCAGGTCGTCTTCGTAGTCAAACCGGAATTGAAAACATCCATTTCCCAAGTCAGATCCGATTTCTTTACCGCGCAGATTCCACCTTTTCGACATATAAAGTATCGTGGACCAGAGCCTCCGTTCTTTGGGGTTTGTTAGCCGGCCCACCAGAGTGAGGGAGTAATCTTGGATGAGATCCTCGTAGTCAAACTCTGGGACACGGACCCTGAGTTTCTGAGCGTGAGGGTTTTCTTCACTCACTTGGGCTTTACCTTTCTCTTCACGAGACCAACTGCGGTGCATTGTGGCTAGTGAGAACGATTCTTCGGAGTTGTTGAGTATATGCAGTAAAACAGAGAAAACTAGTTACAGAAGAAAGGTTCAAGAGTGGAATGATACACACTCAAGACAGGTTCCTTGGAGAGCTAGCAGAAAGAGCAGATGGTGATGTAACAACACATATCAAATCGAAAATGTTGGGTGGGAAGTAAAGATCTTGACCCTGTTGATGAAGAAACGGTTTGCAAAGATCAAGTTAAGCCTTGGCTGTCTGAAAAATCACCGGACATGGCTGTCAAACTCGGAATGCAAACTCAGTAGAAGCGGCGGATGAAAGAAGATTTACTATGTTTGGTAAAGGGTTTGCTGGAGTATCAGAGACACCAATAAGGGTTTCTAATTCAGGAAAGGAAACATGTCACTGTCACCTCGAGAAACACACTTTGCAAGGGCAATGTCAACTCCTAGGGACTCGTGCCTGGGAGAGAAAACCTTCATTCTATTATCTTGTACGATTAAATGTTCCTAACTAATTAAATATAATCAAAAGTGTTACGCTCTTCTTTTTTTGTTCGTCACAATAACATATGTTCAATTATGACAAACAGATGCGTTCAAATATTTGTAAAAAAGTGAGAATAGAAATTTTATCTATATTGAAGTAGATAAATATGTTTATTCTAACTGAAATTTAATTTTATCCGGAAGTTTTAGTATTTATTTACGTGGTTATGGATTGTTGTTGATGACTCAAACAAAAAGAGACTTATGCATGTGACGGGCCTGATATAATCTGTAGCAACTTGAAGACAAAAAAAAGGGTTTAAAACCATTTATGGTTTAGTTTGTTTTTTGCTCGGAGAAAGACAATTATGGTTTAGTTATGTTGTAAAAGTAGTGGTTATACCGAAATCACTAATCTAACTTTAAAACCAAAGACGTTTGTTAAAAAAGAAAAGGGTAGAAACTCATTTCGTCTCTCTTTTCTCCATCCATCATGTTAACTAGAATCATCTTCCTCATCGCCGTCGCCACTTCTTTCCTCGTTGTCCTTCTACTCGCTTTAGTCTCACGCGTTCCCGATTACGACCCACCGGAATCACTCTTCACCTTCTCTCTCTATGTCCAACAAACCCACATCCCATCGTCCTCCTACTCCTCTCGGAGGTCTAGTCAACACATGGCCCGGACCCACCACAAAGGAGGAGGAGGAGGAGGAGCATTGATTTTCCGGCGTACACTCACGGAAGGACCCGAAAACAATTCTCGGATCGTGGGCAAGGCAGAGGGATTTATAATACCGCATGAAGACTTTGCTAACTCAGATTTTAACTTGATATATTTGACGTTGGAGACCCCAGAGTACACGGGGAGTGTTAGCATTAGAAGCAGAGACATGGCACATAAATCGGAAGAGGTTATGGAGGTTGTGGGAGGGACAGGAGCATTTGCCTTTGCTCGTGGAATCGCCATCTTTGCTGAGGAAGAAATTGTAACCACTTACCGTGTTAAACTTCTGCTTAGATTTCCACACACTTCTCACATCGATCCACAATGATGGACACTTTTTAATTTCATTTTTGTAACAATACGTATATATGTGTATAAATAACATATACGGGTTAATTAAATACTTAGTTTTTTCACCATCGAGGTACAAATGTTCAAAGAACTCTAAGCAAGAACCAATTATTGAACTCTAAATTTACATATATGTGACTTTACTAGCTATTTCTTAATTAGGAGAAGAAGACAATCTGGACAAAAGGAACATAGAAGCAGAAGAAATGAAGAGTGATGCAGCAAAACATGCGAGGTCCATACATGTTACCAATGGGGTCATCACGAACTTCTCCACCATCCCAACGTGAAGTATCATTAGCATTGCATACCCTATTCTTGTCTTTAGTTCACCAATCGATTGATTGCTTTGGCTGGTTTTGCAGCTCACAAACATGTTGTAAAGAGCCTTTCCGAGAATTAGCATGGATGTGCCGAACATGAACACATCTGCAGTTTTAGAGATCATAAATATGAAAATAGTGAAAGTATTGATTTTTTTCTCTAGACAATAATTAGAGCAATACCTATGGCTTCCATTAAAATATGTGTTGTGTTTCCCTCTACTCCATGCGTCATTAATCCCGTAAGATAATGTGTATAGCATTCTAAGACACGAGCGCAGCCCTGTAAATCTCATGTAACATTAGATTTCAACTAGTGTGTGTTATCTTATCGAATAGTAAGAAAGGTTACGTATATAAAAATCTATCATCTTCTTGTTTAAAACGAATTTGTTAAAATCTATTCATTTTCCATATTAAAAAAAGTTGGATTCAGTTATTTGATTATATGACATTAAATAAATCATATTTAGAATATTTAAAGCTGAAGAAGAAAAACTACCTCAAAGAAACACAGTACGGAACCCAATAAAGTTCCAACAACGGCAGGTAGGGTGAAGAATCTGCAGTCAATTATCACCTGCATTCAATTAGACAAAAATTCACCTCTATATTCAGCTGGTTTAAAATTCTTTACTAGATTTTGACCCGCCGATTGGTGGGTATAATTTGTTTTAATGTTTACTGATATTTTTTGTATGTATAAATAATATATTTATAAATGATAATATATTTTTATAACATATTATTAATATTAAATTTAAATATTTGAGATATGTCGAATATAGATATATATATATTTTATATAGCTTATTTTTTATATTTTTTTGTAAATGATAATGATCCACGCTAAATAAGGACAATTATTTTGTAAAAGTAATCAATCTTATTTTTAAAACACATATTCTAATGTTGTTTGTTAAAGATTTAAGCATTTTTTACCTTTATGCAGTCGTTAGTATAATATATAAAGCGTATGTGTAATATGGTGGTGAATATATATTATTAATCCAAATATATGTAATTTATTATGTATATTTTTATTTTATATTTGGAATGTTTTCTTAGACTTACAAATTTTTATAAAATAAGTATTTTAGTATTTATCTACCTCCATTTTAGAATAAATGCAAATATTTTTTTAGAATAAATGGAAAAGAATTTATAGTCTTAATGAATATTTGAAATTAATAAATAAATTAAATGGTTTATCTTCTGATTAACCAAAAAACTGATGGTATATTTAATTTTGTGCTTCTATTTTAATAGTATAGATGTATTATGTTATAATCCTCGTACGGACGACCAAGTGAACCTCATCTCAGCCTCTAGTCAACTCTCCGGTGAAGAATTTTTTACGTTTGTGAAGTTCCAATCCGATGAAAAGTTTCGTCATGACTTGCTAGAGTCCTCTGTTACCTCTGTTCTTCACTCTCTTGAGCAGTGGTTATTTTATCGCATTTTTAAGATTGCTTGAAGACTGACTGGTATGGAGCTCGCCTTGGTACTTTCTGAGTGGCTCTCCTCGTAGGTTTTTTGGGTTGTCTATAACCTGTTTACTACCTCTTCAGAGATAGATCTACTTTTACTGGTGGCATACCGGTTTTGCTTTCTCAACCTTGTTCATACAGTCGGTTATACAGCTTCGAGTGACTTCCTCTTAGCTTGTGTGACAGTATGAATCGTCAATATTCCCGCTTGGAAAAAGAAAAGTGGGTGATGGATGCTAAAGCGACTTCTAAGAGACCTCCGGTCATGATTCCGGAAGGAGATAGCTCGGCTCTTATTGAAGCAAATCGACTTTCAGTCATCGGACGCATAACAAACCCGGTCTACCAGACCTCTCGGGCAGTTATCGACTCTCTTCCACATGTCTGGAAACTTCAAGGTCGTGTTATCGGCCGAGAACTGGGTACGGAAAAGTTCCTATTTAAGTTCCAAACGGAGGATGACATGCTTATGGTGCTCAGCAAAGGCCCATATCATCATAAGAAGTGGATGGTGATCCTCCAAAAGTGGGAGCCCATTGTTGCGGATTCTTTTCCGTCTCTCATTTCGTTTTGGATTAGGATCCATGACAGACGACGTGAGGATCCTAGACCGGGTAGACATGATGGGTCCTCCCGTGAGTGGACTCATCGACCTCGGACTGATTTGGTGTACAAGGAAAAAGCGGACCACCGCAGACAGTCAGACAGTGCTGGTAGGCCTCCTCCAACTGCCTCTGCTCCTCGCTCAGAGAATAAATCTTTGGCTGAGAGACTAGGGAGAGAGCATGGTGAAGATGTTAACTGGCGTCACCTTCCACCTATTTCCCCTCCTCATACAGCTCTGATTCCGACATCACCTTTAGCGCCTCAAATCTCTGGACAAATCAGCAGTAACTCCAAGGAAAGGAGATCAGCTCTTGACAGACTCTCAAATCCAGGTTCAAACAATCGCTCCCTAATGAGGCCAGGAGGGAGTTCTGATTCGGGCCGTCTACAAGATGTAGAAGTTCAATATGTTGAAGAGGCCATTCCTGATGATATTATCCGTAGTATCTCAAGGACTCCGGGCAGTAATAGGCTCATTATCAACTCACAAGTTGCGGTGGAAGACGAAGCTGCTGGACTGATTGACGCCGGCATGGCTCCACCTCGGATTCATGCCTCTCTCCGTCTTGGAGAAGCACCAACAACAACCAACCTGAATTTACATAAGGGAAGCACAAGTAAAGCTACTAAAGCTGCCGGAAAGAGGAAGATCTCTAAACCTCCTGCTAAGAAAAGGCTGGTTAAAAGCCCACTACGGGTAGCTCCTTTGAGAAAAAGCAGTGCAGCTAGATCTCAGAACCCTCCTAAGAAGAAACTTTGTGTAGAGAGGACGTCCACCTCAAGAGCCGGTCGCCAACAATCTGCTCGGAGCTCGGACTCACAGGATCTTTCACATAATACGGTGTCTATACCGCAGTCGCGAAGAGGTGCGGGGGATTTTCGGTCCCCTCCTCCTCCTCTTCCTTAGTTATTTGCTCTTGGAACTGTCAAGGTTTGGGAGGCAACCTTACAGTTCGCCGCTTGAAGGACATCCATAAATGCGTGCTTCCGGACATAATGTTTCTAATGGAAACGAAGCACCAAGATACGTTTGTTCATGAGACTCTTCAAGGGCTTCCTTATCCACATTCCTTCTCTGTCCCGCCTGTGGGATTTAGTGGAGGGTTAATTCTGTTATGGAAGGATGGTCTCAATGTCAATATTTTGGATTCAAACCCCAATCTGATAGATGCAAAGATTTCTTTCAAGGATATAACATCTTTTGTTTCTTTTGTCTATGGTGCCCCAGCCTCGGAAAATAGAGCAGATTATTGGGCTTCAATGGCACGTGTTGGTACAGATAGAGAGGACCCATGGCTGCTCATAGGCGATTTCAACGAGATCCTAGACAATTCAGAAAAGGTTGGGGGACCGGCGCGGTGGGAAGGCTCCTTTTCCACCTTTAGATCTTTCGTATCCCAAAATGGCCTCTGGGATCTGAAGCATTCTGGAGATCATCTCTCTTGGAGAGGGACGAGATATAGCCATTTCATCCAAGCCCGTTTGGATCGTGCTATGGTGAATTGCGCTTGGTCCGAGAATTTCCCTATGGGTAGATGCCGATACCTAAGGTTCAAAGGCTCGGATCATCGTCCTATTGTTTCGTACTTCAATGCCAATCGTCCCAAACAGAAAGGGATTTTCCGTTTCAATCGAACACTCACGGAGAAGGAGGAAGTCTCTACCCTCGTTGATGATGCTTGGCACTTCTCTCCAGTGGCGTCAGTCATTGATAGACTCAACAACTGTCGGAGGGAAATTATCCGATGGGTAAAAGAGCAGAACATAAATAATGGGCTGCTTATCAAATCGGCTCAGGAAGAACTCGACGCAGCCTTATCTTCACCTTCTCCGGATTTACCTCGTATTGAGGAAGCTACCAAACGACTCTCTTCCGTTTATGCAGAGGAAGAACAGTTCTGGAGACAGAGAAGTCGTATCCAATGGTTAAGTAAAGGTGATCGGAATACAGGTTTTTTCCATGCCATCACTAGAGGGAGACGCCTTCAAAACGCTTTCTCGGTTATTGAAAATGATGCGGGTGAAGAAGTAGTAGACGATTTGGAAATAGCTGGAGTGATAGCCAATTATTTCAGCAGCATCTTCTCTTCGAATAACAATGGAGATTTTGGCCTTGTAGATTCAGTTCTCTCAGCTAAGGTTACTCCGGAGATGAATCTTATGCTCACAACAGTCCCTCTGGACTCGGAAATCAGAGAAGCTGTGTTCTCTATCCACGGTGATAAGGCGCCAGGACCTGACGGCTTTTCAGCCACCTTTTATCAGTCTTATTGGCACTTGATCAATAAAGACGTTTGCCGAGATATTCGGTCCTTCTTTGAATCAGTCTCCTTGCACCCTCAGCAAAACGCGACACACATCCGCCTCATTCCAAAGAGCACAGCCCCAAGGATAGTTGCGGATTATCGCCCAATAGCTCTATGTAACACTCACTACAAGATCATTGCTAAGATTCTCACCAGAAGATTGAAACCGTTACTTCCGGTTATCATCTCAAGGAACCAAACTGCCTTCGTCTCTGGTAGAGCTATATCGGACAATGTGCTCATTACCCACGAGGTCCTTCATTTCCTCCGCACTTCCGAGGCCAAGAAATACTGCTCAATGGCGGTGAAAACTGATATGAGTAAAGCCTACGACCGTATCGAGTGGGGTTTTCTGAGGGCGGTCCTTTCCAAGCTCGGGTTTGATAACAAGTGGATCGAGTGGGTTATGATTTGCGTTGAATCTGTTTCTTACTCGTTTTTAATCAACGGAGTTCCGCTTGGATCAGTCAAACCATCGCGGGGAATCCGGCAAGGGGACCCCCTCTCTCCCTATCTCTTTATCATGTGCACGGAAGTGTTATCTTCCCTTTGTTCTCGAGCTCAAACTGATGGTAGCTTAGTTGGTGTCAAGGTGGCAAGAGGTTGTCCAGCAATCAATCACCTCTTGTTTGCTGATGATACGATGTTTTTCTGCCGGTCCAATGCATCTAGTGTGGTAGCTCTAAAACAGATTTTGGACAGTTACGAGCGTATCTCTGGCCAAAGCATCAACTTCCAAAAATCGGCGGTTACCTTCTCGGCTAAGACCCCTGGTGAGGTCAAGTCTCGGGTTAAAGGTGTACTTGGGATCGATGCGGAAGGGGGTATTGGAAAGTACTTAGGCCTGCCGGAACTTTTTGGACGGAAGAAACGAGACATTTTTGCAGCAATTGTGGATAAAATCAAGCAAAAGGCTCATAGTTGGTCATCTCGTTTTTTATCCGGGGCAGGGAAACAGGTGCTTTTAAAGGCGGTATTAGCAGCTATGCCTACCTATGCGATGTCATGTTTTAAGCTCCCCCGATCCCTTTGCAAACAAATCCAGTCAGCTCTTACCCGTTTTTGGTGGGACTCAAATTCCGGAAAGAAGAAGATGTGTTGGGTGGCTTGGAATACTCTCTCTCTACCAAAGTTTGCGGGAGGGTTGGGATTTCGGAATATCGACCTCTTTAATGATGCAATGTTAGCAAAAATTGGCTGGCGACTCCTTAAGAACCCTCAATCCCTTCTAGCTGAGATCCTGTTTGGGAAATACTGTCGTTACGACACCTTTCTTGAATGCTCGGCCCCAACTATCGCTTCTCACGGTTGGCGCAGCATCTTGGTAGGGCGTGATCTACTCCGTCTAGGCCTTAGCTGGTCTGTTGGGAATGGTGAACATATCAGGGTCTGGGACGATCCGTGGTTGTCCCTCGACTCTCCGACAGTCCCTATCGGTCCAGCTCCTTACAGAACCTCTCCTCTTCTCGTCTCTGATTTACTTTGCCCACTTACGAATGCTTGGGATTTGGATAAGGTTAGGTACCACATACCTCAGTATGAGGAAGAAATAAAGAAGATCATTACGAGTTCCGCTCCTCAAAGCGATTCTCTGATCTGGTTACCTGGAAATTCAGGTTCGTACTCAACCAAAACCGGGTATGGTCTGGGAATATCTGCAGCTTCCCTATCAGTTCCGGATGTTTTCCCTTGGTTAAAATGTATCTGGAACTTGAATACTGCCCCAAAAATAAAAGATTTTCTCTGGAAGCTTGCCAAGAAGGCTATCCCGTCAAGCTGCAACCTGGCCTCTCGTGGGCTAATCACTTCTGATTGTAAACACTGCGGCGGAGTCGAAGACGATACCCATATCCTCCTCTCTTGTCCTGTCGCAGCTAGAACCTGGAATTTAGCGCCTTTTGTCTCACAGCCGGATAGTTCTATCTCCTCTGGAAAGGCTTTGATCCAGAGTTGTTATAGCCTGAAGACCCTCCCGCCAGTGGGAGTTAGCTCACCTCTCTGGCCCTGGCTTCTATGGAGCCTTTGGAAGGCCCGTAACTCTCTTCTCTTTGAAGGACGGATATTTAAAGAAGAGGAAATTGTTGGTAAAGCAATTGCTGATGCTAAGGAATGGCAATCTGCCCAAGACTCTGTCTCTAAACCCGTCGGCTCTGTTGGACCTCAGAATCTCAGAGCCATGACCTCCTCTACGACCCCTTCAATTCCTGCAGGTAATATATGCTTTGTTGATGCTGCGTGGGATGCAGCCTCTGGTCTTTGTGGAGTTGCAGGTGTGTTCTCTGGACCTCATGTTGATGGAGTCACCCCTATATGTTACTCCCGATCGTCCGTTACTTCTGCCCTCATCGCTGAGGCGCTTGCTATACGATCAGCCGTCATGGCTGCTGCTGCGGCTAATGTCACCTCTCTCACCATCTTGTCGGACTCCTTGACGTTGATCAAGCTCCTACACACCAATGAGAGTAGGAAGGATGTAGTCAGCATTATCTTCGACATCGTCTTCTTCAGTCGTTCTTTCTCTTCAATCAGTTTCAATTTTATTTCTAGGAACCTTAACTCAGCAGCAGATTCTGTGGCAAAATCTGTTCTTGCTACAGCTCTTGCTTCTCTATCCTCTATAGGTGGAGTGTAAACGCTTTATGTTTAATCGAATGTTTCTTTGTCCAAAAAAAAAAAAGCATTCTAAGACACGAGCGCAGCCCTGTAAATCTCATGTAACATTAGATTTCAACTAGTGTGTGTTATCTTATCGAATAGTAAGAAAGGTTACGTATATAAAAATCTATCATCTTCTTGTTTAAAACGAATTTGTTAAAATCTATTCATTTTCCATATTAAAAAAAGTTGGATTCAGTTATTTGATTATATGACATTAAATAAATCATATTTAGAATATTTAAAGCTGAAGAAGAAAAACTACCTCAAAGAAACACAGTACGGAACCCAATAAAGTTCCAACAACGGCAGGTAGGGTGAAGAATCTGCAGTCAATTATCACCTGCATTCAATTAGACAAAAATTCACCTCTATATTCAGCTGGTTTAAAATTCTTTACTAGATTTTGACCCGCCGATTGGTGGGTATAATTTGTTTTAATGTTTACTGATATTTTTTGTATGTATAAATAATATATTTATAAATGATAATATATTTTTATAACATATTATTAATATTAAATTTAAATATTTGAGATATGTCGAATATAGATATATATATATATATATATATATATATTTTATATAGTTTATTTTTTATATTTTTTGTAAATGATAATGATCCACGCTAAATAAGGACAATTATTTTGTAAAAGTAATCAATCTTATTTTTAAAACACATATTCTAATGTTGTTTGTTAAAGATTTAAGCATTTTTTACCTTTATGCAGTCGTTAGTATAATATATAAAGTGTATGTGTAATATGGTGGTGAATATATATTATTAATCCAAATATATGTAATTTATTATGTATATTTTTATTTTATCTTTGGAATGTTTTCTTAGACTTACAAATTTTTATAAAATAAGTATTTTAGTATTTATCTACCTCCATTTTAGAATAAATGCAAATATTTTTTTAGAATAAATGGAAAAGAATTTATAGTCTTAATGAATATTTGAAATTAATAAATAAATTAAATGGTTTATCTTCTGATTAACCAAAAAACTGATGGTATATTTAATTTTGTGCTTCTATTTTAATAGTATAGATGTATTATGTTATAATTATATTTTTCAATAATATAAATTAAATACTATATCTATTAAATAAATATTTAAAATAATATATTTATTAATATGTTTCATTATATAATATTTATACTAAATATTTGTAATTAGTTAATTATCTGTAATTAATTATAATAAACTGCGGTTTTCGATAACCCGTTTCACCAAAAATAATATATCCAAAATCTTCATCCTCATAACTTTTAATTTAATGGTTTTCAATTTAATTATTTGATATATACTTCTCTCATTGTGGATCTAATGAGGTAGGATTGCAAGTTTTGAACCAAATTTTCTTTTCTAACTAATTCTAATGATATTTTGACAACAATTAAAACTCACATTAGAATATATTATGTTATACAAATATATTAATTCAATTAAAATTCATTTAAGTAAACCATATTTTTTTGTGTTTTAGTTTTTTTCCTCTTTTTGGTCTTTTTAATTTTTTAACATGATATAATTTACAAAAAAACTAAGATATTAAAAATGTAATAATAATAATTTATACTGAATATGCCGTAAATTTATTGTTTATATATTTTTATCTTTAAAATTAAGGATGATAAACTTAATGGCAAAGAATTAAGAATGATAACATAAAAATATTACATTTTGTTTGAGTTAATATTTAGAAAAATATTAGTTGTAATTAATTTCTACAATCGACTTGCTTTATTTTTTTTTGAAAAGTTAGTAAATTTGGGTCAAACACGTCAAAATTTTCTATACATGTCAAAACTAATTAATTTCTAAAATAGATTAACTTTTTGTTTTTAACTAATATAAATAAAGCTATATATAAACTATTATCTATTATTAATAAGAAAAATAGTTTACTTTAAGGTGGGAGATTGTTTTTATTTTGGAAATATAATAAGTTTTTATTTAACAAATTAATTAAAATACATATGGAAAAATATATTTTTATTTGTTAATATGTAAATCATATTTATGATATTAATATTAATTAAACACTAATATTTCTATCTTAAATACTTTTTGATTTCGACTGTGATAGTTAATTTTTTATTTCTATAAAATATTTGTTGAATAAATACTTCCAAAATAAATATTATTTAATAATAGGATTAGTTAATTTCAAATTAATTAATTTCCAAAATAAAGATAATATGATTAACCAAAATATCTTAACCATAAATATCTTTCTTTTTATTTAATATTTTCAAAATTATTTAGCATTAAAATTAATAAAAAAAAATAAAAGGCATGATTGTAATTAAAATAAAAATCAAGGGTAGTTTCTATTTTGTACTTCTTATTTAATAGTATAGAGTAGATTTTGATTCGCACTTAGGGCGGGATATGAGTTAAATATTTTTTTATTTGTTACAGATTCTTTATCTGCTTTTTGTTTCGATATTATTTTGTTATTTTTATATTATTTTTAGTTATTTAAATTTACTGAATACAAAAAATTGATCGTGTGTATAGACATTATTAATGTTATAGTTAGAAAACAAGTCAATTTCATTGATCTATCCGCTATGACACATAAAATGTTTTTATCAGCAAAATCCGTTTTACATAACCCGTGAAAAATATTATATTCGCACAATTCTCGTCTAACTTTACGGGTTACCCATATGATCCAAAAGTACTTTTTAACACTCATAAAATTATTTTATATATAATTAGATTTTCCAGTAATATAAATTGAACAAATATTTAATATAAAATAAAATAACTAATATATACATTATATAATATTTATACTAATTTTTTAAAATATTTATAATTTAGTTTTAAAAAATATTGATTTCAGCAAATCTGCTTTACTAAAAACAGAAAATCCATACCCAACCATCGTATCCAAAATCCAAATCCGCGTAGCCCATAATTTAGTAGTTTTTAATTTATATGATGTACACCCATCTCGTTGCAAGTATATGAGGTAAACACCGCATGTTTTGATTAGCAAACCCGTCGCGTATAAGGAATTAGTTAGATATATTTTTTTAATTATTTTGAGATCTTTTATTGTTTTTATCTTAATATTAAGCTTAATTAATTTGGTCATATAGTAGTTTATATTATATATTTTGTAATTTTCCTTTATTATTATGTAAAATTACCCTTTTGTTTTTATATTTAAGTTTTTCTCTATTTAGGAAATTAAACATTTTTAGAAATATATGTGAATATGGTTTATTTATTTTGAACCCACGAAAACATAAATTGATAGTTAAAAAATTTAGGTTAGATATATTTTGTGTATGAAGATTCTATCTGGTTTTTGGAGATATTTTATATATATATTTATATTATCCAATTTAATATTTGTATACGCTTAATTCTTAAATTATTAATAAACAATTGTATTAGATGTATGTGAATAATATTATTAGTTACATCGACACCACCAAATTAAATTAGATTGTAGTGATTTAGGAAATATATATTTTGTTATTAAATTCGAAAAATTAATTGTGTTATTTAAATTAAATTTTTGTATTTATTTCTAAATAATAAATTGATGACATATCTATCCTTAATTAAATAAAATAAAAAACAAAAGAAAAGATGGGTACTCCTTATGTTGGCAAGCCTATGGTGGCAAATTCAGGTGCGTGCTCCTTATCATCGATTTGCCAAATTGGTTGCAATTTTCGTATTGGAATCCCAAATTGTGTTTGTGATCTGAAAAGGATTGAAGTTATCAGTATTTATCGAGAGCTTTAGCCGATTATTATCATTAAAAAAATTGTAACTAAGACAATGATTAAGAGCCATTTTTCAGTACAACTTTCTTCTAATCTATATATCTACTATTTGTCTTGTAGATGGAGAATGCAAATCGGAAAAACTATATCTCGTTAAAAAAAGGAATTAAAGAGGCTAATGTCAGAAAATAAGAACATATAATGTTTTTGTCCTTCTGATGTGAGTGTTGATACCTCTCTTCACAACTATTGATATGTGAGAAGGTGAGTTCCTTTCTCCAAACCGTCTCCCCATCTTTTTGTCGAAAAACTTACTGAATAGTCTTCTAAATGAGTTTGAGTGTCTCTTCTGCTTCCAAGAATCACTTTGACACAAATCCACTAACCTGTTTAAAAGGATTAACATATGACAGGTTAGTGAAACGGTTTTATTATTAGCAACTTAAAATTCATGTAGGAGAAGATGAGATATAAATGGTAAAAAAGAATTAAAAATCAATGAAAACATGGTTGGATAGCTCATTTGAAATGTTATTTATAATTGATGAATGCTTTAAGGTTGCTAAGATTTAGAAGGTTCTCTACAAAAAAAAAATTAAAATATATCTTGTTGCACTTTCGATTAGTTTAGTATATTTTTGGAATGTTAAAAATAATGTTAGTAACGATTTTATATTGTAACTCAAATTACGTCTAGATACATTCCTATGTTTAGGCAAATAAAGATATAATTTAGTTATATGTTAATATACTGAAATTTGAAAATTTGGTAAAAAGTTAAAGATATGCAAATATAATTTGGTTGGCTTGATATTGTGTTCTCGTTATTATAGATAATATCAAATGTGCATTAAATATCTTCTATTTAGGATATATATTAATTTCGATTTATGTGTTAGATATAGATATTAATTTTGACTTTCTAGTTCTTTAGAATATATTGTGATGATTTTAGGAAAGTTATTTTTGTTAGTAAATTTAAATATTAAAAGTCAATATTTAATACATTTTCCATTAGTGTAAATAATTATAGGGTCAGATTTTACTTTCCTGAAATTATTTTATATAATTAGATTTTCCAGTAATATAAATTGAACAAATATTTAATATAAAATAAAATAAATAATATATACATTATATAATATTTATACTAAATTTTTTTAAATATTTATAATTTTGTTTTTAAAAATATTGATTTCAGCAAATCTGCTTTACTAAAAACAGAAAATCCATACCCAACCATCGTATCCAAAATCCAAATCCGCGTAGCCCATAATTTAGTAGTTTTTAATTTATATGATGTACACCCATCTCGTTGCAAGTATATGAGGTAAACACCGCATGTTTTGATTAGCAAACCCGTCCCGTATAAGGAATTAGTTAGATATATTTTTTAATTATTTTGAGATCTTTTATTGTTTTTATCTTAATACTAAGCTTAATTAATTTGGTCATATAGTAGTTTATATTATATATTTTGTAATTTTCCTTTATTATTATGTAAAATTACCCTTTTGTTTTTATATTTAAGTTTTTCTCTATTTAGGAAATTAAACATTTTTAGAAATATATGTGAATATGATTTATTTATTTTGAACCCACGAAAACATAAATTGATAGTTAAAAAATTTAGGTTAGATATATTTTGTGTATGAAGATTCTATCTGGTTTTTGGAGATATTTTATATATATATTTATATTATCCAATTTAATATTTGTATATGCTTAATTCTTATCATCGATTTGCCAAATTGGTTACATCGACACCACCAAATTAAATTAGATTGTAGTGATTTAGGAAATATATATTTTGTTATTAAATTCGAAAAATTAATTGTGTTATTTAAATTAAATTTTTGTATTTATTTCTAAATAATAAATTGATGACATATCTATCCTTAATTAAATAAAATAAAAAACAAAAGAAAAGATGGGTACTCCTTATGTTGGCAAGCCTATGGTGGCAAATTCAGGTGCGTGCTCCTTATCATCGATTTGCCAAATTGGTTGCAATTTTCGTATTGGAATCCCAAATTGTGTTTGTGATCTGAAAAGGATTGAAGTTATCAGTATTTATCGAGAGCTTTAGCCGATTATTATCATTAAAAAAATTGTAACTAAGACAATGATTAAGAGCCATTTTTCAGTACAACTTTCTTCTAATCTATATATCTACTATTTGTCTTGTAGATGGAGAATGCAAATCGGAAAAACTATATCTCGTTAAAAAAAGGAATTAAAGAGGCTAATGTCAGAAAATAAGAACATATAATGTTTTTGTCCTTCTGATATGAGTGTTGATACCTTTCTTCACAACTATTGATATATGAGAAGGTGAGTTCCTTTCTCCAAACCGTCTCCCCATCTTTTTGTCGAAAAACTTACTGAATAGTCTTCTAGATGAGTTTGAGTGTCTCTCCTGCTTCCAAGAATCACTTTGACACAAATCCACTAACCTGTTTAAAAGGATTAACATATGACAGGTTAGTGAAACGGTTTTATTATTAGCAACTTAAAATTCATGTAGGAGAAGATGAGATATAAATGGTAAAAAAGAACTAAAAATCAATGAAACATGGTTGGATAGCTCATTTGAAATGTTATTTATAATTGATGAATGCTTTAAGGTTGCTAAGATTTAGAAGATTCTCTACAAAAAAAAAATTCAAAAATATATCTTGTTGCACTTTCGATTAGTTTAGTATATTTTTGGAATGTTAAAAATAATGTTAGTAACGATTTTATATTGTAACTCAAATTACGTCTAGATACATTCCTATGTTTAGGCAAATAAAGATATAATTTAGTTATATGTTAATATACTGAAATTTGAATATTTGGTAAAAAGTTAAAGATATGCAAATATACTTTGGTTGGCTTGATATTGTGTTCTCGTTATTATAGGTAATTTCAAATGTGCATTAAATATCTTCTATTTAGGATATATATCAATTTCGATTTATGTGTTAGATATAGATATTAATTTTGACTTTCTAGTTCTTTAGAATAGATTGTGATGATTTTAGGAAAGTTATTTTTGTTAGTACATTTAAATATTAAAAGTCAATATTTAATACATTTTCCATGAGTGTAAATAATTATAGGGTCAGATTTTACTTTCCTGAAATTATATCTATTAGATTTATTAGTTTTGATTTCATGGTTATTTATTTATTTATTTATTTTGTCCGCATGGTTATTTAAATTAGATGGTGGTGATTTAAGAAATTATATATTTTGTTATTAAATTCGAAAAATTATTTGTGTTATTTAAATTAAATGTTTGTATTTATTTCTAAATAATAAATTGATGACATATCTATCCTTAATTAAATAAAAACAACAAAAGAAAAGAATAGCAATCCTTGTAAATAATTGAAATTTTTTGGGCATTTTCTATTTTGTACTTCTCCTTTAATAGTATAGATAACAGCGTGTTTAACACGGGTTCATAAAATGAGGAAAGATCCAACTAAATAATCCATGGTAAACCTTTTTTAATTTAGGATTTAAGACCGCCAAACCAAATAGGTATGACCGAGAAATAACACTACAAGAAAACAGGAAGTTAGCTACATCATTTTGTAACTGAGAATGTAGTCGCAAAATGTAGTGACCGATTTGCTACTATTTTTTTTTTTTTTGCGACCAAAATAAAAACGTCTCTAATACATCGCAATTTTGCGACGGATTATCTTAGTCGCCAAACAATGGCTAAGTGGAGACTGTTTTACAACTAAAAATATAGTTGCTTTATAGTAGTCGCTAAACAGTGGTTAAATAGCGACGATTTGTGACTGAATATTAGAATAATAAAGTTTTGTAAATATATGTTTAGATTGGTATCTAATATGATATCCCCATTAATGCACCCAAAGTATTGAGCTTCTAATGACATATTTATGCGATGATTGAACCTTTATATCCATTTGACTTGTTGATTTACATATGTAGCAGATTTATCAATAGATCGATACGGTCCGATCCTAATATATAATTGTTTCTTTTTTGGATGACCATCTTGTTTTCTTGTATTTCACATGAATTCCATATATATATATATGTAACATTAGTTGCAAGTTAATTAGTATAATTTGTGAGAGAGCTAGTATATCCAATCCGGCATTGAGATTAGCATGTGTGGAATCTATATATACTCTTACTCTTTGATTAGTGTTTATGGTTTATATGAATCCTAAACCCTAAATAACAAGAAGAAAAAATTGTCTTATTTTTAATTATGAGATTTCTTGTGGGATTAGTATATGTGTGGAATCTATATTACACACTTCTTACTCCTTTGTTTAGTGTTTAGGGTTTAGGATTAATTGGGAGTTATGCATGATTTCCTATGAGATTAGTATGTGTGGATCTTATTGTTTAGTGTTTAGGGTTTAGGGTTAGGGTTAAACCCTAAACACTAAACAAGATGTAAAAATGTTAATGGGTATTTTGTAAATCCGAATATCATTATTAAGTATCAAATTAGTAAAAAAAATTAAAAAACTTGGTTCATGTCACAAATTTTAAAAACTTGGTTCAGTGCTACTGATTTGCAACCATTAGCGACTAAAACGGGTTCATGTCACAAAATTTTTGGGCTAATTAACCCGGCAAATTAACGCGCCCACTTTTAACTTACCTCCAATCCCAAATACGAGTTACCGCGAAGCCTAAAAACATTATCCTTAATGCCTAAAACAACAAAACACGATCAAATTCCTCTTTTTCGTTTATCTCACAAACCCTAAGATGATTTCTCTCATTCTCTCCCAAAGCAAAATCAAATCGAAACCTCTGAAGACACATTTAGCGATGGCTAACCGTGGAAGAGGGAAGGGTAGAGGTCGGGGTGGAGGAGGCAAACACGATGGAGGAGGAGGACGTGGTGCGAATCGACCACCAACCTCCGATGACGCGAATCGAAGACAACCCATCTCCGATGACATGCATCGAAGACCACCGACCTCCGATGATGCAAATCGAAGACTACTGACCTCCTATGATGCAAATCGAAGAACAACGACCTCCGATGATGCAAATCGAAGACCACTTACCTCCGATGATGCGAATCGGCGACTACCAACCTCCAATGATGCAAATCGGCGACCACCGACCTCTGATGACGCGAATCGGCGACAACCCATCGGAGATGACACGAATCGGCGACCACTCAGCTCGAATCCGAGAGCCCAACAAAGAACCGCCTTGCTTCCCACACAATATGATGTCACGCTGCCGAACCCTAGAAATATCGAGCATCTGCAAAACCGTGTTCCCAACTTCCACGACTACCCACCTCCGACGACGCTTTCCAGTCCAATACTATCCGGAGTGGAGCATCTCCTTCGTCAGTCACTCGACCACTACGACAATCTCCACCGGAAAACCAACAACGATCTCCACCTCACGAGCCTCAACAATCTCCTACCCATCAGCCTAGACCATCTCCAATCAGTTCTCAAGCCCATAACTCACACCACAACGAAAATTGGGAAGATGAAGAAGAAGACTTGACAGTAGAACCGAATCTCTCAGACGGTATACTGGCTCACGTAAACGCCCTGCTGGCACAGCCAAACCGGGAGCTTGTTTGTACTATTCTCTCGCCGACATTAGAGCGTGACACTACTTGGTAAGCTCTGTGTATTTCTTGTGTGAAATGTCTGAATATGATTCATGGGTATTGTCATGATTTTATGCTTATATGTCGTGAGTTTATGCTTATATGTCGTGATAAGGGGTATTGTCTAAGTTCTTAGTTCTGATAAGTGTGATATGTCTGTGAGTCTATATGAGTGTGATTGTGATTCAGGGTGTTGTCTTAGTTGTTAGTAATGCTTATATGTCTGTGAGTCTTGTGATATGTCTGTAAGTGAGATAAGTTCTGATAATGCTTATATGATTGTGATTCAGGGTATTGCTTAGTTCTTAGTAATGCTTATATGTCTGTGAGTCTTGTGATATGTCTGTAAGTGAGATAAGTTCTGATAATGCTTATATGACTGTGATTCAGGGTAATGTTTAGTTCTTAGTAATGCTTATATGCATGTGAGTCTTGTGATATGTTTGTAAGTGTGTGATATGTCTGTGAGTCTGTATGAGTGTAATATGTCTGTGAGTCTCGTATGTTTCATGTCTGTAAGTGACTGCTACTGTATGCTTCTGTTTGATGTGAGTCTTATGACTGATATTGTATGCTTCTGTTTGATGTGAGCCTTGTGTATTGTTCGTTCGAGTCTTTGAGTCTAATATATATATATATATATATATGTGTGTGTGTGTGTGTGTGTGTGTGTGTGTGTGTGTGTGTGTGTGTGTGTGTGTGTGTGTGTGTGTGTGTGATCATTAGACTTCAGAAACCGGTTTGCGTTTTGTAGGTTTGGCAAGGACAAGTCGGCTTTGACCCGTAAGATTACCAAAGTTTTCACAAACAAGTTTGATGGGCCGTATTACAGTTGGAGCTGTGTTGATTTTCCAAGAAGAGAAAGATACTTTCTCGAATTCACGGTAATCCTCCATAGCCATATTACTGTTTGAGTTTTTTTTTTTTGATTACTAACAACATTTCTACATTTTCTTTTGTAGAAAGAACATCACTGGCATCCCTCACTTACCGGTGTTGTTCAAACAAAATTTGAACAGATTTATCAAAGGCGAATGAAGGACATGGTTTCCAAGGCAACAAGTAGTGGAGAGCGACCACCATGGATACGATGACTGATTACTGGAAGACAGAAGAAGCCAAAGCAAAGAGCTCCACTGCATCAGCAGCTTGGATTTCTGACCGTGGTGGAAGGGGGTCCTCATAAGCATGTATCCGGCCAGAAGTCCTTCTTACAAGTTGAACAAGAGATGTTAAGTTCATTTTTTTAGTCTTTAACATATTCCATTGTTGAACTTTCATTGTCTAACATATTCCATTGTTGAACTTTTCAGGAAGTGGAATTGGGAAGACCACCAACTGTTGATGAAGTGTTCGTAAGGACGCATACGAGAAAGGATGGGAATTTTATTGATATGAAGGTAAAGGAAGTTCATGAGACATATGAGAAGAAAAGGGCAGCTAAGTTGGCTGAACTAGAGCATGATGAGTGTGCTAGTGGAACATCACGCAATGCACAACTAACACTAGAGGAGGAAAACGAACTGTTTTTTTTAGGTAAAGTACTATAACAAGTTCGCATTTAGTGTATTGGAAAAAATGATAAGGACTAATACTGTTTTGTTTGGAACGCAGCCCACTTACACAAATGACATAGGAGAAATCTATGGAGTTGGGAGCCTAGGGGATTACATCAACGGGAAGAGGAAGTACCCGGGAAGCTCTTCTTCTTTCCCAATCCTGCAACAACAGCTCGAGGATGTTAACCGCAAGATAGCCGAACATCAACTTATTGCAGCTGAGCATGAGACTGGGATCAAGAACTTAGTATTGGTGAAGAAGTACTTGAGTAGTGACCCAAATTTTCAAGCCTTCCTTGCGGCTCAAACCGATGATCAAGCCACTGATGATACTACTACTTAGGTCCTTCATCCTAATCTTATTCTCTGATGTTAAAAACTTGTTTGTTAGATGTTAAATCCTCAGGTTCTAGACTCTGCTTTGTGTAATAATGTTAAACTTTAATGTGTTGTGTTTGGATGTTAGCTTGTATTAATCTTATGATGTAAACTCTATGTTTGATGTAAATTAAAGAATTTTTTTTTGTTTTTAGATTTCATATGCATTTTCTAAACATCAAGTTTGTATTACAATCAACAATAGCAAACCAAATCAATAACAATCCCAACCTCAACAATCCGAATGTTTTTCAGTCGCAATAGTAGTCGCTTATCAGTCACTACTTGGTTGCTAATCAGTCGGTAAAGTTACGACTGATTAGCGACTTAAATAAAACAGTCATAAATTAGTCACATTTTAGTCGCAGTTCAGTCGCAACGTGTAGCGACGATTTAGCGACCGAATTGCAACGTATTCAGTCGCAAAACAGTCGATTTTAGCGATGCACGATTTAGCGACTACACGTTTACGTCACAAATCGACCGTAACACAGCAGTTTGTGACTGATTACCGAGTAAAATGGGAGTGGCTAATTGCATGTTTTCTTGTAGTGTAAAGTTATCATATTTATGTTTGTAATAATTATCTTCAGGTTAAATAGATATATCAAAATGAGATTTGAATTTTGTTTATCAAATAATCAAATAGATGGAGTAAAAAGGAGATAAAAATACCCTTTCTATATTCCTCTGCAAATGCAGTTTCCATGTCCGTTTTTTATGGATGGCTTTAACTCCGTGATAGCAATATCGGTTACTTGTGTGACAAGAAACACAAAATCCATCAATCCTCGTCGTACCTCTGTTTTACTTGTGATCACGATCGCTGAAGCAGGCACATAAGCTTTCACCTCCACCGACGATTTTCTCTCTTTGTCTTTAAAGGAAGATTTCTGATTCTGAGCGTCCGATCCTAGCCGCAACGAGCATTTCAAGGTTCTTCTTGTGCGTGACAGATTACACGTCAGCGCAGAAGATGGTGAAAGAAAGATATCCGACGGTCTTGAGTTACGACGCAAGAGTAATCTAGTGGTGGTGGTCATTGCTCTATATAATTGCTTTAATTTCAAAGCTCTCGTACGTCTTTCACATATATACACGGACACATATTAATTACTGTAATCAACACCATAATAGAGCATAGGTCTCTCAAGGTGTTGACACCTCAGCTTCCTTAAGAGTTCTGGTGTTGACACCTCAGCTTCCTTAAGAGCTCTAGTGTTGATACATCAATTAATGAAAAAACCTTCTAGCCAATCAAAATAAAAGAATTCTCCACATCTGATCTAAGTCATCATGGTTTTGTACCCAATCTTCTTCGTCTCTTCTTCTCCTCAACGAAACCTTTTCCAATCGACCCGAGTCTGGTGTTGTTCGTCTTCTTCCCGTCCAAGCTCTGCAATCATGGGATCTTCTAACGTGTTGCTAGGCGACCGACTGCAGTATCCTTTGGCCCGGCGTGATGATTCCATCGTCGAAGATTATACGGCGTCAAAGAGAAAGCTATCGGAAATATCGTCGATCTCAAGAAGAATCGTCTCCATGAAGACGAATAAGGCGTTCCTTCCACCACCCTCCGTGAGATCTCCATCTTACGCATGCTCGCTCGCGATCCCCACATCGTCAGGTTAAGGTTTGTATAGTGTCGATTCTCTCTCACTGTCTGTATTAGATCTCAATTTCAATTCCTAGGAATCAGATGGAATATTTTAGGATTTGTTGGATAGACGATGTTTAGTGTTCTTCGTTTTGGATAATCATCTTCATGACCTTTAATCAACTATTCAATCGCTATCCCAATTTCAGTTAGTTTACCAGTGATTGCAAAATCAAATATCGCTTGTTTGTTTTACCCATACCTGATTGTTCATCTTCTTCATCAGATTAATGGACGTTAAGCAAGGATTGAGCAAAGAAGGAAAAATTGTGTTGTACCTGGTTTTCGAATACATGGATACTGATGTATAAGAAACACATAAGAAGTTTCCGTCACACTGGAGGGAACATTCCACCCCAAATTGTCAAGGTTACAACCATTGTAGAGTTTCTTTCTCTCATTTCACTTAATATATAGTCAATTAAACCAAATGTAACATTCTAAAATTATGCTCAGAGCCTAATATACCAACTATGTAAAGGAATAGCATTATATCATGGCCACGGGGTGTTGCACAGGTTTAACTGATAGAGATCTTAAGCCTCACAATCTCTTGATGGATCCCAAGACTATGAGGCTCAAAATTGCAGATCTTGGTTTAGCTAGAGCCTTCACTCTACCAATGAAGAAGTATACTCTCAAGGTAATCTATGTTTAATTTTTTACAGAGTCCTTACATCTTATCCCATTTTGTCTGAGCTCAATGTTATTAATTGCTTGTCCGTTGCAACAGATATTAACTCTATGGTATAGAGCTCCATAATTTCTTCTTGGTGCCACCCATTACTCTACAGCTGTGGATATGTGGTCTGTTGGAAACTTTGTTTAAAACTATGTGTGGAAGGAAAGGAATTCGAGGCTCCATCAAAACCAACCAAAAGCTGTCAATGTCCTGGATAAAGAAATGCAGTTACTGCTGAGAGCAAATATTTTGGGTATTGACAGAAGCAATTGCTTGAGCGGCTCTACTTCATCATCATCCTCTGAAACTCTCCTCCATAATTGGTTCATGTTCATCCAATTTGATTAACTCATCCATAACATGCTTCACGTTGGTTTCTTGTTTATGTTCCTCTGTTTTTTTTTTTTGGAAAACTATGTCTGGTTTTTATCTCTTTCGACCAGTTACTTGTAAAAGATTTCCCTTTTGGGAAAAAGAGAATAAATAAATATTAGTTAAATTTTTTTTTATAATGTGTTAAATCGATATGATAATTTGTAACGTTTTTTGGTATACATTTATAATGGTTTTGGAACGTTCTTGTGTGCATCTTCATACACAACATTGGCTTGTAATCTTCATGTGTTGTACCATTTTACAAGGACTTCTTTGAATCTTTAAGTGACATATATAAATTACATTGAAAGAAAATAGTAACATTCTTTTATTTTGAAATATAATAGTTATAAACAAACTAGACTAATTAAAAAATCAAAACATTTTAAAAATAGCAAAACATGTATTTGATACTGTTATTAAAATGTATATTTATTTTTATTTACGCTTTGGTAACTAAATACTACATTAGAAATATTTTTTTATTATTAAAATATGATACAAAATAATAATATAAACTAAAAATATAAAGTATCAACTATATTTAATAAATCTATTATATTATAAAATAGATTGCTATCGTAGTTTGGTTTGAGATTATTTGTGGTTCGTATCGGTTTTGGATGTCCTAATATCATTTTTTCTCTACCTTTTATAATGCAGCAGAATTAAAATCTTATGCTCTACTGTTTTTTTTTTTTTTGCAGGCGGTTTGCTGTATTTTACAGTTATCTTTAAGTTTCTACGAGAGCGGGTGATGTTGAAAAAGAAAACGCATCGTATATGTATAACTTAAACGTGTATTTCCTATCACGGACCACGAGTGACCTCCCTCTCAACTTTATTCTATATTTTCTCTTCCTTCTCGCATCTATTTTGTGACAAGTCTTCGGCTCTCAGCCCATATCCTGTTTTCTTAAACATGCTCACAGTTTTCCTTTGCATCATTGCAGCTCAAGTATATTCATATCGAATAAAAACAAAAATCTATGAAAAATAACAATCAAAATGTTGATTTTGACTTTTGACTATGTTTTCTCTTTGCTAGGGAGCCAGACTTGCTACCATTTTAATAGATTTAAAGAAGACAATATACGCTGCGGAAGAGACTACGGCTGCAAAACTCCCGCAAAAAAATCTTTCTAAAAGTATATATTTCTATAATTTAGGTTGATGGTTAATGTAGGAGTGTATTTGTTGGTGTTTATAATGTTTGATGAACGATATTGGATATTCAAACTAAATGTATTAATATTATTAAAATATGTGTTATATAATGTGTTTTCATATTTAGAATTAAAAACAAATATGTGTACATAAAAGATTGAAATAAACTTAGATATAATATATATAATGTATATATTTCTATGAAACTGACTTTTAAAAAAGTATTAAAATTAAATTCTGCAGCATAGCGCGAATACTTACCTAGTCTATTATATAACTGGAGCTCTTCTCTCCACCAGAGAGTGCCATGTCACCAATTACCAACTAAAATCAAAAGGCCTCAACCTTTTTCCCCGTAAACTCATTTTCCAGGCCCACAATCTGATATCTTTTATACAGCTAAAATAAGTCCATAAAATTAAAACGCCACATCAAAAAAGCTTTGCCCTACTTTCGTCGCCCCTTCTTCTTCCTTCATGTTACAGCCAGTTATTTCATCACCACATCTCTTAAAGCTTCTTAAATTCCAGCCATTGTGATCGTTTCAGTCATTCAATCAAGCAAACATTTCGCCTTACTGCAGTTTTCTCTTGGTCATTCCCTGTTCATATAAATACTTTGGATATGACGCCCAAACCTACACGCCAGTACCCGAAAACCCCTTCTTTCGATTTACCATCTCCTTATCCTTCAATTGTTGTTTATTTCATGGCTCAAATGTCGTCTCAACACTCGCATCGTCTCACTACGCGACAAACAAAGACCTTCGCCTGGAGACTACTGTCGGACGAGAAGTGTGGCTTCACGATCCGCCTCAAGAAAAAATACAAGCCTTACCTTCGATTCTTACTTGGATTACATCATGGAGAAAGCAAGCCAAATTCACCAGAAAAATCTGGATCATTTTTTTATAAGAATGGTGGGGATGTCAATTCGAGATCTTCGTGTTCACGACGAATCACATTGAGAAGCTCTCCAATTGTGGTCTTATGGAAACATGGAAATTGCCGCGAATCAAAGGTATGACAAGTGATTAGAACCCATGAAACAATTCAGATATTTCCCTCCCTAAATTTTCCTGATTTTGGACTGATAGAAACTCACACGGTGGATCCATGGCTGATGTACAGTTAAAGAAGATGCTACATATGGGCATTCTCTGTTGGTCTCAAAGCAGTTGTTGCCGCCATCTCTGCAAAGTTCTTCTCATCCCTGGTAATCTTTAGAATCTTAACTACTGAATATAATGACAATTTCATGTGTCTTATGTTTCTGGGTACTCTTCTATTGATATGATTAATGAAATTTATTAAGCCTAACAATTTCATTACGTTCTATCACATCGGCATCTTCGAATCCCTACTTCTATGATCTCTCGGTCGATCATTAGAAGCTGCGATTCTGATTTTTCTTTTAATAATTATGTTACGGTATTGTGCAGGGACCCGACAATCTATTGGTTACCAGTAGCGGTACAATGAGCCAAGTATTCAAGGTAATAAAATGACATATGAATCATTGATTTTCATTAATACTTGATATGTATCTTGTGGTGTCAACATCCAATTGGTTGTTGTTACATGATGATGATGATGATCAACTCCGTCGATCTCCAGGGGCCCTGAGTCTTCACTGCTCTAGAATGTTGTTTAGGTCAGCTTCCTTTCTAATAACTATAAGCTTGGTCCTAACTCATTAGTGTATAAAGAGAATAAGCAATTATACTTTGTTGTTGGATTCCGGAATCAGTATCGTGTATAGCGTATAGTGGCAGAGCTGCGGATAAATGGGCAGTTGGAGTTACTTCGTATTGTATGATATTGGGACAATACCAGTTTCTCGCTACGTCAAGGTAGGTTTTTGCCTCTAAACAATGCGTTTGTTAGGTCTCAATAATGCTATCAAAGAACCCTAAACGACCTTTGATTATTTCTCTCTTAACAGGTTGTTAACGACCCTTTGATAATCCCTGATGGATTTAATCCATTTTTAAAAGATTTGATCGAAGGTCTCCTTTGCAAAAGTGAATTGCATATTTTACTCATTTTGGTGTAGTAAACTACACACACATGTGTTATGCCGGTGGACTAATGGTGGAATTCACCAGTTGTTGCAGATCCGAGCGAGATAATGACACTGAAGAATGTGTCGGAGCATCCTTGGTTCCTCGGAGAAGTCGGGCATGTTTCCGAGTATTTTTGTTATTGAAACGCATGTCTTCCTTAAAAATTGAACAAGACGAAGAAGCTAATGGGATGTCTGAAGTCTCTGATCCTAACTAAAGACTTTGTACAAGCCTGAAGAAGAGATGCAGGAAATGTTTAACATCAGGCCATCGCATATCTTCAACCGTACAAGCCTCAAGAATAGCTGAATAGTTGTCATGTTATTATGTGTTGTTTAAAGTTGGGTGAGTTGCACGTATTGTATGTTTTTTAATTTTTTATTGCAATGTGATATGTTTCTTAAAGAGTTTGCAGTTCTATATCTTTTTAGTGATTTGAGCGTGTGCAAAGACTAAAATGACCCTACTAACTGTAACTAAAACATCCAACTAGAGTGAGTGAATTTGTTTGCAATGGTCAAAGCACAACTAAATTTCTAATTTATGTCTTCCACCGATACTGCTTTAGTTTCTGTCTATTTCAAAGTTTGCTTCTTGGTTTTGTTGCCGACTAGAAGAATCTGAATTAATATCGGGTTAATTTTGATCCTCTTCCACCGCGATTTGATTTAACTGTGATATTTGTCGATTTAGTTAAATATAATGGGTACATTGAGTCCAATAGAGGGCGGAATCGAGTATGGGATAATTAAATTTGGTAGGACTCTCGTGATTTACGGCGATTCAACTAAAGAAGAAGCTTGTTGGTTGTCGGCTACGTGATTTAGATCCTCTTTCGATCGTTGTTGCAGCCAACGAAGAAGCTTGTTGGTTGCCCGTTCCGTCGTTGGTTTTGAATGCATTCCCTACTTCAGGTATTTGGATGATGGAGATGATCGAGAACAGCTGTTAGAATCCCGGCAATAAATAAATGGTAATATGGACTTGAGTGATTTGGAAGCATGGATAGGCGATAAAGTTTATAAATTGTCTATGGACAGAAATGTTAAGATCTTTTTAAGCATATAACAATTGTTTTAATGGATAGCAAATTGACTGCTATGGAGATTGTATATAGAAGGAGTAGAAATATGATAGAACCGCGCAAGGGTAAGACAATATGCGTATTTTTTACACAAGAGTGTGGACAGATGGTGGCACATGTTTTTATTTAAGTTATTCATATCTACGATTGGGGACATCTTAAAAGAAATCTTATAGTATAATATATGAGTATGTTAGTGACATAATAACATATTATTAGAACGCATGTATATTAATAAAATTTAGAGTTTTTTTTACTTACATATCTATATGATATTCTCGTATCCATCAGAAGAGGTAAATAATGGATAGGTATGATAGGAAAAGGAGTTGAATGCGAATAAGTCTCTATCAAAATAATAGAGTCGACTTTTTTGTTGTTTTGTAATGATGCAAGTTTTATGTTTAGAAAACTTAAATATGCAATGGTTTGACACACATTGTCTGATGTTTGTAATCAGAGTCAATTAGAAAATCGTGATTTACAAAAGAAGCAGTGGAAGGGATTTGATAGGAAAGGTAAGATTACTGATAGGTGGATAGTTTGTGATTCGAGTATAATTTAAACAGCAGTACCAAATTAAATTAGTATTATAGAAAAAAGAAAAAAAATTAGTTTTGAGTGTTAATCAGAAGGCGTGCGCCGCCTGCGTTGGAACTCTAAAACTGGTAAAAAAATTAATTGATTTGACTGTTGAGTTATTACTGTATGGGGCTTTGCATTACTAAAGAGTAAAGATAATTTGTTCGATCAATTTTATATATTTGTTTTAACAGATTAATGGCTTAATTTATTGTGAAACGACAGGACTGGTGGATTGTTGGAAGTAATGAATAATAAAAACATACTATATTACTTTATGGGTTGACATAATTTTAGAGGTGGATAGGTATTTGATTATGTGCAATAGTGGTATAGCGAAGAGATGAAACGTAACATCGTTTGGGAGAAACCGAAGCGTTGCGTACTAGCAAAGATGTATAAATATGATGTCGACCACATTATGGCTGTCCACAATTTCATACATTTAAACGAGTAAAAAAAAATGAACAGTTTAAATTTTCTGGATCTACCGTCAGAAATTAGAAGGATGTTCCTCACGAAGAATGCTAGTGAGAATATCATGGAACACTTCAGGGTACGAGCAGTGTGTAGGACTCTTAGGAACGACGCTAACCTCGTGGATACTCTTTCGAAAATTGAGCTTTCCATGAAGTCCCACGAGAAGAAGCACGCGATGAAGTTACAAAATTATACAATTCGTGCCTGGCTGCGAACAACATTTCCGCTGTTTTTTTTAGAGGAATCGGTGATTTCATGTACACACATGGAAGAGTAGAAGGTTTTATGAGAATCAAGGAATGCGCCGTGAAGGGCTACAAACCGGCTGTCTATTGTTACGAAGTAATTCGTCGGTCTATCTTCCCCACTTTGGATACGGATTCAACGATTCCGTTTCTTTCTCGGGGTAGTGTACGTGCTCACAGGAGGCACGTTAGGACTTTCGAGAAACAGAACTGGAGTGCCCCAATATCGGAGGAGCTTGGAAAGATAAGAAATGAATTTGACGAGGAGGTAATTAGGACTTGCCCGTGTGCGGTTTATCGGTATTGGTTAAACTACCTAAATGAGACTGTGAAAGGGTATGGGATGTGTGATGTTTACTTCTGGACTATTGAAAGTTTAGGCTTTTTCGAAATCATTCCGCGGACTTTTTTCGAATGGCTAGAGATAATTGAGATAGAGGAAGCGGGGGGTAACGATGGATGGGAAAATGTGGAGGGTTGGAACGACGGCGTAATGAAAAATCAAGGAAATTGGGGCGAGGTTGAAATAAACAATGGATATAATGGATGATGGGGCAACGACGGATGGGCAAACTATGACGATTGATCAGGTTGTAGATTTGGTATTGTTGTTCAAGCCTTTTTAATTGGTTTTGGAAATGGGTGTGTACATTTTTAAGCATGTTTTGGTTTTGACTATCCATGTGCAAGATTAAGGATAATCGTTTGGGTATTCTAATAGAAATTGCTTATTCAAGTTTAATAATTTGGATAGTCCAAGAATTTGATAGTATAAATGACTTATGGATTTGGACGTAATTTAAAACATATCCAATATAAATAATCTAATGCGACGTCGAACATAGGTTTAGTGGACAGTCAAACAATCCTTCTTCTTAGAGCTGAAGTAGGTTGTACGGATTAACCAAAAAAGTTAGAAAATGTGATTGAGCTGCGATATAAAGGTTGATGAAGCGTAGAAAATGTGTTTGGGTGGATAGCAGTTTCAACAACATATAAGAAAAGACGTAAAATAAAAGTAGGATGGCCGAGTGGATAGTATTTAGTGCGAGGACAGATATACTTTGAAGATGTAAATGGAAATGATGACCAAAAAATCAGTAGTCAGCGTACACGACGGCGTTGTATGATTACGCGCCTTCCACCGACATCAGTCCAAACCAAGAAATTCCTTGGGATGATTCTATAGAATACTGCAGTTTCAATAGCCCAGAAACAAGGATCACACATGTTGTAACCTTTGACTCGTTCATGAAGTAAGTCAAGCCAATTACGATGCACCGCGCAAGGGCAAGTCGATATTCTAACTTTGTCAACAGTGTCTCTTTTCCCACGCAGAACTTGGGATATCTGGGTAGGCCACCGTAATCTCTGAAACTCACTGACATGCCTTCGAAGAAGACAGATAGCGCTGCGAGAGAGAATAGGAATGGTTGAGTCGGTTTCGAACTGAGGAAAAATAGAGCGTCGGATAACTTCATAGCATTACACGACAGGCTCGCTACCACGAATGGCACACTCTTTGAGCCTTTTGAAGGCGTCTTCTCTTTCATCTGAATACATAAAATCCGAAATGGCCTTCAAAAAGACTGCGGTTGGGTTGTTAGCATGGAAACATGCATTCTCCAGTTTGATGCTACCTAGCCTATGGTGATGAGTCTTGATAAGATCAATTTGGAAGAGGGTATCCGTGTGGTCAGCGTCATCACGAATCTTCTTGCATACCGCTCTAATCTTGTAGTGTTCAAGGATATTTTCGCTGCGTTTTAGCCAAAATTAATCTCCGTAATGCAGAGGGTAGGTGGAGTAGATTTCTGATTGGGAGCAAAGCGTTTGTAGGATTTGTGTCACTCATAAATGGAGATTTTTTGTTTTTCTGGCTATGTCAAAAGGGAGATAACAGTAGCCAGATTTAACTTATAAATAAACCCACCCTCGCAAGACTGCATATAAAACATATATTGCATCGAACGGTATAAAAAGAAAGCGTGAAACTAGGTTTATTTTGTATCCATTAGATACTTTGTGGAAAGAAAATTATGTTTAGTCAATAGGATCATAAGTTGGAGCTGTCGACGTAGTGTATAAGGAAAAAACAAATAAAGTAATCTAAGGAAGAGTACACACCCCACCTAAATGAAATGACAAAAAGTATTTTGGGTCTTAAGTGATTTGACAAGTGCAGATAAAGGTGTCTATAGGACTGGAAAAGATGACAGTTAAGTAGGGGTTTATAGGGACTCGGGTTTATGCAAAGTATATAAAAACCGGGGTTGGAGAGACAGTTGTGTGAGACAAGTGGTTTGAAAGGAGAAAGAATAGAGTCATAATATAAACCGAAAAAGTAAAAAGAAAATAAAATGGGAGAGACGAAATTGAGTTTAATGATTAATGTATAATAGGATGTAGCGATAAAAAATAAATTGGATATTTAGTTGGTAGAACATGGGTTTCAGTGGATAGAAAAGCGCCTAGAAAAGGGAAGAGTAAGGAATGCGTGGATAGAAGTATGTGGATAGTCAGCACAAAAATTTGAGGATAGTCCGATGATGAATTAATGACGTAACAGGGAAGAAGTAAAAAAAAACGAAATAAAAAGGTAGCTAGAGTTTGGAAGGATGATTCTTTGGTTACATGGATTTGTTTAAGACGGTAACATGACAATTTTGCATGTTAGGAGAATTATTTGACAAGGGGAGATAAGAAGGAGTGACAGGTGAGGTATATAGGTGTCAGTTAAGTTAAATAGGTTTTTAGGGTAATAGATTAAAAAAAGAAGGAGTGACAGGTGAGGTAAGATTACATAGAATAATGTGTTAAAGATTTAATGGTTGTTCATAATGAAGAGAGTCCATAATTAATTTAATAAGGTGTTAACACTGGAACAGAGTGAACTATTAGGGAGAGGATAGTTTAATAATGAGATTGTATATATATTAAGCATGGTTAATGATGGTTTATGATAAAACAATATAAAATTCTAAGTTTGTAAATAGTATTAAGGTGGTGGATACGTGCTAGCACAAAGATTTAAGAGTTGGATAGTGTATGTGGTTTTAAATTCTTATCTAATTTGTTACGTGGACAAAGTTGTACTATTAGAAGATGGACAAAAGAAAGATTAATGGATACCAAAAAAATAGAGTGAGGGCACAGTACAAAACAATTAGGGGAAAGCAAAATAAAAACTTAACTACTTGCATCATACAGAGTTAGACCTTACAGTAGTTTAATATTTAAACATATCTAGGAATATTAAAATTAAATATGTAGTCTGAATTAAGCATTTAAAACGACATTTTAGACTCATCCGTCAACCAAACCGGAACCGTTTTGCATTGCCGCTTCGTGCCAACTCCCTGTGTAATCTATCGATCCGCCGTTAATTGGAGTTTCAAAGATCTCAGACCACTCTAGGAATGTCTGGGTAATTATTTGGAAAAAGCACAATGTCTTAATGACCCAGAAACATTCATTACACATAGAGTGACCTTTAACATCTTCATGCATGATATCTAGCCAATTACGAAATAGGGAGCAACGGCATCTCTGTATTCTGTCTTCGTCAACCGCATCCTTGATAACCGAGAGATCGAGGGACATACAGGGCATAAGGCAGGTACTACGCTCAAACTGTCTGACATGTCTTCTCAGAGAACGTATAGTAGCACGAGAAAGGAAAGGAATTGTGGAACATGAATCCAAGGCAGGATAGATAGATCGACGGATGACTTCGTAGCAATACATAGCAGGTTTACATCCAGCAACTGCGCACCGTTTAATCTGATGGAAGGCTTCTGGACCTCCATATCTCTGTTCCGTGTACAGAAAATTTGAGATTGCTTTTAGAAACAGAGCAGTTATGTTGTTTGCGGCCAAACAAGCGTTGAACAATAAGACGACGCATTCACGGTTGTTATCGAAAGAGGGAGGCTGAATAAGGTTAATCTGAAGAAGAGTGTCCACGAAAGACACGTTATTTCTAAGATTATTACGAGAATTCCTGGTAAGAATTGAACCCCTCATATTAGGAGGAGATTTGGACGATTGGGACATGGCCTGTTAGGCCTGGATGATTCACCAACACAGGGGGTTAGCCTTTTCATATTGACTAATGTGTATTGAGAGTGTGGACAGAAAGTTGGGTCGACATCAACTATTTATAGATTCGAAACAACGCAACGTTTCGTTTTGGTCATAAATTTTCGGTTTTAATGGCTATATGTGTATAGAAATAAATTAAGAAAGATATCAATTAAGTACTTCAACCGACGCGAAGGTGGATAGTAATGCCCAGGATAGAAAAAAAATTTAAGGATGGATGGATTTTGGAAATTATTTTAATTTGGGAGTCTGGTTACAATCATGAAATTTGAAGTTTGGATCCACGAAATATTTTGGGAACATGATGACTGATGCACATACTAAATTTAGTAAAAGGGTGTCGTATATACAATAAGAGTATCCAGATAAATGGATAATAATATAGTGTGATATAATAATATATTATCAGATTCCTAAGTGGGTATGGTATTACTGGGATAAAATATGTAGTGCGATTAATGGCTAGTAATAACACAACTAAGCAACAGATAAACCTAAATAATTAGGGTGTGAAGGAGTGCTACATAAGAGTGTGAAACAAAGACGAAATGTGGAACGAAAATGACAAAATGACATAAGAATTAGTAGTTCATGTCTCCTTGGGGATAGTGTGTTATAGATATATACACTGCATAATTATGGCCTGGGAACTGGAAACTGTGAGACATAGGGTTTGAATACTATTTTGTTTTTGTATTGAATTCCTTTTGATAAAGCGTCGCAGACACAGTAATACAATATGATGGATAGATAATATATAAAATTGTTGGATACAGACGAGGATTTGTAGTTAATTTAAACAACGTTATTAAAAAAAAGTATATTCGGTACAAATTATTAGGATATTAACTAAGCACCCAAAACGCCACCGTTTTGACCTCCTCCTCCACCCCAACTACCAAAACCGCCACCGTACTGGATTTCCGGGTAGGGCAAACCGCCTTCGTTTTCCGAATCAGCTTCGTAAATCTCAGACCATTCTAGGAATGTCTGGGGAATGATTTGGAAGAAGCATAAAGTCTCAATAGTCCAGAAATATTCATCGCACATACCATAAGCTTTGATTTCTTCGTGCAATAATTCTAGCCAATATCGAAAAAGGGAGCAGCGGCATCTCTGACTCCTTGTTCCGTTAATCTCATCCCTTACCACATCCGCCAGATACATGGAGATTTCAATAGGCCAGAGGTTCCGCTCAAACTCTCGGACGTGCCTTCTCAAAGAACGTACAACAAAACGAGAAAGGAATGGGATGTCGGAACCTGAATCCAAAGAGGGGGTTATTGATCGACAGATAACTTCATAGCAATACATAGCGGGTTTGCATCCAGAGATTGCGCATCGTTTGATATTTTTAAAACCGTCCGGTATTCCATCATATGTGTACATAAAGTCAGAGATCGCTTTCAAAAAGACAGCGGTTATGTTGTTGGCGTCCAAACAGGCGTTGTACAGCCTTATTGCGCATTTGGGGGATGGGTTCCAAAGGAGCAGTCTGGATAATATTTATCTGAGTGAGAGTATCGACGTGATCCGCGTCGTCTCGAAGGGTGCGGCAGATAGCGCGAACCCTGAAATGTTCCCGAAGGTGTTCATTGGCATTTTTGACAAGGATGAACCTCCTAAGCTTGGGCGGCAGATCTAGAAGGGTGAGAACTGGACGTTTAGGGCTAGAGGATTCAGCAACGTGGGGGGTGTTCTAATCATTTTCAGAGGAAGTTTTTGTCTGTGGACGGATAGTTAGGAACGACGGCAAATATTTATATTAGCGAATAGACGAAACGTTCCAATTTCCTAAAAAAGAACGGGAATTAGTTTTAGGTATTAGATACATATTATTGATAATGGAAACTGCACAAGAAACTAAGGTTGAGAAGGGGTTGAGAACAATATAATAGAAAAAGGTTTAACGAAAATGGATAGTACTCTGAAAATCTAAAAAAAGATAGCCAAGAGTTTTTACAGATTAATAATGGATAGGCATTCTAGTGAAATATATGGATACGAAATCATATGTATGAACTTGTATATATAATTTAACGTTTTGATCGAATAAACCTTAGGCAACAGAGTAATAGGATTCGACAGTAAATAGGATTTATTAAACGTTCTCGAATAAAAGCGAAAGTAATAATATCTGCGCTTGGAACAAGAATCAATGATTTGACAGTTTGACTAAAAAATTTGTTTTTTCGTAAGGCATCATTATGTAGAGATAATGTATTTAAATTTGGCTGACAGGAATTAAATGGAGAAAATATAACGATTGAGTTAACAATGATTTGACAGTAATAAGATTTAATAAATATTGCCAAATTAAAGCAGAAGTAATAATAATGGACCCTAATAATAATATCACGTATGCGAAACTAAAATCTAAGATTTGACAATACACCACTATGAGGTACAGTTCTAAAACTTGGTTGTCGTGTATTGTACAGATAAAAGTATACGCATGAGATAAACTAGAAGAGGAAGAGGACGAAAAATATTTTTTGACACAACAAGAGGGATATAAAGAGTACAGATCTAATACGGTGGATAGAGATGTAAAATAGGAGTAAGTTGATATCCATCCATCCTACACATTGATGGATGTGATGCAAACTAGGAGAGAATTAGGAACCGCCAGTGTTGTACGACGTAACTTCCCATTCAACTAACTTAACCCATACTCAAAAAGATACAAGGATCATAGCGAAAAACACAACAGACTCAATAGCCCAAAAACATCAATCGCACATGCGTAGACCTTTTACAGATATGTTTCCAAGCGAAGTCAGTAACGATGAACGGCACAAGGGCATCATGCGGTTCATTTCCATTTATAAGTCCATCCATTGAAACTAATCAAGTGGTATGACAACCGTAGCAGTATCCTTTGGGTGCAATGTATAAGTGCTATTCATAAAGATTCGAAGAGCGTTATCCATATAAAGCCAAACAGATCGAAGGAGAAAAGGATGATATTAATGATGTAAAGAATAAAAACAATAAGGATGATATGGAAACGATATCGATGACCTCACATAGGCAATAAACGAGCATTCAACCATGAAAATGGGCCTTCACATGGCTCAATGTCCAGCCGATCGAGCAAACAGAGATGGAGACAATCCAGATGATCTGAAGCATGTTCATTCTTGTACGTGTATGGCTTGTGGCACAAGAAGACTTATTATTTCTTCCTACATCAACTTCGGTTTTCATTGTTATCTTGATCTCTAGTCCGTCCCCAACAGAATTCGACCACTTCTCTAGAACTTTGATGCCCTCTCGAATATTCTTGAGATCTTCGGCAAGCATGTCAACCTTTTCATAATAGAGTCGTCCACCCACTCGCTTAAGTGACCTTCATCTGGGTGCTGTTTGGAAACAAGGAGCTTTTAAAAAATCAAACTAAAGAGCAAAGTAAATCTATGAAGAACAATAGAATCCGGTTTCAGTCTAACCCGGATAGCTTCGGGGCATTTGAACCACCTGCGATGAAGATTGGAAGGAGTTGTACCATAACCTTCTTCGATATCTTCGCCACACCAGCACATGGTTGGTGCTGCGACGCCTACAGACCTACAAGGTAATGGTTCTTCAGAAGGAGGAGCAGTTGAAGTAGACGTCACACTCATTATTGGGAAGAGATTGCTTTCGAAGAACTGGGTGGACAATTTATTTTAACCTATTTTATAAGGTAAATGAACATATAGCATGAGTATAGATAAGATACCAATGTTTAAAAGAGATGAGACGATAAGTTCAGGATTACATAAAATATTTTAGCAACATTTTCAGTTGCAAAGGAATAATTAAAGGCAGTATGGATAGAAATGCCGGACTAATATGAATAGGATTGCCGTATAATTGTAAACGTATTATGGATAGAAATGTTGTACTAATTAGACAAAATGTATTACGGATCTAGCTATGCTTATGAGATGGGACAAGATAATTGTACATAGGATAGTGGTTATTATAGCGATATCATATTTATATGCCCAAAATTATGACTGATATACTTGTATATTCAAAATGGCTATCCATATGGATCAATCTGGGACAGTGTATCCACGTGCTCCGAATCATCTCGAAGAGTTTTGCAGACGGCCTTAATTACGTAGTGCTCACGAACGACTTCGTTAGCGTTTCTGACCAAAATCGATCTCCGAATTTCATCAGGCAGATCGAGGAAGCTGGTTAAGGAAATACGGTTGGCATCACTTATATTTATAGATGATTTTAGGTCGCGACGGTTCATATGCCATTAAACGATGGATAGTGAATATAATGAAAAATACATCCATTATGTACAATCGTGACGGATAGCTATAAATATATCGGAAAACAAAAACTGATGGATAGTTGAACTGGATTCTAGATCTTATGCTATTAGACAGAGCAAGATACCTGTACATTAGATAATTGTATTAAGCTATTATTATAGATTCTTATGCAAGCTGTTATCAGCAAATCATTTCCGTCGACAATTGGCGAAAATATGTTCTGACGATTGCCCTGTTAGCCCTCTTAAAACCTATACATTTACACAGAGAGTGGAACTGTTTTTTCATGATGAAAGCTTTACTTAACTAGGAATGTGCTAAAAATCGAACTCAATGTAAACAAGAAATGTAAATTACAATCGGCAACGAAATTACTATAGTGGAAGAGGACGTTGATTCAACCGGCGGAAAAGCTTCAAGATAGCAAAAGCTCAGACGAAAAGGGACTTCCGGCATCGGCGGAATTGCAGCCGAGCAAAAACACAGGAATATGCAGAACTGTTTTTTCATGATGAAAGCTTTACCCAACTAGGAATGTGCTAAAATCCGAACTCAATGTAAACAAAAATGTAAATTACAATCTTCCACGAAATTACTCTAGTGGAAGAGGACGCTGATTTAACCGACGGAGAAGCTTAAAGATAGCAAAAGCTCATAAGAGGGACTTCTGGCATCGGCGGAATGGCAGCCGAGCAAAACACGATCGCCAGCGATCTTAATGTAGGGGAAGAGCTTGCAATTTAAATGGAAAATCTAATTTGAAGCTAACTAACTAGTGTCATTTAAAACTAACTTCAAAACTAAAAAAAATTTGGTTTGGAACAATCTCATTTTAGTTGGCATTCTAACTAAAGTTAAATTGGTAATAGAATACATACAAATCACCTAAAAAGATACATAATTGCAAAAGGATTTGTAAAGGTATAAGATTGCTATTACTTCCTGACAAAAGTATAGTGGATTCAATTAATCCGTTTAAAGTTTTCAAATAAATATGACTCAAAATTATTTTTAATTTCATTATGGCTTGGATTTTTTCTCCCGTGGACGAGGTTAATAAGTATCTATAGCAAGATTCGTTTCACAACTAAAGAAGAAATTACCAGGTTAATCCACAATTTTATTGGGGTGAAAATAGAAATATTATAAAGTTTGAGGATTAGAATAAAAAGACAATAACATGATCTTTCGTAGATATGTCTATGTTTTTTTTTAAAGGAAGTTCCCATACCTTCTCTTCTAAACTTAAGATTCCAAAGACTTTCCTCTCTCTTTTCTCACTCTTATTTTTCAGAGAGAGGGAGTCGATTTCCGGCTAATCGAAATTCCCGATTATGCCTTTTGTTGTACATATCGTTAAGGTTTTTTTTCTGATTTTGTTCTTGTTCTTCATCTCTATCTATCGTGAACAATATCTTTTTTCCCTAATCGCCTTTTGTTTCGCCGATTGTGTTTCGTGTTCTTCTCTGTTCTATGATCGGCTCGTGTTTCTTTTGTTCCGATCGTCGTCACCTCTCTGGCTTCGATTTGAATAAACTCGGATTACTTTCTATGGCTGCTATTTCTCCGATTCATCGGAATCCTCCGGGTTTTCCCGGTGTCTTGCATGTGGCGAGGCTTTCGGTCTAGCCTCCTCTCTCTGATTTCGAACCATCCCACTTTGATTTGTGTTGTGGAGCTTTGCGTTTGTTCTTCCGTTTGCAGGGATTAATATCGTTGCTGTACCACGGCTTTGAGGTCAAGCGTTTCGTGGATTCAGTCGGGAGTTTTCTTCCAACGGCGGCGGCGTCTCCTTTGCTTTGGCGGTCTTCTGTCGAGCCTCTTACAACGGTTATTTCTCGCAGGTGCTAGGATGGTTCTCTAGGATGCTTAGATCGGCAGGTGGAGCTTGGCGATATCGGTGTTGGGTCCGGTGGGCTTCGTAGCGGTTACCTCCCCGTGGATTCGTAGCTTTCCGGCGGTCCTCCGACAAGCGGCGCCGTTGATGCATGCCGGTTTTTTGCTGGAGAGGACACGTGGCTTACTCCGCGTGTCATTCTTATCCCTTCGTGTCCAGCCCAAAAAAATTTTAATTCCGAATTGGACTTTGGCCCACTTGTAATTTAAACGCGGCCCATGAATGATAATCTATTGACACAAAAAAAAAAAAAAACCCAGTTTTCAGATTCCTCTCTTAACACTATTCTATTCTCTATCTACTTTTTTACTCCATAATAATCGCTGGCAGAATTTTCACTTTTTGACTCCATAATGATCGTTGGCAAAATTTTCAACGGATAACTAATTTTTAGGAGGTCACGGGAATAAACCGAGACAAGGAGATCTAGGAAGTGGAAGCAGCCATTCACAACAAAATCTGGCAGTACAAAAGCTACCGATACACTTACCAGGACAACATACTATAATATTCACGATCACGACGAGAACTTCGAGAGTCGAGAACCTTGAATATCAATACAAATATGGCAGAACTATGCTTATAAAGTGGTTTGAGCTTCAAAAACTGTTCCAGGGAGATGGGTTAAAACGACTGTTTCAAAAAACTGTTCAAGAGAGAACTTGATAACTTTGACTAATACATATCTTTACAACAACCGACTACATAGGATGCTTCACCCGTAATTCACACCAAGAAACTATAAGTATTTGTTCACCTACATACATGTTTTTTTCCCCACACTTAATTAGATAATAAGTATTAATGTTTTAGTATGTAGATTGCAAATCAAATGTATAAGTAAATATATTATTCTTATAATTTAATAAGTTATCTCCTTCAGTGTAAACTTCGATTAGGATTGAGGAAAAATTTTTTTTAATTCATTTAGCATTTTGTCATCAAATCTTATGCCATATCTTTTGATGTATTCTAGAGGGATGTATTCTAGAGGAATGTTCTTTTTAATCTTTAATCTATTAAATGTTGTGAATGAAAATATGTACTGGCCTAGAAGGAGGTAGACCAAATGGGTAGACAATTAACACCGCAAGATTGATCTTCATCACTATGAAAACCAAAATACAGTGTGTGTGTGTGATAATATATGAGCTCTAAATAATTCCATAGTGGGTAAGAAAAAAACAAATCCTTACAAGCCTATACAACATACAAATTTTTGCGCGTGCGCGGGTCGGAAAACAACTAGATTTTTAGTGATTTACCATCATTCAAACAAAATGATGGATATAGTGATTTAATTATTTCTTATTAAAGAAATCTTATATATAAGCTGTTGGAAAACAAGAGGATGATCTATCCAGCTAAGCTTCAAGTGTCACTTTTAAAAAACGCTATAGGCTTTCATGGAGGCCTGGCCGCTTTTTTGTTTTGAGTTTATGTGTGAAATCTGCGCACGAGTTTTCTGGCCGTTGAATGCCACCAACAAATATTGGTACACACACACAACAATTATATAATAATATAAATATGTAATTACTAATCAAACAAATAAACGGCACACTTGACGTGGTCCCTCAAAATATATACCATATATAGTTCAAGTTGGTAGGTGATTAATACCGATTATGACATTGTCGACCATTATATATATTATGCAAGAACTAACCAATATTAAAATGAAACTTTCATCATAGCATTATCATATGGTTTAGCTGAGCCGTATACAACACAATGGATTCGAACATACAAGGTGATCAAATCAATTTGTATCAGATTTAATTATACACCCAAAGTCGATATAAGACTCAGTTTAAAGAGAGTAAACCGAGTCAAACAAAACTTGATTAATATGTAACCAAATTAAATCAAATATATTGATAATTTTATTTTTTAAATCCCTTAAATAGAACATATCTTTTACTGTAATGCAAATTCAAACCAAAACCATATAAAAAAAAAAACTATAATCCGAAATAAACTAAACAAAATATAATTACAATATATATTATTATTGTAACCAACTTCTTTGGGGTTTACAGTCTATTTTTTCATTAAGTGGAGTTTAAAATATATTCGCAATGTCTTTTCCATCAGCAACCTTCAAATTTAGTATTTTGTCCTACTTTTTATATAATGTTTTTAGTGTATTCCGTTGGAACTATATAATTGATTATAATCATTTTGTACAATTGCATTAGCAGAAAGTATAAACCAAAACATAACACTAATACCTTATACATTTTAACTAGTAATGTTAATGTAAAACGATGTGTTGGTGTGGCGGCAAAGGAAAAGAGAAGATTCGTGGGATATTTCTATTTTTTGTCGTGTTATTGCGTACTTTCTACTTTCTGAGGAAGGTTCAACTCTTTCCTTTCCTTTGGTCGGTCACTATGGTATGCGTGTCTCAATGCAATATTCTAAGCCGGACGTTAACACCGATTTTTTGCCCACCTAGATAGTATAAAAACACGTGTTCAAACTATGTATCTTTGCCAATTTGAGTCATTATATGTGGGTTTTGTTAGCTTTTTATCGGCCGCGGAGTGAATGCAGATCAAAATTTTGTTTTTTTCTAAATTTGCGGGATGGATACGGATTAGAATTTTTTTGGCAGGGTAAATGTGGATCGGAACACATAAAACCACAGTTGTACAGTTATTCAAAAAAAAAGTTAAACATTTTATTATTAATTAAAAATTATAGGAGTTAATTGAAAAATAAAATAAAAATAAATATTTTTTTCAAAAAATAGCTCTTTATAATAAAAATTACTATTTTTACGTTTTTAATATTAAAATTTATTAATAAATTTTATTTAAAATAAATTTATTTAGAATTTAAATTTATAATTAATATTTAAATATTTACGGATTATCAGCGAGTACCTATAAATTTAAGCCGGACATATGCGACTCAACTATTTTTATTTTGTGAATTTTGTGGAACAGGTTGATGTGGATCAAAAATTAGTTTAATCCGCTGCATGGAAAATTGCGGATCATGGATTTGACCCGCTTGAGAGAGTTAAAACTATGAACGTTTTGATTTTTCTTCCTAAGCTCTTTTTGTTTGTATATAAAAATAGTCATGTTTTCTCCACTGTTTAAAAGTTAGGAAAAAGAGCAATTTTAGTTGACAAAAAAAAAGAGCAGTTTTATGTTTTGTAGATTAAAAGTTAAAACTATCTATTATATTATTTGAGAAATAATATTGGATGAGATTAAAAATGAAGATTTTTTTGTTTAAAAATGTTGGGCCTGCCACGTTCTCCAAAAGTTGAGCTTTGAGCTGATTAATGAGTTGTTATGTGGACTCTGCTTCTGAAGGTTTGGGCCAGACGGTTTGATAAGAATCATGTTATATTTTTTGGGCGTCCAACCAAAAAGTAATTGGTGATAAGTGAATTGTCTCAAGCAATATTATTTTCAACTTCTGATGTGGGACAATTATCACATACTCTCTAGAAATTAAAGCTTCTAATCCATTAATCTCTACAATATTTCAATACCTCCCCTCAAAATAATAACTCTTTTAACCATTAATCTTGACATACCATCAATCCTAAGGTCCGAAGACACAAATCATTTTCGGACTGGATTACGAGTGTGTGGGTCATTAAGATTTAGGGTTTAGGTTTTAGGGTTTGAAGTTTAAAGTTTGAGGTTTAGGTTTAAAGTTTAGGGTTTAAAATATCATCAACTATAATATCAACAACTATGGTATCAACAACTATATTTCATATGGTGCAACCATGTTGGAGGTGACCTTCTGTGAACGGAAACCATTCAACCAAATGATATACTAATGGAAGGTGTGATGGACTTCTTTGATATACATATTATGATTCACTAAAAGAAAAGAAGGTGTGATGAGCTTGTTTGGTATACATATTCTGGAAATGTAAAAGTAGAACTTAAATCATCATTATAACTTCCAAAACCACATGTTTGTCCTAATAGCATGTGCAAGATAGGCTAATTAGAGCGGTTGAGGTAGTCCAAGTGGTTGAGGGGCTCGGGGTGGTAAACACCATTCCCGGGTTCGAGCCCAGGCGGAAACAAAAATGCTTCCTCTGCTCACCCACACGGATATGGGCCCATTGCTTACGGCCCATTTGCATACCCGGAGAGAGGGTCTATCCGTGGGCTGCACCTCCCCTTGGGGATTAGTCTGGACCCCTCCATAGGCCTGGGATACCCCCAGGTTAATCAAAAAAAAAAAAGATAGACTAATTACGCAGACCTAATTCATATATAGTTCCTATTGAAGTCCAACAAGTGAATAATCACAATATATTTTGGGTGTTGAATATATGAATTTGTCCTTAGATATCATACAAATAGAATATACATTTTCCATTGTGGGAAATTATCATGTATATTTATATATCTATGAATTTATATTCAAAACATTTTAGTGTGAATTGGGTGAATAATAGCAAAGTTGGTCAAAACTAAGTTCATGATAAGTCAAACTAGAAAATTAAAAAATAGTACCATAACACATAAATGAGCAATATAAACTACCAAAATTGCCCATGTTTTTTATATTGCAACAACTTTTTATATTTGTCCGAAAGTGACATATGCTTTTTGAAATATAAGTTATTGTTGTTAGCGATAGATAGTGGATCATTTTTTGTTAATTTGTACAAAAATAGTTGTATACTTTATGATGTATTTAGATAATTCTACATGTGCATGTAGTCGTATACTTTTAAAGATATAATATGGTTGATCTTATATTAATAGTTAACTATTATTATTTAAAAGTATACGACTATTTCACGTGGATAAATTGTTGAAAAAATATTTGAATATGTTTGATATCCAATATTAATTATACTCGACGATATATTAGAATATTAAATGTACAAAACTAACTACATTTTCAACTATTTTATAATAACATTGAAATACTTTGATAAGATATCCGATTACTATTTTATAACGTACATAGTTAAATATGTAGATAAGATAAATTACATCATAGCTTTAAAGTATACGACTATTTCGAATATTAGATGTACATAACCCACTAGTTTCAACTATTTTATAATTTACACTAGATAGCTATGTCTTCTGATTTTTATTTCCACAGATAAAACTAATTTAGATGTAATCGTTTTTCCATAGTAAGGTATGTGTGTATGATGATAGGAAAAGCAATATATAAACTTAGTATAACATATGTGTCTTTGTAGTCAATTCTGTTTGAGTTGTTTAATAATGCAATAGCAGTAAATGAATGAACTTATGTTTATAACATATAGTTATGTAGTGTTAAATCTATTCTATTAAAACAGGAAGGTTTGCCATGGTACATAAATGTTGTTTCCGAAATTTGCCCTTGAATTTATTAGGATTTGTAACCTTCATTAAGGGTAAAATTGTAAAACAATTTATACTTGATTTATTCATAATATCTTATAATATCTTTTGTTTTCCTTTTTCTATCCTAATCATATCTAACAAATTTTTTTTTTCAAAAATTTAATAAAATAATAATTAATTTCGAAATTAATATTAAAATAAATATTATAAATTATTCTTAACTAAAATTTAACTTAAAAATAAAATCAAGCATAATTAAGTTACTAAATCAATTGGTACATATAATTATATAATTTAATATATAATTATTTTATAAATTATATAATCATTAAAATTAATAAATTATTATTAAAATAAGAAAATAGAATATAATATTGAAATAATAGTTTAAACTCAATAATAATATTGATAATCGATATATTTAACATAATCTATTATATTTTATTTATTTTATTACAATAAATGTAACCATGTATTGTTAATATTCTTTTCTATATCTACATATATATATTATAATTTAACTATAACTTTATATAAATTCGATATAGTAATATTATCTATATTATTAAAACATGTGACCTTTTTTGAAACTACCCTTGGTCTTACGGGGGATATTACTTTTTGTGTCATTGGTTTTATCTTAATTATAAAAACACATCAAAATGAACTTAATCGATCCAAAATGTTAAATGAACGGGTTATTATATATTAGTTACATTTTGATTTATAAAATAAACATAAAAATCTTTATATTTAGACCATTATTAAACGGGTCAAAAATAAATGAACCAAATTTAATTATCAAACGGATCAAAAATAGATGAACCAAGTTCAAGCATGACTAATCATATACTAAAAATAACAATAAAATACAACTACTAATATATAATATACAAGTTAATAATATCAAAACAAAAACAAAATTTATTAAATTCCGGCTCACATTTAGCACTATATCATCTTATTTTCATTTGATATAGATTAGACGAAATAGGTAACGAAATTAATTTATAAAAATATAAATTTAAGATAAAAGTATATATTCTAAGAATGAAAACATAAACCCGCGCTTCTTTAGCGCGGGTCAAAATCTAGTCAATACTATTAAAACAGGAAGATTTGCCATGGTACATAAATGTTGTTCCCGAAATTTGCCCTTGATATTATTAGGATTTGTAACCTTCATTAAGGGTAAAACTGTAAAACAATTTATATTTGATTTATCATCTCTACAATCCATGTTTCCAAACAAGACAATTATTAAACATGTAGCCAAACAACCAAAATCTAATGGGTCCCACTTTCCTAATTAATTAAAATCAAAACAAATTAATTGATAAATATAATTAATAATTTATACATCAACTATTATATATAAATTAAGATTCTCTAATTTATGATTTAATTCAAAATTTTATGATTTAATTCAAAATATATTTATAATATATTTTAATATCTCTTTATTTTGTTTCAAATATATATATATATATATATATATATATACACATATTACGATTGATGTTTTTACGATTGTACTTTTTAGCAGGTTTTTCCATCAAACTGAAAATATTTAATTAATTAAACGGGTTGAAAAATTAATTAGCCAATCTCGATTATAAATTTTCTATAAAAAATTCGCATATAGTAAATAATTTCAGTTGATATATTTTAAAATTAATAAAATATTAAAATGATTTCATACTTATATTATTCAAATATTTGAAGCGTCAAATTATGCTTTATGTTTGAATGAAGTTTTTAACGGATAGTTCCATCAAATTTGCAAATTATATATACGACTACAACATGTATTTTATAAAATAATATTTTAGATAAATAAAATAACAATTAAACATATACCACATAACTTTTACAATAGTTGTTTTCACATATATATTTTTCCAAACTATGATCTTACGATACAACACAGATTAAAATATATAATGCGAAATCGTTATTTTAATCTCTTAATCCTTACGATATATCTCCTCCAAATAACACATAATTCATTTTAAAAAACTAAATTGATAACTCACTGTTTATAATGTTGGTTAAACAATTATAATCAAAATTAGATTACATAATTAAAAATCTAAACTACTATTAACAAAATGAATAAAAAGTAAAATTTGTAAAGAAAATTATACCCGCACTTAGAAGTGCGGGTCAAAATCTAGTGTAAATACCTAAAATTCATATCCCATTGAGTTTGTGAACTTGAAAGATAGAAAAAAAGACAATGAAAATAGGAGAGAATTGTTTGTAAAAATAAAGTAATGGGAAAAAAAGATTTAACATTCTAGTTAGGTAAAACGCTGGTTCTTTTTCTTCACTTGAGACGTGTTGATTTAAATTCTTCGACAGCACGATCTTTTGGATTTAAATTCTTTGAACAGCTAGCTTGATGGCGTAATTATATAGATCGATAAATATTAGGGTTTTGGGTTATGATTTAATTAATTGATTGCGCAATTATTAGGAAATATAATCTGTTTTAGGAATTAAAATGTATTAATATTATTCAACCCAAAATTTTGTGGAATATTCAGATTTGTGTAACGCAAATCTCTCAAAATACATATTTAAAGTTTCCTAAATTATAGAGAATGAGATTATGATTTTCCTTAAACAAACGTATCAAAATTAGCCAGAATTGAAATAAATGTTGTAGATTTAATTGTTTACTAAAAATGAAAATACTAATGTTTCCTTAAAATCAAATGTAGTAGACACATTAAACTCATTTAAATTTAATATATATCTGATTTTCGATTTTCTTGTTAGTTAGTTAGATTGTCATGTTTTTGAAATTTAGTTAGGCTAGTTAGCATTTCGAATATTTATAAGTGTTATTGAATTTAATTTTCAAAGATTTTGTGTTTATCTTCATATTTAAATTCGAAAAATAAAAATTTATTAATACTATAAATGTCAATGATTCAAATTGTAAACTCGGTTTTGTCAAACCAAATGATTATGAAAATTAAAAGAAAGTTTCTAACTAAACCGGTTCTAGTTAAAATCGGGTTTAGTTTACTAACCTTTCATGTAATAGCTATATATTAGATCGGATTTGGTAATTTAATCATTATAAAAAAAAAGTGGAACTGAATTTTTCACTTAATTATACAGTATATCAGAACCGGCTAATAATTATGGTTTGTATATTTCAGTTAAAAATAGGTTGATTTAAATTTTCCAACAAACCAAAATAAACCCCTTTGTTTTGGTTCTGCAGTATCGAGTAAGATATATATTTTAGTTTATGTGTTCTGGTTTGTAGAAAATCAGTGATATATCCTTTGAATGTGTAAGGTATATCCTTTAAATGTGTTAAAAACCTAAAATCAGTAGGTTTGATAAAATCTAGGCTTAGTGACAAATTCTTATTTTATCGGATTTGGTTAATAATGTATTATGCTACGATTGGGTTGAATTTTTTTAGATATGCTTTAATGTTTGATTTATCAGACTGCATTGATATTAACTGTGATATCCCGTATCCAAAAATATGGTCAACGGGCAGAACAAAAGTCAACAGAGGCAAAATTGTAAATTTTCCAAACCCAAGGGCAAAATGGTAATTTTGCCAAAGTTCGAGACGGAAGCCGAGACGGGCCAAATGTTCTTTTTCTAAAATATAAAGAACATTTACAAAACCATAATTGGAAGAAACGGAGCAGAAATGTGTTTTTCGACTTATCAGTCGGAAAACCGACTAAACCGAGAAAACTTCGGAAATTCATAACGGGAGCTAGGAAACTCCAAATGAGGTGATTCAAATTGCTAAATTCATCTATAATCAGGGAGAATCATTTTATGGAAGTTTGGAGATTTATGGGAATCGCCTGGTATTTTCTAAAATAATTATCGAGAAAACGAGCAAACCGAGCAAGATGATTAAGGGGGAATTAAGAATGGATTAAAGGGTTAAGAACTGGATTATCTGGCTCAAACACACCTTAGAATGACAAGTGTATTCTCCCTGGAGGCGCCACATTTCCCAAGTGCATGCATTGCATGCAAAGATTCATGCACCAAAAGGAGAATAATGCATCAAAACACTCTTATTCTCTCAAGAACCTCTCTCTCTCTCTAGATTCTCTGTCGAGCTCTCCCCTCTCTCTCTGGATTCATCAGATTCATTCTCTTTTTCCAGAAAACTCATCAAACTCTTTGAATCATCAAGGATCTTCTTCAAGGAATAATGCATCAAATCACTCTTATTCTCTCAAGAACCTCTCTCTCTCTCTCTAGATTCTCTGTCAAGCTCTCCCCTCTCTCTCTGGATTCATCAGATTCATTCTCTTTTCCAGAAAACTCATCAAGCTCTTTGAATCTTCAAGGGTCTTCTTCAAGGATTTATGGTGTTCTTCATTTCTTGGTGAGCAAGAAAGGCCATAACTTTCTCATCCTAGACTCAAATCTTACTCTCACTACAAAAAAAATTGGTATTTAATAGCACATTACAATAGCACGGTTTTTGTAAATGTTATTATAGAAAATATTTTGGATTTTGATACTCTATAATAGCATTTGAAAAATGCTAAACCGAAATTTTATTGAACAGGAGTAAAAATTAAATTTAGAGCCCAATTTTTATGTTTGACCGCCAAATTCTTGTAAATTTTCCCTCAAAGTTTTTATCCTCTCTCTCATTCATTTTTCATGGAGACAAATCCCTAGGAAAAAGGACTTTTCATTACTCTCTTCTGGCTATCTCTTTCCCTCGTCTCTGGTTTCATCCAGATTGAAATTGAGATTAACCAATCCAATTTTACAGCAATCTCATCAACAAGTGCTTGAGATCCTTTTTTATTTAGGGTTTCGTTTTCCTCTCTCTCTCTCAAATATTTCTCATTCAGATTGCCGAAGAAGATCGTGTTGAAGAGTTCCGATGGCAAATCTTTCGAGGTTGAAGAGGCGGTGGCTCTCTCTCGAGTCGCAGATAATAGCCCACATGGTTAAAGACGACTGCATCTTGGTTTGTTACTTCTCCTTATTTCTCCATCGATGTTACTTTTTGTGTTTGATTTTTGGATTTTAAGGTTTTCGATTTGCAAAATTAGGTTTTCGTTTTCCCTGTTCTCATATTGGAAATTTATGTTTGTTTCAGGAATAAAGTCGTGTGAAATTTAATTTGCTAGGGTTCTTATGGTATAGATCTTAAACTGTATTAATAATCTGTTTCGATTGAGATTCTGCTATTTGTAAAAATGCTTCTTCAAGTACTTTGAAGATTATCGACTGGGTTGTTTGGAAAGATCGGAAGCTGGACTTTTAGTCCATAGCCGCAGCGTTTGGGCTCGAACCATCGACGGTGAAGCTCAATGGTCACTTCATAAGCAGATATATTGATTTAATCGCTTCTTGTGTGACGTGGAAGTCTCTGCTCGCTTTCTTCTCTACTTGGAAAGACGAAACCGGTGCTCTCCTCGTCGACGGCAAGCTCTCTAAAATCGGTACCAAAAGTGAGTTTCTTTAAAGTTGAGCAAATCTTGGGGCTCGAATTAAACTCTTTTTTTGGGTCAAACAATTAAACTCTTTTAATCAGTTATTATTATTCCTTGTTGATACGTAATTGATTTTCCAGGAGCACACTCTGATCCTCAGGACATAACCGGAAACGATATTGGTCTAATCAGAACAAGAAGTTGAAAGATAAGTGTTCAGGTATGCGTGAACTTTTGCTACACCATGTGGTTTTGACTTTTGAATCTCTTGACTTCCGAGTTTAATCTGACTTTTCGTTATCAAACAGTTGAGGAACCCTAAGTAGCACTTATACGGGTACGGGTACAAAAAACGGGTACGGAAGCGGGGACGGAAAACGGCAAAGTAAAAAAATTGTAGGTATGGGTACGGCGGGGATACGTTAAAAAAAATATAAAAATATAGCTATAAATATAATTATAAAGAAAATCACATTTAAATTTCAACATAACAAATTAGAAAGTGGTTTAGTTTTATGTAAAACATCAATTTTAAAATTTAATCGTAAAATCTCATTTGACTGATTTTTGATCATTTTTTCTATCTTATTTTTTTCGGAGAAGTTTCCGAGCTGTTCCCGAATTTCCGAGTTTCCGGTACGGGGACGGCATGCATTGAGAAGTACCCGTGCATCATAGGAGGAACCTCACTCTCTCGATCTAACAAGAGAAAGCTTTTGTCTGAAGATATGAACTGTCTCAATAAACTAAAACTCAACATGGGTGATTGCTTTGGTAAAATTTCAGTATGGTCTCTTCTTTGATGTAATAAAACCAAGTATGGTGTCTTCTTCTTTGATGTACTATTTTGAGTTTAAATATGTTGCAGAAAGACAGTGGAGTCAGCAAAACTCCACCATTAAAATGCAGTTTTACAGGTGAAAATGATCTAGGCTTGTCCTCATGGTAATGGCTTACCTAAATTTCATGTATGTTTAAGTTATCGAAACTTAACAATTTCTTAACTGCTATGTTCATCTTCAGATAATTGTTTCTAATATATTTTTTCCACTTACAGTGGTATATTTGAAATTAATTGCTATATTCATCTTCAGATAATGCTGATATTATGACGTTCTATTTGTCCCTTAAGCAGATGCAATGCTACTTTTGGAAGTGGATCGTGTTCTGAAACCAGGAGGGTACTTTGTTTTAACTTCTCCTACAAACAAAGCACAAGGAAACTTGCCAGATACGAAGAAAACGAGCATCTCAACACGGTTGAATGAGTTATCTAAGAAAATCTGCTGGAGTTTAACAGCGCAGCAGGATGAGTTGTTTATTTGGCAGAAAACTGCAGATTCAAATTGGTATTCCTCTCGGTAAGTATGATCTTCAGGCATGTTGTTGCCATTATAAGTGTATATGCTTGGCTTTCCTCTACTGATGATGTCTGTAACTTGTGTATGTATAGGTTGGAAGCTTCGATACCTCTTTGCAAAGATGGAGATAGTGTTCCATATTACCACCCACTGGTTCCATGTATAAGCAGAACCACGAGTAAACGCTGGATTCCTATTCACAATAGGTATGCTGTTGCAGGAACTACCTCGGCTGAGCTTGAAATTCATTGTAAGTATTTCTTTCAAGAAAACCACTTCATCGTTTCTTTTTTCATTGTTCAACTCTCACTTGGTACTGTATCTTCAGAATTTAATATTTTGTTTCTTGGGCATATTTCTGAATGTTTCAGGTTTAAAACCTGAAGAATTCTTTGAGGATACACAAATATGGAGATCAGCCCTTAAAAACTATTGGTCCTTGCTTACACCATTGATATTCTCCTACCACCGAAAGAGACCCGGTGATGAAGATCCTCTCCCACCTTTTAACATGATACGCAATGTGATGGACATGAATGCTCGCTTTGGGATTTTAAATTCAGCTTTCTCGACGAAGGAAAATCCACTTGGGTAATGAACGTTGTCCCAGTCAATGCACGTAATACTCTTCCTATCATACTTGATATTGGCTTTGCCGGTGTTCTACCTGACTGGTGAATGCGTTTTATCCCTCTGAAATTCTTCAACCTTATTGTTCTCCATCGATAACCAATGATCAGATTGTTGAATATCCTTGTTCACTGTACAGGTGTGAACCATTCCCAACATATCTCGTAAACTTGGGCATATGTGGAGTGATAAGTCTCGTAACAGAGTACATGGTTGATGGCTCTCTGAGACATGTTTTACTCAGGAAATATAGGTACAAATCTCTCTTATAACGTTTCTGCGTTTTCCCATCTGATGCTGCATTTGGAGGCTAAAGTCGAGAAGGAATTGGGAGCTCAAGGTTTTGATTTAGTTTTAATATTTTCTATAGTTTTGTTCTTTGATTTAGTCTGAATTTGTAATGATGTTTATGTAAGACTTAAGGTTTTGAATTTATAATAGACAGTTATGTAATTTTTGATAATTTATAAAATATATTTTGAATCAAATATAAAATATAAAATTATAATTAATTAAGAGTGTGTAAAAATAGAATTTAAACAATTAAATAATAATATTTAAAAATACATAGCACGAATATAGAGTTGTAATACAATATATTACAACACAGATAATATGCTACAATACGTCTAGTAATAGCAAGAAGAAAATATCGCTATCATAAACAAACTATATAATAGCACGGACGAAAACGCTATCATATATGACCCACCTATTATAGCTGGGGCAGACATAGCCATTTCAAAAACGCTATCAATTACATACGATAGCGTTTTTCGTGAGCTAAGAATAAACATTTTTCTTGTAGTGTCTACAAATCCCAGTAGCTTCCTCTCACTCTCCTCTACAATCTCCAGCCAGCCATCGTCGCCGCCGTCGCCGGAGCTCGCCGGAATTCAGCCAAGAAGCAGCCACGGTTAAGGTTTGTGGGGTTACCTCTCTCTCTTCATCAGATTTCAGTGATTCAAAGCCATGTGTGGATAGATCTGGTCTTGCTGAGCAGTTTGGTGGGTGGATGAGCTTCTGAGTCGCCGGAAAAAGCCTCCTCCGCCGTGGTCAACCTTCCGCCGCCGCCGGTCAGCGACGGAGAAGCCGCCAGAGAAGCTTCCTCGCCGCCGTGTCTTCAGTCGGTTCTTCTAGGAGTTGGTTCAGATGGGTTGTTGCAAGATTGGAGTTGGTTTGGGTGGTTTTGGATCGGTTTAAGTTAACCGGCCATCTCTCGGTCAACGGTTGACTTTGACCCGGTTTACCTAAATCGGTCAATTGGATTTTGGTTCATTGGTCAACCGGTTCAAGAGGTGGAGTCAACCGGTTTAGCTTGGTCAACGGTCAACGATCAGTGGTCAACGGTCAACACCGGTGTCAATGCCGGTCAACGCGTTGACTCCGGCCGGTTTTGTTGTTGCGGTTCAGTTTCGGGTGTTCGTGACGCTTCGGAGTTCGTGTTCGTGTGTTCGGGAGGTTCGGGTTTAGTTCGGGATCTCGGAAAGTCGTATCCGCATCCGTGCCATTTGTTCCGTCATAAATCACTGTGAGTCGGCTCAAACACCGTAGTTTATGCATATAGATCGGGAAATGACAAACCGTAGAATTAGGATTGCATACCCGGATGTGATTGTTTGTGTTTGAGAATTGAATAATTGAATTATCGATAAACCGGTTAGGAGTCAAGACGCATGTTAAGATTATAAGAATTAAACGGATTAAACCTGATTGTGTGCCGCTAGGTTGGTAGTATCGTTGTGTGATGCATTCATATAGTGGTGCATGCTAGGGCCGTATATGCATATATATATATATATATATATATAAAGTAATGGACGGTATTGAATGAACCTATATACGGGAATTAAGACGAGTTAAAATATGGAAGTAAACTTAACAAACGTGTAGTGTATGGAATAATATCGGGGTCTTCCGAGAATAAATGAATTAAGTAATGAAAGATGAGACATCGGGGAGTTTAGTAAGCAACTAGCTCTAAACCGACGGATCTGGGAGTTGATAAAAGACATTAGGGTTTGATAAGAAAAGAGAAGTGTTGTAATTGGTGAGCCGTCTACGGATTAGCAATCCGCTAATCCAAGGTAGCGGGCGTGAATTGGTTAAAAGATGTTAGAAACCCTAATAGGCCTGTTTGTGTGGTGATTGTGTGGTTGTATTGTTGTGTGGTTGTTGAGCTTTCTGTGCAGGCCTGTTAGATTGTCTCGGTGTTGGGCCGAGCAATACGCGTGGATACTTAATCTGGTCATGGGACCGGTTAAGTCGTAACCGCTGACTCGGTACGGTGCTGAGTCAGGGGGAGGCGGTGTTGGTGTGTGTGAGTAGACTTGCGGGATGCGGTGTTGAGATCGTTATTTATTGATTGAGATTGATTGTTAGAGTCCAAGCAAGTCTGCGTGTTTACAATTCTGCACTAGGACTCTAGGGTGCGTTAGATCCCGCAAGTCTAGGAGTTGGATACGTTTCGGTACTTCCGACCCAATTGGATCCTCGGGTAGTTGCTTAACCGGGTCGTGGTAATTCTGGTTATGGTGTTAACCTACTGGGTGACGCCGGTAGGTGTGTAGTCCGGAGAATACGAGGTCATGTCCTAGGGCCGGACTGCATGGAAACTTGGGTTATCTAGGGGTAGCCTGAGTCACCGCGTATCGATGGACGGAGAACGGTATCCTGGCCGTCGGACTTGTGCCGTCGTCTAGGATTCGTGTGGGTTAGTTACCATATCGGTAACGGTGGAAACCCGTTGAAGTTACCGAGATCGTAGGGGCCCAGTGGTGTGATGGTGTAGTTGGTAGAGCACGGTAGATAGATCGAGTCTCAATCGGGAACATGTGCCGCAGTGCTTCTGATTTCCTCTAATCGCCTTCTTGTTCTTTTGGCAATTGATTGTGTGTGGGCTCGACACGGCGTGGTAGTGCGTGATCGGCTATTTGATCTGCTTGATTGTTATTTTGGGGTTTTGGGTGGGAATCTATAGATGATAGATAGATTAGCAGCCGTAGTGGGGAGCCGACTCGCTGGGTGATCTTAGATAACTCATTAGACTCTTTTTATTTTTCAGGTTTAGCAGCGACGGACGCGGGAGGTCCTCGGTGTAGTTTCGGGATTGCTTGTGGCGGGGTTTTGATTCGATGATTTCCGGGTTTTCTCTCGGTTCGGCTTATCGCCTATTTTGTATTGAGCTTTGAGTGTTGTTTGTTGATTGGTGAAATGATTTGTAAAAATGACGATTAAACGTTGTGCTAAACGTTTAGTTACTCAGAAATGAATATGTTTTCCTGATATTGTGTTTAGTCCGAACCGACACAACTCACAGAAGTGGTACAAGGTGTACAACTTGAAGGAATTTCTAGCAGTTCCTAATCCAATTAGGCAACCCTGGTCTAAATTCCAAGCCTAGGATCTAGGGTTCATGTAATTGAATCATTGAGATCTCAGAATTACATGTGATTAGCAGCGGAAGATTTGCAGATAATCGAGATCTAAAGCGCATCAAGTGCTGCGCCTCTACTGGTATCCACACGCACACAAACTAGATCGGAACGGGATGCTAGTGCCGTCGAGATCAGATCTCAAAATCACCACGAACAATTCGCTTGTAACCAAATCACTCACGTACATATAATATATATATATATATATATATATATATAAATGCATATATCATATATAGCAAATATAAATATATTATATTAACAATAAAACCTAATATAATAATTGATCTAGTTTGCTTAGGTGTGTGACCCTGTAGGATCATATAACACTAGCAATGAGTTCTAAACTCATTGATCATAAGTGGCTTCTAGCAAAGCATTATGACTACCCAGTGTCATACGATTGTCTCGTCTCGACAATACGACTTTCACTTAGAGCAAGTACAATAGATTTCAGGACATTCCCAACAATCTCCCACTTGTACTGAAATCATCTATTCCCATAATCCCTTCGTCGCTATATCTCGATCTGGCATAAGGTAAGATCTGTGTCACCCTTATTTAGCCAAGATCATGTTCATCGAACTCCGATTTATACTGATAAGACAAACGACTGACAATCACCTCGTTTGAGTGTGGCCACACATTTCTCAGTATCAAATCTTCGATGGGCCCTGAGATATTTATCTCCTGTTATATAGGAGGGACAAATCCCATCTTGTTCCATCCCTGTTTCTTCACACACTTCATGATACGCCCAATCAATGCCTTTATAGTCACCAGTTACGGCTGACGTTTGACAAGGTTAAAGCGAACCAATTCATATGTAAGAAAACATGATGAACTCAGGTCTAAGGACTATACTCTATAGTCGTAATGAAAACTCTCATGACACTTATATAACTATCCTGTAGAGTTCTCATCAGTGGGTCATGTCCGATCATGTGTTCTCCAACACATATCTATGTGATTGACTTTAATACTCTTATTAATGACTCCATGAAACTTAGTCATCAGTCACCTCACATACTAGTCTCACGCGGTTGTTAATGTCCCACTTTAACAACCTCGACCAGGGACCAACATAATTTATGTCATTTATTATCTATAGGGTTTCATGATCAAGTCACATACTTGATGACCTATAAAATGTCATAAATTACTTTGGGACTATTATTTAATAACCATTATTAAATAATACAGATGTCAGATTTCAATAACATAATCAAATTATGTTTATACGAACATCATATCATAACTAAAATTAATAACAATGACTCCCACTAAAATTAAGATCACATCTTAAGACATCTAATGCCTTCAGCAGTAGCCTGACCCTCATTCGCCCTTGCTCAGCGTGTGTCGAAAGACACTGCGTCTTGCTAAGAGTAATACCAAGAGTCATTTGCACGAAGCCCTTCTTGGAATCCTGCATATTGGACATGTGCAAGGCCTTATCACTATAAGTATCTTGACACAATCCAATTAGCTTATCCAATCTATCTCTATAGATTCTTATTCCAAGAATGTATACTGTTTCTCCCATAATTTTATCGAAAAAACAACTTTCGAATCAAGTAATAACAGACTGAAACAATGGAACTTCATTTCCGAGAAGTAGTATGTTATCAACATACAATACTAGAAATGCAACTGCGCTCCCACTAGTCTCTTGTAAACATATGGTTCCTCTTCGTTCCTGATAAAGTCAAACCTTTTGACTACTTCGTCAAAACGAAGATTCCAACTCCATGATGCTTGCTTTAATCCATAAATGGATCGATGAAGCTTGCATATCTTCCTAGCTTCATTAGGATCAATGAAATCTTCAGGTTGTGTTAGGTACACACCCTTTTCCAGAATTCCATTAAGGAAAACTGTTTTCACTTCCATCTGCCAGTCATCATAATGAGTGGCGGTTGCTAGGAGAATCCGAATGGACATAAGCACGGTGTCTGGGATTAGGGGTCTTCACAGTCAATACCATGAATTTACTTGAAAGCTTTTTGCCACCAACCTTGCTTTGTACATCTGAATATAACCATCCATGTCAACTTTTCTTCTTGAAAATCCATTTACTCACAATGGTTTCTACACCATCGGGTAAATCAGCCCAAGTCATACTTGATTCTGTGACATGGATCCCATTTCGGATTCAGCGGCTTTCAGCCACTTTCGGAGTCAAGGCCCATCATTGCTTCTTCAAAATTTGCAGGCCCGTCACTTTCAATGATCAGTAGATCACGGCAATTGGTTACGAGAAATCCATATTTCTCGGGTTCGTGACGGATCCTTTCGGATCTGCGAGCTTCAGTTTTCTGTAAAAGTCGCGCACACATATCTCATATGTATACTTTTACCACGACCTAATTAACCAAGATTTAAACCGTAGTTAATTAAGTCATAAACCAAAATCAATATTTGGTTCGCGATCTGTGTCGATCGATGCAACTTTTATGTCGATCGACACTTCTTCAGAAACTCGCCATTTAAATGTATATCGAATATACATTCACCAGATCCTTTATAAACTCTAGGCACCACAGGTGCATGTTCTACAACTCTTTGTAGATCCAACTGCTGCTCTTCCTCATCAGGTTGAGCAGTCTCCTGTGATTTTCGAATTTCTTCGAGTTGTACTTTTACTCCCACTGTTCTTCTTGGAAAGAAAGTCTTTCTTAAGAAAACATAGTTCCGAGCAACAAACAATTTGTTCTCGAACTGGTTGTAAAAGTAACATGCCTTGGTTTTGTTAGGACAACCTATGAAGCAGTACTTATCAGATTTGGGTGCGAGCTTATCAGAGATTAAACGTTTCATATAAGTCTCGCAACTCCAAATCTCCATGATGGATAAATCAGAAACATTTACATTCCACATCTCAAGTGGTATCTCTGTAACTAATTTTGATGGAACTCTATTTAAAGTAAACTCAGACATTTCTAGAGCGTATTCTTAGAAGGATAATGAAAGATCTAAGTGACTCATCATTGATCGAACCATATCTGATAAAGTCCGATACAGGAGGAGTGAATTGTGAAACACTTTCACAATCTCTCAGATGATCACTAAATTCTTGACCTAAGTATTCACCTCCATGATCTCATCGTAGAGGTTTAATACCTTTGCCAAATTGATTATGTACTTCATTTTGGAACTCTTTGAACTTTTCAAAGATTCTGACTTATGTCTTATAAATAAGACATAACCGTACCTACTGAAAATATCAGTAAAGGTAATGAAGTACTGAAATTTTCCTCTAGCACTAGTGCTCACCGGCCCATATACATCCGTATGTATAAAGCCCAATAAGCCTCTGGCCCTTTCATTTTGATCGTTCGCAACCTGTATCGACCGACACACCGTTTGTGTCGATCGACACTACCTTTGTTGAAAGGAGCCTTTGTCGTTTTATTTAATAAACAAGATTCACTTTACTCATTATGATTCATAATCAGATGAGCCCAAAAGCCCATCACTATGGAGCTTCTGAATCTATTTCTCATTTATGTAGCCCAAAACGACAATGCCAGAGAGAAGTTTGACTCGTATCATTTGACTTGAATCTCTTGGTATTAATGTTATAGTTTGGCACATTCTGGTTTAGAACATAAAGTCCATTCTCTAATGGATTGCTACTATAAAATATATCACTGTAATCAAATGAATAACACTTATTCTTAACTTGAAAACTGATATCCTTCCATATCCAAACAAGGAATAGAAATAATCTTTCTGCTCATAGCAGGTACATAGTAGCAGTTTTAAGTTCAAAACATGCCATAAAAGGAAAAACAAATGAAATATTCCTACGGTTAATGCAACAATTCTTGCTCCATTCCCACTCATAGGTCCACTTGTCCTTTCTCCATAGTCCTACTTTTGCTCAGGCCCTGCACATTTTCACAAAATATGAGTACCACAGCTGGTATCCAATACCCAGTAAGTAGGACTATAAGAAGTAACATTTACTTCTATAACATAATACCTGAAGAAGAAGTCTCGTACGTCTTCTTCAGCTTCTCATAATCTTCCAAGAATATATTGCAGTTTCTTTTCAAATGCCCATAACCATTACAATAACGGCACTTAACATCTTCAGAAGGAATGGTTTTAACCTTAGGAACATGGCCAAACTCGCTTGGATTCACAATCGAGCTCGTCTTGCCATCACCTTTGTTCTTACCAAGTTTCTTAAACTTTTTACCCTTTTGTGCCATAAGGACATTTGGGGTGTCCTTCTTGATGTTAGGTTCAGCAGTCTTAAGCATCCCATGCAATTCAGTCAACGTCTTCGTCAAGTTGTTCATGTTATAGTTCATAACAAATTGATCATAGCTTGACGGCAGTGACTGTAGAATGATGTCAGTAGCCAACTCTTGACTAATGGGACAATCCAGTTTCCCCAGGTTATCAATATAACCCATCATCTTAATGAAATGAGGACTAACTGGTTCGCCCTTTGGTAGCTTGCACTCAATCAGAGACCTAACCGTCTGGTATCTCTGAGTTCGTGCCTGCTCCTGAAACATACTTTTCAGGCCAGTGATCATCTCTTTTGGCGACTCCACGTACTCATATTGCTTCTGCAATTCCGAGTTCATGGTAGCCAACATGAGACAACTCACATCCACCGCATCATTAGAATGCTTATCCCAAGCATCCTTATCTGACTGCCAGGCATTGGCTCGGTACTTCTTGGGGAGAACTTTCTCAAGGACATAGTCCTTTTTCTCCTGTTTGAGAACAATTCTCAAGTTCCGATACCATTCAAGAAAGTTTGATCCATTTAACTTGTCTTTCTCATGGACGGATCGCATGGAGAAATTGTTACGATGGTTTGTTCTAGACATAGCTGAAAAACAAGGGAGGTTTTAGTTATGATGTTCAAGAAATGAGAAGTCTTAACAATTAAGAAAACTCGCATTATATTCAAACAATGTTTCCTCAGATGAATATAATGATCCAAGACCCATACTTCACTAAACTTGAGTGAGCCACTGGCTATCACCCAAATTTTAGCTATCTAGGTAAGCAACAACCTTGCTAGTTATATCCAATATAACTCTTGGTTGTGGATTGACATCTCATGTCAAATCCACCTGATGTCTCTGAGCCCAAAACGATTTTGATGGCCCAGTCAAGTAAACCAATCTCTTCAGTCATGTAATTGTTGATGTCTTGCACTGCAAGTCCATCAACACGATTACCTCCTGTCTTACTCATGAAATTGTGGACATCTTGCACTGCAAGTCTATCGCACAATTAAATGGGTCTTGACAGTTGACAAGATTGGAAAGACATCAAGTATCACTTGATATTTGGTTGAGGAACGGAACCTTTTAAAACGTTAAGTTTTATTATGTTTTAATTCTTCTAATTAAATGATTTGTCTTGGTTTGGTTCTGTGGCTTCAGGTTCCATAACCTAAACCATCGAATCTGGTGTCGACCGACACTACTTTAGTGTCGATCGATGCAGATTAACCAAAACCAATTTGCGATAACCGATCAATCCAATTGATCCGGTTTTGAGTACCGGTCGGTGTCGATCGATGCTACATTAGCATCGGTCGATACCAACCCAATCGCAATAAACCATTCTTAGCGTTTAACCATCATTAACTAAGCTCGATAACCGGTCCAATCCAATTGAACCGATTCATCAATCTAGCGAGGTGTGTGTCGACCGACACAACTGTTGTGTCGATCGACACTAGGCGAAACATAAGTTTTATTCGGGTTTTCGCCCTGTGTCGATCGATGCCGGATTGGCATCGATCGACACCATGCGAAAAACCCTAAAACGTTTTTCGAACAAAACCCTAAACTATGTTACTTTGATCAAAACGAGTTTTAGCATGCTTGTATCAATCATACAGAGATCCAGATTCAACCAATCTAATCAACATGCTACAGATTCAAGGGAACCCTAAAGCTCTGATACCACTGAAGGAATTTCTAGCAGTTCCTAATCCAATTAGGCAACCCTGGTCTAAATTCCAAGCCTAGGATCTAGGGTTCATGTAATTGAATCATTGAGATCTCAGAATTACCTGGTGATTAGCAGCGGAAGATTTGCAGATAATCGAGATCTAAAGCGCATCAAGTGCTGCGCCTCTACTGGTATCCACACGCACACAAACTAGATCGGAACGGGATGCTAGTGCCGTCGAGATCAGATCTCAAAATCACCACGAACAATTCGCTTGTATTTTAGGTTTTATGGTTTGCGGCTGCGTGAGTGATTAATTATTATTACCAATCGTTAGGTGTCATTATATACACAACGATTGATTTATAACTTAATTAAGTTTGGTTGCCTAATGGGCCAAACCCACTTATCCATTAACTTAATGATGAATGAATCATTATTCATTCAAAACCAAATCACTCACGTACATATAATATATATATATAAATGCATATATCATATATAGCAAATATAAATATATTATATTAACAATAAAACCTAATATAATAATTGATCTAGTTTGCTTAGGTGTGTGACCCTGTAGGATCATATAACACTAGCAATGAGTTCTAAACTCATTGATCATAAATGGCTTCTAGCAAAGCATTATGACTACCCAGTGTCATACGATTGTCTCGTCTCGACAATACGACTTTCACTTAGAGCAAGTACAATAAATTTCAGGACATTCCCAACACAACTTGTACTAGGGAAGTGAGGATAGCGGAGTCAAGGACGGGTTAGTGCGAGCCTTCGTCTCAAACCGATCTGTCTCTGGCTTCGTCTTGTGGCAAACTTTTCATGTTCGACTTGCTCGGGTTCGATCGGTCATGTTCTTGTTTGATTGTTGGCCGGTCAGCTCGACGGTCAGCGGAGAATGGGAAAGGGGCGTTACAGAAAGGTGGTATCAGAGCATGGTTCTGCATGGGTTTCAAAGCTATTCATTTCTGAGTGTTTTCCATGTTTTATCGAGTCAAAATTGTGTCTTACCCAAGCATCCATTAGGAAACCGAGCCGCGTCTGTAAATCCGGGGTTGGGATGGGATAGGAAATTGCGTTATATGTACTGATGTTTATTTTGTTTTGATTGCAGACAGCAGCAGAGTGTCCCTGGACGGATTGTGTGTGGGTGTGTGCATCTTGTGAGAGATTGCAGCAAGCAGTATGAGTCATCGTCGGATGACGGGGGCGGAGTATCGAGCTCTGTTAGAGCAGCATCAAGAAGGTTTGAGAGCAGCACAGTCGGGACAGTCACGGGGTTCCTGGATATCTGACCGACCACCAGTTGTACCGCGAGTGCAGCAGGGACCGAGAGCCGCCGCTGTAGATTGGAGGCCGTTGCCTGACCCATTACCTCCATCCTTACAGGACGACGCAGGTACCCCAGACCCGGTCGCAGGAGCGATGGGATATTTGGGATACGCAGACTATGGGTTGCCACCATTACCACCACAGTTGGAGGTGCCTATTGTATCACCGGAGATTCCACCACCGATGTTAGAGGCCCATGACGTGCTGTTACCCTTCAGCTTACACGCGTCAGATTTTGTTCCGCTCACCGGGGAGGAGTTTAGGGTGAAACCGTTCCATGCAGCAGTTGACATGGATATGGAGCCGATAGACCTAGAGCATCATTTACAGTGGGAGCATCATATGGAGGAGCAGATGGCGATGCTCGGGGACGTGCTAGAGCAGCAGATTGGGCCGCACCATCAGCCAGGGTCGCCCCAGAGATCATGATCATTATCACCCGGCTTCACCGAGCCACTCTCAGCGATGGAGTCAGCCACAGGAGTTTAGCCGATGTCGATGACAGGGTCGGATGCGCAGTTTGAGTCGGTGACATCACCGGAGGCACCACCGGCCGAGCCAGTCGCATCACCAGAGATGCCACCAGCAGACACGCCAGATTCAGTGCCGCCTATGCCAGTATACCGGACGTGTAGCGCCTGCGGAGTTCAGGGTTTTCATTTGCATTGGTGTCCACGACCAGTCGATCCACATTATCGTGAGATATATCAGCCGGTGCCGAGTCCTTACTATTGTCAGGTGTGTGGTATGGATGGTCATCTTGCACCGATTTGTCCGATCGTGGGGCCCGGACCACGTATGTACGACGCGGAGCCATATCGTCCCCCAGTACATGCGGACTACCGACCTGGACCGAGCCGCCAAGACACCGGGCTCATTCCACCGACAGTTATTCAGCAGCTAGCTGCGCAGTCACCTGTAGCGCAACCACCATTAGTGCAGCCACCGAGACCATCGAGGACTTGCAGGAGGTGTGGAGACGAGGGACATAGGATATCTTTTTGTTCTCGTAGGTCCTGCTCAGCGCCAGTGGTTTGCCAGGCATGTGGAGTGCAGGGACATCGAGCATCCGAGTGTTTCCAGGAGCCTTCTTCGGGGTCTGCTTCCTCTTGCCAGTTATGTGGTGCGACAGATCATCAGGCACCAGCCTTTTACCGTGGGCCACGCCCAGCGCCCGTTGTCGTTTGTCAGCTTTGCGGTCACAGAGGTCATGAGGCGCAGTTATGTACGATGGCAGAGCCGCAGCACGTTGGAGCGCCGACCAGAGATGCGCACCCACCACACCCTCCCGGCGCACCTACCAGTGGTTACCACCACGAGCCGCGATGCCGTCTGTGTTGGGCATTCCGGTCGTGTTGGGGCTGTTAGGACTAGGATAGTTAGGCCAGGTAAGTTGGGCACTAACTATGTTGCTTTTGTGTGTATCTAGATCGGCGATCTTCACATGTTGTTGTCGACATCTCCTGGGTATGACGGTGCAGTTTGGGGGTTAGGGTATGGATGACGGACATCTTGTGGTTGTACTTCTGCTTTATTTATGTATGTAAAAACCTCAAAACATGTGTGTTGTCGTTTTATGTATGTATCTGATGCAGGATATTCTACTTATCATTATGGCTTACGTAGTAATTGTTTGCATGCGTATAATGGTTTTGGGATGCAAATGAATTACCATGTGAAGTCTAATGATGAGCGGAACTGACGACCGTTCATCATAACCTAAACCCAGACTGACGACATATCCGAAGCGATCTAGTGATTGCTTGGTTGTGTGTGGTAATTGTGTGCTTTTGTGTTTAATGTTTGCGTGTTTTATCTAATGCTTGAGTGGTGCATTGGATAGTTAGAGTGGTGTTCTATTCGGGGTATAGCGTGTGAAGAGTGTGAATGGTAGCGGTAAGCCATTCGATTGCTAGTATGTTGAGTTGGGTTGAGTAGTTTAAAATTTTTACCGCAATCGTTAAGTTGTTAGAAATAAAAGTGTTAGAACCTTTTCGTTAGGGTGTTGAGCTAACTTGAGAATGGTTGTATTCGGTTGTCGATTCACGAGAAAGCGGAATTATAGAATATCGTTACTTAATCATGCGTAACCGTTGGGTACATGATTAATTAACTATATCCCTATGAGGAAGTTATATCTAAGGATGGATTGGTTTGAATTCACCGCTCCAGTGAAAGTAGTTGTGTTGAATGTAGGACGGAATGGACGATGCGATACGAATACGAGACCGAACCCGAACCCGAAAGCAAGATGAAGTGTAAGGAAGCCGTGAGACAAGTTGACCCAGGAAGTGAAGCAGTTGGTATGGATCTGAAGGAATTTCTAGCAGTTCTAATCAGGATTAGCAACCCTAGTCTGAATTCCGAGACTAGGATCTAAGGTTCATGTAATTGAATCTATCAGATCTCGAGATTACTTGGTTAATATGCAGCGGAAGTATTGCAAGTAGTCAAGATCACGAAGCGCCTCAAATGCTGCGCCTCTACTGGTATCCACACGCACACAAACTGGACCTCAGGGATGCTAGTGCCTTACAGAGATCTAATCTCCAGAGAGGTTTCTTTCTATGTTCTGGTGGCTGTGAATTAGGTTAGGGACGAGTTTAGGTCGACCATATATCTTATATATGTCGGCTTAAACCACAACGGAATTAACCAACGATTAAACCGAATTAATCTGATTAATCCGCGAGTGCATCGATCGATGCACTGTCTGCAACGATCGATGCTATCCCAGAACATTGATATCGAATGCATATCACATATGCATTCACTGGATCATTACATTAATGATCAACCTCGTCTTTAACGCCCAGTTTGCTTAGGTGTGTGACCCTGTAGGATCATATAACACTAGCAATGAGTTCTCAACTCATTGATCATAAGTGGCTTCTAGCAAAGCGTTATGACTACCTAGTGTTATGTGATTGTCTCATCTCGACTATACGACTTTCACTTAGAGCAAGTACAATAGATTTCAGGACATTCCCAACAATCTCCCACTTGTACTGGAATCATCTATTCCTTTAATCCATTTGTAGCTATATCTCAATCTAGCATAAGGCAAGCACTGTGTCATCCTTATTCAACCAGATTACGTTTATCGAATCCCGATTTGTACTGATGAAAAACAAACGACTGATAATCACCTCGTTTGAGCGCGGCCACGCATTTCCAGTATCAAATCTTCGATAGGCCCAGAGATATTTAACTCCTGTTATATAGGAGGTACAAATTCCATCTTGTTCCATCCATGTCTCTTTTATATTTCATGATACGCCTAATCAATGTCTTTATGATCACCAGTTACGGCTGACGTTTGACAAAGTCAAGACGAACCAATCCATATAAGAGAGGACATGATGAACTCAGGTCTAAGGACTATTCTCTTTAGTCGTAATGAGAAACTCTTATGACACTCATATAACATCTTGTAGAGTTCTCATTAACGGGTCAAGTCCGATCATGTGTTCTCTAACACATATCTATGTGATTGACTTTAATACACTTATTAATGACTCCATGAAATATGGTCATCAGTCACCTCACATACTAGTCTCACGTGGTTGTTAATGTCCCACGTTAACAACCTCGACCAGGGACCATTATAATTTATGTCATTTATTGCTTATAGGGTTTCATGATCAAGTCACATACTTGATGGCCTATAAAATGTCATAAATTACTTTGGGACAATATATATATTTAATTAACACAATTAAATAATGCTGAAACAATTTCATTAACATAACTATTATGTCTTTGTGAACATCATGTCATAACTAAAACAAATACAACTCCCACTGAAATCAAGATCATATCTTAAGAAATCTAATGCCTATAGCAGTGGTATGAAACTCGTGCTTAGGCCTTGGGAGAGGCTTGGTCAGTGGATCAGCAACGTTCTCATCCGTCGGGACTCTGCTGATCTTCACATCTCCTCTATTCACAATATCACGGATAAGGTGATATCTCCTTTCTATGTGTTTGGATTTCTGGTGTGATCTAGGTTCCTTTTCGTGCGCAATGGCTCCATTGTTGTCACAATACAAAGCCACTGGCTCAGAAATGCTAGGAATCACACCAAGTTCAGTGATGAACTTCTTGATCCAAACAGCCTCTTTTGCCGTTTTAGAAGCAGCGAGGTACTCAGCTTCAGTTGTGGAATCTGCCACAGTGTCCTGCTTGGAACTCTTCCAGCTTACTGCACCGCCATTCAGGCAGAAGATGTAACCAGATTGCGATCGGAAATCATCTTGGTCTGTCTGAAAACCTGCGTCTGTGTAACCACTTACTACCAGCTCATCACTTCCTCCATACACCAAGAATTTATCCTTAGTATTTCTCAAATACTTTAGAATATTCTTGACTGCTGTCCAGTGACTTTCACCTGGATCCGATTGGTATCTACTCGTCATGCTTAAAGCACAAGCAACATCTGGACGAGTACAGAGCATGGCATACATGATGAATCCCAACGCCGAGGCATAGGGAATCCGACTCATGCGATCTCGCTCAGCAGGTGTCTCAGGACACTGCTTCTTGCTGAGACTTATGCCATAAGACATTGGTATGAAGCCCTTCTTGGAATCTTGCATTCTGAACCTGTGTAAGACTTTATCGATATAAGTGTCTTGACACAGTCCAATCAACTTGTTTAATCTATCTCTATATATTCTTATTCCAAGAATATACGCGGCTTCTCCCATGTCTTTCATTGAAAAACAACTTCCGAGCCAAGTCTTAACAGACTGTAACAACGGAACGTCATTTCCGAGAAGAAGTATGTCATCTACATACAACACGAGAAATGCAACTGCGCTCCCACTAGTCTTCTTGTAAACACATGGTTCTTCTTCGCCTATGATGAAATCAAACTTTTTGACTGATTCATCAAAACGAAGATTCCAACTCCGAGATGCTTGCTTCAATCCATAAATGGATCGATGAAGTTTGCATACTTTCCTAGCTGCATTTGGATCGATGAAGCCTTCGGGTTGTGTCATGTACACATCCTCTTCCAGAATTCCATTAAGGAAAGCTGTTTTCACGTCCATCTGCCAGATCTCATAATCATAATGAGCAGCTGTTGCTAGGAGAATCCGAATGGATTTAAGCATGGTGACAGGTGAATAGGTTTCTTCATAGTCAATACCATGAATTTGTTTGAAACCTTTTGCCACTAGCCTTGCTTTATATATCTGAATATTTCCATCCACATCAATTTTCTTCTTGAAAATCCATTTACACTCAATGGGTCTTGCACCATCGAGTAAATCAACCAAAGTCCATACTTGGTTCTGTGTCATGGATCCCATTTCGGATTCAGTGGCTTTCAGCCACTTTGCGGAGTCAGGGCTCATCATTGCTTCTTCGAAATTCGCTGGCTCGTCACTGTCAATGATTAACAAATCATGACAATTGGTTACGAGAAATCCATATCTCTCGGGTTCGTGACGGATCCTTTCGGATCGGCGAATTTCAGGCTCCACAGGCGCGGGTTCTACAACTCTTTGTAGATCCAACTGTTGCTCTTCCTCTACAGGTTGAGCATTTTCCTGCGGTTCTCGAACTTCTTCGAGTTGTACTTTACTCCCACTGTTTCTCTTGGAAAGAAACTCTCTCTCAAGAAAAACGCAGTTCCGAGCAACAAACAATTTGTTCTCGGATTGGTTGTAAAAGTAGTATGCCTTGGTTTCCTTAGGATAACCAACGAAGTAGCACTTGTCTGATTTGGGTTCGAGCTTATCTGTAATTAATCGCTTAACATAAGCTTCACAACCCCAAATCTTCAGGAAAGACACACTCAGAACATTTCCAGTCCACATCTCATGTGGTGTCTTTGCAACTGATTTTGACGGAACCCTATTAAGTGTAAACGCAGACGTTTCTAGAGCGTATCCCCAAAAGGATAATGGGAGAGTTGAGAGACTCATCATTGACCGAACCATATCTAATAAAGTCCGATTTCTCCTCTCAGACACGCCATTCCATTGTGGTGTTCCAGGAGGAGTGAGTTGTGAAACAATTCCACAATCTCTCAAATGATCACTGAATTCTTGGCTTAAGTATTCTCCTCCACGATCTGATCGAAGAGCCTTAATACTTTTGCCAAGTTGATTCTGTACTTCATTTTGGAACTCTTTGAACTTTTCAAAGGATTCCGACTTGTGTCTCATTAAATAGACATAGCCATACCTGCTGAAATCATCAGTGAAGGTAATGAAGTATCGAAAATTTCCTCTGGCACTTGTGCTCATTGGGCCGCATACATCTGTATGTATAAGGCCCAATAGGTCACTTGCCCTTTCATTTTGTTTGTTGAAAGGGGCCTTAGTCATTTTGCCTAGTAAACAAGATTCACATTTCTCACATGATTCATAATCAAATGAGCCCAGAAGCCCATCACTATGGAGCTTTTGGATCCGTTTCTCGTTTATGTGGCCCAAACGACAATGCCAAAGAAAAGTCTGATTCGTGTCATTTGATTTGAATCTCTTGGTGTTAATGTTATAAATTGGTGCGGTTTGGTTTAAAACATAAAGCCCATTCTCTAATGGGCTGCTACCATAAAATATATCATTGTAATCAAAAGAACAACATTTATTCTTTATTGAAAACTGATATCCTTCCACATCCAAAATAGGAATGGAAATAATATTTCTGCTTATAGCAGGTACATAGTAGCAATTATTAAGCTTTAAAACCAAACCAGAAGGTAAAGACAAGTTATATGTTCCTACGGCTAATGCAGCAACTCTTGCTCCATTCTCCACGCGCAGGTCCACTTGTCCCCTTTCCAACTTCCTACTGTTGCTTAGGCCCTGCATATTTGTACAAATATGAGCACCACAGCCGGTATCCAATACCCAAGAAGTAGAAACAGAAGTAGTAACATTTACTTCTATAACATAAATACCTGAAGATGAAGTCTCGAAAGTCTTCTTCTTCTTCTTCTTATTCTCTTCCAAGAATTTGTTGCAATTTCTCTTCCAATGCCCAAGCTCTTTACAGTAATGGCACTTATCAGTCTCAGATGGGCCCGGCTTGGGCTTTGGGGCTGGCGCCGGCGTGTCCTGGTTCTCAACCGGGACTGCCTTGCCCTTTCCCTTACCTTTGCCAAGTTTCTTAAACTTCTTACCCCCTTGTACCATAAGTACATTAGGAGTGCCCTTCTTGATATTTGGCTCAGCTGTCTTGAGCATGCCATGCAGCTCAGTCAATGTCTTTGTCAAGTTATTCATGTTATAGTTCATAACAAACTGATCATAACTTGACGGCAGTGACTGCAGAATGATGTCAGTAGCCAACTCTTGGCTAATGGGACAATCCAGCTTCCCCAGGTTATCAATATAACCCATCATCTTAATGACATGAGGACTGACTGGACTGTCCTTTGGTAGCTTGCATTCAATGAGAGATTTAACCGTCTGGTATCTCTCAGTTCGTGCTTGCTCCTGAAACATACTTTTCAGGCTAGTGATCATCTCCACGGGCGACTCCACGTTCTCGTATTGCTTCTGCAAATCCGAGTTCATGGTAGCCAACATGAGACAATTCACATCGACCACATCATTAGAATGCTTATTCCAAGCATTCCTTTCTGCATGTGGAGCATTGGCTCTCGGTTTTTCAGGGAGAACATTTTCAAGGACATAGTCCCGCTTCTCCTGCTTGAGAACAATTCTCAAGTTCCGATACCATTCGAGAAAATTCGATCCATTTAAATTGTCCTTCTCAAGGACGGATCGCAGGGAGAAAGAATTGTTATGAGTAGCAGTCATAGCTGAGAATCATAGAAAAGAAAAGGTTTAGTTATGATGTTCAAGAAATGAGAAGTCTTAACTTTTAAGAAAACTCGAATTATATTCAAACAATGTTTCCTCAGATGAATATAATGATCCAAGACCCATACTTCACTAAATTCAAGTGAGCCACTGGCTATCACTCAACTTTAGCTATCTATGTAAGCAACAACCTTGCTAGTTATATCCAATATAACTCTTGGTTGTGGATCGGCATCTTATGTCCAATCCACCTGATGTCTTTGGGCCCAAAACGATTTTGACGGCCCAGTCAAGTAAACCAATCTCTTCAGTCACGTAATTGTCGATGTCTTGCACTGCAAGTCCATCAACACGATTACCTCTGCCTTACTCATGAAATTGTGAACATCTTGCATTGCAAGTCTATCACACAACTAAATGGGTCTTGACAGTTGACAAGATTGGAAAGACATCAAGTACACTTGATATTTTGTTGAGGAACGGAACCATTTAAAACGTTCAGTTTTACTATGTTTTAATTCTTATAATTAATTAATCCGCGATGACCGATCAATCCAATTGATCCGGTTTTGAATACCGGTCAGTGTCGATTGATGCTACGTTAGCATCGGTCGATGCCAACCTTATCAAATCAATCGCCATTAAACCATTCACTGTGTTCGACCATCTTTAACCAAGCTCGATAACCGGTCCAATCCAATTGAACCGATCCAACAATCTCGCGAGGCTGTGTCGATCGATGCAACAATTGCATCGATCGACACTAGGCGAAAACTAGGTTTATTCGGGTTTTCGCCCTGCATCGATCGATGCCGGATTGGCATCGATCGACACCATGCGAAAAACCCTAAATTTTATTCGGGTTTTCGCTCTGTGTCGATCGATGCCCGATTGGCAACGATCGACACTATGCGAAAAACCTTAAAACGTTTTCGAACAAAACCCTAAACTAGGTTACTTTGATCAAAACGAGTTTTAGCATGCTTGTATCAATTATACAAAGATCTAGATTCAACTAATCTAATCATCATGCTACAGATTCAATGGAACCCTAAAGCTCTGATACCACTGAAGGAATTTCTAGCAGTTCTAATCAGGATTAGCAACCCTAGTCTGAATTCCGAGCCTATGATCTAAGGTTCATGTAATTGAATCTATCAGATCTCGAGATTACTTGGTTAATATGTAGCGGAAGTATTGCAAGTAGTCAAGATCACGAAGCGCCTCAAATGCTGCGCCTCTACTGGTATCCACACGCACACAAACTGGACCGCAGGGATGCTAGTGCCTTACAGATATCTAATCTCTAGAGAGGTTTCTTTCTATGTTCTGGTGGCTGTGAATTAGGTTAGGGACGAGTTTAGGTCGACCATATATCTTATATATGTCGGCTTAAACCACAACGGAATTAACCAACAATTAAACCGAATTAATCTGATTAATCCGCGAGTGCATCGATCGATGCACTGTCTGCAACGATCGATGCTATCCCAGAACATTGATATCGAATGCATATCACATATGCATTCACTGGATCATTACATTAATGATCAACCTCGTCTTTAACGCCCAGTTTGCTTAGGTGTGTGACCCTGTAGGATCATATAACACTAGCAATGAGTTCTCAACTCATTGATCATAAGTGGCTTCTAGCAAAGCGTTATGACTACCTAGTGTTATGTGATTGTCTCATCTCGACTATACGACTTTCACTTAGAGCAAGTACAATAGATTTCAGGACATTCCCAACAGGATCTTCAGTGGAAAGTGTATCAGTGCAAGGCAATTGGAAGAACGAAGTTGTTGGTACGATGAGGTAGCGAAAAGATGTGAAGTAACGTCAGCGATAGTGTGGAAACTGGGGAAAAGCGGACAGTGTGAATTGAATGGAAATTCAGCAAGGTCGGATTCATAAATCAAAATTCTAGAAGAGTGTTCGGGAAGGAAGATGTTGTATCGGAATCAGAGTGGAGTTATCAGCATGGATGGAGTGAGAGCCGTAAAGACGTCAGGTTTGGAATGCAGATTCTTGAAGAGTGTCTCGGGGAGACAAACCAGTATCGGGAAGGACGTGGAAGTCGAAGCGAAGTGGGAAAGTCAAAAGTGGGAATCAGTGCAAAGATCGATTAGATGGAAGGTTGGGAAGAGCGCAGGAATGTAAGCAGTCATAGATATGCATCAGTGTTCGAGTAAGGAAGCGTTGGAATGGAGTAGCGGAGCAACTTGCGGGGTTTGGTGCCGATTCGAAGTCTGGTAGTGACGGAGAATTCTAGGACCGAATTCCTGTAAGTGGGGAAGAATGTGATATCCCGTATCCAAAAATATGGTCAATGGGCAGAAGAAAAGTCAACAGGGGCAAAATTGTAATTTTGCCAAACCCAGGCGCAAAATGGTAATTTTGCCAAAGTTTGAGACGGGCCAAATGTTCTCTTTATAAAATATAAAGAACATTTACAAGACCTGAATTGGAAGAAACGGAGCAGAAATGTGTTTTTCGACTTATCGGTCGGAAAACCGACTAAACCGAGAAAACTTCGTAAATTCATAACGGGAGCTAGGAAACTCCAAATGAGGTGATTCAAATTGCTAAATTCATCTATAATCAGGAAAAATCAGTTTATAGAAGTTTGGAGATTTATGGGAATCGTCTGGTATTTTCTAAAATAATTATCGAGGAAACGAGCAAACTAAGCAAGATGATTAAGGGGGGATTAAGAATGGATTAAAGGGTTAGGAACTGGATTAGCTGGCTCAAACACACGTTATAATGACAAGTGTCTTCTCCCTGGAGGCGCCACATCTCCCAAGTGCATGCATTGCATGCAAAGATTCATGCACCAAAAGGAGAATAATGCATCAAATCATTCTTATTCTCTCAAGAACCTCTCTCTCTAGATTCTCTGTCGATATCTCCCCTCTCTCTCTGGATTCATCAGATTCATTCTCTTTTTCCATAAAACTCATCAAGCTCTTTGAATCTTCAAGGATCTTCTTCAAGGATTTATGGTGTTCTTCATTTCTTGGTGAGCAAGAAAGGCCATAACTTTCTCATCCTAGACTCAAATCCTACTCTACAAAGCCCAGTAGCTTCCTCTCACTCTCCTCTACAATCTCCAGCCAGCCACCGTTACCTCCGTCGCCGGAGCTCGCTGGAATTCAGCCAAGAAGCAGCCGCGGTTAGGGTTTGTGGGGATACCTCTCTCTCTTCATCAGATTTCAGTGATTCAAAGCCATGTGTGGATAGATCTGGTCTTGCTGAGAAGTTTGGTGGGTGGATGAGCTTCTGAGTCGCCGGAAAAAGCCTCCTCCGCCGTGGTCAACCTTCCGCCGCCGCCGGTCAACGCTGGAGAAGCCGCCGGAGAAGCTTCCTCGCCGCCGTGTCTTCAGCCGGTTCTTCTAGGAGTTGGTTAAGATGGGTTGTTGCAAGATTGGAGTTGGTTTGGGTGGTTTTGGATCGGTTTAGGTTAACCGGTCAACACTCGGTCAACGGTTAACTTTGACCCGATTTACCTAAACCGGTCAATTGGATTTTGGTTCATTGGTCAACCGGTTCAAGAGGTGGAGTCAACCGGTTTAGCTTGGTCAACGGTCAACGCCGGTCAACGTGTTGACTACGGCCGGTTTTGGTGTTGCAGTTCAGTTTCGGGTGTTCGTGATGCTTCGGAGTTCGTGTTCGTGTGTTCGGGAGGTTCGGGTTTAGTTCGGTGTCTCGGGAAGCCGTATCCGCATCTGTGCAGTTCGTTCCGTCATAAATCACTGTGAGTCGGCTCAAACACTGTAGTTTATGCATATAGATCGGGAAATGACAAACCGTAGAATTAGGATTGCATACCCGGATGTGATTGTTTGTGTTTGAGAATTGAATAATTGAATTATCGATAAACCGGTTAGGAGTCAAGACGCATGTTAAGATTATAAGAATTAAACGGATTAAACCTGATTGTGTGCCGCTAGGTTGGTAGTATCGTTGTGTGATGCATTCATATAGTGGTGCATGCTAGGACCGTATATGCATATATATGTAAGTAATGGACGGTATTGAATGAACCTATATACGGGAATTAAGACGAGCTAAAATATGGAAGTAAACTTAACAAACGTGTAGTGTATGGAATAATATCGGGGTCTTCCGAGAATAAATGAATTAAGTAATGAAAGATGAGACGTCGGGGAGTTTAGTAACAAGTGTCTTCTCCCTGGAGGCGCCACATCTCCCAAGTGCATGCATTGCATGCAAAGATTCATGCACCAAAAGGAGAATAATGCATCAAATCACTCTTATTCTCTCAAGAACCTCTCTCTCTCTAGATTCTCTGTCGAGCTCTCCCCTCTCTCTCTGGATTCATCAGATTCATTCTCTTTTTCCAGAAAACTCATGAAGCTCTTTGAATCTTCAAGGATCTTCTTCAAGGATTTATGGTGTTCTTCATTTCTTGGTGAGCAAGAAAGGCCATAACTTTCTCATCCTAGACTCAAATCCTTATTTACAAAGCCCAATAGCTTCCTCTCACTCTCCTCTACAATCTCCAGCCAGCCACCGTCGCCGCCGTCGCAGGAGCTCGCCGGAATTCAGCCAAGAAGCAGCCGCGGTTAGGGTTTGTGGGGATACCTCTCTCTCTCTCTCTTCATCAGATTTCAGTGATTCAAAGCCATGGGTGGATAGATCTGGTCTTGCTGAGCAGTTTGGTGGGTGGATGAGCTTCTGAGTCACCGGAAAAATCCTCCTCCGCTGTGGTCAACCTTCTGCCGCCGCCGGTCAACGTCGGAGAAGCTTCCTCGCCGCCGTGTCTTCAGCCGGTTCTTCTAGGAGTTGGTTCAGATTGGTTGTTGCAAGATTGAAGTTGGTTTGTGTGGTTTTGGATCGGTTTAGGTTAACCGGTCAACTCTCGATCAACGGTTGACTTTGACCCGGTTTACCTAAACCGGCTAATTGGATTTTGGTTCCATGGTCAACCGGTTCAAGAGGTGGAGTCAACCGGTTTAGCTTGGTCAACGGTCAACGGTCAACGCCGGTCAACGCGTTGACTCCGGCCAGTTTTGGTGTTGCGGTTCAGTTTCGGGTGTTCGTGACGCTTCAGAGTTTGTGTTCGTGTGTTCGGGAGGTTCGGGTTTAGTTCGGGGTCTCGGGAAGCCGTATCCGCATCCGTGCCGTTCGTTCCATCATAAATCACTGTGAGTCGGCTCAAACACCGTAGTTTATGCATATAGATCGGGAAATGACAAACCGTAGAATTAGGATTGCATACCCGGATGTGAATGTTTGTGTTTGAAAATTGAATAATTGAATTATCGATAAACCAGTTAGGAGTCAAGACGCATGTTACGATTATAAGAATTAAACGGATTAAACCTGATTGTGTGCCGCTAGGTTGGTAGTATCGTTGTGTGATGCATTCATATAGTGGTGCATGCTAGGGCCGTATATGCATATATATGTAAGTAATGGACGGTATTGAATGAACCTATATACGGGAATTAAGACGAGCTAAAATATGGAAGTAAACTTAACAAACGTGTAGTGTATGGAATAATAACGGGGTCTTACGAGAATAAATGAATTAAGTAATGAAAGATGAGACGTCGGGAGTTTAGTAAGCAACTAGCTCTAAACCGACGGATCGGGAGTTGATAAAAGATATTAGGGTTTGATAAGAAAAGAGAAGTGTTGTAATTGGTGGAGCCATCTACGGATTAGCAATCCGCTAATCCAAGGTAGCGGACGTGAATTGGTTAAAAGATGTTAGAAACCCTAATAGGTCTGTTTGTGTGGTGATTGTGTGTTTGTATTGTTGTGTGGTTGTTGTTGAGCTTTATGTGCAGGCCTGTTAGATTGTCTCGGTGTTGGGCCGAGCAATCCGCGTGGATACTTAATCTGGTCATGGGACCGGTTAAGTCGTAACCGCTGACTCGGTACGGTGCTGAGTCAGGGGGAGGCGGTGTTGGTGTGTGTGAGTACACTTGCGGGATGCGGTGTTGAGATCGTTATTTATTGATTGAGATTGATTATTAGAGTCCAAGCGAGTCTGCGTGTTTACAACTCTGCACTAGGACTCTAGGGTGCGTTAGATCCCGCAAGTCTAGGAGTTGGATACGTTCCGGTACTTCCGACCCGATTGGATCCTCGGGTAGTTGCCTAACCGGGTCGTGGTGATTCTGGTTATGGTGTTAACCTACTGGGTGACGCCGGTAGGTGTGTAGTCCGGAGAATACGTGGTCATGTCCTAGGGCCGGACTGCATGGAAACTTGGGTTATCTAGGGGTAGCCTGAGTCACCGCGTATCGATGGACGGAGAACGGTGTCCTGGCCGTCGGACTTGTGCCGTCGTCTAGGAGTCGTGCAGGGTTAGTTACCATATCGGTAACGGTGGAAACCCATGGAAGTTACCGAGATCGTAGGGGCCCAGTGGTGTGATGGTGTAGTTGGTAGAGCGCGGTAGATAGATCGAGTCTCAATCGGGAACATGTGCCGCAGTGCTTCCGATTTCCTCTAATAGCCTTCTTGTTCTTTTGGCAATTGATTGTGTGTGGGCTCGACACGATGTGGTAGTGCGTGATCGGCTATTTGATCTGCTTGATTGTTATTTTGGGGTTTTGGGCGGGAATCTATAGATGATAGATAGATTAGCAGCCGTAGTGGGGAGCCGACTCGCTGGGTGATCTTAGATCACTCATTAGACTCTTTTGTGTTTTTCAGGTTTAGCAGCGACGGACGCTGGAGGTCCTCGGTGTAGTTTCGGGATTGCTTGTGGCGGGGTTTTGATTCGATGATTTCCGGGTTTTCTGTCGGTTCGGCTTATCGCCTATTTTGTATTGAGCTTTGAGTGTTGTTTGTTGATTGGCGAAATGATTTGTAAAAATGACGATTAAACGTTGTGCTGAACGTTTAGTTACTCAAAAATGAATATGTTTTCCTTATATTGTGTTTAGTCCGAACCGACACAACTCACGGAAGTGGTACAAGGTGTACAACTTGTACTACGGAAGTGAGGATAGCGGAGTCAAGGACGGGTTAGTGCGAGCCTTCATCTCAAACCGATTTGTCTCTGGCTTCGTCCTGTGGCAAACTTTTCCTGTTCGACTTGCTCGGGTTCGATCGGTCATGTTCTTGTTTGATTGTTGGCCGGTCAGTTCGACGGTCAGCGGAGAATAGGAAAGGGGCATTACATTAACGGTTTAAAGAATTTGCAAAATCGGAGAAATCAAGTGCCACCTAAAGCAATCATTATTTTATTTTGTTAAAAGTGAGTGAGTTTATTGAATTTTATATTTACAGAATATTTTATGAATGTTTGTTCCCTGGATATCTATTTGTCATTAATAAGAGCATCTCCAGCGCGGGCTCTTACTGGGGTTTTGGCCCAGGTTCCTAGGCTACTTTTAATTTAAATAATTCGAAATGCCCATTTACTCTAAGGATCGGTCCTTAAATGGGCAACTTAAGATACCGTCTCTTACACACGTGGCAGCATCTAATTCGTCCTTTTTTTTTTTGTGTGTCCGTAACCGAGTGGACACGAAACGTAGTCGTTTCTTTGTTTCTCGTTTTGCATCCGCGAGAGAGCTCTTGGGCGATTGGAAGTGCGATCTAGGGTTCATCGTCAAACAAGGTGATCTTTCGTTTCGTTTTGATGTTTTTCGTGTCTCGGTCGATGAGTCGATTGTCTCTAACAAGCTATAGGGTCTCTATTTGCTATCGGAAGTGATTTAGGTTTAACAGGGAGGGTTTGTATCCTTGACTGTTTCTGTCATGTGATTCATGTATCCTCTTCGGCTCTTACATACTGATTTGCTTCATGATGTGGAACCTTCTAAGCTTTCAGTTTTCTTTCGTGTCTAAGTGTCTCAGGTGAAATGGCAGACCCAAAGAGGACAGAAACAGTTAGGGTTCGAAATCGTACTCTAAATCGAAAGAGGCATCGATTTAGGGCAATTTGTTAGGGTTTTGTTTCTGTTTCGATTCTGATTTGATAAAGGCTTTGTGTTCGATTGGTCTTTGATATAAGGTTTTGATTCGGGTTCTGATTATGGTTTTGATTCGGGATTCACAGGGGAGTAGATCTATGGCTACTTGATTTGGGTAATGGTTTCATAGGGTTCGTATGCTGTTAATAGGGCTTGAATCTCTGTTTATAGATATGTTGGTTAGAGTATCGGTTAAGCTTTTAATCTCTGTTTCATTTTTAGATGACATGAGCTAATGATTTGTGCCTTGTGTGTGATCTATTAATCTGTTTAGGATCAGTTTAGGCGGCAATATGTCTAAAGGACAAAAACACCTTGACATGGACCATCCTATTTACACTATGGCAGAAGATTATGACCCACGTGGTATGATTTAAGTTAATGTATTTATGAGATTAAGCTCTCATTGTTCAATTACTGGGGAAAACAATACTGATTGAGTTGGGTTTGTTTGCAGATTTACGTAAGTATGGCCTGATTGCTGGGAGTCTTGAAGTCCTCGAAGAACTTTTGTCAGAAGAGCAGCTGAATGTTTTAAAGCAAAATGCAGTAGGTGCTCTAAAAGTTATTGAAGCAGATAAGGTACCAAAACTGGGACAACAACTAAAACCTAATGCCGATGATATGGAACAGAGTGAAGGTCTAATTTCAAACCTTGCTGTGGGATTATTTATTGATAATTATTTGTGTTTATATATATAACCGATAATGACTTGCGCCTTATGTGTGATCTAGTGAACCGCAAACCATGGGTTTATGCCATTGAACAAGAGATAAAGAAGGTGACTAGAGAAAATGAGAAGCTGCATCTAGAGGTGGCGAAGCTCAACATGAGGCTTACTGAGCTTGAGAAGATAAAGGTACAGTTTTGACCTTTTTTCCTATGCCTTTTGTCTTTCTTATTGAATAACAACTACTAATTAAAAGAATCTAAGTAACTTTTAGCTATCAGAAACTTAAAAACTTTTTAAAATTTAACTCACAAATAACTAGAATTGACTTCCAACCGTTCTGAATTGATGTGTCTTCAATACTAGTTTAACTTCATTAACACATATTTGATAAGTGTTTATTGTTAGGTGGTTGGGAGTAGGCTAAATAGTATTTTCTATTTATTGCCAAAACACAGTATAAATAGATAGATGTTGATACATAAACCCAGTTGCATCAGTAAACATACCATAAACACAAGAACACAAGATAACTAAATCATAAGTATGGAATTTTCCAATTCCATTTCCTTAGACTCCCCCGGTTCCAGCTTCATTAGCCTTCTCGCAAGTCAACATATAGATGTTGATTCATCAGACCTTCCACACTTTAGTAGTCAAGGTTCTGATGAATCAAATACTAGAGAAAGGAGGAAATGGAGCCCCAAAGAGGATCTAATCCTCATTGGGGCTTGGTTAAATACCAGTAAAGATCCTATTGTTGGTAATGAACAGAAAGCTGGTGCATTCTGGAAGAGGATCCAGGACTATTATAATAGTAGTCCTCTGTTGTTAGGGATGCATCCTAGAGAGTCTGGCCAGTGTAAGCAGCGGTGGCAGAGACTCAACGACCAGGTTTGCAAGTTTGTGGGGAGTTATGATGCTGCATTAAAGGATCAATCCAGTGGTCAAAATGAAAATGATGTCATGAAGTCGGCACTAGACATCTTCTACAACGACTACAACACAAAGTTCACATTGGAGCATGCATGGAGAGAGCTACGACACGATCAGAAGTGGTGCTCAACACTTCTGTCTAAAGATGAAGGGAAGGAGAAGCGTAAATGTAATGCCCCTTTCCCATTCTCCGCTGACTGTCGAGCTGACCGGTCAACAATCAAACAAGAACATGACCGATCGAACCCGAGCAAGTCGAATGGGAAAAGTTCGCCACAGGACGAAGCCAAAGTTAGTTCGGTTTGAGACAAAGGCTCGCACCAATCTATCCTCGACTCCGCTATCCTCATATCCATAGTACAAGCGGTACCACTTGCACTACTTCGATGAGTTGTGTCGGTTCGGACTTAAACCTCATATCAGGGAAACAATTTCATTTCTGAGTAATCAACATTGAGTACAACGTTTAATAGAATTTTCACAAACAATCGTCAAGTCAAATATACAAAGAAATCAACACACGAAATAACAATAACGCCGAACCGAGAAAACACTCAAAATCACGAATCAAATCCCGTCACAAGCCATCCCGAAACTACACCGAGAATCTCCGTAACCGATTCTTACACACGTGGCAGCATCTAATTCGTCCTTTTTTTTTGTGTGTCCGTAACCGAGTGGACACGAAACGTAGTCGTTTCTTTGTTTCTCGTTTTGCATCCGCGAGAGAGCTCTTGGGCGATTGGAAGTGCGATCTAGGGTTCATCGTCAAACAAGGTGATCTTTCGTTTCGTTTTGATGTTTTTCGTGTCTCGGTCGATGAGTCGATTGTCTCTAACAAGCTATAGGGTCTCTATTTGCTATCGGAAGTGATTTAGGTTTAACAGGGAGGGTTTGTATCCTTGACTGTTTCTGTCCTGTGATTCATGTATCCTCTTCGGCTCTTACATACTGATTTGCTTCATGATGTGGAACCTTCTAAGCTTTCAGTTTTCTTTCGTGTCTAAGTGTCTCAGGTGAAATGGCAGACCCAAAGAGGACAGAAACAGTTAGGGTTCGAAATCGTACTCTAAATCGAAAGAGGCATCGATTTAGGGCAGTTTGTTAGGGTTTTGTTTCTGTTTCGATTCTGATTTGATAAAGGCTTTGTGTTCGATTGGTCTTTGATATAAGGTTTTGATTCGGGTTCTGATTATGGTTTTGATTCGGGATTCACAGGGGAGTAGATCTATGGCTACTTGATTTGGGTAATGGTTTCATAGGGTTCGTATGCTGTTAATAGGGCTTGAATCTCTGTTTATAGATATGTTGGTTAGAGTATCGGTTAAGCTTTTAATCTCTGTTTCATTTTTAGATGACATGAGCTAATGATTTGTGCCTTGTGTGTGATCTATTAATCTGTTTAGGATCAGTTTAGGCGGCAATATGTCTAAAGGACAAAAACACCTTGACATGGACCATCCTATTTACACTATGGCAGAAGATTATGACCCACGTGGTATGATTTAAGTTAATGTATTTATGAGATTAAGCTCTCATTGTTCAATTACTGGGGAAAACAATACTGATTGAGTTGGGTTTGTTTGCAGATTTACGTAAGTATGGCCTGATTGCTGGGAGTCTTGAAGTCCTCGAAGAACTTTTGTCAGAAGAGCAGCTGAATGTTTTAAAGCAAAATGCAGTAGGTGCTCTAAAAGTTATTGAAGCAGATAAGGTACCAAAACTGGGACAACAACTAAAACCTAATGCCGATGATATGGAACAGAGTGAAGGTCTAATTTCAAACCTTGCTGTGGGATTATTTATTGATAATTATTTGTGTTTATATATATAACCGATAATGACTTGTGCCTTATGTGTGATCTAGTGAACCGCAAACCATGGGTTTATGCCATTGAACAAGAGATAAAGAAGGTGACTAGAGAAAATGAGAAGCTGCATCTAGAGGTGGCGAAGCTCAACATGAGGCTTACTGAGCTTGAGAAGATAAAGGTACAGTTTTGACCTTTTTTCCTATGCCTTTTGTCTTTCTTATTGAATAACAACTACTAATTAAAAGAATCTAAGTAACTTTTAGCTATCAGAAACTTAAAAACTTTTTAAAATTTAACTCACAAATAACTAGAATTGACTTCCAACCGTTCTGAATTGATGTGTCTTCAATACTAGTTTAACTTCATTAACACATATTTGATAAGTGTTTATTGTTAGGTGGTTGGGAGTAGGCTAAATAGTATTTTCTATTTATTGCCAAAACACAGTATAAATAGATAGATGTTGATACATAAACCCAGTTGCATCAGTAAACATACCATAAACACAAGAACACTTTATGAGATAACTAAATCATAAGTATGGAATTTTCCAATTCCATTTCCTTAGACTCCCCCGGTTCCAGCTTCATTAGCCTTCTCGCAAGTCAACATATAGATGTTGATTCATCAGACCTTCCACACTTTAGTAGTCAAGGTTCTGATGAATCAAATACTAGAGAAAGGAGGAAATGGAGCCCCAAAGAGGATCTAATCCTCATTGGGGCTTGGTTAAATACCAGTAAAGATCCTATTGTTGGTAATGAACAGAAAGCTGGTGCATTCTGGAAGAGGATCCAGGACTATTATAATAGTAGTCCTCTGTTGTTAGGGATGCATCCTAGAGAGTCTGGCCAGTGTAAGCAGCGGTGGCAGAGACTCAACGACCAGGTTTGCAAGTTTGTGGGGAGTTATGATGCTGCATTAAAGGATCAATCCAGTGGTCAAAATGAAAATGATGTCATGAAGTCGGCACTAGACATCTTCTACAACGACTACAACACAAAGTTCACATTGGAGCATGCATGGAGAGAGCTACGACACGATCAGAAGTGGTGCTCAACACTTCTGTCTAAAGATGGAGGGAAGGAGAAGCGTAAATGTAACGCCCCTTTCCCATTCTCCGCTGACTGTCGAGCTGACCGGTCAACAATCAAACAAGAACATGACCGATCGAACCCGAGCAAGTCGAATGGGAAAAGTTCGCCACAGGACGAAGCCAAAGTTAGTTCGGTTTGAGACAAAGGCTCGCACCAATCTATCCTCGACTCCGCTATCCTCATATCCATAGTACAAGCGGTACCACTTGCACTACTTCGATGAGTTGTGTCGGTTCGGACTTAAACCTCATATCAGGGAAACAATTTCATTTCTGAGTAATCAACATTGAGTACAACGTTTAATAGAATTTTCACAAACAATCGTCAAGTCAAATATACAAAGAAATCAACACACGAAATAACAATAACGCCGAACCGAGAAAACACTCAAAAATCACGAATCAAATCCCGTCACAAGCCATCCCGAAACTACACCGAGAATCTCCCGCGTCCGTCGCTGTTAAACCTGAAAAACACAAAAAGAGTATAATGAGCGATCTAAGATCACCCAGTGAATCGGCTCCCCACTAATGGCTTCTAATCTATCTAAGTCTACAAATTCCCGCCCCAAAAACCCAAAATAACAATCAGCAGGAAAAATAGTCGATCACGCACTACCATGTCGTGATAAACCCAAACATCACAATCAATGCCAGAGATAAAGTGAATTAAGGGAAATCGAAGGCACTGTGGCACATGTCCTCGATTGGACTCGATCTATCTATCGCGCAACGAAAGAAAGAATAAACAACAATGGGCCCTACGAACTCGGTAACTTCCACGGGTTTACATCGTCACCTATATGGTAACTAACCCACGACTCCTAAACGTGTACACAAGGTCCCACGAGTAGGACACCGTTCTCTGTCCATCGATACGCGGTGACTCGGACTACCCCTAGATAGCCAGAGTTTCCATGTGATTCGGCCCTAGGACATGACCCCGTATTCTCCGAATCACACACCTACCGGCGTCACCCGATAGGTTAACACCATAACCGGAATCACCATGATCCGGTTAGGTAAAACCCGAGGATCCAATCGGGTCGGAAGTACCGGAACGTAAACAAAACCTAGGCTTGCGGAATCTAACGCACCCTAGCGTCCTAGTGCAGAAATATAAACACGCAGACTCGCTGGGACTCTAGCACAGATCACGCAATCAATATCAATAATAAATCTCCAACCATTCCGCAAGCTACTACGCTACCACCGCTCTGACTAGGTAAGATACCTAGTCAGCACCACTAACTTACCCAGTCCCGTGACCGGAGTAAGTGTCTGCAATAACTGCTCGGCCCAACACCGAGCAATCTAACAAACCTGCACACAAAGCTCACAATAACAGCAATACAATCACACAATCACAATCAATCACACAATCACATAATCACACAATCACACACAAGCAGGTTTATTAGGGTTTCTAAGTCTTTTAATCCGCTACCTTGGGTTAGCAGATTGCTAACCCGTAGACGGCTTACCAACTCACCACATTCCTTATTTAACCCATTCTAGATATCTTTTATTAACTCCTCGATCCGTCGGTTTAGAGTTAGTAAACTTACTAACTCCCCGACGTCTCATTATTAATTAACTTTATTCATTACTCAATCCCGCTATTAAACCTAAACCCCAACCCCGTTATAATATTCTATACGTTTGTTTAGGTTCAACCATATTTTAATGTCTTCTTAATTCCCGTATATAGATTCATTAATTATCGTTCTTAATACATATATAGATGCATATACGGTCCTAAACAACGGTCTATATGAATGCATCACCCAATCGATACTAACAACCTAGCGGCACACAATTGATTTACCATTTAATTCTTTAAACCTAGCGTGCTTATCTGATCCTAACCGGTTTATCATTAACGTCCAATTAATTATTGATTACTAATTAGGTTAAGTAACAGATATGCAATCCTAGCACTACGGTTTATCAATTTATGGTCTATATGAATCTATGAGGTTTGTGAGCCGACTCACAGTGAGATAGGTACGGAAATGGCGGCTCGATGCAGATGTAAATCCCGAGAGACCCGACTCGAACCCCGAACTTCTCCAAATGCACGAACTCGAACCCCGAAGCTTCCCGAACGTCTTGACCGTTGACTGAACAATTCAAACCACGCGTTCGGACCATCTTCTCTCTCCTTCACGCCTCCTTCTCTCTCTCTTCTTTCTCTCTCCTCTTTCTCTCTCTTCCAGTCTTTCTTCTTTCCGCTTCTCTCTCCTACCTTCTTCCTCTCTCTCCTCTTCTTCACGCTTTCCCTCTTCCTCTCTCTCCTCTTCTTCACGCTCTTCTTCTCCCTTTCTATTCCTCTCTCTTCTTCTCCTTCTTCTCTCCCTCCTCTTCACGCTTCTTCCTCTTCTCCTCTCTTCTCATTTCCTCCTCTCTCCTCTCCTTCTTCACGCTCTTCTTCCCTCTTTCTCTTCCTCTCTCCTTCACGCTCACCTTCTTCTTCTTCTTCTTCTTCTTCTTCTTCCTCACCTCCTCCTTCTTGTTCTTCTTGTTCTTCTTCTTTTTCTTCTTCTTCTTCTCTACGCTCACCTCCTCCTCCTCCTTCTTCTTCTTCTTCTTCTTCTTCTTCTTCTTCTTCTTCTTCTTCTTCTTCTTCTTCTTCTTCTTCTTCTTCTTCTTCTTCTTCTTCTTCTTTTTCTTCTTCTCTTCTCTCCTCTTCTTCTTACGCTCTTTTTCTCTTCTTTTTGTTGGTTGTGAATGAAATGAGAGAAGTCTTGAGTCCCTTTTTATAGTGAATCAAGGTTAATGTTGTATTGCCACCTGTCCCCATAGCTCCACGTTTCCAACAACAAAAATGGGAAGAGTTCAATGCTTCATGTTGATTCATTCCCCACGTGTTGCATGAATTCAATGTATCTTCTCTTCTTTGATTCTCTTGAAGCCACGTCAATGTATCTCATATTTCTTTATTCTCTTGCAGCCACGAAATCATGCTCCAAGTGAGCCAAGTTTTTGATTCTCCTTGCTCCACGTTTTTATTCAAGTAGTGTAGATGCATTGAACCTTCTCTCTTTCATAATATCACATGTCTTCTTCCTCCTCTTGCCACATCAAAAGGAAGGCTGGCTATCTGGGGATGAGACACCTGTCTCTGGTATGTTATTTTAGTCCAAAAATTCCCATCTCAACCGCCCCAAACCAATCAATAACCCTCCTTGCCATTTTTATCGGTTTCGTCAATTGCGGAAATATTGTTTTAGAAAATACCAAACGTTTCCCATAAATCTCCAATCCTCCAAAAACTGATTCTCCTTGCCTTTAGATGAATTTAGCAATTTGAATCGCCTCAAACGGACACCCGTAGCTCCGGTTATGAATTTCCGAAGTTTCGTCGGTTTTGTCGGTTTCTATTCCCGATTCACCGTAAAACATCTTTCTGCTCCAATTTCTCCAATTCTGGTCTTGTGAACATTCTTTATATTTAAATAAAAGAATATTCGGCCCGTCTCGGCTTCCGTCTCGAACTTTGGTAAAATTACCATTTTACCCCCGATATTGGTAAAATGACAATTTTACCCCTGTTGACTTTTTGCTGCCCGTTGACCGTATTTTGATACGGGGTATCACATTCTTCCCCACTTACAGGAATTCGTCCCCGAATTCTCCGTCACTGTCAGACTTCAAATCGGTTCCGAACCCTGTAAGTCGCTTCATCACTTCATTCCGACGCTTCTTTCTCGAACATTGCTGCATACCACTATCCTCAACACTGATCTGATCTGACATCCCAATCTTGTACTCTGGTCCGCTCCACTCTCAACTGCCTGTATCGGTCTCAATCTTCGAACTCACTCCCGGTTAACTTCTCTACTCTGCTTCTTACTTCCGTCTTCCCCACTTCGCCTCGACCTCCACATTCTTCGGTTTGTGACTTTCTGTCTTTCTTTCTGAGACACTCTTCGAGAATCGGATTACCTGCTTCCGGCTGACTGATTCCAACAACCCCACTGACTCTTCTTCCCAACTCTCGTTGCTAACTTCATACTTCTCGGCTCTTTTTCTGTCGGCTGCTTGATAAGCTGGTACACTTTCCACTGGCAACACCCATCACTGCTTCACGGTCCGGTCCACTTATCTCACGATGTCTTGACACTTCATCTCGCTTTCGGGTTCGGGTTCGGTCTCGGATTCACATCGCGTTGCCATTCCGTCCTACAACCAACACAACCACTCACTGAACAATTAGTTTCATCCCGCTCTATCCCCGATATCACTTTCCCATAGGAATATGGTTACTTAATCACGTACCCGACGGTCACCCGTGATTAAATAACAATACACTATAAGTCCGCTTTCTCGCGAATCGACGGTTGAATCACAGCCGTTCTTAAATCAGCTCAAAACCCGAAATCAAACTAGAATAAAATTAACTCTTTACCTTCTTAACGAAACCGAACAAAAACGATCAATCACTACTCAATTCCGAACACAAAAAGCAACCCAACGGTCTCTAAGACCCAAAACGATCAATCTATCCAAAACCCACGCACGCTAACACTACGCAAACTACCGCACAAACAAATTAATCAATCAATCAAACAATCAATCAAGCAACAGGAAAAGAAAAACAAGCAATCACCACACACAAAATCACGCAATCTAATGATCGGTCGGATGCGTCGTCGGTCTGGGTCCAGGTCATCATGAACGGTCGTCAGTTCCGCTCATCATTTGATTTCACACAGTAGGCTATTTGCTTTCAAAACCATCTCATTCATGCAAATAGTCACTATGCTACTCAAAACGATCAACTGAACACTCTGTATCCACCACATACATAAAACGATATATCCTACACAATAAGGTTTTCTGTACATGGTTATGATCAGAGTCCACTCATAAGACCGTCATCATATCCAAAAACCCATACGACGCCGCTTTACATCCGAAAAGTCAAAGACGACACACAAAGTCGCCTATCCGACGATCTATCTACAATACAAGAATAGAGTTAGTGCCCCCAACTTACCTGGCCTAACTACAACTATCTTATCCTAACGCCTTCAGCAAGACCGAAATGACCAACACTCACTTGGCAAAACGGCTCGCTGAAGTATCCGCTGGCAGGTGCGCCGGGAGAGTGTGGCGAGTGTGTGTCTCGAGATGGTGCTCCGACATGCTGTGGATCGGCTATCGGGCAAAGGTGAACAACGTGACCTGCGCGGCCACATAACTGACAAACTGGAACGGACGCTGGGTGCGGTCCATGATAACACACGGGCGCCTGATGATCATAACCTCCACATAACTAACAAGTCCCCACTGGCTCGAGTCTGGACAACGGAACAACCGGTAACTGCACAATGGCCGGCTGACTGGGCTCGGGATATTTGCGACTGTGTCCCGCTCGGTAATCCTCTGGTACTGGTGCTCGGTATAACTCTCCATCGGGTACACAATCCTGCTCTGGCGGTCGGGCAAGTCATCACTCCATGGTCCTCCTGACCACATAACGGACAACAGTCGGGTCCGGGTACGGGACGGTACGGCTCTCAAAGACGCGGGTCTACTGCTCGGGGACACCAATGCAAATTAACTCATACCCTCCACATCCGTCGCATTTCCTGTACGCCGGTATTGCTGAGACTGACTGGTCCCTGCGGACTCACGACGCTCAACTGTAACTGCTCGTGCACACACACACACATCTCCACTCTACCCAGGACACACTGCTGCACGACTGCAATCACAACTCAAAGATAAGTTAGTACAAATAATACAAAAATGCTACTCCCCATCCCAACCCCGGGTTTAACGGACGCGGCTCGGTTTCCTAATGGATGCTTGTGTGACACATTTGACTCGATAAAACACGGAAAACACTCAAAAATGAAATGTTTCGAAACCCATGCAGAACCATGCTCTGATACCACCTTTCTGTAACGCCCCTTTCCCATTCTCCGCTGACTGTCGAGCTGACCGGTCAACAATCAAACAAGAACATGACCGATCGAACCCGAGCAAGTCGAATGGGAAAAGTTCGCCACAGGACGAAGCCAAAGTTAGTTCGGTTTGAGACAAAGGCTCGCACCAATCTATCCTCGACTCCGCTATCCTCATATCCATAGTACAAGCGGTACCACTTGCACTACTTCGATGAGTTGTGTCGGTTCAGACTTAAACCTCATATCAGGGAAACAATTTCATTTCTGAGTAATCAACATTGAGTACAACGTTTAATAGAATTTTCACAAACAATCGTCAAGTCAAATATACAAAGAAATCAACACACGAAATAACAATAACGCCGAACCGAGAAAACACTCAAAAATCACGAATCAAATCCCGTCACAAGCCATCCCGAAACTACACCGAGAATCTCCCGCGTCCGTCGCTGTTAAACCTGAAAAACACAAAAGAGTATAATGAGCGATCTAAGATCACCCAGTGAATCGGCTCCCCACTAATGGCTTCTAATCTATCTAAGTCTACAAATTCCCGTCCCAAAAACCCAAAATAACAATCAGCAGGAAAAATAGTCGATCACGCACTACCATGTCGTGATAAACCCAAACATCACAATCAGTGCCAGAGATAAAGTGAATTAAGGGAAATCGAAGGCACTGTGGCACATGTCCTCGATTGGACTCGATCTATCTATCGCGCAACGAAAGAAAGAATAAACAACAATGGGCCCTACGAACTCGGTAACTTCCACGGGTTTACATCGTCACCTATATGGTAACTAACCCACGACTCCTAAACGTGTACACAAGGTCACACGAGTAGGACACCGTTCTCTGTCCATCGATACGCGGTGACTCGGACTACCCCTAGATAGCCAGAGTTTCCATGTGATTCGGCCCTAGGACATGACCCCGTATTCTCCGAATCACACACCTACCGGCGTCACCCGATAGGTTAACACCATAACCGGAATCACCATGATCCGGTTAGGTAAAACCCGAGGATCCAATCGGGTCGGAAGTACCGGAACGTAAACAAAACCTAGGCTTGCGGAATCTAACGCACCCTAGCGTCCTAGTGCAGAAATATAAACACGCAGACTCGCTGGGACTCTAGCACAGATCACGCAATCAATATCAATAATAAATCTCCAACCATTCCGCAAGCTACTACGCTACCACCGCTCTGACTAGGTAAGATACCTAGTCAGCACCACTAACTTACCCAGTCCCGTGACCGGAGTAAGTGTCTGCAATAACTGCTCGGCCCAACACCGAGCAATCTAACAAACCTGCACACAAAGCTCACAATAACAGCAATACAATCACACAATCACAATCAATCACACAATCACATAATCACACAATCACACACAAGCAGGTTTATTAGGGTTTCTAAGTCTTTTAATCCGCTACCTTGGGTTAGCAGATTGCTAACCCGTAGACGGCTTACCAACTCACCACATTCCTTATTTAACCCATTCTAGATATCTTTTATTAACTCCTCGATCCGTCGGTTTAGAGTTAGTAAACTTACTAACTCCCCGACGTCTCATTATTAATTAACTTTATTCATTACTCAATCCCGCTATTAAACCTAAACCCCAACCCCGTTATAATATTCTATACGTTTGTTTAGGTTCAACCATATTTTAATGTCTTCTTAATTCCCGTATATAGATTTATTAATTATCGTTCTTAATACATATATAGATGCATATACGGTCCTAAACAACGGTCTATATGAATGCATCACCCAATCGATACTAACAACCTAGCGGCACACAATTGATTTACCATTTAATTCTTTAAACCTAGCGTGCTTATCTGATCCTAACCGGTTTATCATTAACGTCCAATTAATTATTGATTACTAATTAGGTTAAGTAACAGATATGCAATCCTAGCACTACGGTTTATCAATTTATGGTCTATATGAATCTATGAGGTTTGTGAGCCGACTCACAGTGAGATAGGTACGGAAATGGCGGCTCGATGCAGATGTAAATCCCCAGAGACCCGACTCGAACCCCGAACTTCTCCAAATGCACGAACTCGAACCCCGAAGCTTCCCGAACGTCTTGACCGTTGACTGAACAATTCAAACCACGCGTTCGGACCATCTTCTCTCTCCTTCACGCCTCCTTCTCTCTCTCTTCTTTCTCTCTCCTCTTTCTCTCTCTTCCAGTCTTTCTTCTTTCCGCTTCTCTCTCCTACCTTCTTCCTCTCTCTCCTCTTCTTCACGCTTTCCCTCTTCCTCTCTCTCCTCTTCTTCACGCTCTTCTTCTCCCTTTCTCTTCCTCTCTCTTCTTCTCCTTCTTCTCTCCCTCCTCTTCACGCTTCTTCCTCTTCTCCTCTCTTCTCGTTTCCTCCTCTCTCCTCTCCTTCTTCACGCTCTTCTTCCCTCTTTCTCTTCCTCTCTCCTTCACGCTCACCTTCTTCTTCTTCTTCTTCTTCTTCTTCCTCACCTCCTCCTTCTTGTTCTTCTTGTTCTTCTTCTTTTTCTTCTTCTTCTTCTCTACGCTCACCTTCTTCTTCTTCTTCTTCTTCTTCTTCTTCTTCTTCTTCTTCTTCTTCTTCTTCTTCTTCTTCTTCTTCTTCTTCTTCTTCTCTCTTCTTTTTGTTGGTTGTGAATGAAATGAGAGAAGTCTTGAGTCCCTTTTTATAGTGAATCAAGGTTAATGTTGTATTGCCACCTGTCCCCATAGCTCCACGTTTCCAACAACAAAAATGGGAAGAGTTCAATGCTTCATGTTGATTCATTCCCCACGTGTTGCATGAATTCAATGTATCTTCTCTTCTTTGATTCTCTTGAAGCCACGTCAATGTATCTCATATTTCTTTATTCTCTTGCAGCCACGAAATCATGCTCCAAGTGAGCCAAGTTTTTGATTCTCCTTGCTCCACGTTTTTATTCAAGTAGTGTAGATGCATTGAACCTTCTCTCTTTCATAATATCACATGTCTTCTTCCTCCTCTTGCCACATCAAAAGGAAGGCTGGCTATCTGGGGATGAGAAACCTGTCTCTGGTATGTTATTTTAGTCCAAAAATTCCCATCTCAACCGCCCCAAACCAATCAATAACCCTCCTTGCCATTTTTATCGGTTTCGTCAATTGCGGAAATATTGTTTTAGAAAATACCAAACGTTTCCCATAAATCTCCAATCCTCCAAAAACTGATTCTCCTTGCCTTTAGATGAATTTATCAATTTGAATCGCCTCAAACGGACACCCGTAGCTCCGGTTATGAATTTCCGAAGTTTCGTCGGTTTTGTCGGTTTCTATTCCCGATTCACCGTAAAACATCTTTCTGCTCCAATTTCTCCAATTCTGGTCTTGTGAACATTCTTTATATTTAAATAAAAGAATATTCGGCCCGTCTCGGCTTCCGTCTCGAACTTTGGTAAAATTACCATTTTACCCCCGATATTGGTAAAATGACAATTTTACCCCTGTTGACTTTCTGCTGCCCGTTGACCGTATTTTGATACGGGGTATCACAGTAAAGCTGTTCCTGAGGTTGACTGTGATGCTGATGAAAGGCCTCCGGGTGTCAAGGCTGCAAAGGCGGCCAAGAAGAAGAAAAGTGGAAAGGGAGATGCCATGGAACAGTTGCAGAGCATGCTAGAGATCAAAGAGAAAAATAACAAGCAGCAATTGCTTGATCGTCTCCTGGCCAGAAATGAACCACTTTCTGACATTGAAACAACACTGAAAAACAAGTTAATCACTGAAATGATATGAGCTAACTTATGTGTAAGTTTAGTCTAGTTTATGATCTTCCCAATCTTCTGAGTAAGTATGTAGATAGTGTAGTTAGTAATCTGAGCTATGTAGTTTGTGTTGTTGGTGATCTGAACTATCAAATGTCTAAGTATGTGTGTGCATTGAGTAGGTTTTGTGTGACTGATATGGGCTTTTTTTTTTTTGTTTCAGGGGAATGCAAGTCACGGGTGATGATCAAGTGGATGCTAGCTACATCTGACCTCTTTTTTGTTGTGTTTATAAGTCACGGATGCATCTTGGTGTATGTTGCTCTCACGGGTGCAACTTTGTTTTGTAATGTTATGTCACGTGTACTCTAATTGTGTGTTGTATTATGACCCTCTTTTCTATATATTACCTCGGTGTAGTAAGCAACAACGAACACAACTTAGTTTCATCTTCTTAATCTTCTATCTATTTTCTTGTTCAAAAGCTACAAAAATACTTGGCACAATGTATGGTTCTTCATCATACAGTATAGATGATGAGTTAAATGAAGCTATCAAAGAGAGATTTGAGCAACAATTTAAAGATACGTTCAAAGAAACCCTAGAGGGTCAAACAAAAAAGGTAAAGAAACGTGCGTATCTAGAACGAAATCGAGAAGAAGGCCACAACCGTCTATGGAGAGACTATTTTAGTGAAGATCCAACTTACCCACCACGCATATTCCGACGCCGTTTTCGAATGAACAAGGCATTGTTCATTCGTATTGTAGATCGCCTCGCTGCCGAAGTCCCATACTTTCAATCCAGAAGAGACGCTACGGGAAGGGTCGGGCTATCTCCGCTACAAAAATGTACAGCATCAATTCGAATGCTGGCATACGGAACTGCGGGAGACGCGACTGACGAATATCTACGGCTTGGTGAATCGACGGCACTTTTGTGTTTGGAGAATTTTACTAAAGGAATAATACAATTGTTTGGTGGTGAATATCTAAGGAGACCCACACCAGAAGATCTGCAACGTCTGCTCGATATTGGAGAGATACGCGGGTTTCCTGGTATGATAGGAAGCATTGACTGTATGCACTGGGAGTGGAAAAACTGCCCGACCGCTTGGAAAGGCCAATATACACGGGGTTCAGGAAAGCCGACCATCGTATTAGAGGCTGTTGCATCACATGATTTGTGGATATGGCACGCATTTTTTGGACCTCCCGGAACATTAAACGATATTAATGTGCTTGACCGGTCCCCTGTTTTTGATGATATTTTACAAGGCCGAGCTCCAAAAGTTAATTACATGGTCAACGGGCATAAGTATGATATGGCGTACTACCTCACAGACGGTATTTATCCAAAATGGGCAACCTTTATCCAGTCTATACCACTTCCTCAAGGCGATAAAGCAGAGTTATTTGCTAAACGACAAGAAGCCGCCCGGAAAGATGTCGAGCGTGCTTTTGGAGTATTGCAAGCTAGATTTAGAATTGTTAAAAAACCGGCTCTCCTTTGGGACAAGGAAAAAATAGGGAATATAATGAGATCATGCATCGTACTGCACAACATGATAGTAGAAGACGAGCGAGAAGGACACACTCAGTACGATATATCTGAGTTCTTAGAATGCGAGGGAGAATCAAGCAGAAGCTCACATGTTGATTTCTCGTACTCTACAGACATTCCTTCGAATCTCGGTAATATGCTTGGCATTCGGAATTAAGTTCATGATCAACGGATACATCACCGTTTGAAAGCTGATTTAGTCGAGAATATATGGAAAAAATTTGGCCATCTAGTTGGATAATTATTGTATGTTTAAGGTTACAATTAAAATTAATAAAAATTATAATTCAAAATGTTAAAAAAAAAAAGTTTAAGAACCCCATTTACGGGTTCACTAATAGACCCTTAAAAACATCACAGTTTCTTAACTATTCATACCCAACAAAAAATATATTAAAAAAAGTTTAAGAACCCCATTGTCGATATCACTAATGGGGTTGCTCTAACAATGTTAATGATTTAATTTGCTTTCTTTCCTTCAGAAAAAAAAGCTTACGGATGAATAAGTCTATTGGTCAGAAAAATCATATACATGGTTGTTGTTTACTTGTTTGTGCTGCCCGATTATATTTAGGAACTAAAAGACATCTTTAGCCTTAATGAGTTATACAAATTAATAAAACATATCAATGGCATAGCTTGTAATTAAAACAAAAACTAATGGTATTTTCTATTTTTGTATTTCTACTTTAATAGTATAGATTAAAATATTTTGATAAGATAGTCAACTACTATTTTGTAACGTACATAGTTAATTAGTTAGATAAAATAAATTACATGATTTCTTTAAAAGTATACGACTATTTCTCGTGGATAAATTGTTGAGAAAGTAGTTGAATATATTTGACATCCATTCTTAATTATACTCGATGATATATTCAAATACTGGATGTACATAGCCAACTATTTTGTAATTTACATTGAAATATTTTGATAGAATAACCAACTATTATTTTATAATGTACATATAGTTAAATATTTTGACATCCAATCTTTATTATATTTTGATCTATTTATATTTGTCACCGAAAAAACCGTAGAAAAAAAATAAAAGACATGGAAAAAGAAGCTGAAAAAAGAAGAAGGGAGAGATTTTACAGAAATGTAACAATAGTTAACTTTTTTTACAAGTAGATATTTGTAGTTAACTATTGAATACAAGTAGTTAGCTATTTTATAAGGACTATTTTCATGTATAGTTAACTATACTAACGCTCAATCTTAATTATTCTAAGATTTTTTATAATGATAATGGATTAAGAAAAACAAGTTCAATCAAGAAAATTTGAAAAACAGAAATTCAAATATTAATCTTTGTCACAAAGTATGAGAAAAAGTTAAAAGATGAGTTTATGAGAAGATGAAGAAAGAAGGAGAGAGACATTATGAAGAAATTAAAAAACATGAGATAGAGAAGAGAGAGACATGTGAAATCAGAAAGTAAAAACACAGTGTCTAATGCAAATGGAAAAAGGTGTTATTAGGCCAAGAATTAAATATATAAGTGATAAGATGATGGGTAATTGTGAACTTTCCAATAGATAAAAAATAGCTTTTTATTTTTTTTAATTTCAGTGCGAGTATTAGATGTGAGACCTAATTTCCCAACATTTTAATACTAAAAATACTTACATACAATTTCTTTTTTTACCAAAGCTTGTATATAACTTTGATTTATCGTTTCCAAACTTTTTATGATCTGAGCATTGAGGGTTTTAGAACAATACAAGAAAACGGCTAGATAGCTACGGATTATTTATAGATTTTCCGTCGCTATTTTTTCGAGCTACAAACTAGCTATGACTGGAAAAAATCATTATTCGTAGCTATTTCGTAGTTATTCTTAACAAAATAGCTACAAATAGTTACAACACATTCGTGTAAACACAAAGCTACGAAATAAAATGTGAAAATATAGTCATAACAAAAAACGCTTATGATGTGAACCAAACATCATTGGCGAAGAGTCGGAGAGCGACGGTGAGTGACGGTGGTTGAAGGAAGAGAAATGGACTCGTTGATGTTGTTCCGATCGCAACTTCTCCATAACCATGGCGTTGATCAAGAAGAAAACACCATCGTCATTACTTCTTTGAAAGGGGGGGGGGAGTTTTAACCAATCAGATGTTATCATGAGTATAAGAACACCACATGAGATTAATCTAAACGAATTTTAAATCACGGCTGAGTAAACACGATCGCAACCGTAAATCATAAACTAAATCATGGCCGAGTAAACACGATCGCAACCGTAAATCATAAACTTTCAGGAATTAAAGTATATATATATAATTGATGAAAACAAAAGAGAAAATGACAGTGGCCGACGCCGGAAAAGCCGACGCCAGCCAGAAAATGATGAAAATGAAGAGTTGTGTTGATTGTTGTTATCGTACACACAATAACACAGAAAAAGCAAGCATTTAAATTCTTTCAATGCACAATTTTCACAAAAAAAGAATCTCTAAATGATGTTGTTTTGTGCATTTGTCTTCTTTAACTATTCCAAAATATTTTATTTTTTCTTCAAAAGTGTTGATAGGAATTGAAATTCCAAAACTTTTTTATTCCATTATATCAGTTCCAAAACTTTTTTATTCGATTTAGAAAAATCAAAGATACACTTATTTCTCATTTCAAAATGCACTAGTTGATCATTTATGGAAAAATATTCAAATGGGAATGACTGAATTAAAATCTAATTTGTTTTATTATTTTTATATAGTGTATTGTATTTTTTCTTTTTATTATAATAGTTAAATTTAAATTTGTAAAAGTTTAATCCAGTCATTAAAGACTATAATCATATTTTAATAACTTTGTAAAAGTTTAAATTTATGAAGTTTTGAAAAAGACCAATTTGTAAATTTTGAATAAAATGTGTATAATTTGTAATTAATATAAAATATAACATATAAAAAATAATAAATTTAAAATATTTTATTTGAAATGGAATATGAAATAATACATTGGAGAGAAATATAATTACATTTTGTAATATTTTTCTATTGGGATGAAAAATACAATCATACATTGGAGATTTTTTTTTTTTTGCCAACCAAATGCTATATTAATTGAAATCGTTGTGTACAATGGTAGTTAGGAAAGAGGGACAACAATGATATAACATATAAAAATTGTGCATGAAGACTGCCTTGTGGGCTAAGGCATCAGCTGCCCTATTTCCATCTCTTCCACGGTGTAGTAATCGTGCGTATTCAAAACGATTGAGCCATTCCTTGATTGTAGTTACATAGTGTTTCAACTTCAAATTGGGAATGTCACCATTGATCATTCTAACCAAAGCTTGGCAATCCCCTTCAAAAACTACTCTTGTATACCCGAACGACCAGCACGTTTGTAGAGCCCATATTAAAGCTGTGCATTCGGCTTCGATCGGAGTATGTCGTCCTTGATATTTACCACATCCCGCTGATATAAAGGTTCCCTGATTATTCCTAACAATCCAACCTAGGCCAGCCATTGGTGTTTCCGAAGAATGGGTGGCGTCAAAATTACATTTTAATATGCCTTGAAGCGGCGGTGACCAAGATTGATGATGGGCGCGTGTTGCTGCAGTCGTGGCTGATGAACCAGGCACAGTGTTAGTACAATATAACCATTCTGTAACATCGTCATCCACCTTACTGTTTAATTCCTCAGCTGTGATTAGCTTATTAGTGAAGATTAATGTATTACGAGCCTTTCAAAGTCTCCATAAAGTCCATATGAGATTAATGTCCAGCAAGTTTGTGCGATCATCATTCGGAAGAATGTGGGATGACCCTGCCAATCTCCAGACGGATATCACATAAGGACATTCGAAAAACAAATGTGTAGTTGTTTCTGAAGTTGATGCACATCGTGGACAAGTGTCGTCAGAAACAATATGTCGTCGTTTCAAATTTGCACGGACCGGTAGTGCTTGGGATGTCAGACGCCAAAGAAAGTGTCTTAGCTTCGGTGCAATCGGGGCATTCCAAATAAGCTTATTTAGAGTTGTGTTGTCATGCAGTTTTGGGAGATCCTCATGTTCGGAAGTTGCATTGGTTGTGGAGAAAACATATCCAGACTTCACTGTATAAACTCCATCCGTTGTATAGGGCCAGACAATAGAATCCTTCACTGGTGTTGGGGAGAGAAAAATCTTTGTTATAATCTGATGGTCTTGTACTTCCACCAATCATACATTGGAGATTATATTAGGTTTTGATGCCTCTTTTTCTGAATTTTCGTTAGTTTTATTAAACCAAAAAGGAAAAAAAAACAAAATCAGTGAAAAAGCAAGGGAACACAATATCTTGCCGTTATCACCATAGAGAGTTGACATGTAAACCGTTTTATAATATAAAAACAACACGCGTTGTTGCTTTGACGAACGGAAAGAAAAATGGCGCTTCGTCTTCTTCGCCTCTGCAATTGAAGCCCCGGGAAAGAAGAAAGAGAATTGAAAACTTAAAATTTAAAATTGGATATGGAATATTAAAGTGTTACAAACCTAATTGAGTTTTCCTATATAATACAAATATCGAGACAAGGGAATCGACAAGCTACAGAGTCCGGATTTCTCTGAAAAACCCTAACATTGCAACGATGGCACTGTTGCAGTGGAAGAAGGAAGTGATTCTCGATGCGATATTCATCGAGATTGAGGAAGGAGTCGTTGAGGAGAAGAATCTGGAGCGTTTGGAGAAACTAGTTGATATTCTACACGAAGAAGGTTCTAGGGTTCCCCAATCAGTGAAGGAAGCCTACTGTAAAGTTGCTGTGGAGTGCACAGCGAGGTGTCTCCATAGTAAGAGAGACGCAAAAGAAGCTTATACTGAGGCAATCAGATCGATATGGATCGGTAGGATGATCCCTTTATGCGATGAGGTTAGTTGTTTGATTACATCTGACCTCTTGAATGGCTGTCACAAATTATGGACGGCCCACAATGACACAAAGGCTTGTGAGACTCTGATGGATGAGAATACGAGAGACAAAGCTTTGGCTTCTTTGAGGAAGGTTGTCTTAGATTTGCATCCCAACCTTGATCTTAATTTTGCCCATAATGATAGAAATGAGTATATGGATGAATCTAGCGAAGATCATACAGGGGAGACTGAGCCAATGGTTGACGAGGACCAAGGTCTACACTTTCTGAACCTTGTTTCTCTCAGCTTTATTGTCTTCGTTAAAGGTTTTGACAACCTTTGTTATAGGGAGCCTCACGGATACTGAAAAGGAAAGACCTTCTGGTCATACAGAAGCTGAATCTTCACCCCGTCCAATCAAGACCATTTCCTCTGCAGTTGTTGCCAGAGTTTCTAAAATTGACCTGATGAATGTCCTAGAAAAAGGAGGACATTCAAACTTAAACATTACTTCCATTACAGAACAAGAACATGATGTTGCTAATCCTTGTGCAACAAACAAGCCTAGCTTGATGGAGCGAAGAGCCACAGCACAGACTTACGAGGTAAGTTTATTGTTACATCAGTTCATCTATGATATTGTCTTAGGTCTTCCTGTGTTTCAATAGCTAGTGTAATGGAATACCCAAGTCACATATATTCACTAATTTTATATCCACTATCCTCATTCATTCATTCATATTTTTTCCTTTTTATTTCACTTTGGCTGACCAGCTTTCTGCACTCGGGGGATAACTTTGTATTGAGGTTTATCTTGTTTGAATTGATATCTTTGCATGTCTGTTTTAGGAGCTATGATGGAGTTAACGTGGGACTTGTTTTGTTCAGTCGAGTTTGTTTTTCACTTCTTATTTGTTGTTTGATTAGTGGAAAAACTCCATTGATGGAACAACCGACGGTGCTGGTGAACAGAATGATAAATCAAGACGTATTTCAAGAAGTGTCGTGTCTCCCTTGAAAAGACACCAAGGTGGTAGGACGACAGTTCCTTGGAGTAATGCAGAAACGCTGGCCGTACTGAAAGGCTATGAAAAGTACTTGAAACCTGAAAATTTTCTTAGATGTTAGATGAACACCTTGATGCTTTTACTATTGATTTGATGTACACTTTTGTGACTCAGGTTTGGTTCAAACTGGAAGCAGATCAAAGATGAGTTTCCGATTCTAGTACGCAGAACTAATGTACGCTGCTCCACTTATCTTTCTGCTCTTTATCCATTTCTCTTAGAGTTAGTTTCATCATGTTTCTAATAGTAGACACATTGTCTCGCAGTGTGATATTAAAGATAAATTTCGAGTTGAGATTAGGAGTCAAGAGCGCCATCCATGAGTAAGTGAGTTATCATCGTCTCACTGGTGACCTATATAAGAGAAAAATATGGAAGCAGTGCTTAATTAGAATCTTCTCAAATTCAAATAGCATTTTTCTACATAGCCCCGTCACTCAAATTCTTTTTGTTCTTTGCTTATAGGAACTGGAGAAGACATCAGACTTTTTTGCTTAGACGATAAACAAATGCTGAACAAAGATTTGTTTTTGGCATCTATGGAATGTTAAAAAAAAAATATTCGGGGTTAACATTTCACCTTTTGTCTTTAAAACCCGTAGTAGTTTGTTCATGTTATGGTGACAATATCTAGTGAAGTAAGCAATCTAGAAGCAGTTCATTTTCGGTTTTTATTGGCTTAGCTAAACCTGATAAACATCATTCATACCTGGAACAAGCAGTGGCACCAATGCAAAAGACATAGTATTAGCCTATGCATATATCTTGGGTCCAAATTGAGTTTGGTGTTCCATTAAATATTTTGTTGTATAAATGGTAGAGAGTTAGGAAATGGGCATTAGGGAAACAACACCAAAACAGTGGTCCTCATCTTCCTTTTCTTTTTCTTCTTCATCACAACAAGACCTTTAGGTTTTGAAACTTTCTATCTGCTTTTCCTCTTTAATCATATCCCTTCCTAGCGACTGCCTCTTCTTCAGATTCTATTTCGGTTCCATATTCGCGTTTCCTGCTTCATTTATCATTAGGACTGGAACCCATTCGCCATTGCTACTCCGTACTTGATGGCTTTCTGACTTGTCCATTTTTTTTTTGTTCTAGGGGCTATTATGACTTGCTAGTTTCTTTATAGTTTGAAAGCTTTTTTCATAGTGGCTAAATTCAATCAATCCTAGTCTAGTCCAAGGTTTATTCACTACAATTATTGTTTTCCTTTGTATTTTTTATAGTTTTTAAGAAATCGTTTGCATGTTAGAGGTTAATTGGTCAGAAACTTCAACGTTAAAGCCTCTAATCATCCATAAACGACACGATAGTGATTGACAAACAAATATTATTATATCTTTTTCTATATTTAAGTAGAATTGTAAAACTCTATGATTTATAATTTTATGTTGTTTCAAAAAATACTACAAATTGATTTCTTACTTTTCCTAAAAAAATTGCAAATGTGAGTTTAGAAAACAACACCAGTAATTGTGCAATAAAAAAACTAGAGATGAATTTTCATATAAAAAAAAAAATTTGAAAAAAAAAAGAGTAACAAGCTGTTAAATTGTATGCAAATTTTATGCTTTGGTCGAGACTAGTAAGATTAGGATTTGTTGCTGATTTTGTCAAAATGCACAATTATTGAATAAATGTGTTTTATTATGCTAACAAAACACATCACAATCATAAAGAAAGCCAATGATCCATCTATCTTAATTACACTATACAAATAAACACATAAACTTGGTCTTGCAACTCCACACAGTAATACCAAAGTAGATTTTGCAAGAATTGCCGTTAAGAAAGATGTAAGCAAGTAAATCGAGGAGATAATCCAGCAAATTGATCGCAAGTATATTGTGTTTCCTTTCTTTTACGGTCTGTAAAAATTGTTAAAAGATAATAAATCTATAGGGATGTAAAATAACAAAAGGCTTAAACCGAAAGCCGCCAGACTTTTGGGATGTGATGGTACGATGTCTTGCATTACATGATGCAATCACAATCTCAACACTCAGCACAACAAAGAAAAGATGAGCTGATCAATTCATGTGCAGCCGATGAAGAATGGGGAACACCACCAAATGCACAAGACTGGGGAACACCACCAAATGTCCAACAATGGGGAACACCACCAAGGGCGCAACAATGGGGAACACCACCAAGAGCGCAACAATGGAGAACATCACCAAATGCCCAACAATGGGGAATGACACCAAATGTTCAACAGTGGGGAACACCACCAAATGCTTCACAATGGGGACTTTCACCTGGGACGCCAGGCACAAAATTTTGAACAAGGCGGCCCATCGAGATCGACTCCAACTAATGTTCAACATGGATTTTCAGTTGGAAGTCAAGAACAAAGTGCTAGGAACACTCAACAAGAAAACTCAGATGAGGTCGTAGGGGGGGGGGGGGGGGGGGCTTCACCAAACGTTCAACAAACTTCGGCACGCGGTCTCGATTTTACAAATTATTTTGAAGTTGGCCAGATTTCACATACACATAGACCTGGAGGTTTATTCAATATATGGGGAACTCCACAAGGGACATCAACAAATTTAAATGAAGAATATCAAGCCCAGTTAGAAGACGAAAATTAGTTTTTAATAATAGTTGAAAAATTATTCTATTCCAAGTAATAAATTAATTTTTATTTTGAATAATTTATTCCAGTATGTTAATTTAATTGTTTAAGTAAATTTTACATTTGCTTATGATGTGTTTTATCTTTATTTTAAAATTGTAGGCTTTTCGTATATGTCAACTGAGATCACAAAACATCAACAACTTAAGCTACGAAGAGAGGATTGAATAATGGAATTTAGAAAATGAACAGTTTGTGGAGTTAATAATTAATCCAACATTGAGTTACTACCATCGATATTTTGAAAGAGGACCAATTCAAACAGATGGAGGTTTGGGATGGAGGAATATTTGGCGTCGATTACAAGAAGATGATGCTGCTTGTCTTCAATTACTACGAATGTCAATGCCATGCTTCACAACGTTGTGTGATACACTACAAACAAATTATGGTCTACATCCAACATTAAATGTAAGCATTGAAGAAAGTGTTGCCATGTTTCTACAGATATGTGGGCACAATGAAGTTCAGAGAGATGTTGGTTTGAGATTTGACAGAAATCAGGAGACTGTTCAGAGAAAATTTATTGAAGTTCTTATGGCGACTGAACTATTGGCATGTGACTATATTAGAACTCCAAAAAGACAAGAGCTATACCGCATTCCTGAAAGACTTCAAGCAGATCGAACATATTATCCGTTTTTTAGTGGATTCGTTGGAGCTATGGATGGGACTCATGTATGCGTAAAAGTGAAGCCTGAGTTACAAGGGATGTATTGGAATCGGCACGGTTAGGCATCATTTAACATCATGACAATATGTGTTTTGAATATGTTATTCACATATATATGGAATGGAGCTCCAGGATCATGTCACGATACAGCTGTTCTGGCAATGGCACAACAAAACGATTCTGAGTTTCCTTTGCCTCCACCGGAGAAGTATTATCTTGTTGATTCTGGCTATCCAAACAAGCAAGGTTTTTTTATCTCCTTATAGATCATCCCGAAATGGAGTTGTAAGATATTATATGTCCCAATTCAACTGTGGTCCTGCTCCTAGGAATAAACATGAGCTATTTAATCGATATCATGCGTCGTTGCGTTCTGTAATTGAGAGAACCTTTGGAGTTTGGAAGAAAAAGTGGAGGATTCTTTCCGATTTTCCAAGAAATAAAATGGACATACAAAAGAGAGTCGTAATGGCTACAATGGGATTACACAATTTTATAAGAATCTCAAACTTCTCTGATGCAGATTTTGTAAATGTAATGCCAGAGATGGGGATGAACAACAGAGATTCTGATTTCGGTGACATGGAAGCAGTCGATGTAGGAGATGGAGAACAAATGACGCAAATAAGAGACAATATTGCAAATATGTTATGGGAAAATCAAAGTACTCGGTAGTACTTTTCTATTGTATTCAGTTTTTTTTTTTATGTTTTATTTGATATATATGTATGCTAGTAATATTATTGAACATTGTATATATTTGAATTTTTAAAAATAGAAATAAAAAGTTTTAATATTTATAATTAATTTTCTAGATATTATTTTATTAAAAATAATTTTGAATTTTTAATTATACTAATATTATTAAGAAATTATTTATTATATAACTACAGTATGCATTCCGCACCGCTTATTGTTTTTACCAATCAAACGTTTATTCCGCACCACAATACATTTTTTCACCAATCAAACATTATTCCGCACCGCTTATTCTATAAAAATCGCATTTATCCCGCAAACCGCTTGTACCGCAGTTGAACCGCACCGCACTCTAAAACCGCTTTTCCCGCACAACTAAAACCGCGGTCACCATTCGGAACCTAAAATACTGAAGTATCGAACCGTCTGACACAAGTAACGTAGACTATAATGGTTTATCGTCGGGAGTTTCTGTATAATATTAAGATATTTGGAACCTAATCACAAATTAATATTAAAATTCAGATCTTATATTATATTGACTCCAAAGGCGGTTTATGCAACACGATTAATTGTTACACAATTGGGTATTAGTTAAGGCCAGAGTGAGGAGCATGTGTTTATTCCAAGGATGTTCGTTATTCTGGTAGATGCACGCTTTCCTTTCTTTTTCTTTTTCAAAGGTTTTTCACTAATTTAAAATTTTTACATTACAAACTTAAGCATAATTTAAGCAAAAATTTAAAATTGGATAGTAGGAGCAAGAAGTAGAAGAAGGAAAGAAAGGAATAAGAAGAGGTGATGAAGCAAAACTCCTGGCAAAGAGGAGGGAGCTAATAGTCTAGCCAAATGAAAAGCAGATCCTCACCTAAGTGTCTGCCCAAGCCTTTTAACGCTGAAGCCTTGTTCTTGACAACCAGAAGGACTTTCCGGAGAATGATATTCGGTGGAAAAGTTAGAATTCTATGTACTCTGTTATTGTGTTTCTTCCAAATTTCATAGATGCAGGCTTGCCAATCTTGAAGAAGAGCAATTGATCGAGTAGAGGAAGTCGTAGCCAAGGGTAGCCAAACCATAATTTGATCCCAAGAAAACGGAGCATTTTGCAGCTGCAGACGACTGAGCCGACCATTCCACACCGATCTGGAGAAAGTGCAATCAAAGAATAGGTGATCCCTATCCTCTTGAGCTTGCCCACAGAGCAAACGGACGCACTCCACGTCCAGCCCCCAGGAAGCTAGTCGAGAAAGTGTAGGGTTGCGGTCAAGAATAAACAGCCATGTATTTGTTGCATGCTTTGGCGCCAATGCTTTATGCCAAACCAACAAGTGCCAAGAAACCTCAACAGCAGAGTCTCGAATCTCATTCCAATTGTCCTTAGAGTAGAACCCTCTAGTAATTTTATCTTTGACAATCTATTCCCAACGGTCGGGTAGGTTTGAAAGATGTAAAGAAGTCATGAATACAAGTACCTGCAACTGTTTGTCTGATCGTGCTGAGCTGAAGCTCTTGCCCGTGTTAACAACAACGTCCTTGACAAGCGCAATTTTTGGTACCCCAATTTGAGAAAGTCCGTTTGGACCCAGGAAATGGAGTGGACCGAATGGCGATCATGGATCCCACCAGAAAAAGGATTCCTCCCCACTTTCAATTGAAACCCGCAGAAACTTCAAAGCCAAATGTCTAAGTTTCAGAAGTTGTCTAAAAATCCAGGAGAAAGAAGCATTACTTGCGTTAAGGGCCCATAAGGAAGAACGAGAGAAGTATCTATCTCTCACCCACGTCACCCAAATCGAACCTGATCTAAAAAAAAATCATCCAAACTAACTTTAACCCGCAAGTAACATTCCAGCTTGACATTGATCTTAAGCCCAACCCTCCCTCTTTCTTTGGGAGAGTTAATTTCGACCAAGCCACCTTTGAGCATGTTGAGACTCCTTCTTCCCATGCCATAAGAAGGAACTGAAAATCGTATTAAATTTCTTTATAACTTGTTTTGGCAGGAAAAAGGCTAAAGTCCAGAAGGATATTAATCCCGTGATCACCATTTGAAGTAGGCATAGTCTACCTGCCAGGCTGAGCCGCCTATTCATCCAACCATTCACCTTTGTCCTGATTTTCTGAATTAGAGAGTCACAGTCTTTAATGGACAACTTTCGAGAGCATATCGGTAGCCCTAAGTAACGGATCAGAACGGAACTCGGAACCAAAGAAAACCTATTCCTCAACTGATCCAAAACTTCCACCTGCACTCCCGAGGAAAACATAGAGGTTTTAGGCACATTCATTGTCAGACCAGATAGTTTCTCAAACTGAGAAAGAACTGAGAATACACTCGCCAATGATAAGAAAGTTCCTTCGGTGAAGATCAGCAAATCATCTGCGAACGATAAATGAGCCAAGTTTGTAGCTTCACACCACGGGTGGAGATTGAAGATACCATCCCTAGCTGCCTTGTTCAACATAAGCGACCAGACATTCATCACCAAGACGAAAATAATGGGAGATAATGGGTCTCCCTGTCGCAAACCTGAGCGCCCTTTGATGTAACCATATGATCGTACATTAATCGAAAGCCTGAAAGATGGAGAGCAGATGCAGGCGCAGATCCACCCAATAAACTCAGATTCAATTCCATAAGCCAGTAAAGTAGAAAGAATAAAATCCCATCGCATTGAGTCAAAGGCCTTGGCAATGTCAATCTTCAAGGTGATTCTCGGTGTTAGCGAGTCCTTGGGATAACCTTGAACGATTTATGAGGCTAATAAAACATTCTCTAGCAGCAGACGGTCTTTGACAAAAACAGTTTGATTGGGAACATTCTCTAGCAGCAGACTGTCTTTGACAAAAACATTCTCTAGCAGCAGACGGTCTTCTGAAACCCGCATCTCGATTCCACTATAGTTGTCCTTGCACAGTCTTTTCATCGGTTTCTTCAGACATTTCAGTTTAAAGCATAATTCACCCAAGTTAACCGAAACTGTACTTGAACTCTCCCACGCCTCGTTAACATTTGACAGGAAGTTCGGGGGAGAGGACAAGAAGGTAAAGAATTTTAAAGCTCGAGTCCCAAATTCAGGTTGCACAGTCTTTAATCTGATGAAGCACGTTGTGTGGTCAGAGATCTCTGGAGGTTAAAAAGTGCAGTGAGCCGTCGGGAAAAGAGCAATCCAGTGAGCGTTTACCAGACATCGGTCAAAAATTTTGGCGATCGGATCCGAAGGCCTATTATTAAACCATGTGAATTGCGGTCCTTGAGGTGGTAAATCGAACATGGCTAGATCTCACAGGCATTCCCCAAATCTCCTCATAGCGTTATTTGATGATATAATCAAGGGATTAGACGATTCCATAGGGTTCGCGATTTCAATAAAATCGCCGTTTATGATCCATGGTCTGTCGGACAGATCCAAACAAGCCAAAGTATCCCGCAAAGAAATCCAAAGCTTGTTCCTCTCCTCCTGAACATTAGAGGGATATACTGCCGTGTAAAAAAAGAGAACCCATCTTCAAGTGTAACTTCGCAGGTTATGGACTGATCGTCCTCAAAAAGAAGAGCGACGGAAATGGACGCCTATATATGATCCAAACCTTCCCCGACTCTGAAAACTGGTAATTAGATAGGAGATACCATTCCGATCCTAAAGCCGACAAAATAGAATCTTTATTTACTTCTCTAACGTGCGTCTCAAGAAGGGCTCCAAACGTAATTGACTTACTATTGATCCAATTCACGAGTGGGCGATGCTTCGAAGGTTCATTAAGTTCTCGCACATTCCAAAAAAATGTATCACACATGGATAGATTTGATTATTGGTGACGCTCCCCTGAGACTAGGGGAAGGTCATCATCGTAAGATGAAGAAAATTCACTTCCAGTCTTCCTTTTCTTTTTCTTCTGCTTGGAAGGGCTGACCGGAAATGTTGAAAACCGAGAGCTGGAGGTAGTACCAATGACGGCTAATTGGCATAGACCTTTATCAGGTACATCTCCATCCCAAGTCAGAGCTTCAAAAGCATTTGTGACCGCGAGAGGCTTCTTAGCATCGTATTGTGGCACAGTATATTTCTTACCAGATGATATGTGTTTTACCATCTGAAAATCAGTACCTGCAACGACCACCTACGAAATTCTAGGATTTTCAAGATCAACGATAGCCCCGGATTGCCTATCTTCCTGAGAAGTAACATTATGTGGGACATCATGCTCATCCCTGGTAGCTGGAGAAACCATCGCTATTTGAACCAACGGTACCAACACCCGCTTTCCTAGAATGACGGCATCAACTGGCTGTTGGAGTGGTAACGCAATACCCTTCCTCTTCATCTTATTTAGGTCAGTATTAACAGAAGTATCACCCCTCAGAGTCTCTGTACCCTTCTGAGTCCAAACTTTTGCCTGTATTTTGGAAGAAGTACAAAATTTCTTCTGCCTTCCGTTTTGTTTCAAAGAAGTCTGAACATTTTCCTCCTCAACTGTTAGCCCCGAGGAAGAGGCTTTCGCAGGAGCCTCCTTTTGCTTGGAAGAAGACGAACATAAAGCCTCTTTATGACCATATTCCTTGCAGATGTGGCGGAACGGTGGCAGCCAAGGGTAAGAGATATACAGCACTACCACTTCGCCATCTTCTATTTTCACTTCCATAGATTTAGGATGCTCTTTTGTTAAATCAACAATGACTTTGATATCCGTTGAATTGATGCTTGAGAAGGGTTTGTCGTCAACCACTACACCAAGAGTTTTGTCTATGAAACTGAGCCCTTCATTGGTGACTAAATCAAAAGATATGTTGGAGATCGATGCCCACATAGGAGCTTTAACCAGAGACGGAGGACCGAAGCTGTAAGAAGCCTTCCATTTAGTAACAAAGAAAGGTGAACCTCCTACCCGCCAAAGCTCGTGTTCAAGGACGTTCCTGCGCAGAGCTGATGAGGGTATGTGGAAGAGGAAAGCATTTTATGAAAGATTATGAACAGTGACCCTTCGATCTTTTTCCCAAAGGAAGTTTAAAACTCCCCAAATTTTACTGTAAGAGGGATCTCTCCCGTAGAAGATGCCCACAATATAATCCTCCTGAATATTGTCACCTTTTCGAAAACAACATTTGGGACCTTAACTCTTGGGACGCCCTCTGGCGAAATTGTAATAGGAACATTTGACTCATGGATTTTGCATTTCGATTGAAGTCTGGTTGCCCAACTGAACTCATCTTTAGCCGGTTCTGTGCTAGAAGGCGACAACCGTGGAGGTAAAGATTGAGATTTTCTATTGACCTTTTTGGGATTTGAGATGAAGCCTTTAGCGGATGAACATGAGCAGAAACTGAGCTTACCCCATCCAGAAGAGTAGATGGAGGAGTTAGACCAAGAATTATAGGAAATTGTTTAGTTGATCCTGATGTAATTCACAGATTCATATCAACCTAAACATACAGATCTAGGTTCTCTTGATTAGAAACATTAGATGATCTCACCTTTTACCTGTTTGTTGCAGCGGAAGGAATAGAACAGGTCAGAGATCAGAGAGATACACCGAGGGATGAATCCTCCAAAGGTTCACACACGCGATCACAGAAAACGGCTGCTAGACCGAGCTGATGGGAGGCGCAGAGAGGAGAGGAAAATCGCGGCCAGGGTTAGGGTTTTTTAGAGGAAAGATTTGGCTTTTAGTTTATAAAAGCCTTCTCTTTCCCTTTTGGGCTTTTGGGCCCAAAATACCAATCTGATTAAATCCCATTTAATCAGACCCATTAATCTTTCTCTCTCAGTACGACAAATGCCTAGCACTTTTACCGTACTTCTGCTAAGCCGTTCCAACACATTTTCCTGTTAGCTTAGGCGTGTGACCCATATGGGATCATATAATAAAGGCAATAAGTCCAAGACTTATAGATCATGAGCGGACTCTAGCAAGCCATCATGATCCCCAGTATTATATGACTTATGTCTGATCTTTGACATACTCTTACTTTCTAGAGACAGTACCGAGATTACTGGACACAATTCCAACAATCTCCCACTTGTACTGGAATCTCTGTATTCATAATCCTTTTGTCTCAATATCTCGATTAGTCATAAGGCAAGATTGGTGTCATCCTTATAAAGCCTAATCTTGTTCATCGGACTCTGATTTGATACTGACAATCCAAACGACTCGGGAAAGTCCGTTTGAGCATGGCCATGCGTTTTCCAGTATTCAAATCTCCGATTGGCCTAGAGATATTCACTCCATTTATATTGGAGGGACAAATCCCATCTTGTTCCATCACTGTAAACTATTCATTTCATGATGTACCCAAACAAGGTCCTTATAGCTATCGCAGAACGATAGCGTTAGACAATGATCAAAGTACACCAGTCCATGTGCAGTCACATGCATGTGAACTCAGGTCTAAGGACTATACTCTATAGTCGTAGTAAGAATCTCTTATGACACAGATATAAATATCCTGAAGAGTTCTTATAAGCGGGTCTTGTCCGGTCGTATGTTCCCCAACATACACCTATGTACTGACTTTGATGCCGCGCATATATGACACACTGAGACTTTGTCATAAGTCACGTACCAATCCAGTCTCACACGGTTGTTGGTGTTCCAATTTCAACAACCTTCGACTAGGGACAGGATGATATAAAACATTTATCAAATATAGGGTCTCATGATCAAGCTAAATGACTTCGATGACTCAAGATCAAGTCATTTACTTCGATGACCTATAAAATGGTTTATATCACTTTGGAACGATTATTTCATCACAGTTAAAATAATCTTGAAATAATAATTTCATTAAACATCTTAAATGTTATTTCAAGAACATATCCAATAACTAAATAAAGCCCTTTAATAACTCCCACTGAAATTAAGACTACATCTTAATTTCACTTATCCTACAGCAACAGTCCGCGACTCGTGCTTAGGCCTAAGGAGTGGCTTCTTTAATAGATTAGCAACGTTCTCATTCGTTGAAACTTGCTGATCTACTTAACATCTCTGTCATTTATCTTACGGAATAGGTTATACCTATCCTCAAGGTGTTTGGACCTCTGATGTGCAGCTAGTCTCATCTATGCTGGGAATCACATCAAGTTCAGTGACGAACTCTTCTTTCCAAACAACCTCTTTCGCCACTTCCCAAGCTGCGAAATGTTCAGCTTAAGTCATTTAGTCAGCAACAGTGCCTTGCACCGCCAGATAGACACAAGATATAACCGGACTGTGATCGGAAATCATCTTTGTCTATTGGAAACTTGCCTTTCAAACTCTACCGACTCGTAGCACCTCACTTTCTCCGTAACTCTAGAATTTATCCTTAGTATTCCTAAAATACTTTAGGATATTCTTTACGGCAATCCAGTGATTCTTTGCTGGATTTGACTGGTCTTTACTTGTCTTGTTTAACATTAAAGCAACATCAAACAAGTACGTTTCATGGCATACATGATAGATCCAATTGCCGACGCATATGGAATCTCATCCATGCATTTTAGCTCAGCAGTTATCGTAGGATACTGTATCTTGCTTAACTTAATGCCATGTGACATTGGCATAAAACCCTTCTTGGATTGCTCAAAACGTGTAGGACTTTGTCAATTTAAGAATCCTGACTTTATCCTACCAGCTCTTTTGGATCTCTATCTCTGGATCCAAAATCCAAGAACTACGTGGCTTTACCCATGTCATTCATTAAACCAACTCCCAAGCTAGTCCTTTACCGACTACAGCGTTGGGACGTTAGAGCACCTCCATTGGAGGTTCTAATGGAGGGGGGTTCTTAAAAAATATTAGTATAATAATATAAAGGTAGAGAGGGAGAGAGAGAGGGGTTCTTAATTGGGAGGTTTTTAGAACCCGGGTTCGCCACGTGGCGCAACCCGGTTGGCTGCTTTTTTTTTTTTTTTTTTTTTGATTTTTTTTTCCGCCAGTTACAAAAAAAAAAAAAAAAACATTAAAAAATTCTCTAAGAACCCCAAAGGGGGTTCAACCGATGTGCTTGCTCTTATATCCAAGAATCAGTATGTCATCGACATACACTATGAGAAATGCAATATCGCTCCCACTAATCTATTAGTAAACACACAGTTCCGCTTCGTTCCTGTTCAACAGAACGAAGATTCCAACTCCGATATGTTTGCTTCCATCCATGAATGGATCGATGAAGCCAACTTACACAAAATGTAATTCTTCGGAGTCTGGGCTCACTTTCGCTTCCTAGGATTTCGCAGATTTGTCGCTTTCAATGATCATCAGATCATGCGAACATTCAATGATCATCAGGCTGAACTAATGACGAGAATTCACTCTCGGATTAGTGACTGATTCTTTCACATCTGCGAACTTCAGGCTCCACAGGTGTAGATTCTACAGAAGTCTGTAAATCCTTCCGCTGCTCTCCCTCAATAGGTTAAGCAGCCTCCTGTATTTCTCGAATTTCTTCGAGTTGTACTTTTACTCCCACTGTTCTTCTTGGAAAGTAATTTCCTTCTTAGAAAACAGAATGGTCGTAAAAGTACCGAGCCTTGGTTTCCCTGAGAAAACTTCGAGTTATACTTTTACTCCCACTGTTCTTCTTGGAAAATAACTTCCCTTCTTAGAAAACAGATTGGACGTAAAAGTAACAAGCCTTAGTTTCTCTAGGACAACCAGCGAAGTAGCACAACTACAAATACTCAGTAAAGACAAATTTGGATCGATTCCAATCCACATTAACGTGGTGTCTTTCAACTGATATTTGTGGAACTATTTCAGCGTAAACTTAGATATTTTAGAGCGTTATTCTTAAATAATATCATGGAAGATTCGTGTGACTCATCTTCAATCATTTCTAATAAGATCTGATTCTTTCTCACAGAAACACCTTCAGGTTTTCAGGAGAAATGAGCTGTGAAACGATTTCACACTCATTAAGATGATCACACAATCAATGACTTAAGTATTCTCACTCGTGATTTAATCCAGAGTCTTAATACTTTTGTCATTCAGATCCTATACTTCATTCTGGAACTCTTTCGACCATGTCAAAGAATTCCGACTTGTGTCTCATCAAATGAACACAGTCACACTCACTGAAGTAATCAGTAGAGACAATGAAGTACAGGAAATTTTCTCTGGCATTACTGCTCATTGGGCCACATACATCAGTATGTTCTAGGTCCAATAAGCCTTTGGGCCTTTCTCTAGCTCGGCTAAGATAGGCCCTTTTTCCTTTTGGTCCACTAAACAGAATTCAAGTCTCATAAGATATTTTATCAAATGAGCCCAACAGTCTATAACTATGGGATTTCTGAATCCGTCTTACTCTATGTGACCAAGACTTTTGTACCAAGAAAATTCAGGTTTAATTCATCAGATTTAAACCAATTCGGTATTTATGTTATATTTAGGCACTCTTTGGTTTAAGATACAAAACCCATTCCTTGAATGGGGTGCTACAATTAATATTTCATTAAGATCAAAAGAACAAAACCTTGTCTTTTATCAAAATGAAAGACATTCAAATTCTTACAAGAAAATGAAAAACAACTCTGCTTAAAGCAGGTAGATTGTAGCAATTACTTAATACAAAACCAAGCCTCGAAGGCATCTACGAGTGAAAACCCTATGACTGAGGCAGCATCCATAGCTCCTTCCAGACATGCAGTTCCACTTGCCCTTCCTTCAACGTTCTACTGTTGCTTAGGCTCTGCATATTACAACAAATATCAGTGCCACAACCAGTATCCAATACCTGCAAGGTAGAACTTGAAGTAATAACATGAATACCTGAGGAAGTAGTCTCATACATTAACTTCAACTCCTCATCGTCTTCCATGAATTTTATGCAATCTCTCTTCCAATGCCCTATCTCTTTACAGTAGCAGCACTTACCAACGTAAGAGGTATCTGACTTGGGCTCGGAAGACACACGCTTGCCATGATTCAAAATCTGGACAACTTTGTCTTCACCCTTGTCAGTACTAGGTTTCATAAACCTACCCTTCACGTTTGGCTCAACCGTCTTGAGCATATCATGCAGTTCAGTCAGCGTCTTCGTTAAGCCTTTCTTGATATAGTTCCTTCTGAACTTATCATAGCTTGACGGCAGTGACTGCAGAATGATCTCAGTTGCCAACTCTTGGCTAACTGGATAATCCAGTTTCCTCAGGTTATCAATGTAACCCATCATTTTACTGACATGAGGACTCACTGGATTATCATTTGGTAGCTTGCAGCCAGTGAGAGACTTAACCAACCGGTATCTCTCCACTCTTATCTGCTCCTGAAATTTCAATTTCAGGCTGCTGATCATCTCTATTGGCGACTCCATGTTCTCATATTGCTTCCGCAAGTCTGAGTCCATGGTAGCCAATATCAGACCACGCACATCTACCGCATCATTATAATGCTTATTCCAAGCATCATATACTGCATGTGAAGCATTGGACCCGATCCTCACGGGGAGAGCTCTCTCAAGGACATAGTCCTTTCTCTCCTGTCTGAGGACTAGCCTCAGGTTCCGCGACCAAGTCAAGAAATTTGATCCGTTCAGCTTGTCCATCTTAAGGAGGAGGAGACCCGAAGGTCTGGAGTTATCAGAATTCGTGTAACAACCGGATCCGACATCAGAGATGTCGAATTTCAGATTGAAAATCTAGGGTTTGTGAACAGTCTCACGCTTTCCTTTCAGGAAGTGTCGAAGACAGGCTTGTCGAAGCAACAACATGCAAAAAGCTCCTTTTTGTTCATGGATGCATTTGCCGGATACAACCAAATAATTATACATCCAGACGATCGTGAAGACGTCATTCATCGCTAACCATGGAACGTATTGTTATAAGGGGATGCCCTTCGGTCTCAAGAACACCGGAGCGACGTATCAAAGGTTAGTCAACAAGATGGTTGCTGATCAACTTGGGCAAACAATGGAGGTATATATAAACGTCTTGCTGGTAAAATCAGCATTGGCCGACAACCACATCGCTTATCTAACTACCTATTTCGACAGTCTGAATAAGATATAATAAAATTCAACTGAGCCAAGTGTACTTTCGGCGTCACATCAGGGGAGGTCCTAAGGTATATAGTTACAATGAGAGGAATAGAAGAGAATCCGTACAAGATCGCGAAACTCATTAAGCTCTCATTGCCAAAGATATGTGCGAGGTGCAAAGGCTCACAGGACGTATCATTACCTTGAGTCGTTTCATTTTAAAATAAACAGAAAAATAATTACCCTTCTATCAATTTCTTCTAGGAAATAAGCAATTCGAATGTGATGCCAAGTGTGAGGACACTTTTCAACAATTAAAGGAATATTTGTCAACACCTCCAGTTCCAGCAAAATCAGAGGGCGGTAAACCATGTACCTCTACATATCAGTATAAAGATCGGCAATTAGCACCATCCTCGTCAAAGAAGATCGAGGTGAAAAGAGACTAATCTTGTATATCAACAAGAGCCTCGATGACGCCGAAACCCGATATTTTACTCTGGAAAATCTTGTCCTAGCAATTGTTACCTCGAATAGGAGGCTCTGTCCATATTTTCAATCACATTCAATGGTCGTCCTCACGAACTAGCCGCTAAGAACTGATAGGGTCTAAGTTTTAATCCTATTCTACTGCAAGTGCACAGTTAAGTGATTGTAGTATATAGGGTATCGAATCCACAGAGACTCTGGTCTCGATAGAATAAGAACCGTAGAGATTAATACTAAGAAGAAAGCAGATGTGAAGTCAATTAAAAGCAAGGCAAGAAAATAAATCAGTAGCAAGATTGTTGTGAAAGCAATTAACAAAAAGCGCTAAGTCTAGGGAATTCTCAGGAAATCAGACAAGCAAACAAGTTAATCAGTCAGGATCTAATTAAACACAGTAGAATTAACCAAATCTCTTTGCGAAAATCCTCTAAGTCTAAGTGCAGTAATCCAAATCTCTTTGCAATTACTAACAGATTAAACCAGCATTAATTTCAAGTTCGATATGTTCACAATTAAAATAAGCCAAATCTCTTTGCGAATAATTTAATTGCTCAACCTAAATAGTTCAGATTCTAAACCACACTCTCGTGTCGTATTTAGCAACCTAGGATCTAGATTCTAATTGATCAGGTTAGAACTAGCATTAAGCACAATTTAGATCGAAGAACATTCTATTCATGTGAATCCTTAACTGAATTAAACAAGTCTAGCAAGTCATGAAATCCTTTATGAGAAACCCTAAACCTAACTATGAATCTACTCAGACATGATTAATGAAGCAGAAATCATAGAAATAATAGATTGCATATAAGAAATTAAATAGATAAAGGGGTTCGAAATCTTCTCCAAAATAGATGAAGTACATGAATAGATCAGCCCCAAAAGCTCTAAAAATCTCTTAGCTCTAAGTATGAAAGCGTATGTAAAATAAACACCAAAATCCTAATTATATAGGCATAATCTCGGCTGGGGCTTCTTCGTAAATACTGGAAACTTCTGGGCCAAAGTGCAAAGTCTTGATAACTTCATTAAACCGCCGCGTTCGGCCCATCTCGCTAGTGTGTCGATCGACACCAAAGGTGTGTCGATCGATGCTTGATCATCAAATCGGACAGTGAGTTTAAACTCTTGGCCAAAACACTCCAAAAGTCCCAAAATGCTCCAATATCTCCAATTCCGCTCCAAACCTGATTAAACCTGTAAAAGACTCTAAAAGAACACAAAAGACACTAAAAACACAACTATATCATGGCATAAAACCGGTAAAAACCATGATATATCAACTCCCCCACACTTAGCCTTTGCTTGCCCTCAAGCAAAACAAAGAACTAGAATGTAGTGAAGAGGTTTGAAAACTCTTCAGAAACTCTTTTCATCCTAGAAGCAGCAACACTCAGATTCCCCTTAGTAAACCACATGAAAGAATCAACCTGCAGACATCAAGACCAACATATACTTCCCCCACACTTAGCAACTGTCCTAAGTAAACTCCACAATCACATTCAAGCATTCAAATTCTCCCTACTGACTTCTGCAAGTATTTAAGTGCGGTCTCACCTAAGGAGTATCGATCAAAGGCACATGGATTCTTACCTTATCAGCTCTAGACCACCATACTATCTTTCTCTAGTCCATTTCGTCTCTTTTCCCTTCCTTAGCATTCTGATTTTTCCCCTTTGGGTATCATTTTATTTTTTTTATCAGTGCTCTTCCCGTTAAGGAGTGTACTTTGGACACATTCTATGGATGCACAGGATATGAGAGTTTTAGCTACCATTCCCATGACCACTTCGGAGTTACTAACTCATCCTCAGTTTATTATCTCTTTTTTTTTTATGGAAGGGGAGAAGGGAACTAAATAGGACAGGTTTACAGACTGTGTCAGAACTAACAAGGGAATCCGACACAAAGTATACCAAGCCCTTAGGTGAGAAATCTAAGTCAGTATTAGGGTGAAGTCAGTAAAAGGATCTTCTGATACCTGAAGTGATGTGGGTGTTCTCAGTAGGTTGATCCATGTCTGGGTTTTCTAATAGTCAGAGATAATCTGCAGCTTCATCCCAATGGTTACTTAAGTTCCTGCAAGTGCTGCTAATCTTCTCAAAAATCATTGTTTCTTACTTAAACAAATTTTTAAATTTTTTAACTGACTCTAAGAAAACAAAAGAAAGAAGTTAGTAGAACCTCCCCCACACTTAAGACACACTGTCCCCAGTAGTGTCAAGCGAAAGATTGGCAAAAAGAAATAAAAATTTGTTTAAGGAATGGTTAAGTTCTGTCGGGTTTTACCTCTGTCGCTCAGGCATCGATCGTTGCACTAGGTGCATCGACCGTTGCTAGGAAATTTTTCGTGTATGATCGATCGTTGCTCAGGACCGCAACGATCGTTGCAGTGCGATTTCGATCGTGTTGTGACGATCGACACAATAGTGTGTCGATCGACGCACTGCGTCTGTCGGATCAGTCAGCAAGTTAGCAGGTTAGTCCGTTGGTTTTTCATCAATTTCGAATCCTGCAAGCTGAAAACACTAGAAACAGAGTAAAATCAAGGCAACAAATGTATCTAATCAAGTACAACCATCCAAACATAGTAGAGTACTAAAAATCAAAAGAAAATAGTGCAAGAAAAAGAGAAAGAAAATCAGAGTACAGAACTGAATGTTTAGAGATGGAGGCTACTCTCACTCGCTATCATCAATCCCACCATAGCGCTCAGTGTCACTGACGTCCGTAGGAGAACGCTGTCTGCGTCGTGAAGCAGGGACGGGCTGATGAACTGGTGGCTGTCTCCTGCAAGTGCAGCCACGCATCCACTCCCAAATGGTCCTCCAGATCCCATCACTACGCTCTCTCCACCCAGCCTCAGACATATCACCGTAGGGTACTGTGATCTCAAGATAAGGGCCAATATCAACCGGGGCAGTAGCAGGCGCAGGCACAGGGGCAGCAGAAGATGAAGCTCGTGTGGAAGCTCGTGTGGAAGGCTCTCCCAGCGGATGAGCCATAGAAGGAACTCCACGCTGCTCAGTCTCAGGAGGCTGGAATCTCAAGTCCTCCAGTGTATCAATCTGTGTCCATCTAGGAGCAGGAAGCTCTATACCACACTTCCCAGAAGTCGGATCGTGGTAAACCCAAATGCGCCCCTCCTTAAGCCATAGGGCGCTCTGCAAGTGACTGTAATCTAGGAACTCCTTGGCTGTATCACACTCTGTGCCCTGTAGAGGAATCCCGCAGTGCATGAAGATGGGAGTAAGCAGGCTCCCCACTGTCTCAGTACGGACTCCATCAAATGGCTTCAGCTGCAGATCACATAAATGCTGAGTGAAAACAGCTCCCAAGTTGAGACCCTTAGTAGGATCTCTCACGCCAGAATCCTCAAACTGATCCGCAGCCCGATGAACAACATCTCCATCTCATACTTGCGCATCTTGTTGGCCTCATACTTGCATAGCAAGCTCCAACACAAGATACGCGAGACATATCTCAGCACAGGATGTCTCAACTGGACCACCGGTGTGGTCCTCGAGTTGTATCGACCACTGCCGATACACTCCCAAAATGATCGCGCCTCCTCTGGATCCCACTCAAGTGGCATGCCAATGCGCCTCGGCTCAGTGCTGAAACCGTAGATCCTGCAGATATCAAGTAAAGGGATCCGATACCTGACGCCCCAACTCATGAAGGTAAAGATACCTCCTGTAGCGCTCCTGCTGTCTGGAGACGGGTAGACCACCCTGCAAGTGGCTAGCAACTGTCTGACTAGCTCTGGGTACAGATCATAAGGACGCATAGGCATCGTCCCTAGACCAATGCCTCTGCACACTTCAAGTACCTGCTCATCAATCCCCAGACTCTTGCAGGTAGAGTAGTCTGCAAACTTGGTTGGCTTGATCTTCATCCCGCACCAACCACTGTATAGCAGCGAGTCATATTCATCCCACTGATTAAGCAGTGATCTCTCTATAAAATCGGCAGTCTTGAGGAACTCAGGAGGGTTCTGTGGCCACTGCCTGGCTGTCGGGATCGGTGTCGCGTCTGCTCGGGGCCAAGGCAGTGCTACTGCTGGACCAACTCTCATATATGGCTCAGGTGGCTGAGAGTCTCTATGAAACCACTCTGGTGGTGGAATGTACTGTCGTGTGGCTGTGGACGCTGTTGCTTGTTTCTTGCGGGGTTGTCTGCGAGATGCCATCTACATAAGAAACAAAATTCAAATAATATAAGTCTCGGCAAAACTCTGTGAAATCGCGAAGCAACGACCGTTGCATCTAAGGCATCGATCGTTGCAAGGCGATTTCATTTTATCGAACATTTCCCCAAAACCGCAAAGCAATGACCGTTGCAAGGCGATTTTGGCCGCAAACAATCAACGAAATTCTTCTAAATTCATGCCACATTATTGCAAATCAGCCTAGAATCATAACCCATCACCCTAAATTCGGTCTAATTACGCATGCAAGCATCAATTTCAATCCAAAAATCTCAAACCCTAAAACCCTAAAGTTGAATCCGAAAATCGAAAAAAATAGAGGTACATTACCTTGGATTCTTGAGATATGAGCTATAGAAACGGATTTAGAGTGTAAAATCGAAAGTATTAGCGATTGAATCGAAGAAAATGATGAAGAATTGCGATTTTTGGGTGTGGAATTCTTGGTGTACGGACGGCGGAAATGAGGAAGAAAAGAGAAGAGAAGGGTTTAAGGCAACTTACCTCGGTCGTGGGTGCAACGATCGTTGCTTAGGGGCAACGACCGATGCTGGTTAAATCAAAATCGATTTCCGGTTTAGCGCATACCTTAATTTTGCAATTTAACCAATTGCAACGACCATTGTGTATGAGCAACGATCGTCACAATGCGATTACCCCTCTTCATCAAATCTCCTTGCAACGACCGGTGCACAAGTGCATCGATCGTCACACATCTCCAGACTCGAGTTCTGCATCTGAAACTTAGCAAAAACAAAAACGAAAACGTGAAATCCTAAGAAAAACACCAAAAATAAGAAAGAAAAACAACTAAACCTAACAGTGGGTTGCCTCCCACTCAGCGCTTGTTTAAGGTCATTAGCTTGACCGGACGAACAAGATTTTTCAGGCACCAAGAGATCTTGACAGAGACTTTTTCTGTCTCTGTTCAAGTCTCCTTATCCAAGGTGGCGAGTAGGCTGTTGCAGAATGCTCATGTCTAAGAAAAGAAGGAGTAAACTGCTCTCCAGGATCCAAAACCGTAGTGTGACTTGACTGCTCATTAGCTTCATCCATAATGGTGAAGGTCTGCCCATCTATCAGTGGCTTGCGCAGCTTGTCCATCTCAAAATGCAGCGGCTCATCTCCCAGGTGGAGGTCTATTAGACCGTGTCTAACATCTATCACTGCTCCCGCTGTAGCCAAGAATGGTCTTCCAAGTAGCAACGCTTCATCCGGATCACAGTCATATTTCAGCACCAAGAAGTCTGTTGGAACTAAATAGTTTCCAACTCTCACCGGGACGTCCTCAAGGAGTCCTTCCGGAACTCGTATAGACTGATCAGCTAGGACAAGAGAGGTCATAGTAGGAGAAAAATCCAGCATACCCAGCTTCTCTGCCACAGAATATGGCATAAGACTTCCAGCAGCTCCCAGATCACAAAGAGAGCGCCTAAAACTATCCTCAAAGATAGAACAACTTAGCACAAAAATTCCAGGATCAGGCAGCTTCTTTGGAACCTTGGTTAACAGCACATCACTTATCTGTTGAGGGACTATAATCACCCAATCTTTCAGCTCTTCATCTAAAGGCAACATTTTGTTCAAATACCTCTGCACACATGGGTGATATGGTGGATCATCAGATGATGGAATTTCTTCCAACTCTTCACCAATCTCCTCTAGCTTCTTAAGCTCTTCAATTTCTTGCTTAATCACTTCAGATACTGAGGGATATTGTCTAATTAATTGTCCATAAATCTCCTCTTGAGTAATCTCAGACACTCCAGGGAACAAGCGATTAAGCTCCAAATCTGCATCAATACTGTCAACATCCGGCGAGTCTGTCTGTTCACGACCTGCATCGATCGACACTAGGGGGTGTGTCGATCGATGCAACACTGTTTTCACAGTTTCCACCCGAGAGATTTTCTCCAAAATCCGAAAATTCAACCTCTTCCACTAACTCAGCTGTGCTTAGCTCAAATCCTTCACCTAGGTGAGATCCATCATCAATGTACACATACCAGGCTTTAATATGAGTGTCTGCTACTCCTTTTCCCTTCATAGAACTGGAAATCTGATTCACCTGAGTATCCAACTGCTTCATATGAGTGTTCATAGACTCAATCTTTCCATTGAGATCTTCATAGACAGCATCCAACTTCTTATTGCAGTCCACATAAATCTTGGTCTGACTCTCCAGCAGCTGTTCCATCATTGTCTCCATCTTACTCTCATGAGCAGTGGCTGCAGGAGGAGTCTGATAAGATGAAGATCCATAGGTTCTCTGAGTACCTTGTCCAAAAGGCTTCTGAAAACCACTAGTCTGTCCAAAGCCAGCTGAGTTCTGATTGCCTGTAAAGGCACTCTTCTGTCCTCCATTGAAGAATCTGTTTCCCTGCTGATTACCAAATTTGTTACCTTGGAAACCAGATCCTCCAATGTAATTCACATCTTCTTCCTGAGTGTCCTCCTCAGTCCGAATTACCTCAACATCTTGTGCAAAGTAGACAGCCTTCTTACCAGCCAGGAGATTGCAAATTGTGTCCAGCTTAGATCTAAATTCAGCCATCTCTGAATTCTTTACACTTCCACCAGATTTCTTCCTCCTATCATCCATAGTCTTGCAACTGTTGCTGCTCACTAAGTTCTCAATCAACTGCTTAGCTTGTGCAGGAGTCCTGTTGTTGAAGTTTGCATTACTGGAGTTATCCAGCGCTGACTGATATGGAAGATCTATGCCTCTGAAGAAGATACCTAGCAATGTGACCTCAGTGAATCCATGGTGTGGGCAGTCACGCTGGTACTTCCTAAATCTCATCCAAGCAGTCTTAAGAGGCTCAGTAGAACCTTGGGTAAATGTCAGAATGTCCTGTCTGGACCGATCGGAACGCGCATCATCATAGAAGTGACGCAGAAACTCACTCTTCAGGGCTGCCCAAGTAGTATACTGACCAGGTGCCAGTTGCTTCAGCCATGCAGCAGCGTCTCCAGCGAGACTATATGGAAAGAGTTTAAGGAACAGATAATCCTGGCAGACTCCATCATACTTCATGCCATTGATTAGGTCCTCAAATGTATCAATGTGATCCATAGGCTGCTCTGTAGGATGGCCATGGAAGGCATTCTGTCTCATCAGCGAGTAGTAGATGGTCTTGATCTCAAAGTCATCCCTCTCAAAACCAGAAAGTATTAGAGCTGACCGGTTTGCATGAAACTCATCCGGTCTGTTGTAGTCAGCTAAGGTCCTTTCATGGACAACCATCTGTCTACCTTGGTTCTGTCCTTGCGCCTGCGGCTGTGGTTGTGGTTCAGGTTCCTCAACCTCAGGGATCACACGTCCCTCAGCATCAATCCTCTGCCCAGCAGCATTGTAAGAATTATTTTGCTGATCCCTCAGGGTACCTTGAGCATCAGGCATAATGATTAGCTTATGTACCACTATCCTTGCTCTTCTTTCTCTTCTGTTAGTTCTCTCTAGACGTCCAAGTTCTTCAAGTCCGAGATTAACTAAGTTCAGGTTCTGATTACTTCGAGTTTCACGCGTCTATATAAACTGTCTGTAATCGTCAAGCAACGATCGATGCTATCAGTGCAACGATCGATTCAATCTCAGAATCACCTAGTGACGATCGACACAATGGTGCAACGATCGACGCAAAGCAAAATCGGTACCTGCGACAGAGAGAAAACATAGAGAAATCAGTAACTTAAAATAAAATAAAAACAAAACGAAACAAAAATAAAAATCCTAGTAAAAACCATAAGTTCGATCCTATCGAAGACTCTAAGAGTCCCCGGCAACGGCGCCAAAAACTTGATAGGGTCTAAGTTTTAATCCTATTCTACTGCAAGTGCACAGTTAAGTGATTGTAGTATATAGGGTATCGAATCCACAGAGACTCTGGTCTCGATAGAATAAGAACCGTAGAGATTAATACTAAGAAGAAAGCATATGTGAAGTGAATTAAAAGCAAGACAAGAAAATAAATCAGTAGCAAGATTGTTGTGAAAGCAATTAACTAAAAGCGCTAAGTCTAGGGAATTCTCAGGAAATCAGACAAGCAGACAAGTTAATCAGTCAGGATCTAATTAAACACAGTTCTAGAACTCAAATCACGGAATTAGAATTAACCAAATCTCTTTGCGAAAATCCTCTAAGTCTAAGTGCAGTAATCCAAATCTCTTTGCAATTACTAACAGATTAAACCAGCATTAATTTCAAGTTCGATATGTTTACAATTAAACTAAGCCAAATCTCTTTGCGAATAATTTAATTGCTCAACCTAAATAGTTCAGATTCTAAACCACACTCTCGTGTCGTATTTAGCAACCTAGGATCTAGATTCTAATTGATCAGGTTAGAACTAGCATTAAGCACAATTTAGATCGAAGAACATTCTATTCATGTGAATCTTTAACTGAATTAAACAAGTCTAGCAAGTCATGAAATCCTTTATGAGAAACCCTAAACCTAACTATGAATCTACACAGACATGATTAATAGAAATAATAGATTGCATATAAGAAATTAAATAGATAAAGGGGTTCGAAATCTTCTCCAAAATAGATGAAGTACAGGAATAGATCAGCCCCAAAAGCTCTAAAAATCTCTTAGCTCTAAGTATGAAAGCGTATGTAAAATAAACACCAAAATCCTAATTATATAGGCATAATCTCGGCTGGGGCTTCTTCGTAAATACTGGAAACTTCTGGGCCAAAGTGCAAAGTCTTGATAACTTCATTAAACCGCCGCGTTCGGCCCATCTCGCTAGTGTGTCGATCGACACCAAAGGTGTGTCGATCGATGCATGATCATCAAATCGGACAGTGAGTTTAAACTCTCGGCCAAAACACTCCAAAAGTCCCAAAATGCTCCAATATCTCCATTTCCGCTCCAAACCTGATTAAACCTGTAAAAGACTCTAAAAGAACACAAAAGACATTAAAAACACAACTATATCATGGCATAAAACCGGTAAAAACCATGATATATCAAGAACCATACTACACAGCCCAAACCAATTTGGAAGAATGGCGAAATGAGCAGGGGAGTTGAGCGAATACGATATGGAGCATAAACCGCGGACAATCGTGAAATCCCAAGTCTTGGCTGATTTTCTAATTGAGTTGCCACCAGAGCTCACATGCGATGGCAAGCAAGAAATGGTCGAAAATGGACTTTTTTCATTCGTCGGATCATCCTCATGTTATAGATCGGGAATTGGAATCAAGTTAACCTCCCCAACATGAGAAATTTTGGAGCAATCTTTCCGACTCGCGTTCCCAGTATCAAACAATGAAGCTGAGTACGAAGCCTTAATATCAGGGTTGCGATTAGCATAGCCGATTGGAGCAAGGCCCATCGACGCATTCTGCGAGTCACAGCTCATCAATAGTTAGTACAATGGGGAGTATGAGGCAAAGAACGACCGGATGGGACCATACTTGAAATTTTTTCAAGGTCTAGCGGATGAATTCGTCATCTTTAAACTAAAAAAAATCCCATGAAGCGACAATTCATCAGCAAACGCGCTAACCGCCCTCGCTTTCATGTCCGACCCCGATCTCTGGCGAGGCACACCAATTGAATTCATAGATAAACCTAGCATCACCAAACTAAAAAAACATTCGCCATCTCCGAACTCGAGGATGGAATGGACGACGCCAATGAAACAAACAAGCCCTACATAAAAGAAGCGCCTGAGAAAATAGACGATTGGAGAGACGAAATCAAATCTTACATCTTAGAGAGAAAAATCCCAGAAGATAGGTGGGCGGCCCGGCGCTTGAAATCGAGATGCACACACTATGTTGTAAGTGAGGATAGTTGTTCCGAATAAGCGTGTGTAAAGCGCTCCTACACTGTATCCAAGGCAAAGAAATAAAATGGGTAGTGGAAAAACACACAAATGAGAAGGACGTAACCACTCCAACGGCCGAGCACTCGCTACCAAAATAAAAGGCAGGGATATTTCTGGTCAATGATGGTAGCGAACTGTGAAAAATACCTCACTCGCTGCAGAAAATGGCAAAGACACGGGTCAGTTATTCACCAGCCCGTCGAACATTTGACCACTTCCGCTGCACCCTATCCATTCATGAGATGATCAATGGAGATCGTGGGTCCCTTACTAGCCTGCATGCAGAAGAAGTTCTTCATCATAATGACAAACTATTTTATCAAATGGGTAGAATCCGAGTCATATGCTAAAATTGGTCTGCAAATACATCATAATGCCATCACGATTTACCTTACGAAATCGGAAGGGACTACGGATCGAAGTTCATTTCAAAATTATTCAAAGGATTATGTGCACGATGGAGAATAAGGCTAAGCAAATCAACGCCTTTCTACCCCCAATAAAATGGGCAAGCCGAGGCAACGAACAAAAATATTATAGATGGGCTAAGGAAATGACTCGAGAGTAAAAAGGAGTTTGGGCCGACGAGCTGCACAAAGTTTTCTGGTCCAACCAAACGACTCTGCGCCGATAAACTAGTCAAACACATTACTCTTTAACACAAAAAATTGAACAATTTCCACATCCAATATATGCGTCCCGACAATCCGGAAAAAGCTAGCGCCTGAACACGAGGACCTTAACAGTAACATGAACCTCGATCACCTCGATCAGGTGGAGGAAAAACGCAAGCAAACACTCCTCATAATCCAAAACTACTAGTAGCAGGAAACCTACTATTACAACAAAAAGTTCAAGGGCATGCATTTCAACGAAGGAGACCTCGTCTTGAGAAAGGTCTTCGAAAACACACGGGGGTATAGAGATGGTAAGCTTGATGTGAACTAGGAAGGACCTTACATTATCTCTAGGATCGTCAAACAATAAGTATACGAGATTTTTACCATGCAAGGCCAAGAGATACCACGATCATGAAACACAAACAAGTTCAAAAGATATTACTACTAAATGGGCACCAACTCCAAAAAGAAAATGAGAAAAAGCTGAATCTATCTACAAGCCGAGTTACCCTCTTAAATATGTAAATTGTAAAGTAAACTACGGTCTTGATCCCTCCTCAACGGGTACGTACGCAGCTTTTTACAAGATCCAACTATTTCAATAATTTTTTATAAAATATTTCCATCCCGTCATACTTTACAATCATCGACATTTTGGCCAAATTATCGATTAAAAACGTGTTTTATAACACAACGACTATGCACGTCACGTCGTCAAAATTGATATCAATATTGAACGACTTAAGATGGGGCTAGTCCCGCACAAGTTTTTGACCGAACATGAAAAAATAATCTTAACATTCCTTCGCACATCCAGTTCAACCTAGACATGTACATGCTCCGAGCACGTACTTGCACCTAAAAATGATCATTTAATTACAGGTTAAGTCGAGCCAAACTCGCCCCTAGAACCACTTACAGCATAAGCTGGCAACAGTTCCACTCCTCGATATGAACCACATGGTAAGCCCAACACGTACTCGCCCCTGAGAATTATTTACAGGATAAGCTGAACACATATCCGCACCTAGAAAAAACAGTTTACAGGTTAAGCAGAACACATTCTCACACCTAATAAATAATTACGGGATAAGATGCACCAAGATACGGACACAAAAACAAAAAACAAATCAAACAAATCAAAATGCGCACAAAACAACAAAATCCTTTCTATTGTAAAAAAAGAACAGTTTTTATGTAAATAAAAAATATTCTTGCATCTCATAACAAGAGGAACCAAACAAAAGAGGGCAAAAACAAACGACAAGCTAAGAGTCCTCGAAAGCTCGGCTCTCCAAAAAAAAACAGACTTCTCATTACGAAGCCTCGTAGCTTCTGCAGCGGAAATAACCGCCTCATTCGAGCCATGCACTGCCCATACCTATCGTTTTGCTAGAAAATTCTATCTGCAACCATGTTCACCAAGAGGAGTCATATGAAGATCCTTATCGAACATCTCAATATCTTACATAAATAAAGCTTCTCTCTCAAGACCTTTTCATCAACAACCAATTGATCGATTTTGGACGCTGGAACATTTAAGCCCTCACTAACAAGGAGACGGCAAAACGCCAAAATAGAAACAACTTGGTTCAACTCCATTCTTCTGAGAACGAGCTTCCTCTTTCCTGGCCTTTTTGATCTTCAATAAACGAGCCTCTGCCTTACCAAAAATTTAAGCCATTGCTCGAACGACCTCTTTAGCGCAAAGTGCCCGAAGATTATCACACTCAGATTTATGCGCAGTTTGGGAAGAAAGAAACATACCCTTAGCTTCCGCAGAAAATTCATGGGCCACGGATGCACTGGCCAAAGAACTCTCTCACTCCTGTGATAAGACAGCAATCCGCAGCTCGAGGTCCTCAACCTTTTTCTTCTCTAGCTCGAAAGCCTCGCCACAATTTCCGAGCTTACGAACCTTACCTTGCCCTTCCCGAAGCCTCATCTCCAACTCCTCTTTCTCGAATCTAAGGGTACTTATTTCAAGCTCCTAGGCCTCCACAAGCCGACTCTCGTTCGCGAGAGCCTACCATAGAAAAAGGAGAGACAAAGGCTTAATAAGAAGGAAAAAAGAAAAATTCAAGACATTAACTAAACAATCACCCTCACCCGGAATCAGGAACCACTTTCCAATGGATATCAGGTCTGAAAATACTAGAAATCGGAAGACACTCCTTGGTCAGACTCACTCGAACTGACCGAAGAAGCCGCGCACACGCACTCAAATCAATAAAGATCGTGTCGGCTCCAGAGTATTCAAAACTGAAGGAGAAATCAACCGCCTCAGTCCTGCTGCATCCGCGCTCCCCATGATCCCCAAAATTATGGAATGGTAGCTCGATCGCATTCACCACCTTGGCAGCGGAAGTCGGACCCCTGGCCGGTTTTCGTTTTCTTCTTCTTTTTATTTGGCACCAAGTCATTGTCACCATTCCCATCAATTTGAAAGACAATCAGGATAGTTTTAGGAAAACTTTTCCTCTTTTTTTCTTCCTCTTCTTCGCTGACAGTTCGAAAACTACTTGCAACGCTTACCTCAAAAAGGAGGCTCGAGTCATTCCCTCAACCCTGGATATTGAAAGTCAAAGCATTCAGGCCACCCTTGCCCTTGCGGCCTAGTGAAGGGTCGTCCCAACAACACGATGGTCTTCGGAAACTCGACCCTCGGGAAGAGCATCAAACTGGTGGTCCTCACCCATCTGAACATTGGCACCCTCAACACGAGGGAGAACACCAATATCATGTTGTCCAGTGTCTTTGGTTTCTGAAACAGAACGAGTAGGGGGTCCAAAGGAAGGCTTCTTCTACTTATTTTTTTCTCTTCAGCGGCCTACTCAGGTTAAGCTCCCAAGTAACCCCCCCCCAACATCTATGCGAACAAAAATCTTTCGGTTCCTCTCCGCATGAATTTCAGAACACTTCAAGGTATCGAGTGCAATCAACTTCTCAAAATCCACAAAAAAATCTCTGGATGGGAGCACTGAACGAATGACCACTGAACCTCAACTTTTATTCATTTCATTAATCTATACTGTTAAAACAGGAAGGTCTTTTGAAACTAACTTTTTCCCATCGTGTTATTTACATGCCATGCCATTGGAAATCAGCCGTAAATATGTCGATTCATTAAGGGTAATTTTGTCTTTGTATCAGGTCCAGCGAGGCGGATTATCCGGGTTCAAAATCGGATAAACGCGCGGGTCTAAATTTTTAAATTCTTACCGTTGATTTTCATGCGTTCTAATCTCGATCGTTGATTGAAAAAATGCCAAAACTTGGATACTATCTGACAATTTCAATTGTTAGTGGGATTTTTTAAATTCGATTTCGGTTCAACCAATCAGAATACATTTGATTGAACGGTTAAAATAATTTTTTGGTTTACAAGGACAAAAACTCGATAAATCTGACATTGCGATATGTGAATGTTAAAATTAAAAAATGTAGCGTATTGTATGACCACGCCACATATTCAGATTTGTAAAAATTTTACAATAACATTTTTTGGAGAGCTAACATTTGACAAGAATTTATACCGAAAGAAATATCTTTATGTGAACCAGTCTAAAACAATCTTTGAAATAAAAAACCGGATGTGATGCACATTTAATATCACAAGCCATTCCCAATTTTTAAATTTCTGGAAGCCCAATATTTTACTCATTTATTATAATGGACAAAATCTTAACTACTTTCCTTCAAAAATTATTCTAAATTATGGTTATCACCTTTGAATTCGGAATACGGATATATATCTTCTAATTATTCTTAATAACATTCCAAAATATTACTTTTCTACGTATTTGATAGATATTTTTTTAGTTTAAACAAGATCATAACCATTTTTACAGCTGCGAAACCTCCAAATAAATCTTAATAAATCTTAATCGTCGATATATTTTTTAAATATCTTCGAGATATCTTGACCTAATTATAGGTACATAATTTTTTACTATATAAAGTGCTTGGCTCGCCGTTTTCTATAAACATAACTCTATTCAGAAAAAACCTTTTCCTCTATTATGGCTAGGATTACTAACCTCAACGACATCAAGCCATTTAAAACCGGTTGAAAGATTGAAGTTAAGATCATACACTCTTGGAAGCAGTACACCTCACAGTTTGGAGAAACATTGGAGCTAACATTAGCTGATCAAAATGTATGTAAAGTTTGTTTTTGAAATTTGATACAAATATATCGAGTTCTACAGTATATAATTCTCTTATTGTTTTGTTTCAATTTGCAGGGTACTAAACTCCATGCGAGTTGCAAAAAAAACTTACTTAAAAAGTTGGAAAGGATATTATTTGTTGGTGGATGGAAGGTTATCCAGAATTTTTCATTGAGTCCAGCTTCTGGATTGTTTAGATCGACGGATCATGTGTACAAAATGACTTTTGTACACAACACTGCTGTGACACGGTCTCCACTAAGAACCGAAAACATGTATCTATCTTTGGTTGATTATGAGATCATCCTTAGTGGTACACTGAACAGGGCCTTTTTGGTTGGTAAGTTACTCTCAAAGTATATGTTCATGAATATTAAACCAATCTTATTTATATATTATTTAAATTATATTTAATTGCAGATGTTATTGGTCAAGTTTTGAATATGAGTGAGCTTCAGAGCGTCAAGTGTGGTGGAAAATAAAGGAAAAATCTTGAATTTACCCTGAGAAACATCAAGTAAGATAAGTATTACATAGTATACATTCATATGGATTAATATTAACTTTATTTTTTGTATGTAGTGATGAACGCTTATCATGCTGTTTATGGGGGAAATTTGTCGAGACAGTATATTCGGCAGGAACTGATGCTGATGGTGAGGTAGTCATATGTTTAATAAGGTTTGCCAAAACAGGGACCTATCAAAGTATGTGACTATTGTTCGTTCATATTTTATACTGCATATGGATACAGTTGGTAGTTAAAGAATATTGCATAAATAAATATATATCTATATACTACTTATGTACTAAAATTTATATATATATTTTGTAATCTACATATTTTCGAGGCTTATCGGTTGGTTAGTGGGCTGAAAATATCAAATACTTATGATGCATTGCTGGTCCTAATTAATCCTGGAATAGAAGAAGCCGAACAGCTAAAACAGATGTATGCACCATTTTATTTACATGCCTAAAACTACACAAAAAAGATATCGACAATTTTTTACATATATAGTTTTTTACTAATTATTGTTCCACATAAAAGTTTCAGCGATGATTCTCATGCGATAACCAGAATTCTAGACAACGTGATGAATGATGAATGGATTGAGTACCCGGATAAAACAATTTCAGAAATGTTGACCTCGACGCAGGTAGTACTTGCATCAGGAATTCAATATATACACCCTATCATATGGATATAAACATGGTTTTTATTTTTTTAGGTTGATAAGTGCAAGGTTGTATGTAGTATCTATGGTATAGATATTGACTTGGGATGGTATTATTTTCGGTATGGTAGATGTAACAAGAAGGTTATTAAAATCGATCCCAAACCTTTATGGTGGTGTGAATGTCGCGATACAATTGTTACCTATGTTACACACATGTATGATAATTTATGTTACACCTACATGGTTTGTGATTATGACTATCAGTATGCTTATTCTTGAAACATTCATAATTTTTTTGAAGGTACAAGATGCATCTCAAGATTAGGGACACAACATGAACATTTAAATTCATGCTTCTAGACCCACCTGCAAAGGCTGTTGTTACTGAAACTGCTGCGAAACTACTGAATAGTTCTTTTGATGAGGTACATCATAAGGAACTTTGTTTAGCTATATATATATAATTATAGTTTTAAAAAAAAGAGAACATATCGAAGATACTGAGTTGTTGCCTATTGAGATCAAGAATGTGATCGGTAAAGCTTTTAAGTTTGGTGTGTTATCGAGAAGGAAAATATTCAGTATGGTAATGATACCTATAAGGTTGGAAAGGTTTGGACTGGTATTGAATTAGATTCATGTGACTCTGCTGCGTTAACCATTTCTGGATCAAACAAGGGATCAACTCTGATTACTGGTGGGGAGGTAATATTCTCATACAGAGAATCGATGCCATTTAGCATTGGCAATATTCTCTAAGTCTCTATATTAATTACTATGCTATTTTCTATCCACAGGATTCTCTGCTTCTTACGGACAGTCAGGCTAATTCAGATGTTGTAACAACCCCATCATCTAAGCGATCAAACGAAGATGTGGAAGTTGCACCTGACCTAACTTCGACATCCAAGAAGCACTGCACCAAACAGATTAAACTGGAAAAGATTACGGAAGAAGAGATGAAAAATGATTATGGCTGACCATGCTTAAACTTTGATTTGCTTTTAATAAGTTTTTGTTTTATTCGAATTTTTCTCAATATCGTTACTGGTTTTTCTTTGGGTTTTTTTACTTAAAACATTGCTAAGAAGTTTCAATAATGTGGATCCGTTTCCTTTAAAATTATATTTAGAAATTAAAATGGTGCAGAAGAATAAACTAATTGTAGCATCCCGGTTTGTGGTATATGCGGAGAGGCTTAAATGAATTGATTTGGATACCTATGTCACCAAGTGCACTTAACTTTTCCGATCACTTGCCTGAAAGAACTCCAGAGTTAAGCGTGCTTGGACTGGAGTAGTCCCAGGATGGGTGACCTTCCGGGAAGTGATTCATGGTAGCAAGTGTGTGAGGACAAAACACATGGGAAAAGGTCACGTGGTGATTGCAGGGTCAGTAAATTACTCGGTCGGACCTACGAAAAATAACGCACCGACCGTCGGACAGGGGTGGGGCCCACGAGCCCGATAGAGGCTTAAATGAATTGATTTGGCTACCTATGTCTGTTGGGCATGTCCTGAAATCTATTGTACTCACTCTATGTAAAAGTTGTATTGTCGAGATGAGACAGTCATATAATAATGGGCAATCATAATGCTTTGCTAGAAGCCACTTATGATCAATGAGTTTAGAACTCGTTGCTAGTATTATATGATCCTACAGGGTCACACACCTGAGCAAACTGGATATAGAATATGGGGTTGATCATTAGTGTAATGATCTGATAAATATGTATACGATATGCATTCAATAACGAGTTTCTGAGGCAGTATCGATCGACACAACATGTGCATCGATCGACACAGATCGCGGACCAAAATAGCGATTTTGGTTTATGACTTGATTAACTTCGGTTTGATCCTTGGTTAATCAGGTCGTGATAGCAGTCGATATATATAAGATATATGGACGACTTTTACACAAATAAGACCTAATTCACAGCCACTCTTGAGAAACAAAAACCCTCTGAGAGATCCGATCTCTAACGGCACTAGCATCCCGTCCGTTCCAGTTTGTGTGCGTGTGGATACCAGTAGAGGCGCATCACTTGAGGTGCTAATCAATCTCGAATACCTAATCATCTTCCGCTGCATAACTTTCAGGTATCTTCGAGATCTGATGTAGATTCAATGACATAAACATGAACCCTAGATCCAAGGCTTGGAATTTATACTTAGGGTTGCTAATTCTGATTAGAACTGCTAGAAATCCCTTCAGTGGTATCAGAGCCTTAGGGTTCCATTGAATCTATAGTATGTTGATTAGATTAGTTGAATATGAATAGTTGTATATTGGATATATGCATGCTAAATCGTTTTTGATCAAAGTATTCTAGTTAAGGTTTTTGTTCGAAAACGGTTCTAGTGTTTTTCGCTTTGTGTCGATCGATGCCAATCCGGTGTCGATCGACACAGAATGATAACCCGATTAAAATTTAGGTTTGCCCTAATTGTGACGATCGACACAAGAGTTGTGTCAGTCGACACAGACCTCGCGAACAGGTTAATCGGTTCAATTGGATTGGACCGGTTATCGAGCTTGGTCAAAATTGGTTAAACCGCTTAGAACGGTTTATTGTGATTGTTTTGATTTGGTTGGCGTCGACCGACACTAATGTAGCGTCGATCGACACATACCGGTTATCAAAACCGGATCAATTAGATTGATCAGTTATCGCAAATTGATTTTGGTAGGATTGCGTCGATCGACACTATAGTAGTGTCGGTCGACACAGGATCCGATGGTTTGGGTTATTGAACCTGAAATCACAGAACCAAACCAAAATAAATCCAATTCTTAGAATAATTAAAACTTAATAAAATTAGTAGTTTTTAAACAGTTCCGTTCCTCAACTAAAATATCAAGTAATCCTTGATGTCTTTCCAATCTTGTCAACTCTCAAGACTCTTTTCATTGTGCGATAGACTTGCAGTGCGAGGTGTCCACAATTACATGAGTAAGGCACGAGGTAATTGTGTTGATGGTTTTGCAGTGCAAGGCATCAACAATTACATGACTTAAGAGATTGGTTTACTTGACTGGGCCATCAAAATCGTTTTGGGCCCAGAGACATCAGGTGGATTGGGCATAAGATGTAAATCCACAACCAATAGTTATATTGGATATAACTAGCAAAGTTGTTGCTTACCTAGATAGCTGAAGTTTGGGCGATGAGCCAAAGCTCACTCAAGTTTTGGTGAAGTATAGGTCTTGGATCATTATATTCATTTGAGGAAACATTGTTTGAATATAATGCGAGTTCTCTTAATAGTTAAGATTTCTCAATTCTTGAACATCATAACTAAACCTTTTTCCTTTCTTTCATCTCAGCTATGACTAACAATCATCAAAACACTTTCTCCCTGCGATCCGTCCTTGAGAAGGAAAAGTTAAATGGATCGAACTTTCTCGAATGGTATCGGAACTTGAGAATTGTTCTCAAGCAGGAGAAAAGGGACTATGTCCTAGAAAATGTTCTCCCTGAAAAACCGAGGGCCAATGCCGCACATGCAGAAAGGAGTGCTTGGGATAAGCATTCTAATGATGTGGTCGATCTGAGTTGTCTCATGTTGGCTACCATGAACTCGGACTTGCAGAAGCAATTCGAGAACGTGGAGTCGCCAATGGAGATGATCACTAGCCTGAAAAGTATGTTTCAGGAGCAGGCACGAATTGAGAGATACCAAACGGTTAAGCCTCTCATTGAATGCAAGCTACCAAAGGACGCTCCAGTCAGTCCTCATGTCATAAAGATGATGGGTTATATTGATAACCTGGGGAAACTGGATTGTCTCATTAGCCAAGAGTTGGCTACTGACATCATCCTGCAGTCGCAGCCGTCAAGCTATGATCAATTTGTTATGAACTATAACATGAACAACTTGACGAAGACGTTGACTGAACTGCATGGCATGCTCAAAACAGCTGAGCCAAATATCAAGAAGGGCACTCCAAATGTACTTATGGTACAAGGGGGTAAGAAGTTTAAGAAACTTGGCAAGGACAAGGGAAAGGGAAAGGCTGTCCAGATTGCAAATCAGGATAAGCCTGTGTCCTCTTCCAAGCCCAAGCCCGGCCCATCTGAGACTAATAAGTGCCATTACTGTAATGAGCTTTGGCATTGGAAGAGAAACTGCAACAAATTCTTGGAAGAGAAAAGGAAGAAGACTTTCGAGACTTCATCTTCAGGTATTTATATTATAGAAGTAAATGTTACTACTTCTAGTTCTACTTCTTGGGTATTAGATACCGGCTGTGGTGCTCATATTTGTACAAATATGCAGGGCCTAAGCAACAGTAGGACTTTGGAGAAAGGACAAGTGGACCTGCGCGTGGGAAATGGAGCAAGAGTTGCTGCATTAGCTGTAGGAACATTTCATCTGTCTTTACCTTCAGGCTTGGTTTTAGAACTCAATAATTGCTACTATGTACCTGCTATAAGCAGAAATATTATTTCTATTCCTTGTTTGGATTTGGAAGGATATTAGTTTTCAATTAAGAATAAGTGTTGTTCTTTTGATTACAATGATATATTTTATGGTAGCAATCCATTAGAGAATGAACTTTATGTTTTAAACCAATCTGTGCCTGTCTATAATATAAACACAAAACGGTTCAAGTCCAATGACTCGAACCCTACTTTTCTCTGGCACTGTCGTTTGGGCCATATAAATGAGAAATGGATTCAGAAGCTCCATAGTGATGGGCTTTTGGGCTCATTTGATTATGAATCATGTGAGAAATGCGAATCTTGTTTATTGGGTAAAATGACTAAGGCCCCTTTCAACAAACAAAATGAAAGGGCCAGTGATTTATTGGGCCTTATACATACGGATGTGTGTGGCCCAATGAGCACAAGTGCCAGAGGAAACTTTCGGTACTTCATTACCTTTACTGATGACTTCAGTAGGTATGGCTATGTCTATCTAATGAGACACAAGTCGGAATCTTTTGAAAAGTTCAAAGAGTTCCAGAATGAAGTACAGAATCAACTTGGCAAAAGTATTAAAGCTCTTCGATCAGATCGTGGAGGCGAATACTTAAGTCAAGAATTTACTGATCATCTAAGAGATTGTGGAATTGTTTCACAACTCACTCCTCCTGGAACGCCCCAATGGAATAGAGTGTCCGAGAGGAGGAATCAAACTTTATTGGATATGGTACGATCAATGATGAGTCACTCATCTCTTCCATTATCCTTCTGGGGATACGCTCTAGAAACGTCTGCGTTTACACTAAATAGGGTTCCATCAAAATCAGTTGCAAAGACACCACATGAGATGTGGACTGGAAATGTTCCAAGCTTTTCTTCCCTGAAGATTTGGGGTTGTAAGGCTTATGTTAAGCGGTTAATCACTGATAAGCTCGAACCCAAATCTGATAAATGCTACTTCGTTGGTTATCCTAAGGAAACCAAGGCTTATTACTTTTACAACCAATCCGAGAACAAAGTGTTTGTTGCTCGGAACTGCGTCTTTCTTGAAAGAGATTTTCTTTCCAAGAAGAACAGTGGGAGTAAAGTACAACTAGAAGAAGTTCGAGAACCACAGGAGACCGCTCAACCCATTGTGGAAGAGAATCAGTTGGATCTACAAAGAGTTGTAGAAACCAAACCTGTGGAGCCTGAAGTTCGCAGATCCGAAAGGATCCGTCAAGAGCCCGAGAGATATGGATTTCTCGTAACTAATTGTCATGATCTATTGATCATTGACAGTGACGAGCCTGCGAATTTTGAAGAAGCGATGATGAGCCCTGACTCCGAAAAGTGGCTGAAAGCCGCTGAATCCGAAATGGGATCCATGTCACAGAACCAAGTGTTGACTTTAGTTGATTTACCCGATGGTGCAAAAGCCATTGAGTGTAAATGGATTTTCAAGAAGAAAATTGATGTGGATGGTAATATTCAGATATACAAAGCTAGGTTAGTGGCAAAAGGTTTCAAGCAAATTCATGGTATTGACTATGAAGAAACCTATTCCCCAGTTGCTATGCTTAAGTCTATTGGGATTCTCCTAGCAACCGCCGCTCATTATGATTATGAGATCTGGCAGATGGATGTGAAAACAGCTTTCCTTAATGGAATTCTGGAAGAGGATGTGTACATGACACAACCTGAAGGTTTCATCGATCCTAATGCTGCTAGGAAGGTATGCAAGCTTCATCGATCCATTTATGGATTGAAGCAAGCATCTCGGAGTTGGAATCTTCGTTTTGATGAAGCGGTCAAAAAATTTGACTTCATCGGGAACGAAGAGGAACCGTGTGTTTACAAGAAGACTAGTGGGAGCGCAGTTGCATTTCTCGTATTGTATGTAGATGACATACTTCTTCTCGGAAATGACGTTCCACTGCTTCAGTCTGTTAAGACTTGGCTCGGAAGTTGTTTTTCAATGAAAGACATGGGAGAAGCCGCATACATTCTTGGAATAAGAATCTATAGAGATAGATTGAACAAGTTAATTGGATTGTGTCAATATACTTATATCGATAAGGTCTTACACAGGTTCAGTACGCATGATTCCAAGAAGGGCTTCATACCGATGTCTTATGGCATTACTCTTAGAAAGAAGCAGTGTCCTTCGACACCTGCTGAGCGAGAGCGCATGGGTCGGATTCCTTATGCTTCTGCTCTAGGATCGATCATGTATGCCATGCTCTGCACTCGTCCAGATGTTTCATGTGCTTTAAGCGTGACGATTAGATACCAATCTGATCCAGGTGAAAGTCACTGGACAGCTGTCAAGAACATCCTGAAGTATTTGAGAAATACTAAGGATAAATTTTTGGTGTACGGAGGAAGTGATGAGCTCGTAGTAAGTGGTTACACAGACGCAAGTTTTCAGACGGACAAAGACGATTTTTGATCACAATCTGGTTACGTCTTTTGTCTGAATGGCGGTGCAGTTAGTTGGAAGAGTTCCAAGCAGGACACCGTAGCAGATTCCACGACCGAAGCTGAGTACCTCGCCGCTTCTGAAGCGGCAAAGGAGGCTGTTTGGATTAAGAAGTTCATCTTTGAACTTGGTGTGGTTTCTAGTATTGTTGAGCCAGTGGCTTTGTATTGTGACAACAATGGAGCCATTGCACAGGTGAAGGAACCTAGGTCACACCAGAAGTCCAAACATATAGAGAGGAGGTATCACCTTATCCGTGATATCGTTAATAGAGGAGATGTGAAGATCAGCAGAGTCCCGACGGATGACAATGTTGCTGATCCTTTGACTAAGCCTCTCCCAACGCCTAAGCATGAGAGTCATACGACTGCTATAGGCATTAGATTTCTTACGATATGATCTTGTTTTCAGTGGGAATTGTTTTGGTTTTAGTTACATTATGGTGTTCATGTAGACATAATATGATTATGTTATTTTAATAAAATTTGTTTCAGTATTATTTAATTGTGTTATTTAATAATAGTCCCAAAGTAATTTATGACATTGTATAGGTCATCAAGTATGTGACTTGATTATGAAACCCTATAAGTAATAAATGACATAAATTATGTTGGTCCCTGGTCAAGGTTGTTAAAGTGGGACATTAACAACCGCGTGAGACTAGTATGTGAGGTGACTGATGACTAAGTTTCATGGAGTCATTTAATAAGAGTATTAAAGTCAATCACATAGATATGTATTGGAGAACACAAGATCGGACTTGACCCGTTAATGAGAACTCTACAAGATAGTTATATGAGTGTCATAAGAGTTTCTCATTACGACTATAGAGTATAGTCCTTAGACCTGAGTTCATCATGATTTCTTGCATATGGATTGGTCCGTCTTGACTTTGTCAAACGTCAGCCGTAACAGGTGACTATAAAGGCATTGATTGGGCGTATCATGAAGTGTGTGAAGGAACAGGGATGGAACAAGATGGGATTTGTCCCTCCTATATAACAGGAGATAAATATCTCAGGGCCTATCGAAGATTTGATACTGAGAAATGCGTGGCCGCGCTCAAACGAGATGATTGTCAGTCGTTTGTTTTATCAGTATAAATCAGAGTTCTTTAAACATGATCTAGCTTAATAAGGATGACACTATTCTTGCCTTATGCCTGATCGAGATATAGAGACAAAGGGATTATGGGAATAGATGATTCCAGTACAAGTGGGAGATTGTTGGGAATGTCCTGAAATATATTGTACTCACTCTATGTAAAAGTTGTATTGTCGAGATGAGACAGTCATATAATAATGGGCAATCATAATGCTTTGCTATAAGCCACTTATGATCAATGAGTTTAGAACTCGTTGCTAGTATTATATGATCCTACAAGGTCACACACCTAAGCAAACTGGATATAGAATATGGGGTTGATCATTAGTATAATGATCTGATAAATGTGTATACGATATGCATTCAATAACGAGTTTCTGAGGCAGTGTCGATCGACACAACATGTGCATCGATCGACAAAGATCGCGGACCAAAATAGCGATTTTGGTTTATGACTTGATTAACTTCGGGTTGATCCTTGGTTAATTAGGTCATGATAGAAGTCGATATATATAAGATATATGGACGACTTTTACACAGATAAGACCTAATTCACAGCCACTCTTGAGAAACAGAAACCCTCTGAGAGATCCGATCTCTAACGGCACTAGCATCCCGTCCGTTCCAGTTTGTGTGCGTGTGGATACCAGTAGAGGCGCTAATCAATCTCGAATACCTAATCATCTTCCGCTGCATAACTTTCAGGTATCTTCGAGATCTGATGTAGATTCAATGACATAAACATGAACCCTAGATCCCAGGCTTGGAATTTATACTTAGTGTTGCTAATTCTGATTAGAATTGCTAGAAATTCCTTCAATGTCACCAAGTGCACTTACCTTTTCTGATCACTTGCCTGAAAGAACTCCAGAGTTAAGCGTGCTTGGACTGGAGTAGTCCCAGGATGGGTGACCTTCCGGGAAGTGATTCGTTGTAGCATGTGTGTGAGGACAAAACACATGGGAAAAGGTCACGTGGTGATTGCAAGGTCAGTAAATTACTCGGTCGGGCCTACGAAAAATAACGCACCGACCGTCGGACAGGGGTGGGGCCCACGAGCCTGATAGAGGGATGGGTGACTCACCGGTAGAGGCGGACGGGGCGTTACACTAATCTTGGAAACAAAATATGATTTGAAAAAAATTCTGCATGGCTATTGGAAGATGTTACCAACATGCATATTGGTATGATCGGACAGAAGAAAATATTTTAACATATCCGTTAACATTAATAAGAAGTTTTATTATACGTATTTTTGGAAACAAAATATGATTTGGAAAAAATTATGCCTGGCTATTAGAAGATGGTGCAGAAGAATACTATTCTTGGAAACAAAATATGATTTGGAAAAAATTATGCTTGGCTATTGGAATATGTTACCAACATGCATATCGGTATGATGAGACAAGAAAATAATTTAACATATTTGTTAACATTAATAAGAAGTTCTATTATACGTATATTAAATGCAACATAATATATACACAACCAAATAACTTATTTAAACGAGTGGTTCATAAGCGATAATATTTGTCAATCAGAGCTAACAGTAATATATTTGATCAATCATACATATGGAAACATAATCTTATAAAGATTTTAAAATATAATAGATTCCTTTCCGAGGTAGTTAATTTGATTTTATTGGAATTACAATGATACTATTCCGAATATTTAAGATTTGAATTGATATTAAAGCGCTGTTAATCATCCTATAATAAATAAATAAAAATCTAAACCTAGAGTAACCAAGCCGACATCACTCTTTTGATCTAAACCATACCAAAGTGATAACCAGTGAAGAGCAAGGAAAATATGGAAGCAAAAACAGAAGAGGAACACATAAGAGGAAGAGAATTACTAGAGCTATTGAATCCGAAAATAGTGTTGATGCTTCAAAGTCACAAGTATGTAATTATGTCAATCTATCACGTGTTTTTGGTAGGGTGTTGGAAGATGTTACCAACATTTCACCTTCTCAAAGATGTCGTTATGAAACTCCCGATGGAGTACTTTCGAACACCCCATCTACATCATACAAACATACAGGCAGAGCTGTGCGGTTTCTTAAAATGTCATTGTCGTACGGTAACTTTGTTTATAGTATCACTAATCATCTTTGTTGTTAATAATTTTACCATGAAATAGCAAAAGCTACAGTTCAAGCTGCATCTAAAAGGACCCTTCGGAAACGTGGAAAAGAGAGTGAGTTTTTATAATACCCTGTGGATTTGTAGAAGAATACGAAAGTTTTTGTTAATATTCTTTATTTTCTTAGCAAGTTTTAGCAATATATTAATTGTGTTTATTTTTTGACACATGAGATATTGCATCCAGTTCAAGTTGCATCACTGATGCTAATATCAGGAACAGTTATAAGTTGCAAAATAGTTCATCTTCATCGAACTTTGATAGTTTGCACAATAGAATAAATCAAGTACTGGCTGATGACGACACGGTAAGACGGAACCTATTGACCAGTTATGATGAGGATGGTGATGATGATGATGACTGTATTGATGCAATTCAAGCGGAATGTGAGGGAAACTTTCCATGAAGTGAATGTAATATATTTTTTTTTTGCATTAACATTTTGTTTACCATTGATTAAATTATTTTAAAGCTTTTATGTTATCTCTCTAAAGCTACTTTTTATATTCCAGATGTATCAGAAGATGATAGTGATCAAACTTACGATTGTAGTAGTAGTGAAGGGAGTGATTCGTTTTCGGATGATGAAGGTAATACAGTACAACCAGAATCACGTGAGAAACAAGATCGAATACTCACAATGACATCAATTTTGAAAACTTTGTTTGAAACGCCTGCAACTGCCAGAAGTGTTTCTTCAAAAAGGAATTATGGTATATTAATTATTTTTCTTTATAATAACTTTTTGTTTTGATTATATATTTTAGTAACTAAGTTTGTCATGTGAATTTTATAGATTATGTCGATGAAGGCGACCCAACATATAAATGTAAAGATTGTGGTGCAATGATGTGGTTTGCTGAGCGAGTTAACAAGCAAACCAAAGGAAAACCTAAATTTGGTCTATGCTGTGGCCAGGGACAAATTCAATTGCCATTTTTAAAAGAATCTCTAGATTTTTTAAAAGAGCTTCTAACAGAGGAAAATGAGCTTGGCAGATATTATCGTGACAACAGCAGACCAATAAATATGGTTTTTTCGATGACTTTACTTGGTGGTAAAGTAGATCACTAGGTTCCTAAAGGAAGGGGTCTACAGATGTTCCAACTACAGGGTGAGAATTACCATCGAATGGTAGTTTGAACCAAAATCAGGCGAGCCGCCAAAATTTTCACAGCTTTATATCATCGACACTCTGAATGAGATAGATAACAGAGTTTCTGGCATTGGGTATATTTCAAAACTTGATATCTTACTACTCCTTTATAAATATTATATATCTAGCACAACATTTTTCTTTTGTTTCTTACGATTTTATGTTTTTTTCAGGAAGAACAAAAAATCTGGATCAAGTGTTAGGAAACAAAATTTGAGAAAGCAGCTCATAGATGCCTTTATTAAAATGTTAGATAAAGTAAATCCTTATGTGGAAACGTTTCGATCTGCAAGAAAAAGATTTGAGATTAATCCAGATGAAGCCTTTCATATTAGAATTATAAGCAGTCATGTGAAGGATGGTAGGATATATGATACACCTACTGCTTCCGAAGTTGCCGCTCTAATCCCTGGGGATTTCAATTTGGCAATGAAAGATAGAGATATTATCTTGCATAATAAGAAGACTGGACTTCTCGAAAGAATCAATGAAATTCACCCTTCATATCTTGCTCTTCAATATCCTTTTATATTCACATCCGGGGAAGATGGTTTTAGACCTGGTATAAATAAGAGAGTAACAACTGCTACAAAGAAGATGAAGAGGGAATGTATTAGCATGAGGCAATGGTTTGCTTTCCGTCTTCAGGAGAGGGAAAATGAGAGTCACGCTCTATTATATTCTACAAGACTGTTTTAACAATTTTTGGTTGATTCTTTCACCACTATTGAGTCTAATAGGTTACGTTACCTAAGGGGGGAATCAGACCAAATTGAGGTCGGACACATATGACTCCATAAAGCAATAAGAGAATGCTAGAAGCGATGATATGAGCGAACAAGGAAATCGTTGGTATCTGCCATCAACTTTTGTTGGTGGACAAAGATACATGAAGAACAATTACTTGGATGCAATGGCGATTTGCAAACATTTTGGATTTCCAGATCTTTTCATTACATTTACATGTAATCCTAAGTGGCTAGAAATCACTAGGGTTTTAAGTAAATGCAATCTAAAGCAGGATGATAGGCCAAATTTCATTTGCAGGGTGTTCAAGATGAAACTGGAATCTCTAATGCGTGACTTAACCCAAAAAAAGCTATTGGGAAAGACGGTTGTGTGTAAGTGATCCTTTTTTGAGATAGTTTATTTATCCATTTAAATGTTTATCTCTTTAACATGCATGTTTGTTTGTTATTATTTTATGCAGCAATGTACACAATCGAGTTTCAAAAACGTGGTCTACCTCATGCTCACATTTTGTTGTTTATGCACTCCAAATCCAAATTTCCTACCACAGATGACATTGACAAGATCATCTCCGCAGATATTCCTGACAAAAGAAAGGATCCTGATCTTTACGAGGTTGTGAAGATATGATGATTCATGGACCTTGTGGATCTATCAACATGAATTCACCATGTATGGAGAATAGTACATGTACGAAGTTATATCCAAAGCAACATGCTGCAACTACTACAGTCAACAAAGAAGGGTTTCCAATTTATAAGAGACGTGACCTATCTGATTGCTATGTTGAAAAAAACGGCGTTAAGCTTGACAACATATATCTCATTCCCTATAACAAAGATCTATCTTTACGTTATAGGGCGCATATTAACGTGGAGTGGTGCAATCAAACTGGATCAATCAAATATTTATTCAAGTATATAAACAAGGGACAAGATCGAATTACTGTTGTGGTAGAGACACCGTGCACAGGGGTACACGAGCAAACACCCGGTAACAAGCCAAGTAACAAGGAACAACAGAAAGACAAAATCAAAGATTTTTTCGATGGAAGGTTAGTTTTTTGTATACTGTTTTTTTATTTATATCAAATCGGTGTTGTTTATGAAACATAACTGATCGTGTACCTTTTCCTGGGAAAATAATGATTACTGCAGATATGTTTCCTCATGTGAAGCTGCATGGAGGAATTTTAAGTTCCCAATACACTATCGATCTGTACCAGTTGAGAGAATGTAATTCCATCTGCCTGGGAAACATGTTGTTTTGTTTAAGGACGATGATACTTACGAAACAATCACCAGTCGTGTACTTATTGAAAAAACCATGCTTCTTTGATGGTTTGAGTTGAATAAATCAGAAGAATTATTTCCCGGTACAGACGTCAAAATAAGTGTTGTTTCAAAGAAGCTCACGTATGCGCAAATTCCAACAAAGTTTACTTGGAATAATAAGGAGAAAAAATTATATCCTAGAAGGAGAGGATTCAACATTGGAAGGATTAACTATGCTCCGCGCAAAATTGAGGAAGCCTACTATATGCGGGTCTTGCTCAACATTGTTAGAGGTCCACATGTTTCGAAGATATCAGAACATTCAATGGTGTTGTGTATCCAAAATACAAAGAGTCATGTTTTGCTCGGGGGTTATTAAAAGATGATCAAAAGTACATCGCGGATATTGTGAGGGCAAGCTTCACAAGCTCTGCATCCCATCTATGTCATATATTTGCTATTATGCTAATGTCAGATACTTTGGGAAAGCCTGAGGTTGTTTGGGAGAACACATGAGAGTTTCTTTCCGACGATATTGAGTATAATATGAGAAAACGTTTAAACAGACCAGATATCTTATTTCTTAAACTTTTTTTTACCTACTTATGTTGAAAGAAAATATCACGTGTTTTTTAACTACCATTATTTTAAATTTTGTAGCGCTTTGTTTGAGTGAGGTGGATAAATAGGATTATGCTCTACAGGAGATTGGGAAAATATTGAAAAGCAACGGAACTTCTCTAGAAATATTTGATGATATGCCAAAGTGTCGCATAGATCTTAGCGACAGTTCAAATGTTATGATAATGGACGAGCGAAGCTATAATCAAGATGATTTGAAAGAAATGCATGACGTGATATTATGAAGCTAACGGATGAGCAAAAGGATGTTTATGATGAGATTTCAAGGACTGTCTCCGAAAAAATGGAGGTGTGTTCTTTGTCTATGGTTTTGGTGGTACATGCAAAACGTTTCTATGGAAATTACTATCAGCTGCTATCAGAAGTAAAGACGATATTGTGCTGAATGTGGCTTCAAGTGGTATCGCTTCGCTTTTATTGCCAGGAGGAAGGACTGCTCATTCCAGGTTTGGCATACCCATCAATCCAAATGAGTTTTCAGTTTGCAATATTCAACCTAGATCGGAAGAAACCTCTCTTATAATACGGGATGAAGCACCCATGATGAGTAGAAACTGTTTTGAATCTTTAGATAGAAGCTTGACAGACATTATTGGGAACAGAAATAACAGGCCTTTTGGTGGTAAGGTTGTTGTCTTTGGAGCGACTTTAGGCAAGTATTACCAGTGATCCATGGTGCTGGAAGGGCTGAAATAGTGATGGCGGCTCTCAATCGTCCTACATATGGGAACATTGCAAGGTACTAAAGCTAACGAAGAATATGAGGCTTTTATAGAATAATATCACGCCAGAAGAGTGTAGAGACATCGATGATTTTTCCAAGTGGATATTAGATGTTGGAGATGGTAAAGCTGGTGGAGCAAATGAGAATCTTTGATCACTATTCCAGATGAGTTTCTGATTAAGGATGGAGATGATCCAATAGAATGTATATGCAGTAGAGTTTATGGAGATGCTTCGGATTTAATAGAAAGCAATGAACCAAAGTTTTTTCAAGAAAGAGCAATTCTTTGTCCTACAAATGAAGACGTTAGCATGATCAACGAGCACATGCTGGATAAGCTGGACGGTTAGTAAAATTTATTCATTGTTGTCATTTATAGCTTTTTTAACATCTTTATCAAATAACTTATTTTCTTTTTGATTATTTTAAAACAGGTGAGGAAAGAATCTATTTAAGTTCTGATACTACTGATCCATCCGATACAGGAGCCACCAATGACCAAGTTTTTAAACAGTATAAAGACTTCTGGTCTACCAAACCATTGTCTTAGACTGAAGGTTGGTTGTCTTGTGATGTTGTTAAGAAACATTGATCCTACATGAGGATTAATGAATGGAACTAGGCTTCAAATCACAGATTTGTATGATTTCATGATTGGGGCAAGGATTATTACTGGTGAAAAGGTTGGTCAAATTGTTCATCTTCTGAGGCTGTCAATAACACCTTTTGATGCAAAGTTACCTTTCAAGATGCGTAGGCGCCAACTTCCCATCGCAGTTTCTTTTGCCATGACTATTAATAAAAGTCAAGGGCAATCACTTTCAGAAGTTGGATTGTTCTTGCCACGCCCTGTTTTTTCACTTGGTCAGCTTTACGTGGCAATTTCGAGGGTAACATCTAAAAAGGGGTTGAAGATATTGATAGTTGACAATGAGAGAAAGCGACAGAAAGAAACAATGAACGTTGTGTTCAAAGAGATTTTTCAAAATCTCTGAAAATTTGTGTGATTTTTTTATTTATTAGTTTGTATTTTTTTCCATAAGCATACTATATTATATTGTTTTTCGGATACTGTTTTTTATAAACTCTGCTTACGCAATTTACATGTTTTTAGACTTTGTTTACGCAAGTTACATTTAGGTTGACATATACCTACATTCATCAGTGATTTGCATGCTTAGCCTTTCAACATTACAAATTAAAGTGTTTGTTGATTACATTATTTTACATATACTAACCAAATTAATTTTCTTACTAATATTATCCCAATAATTTCGGATGTATAACAAAATTATACCATGTTAATTCTAAAGAATTATTTTTATACAAAATAATTTGTGAATATTCTTTTAAACAAGTATAAACTATAAATACTTATTACCTGAAATTCATTTAAAATTGATTAATTTAAGTATATAAGATACGAAATATTGAAAAGTAAAAACTAATCCAACAAACTCTCATACTATTTATTAATGTCTAACTTCATAAGTTATGATTTATTGTGAAAAAATAATTATAATAAAGATGTATTAAATTTCGTGATTTAAATTTTGATTTGACAACTACCTACATGAATCATTACTTTGCATGCATATTAACAAATGTCAACTAATTTTTAGTCGATTTCCAATATATACAAAATGGAAAACTCCTCCAAAGAAGATATATTATGTTTATAGTATGTTATACTTCGACCTTATGCTTTATATTTGGATATTGCAATTTTTATACATATATGAGCGAGATGAAGCATATTAGGAATGAATATTTGAATTTTTTAGTGGTAGAATATTTTAAAAATATTGTATTAATAACGAGAGCTTATAATATGGAACCTAAAATTAAGGTTTAAACCTTTTTGGAAACAAATATCCAAGAATCACAGCATTTGAACTCAGATTGTTATATCTAATGCTTATCTCAGAGTTATTCTCGGATAATCGATATTTCTGCAAATATTATTATGGCATTGTGAATATTCGTTTAATCTATTTAATGTAATACATTGAATTTTAACGTTTTCTCATAAAATCTTAGTATAAGTGTGGTTTTTGGTATAGAATATATGTTTGTAATTAATGTTCTGCCGATTCTTAAAGAAATCTCCATGTTCAGTTAACACAATCAATGTAAACATTTACTCTACACGCAACTTTTAAACCTAACTGAGATTATAGTTGGGACTCTATATATTTCCATAGTTAAGTTTCTCGACCATTAGCCATAAAAAAGATCAAAAAATCTTCTCTAATATTTTTCTAATCTTCAAACACACAGCAAAATATGAGTGATTACGTTGATTTGTATGATCTTGATGGTTCGGAGAAGTGTTTACAGATTCAAGTTAAGATCATAAGGAAGTGGTTCACAAGTGACGACATGAATAGTCTACAGATTCATGCAATTGTGTCTGATATATTCGTAAGTTTATTATTGCTAAAATATATATAGTACTTAGCTGTTTTGATTTATATACTATACATATTGTTAATAGGTTTTTTTCATTGATAAATCTAATGTTAAAGGGTTATAAAATCGAAGTTATCATATCACAAATGTTTCTAGAATAGTTCAAAGACATTTTCGAAGAGGGATCTTGGACAACTCTAAAGAATTTCGAAGTGATCCATATCAATGAAAACTTCAGAAATACTTATGCTGAAAAGAAGATTTACTTTGAGGAAGACACCCAAGTCGACAAACACCCTAATGGATATGATGATATGTTCTGTGAATTTGTTATCTTCAAGAACATTTTGCAAGGCTGTGTGCAACATCTCTACACCATTGGTATGTTTGGTTTAATTTTTTAAAAAATTAAAATAAATAGTTATTAATAAATACTATTATAATAATCGTGAGATGTAATTAAGTTTTTATATTATTTAGATGTGATAGGTGCAATAATATGCGTTGGAACTCTCATCTCCAGCCAAGACTACACAATCCATTTTCGGAGTAAAGAAAGAGAGTAAGCATTTAGTTGACAAACATTAAATACTTTTTATAATATATTTAAATTTATGCATTATTTCACTAATTTTATTCAATTATATGAAGCAACACATTCATAAAATGTGTTGCAAAGGGTAGGATCGCCATTAAATTTAATGATCTTTGGAACTCAAGTGGAAATCAGAAAACTGTTGTGTGTCTGAGGTTTTGGCGGGTTAATAATTCTACAAGTAAGATATTTCAATCATAGTATATTTTATTTTGTTGTCATTCCCGTTTTAGTAATTAAAATTTTTAAAATAACAACCAATCATCACAGAAAATTTATCTGTATTAGGAGTACCAATACTTGAAGATTCTGGTGAAATCTCTGATGTCATCTTCGATCCAGAAATCAAAGAAACCACTTCCTTCAAAAAGTGATAAATAAATTATAGTAATTATCAAATAAACTATATTTTAACAATGCAAATATTAATAATCATTATTATTGTTTTTTGTAGGATTTGAACTTGGCGAATGATTTAAAAACTGGTGAAGATGACTCAAGTATTTTGTTGTCTATCCTTTCGTGTTTTTAATATAATGAATTTATTTCTATCTGCCTGTAATATTTTACAGGAATTTCTTTGATAACATATTCGGTTATGTATTAAGGTCACTTTTTTTTGGAACATATGCTTATGCTATTTTTCGTTTAATGTTAGTTAATTTAGCATGAAATGCATGATTAAAATTAATAATCTGATATTTTTAAAATGCTATACTAATTATTGTTCAAATGTTTTTAAACTCTCTGCTACTATCCATATATATTCAAAACTTAATATACAGAACAAACCTAAACACTTGATTACTTTATATAACAATCTATACTATTAAACTCATTAGATAAACTATATTAATTAACCATCACACATAAACAATATGGAGACAAAATAAAAATATTATATAATTTAGATAAAGTAGTTAACACGATTTTATCATACTATATAATCTATACTATTAATACAAATTAATATCAATGTATAATCATTTAAATATATAAAGGAAACATGAATCCGTGCTCCTGTAGCGCGGATCAAAATCTAGTTAACTTTCCTAAAACATATCACAATATCTTATTGAATATAAGTTCGGTTTAAAAAAATATTATATAGCATATTCCGAACCTCCAATATAAAATTATTAATATCAATAGATATCCTATAAATATATCTATAAAATATTTTATAGAATTTTCCAATCTTCCATTGGAAGATTTCTGTATATTAATTCAAACCTACATCATTTGATCCTTATAAATACAGTCTCTATCATATAACATGCACATATCAATACATATTTTTCTATTATATGGAAATTAACATTGTTTTAGCTTTTTATTGTGGTATTGAAGAATTTGCAGATGTGTTTCATTCCATTCCAAACGAAAAGGTAATAATTTCTTATAATTATCATGATTCTAATTTATATTCTGCTATTTATATTTTGCAGGTTTGTTTCATACCAATCCAAAAAAAAATATTGATTTTTTAATAATTATCATGGTTCGAATTTCGTATTATGTTATTTATGATTTGCATGTTTGTTTCATACCAAACAATAAAAAATATTGATTTCTTATAATTATCATGGTTTCTAATTTTATATTATGCATTTATAATTTTACAGGTTTGTTTCATACCATTCCAAAGAAAAATATATTAATTTTCTTATAATTATCATGATTCTAATTTTATATTATATTATTAATGATTTTGCAGGTTTGTATCATATAAGTAAAACGAAAAATGTATTGATTTATTACCATTATCATGATTAAAATAAGATATAAATTAGTGGTTACCAAACTGAGTAACATATTTTGTATTTAATTAATAAAAATTAAATATATCTTATTTTATGAGATATCCGTATGTGGATTCTGATATTTAAGATTTCATAGAATATATTATAATTTTCTAAATATTTGTGAATATTTAAAAATATATTCTTTTTTCGCGAAAAATTAGGAATTCGTTTATAAGGTTTAGGCACAATATTTAAGTAGTATTGGAATATTCCAAAACATGTATCATTTGAAATTCATTTTTATACGTTTAGAAAACTATTTGTAAGATTCACGCATATCCTTATTTGGATTATGTATTTTACCAAAAACTTCAATCACCTATTCTTATTATTAATAATGTAACTAGGTGTTGTCAAAAAAAATAATGTAACTAGGTTGAAAGTTAGTCTCTTCAATTTTTAAGGTTAATCATACGTTTATTAATTTTATTATGATTTTCTTTAACAAGCTTTGTATCATATATAGTTGGTTGTTTCACGGTTATGGTGTCTATTTTATAAATATTTTTGTTTCCTTTTTATTTTATTTTTGTTTCTTTATGATATATTTTCAGAAAAACTTGGAAATGACTTTTTGGTTAATAAACTTGTTTTACTTAATTTAAAAAACCTGATTTTTTTTCTATTTTTTGTGTTTATTCTTAATAACATAATCATATTAATAGTTAATTCTCTTCATTTAAAACTTGGAGATAATATAAAATAGGTTGATAAGTTTAATTTTCTAATATTTTTAATAAATCCAAACAATTATAATTTTATTCTATCTTGTAGAAAGTGAAAATATGTGTTGGATATTTTTCTTTTGATTTGATCCCATCATCGTTTATGTTTAAATATTTTGAAACTAAAATCTTTCCATACTTTTGTTAAGAATATCTTCGATCTGTGAGAAATAATTAAAAAAAAAATTCACTTTTAAAATAGTTAAATATATATGAAATAATATAGTTAAATTGTTACCATATTCCAACCCCTTTAAATCATTTTTTTTATCATAAATGAATATTGTATCAATATTACGAATATTCTAAAACCAATATTTTTCAATTACATTTTTTATTCGTAACACCAATACTTCATATATAGAAATTAACTAATAGAAATTCATACAATATTGTTCACTTGGATGTCTATACCAATATTCACTAAAGGCAATACATTACAAATTCTCTAAACAACTTACTTAAAATATTGTTACAACTTAATTAAATACATCGTTCAATATACATGTATCGTGTAATATACACCAATATTCACTAATAGGAATTCATTAGAAATTTTCTAAACAACTTAACTAAAAACATGGTAATAACTTTTGAAAATATAAATCATTATTGTTATATGTAGATATTACAAATATATTATAATGTCTTTTTATGAACTCAATGATTATCAAAAACTTATGATCAATTATCCAATTATTGGTGTATGATTATGCAATGCACAAATCTTTTTGTTTCCATATTATTGGTTCAATAAGATAATTAAAAATTCATAACACAAACAACATACACATGCATGGTGAACACTTTAATGTTAATTTTCATATTGTTTCATTTAAATTTTTGTAACTTGATTTGTTTAGTATGAAGATTTTTTCAAGACAATTGAAAATGTCAACAAAATCTAGGGAGAATATCGAAAAAACCAAGTCAATAGAAACGAAGAAGAAACTAAACGTGTTGATCACCAACGATAATCCATAACCTTAAAGTTTACGAGATGATTATTCTTCTATTCATTGTTTTGTTGGATTTGTTCTGTACAAATAATATACATTGTTTTGGTACCAATGATGATATATATATATATATATATATATATATATATATATATATATATATATATATATATATATAATTTAGTTTTTGATTTATTCAATTCACCTTTTTATTTTATGGTAATATTATATTTTGGTTTTTAAATCCCCTAAATAAATCATTTCCTAATTTTTAATCTCAACAAAAAGACCATTGTGGATAAAAAATACAAAAGGCAATTTGAATTATATTTAATTTTAATAAATAGCTTTTCTCCTCAATCTTTTTAAATATTAACCATATCAGAATTATAAAAAATAAAACTATATATATATATATATATATATGGAACTTTCTTATAAATTCATGGGTTAATTGGGTGAATATTAGGAAGTGGGTCAAAAATTAGGTGTATAAAAAGTTTTTACCCGAATTTAGGTAAATGACAGAACACAACGAAATTGACACGCAAAATCGGACAACCATACCCTTGTTACCCCATCTGCGACATCTGACCCGAAAGTGACAGGTCGCTGAAAAGCGACAGCTACTTTTCAGAATTGTATGACCGCTACGAAAAAGTTTTGGCCGGTAGCCATTTATTTTGAGCAGTAATGTCGACAACTTTTCCCCTAACCAATCCATAGCTGAGCTGGCGCTTACCCTTCTTTTTGCCCGCTCAAAATTTCAAGGAGAAATATCTTCAACCCCATCTACAATCCTCGACTTAGACTTATTTGGTCCCTTGAACAACAAAAAATCTTCACCTCCATTGGGTCATCTACATTCCTCGAGACTTATCTGGTCCCTTGAACAACATAAAATCTTCACCTCCATTGGATCATCTACATTCCTCGAGACTTATCTGGTCCCTTGTCAGAGTAAGAATCCGACATCCATTTTGTCACAAAAAATCGTAGACGACTATTTAGAGTTGTAGACAAAGTGGAATACTTTGCTAAAGATCTAACTTTTCTTTGGCCGTAGATGGATGGAAGGAAGACAGCTTTGCTGGTCAGAGGAAAATGGCGTGAATGTAACACTGGAATTTGGAGCTTCGATGTCGAGAAAAAAGGAAACACCAAAGCTATATGGTTAAGCTCAAGGTAAACTTTTGAGTATCTTGAGAAAATAGTCAAAGAAAAGATGTATATCCAAGAAGATCAAGCTGTGGAAATAACATACCAATGGCCGCAGTACATGTTGATGGATGAGGGAAGAGACGCACCACCTGTTTTGGTTCAAAGTGACGACGATGTGTCCCTGTTTGTCGAAATGAGATGTGAAATTGATCAACTCAACTTGTGCGTGACTTTGAAAGATACTAAAATTGTAAAGAATGATGTTGGTAAGTTTTCTTCGTAAATAGTCGACTACTGTTTGCTTCTAACGGATTCTTATTTATTAGTAGTTGACTACATTCATGGGTTAACAGATATGGTTGACTGCTTTAACGCTGGAAAGGGGATGACACCTCATAAGAGTGGTAAGATTCACCTAAACGGTGTTACAATATCGTGTTATAATGGTATGATATGGTCTAACACTGTTTCTGCAACGTATAACCTAGCTATGGTAGTCGTATACTTGATATGACATACTAAAGTATGAGTTAAGGTCTTATAATATTACTGGAGGAAATACACCATTACAAAGGGGTCCTTAACAATGTTTTTATAAAATTCTAGGCCATATGCCAAAATTGGTTCTAGCTAGTTGGCAAAACAACATCGTTTCTAAGGTCCAGAAGCATCCATTGCATATGGTCGGTGGCTTTCACCCTTCATCCCAATAGCATAGCCATCGATTTATAGAAGCACATCCGCACTTTGTGACGCTGTTGAGATCTACTTCATTTTCCTTCCCTAACCAAAAGTTAATTGGTTCATCTAGCCAAGGTAGTACTTCTCTGGCGTTTATTTTCTTTCAAACTTTCTTTGCCACTTCTCTAGTTATAATTAGCCCGCGCTTTTGCAATTCTTCATTCCCGTAAATTAATCGCACTAGCATGTAGTACATGTATTTACCAGTTTCCCAACCACCTTCAGCAGATCGTTTGATCATACCCTCCCCTAGAGCCTGCTGATTAGTGTACATGCATGTAGACACACCTTTTAAGAGAAGCGCTGAACGATTGTTGTTGGTAATGCAAACTTCGACAAATTCAACGGCAGGGGCAATTGGAACCAATGGTATTTGATGGAAGAAGAAATCAACATTCTTATAGAATTCTTCCGTCTCAGCCAACTCCCTCAGCGTCGTGCATGTTGCCTTTGTACGAACAAATTCGCAGAAACCACACCGGAGGGCGTTTTCTCGAATCGTTAGTAAGAGATTCTCATTTAGCCTCAACATGTTGCTCGTTTACAAAAAAATTTGTATGGCAGTTACCTCTGTCTGATAGTGTTTTATCATCTATTTATAGGAGTATGACCGTAATAACGAGAAGACACATTAAAGACATCCATTTATGATTGCAGTTATGAAGGCAGTTATAACGACAAATAGACAACTACATCTAGTCAATATAAGAAACGATAGTAGTCGACATCTAGGCAACATAATAGGCAACTACAGCTTGTCAATATAAATAGGCAACTACATATAGTCATAAACTTTAGATAAATAGTCAAAACAAATGAAAAGAAACACTTGACAAGAAGTACCTAAAAACATGACATAGTACTAAAAACCACATGGTACTTGTTGGAAATAAAATTCAGATCTCAGTCCTCATAAGCTGGTAGTGCCAGAAAAGGTAACATTTAGGACAGGTGGTGCGATCGTGGTGGAGAAAACATGAAGGGAAATCGGCAAACACAGCTGGTAGATTGTAGCGGACATCAGTGGTTCTCATCATCGTGATGGTATTGATAACTTTCTCGGGTAGATGGTCCATGTAATCCATACGGAATCTCCATTCATGGATACGATCCAAAATTTCAATCGCAAAGTCAGGATGACCAAACGCCACAGCAAAAACAGCAGACAAGAATGTAGCCTCTTCAACCCCACCTTTCGATGCAGTACGCAAAAAAGGAGCACAATCGAAGAGTTCAGCTCCAATTAGTAACCTATGCAAACCGGCTAAGTAGTTAGCTTTGGGGTTTTTTGACTCAACTGCCAAAGTGAAGAATGCCGGAAAACGGTCAATAAGATCTGGGTCACGCAGGAACTCCTCAATATCGAGCACACATATGACTGATGGTTCTTTAAATTTTCGATAGAGAACTTTGGAGCAGCATCCTAGACGACAAGCTTCCGCTGCAGAGGATCTACCAACAAAGGTTAGAATTTTAGGTAGTAGGTCCGTTAGATCTTCATCAAGGGAAAGTGGGGCCATGTTAACCTTCAAAGGAAAATGAGAATTGCGTAAGTATATTTCAGGTAAATAATTGACAAAATGTAGACGACTGCGGATTGGTATTTTGAGGTAAGTAATAAAAAGAAAAAGCGTAGTCGAAGACAAGTATACGCAGTGACATAGACGAATACTATAAGAATAAGCGCATATGGAAACAACCCAAAGTAGTTGGATACACATAAACGACTACCATAAGGATAAACGCAGAGAACTACTGTATCGAAAAGGTAGCTAATCTTTAGAGGAAACAGAGGACTAAACGACTACTATAATGAGAAACGCAGAAAAAGAAACAGAGGATAAGGTTCTCATGGTTTAAAACAGGCTTAAGTGAAGGAAAACGCTTTTGAAATTTGAAAAACACACCCATTCCACCAATAAGGAAGTCAATGGGGAGAAACCATGACAACCAAGCGTCCGAAAACCATGAAACACCCACGAATACCCATTAATAGAACCCAATAAATAAAGGATTCAAAACAGGTTAAAGACGGAAGTCAATGGAGAGAAACCATGAGAACCAAGCTTACGAAAACCATGAAACACCTAAAATGGATACAAATTTCAAATCTTGACAGCTTTTTGAATGAACAAGTATGGAAATCTTGACGGAAACTCATCTCAAACGGAAAAAAGCATGAACACAAACTCATTTTAGACGGAAACGCATTGTAGCTAAGCAACGATTTTTAAAAAAACAGAGAAATCGGATTTTACCGATTTGAAGAGAGCTTCAGCCTGGCTAAAAAGAAGTCGGGTTCAGGGTTTCAAGATGATGGATATTATAGCCAGGGTTTATTGATGGGCTCTTCAACGGTGGGGTCATATGGCAGTACAATGTCAGACCTAAAGGGAAAGTTGTGAGTGTTAGAGTCTATTGTCAAGAGTGTGGCCGAGATGTTGGTGATGGGCAATCTCGACCTTTCCATCACCTCAAAAAACTACTTTTTATTTCTCTAATTTTGGTCCCATTAATAGTCATACAGCCCAATTTCCCTAAAAAGAAATGAAATCAATGAAATTAACAAAGTTCAGAAAGAGAAATAAAAATAAAAATATTATAGTAATACTAGGAATCCATAGACAAAAATATATTTAATAAATAATAAATTAATAATTATCAAGAATAAAAATAGAAATGTGATAAAACTAGATAACAATAATTATAGAAACAAATAAATTGTACCAATAAAAGTATAAAAATAAATGAAATCAACGAAATTAACAAAGTTCAAAAAGAGAAATAAAAAATAAAAAATATTATAGTAATACTAGGAATCTTTGACCCTATTAATAAAAATAAAAATATTATATGGTGTAAGTTTGTAATAAACAAATCTTTGACCATGTAATGTGTCTGCTATATTTCCATAACTCACAATTTTTTTTTTTTACTATATCACACCTTACATCTAAAAATATAAACAATCTTTTGACTGTCAATATTATTATATTTCCATAAGCTCTCAATAAATAAATAAATAAATTCACTGTATCATGTTATACATCTAAGAAACAAATGTATATCCTGACTCCAAAAAAAAAAAATTAAATTATGTTACTATATCTTGTTTAAAAGAATATATTATCATTAAATATGGAAGATTATTCATGGTCAAAATAAAAATAAAAGATTGTATGAGATTTCCTCAACATAAATTGATATAAATAGAATATTTTGTGAAGAGCTAAACAAGTATTGAACATCTTTTCTTCTCAGTTGCTCTAAAACTAAAGAAAAAATAATGGGTATTACAAAAACCTTTGTGGCTCTTTTCTGGATAGTAATACTAGCAATTACATTGTCCAATTACAACGTTTTGGCCGTATCAGGTATCCTGTTTCAACAAAAACAGTTAATAATAATTTGTTATTTTCGATTGTTAATGATCACATATATAGAGCAATATTATTGAAACATACGTATATGTGAATATTTACATAGGGTTGTACATGTGCAGTTATGAAACCAGCGAAAGCTGGTCCTTCTTGCAGGGTAAAATGTAACGCAACGTATCACTATCATGAATGCCATCATGACTGTATGGTTGATGGGTACAATGATGGAAAGTGTGATCCAAAAACTCAATTGTGTTGTTGCACATATTGATAGAAATTAATCATCATCCAATAATTATTTGAGCGTTGAGTTATGTTCAAAGTATCTTACAAATGGCTCTTTATTTTAGTTGTAATGTTTTTGAGTAATGAATTCAGCCAAATAAAACATATACTGTTGTTATAACGTAACTATAAGAGTATCGGGGAATATTTATTGATATTAGTCAGTGTTCTAAAATGTGTTGAGCGTTTAGCCATTTTCGCAGAAGTTTAAGCCTTATCTACACAGATAAGATATTTAAGATGGATTAACAAACTTATATGTACAAATATACAATATATATGTTTTTGTTTCGAAAATTATAGTCTCCAATATTAAATTTAATAAACTTATAGGTACATTATATCAAAGTAAAGATTTATAATATATAAACGAATTTAGATAAAAAGTAAATAAAAATATAATTTAAAAACGTAATCATACAGATAAATTTAATTTAATAAGTTTAACCTTAAAGAATGAAAATAAAATATACTTAAAATAAAAATATTAATTTACACAATCTTTATATTAATTGGAAATTACGTTTGAGCTCTTATTCACTTTCAAAATGATTGATTACTAGGCTATCCTTAATGAAAAAAAGATTTTTTTACTATGTTAATCTTATTTTAAATTTAATTTAATTTATTTATTATAATGATTTAATTATTTTATATTATATTTAGTAGATATATTATTCTCGGTGATAAAAGATATATTTAAAAATATCAGAAATTTCTATAAAATATTTTCTATTTGATTTTAAGATATTATTAGATATATTTGCTATAGATAAAATAATTTTATATCATGAATTTTATAATTATTATTAATAATAAATTTTAAAAGTAGAAGATAATTTTTTTAATAATACTTAGATGAAATTTTTAAATATTAATACTAAAAACTTTATGTCCGCACATGGTGCCGGTGAATTATGCTAATAATATATAAATATAAATTTTGGTTTAAAAAAATATTAGGAAGTGGGTCAAAAATTAGGAAGTGGGTCAAAAATATAAACTTGGTAGATATAAACTAGGAAGTGGTATAAACTAGTCAAAAATTAGGAAGTGGTTATAACGTAAATATAAACTTTATGTTTATGTTCAGCGACATTGATGAGGACATCAAGTCATCATCAACCAAGGAGCATAGAGAGGACATAAATCAACCAACCAAGATCCCTGGAGAGAAGCAGTTTGAGCTTACCAGTGACATATGTGCATGTCTTGGAGCATATATACCCAACCAAGAAGACTTAAGCAACAAATCAACCTGTTCCAGAAACTTAACTCATCAAGGAATCATCACGAAGTGGAAGTGTTTAAAAAGCTTTCTAGATGAAGAAGATATGCAAGTTACAACTCAGAAGATTTCCAAGGAACCCGCTGGAGACCAACTACCACTTATTGGAGAGCTCAGATCGGACCAGGATGAATCAAGTTGTAAACCAACTTGTTTTGGATACCTTACTCAACAGAGGTTCAGGGAGAATTGGATTCGGTTCAAAATAAGTTATGGTTTAAAAGTTATTCAACTTCTAAACCAGGAGATATTCAACTTGCCTTATTTGGAACTTTGGAGCAATAAACCACAACGGTCACATTTCTATCAAGTTGTGCTCGTGATCAAGCATCCCTACATCATCCTGGATGTTCCAAAGGTGCACCAATTCCTTCCCAAGTTGTCAAGATACAAAGAGCCTCCAACTTACCTTATTTGGGCAGATTTCTCATTAATTCTCCAACAGCTAGTTTTTCATTTATTTTTGTGATTTGCTTCTTGATTTAGGCTTTAGAAACAATTTATTTCGAGCCTATAAAAGCTCAGAATGATCCTTTGTAAAAATCACCCTTGATCAATCTAAAAAGCAATAGAAATTGTTTCTGTTTTTCTTTCACAAAGTCTGTGTTTTCTTTGTGTTTGTTCTCTAGTCTATTTGAGTGATTCATCTAGTACTATAGAATCTGTGGTCTAGAGTGTTGAGTGATTCATATCTCTGTCCATCCATTGATTGAGTGAGTCAATCCCAAAACAATCATCACCATCTCTACCTTCATCACCATCTTCCGCACCCCTTTGGCTTGAGATCATCTGATCATCAAGTGGTTTAGCATCAATGTGATTCTGAGGCTGTATCATCTGGTATCAGAGCTTCAAAAGCTCCTATCCATCAGGTTGTTTCTATCCTTTCTTTTCTGTTTCATTAAAATCGAAAACCCATAAAAATTGCGTTTATGTTCTAAATCTGTTTTTTTTTGCATCCATTCTGTTGTTATCTAGATTTATTCATCCTGTCTTGTTTTCATCTAGTTTCATTGCATTCATAAAAAGAAAAGCCATAAAAAGAGTTAGTTGCATCTAGTTTTTGTCTTTGTTCAATTCTGCATCTAAAATCGAAAAAATTCACAAAAAGGGTTCTGTTTTGCATCATACTCTTAGTTCTTTTGTTTTGCATCCATATTTTCGTTTTCCTAAGCCAAAAACTCATAAAAATAGCATCAGTTTTGTTTTTGTCAAGTTTTAGCTCTTGTTTTGCTTTCATAAAACCAGAAAAGTTCAAAAAGAAAAAGAAGAAGTTTCAGCATTTGATTCGATTTTCTAAAACTAAAAACCAGAAAAAGTGTTGTTTCCTTTTCTTAGCTTTTGAGATTTCGAAAATAAACACATAGGCTCCTCTTTATTTGGTCAGAAATCCTGTTTTCCTTTTACAATTCAAAACTGTGTGATTTGCAAGTTAAAAGAGGAAAGTCAATTTTTTTCCAAACTTTATTCCCTGATTTCGAAATCTATTGAACTTGTGTGTTATATATATCATATAAACCATAGTTTTTACTTGTCCTAAACCATACATCATTTAAAACCTTGGTTTATAACTCAAACTAAGACAAACCAGAATATATTGATACATTTCAATTCTTACTTTTGTTGGCACAGAAACATGGAAGTAGTAGACTCATATGAGGACAATTGGGAACAAGAGGAAGAAATCATGTCAGAAGATGAAGGTTCCTATGGAGAGCTATGGTCTGAAGATTGTTCCATTGTTGATTATGATGATGATCCAAGTGATGCAGATCCTGATCCGAAACCACCAGACAATGATCTTGATCAGATAAGTCATGGAGAATGGTCTGGAGAAGAAGCAGAGGAAGGTTGTGAAGAAGAGTATGATCATGGATCAGAAAAAGAATATGGTTTCAATGGAGAGACTGAACCTGAAGATGACTATGGTGAAGAACACATTCTCAAACATCAGCTAAGGCATGAAGAAGCTCCAGAAGATGCGTGGTATGATCAAACTGGTTTTGAATACCTTTCTGAACCTGAGTATGAGAAAGAAGAAGACATCTACGAGACTGAGTCTTGGAGTGAAGAGATCAAGTCAAGCACTAAGTGTGAAGAAAACTCAGAATATGAAGTTGAATCAGAAGATAACATCAGTGAAGAGGCAGAGCAAGAACAGACTGAACCAGAACCATACAACATCTGTTTTTCAGGTCGTGTACAAGGACCAAAGGCTTACTTAAGGTGGGAAAGAGATATGGATGAATGGTTTCAAGCAAATAAAGTTCCAGAGAATGAGAAAACAACCATTGCTGAAGAAACTTTAATTGAAGAAGCCTATCTAGAATGGGATAAAGATGCTTATCTCAGACTTGATTATGATCTACCAGACCGCACTTGGGAAGAAATGAAGCAACTTCTACACAAAGAGTTTGTAGAAGATATCTCAACAGACCCATACTACTCAAGGTGTCAAATTCCTCAAGAGCCAAGAAGGTGGATCACAATTACCCCACTAACAAAGGCTGCCAGACCTAAAACGTCCAGCAAGAAGAAGCAAAAAGCTTCCAAGGTTAGGAAGAAACCGGCAGAGAAAGCAGTGCAAGAGAAGAGTACCAATAAACCACAAGAAGAGATCAATGTCTATAGTACCCTACATAAGCAACCAACAGCAGCACACCAAGGTAAATGTTCTAATTCTAATAAAGTTAAAGATCAGACATGTTATAGATGCCATAAGAGAGGACACTATGCTGTACATTGTCCATTAAAGAATGTTAAATTACTAGAAGAGAAAACTGAATTATCCAAAACCAGCGATTGTTTGATTCAGTCTAATTTGTCAAAGGGTTTTGATGCAGGAACAAAAGAGATGGATAGAAAAGAGAAAGTACAAGACATTGCCATCACACTAAGTACCAACACTGAACAAGGTACTAAAGGAGAGGAGAGCATCAAAGAGAAACCACCAGACCAAGCTAAGAACATTGAAGGTGTTAGACAGGTAAGTCTCTCTTTGACTCCATTTATTCCTCATGAAGCCACAATTGTGTTGAAAAGTATACTAAACATACAAGAGCAGGAGAAAAAAATCTGCTTAAAACACATAGTAGAAAGTTTATCTGAAACTAGTGCTAAGGAATTAGAATCAACAAGTTTATCTTCTCATATAGAACCTATAATGCACTTGTTTCTTGCCCAAAGTGCCAATGTTGTTTCAGGAACAAAAGGAGCAAAAGACAAAGGAGTTACATCGGAACAGAACCTAATGCTTGAACAAGTTCAGAACATGGAGGCATCACCAATAAAATATCAGTGGCAAAAGGACCAGCGAAGAGGAGTGATATTGAATTATTTTCTCCAAGGAGAACCACCTGATATCCCTTACATCACCAGACCACAAAACAATCAAGGTAAGGTTCTAAACTCTCAACTTAGGATGAAGGCTAACTTGCTTTCTCTTGGTGCAGATTGTACAGTTTCGAGGTCGAAACTTTTTAAAGAGGGAGAGTATGATGAGGACATCAAGTCATCATCAACCAAGGAGCATGGAGAGGACATAAATCAACCAACCAAGATCCTTGGAGAGAAGCAGTTTGAGCTTACCAGTGACATATGTGCATGTCTTGGAGCATATATACCCAACCAAGAAGACTTAAGCAACAAATCAACCTGTTCCAGAAACTTAACTCATCAAGGAATCATCACGAAGTGGAAGTGTTTAAAAAGCTTTCTAGATGAAGAAGATATGCAAGTTACAACTCAGAAGATTTCCAAGGAACCCGCTGGAGACCAACTACCACTTATTGGAGAGGTCAGATCGGACCAGGATGAATCAAGTTGTAAACCAACTTGTTTTGGATACCTTACTCAACAGAGGTTCAGGGAGAATTGGATTCGGTTTAAAATAAGTTATGGTTTAAAAGTTATTCAACTTCTAAACCAAGAGATATTCAACTTGCCTTATTTGGAACTTTGGAGCAATAAACCACAACGGTCACATTTCTATCAAGTTGTGCTCGTGATCAAGCATCCCTACATCATCCTGGATGTTCCAAAGGTGCACCAATTCCTTCCCAAGTTGTCAAGATACAAAGAGCCTCCAACTTACCTTATTTGGGCAGATTTCTCATTAATTCTCCAACAGCTAGTTTTTCATTTATTTTTGTGATTTGCTTCTTGATTTAGGCTTTAGAAACAATTTATTTCGAGCCTATAAAAGCTCAGAATGATCCTTTGTAAAAATCACCCTTGATCAATCTAAAAAGCAATAGAAATTGTTTCTGTTTTTCTTTCACAAAGTCTGTGTTTTCTTTGTGTTTGTTCTCTAGTCTATTTGAGTGATTCATCTAGTACTATAGAATCTGTGGTCTAGAGTGTTGAGTGATTCATATCTCTGTCCATCCATTGATTGAGTGAGTCAATCCCAAAAAAATCATCACCATCTCTACCTTCATCACCATCTTCCGCACCCCTTTGGCTTGAGATCATCTGATCATCAAGTGGTTTAGCATCAGTGTGATTCTGAGGATGTCCTCATCAGACATGTCACTTTCGGGTTAATTGGGTGAATATTAGGAAGTGGGTCAAAAATTAGGTGTATAAAAAGTTTTTACCCGAATTTAGGTAAATGACAGGACACAACGAAATTGACACGCAAAATCGGACAACCATACCCTTGTTACCTCGTATGCGACATCTGACCCGAAAGTGGCAGGTCGCTGAAAAGCGACAGCTACTTTTCAGAATTGTATGACCGCTACGAAAAAGTTTTGGCCGGTAGCCATTTATTTTGAGCAGTAACGTCGACAACTTTTCCCCTAACCTATCCATAGCTGAGCTGGCGCTTACCCTTCTTTTTGCCCTCTCAAAATTTCAAGGAGAAATATCTTCAACCCCATCTACAATCCTCGACTTAGACTTATCTGGTCCCTTGAACAACAGAAAATCTTCACCTCCATTAGGTCATCTACATTCCTCGAGACTTATCTGGTCCCTTGTCAGAGTAAGAATCAGACACCCATTTTGTCACAAAAAAATCGTAGACGACTATTTAGAGTTGTAGACAAAGTGGAATACTTTGCTAAAGATCTAACTTTTCTTTGGCTGTAGATGGATGGAAGGAAGACAGTTTTGCAGGTCAGAGGAAAATGGCGTGAATGTAACACTGGAATTTGGAGCTTCGATGTCGAGAAAAAAGGAAACACCAAAGCTATTTGGTTAAGCTCAAGGTTAACTTTTGAGTATCTTGAGAAGATAGTCAAAGAAAAGATGGATATCCAAGAAGATCGAGCTGTGGAAATAACATACCAATGGCCGCAGTACATGTTGATGGATGAGGGAAGAGACGCACCACCTGTTTTGGTTCAAAGCGACGACGATGTGTCCCTGTTTGTCGAAATGAGATGTGAAATTGATCAACTCAACTTGTGCGTGACTTTGAAAGATACTGAAATTGTAAAGAATGATGTTGGTAAGTTTTCTTCGTAAATAGTCGACTACTGTTTGCTTCTAACGGATTCTTATTTATTAGTAGTTGACTACTTTCATGGGTTAACAGATATGGTTGACTGCTTTAACGCTGGAAAGGGGATGACACCTCAGAAGAGTTGTAAGATTCACCTAAACGGTGTTACAATATCGTGTTATAATGGTATGATATGGTCTAACACTGTTTCTGCAACGTATAAACTAGCTATGGTAGTCGTATACTTGATATGACATACTAAAGTATGAGTTAAGGTCTTATAATATTACTGGAGGAAATACACCATTACAAAGGGGTCCTTAACAATGTTTTTATAAAAGTCTAGGCCATATGCCAAAATTGGTTCTAGCTAGTTGGCAAAACAACATCGTTTCTAAGGTCCAGAAGCATCCATTGCACATGGTCGGTGGCTTCCACCCTTCATCCCAATAGCATAGCCATCGATTTATAGAAGCACATCCGCACTTTGTGACGCTGTTGAGATCTACTTCATTTTCCTTCTCTAACCAAAAGTTAATTGGTTCATCTGGCCAAGGTAGTACTTCTCTGGCGTTTATTTTCTTTCGAACTTTCTTTGCCACTTCTCTAGTTAGAATTAGCCCGCGCTTTTGCAATTCTTCATTCCCGTAAATTAATTGCACTAGCATGTAGTAGATGTATTTACCAGTTTCCCAACCATCTTCAGCAGATCGTTTGATCATACCCTCCCCTAGAGCCTGCTGATTAGTGTACATGCATGTAGACATACCTTTTAAGAGAAGCGCTGAACGATTGTTGTTGGTAATGCAAACTTCGACAAATTCAACGGCAGGGGCAATTGGAACCAATGGTATTTGATGGAAGAAGAAATCAACATTCTTATAGAATTCTTCCGTCTCAGCCAACTCCCTCAGCGTCGTGCATGTTGCCTTTGTACGAACAAATTCGCAGAAACCACACCGGAGGGCGTTTTCTAGAATCGTTAGTAAGAGATTCTCATTTAGCCTCAACATGTTGCTCGTTTTCAAAACAATTTGTATGGCAGTTACCTCTGTCTGATAGTGTTTTATCATCTATTTATAGGAGTATGACCGTAATAACGAGAAGACACATTAAAGACATCCCTTTATGATTGCAGTTATGAAGGCAGTTATAACGACAAATAGACAACTACATCTAGTCAATATAAGAAACGATAGTAGTCCACATCTAGGCAACATAATAGGTAACTACAGCTAGTCAATATAAATAGGCAACTACATATAGTCATAAACTTTAGATAAATAGTCAAAACAAATGAAAAGAAACACTTGACAAGAAGTACCTAAAAACATGACATAGTACTAAAAACCACATGGTACTTATTGGAAATAAAATTCAGATCTCAGTCCTCATAAGCTAGTAGTGCCAGAAAAGGTAACATTTAGGACAGGTGGTGCGATCGTGGTGGAGAAAACATGAAGGGAAATCGGCAAACACAGCTGGTAGATTGTAGCGGACATCAGTGGTTCTCATCATCGTGATGGTGTTGATAACTTTCTCGGGTAGATGGTCCATGTAATCCATACGGAATCTCCATTCATGGATACGATCCAAAATTTCAATCGCAAAGTCAGGATGACCAAACGCCACAGCAAAAACAGCAGACAAGAATGTAGCCCCGTCAACCCCACCTTTCGATGCAGTACGCAAAAAAGGAGCAGAATCGAAGAGTTCAGCTCCAATTAGTAACCTATGCAAACCGGCCAAGTAATTAGCTTTGGGGTTTTTTTGACTCAACTGCCAAAGTGAAGAATGCCGGAAAACGGTCAATAAGATCTGGGTCACGCACGAACTCCTCAATATCGAGCACAGATATGACTGATGGTCCTTTAAATTTTCGATAGAGAACTTTGGAGCAGCATCCTAGACGACAAGCATCCGCTGTAGAGGATCTACCAACAAAGGTTAGAATTTTAGGTAGTAGGTCCGTTAGATCTTCATCAAGGGAAAGTGGGGCCATGTTAACCTTCAAAGGAAAATGAGAATTGCGTAAGTATATTTCAGGTAAATAATTGACAAAATGTAGACGACTACGGATTGGTATTTTGAGGTAAGTAATAAAAAGAAAACGCGTAGTCGAAGACAAGTATACGCAGTGACATAGACGAATACTATAAGAATAAGCGCATATGGAAACAACCCAAAGTAGTTGGATACACATAAACGACTACCATAAGGATAAACGCAGAGAACTACTGTATCGAAAAGGTAGCCAATCTTTAGAGGAAACAGAGGACTAAACGACTACTATAATGAGAAACGCAGAGAACTACTGTTTTGAAAGGGTAGAAGACTACTAAAAGAAACAGAGGATAAGGTTCTCATGGTTTAAAACAGGCTTAAGTGAAGGAAAACGCTTTTGAAATTTGAAAAACACACCCATTCCGCCAATAAGGAAGTCAATGGGGAGAAACCATGACAACCAAGCGTCCGAAAACCATGAAACACCCACGAATACCCATTAATAGAACCCAATAAATAAAGGATTCAAAACAGGTTAAAGACGGAAGTCAATGGAGAGAAACCATGAGAACCAAGCTTACGAAAACCATGAAACACCTAAAATGGATACAAATTTCAAATCTTGACAGCTTTTTGAATGAACAAGTATGGAAATCTTGACGGAAACTCATCTCAAACGGAAACAAGCATGAACACAAACTCATTTTAGACGGAAACGCATTGTAGCTAAGCAACGATTTTTAAAAAAAACAGAGAAATCGGATCTTACCGATTTGAAGAGAGCTTCAGCCTGACTAAAAAGAAGTCGAGTTCAGGGTTTCAAGATGATGGATATTATAGCCAGGGTTTATTGATGGGCTCTTCAATGGTGGGGTTATATGGCAGTACAATGTCAGACCTAAAGGTAAAGTTGTGAGTGTTAGAGTCTATTGTCAAGAGTGTGGCCGAGATGTTGGTGATGGGCAATCTCGACCTTTCCATCACCTCAAAAAGCTACTTTTTATTTCCCTAATTTTGGTCTCATTGATAATCATACACCCCAATTTCCCTAAATTCATTTATGAATTAATTATTTTAATTAATTAAATTTCTCATTCTTTTAACTATGGTTTTATATCTTAATTTTATGTTAAAAATTCGTTGATACTTTGATTTCATTGGATATATTGACTAGTAAAATAGGATCACATAATTTTTTCTATTACAATCATGTTTTCAAATATTTTTATTTATCCAAATAAGCTTTTAAGTCGATTATTATTCCCTTTAAAAATTAATACAACATTATTTAGATTTTATGAATATGATCATAATATTTTTTTATTTGATTCGTTTGTACGTTTGAGTTTATTTAGGGAAATATTTATTTGATCTATTTATTAGTAAATGAATATAAGTAGGTCTAAACGGGACGTGCCTGTCCGTTTTTTATTTCTAAACCCAAATAAAATATTAAAAGAAAAGCCAAAAAAATAAATATTTTACTAAATAAGTTTACAAAATAAAACTTTCTTCAATAGCTAGGAAGTATTGGATCAATGGAAGTAAAAATGTATAAGAAAATATGAAATAAATTAATATGTATTTGTATTATAATTAAAATTAAATTCATAAATAGACTTAAAGGGATTTTAATAGACATGTGTTATTTCTGTAGAGTTTAAATGGCGGATTTAAATGAGACTTAAATATAAACATGTCTAAACAAACCATATTACATTTTTAACACTTTTTATATAACCAAACAAAATTTTGAAAATCAAAACCAAAAAAATGTTTCAATAATTCATTTTTGCAAGAATAAAAAATTTCCAAAGTTAAAATTTCTGTATTTTATATTAAAATTTAGAAAACTAAATTTATAATCAGATCTAAACAGATTTAAATTGGCGTTTGTTACTCCTCATGGGTTTAAAAGGGTCGTAAATATAAACGGTTTTAAACGGCCGGGTATACCCATTTTAACATTTGTAAAACCATATAAAATGTATAGAAAATACACAAATTTAAATTTTGCACGAAGAAAAATTCTCTTTAATATCTCGGAAATGTTGGATTCAATCAAAATAAAAATATATAAAAATACACAAAGTTATATTTTGGTATACTATAATAAAAAATTATAACTTAAGAGGTGAACCTAACGCTACGTAAAGTTGTACCTGTTTAAACAATCATGTCTAAAATTGTCTTAAACATAAATAAGTTAATATGGGTCAGTTCTACCCGTTTATAAACATAAGTCAAGAACAAACACTAGAAAAAGTTGGTTTGTATATGCCATGACCTGTTTTTACTCATGAGCATATGTATGTTGATGTTTCAAGAGTAACTTCAAGAACTGGTCTAAAGATATTGATCACAAATAAAGAAAAACCCAATGAAGAGAACAAAGAATGTTGTTTACAGAGAAGTGTTAAATAACATTAAATAGAGTTTTTATTAGATTGTAAATTTTTTTATTTCATACTATTTTTTAATTTTTATATACGGAGAAAACGAATTATAAGTTATTTTTATATTTAGTGAAATTGTTTTGTTGGTTTTATGTAAAACTAATTTGTTTTCAATCGTATTTAAAGAAAAACAAAGCTATAACCTATTTAATATGATCACAATAATGCGTTAATTATTGAGACAATTGGCCAGTAAATCAAAAATGGAAGAAAAAAGAAGTAACCATACCTGATGTGACATTAGGTTAGTTTACAGCTGGAGAAATGACACTCTTACCCTTATGGCTTCTCCACTTGCACGCTCAAAGTTACAGGTTTTGTTTTTCTTTCTTTTTTTGTTTTTTTCCCCTTCTCTTTTGTTTTTCTTTCTTTTTTTGTTTTTTTCCCCTTCTCTCCTATCTTTTTAGATAAAACAAAAACAAATTTAAAATTGAATTGAAATGCATGACGATTTGATGAATGAAAATTCAGAAAAATATTTATAATATATTCTTTTTCATCATTGAAACAAGTCAATAGTTTTGATATATGTTAACATAATTATACTCAATTATTAACTAGTTAATTATACTATTATGAGAGTGATAATATATTGTGTAGCTTGCTAAATCATTTATTAAACAAATAAACATAGAGATTTGTTTCTAAATTTTGTTTTTGCATTCTAACTCATTTATTAACTAATTAATTTATATATTGTATAACATGTATATACTTAATTAATTGATCATTATTAATTTCAGTTTAGGGTTTATAGCAGTACACAGATCATAATTAAGCAAATTGTAGTTGTATGCCTTCTAAAATACATATTTTTTTTTTGTAGATTTGCTTGCGACACATGATGAGTCCCGACGAGTCATGTGTATACAATTTAAAACACATAACATCAACCAACAAAATATATAAAAAGATATTATTATATGCAATTACAAATATTAGTTGTCTAACATTTTAGTTATCTATATTATTCTATTTGTTAGATTATATACATTTTGATATTTTTGCGATAAGAAAATATTATCACTGTTATTAAATATGTTAAATTATTAACATTTATTTTAGAAAATCAATTCAGGATATATATAAGCCGGAGCTTTTCACTAATGCCGTAAGGGCAAATTCGCCGAAACTCAGTACAAAGATTCTTCTTTTCCTTTCGTTTTCAAGGCTGATCTGAAAATAGAGAGCGGGTGTAGATCTGAAAACGAAGAGCGGCGAGAGTTGTCGGAGACGGCATCGATTTACAAAACGGGGCTGAGAAAAATACTTCACACCAAGCGAAAGTAGATCTGGAGCGGTCTTGCCGGGAAAAAAAACGCAGACAACGGATGAGAAGTAGCTTCAGGTCAGACATGATGGTGGCTTCGGGGAAACAACTCACGAAGACGACAACTCCGGTAACAGAGATCGAGAGAAACTTTGTTAGTTATATTTCTTATGAACAGCAATCGTGTAGCAGAAAGTAGAGGAAATGTGAAAATAGAGAGAGAGAGAGAGAGAGAGAGAGAGAGAGAGAGAGAGAGAGAGAGAGAGAGAGAGAGAGAGAGAGAGAGAGAGAGAGAGAGAGAGAGAGAGAGAGAGAGAGAGAGAGAGAGAGAGAGAGAGAGAGAGAGAGAGAGAGAGAGAGAGAGAGAGAGAGAGAGAGAGAGAGAGAGAGAGAGAGAGAGAGAGAGAGAGAGAGAGAGAGAGAGAGAGAGAGAGAGAGAGAGAGAGAGAGAGAGAGAGATGTAGTCGGTGGTTCTAGGAAGAAGATAACAAATAGCAAAATTTAATAATAATTTAGATATGTAAAGATCTTGTAGACATATAGGGGTAAACTTGGTATATAAAAAAGATTCAACAGTGTTTGTCCATATACTTAAATACACACAAAAGCTTGTACAGACGATGCAATTTCTCTTAATTATTTGAACATTGTAATTATAAACATATATATCTCAAGCAAATGCCTAAAAATAAATATACATGTAACAATTTGGAGATTTATATAAAACGATGATTGAAACCTTATACCATATATTTGTTTTGACATACACATCAAACAAATAACTTAGATAAACTTCAAAATAGTATACTGTCTATCACATGCAAACAAACGCGATATCACACACAAAACTTATAACATCTGCACATGTGTTCGGGCCAATCACAATATTTTTCAATAACAAACCTTCTATCACGTATTAGTTTTGATACACAAAACGAACAAAAATGTATATCAACTTCCAAATAATATAAATAGCATAATGCCCGCTCATGCATATGGATCGATCACCTAGAGTGTTCCACAATCAAAATAATATTTTTAAACTATCAACAACCGCTCGCCACCGTAAACTAACGAAGATGAATGATGTTTGATTTAGAGTGTTCCAAGTTACACTAAACGATACAAATAAATACAAGATGGTGTCTTACATTTTAATGCTAAATGCCAAAAAATGCAACTGTCTACAAATATAATGTTTGCATCGATTGTATAAAACAAACTAATTAACATCTAAAATTAAAATCAACAAAGTTTTATTATAAATTTAATGCCTGCACATGCGTGCGGAACATTCACCTAGTAAAAAATATAAGAAAGGAAAGGATAATAATACCATGATTATGATTCCACATTGACTGATATGGCCTTTAACATTGCCATAAATTATCAAAATGATATTTACATTTATTCTTCAGAAGCGGCGTATCCTTTATTGGGAGTCACATCTCTTCTTATACGTTCTTGTATTTGCCATCCTCATTTTTTTGTAGGAGTTAAAAAATACCTCGGTGTAGATCCGAAATATTCCTTTATTCCATAGTCTTGGGGATATTTACAACGAGCTAATTCATTTGACCACTCGTGAAATTGAAATAATAACGTACATATCACATCAGGAACCAACACATCATTTATCCTCGCAAAAGATAATGTATTTGCCAGCCAATTATTTTACTTATCGCCCCAGTAACGAGCTTAAGGCCATGCTGGTTTTTGGCCGTGACGTACCGCATCCTGGAGGTGCCCGTGTTAGTTGAGATTGTCAGAAGCAAGAAGCATAGTGTCTACCATGTTATGAATCGCAGCACGACAAAGCTGGGAAAGAGCAATTTTGTGTTGCACACAATAGCCAACTAGAGGATTATGGAGAGGAAACCAAATAACAATTAACAAACCAACAATCATAAAGACAAATCCACCTGTCATAAACCAATCACAATTTCTCATCCGGAATTGGAAGCCATAGCTCAAGACCATGACGACGAGCATAAACTCACTTTATCTCACCCAAGAGTCTCACGCTTACACGAAGATTCCTGAATCTTGTGGATTACAACATTTTTCTTCATCTTCTCTTTACCCCGCCTTTTTCTGTTTCTTTTTATTTTCTTCTTCGTCACTCCAGATGAAACAAACTCTTCGATGAACTGTTCACGAATTTCACTCGCACCTGTTGGCCGAATCCTGTCTCGATCAGTGCTCAGGCCATCAATTTGATACTATGGAACATCAAAACGAAGACGATGGTTTATACATTCAAACGGAGAAGACGCAGTCTCCTATCAAATGACCAGAGAATCAACTTCTCCATCTACATACTTCGAGATAGAAGAGCTCATACTGGAGGAAGCAGACAAGCGACTATCATCATCACTAGAAGAAGACGACGAACGACTTGATTTGGTACTCATTGTCGGTAAACCAAAGTCAGAAATAGAATACGAAGCTGTAGAAAGAGGAAACCCAAAATGGGAATGAGAAGACTTGAAGAGGGGGCTTTATAGGAAAATTTTGGCATTTACCGAGGAATCATCATCATTTCTCCTACGCGACCCTTGAGATTCGACGGTTGCATGTTTGTGACGTTACAAGAGATACATGATATTCCCATATGTACGGTTATCTACGCTTTTCACATTCAGTTGCACCTTTGGACATGTGTCGCGATGTACCATGGAGAAGGCGAATTGCAGAAGCCTTACGAGCCAAATAAGCTGACCAGATTTCTACTTGACTTAAATACTCAAAAAATTTGCCGACATCAGCCGGAGCCGAAGATCGACGAACTGGGGGGGGTCTAATTGTTGGATATAGGTTTAGGACCCCATCCATAAGCCCATCGAAATATGCCAGCTCATCAAACATTTCGGCCCAATGACTAAAACCTACTAAGAAGTCAATAGCCCAACAAGAAGTTTGACCAGTTTTACTATACATAAACCATTCACTATTCATTTATCACCAACTTGTAATCTGCTAAGCTCCAAGCTACTCTTATAAAGCGGCATGGCCAAACAAACTTTAGGGAGCTCGTCCATCGATGACCTCCCATCTCATCTATCATGTTCATTGTTCGGTCTCGGCCTAATTATTAATAACAGAGAGTTTCCGATCCACTTTAATTATTCTACTTGTTTGTTCGGATCCTTTTGACCTAAATTATGACTCTCTCGAACTTGGTCAAAATCCCGTAACAACATTTATTGAAAATAAATGTTTTTTTCTAGACGAATTTCTTAGGATTATGTATATATTTAGTTTAATCTTCTACCACTATTTGTTTGATATGATCATTTGAGTTGACTTTAGGGATATTGCTCAACAGTGGTCCATGTAACATTATGTATAAAGTCACTTAATTTTAGTCCCTCGAGCTTCGACTGCGTGGTCACACTCCTAAACTTGATTAAGGAGTGAGTGATAAGACGATACAGTAGCTGAACCGACGAAGTCATCTTACTTGAATATGTCTGTGCCATTGTTATATGGAGTGGATGGCATTAGACCATCTCCAACTCCACTCTATTTTTTTTTTCATTTCAAACTCCATTTTGGAATGAATAGTTTTCAATGGGATTGCATTTCAACTCCAAAATGGAGAAAAAAAATAAAATTATTCCAAATATGAAGTAATATTTCATTTTTTCAAACCATAACTCCATTTTTTATTCTAAAATAGGGTATAGTTGAAATAGAGCTCAACTCCATTTTGAAGTAAAAAATGGAGTAATACATTGGAGATGCCCGACAAAACACTTGATCTTAGTATCAAAGACCGGATTAGGTATTACACCTTTGTTCCGAGGACAATCATTATTTATAGGAGAATGGGTTCTTTCTTCATCAGTGATCATTTGAACTTATGATCTTAGAACGTCGTAATTAGTCTGACATGGTTTTTTTTTTATATTATATTAAAAGTAGATCTAACCAGAATTAAAAACCGGTGATTGGAAAATCGACGATATAGTTTTCCGGGATAATATCCGGCAAGCTAGAAGAGATTATACTGAGCATTATACATGGAAGGGAATCTAAGACAGAAAAAATTGGAGGAGGGGAAGAGATCTTGGAAGCATAAAGCTTCAACTCCCGCGGTCATTAGCGAATTGTCATCTTCCGCCGCGGATTGGTATCGCCGGAGACCGGTATGACTGTAATCGGCCCAGATCCACCCAACATTGCGGTTTCCAATTTAGATCCACTACCGGAGAGATCCCGCGGCCTCGAACGCCGACAGCAAATAGTCGCCGACCACCGCATCCTCTACTCCTAGACCCCAACCGATACCGAGGATACTCTGCCTTCTAGCCACCGAGCTCGACTCTAAGCCATTGATCCGGTTTACCGCCACCCCACCTCCACCAGACCTGCACCCAGACAAACTGCCATCATCCGAGAGCCACCGGCGTCAGCAGGAGGATGGCGAATACAAACGGCGACATAATCCACCCCTCCGAGAAACACGGCACAACTCTAAGTCATAAAGATCCAATCTTTGGCTCGCCGGATAGTTTCCCCACTGTCCTCTTATGGGGACAACCACCATCAACGCCTTTGACGAACCTCGCAGCCCCGGAGCTTCCGCAGCAACCGCCTTTCCCGGAGATACCTACCTCGCCGCCATAGAGAAGACAAAGGAGCTTTTCTTTCCACCTTCACGCAGATTGACCGGCAATGAACGACCATAAACTTACCTATACCAGAGGTTCCGCAGCACATCGGTGATAGACACCGGCGGCCGGGAAACCTCTTCGAACAGAGATGACAAGAAAAGCGGCGACTTTTGCTAGAGAGGTTTTAAGAAATTAGGGCGAACCCTTTAAGAAGTCGTCTGACATGGTTTCAAATGTGTTATATGCTTTCTTGACTGCTATGAGTGCTTCAGGTGTTCAAAAAAAAAACAATAAAACAGTAACGGAGTTTAACCTAAAAGTCAAGAAGATGATGACAATCAAAAGAGAAAACCACATAAGTAAAATATAAAAGAGTAAGAAGATATTTGTTCATCATTATTAAACCAAACATAAGTATCTACACACACCAGGAGCATTTGAAGTAACTGATAGAGTAAAAAGGCTTATGCAGCAGCTGTGATGTACTCGATAGCCTCCTTGCAGATACCTGTCATTGTTGCTTCAGGACCATACACCTTGAATAAAAAAGACAGGTAAAAACAGTTAGAATCGAGTAAGAGAAAAAATATGTTGAGTTTATTAATTGCACCTCGATTGGGACACCTATTTCATCTCCAAGTGCTCTCATTTTAGCAAGTCCCTTTTGGTAGTTTGGTCCTCCTCTCCTCACATATATGTGCATCCTTGCTGCTTTCAGCTTTGCCTCCTGTTCCAAAATATAATAAAACAAAGAGTTGAAAGAAGCTCATTTATACTTTGCTATATATTATACTCTTTTCTTTCTTACCTTTTCCTTGAGAGCTCGGATTATGCCATTGAAAGTGGCAGCAACATCGGTGAAGTTAGCAATCCCACCTCCGATGACTAGTGCTCTGGTTTTTCCATCTGGATTCGCTGTAGCACACTGCAAAATTGGCAAACTCACAGTATTTCATACTCAAGAAATATCTTTATGTTTGGTTGGTTTCAGAAGTGTATATGTGCAAGGAGTAACCAAAAAGGTATCTTACATCAATGACTACTCTAGCATACTGTAAAACCTCGTCTTCTTTGGGTGCTCCACTGTATTCAGCATAATTTCCAAGCTCAGATGCATACCCGAGATCTCCAACCTGGAATAACATTTTAGAAGAAAACAATGCAGGAGATTCTGAGTTTTGATTAGGTATAGTATTCTCATATAGAAACATACGGTATCCGCGTAGATAACACTTGCACCTCCTCCAGCTACCATAGTCCAAATCCTTCCCTTTGGATTCAGGACAGTGAACTTCAAAGACGCACTTGTCTGCATATACAAAAAGGTTGATAAAAGTCATACAGAAACTGCTGTTTCCCAAACCGACAAATACCTTCTCATCTAAACCGTGGATGAAGCTCTCTGTGGGGCTCATCACTCTTCCAAATGGCATAGGGAATTCAATGTCGCCCCACCTGCAAAATGTGCATATCGCTTGAATGCAGCAGCATGATGACTTATCTTGCTTTCTTGAAGCTCTTTACTTTAAACAGTTGGAAAAAAAAGATGAGAGTCATACTTACTTCTTAAAGTTTTTGAAAGCAGCGGTGTCATCAAGCTCACCCCTCATATCCAGAGGATAAGGCTTTCCATCAACCAGTGCAAAAGGATTCATCTCCAAAAAAGTGAAATCAAGATCTAGTCCCCAAGAAAAATAAAAGAGCTTCAGTTGTTGGTTCAGATTTTGTCATTTTTTGAATCTGCTTTGATTATTTGTGTAGATTAAGCGACTTCCGCATACCTTGGAATAGGGTAAAAATAACTTGAATAAAATCTTCAAGTTCCCCTTTGATCTGTACGTGGGAAAATTTATAAGTCGAAATTTTGTTACTTGTCATTGATATTCAATTTCAATATACCTCTAGAGGAAGTGTTGCAACAAGAGGTGCACATATCTCAGGTGTCAGAGAGGAACCCGTTGGTACAGATATGGTCTTGACCTATAGAAAAAAATTCAATTTTCGACTTTTAAGGTAAGAATATAGTGAAAGAGGGACAATGAAAGAATCCACTATACCTTATCCCAGTTCTCCTCGATGTCAATTCCTCCACACTCTGAAAAGCTTATGCTGCAGCCAAGTCTATCCGAGACAATATTGAGATAGAACTCCTCATTGTGTGGGATAAATGGTTCAACAATGAAGGTTGTTATTGGTCCTTTGCATCCACTCATCTCTACCTGTAGTACAGGTATATAAGGAAAACAAAAAACAAGATAAAGAAAAGATGATATAAGAAGAACAATTTAGCAGACTCAACAAGTTAAGAGTACCTCTTTGCCCAAGCGGTCTTTCACAAAAGTTGCAACTTCAGCGAAATCAAGTTTCAAGGCAACCAAACCACTTTTGCCACGCTTACCAAACAACATATCAGGTTTCACCACGAGCTTCTCGGATGAGAGCCAAGGTTCCTTCTCTACTAGCTCATTCAGATCAGTCTCTTGGTTATGAAAGTGAAGCTAAAGCTTCAAGATAAAGAAGATAGAAATGGAAATGTTTTGATATTGCTTTCGGCTTAACATTACAAAGAGAGTGGGTTTACATATTTATATGGAGGTACAGAAAACCCTAAGCCGAATACATGTGGCATCATCTTGTACCATCTAAGAGATCAAGGGCTGCGAATTGATTCTTCAATTGCAAGCCATTACTTTCTGTAGTACAAGCTCTCGTCATCTTCTGAACATCTCTGCATTTGTCGTTTTGCACATTTGAAGAAGAAGACCGTTGTGGCTCCTTGGGCTGAGGCGAACTTGATGGTGTATTAGGCCTGTCTCCATCTCGGCCCAATACTGATCGATTTGTCTGAACGCCATCGTTTTGCCTCTGTGTGCTATTACTCCCGCTCAAACTTGGCGTGGGTGGAACGTCAACGCCGAGTTTGAATCTGAGGCTGCAGAACAGATCAAACGGCAAGGATTTGGTGAAGATATCAGCGATTTGCAGCGGAGCAGGAATGTGTTTCACCACGAGGGATCCCAATACGACTCGTTCTCTGACGTAATGATAATCTGTTTCAAAGTGTTTGCTCCGCTTGTGGAATGCCGGATTTGCAGTCAAATAAACAGAGGAGAGATTGTCGCCAAAGAGTTCAGGTGTAATGGGAAGAGGAACACCCAACTCACGAAGTAAGATACTGAGCCAAGTTATTTCCGAAGCAGCCTCTGACAAAGCTCTATATTCCGCTTCAGTGGAGCTTTTGGATACGGTGGGCTGCTTCTTGGAGGACCAGGAGATGAGGTTCTGGCCGAGGAATGTGCAAAATCCTCCTGTTGAGCGTCGAGAGACAGAGCAGCCTGCCCAGTCACTGTCGCTGTATGCTCGGAGTGTACAATCAGTGTCACGGGTGAAGGAAATTCCCATCGAGATTGTTCCCTTGACATAGCGCAGTATCCGCTTTAGGTTGGTGAAATCAGACACAGACGGCTCATGCATTCGTTGGCAAACATAGTTAACGGCAAACTGAATGTCGGGCCGTGTTAAGGTGAGGTACTGAAGTTTCCCTGCCAGACTGCGGAAGTAACTTGGATCTGTGAAAGGAGTATCTTGGTCTGGTACCTTGTTTAACTGCAGAGGTAGAGGTGTCATCATAGGAGCACAATTTTCTAGACCGGCTGTTACTAGAAGGTCTGCAGCATACTGTTCTTGGGAGAGAAACATTCCCTGATCATGATGAAGCGCCTGGATACCAAGGAAATAATGGAGTTGACCAAGATCTTTCATCCGGAATTGTGTCCCAAGCTCATGAAGGAGTTTCTTCATTGCTGCTGAATCAGTACCTGTAATTGCCATATCATCAACATATAGAAGTAAGATGATAATGTCCTTCTCATGTGTGTAAATGAACAAGGAGGGATCCTTGATGCTGCAGATAAATCCGAATTCTAAGAGGAAGTTGCTGAATTTATCAAACCATGCTCTAGGGGACTGTTTTAGTCCATAGAGTGACTTGTGTAGATGACACACATGATTTGGCTTTGTCTTATCAACAAAACCTGCAGGCTGCTTCATGTAGACAGTCTCTGTCAAATCGCCATGAAGAAACGCATTTCGAACATCCATTTGTCTTATGTTCCAGTTCATGATAGTTGCCAAGTGGAGAACAACTCTGACTGTTGCGGTTCGAACCACTGGACTGTAGGTCTCCAAATAGTCTATACCCTCCTCTTGATCATAGCCTTTGGCTACTAACCGCGCTTTCAACTTATCAAGCGTGCCATCTGCGTTTAATTTAGTCCTAAAAACCCACTTACTGCCCAAAACATGCATCTCTGGTGTTCGTGGGACTAGGGACCATGTCTTGGTCTCAGCACAATTACTCAGCTCCTCCTTCATTGCTGAAGTCCAACCATTATCCTTCAGAGCAGCAGAAACAGTTCTTGGTTCGGGATAAGAGGTTCTGTGAGTCAGCAAGACGTATTTGGGGTTTGGTTTTCGAATTCCCACTTGAGAGCGTGTTACCATAGAGTGAGCAGGAGCTTGTTGTGGACAACTGATCACAGGAGAGGTGTGCTCAGAGGTGGAAATGTTGCTGCTGCGAGGAGAGACCGTTGTGGCTGGTGAGCTGACATTGCTGTGATTAGGGATTCTCGCAGGAGACTGAACTGGTGAAGCATTGAGAGAAGGAAAATCTGATTCACTGAAGAGAGAAGACTGTGAAGGAGGACTCACGACAGCCAGAGGAACTGGAGCAGACACAGTCAGTGGAACTGGAGCAGACACAGTTGCCGGTGGAGAGCCAGACTGAGCTGAACTAGGCACTGACTTGGATAAGAACCCTTGTTGCCAAGCAGCAAGTATTGGTGTCCGAGCAGCTTGGTGATGAGAGTTGTAGATGGTTTGAAACGGGAAGCTGTGCTCATCAAAAAGAACATGACGGCTAATGTAGACTCTCCCTGTTGGTGGATAGAGACATCTATAGCCTTTGTACTTGTCATTGTAACCAAGAAAAACACAATGTAGAGATCTTGGGTCAAGCTTGTTCAAAGCATAAGCTCTCAGAGTTGGATAACATGAGCAGCCAAAGGTCCTTAATGACGAGTAGTCTGGTTTTCTTCCAAGTAAAACTTCAAAGGGACTTCGTTTTTCAGTAAGAGCAGAAGAAGGGAGCAGGTTACTCAGGAAATTGGCAGTAGAGAAAGCTTCAACCCATAGCTTCTGAGGTAACTTGCATTGGAACATCATTGAGAGCCCAAGTTCGACAATATGTCTATGTTTCCTCTCGGCCAAACCGTTTTGCTGAGGTGTGTGAGGACAGGATATGTGTTGTTGTATCCCATGCTGTTTCAGATAGGAGGTAAAGGCCGAGCTTGTGAACTCACCTCCTCCATCGCACTGGAAGATTCCCATCTTCTGTGACAGTTGGTTCTCAACCAGTGTCTGAAATGTGATGAACACAGGAAAGAAGTCTGACTTTGATTTCAAGGGATAAAGCCAGCAGTAGCGAGAATAATGATCAATGAAGATGACATAAAATCTGAATCCTTGATTTGATATAACAGGAGAGGGACCCCAGAGATCACAGTGGACTCTCTCTAGAGGTCGAGACGCTACAAATGTGGAAGAAACAAAAGGTAACCGACTGCTCTTTCCTAACCGACAAGACTCACATAGTCTTTTAGTGACTTTATTGACAACAATAGACTTGGACTGTGATAGATATTGAAGAACTTGCGGGTGTGGATGGCCTAGCCTCATGTGCCACACTTCATCACTCGCCGAGACTTGTCTAGAGGAGTAAAAAGCTTGCACCAGAGGAGCTTCCAAAGCATAAAGTCCCGCGTTAGTTCTGCCTCTGCTCAGGATTTGCTTTGTGGCTTTGTCCTTAACAAGAACACCATTGGAGTCAAATTTGAATGAGCAAGGATAATCAGCAGTGAGCTTAGACACAGAAAGCAAAGATTTAGTGATGTCAGGACAAACCAAAACCTCTTTAAGTGGTAAAGTACCTGAGGTGGATGGTAAGTCTGCTGATCCAACATGTGTGATGGGCAGAAAATTACCATCTCCAATCAGAACTGAGTCATTACCTCTATATGGCTGAGCATGAGACAAATGAGAGGGAGAGTTTGTGACATGAGATGTGGCTCCGGAATCTGCATACCACTCAGCTCCTGCTTGGTCAGACACATCTGTAATCCTCATAGCTGCTAGAGCAGTTGGAATCTCATCATCCTGGTAGCTGTTGTTGAACCGATGCCAACAACGAAGAGCAGAGTGACCATAGCGACCGCAAATCTGACAGGAAGGTCTGCCTTCGGAGTTAGAAGAGACAGAAGGAGTGAGTTGCTGATGAAAGCCTCTTCCTCTTGTGGAGAATGAGCCACGACCTCTGTTTGCTCCAAAACGCCTATTTGATTGACCACGACCTCTATTGTTGTAGTAACCCGAGGTGGTTTCACGGATAGTGTTGAAGGCCATGTGAGGAACAGCATCTGGGACAGAGTTATAGCTTTGAAGTCTATCATCGAAGCTTATCAGACGAGGAACAATGTCATCAAAGTTCGGTGAAGGATACAGATCCATGGCACCTTCAATGCTGGTTTTAATGGGTTCGTAGTCTTTTCCCAAGCCATGTAGAGCAGAGAAGATCTTCATACGCTCATTGAGAGGGTTACCAATGGAGGTTAGTTGGTCGCTGATAGCCTTAATCTCTCTGAGATACTCTGACATGGTTTTATCATGCTTTGATATGGTCTGAATCTTACGCTGGAGCTCAAACAATCGAGAGGAGGTTGGCTTGTTGAAGTGATTTGCCAAGGCCATCCACATCTGTTGCGATGTAGTGCAGTGAAGAACGACACTCTGGATTTCTTCTGAGAAGGAGCCGAGTAACCATGACTGTATGACCTGATCGGTCTGAAACCACAAATGATAGTCGGGGTTGGGAATAGGAGTGGTGCTTCCGGTAATCGCAGGTGCAGCCAGAACAGGAGAAGGCTGCGGAGTGGAGCCAGTGACGAAACCCAAAAGTTTCTGTCCGTTGAGGAAAGCTTCGAACTGGCGCTTCCACAGGATATAATTTTGGTCAGAAAGCTTTAGGGTAACCGAGTTTTCAAGTTTCATAGAGGGAGGTGAAAAGAGCTCCATGGATCTTTCGGCCATGGCTCTGATACCATGAAAGTGAAGCTAAAGCTTCAAGATAAAGAAGATAGAAATGGAAATGTTTTGATATTGCTTTCGGCTTAACATTACAAAGAGAGTGGGTTTACATATTTATATGGAGGTACAGAAAACCCTAAGCCGAATACATGTGGCATCATCTTGTACCATCTAAGAGATCAAGGGCTGCGAATTGATTCTTCAATTGCAAGCCATTACTTTCTGTAGTACAAGCTCTCGTCATCTTCTGAACATCTCTGCATTTGTCGTTTTGCACATTTGAAGAAGAAGACCGTTGTGGCTCCTTGGGCTGAGGCGAACTTGATGGTGTATTAGGCCTGTCTCCATCTCGGCCCAATACTGATCGATTTGTCTGAACGCCATCGTTTTGCCTCTGTGTGCTATTAGGTTAATCTACACAGAAACAAGCACTATTTAATAGTCAGATGTATAAACAGAACAAGATCAAATTATGCAGCCGGAAAGAGTCATGGCCAATGTGCTTATGCAGTCATCATAGGAAATGATTTGGATCAAACCATATCGAGCTAATGTTGCAAGTTTTTTCACATGAAACAAGGATCTGATTCATGTCGGAGCAGTAGAAAAAACAATAACATCCTGGAAAATGGGATCTTACCTGAACGGATCTGATAGGCAATTCTTTACCAGAAAGCCTTTTGAAATGTTCCTTCACCAGTCTCTTCGAGTCATACTCTCTGATCTTCTTGCGAGCCATTTCTCAGGGGGAATCTAAACGAGAAAATTTTTAAAACAAAATTCGATAAAGCTAACAGAACCAGCCCAGAGAAACACATAAAATCGATGGAAAATGGTTAGATCTTACCGTTGAGAGTGCAAACAAGAGAATGTAGCTACAGCTTCGGTGGTTAGCCAACAAACTCTTGCTAAGGACCGTATTTATATTTGAAAATTATCAAGTTTTTATTTGTGAATCTTTACAATCTATTTCCATAAAATTATTTTTTATTTACTCTTTCAAAGTATTTTATTTTCCAACTAATAAAAAGCATATAAATATACAGTTGGAAAGCTTTGGAGTTACTCTTCAATGATATGAGCTGGTGAAGGTTCGTCCATAAAAGCTACCTAACTTGTAACCCAAAGTTTCAACTCCTCTCCCAACCATGTGATGACATTTCCACTACGAAATTTAACTTTTGGTAATTCATTAAAATTCCAATAAAAAAATAAAAAAATTTGTTCGTCAACATTTATATTAAGGCCCAAAAGGCCAAATTGTTACATATTACATCCCGAATTTGAAGAATAGTAGAGATGAAATAAGCCTAAAAACTAATGGGCTTTGCGGATAAACATTATAAAACACGAAAACATGTGTCATAATAACACTGAAGCACGTAAACAAAGCGCCACGCGTCTCGACCTAACGAACACCACATGCACTTGTCGGAAACTATTGAGGATCACATCGCTGGTCGGTGGTTGTCTGAATCTCCAATATTCAACATAGCGCGCTTGTCGATCTCGATTTCCGATTGCTGATGTTGGAGAAGAGCTGCGTAGTAATCGCACCCGCCTTGAAGAATCGCCGTCCGCCGCACTTTCAAGATACTCTGTCGCTTTCCCGACCTCTATGATTGATGGAGCCTTTGCCCATCTAAGCTTGTCCTCGGCAAGCGATGGAAGCTAGAAAGGTTTACTTCCCGCCAAAGTGACGATTTTCGACGAATCAGAAAAACACACACTTATTTGCCAACAAATCGAAGAACACGGATTGAGATCGGAAAACCACCATTGCAGATTCCAGGAGACGACACCGCGCAACCTGTGAACAGCTCGTAGACGGGCGTGAAAATCTGCAGAGTGGGAAAACCGTCAAAAAGGGGCCGGAGAAGTCCAATACATAGATCGGAAGCTAAGGCGGAAAAGACCGCAAAATAAGGCGGTAGCAACACCGCATAAAGTTGTCCGATACAAAACAAAACCAACTAAGTATAAAAAAGCAAAAGAAACTATGGAACATCAAAAGTAACCCGACCACTGGAGCAGCATGAGCCGACTCCGGTGGCCGGAAGCGAAAATCACTCAACGATGTCTAGTGAGAAGGGAGAGGGTTGCAGAGAGAGAAAGTTCGGCGGCTTATTGATAGGTCAAATCTTAATCCCTATTTTCTAACTGCAAGTGTACAGTGTTGAACGATGTAATATCAAGGGTATCGAATCCACAGAGACTCAAGTTTCACGCAATAGATTATATGTACTCGAATTAAGCTAAGCAAGACAGATGAAAGCAGTAAATATGTAAGTAATTAAAAGTGTGTTTTCAATGAGAGAAAATGCACTAGACTTAGGATGTTCTCAGGAAATCATGCAATGTCAGACACTTAACTAATCAGGATTCAGATTAAGCACATGTTCAAGAACTAGAATCACAAATATAAAATAACTCAACTCTCGCTGCAATTATTCTATATATCTAGCAACCTAACGATTCAAATCTCTTTGCAATCTTAGAGTTCTAGACAAGCATTAATAGCAAGTTCTTTAGTTCACAATTCTCCTAAACCAAATCTCTTTGTATCTAGTCAATTTGCTCACACTAAATTCTGCCAGATTATAATTCACACTCTCGTTCCAGTTTGTTAATCTAAGATCTAAATCCTAGGTGATCAATCCAGAATTTAGTTTTAATCTCAACTTAGGTGATGAACAAATAGTTTTAGAATCCTAATTATTCAGAAATCTAATAAGGCATGAAAACCCTATGAGAATTTCTTAATCTAACAAAGGTTACTACTCAGACATGATATCAATTAGACAACACATATTGAATAGAAAACCAAAAGACTGAATAGATGTAGATAACGGGGTTCGAAATCCTTCTCTCAAAGGTTCACTACAACAAATATGTACATTGTCAGCGCGAAATTATGATATCGTATGTCATAAATGCTATGTCATACGCAGCTATGATAGGTGCCATCCATACGATAGCGTTTTTGACATCCTATCATACCTTCGTTCTATTATAGCACTGCTTTAATATCTACCAAAACAACTCCATTTGAATTAAGAATCTGCAGCAGCTATGCTCCATGGCTTATGAAAAAATCTCAGGTACAAAAAGAAAGAGTAAAAGAGATAAAATCATATAGACTTGATGCATCAAGATTTCACCATAGATGCTGAGTGTATGCATCACCTTAAAGACAACAACAAGCATCTGGTCTTCTTCTTCTTTGGCTCACCTTAGGAATTCCAAAAACCTGGAAGAGATAGGAAAGAAAATACTTAGAATGTCAAAAGTCCAAAACTAACCAAGAACATAAGGAATGAAAATGGGAATGACCTGTGTTAACATCTCTTTCAAAAATTTCCAGTGTGCATCTTTATCAAAATTGGATGAGAATGTCAAGAAAGGGCGTGACCCTTTCGGATGATTTCCAGTGAGTTTCAGCTCCTCCATTGTGTGAACTTTACCATATAGAGAATTAAGGAAACGCAGGTCAGCGACAAACAAAATGTAAGCTAAAGTATGGTTAGCTCCACCAGCTAATTTCTGAAACAATGTACCAGGGGCTAGATAAATTACCAGCATTAACCAAGAACTTAACAGAGGATCCATTAGGGGATTTGACCATCCACATGTAAAGATCTTTATGCTTCCTACACCGAAGACGAAAACAAACAAACTTCAGTTTCAAGACATGGTGACACTAAGAGCAGAGGGACAAAGGTGACATTAATAACAGAGGGACAAAGCACCCAGTTTTAACCACGAAAGATTGTCTTCCATTCAGTGATTTGTTCCATCATCTATGTATCGAACTTTTACAGAGTTACATTTTGAAAAGATAAGAACTTGATTATAAAACCCTCTTAAGAAGATCAGACCACAAATTATCAAATGATTGTGGAATTAAGGTGTACGAAAAGATGGAATATTTACCTAGAAAAACAAGCAGGAAGAAGAGCCCTTAAGCTCGACAAGCTCATTAAGTGTCGCGCCTTTACTGTTCTTAGCTTCCACCTTACTATCCTTATTACAGTGAGGCAGAAGTGACACCATTTTCAACAGCAGATGTCGATACCTTCCAACAAAATAAAAACAGATACTCGATTATTCTTCTACACCATCAAACGAGTAAACCAAATTACACGTAAAACAAATTTCAATTCTCTTCACCAGAAACTGATACGACGGGAACAAGTGACGAGAACCTTCTCTTTATTCCTGAATCTAGGCGCAGACGCAGACGCTGCCTTGGATTTCTCAGCATCTTCGTTCTTATCTTTCCAAACTAATAGAGTCCTTTTAGGTCTCTCGGGAGCAGAATCGTCCTTCTTCACCGGTGCCGCCGCTTCAGTCTCGCTGTGCTTTCTCTTTTTCCCCATTTTTTATGTTTACGGCAGAAACAACGCTAAATTTTTTTAGGGTTTTAGAACAGGGTCAAACCGATAGGAATAGAAATTTTTTTAATCTTCTATCTGAGAAGGCTCCATCAGAGATGTTAGTACAATACTCATCTACGAGAGAGGAAATCGAATGAGTGACGATTTTGTGTTCAAGAGTGAAACTGGAGAGGGAAAATGAAATTGAAGAGGGAAATAAGTTGAGTTTTTCGTGACCCTATATTGAGTTTGAAAATTTGAAAAACATCTATGATAGCGGTTCAGTAAAACGAGCTATAGTAATTTGCTATGAATGATGATTTTTTTTTGTAGTGGTTGCAGAGTAGCAAATCAGCCCCAATAGCAATAATCTCCTAAAGTCTCCAAGAGCCAAAAGCAAGAACAAAAGATAAGAGAAAAAACTCTCAAAAACCTAATTAATAGTCTAAACACGTTTGGAGCTAAATTAGAAATAATAAAACTTCTGGGCTTCTGTGCAATTCTTCAAAAGATGTAATCAATCTCGCGCATAACTCCGTTCAGGGCTCAGTGTCGACTGACACTAAAGAGTGACGTTGGTCGATATTAACATATGGTTACGGCTCCAACTTTAGCTTCTTGCAGAATGCTCCAGAAATGTCCGCAAAACTCCTAGCTTTGCTCCATTCGTATGCTAACCTGTAAAAGACTCGATAGACTTGAAATACAAGGTTAAAGACTCAATATATACACTTATATTATGGTTAAAAACCTATAAAACCATGATATATCAACTCTCCCACACTTAGATTTTGCTTGCCCTCAAGCAAACATAGGGTTAACGATCTATTTTCCCACGATAACTATTATATAGCACCAAATGTCCACCAAACTATGCCCTCTATCTATATATCCACGAAACCAAAGTTAATGATTTAGTTCCACCTAAATTAAAAGTTCGAGACTTATATCTCCATGAAATACAAGTTCGAAATCTAATACTCCATATATATTGATTTTAGTTGGTTTACTATTTTCTAATTAAATCTAAACTATGTTAAACCGATTTAAACCGTATTATGACCCATCATAATTAATAAATCCAGATTGAGATCCAGACCCGACTGAATTTGTCTTCTTCTTCACCCGATTCAATCAATAGCTTCTTGTAGAACACATGGATCTTGTCTTCGTCCCACAGATGCTCGAAGTTAGTTTTCAAATGCTTCACTGTGATACTAAAACACAAATATTATTATTGCATTCTAATTTTCTATAATTCTGGGTTTCATAAAAAAGCAAAAAAATTTTTTTCTTGTATGGCTCCGAAGAATTCAGGCACATGTTATGCGCATCATTATGATACTAGAGCATAAAGAAGTGGAGCTTTTTGTTCTATTATTTTTTGTTCTTTCTCTGTAACAAAAAAAAGAAGAAAGAGAAGAAGATCAACGTCGTGGAAGAGCATCGCCGAATTGAGCTGCAACAATGTCTGATGAAGAGGACTTGGAAGATGCATATGCAGAAGCCATAGAAAAATCAGGAGCAGATGAATCACATCCACCGGATGCGGCGTCCCTCCTGCTCGTGTCATTCTTCCTCTCGACTAAACCACGAGAATTTCTTCACAAATCTCATGTATGTGTTTGATTTTAAAATCAAATCGACCAATTAAAAATTGGGGAGTATTAAGTCTTGGATTTGATAAAGATAAAATTTGCTGCAATTTTAGATCTTCAGTTTATAGATCGGGAAGAAGAAGATGAAGTGGTGGGTCAGTTTTTTGGAGTTGGGTCTGATGAATTTCTTCACAAATCTCATGTATGTGTTTGATTTAAAATCAAATCTACCAATTAAAAATTGGGAGTATTAAGTCTTGGATTTGATAAAGATAAAATTTGCTGCAATTTTAGATCTTCAGTTTATAGATGGGAAGAAGAAGATGAAGTGGTGGGTCGGTTTTTTGGAGTTGGGTCTGATTTTTTTTAGTCGGGTCGGTTTTTGGGTTCTTACGGTTTAGTTTTGGGGTTAAATGGTTTGCTTTCGGTTTAGATCACAAACCACACAAACCATTATTTGTGGGGAAATCGAATTTGAACTTTTAATTTAGGTGGAACTAAATCTTTAACTTTGGTTTCGTGGGTATATAGATAGAGGGCATAGTTTGGTGGACATTTGGTGCTATATGATACTTATCGTGGGGAAATAGATCATTAACCCGAAACCAAAATATGAAAAAGAGGTTTGAAAACACGGAAACTCATTTCGTCCTAAGAACATCAAATACACATTCACTTAGTAATCCACATGAAAACATTCCTGCAGAGATCAAGACCACAATGTACTTCACCCACACTTAGCAACTGTCCCAAGTAAACTCCACAATCAAGGCAAGAAATCCAAATTCACCATACTAACTTCTGTAAGCAATTAGGTGCGGTCTTACCGAGGGGGTATCAACCAAAGGACACATGGAATCTTACTCAGCAGTTCCCTAATTGCAGACTGTCAGCTTTTGGTTCCTTTCTTCTCTCCTTTTTTTACTTCATCAGCTTTTTTTCCCCTTTGGGTATCATTTTTTATCAGCTGCTCTTCCCTCATTGGGGTATTATTTTTTAACACATTTCATGAATGCACCACTTCCGTGATCACTTCGAAGCTACTAGCTTATCCACAGTTTATTACTTTTTTTTTTACTTTGCTTGAAGGGAAGGGAGAAGGGAACCATACTCATACAGATTTACAGACCTTTCAGGAGCTGTCAGAGGGGTTTGATCTAATGTATACAAGCCCCTGGGTAAGAAAATTAATTCAAGATTAATGGTGAAGTTTGTGATGGATCCTCTGAATACCTGAACTCATATGGGTGTCCTTGGTAGGTTGATATGTGTGTGGTTTTCTAATAATCATATAGATACTGCAGGTATGTCCAATGGTCACTTAGGATCCTCTGAAGTTGAAAATTTCCTCGAAATTGTTTCCAACTAATTTTGACTCAATAAAACAAGTACAAAAATAATGGACTAACACTAAGAAAACATAAAATGGTGTGTCAGTAAACTACCTCCCCCACACTTAAATAACACTGTCCGCAGTGTTATAGAAGCTTGGGTTTGGGAGAACAAGGTATAGTCAAATGAAAATTCTTAAAATCAGAAACCTTACTTGCTAGCGGGGTGAGTGTCGACCGACACACAACCAGTGTCGAGCTACACTAAGCTTAGGTCAACATAATCTGATCCATGTAGAGCGTCCTCGATTACGGTTTGTCTTTTCGTGTTGAGTATCGACCGACACTAAAGGAGTCGATCGACATTGATGTCTGCAACCTGTTCGTCACGTTTCTGGCACACCAAAGACAAAAAAATCAAAGAAACAAAACCAAAAACAAAAAATAAAAGAAAAACTGACTCAACAGTGGGTTGCCTCCCAGTCAGCGCTTTTTTTTAGTCATTAGCTTGACTATGGGTAGGAGATCAGAGGCTTGTCTATGACTACACCAACTATTTCTAAAAAGGATCTACCAAGGAATAAGGGATCATCTGGTTTGGTTTCATACTTACCACAAAGTCTGTGGGGATCAAACAATTTCCTTCTCGAACAAGGATGTTTTCAAGGACCCGTTCTGGCCTCCGTTTCGAACGATCAGCTAGGATTAAAGAGATCCTAGTTGGCTGGAAGTCCATCAATCCCAAACTTATAGCCACATAGTATGGAATGAGGTTCACACCGGATCCTAAATCACACAGAGAGTGTGGGAAACTATCCTTGAATATAAAATAGTTTAGCACGAAGACACCTGATCCGGTAGCTTCTCTGGAAATTTATTCAACAGCACATCGGTGACATGGGAAAAGACCTTCACCATTTATTCAACAGCTTCTCTGGAAATTTAGCAGATATCAGGCGGTTTCGCCAAAGGCAGAGCATGCCTTCACAAAATTCTCTTCATCCATGATGGCGTATACGCATTGTGTGCGTGAGACTGACCGAGGAACTTGGGAATCACAGCAAGGCCAGGTGGAACATTTCGTTTCCTGACTCTATTCCCTGCAAAATCAGCATCAGAGTTAGTATACTTGAGGTCAGATAATGCATACCCTGGCTTGATCAGATGTTGCTTAGGTGTGATGTTTGGAGCTTTCTGCTTAAGAGCAGGTATAGGCTTTGAAGATGTTAGAGCAGGCTCAGCATGAACCGCCATCTTCTCCTCTCCAATCTCGGTCTCTAATTCTATCTCAACACTAAAGCTTTGGCCATCCATGGTGGATCTTTGCAACCTATCCATCTTGAAAAGCAAAGGCTTATCTCCCAATTGGAGTCAATCAGACCATGTCGCACATCAATTACAGCTCCAGTAGTGGCTAAAAAGGATCTACCAAGCAGTAGAGGATCGCCAGGCTCAATTTCATACTTCAGCACCACAAAGTCCGTTGAAATAAAGTAGTTTCCAACTCTGAGAGGGATGTTCTCAAGAACTCCTTCTGGATACCTCTTCGATCGATCAGCTAGGAGAAGAGAGATTCTAGTGGGCTGGAAGTTCAACAACCTAATCTCATAGCCACAGATTATGGCATGAGATTCACACTTGAGCCAAGATCACAAAATGACTTCTTAAACCTGTCTCTATATATAGAGCAGTCCAACACAAAACTACCTGAATCCTTTAGTTTCTCAGGAATCCTACCATGATTAACGGCATTGCACACTTCAGAGACCATCAAGCTACCTTCTCCGTCAGTCATGTTTCTAGAAAGAATGTCTGCAACACATCTCTTCACCAGAGGAATGGTATTATTAGTGTCAATCAATGGGACTTCAGTTAGCTTATCTCTCATTATCTTCTTGTACGTTTCCCACTGAACTCCTGCTTAGACTTCTTAGGGAAAGGGATTTTCGGCTTGTAGACTCTCTCTTTGGCCATATTTGGCTTCTCTAGACAAACAGGCTGCTCAAAACCATGGTGTCGATCGACATGGAAATGGTGTCGATCGCCACTAAACTTATTCGAATAGACCTTAATGTCTAGAGAGGTCGATTTTGGTCCGTCACGTAAACTCAAAAGTGGTGTCGACCGACACGGATGTGTGTCGATCGACACAGAACCTGTAGCTCGAGAATCACTCGAAATTTTCAGCTCTGAAGCCTTTATTTCATCTTTCTGATCAGCTTCGTCCTCTACCAAAACTACCTCAACATGTTCTTTCTGAGATTGAGTCATCCTTTTCTTAATACCGGGCTCTGCTTGCGTCATCCTGGTATCCAGATTATCAACTCTGCTTGTCAAAGCCTCCAATTTCCCACTTAGATCTTGATACATGGAATCCAGCTTTCCATTCAGATCTCCTGTCATTTTATTCTGTCCAAGAAGCAACTGCTCAAGCATGGAATCAATCTTTGTCTGCTCATTAGTTGGGGAAGCTTTGTAAGATGAATAGCCATTGTCCCTTGACCTTGGCGTGTAACCAGAAGCTTGTCTCCGCTGATTTCTAAATGTTTGTCCATGATAATCAGCTCCAGCTATATAATTCACCTCTGCAAACTCTTCAGCTTCTGTATCAGATCGGAATTGCCTCTTCATAAGTAGGATACTGTGGAGAGAATCAATCTTGTCCCTCACCTCAGCCATCTGCAAGCTATCATCATTCTTGACACTATTGCTAGATATTAAGTTCTCAATAAGATCTTTAGCTTCTCCTAGGGTCTTGGTATAGAAGTTCCCATTGCTTGTTGCGTCCATAGCCATCTAATACCTTAAATCCACACCTCTGAAAAAAATGCTCAACAGCTGAACCTCAGAGAATCCATGATGTGGACAATCTCTCTGGTAAACCTTGAAACGCGCCCAAGCTGCTTTTAGAGCCTCTGTAGGTCCCTGTTCGAATGTCAAGAGGTCTTGTCTAAACTGATCGGATCTAGCATCATCATAAAAGTGTCTAAGGAATCCCCTTTTGACTGCATCCCAAGTGGTCAAAGATCCTGGTGGCAGCTGTTTCAACCAGTGGACTGCTTCTCCATTGAGAGAGAACAGGAAGAGCTTGCAGAAAAGATAATCAAATGAGACTCCTTCAGCCTTAATACTGCTAGCCAATTCCTCAAAGGTCTCTATGTGATCCATAGGATGCTCGCTAGAGAGACCATGAAACTGATGTTGCCCAACCAATGCGTAGTACTCTGGCTTCAGCTCAAAACCAGCTCTGGTAAATGGAGGTGGTCGAATCGCATACCGATTAGCATAGAACTGATCCGGTCTGTTGTAATCAGCAAGTGTCTTCTTGAAGGATTCGTTTAGTATTTCATGGTTCAATTCATCAGATTAATTAATCCTACTAAACATGCCAGATCTAGGTTCTCTTGCTAGAATCATAAAGGATCTCACCTGTTACCTTGTTTTGCAGCGGAAAGAGGAGGTACGGGTCAGAGATCAGCAGAACCACCAAGAGATAGCTCCTCCAAAGGCTCACACACGCACACTGCAGGAAATTGGCTGCTAGACCAAGCTGGTGGGAGGCGCAGACAGAGAGAGAGTTGGCGCAGAGGCTTGGGAAAAATTAGGTGGCTAGGTTAAGTTTTAATCATAAAACTTATGCCTAATTCCTTTTGGGCTTTTGGGCCCAATTCCCAGTCTGATTAAATCCCTTGGATTTAATCAGGCCCTTCTATCTCTCTAAGCACTGTAAATGCCTAGCACTTTTACCGTACTTCTGCTAAACCGTTCCTACACGTTTTCCTGTTAGCTTAGGCGTGTGACCCATATGGGATCATATAATAAAGGTAATAAATCCAAGATTTATAGATCATGAGCGGACTCTAGCAAGCCATCATGACCCCCAGTATTATATGACTTATGTCTGATCATTGACATACTCTTACTTTCTAAAGACAGTACTGAGATTACTGGACATAATTCCAACAATCTCCCACTTGTACTGGAATCTCTGTATTCATAATCCTTTTGTCTCAATATCTCGATTAGTCATAAGGCAAGATTAGTGTCATCCTTATAAAGCCTAATCTTGTTCATCGGACTCTGATTTGATATTGACAATCCAAACGACTCGGGACAGTCCGTTTGAGCATGGCCATGCATTTTCCAGTATTAAATCTCCGATTGGCCTAGAGATATTCACTCCATTTATATTGGAGGGACAAATCCCGTCTTGTTCCATCACTGTGAACTACTCATTTCATAATACACCCAAACAAGGTCCTTATAACTATCGCTTAACGACAGCATTAGACAATGATCAAAGCGCATTAGTTCATGTGCAGTCACATGCATGCGAACTCAGGTCTAAGGACTATACTCTATAGTCGTAGTAAGAATCTCTTATGACACAGATATAAATATCCTGAAGAGTTCTTATAATCGGGTCATGTCCGGTCGTATGTACCCAACATACACCTATGTACTGACTTTGATGCCGCGCATCTATGACACACTGAGACTTTGTCATAAGTCACATACCAATCTAGTCTCACACGGTTGTTGGTGTTCCAATTTCAACAACCTTCGACTAGGGACAGGATGATATAAGCCATCTATCAAATATAGGGTCTCATGATCAAGCTAAATGACTTTGATGACTCAAGATCAAGTCACTTACTTCGATGACCTATAAAATGGTTCATATCATTTTGGAACGATTATTTCATCACAGTTAAAATAATCTTGAAATAATAATTTCATTAAACATCATAAAATGTTTTACAAGAACATATCAATAACTAAATAAAGCCCTTTACTAACTCCCACTGAAATTAAGACTATATCTTAATTTCACTTATCCTACAGCAACAGTCCGCGACTCGTGCTTAGGCCTAAGGAGTGGCTTCGTTAATAGATTAGCAACGTTCTCATTCGTTGAAACTTGCTGATCTACTTAACATCTCTGTCATTTATCTCATGGAATAGGTTATACCTACCCTCAAGGTGTTTGGACCTCTGATGTGCAGCTAGTCTCATCTATGCTGGGAATCACATCTAGTTCAGTGATGAACTCTCCTTTCCAAACAACCTCTTTCGCCGCTTCCCAAGCTGCGAAATGTTCAGCTTAAGTCATGGAGTCAGCAACAGTGCCTTGCACCGCCAGATAGACACAAGATATAACCGGACTGTGACCGGAAATCATCTTTGTCTGTTGGAAACTTGCCTTTCAGACTCTACCGACTCGGAGCACCTCACTTTCTCCGTAAATCAAGAACTTATCCTAAGTATTTTTCCAAATACTTGAGAATATTCATTACGTCTATCCAGTGATTCTTTTCTGGATTTGACTGGTCTTTACTTGTCTTGCTTAACATTAAAGCAACATCAAAACAAGTACGTGTCATGGCATACATGATAGATCCAATTGCCGACGCATATGGAATCTCATCCATGCATTCAAGCTCAGCAGATATCGTAGGATACTGTTTCTTGCTTAACGTAATGCCATGTGACATTGGCATAAAACCCTTCTTGGAATGCTGAAAACGTGTAGGACTTTGTCAATATAAGTACTCTGACTTTGTCCTACCAGCTATTTTGGATCTCTATCTTTAGATCCAAAATCCAAAAACGTACGTGGCTTTACCCATGTCAATCATAAAACCAACTCCCAAGCCAGTCCTTTACCGACTGCAGCATTGGAACGTTATTTTCGAGAATCAGTATGTCATCGACATACACTATGAGAAATGCAACATCGCTCCCACTTATCTATTAGTAAACGCACAGTTCCATTTCGTTCCTGTTCAAGTCAAAACCTTGACTACTTCAACAGAACGAAGATTCCAACTCCGATATGTTTGCTTCCATCCATGAATGGATCGATGAAGCTAACTTACACAAAGTGTAATTTTTCGGAGTCCGGGCTCACTTTCGCTTATTTGAATTTCGCAGATTCGTCGCTTTCAATGATCATCAGATCATGCGAACTTTCAATGATCATCAGGTTCAACTAATGACGAGAAATCACTCTCGGATTAGTGACTGATTCATTCATGTCTGCGAACTTCAGGCTCTACAGGTGTAGATTCTACAGAAATCTGTAAATCCATCCGTTGCTCTCCCTCAACAGGTTGAGCAGCCACCTGTATTTGTCGAATTTCTTCGAGTCATACTTTTACTCCCACTGTTCTTCCTGGAAAGTAACTTCCCTTCTTGAAAACAGAATGGACGTAAAAGATAACAAGCCTTGGTTTCCCTAGGACAACCAGCGAAGTAGCTCAACTACAAATACTCAGTAAAGACGAATTTGGATCGATTCCAATCCACATTTACGTGGTGTCTTTCAACTGATATTGGTGGAACTATTTCAGCGTAAACTTAGATATTTCTAGAGCGTTATTCTTCAAGAATATCATGGAAGATTCGTGTGACTCATCTTTAATCATTTCTTATAAGATCTGATTCTTTCTCACAGAAATACCTCAAGGTTTTTCAGGAGAATTGAGCTGTGAAACGACTTCACACTCATTCAGATGATCACACCATTAATGACTCAAGTATTCTCACTCGTGATTTAATTCAGAGTCTTAATACTTCTGTCACTCAGATTCTATACCTCATTCTGGAACTCTTTCGACCATGTCAAAGAATTCCGACTTGTGTCTCATCAAATGAACACAGTCTTACTCACTGAATTAATCAGTAGAGACAATGAAGTACAGGAAATTTTCTCTGGCATTACTGCTCATCGGACCACATACATGAGTATGTTCAATCTCCAATAAGCCTTTGGGCCTTTCTCTAGCTCGGCTAAGATAGGCCCCTTTGTCTTTTGGTCCAGTAAACAGAATTCAAGTCTCATAAGATATCCGATCAAATGAGCCCAATAGTGCATAACTATGGGATTTCTGAATCCGACTTACTCTATGTGACCAAGACTTTTATGCCAAGAAAAATCAGGTTTAATTCATCAGATTTAAACCAATTCGGTATTTATGTTACATTTAGGCACTCTTTGGTTTAAGATATAAAACCCATTCCTTGAATAGGGTGCTACAATTAATATTTCATTAAGATCAAAAGAACTAAACTTCTCTTTTATCAAAATGAAAAACATTCAAATTCTTACAAGAAAATGAAAGACAACTCTGCTAAAGCAGGTACATTGTAGCAATTACTTAATAAAACCAAGCCTCAAAGGCATCTACAAGTGAAAACCCTACGGCTGAGGCAGCATCCATAGCTCCTTCCAGACATGCAGTTCCACTTGCCCTTCCTTCAACGTTCTACTGTTGCTTAGGCTCTGCATATTACAACAAATATCAGTGCCACAACCAGTATCCAATACCTATAAGGTAGAACTTGAAGTAATAACATGAATACCTGAGGAAGTAGTCTCATACATCAACTTCAACTCCTCATCATCTTCCATGAATTTAATGCAATCTCTCTTCCAATGCCCAGTCTCTTTACAGTAGCAGCACTTACCAACGTAAGAGGTATCTGACTTGGGCTCAGAAGACACACTCTTGCCATGATTCAAAATCTGGACAACTTTGTCTTCACCCTTGTCAGCATTAGGTTTAATAAACCTACCCTTCTCTATTATGAGATTATACTGGGTACTCTTCACGTTTGGCTCAACTGTCTTGAGCATATCATGCAGTTCAGTCAGCGTCTTCGTTAAGCCTTTCTTGATATAGTTCCTTCTGAACTTATCATAGCTTGACGGCAGTGACTGCAGAATGATCTCAGTTGCCAATTCTTGGCTAACTGGATAATCCAGTTTCCTCAGGTTATCAATGTAACCCATCATTTCACTGACATGAGGACTCATTGGATGATCATTTGGTAGCTTGCAGCTAGTGAGAGACTTAACCAATTGGTATCTCTCCACTCTTACCTGCTCCTGAAATTTCAATTTCAGGCTGCTGATCATCTCTATTGGCGACTCCATGTTTTCATATTGCTTCCGCAAATCTGAGTCCATGGTAGCCAACATCAGACCACGCACATCTACCGCATCATTATAATGCTTATTCCAAGCATCATATACTGCATGAGAGGCATTGGACCCGATCCTCACGGGGAGAGCTCTCTCAAGGACATAGTCCTTTCTCTCCTGTCTGAGGACTAGCCTCAGGTTCCGCGACCAAGTCAAGAAATTTGATCCGTTCAGCTTGTCCATCTCAAGGACAGACCGGATCGAGAAAGTGTTTTGATTGTTTGTGCTAGTCATAACTGAAATTTAAGATAAAAGAATTTTAGTTAATATGTTCAATATGATTAATCTCTCATTCAATGTGATTAATCTCGCATTATATTCAATAACATCAGTTACCCTCAATAGAATATAATGATTCCAAGATCCACATATAACTAAGATCAAAGTGGGCCACTGGCCGTCACCCAACCTTAGCTTATATCGGTAAGCCCTATCTCGGCTAATTATATCTGTGATATAACTCTTGGTTGTGAATCTGGGCCCGAGGCCCAATCCACTCTGATGTCTCAAGGCCCGGGACTCCCGATGGCCTAGTCAAGAAAACCAGACTATACAGTCATGTAATCACTAATGTCTGGGACTCCCAATGACATTAATGAATCACAAACTGTCTTACCCACGCAAAAGATAAACACCCTCACACTGTAAGGCCGTGTGTACGATTGAATGGGCTTCAAACAGCTGACATAATCTGGACAAGACATCCAACGCTTGATATTATTTGAGGTTTGTAGGTTTATTTTAAAATTTCATTCCCAAAATAGAAGATTACTTTTTTTTTTTTTTTTTGGAAACTTTCTAAAATTGGAAACTTCCTAAAATTGGAAACTTCCTAAAATTGGAAACTTTCTAACTATAGAAATTTCCTATAATCCAAAACATGCAAATCTAGAAACTTCTATTCTAAGAAACTTTCTAATTTCAGATTTTGGAAACTGATTAATTTAAAATTAAATTTTAATTATAAAATAAATTTTTAAATTAAATCTGAAGAATAGACTCAAATAACTGGCCCAATTGTTTTAACTTCTTGGCCCATGGCCCAAGAATTGGTCTATGTCCAAGACATAACCCAATTGTCCAATTAAATGACATAACCGGTCTGGTTCATTAAAATTGGTCTAACCAAAATTAATTACTACGATGACCACAATTGTCAACCGGTTATTTACTAAACCAGATTTTCTCAATTTATTTGGTCCAACCAAATCAAATTAGAAAACCACTGGTTTATGCACTAAATCCAATTTTGCGACTTTGGATTTCTTATCCCGGTTTAACCAGAACTTAATAAATTTTATTAAGTCTGTTTATTAAACCGTGACGTTTAAGTTTTAAACAAATTAAACCGAACCATTAACCGAAACGAACCGATTTGACGATCACGTCAGCCCTAGGCGAGACAGGACACGATCCGTGATCGGTCCATCTCTCGATCATGATCCGCCCACGGCCACAAGCCATGCGATCGTTCGGGACGTGAACTGGTCGATTCGGGACGGGACGGGACAGCTCACGCCGTGCGATCCAGCGGTCCATCTCGCGCGCATCATCGCTGATCGGACGAGAGGCAACGGCAACGCAAGCGGGACGAGACGGGCCGAGAGTGGGACGATAGCGGGACGATCGCAGCGATCCGCTCGGTCCATCCACGCGATCGATCCACACGATCACGCGCTTCATCTCTCGCGCGCGAGCATCACCGATCGGTATGACCACGCGACACGATCCATGATCGGTCCGTGCGTCAAGCGATCCGCTCGGCCGACTCTCCGACGCATACCGATCCTTTAGCGATCGGTACATGCGGTTTTAGTTTAGGGTTTTCAATTGTTTCTTAAGTGTTTTACAAATCAAATTCAAGCACAAATTGATTCAAACACTTCTAAACAACCTAAACATGATTCTAAAACAAGAAATCCTAACAGAACCAATGGCTCTGATACCACTGAAGGATTCGTTTAGTATTTCATAGTTCAATTCATCAGATTAATTGATCCTACTAAACATGCCAGATCTAGGTTCTCTTGCTAGAATCATAAAGGATCTCACCTGTTACCTTGTTTTGCAGCGGAAAGAGGAGGTACGGGTCAGAGATCAGCAGAACCACCAAGAGATAGCTCCTCCAAAGGCTCACACACGCACACTGCAGGAAATTGGCTGCTAGACCAAGCTGGTGGGAGGCGCAGACAGAGAGAGAGTTGGCGCAGAGGCTTGGGAAAAATTAGGTGGCTAGGTTAAGTTTTAATCATAAAACTTATGCCTAATTCCTTTTGGGATTTTGGGCCCAATTCCCAGTCTGATTAAATCCCTTGGATTTAATCAGGCCCTTCTATCTCTCTAAGCACTGTAAATGCCTAGCACTTTTACCGTACTTCTGCTAAACCGTTCCTACACGTTTTCCTGTTAGCTTAGGCGTGTGACCCATATGGGATCATATAATAAAGGCAATAAATCCAAGATTTATAGATCATGAGCGGACTCTAGCAAGCCATCATGACCCCCAGTATTATATGACTTATGTCTGATCATTGACATACTCTTACTTTCTAAAGACAGTACTGAGATTACTGGACATAATTCCAACACTTCTCGCGACTAGTCTCCTGTTGTGCATGTTCCGCGCCCACGGCAACATCTGGCATAATGGGGTTTCCTTCCCCATCAAGTTTCTGACCCTTTGCGTTGCATATATGACCCTCCTGGTCTCGTAAAATGCCGTTCTCACCGCGAATCAGAATCACAGGTTCCATAGAAAGAATCCTGCTAAGCGTTCTAGTTCTCGGTATCCCTGGTCACGACTGGTGTCGATCGATGCACTATGAGTGTCGATCGACACTATGCGATTCCTGCGATACCAAATAAACAAGAACATGAGTAAACAAAAAATAAAAGGAAAATGCTTAGTCTAAATTCTAATACTGAATCTATCGGCGAACTCAAATGAGTCCCCGACAACGGCGCCAAAAACTTGATAGGCTCAGAGTTTTAATCCTATTCTACTGCAAGTGCACAATTATGCAATGTAGTACTTAGGGTATCGAATCCACAAGGACTCATGGCTCACACGATAGATTATGAGTAATCGAACTAAGCTAAGCGAAGCAGATGGTAAAGCAGTAAACAAGACAGCAAGTAAACGAATGAAGTGAGGTGGATGTAAGCAATTAACGAAGGCGTCAGGTTTCAGGAAGTTCTCAGGTAATCAGATAACAGACAATCAGGATTCAATCTATAGCGCTCTTGAACTAGAATCACAGAAGTAAAACTAACCAGCTCTCGCTGCGATAATTATCTATGTCTAACAACCTAGCAAGCCAACTCTCTTTTCGAATCCTAGAGTTCTAGACATGCAATAATAACAAGTTCGTTTGTTCACAACTTCTCTAAACCAAATCTCTTTGCGAATTGATAAGTTGCTCACCTAAATCCTTTCTAGCTAATTAACCAACTCTCGTTGTGGAAATCAACCTAATAATCAGTAATCTAAATGGCTAGTTTAGATTAATCATTAAGAGTCATTTAGGTGAAGAACTAGATGATGAATCCAAATCAATTAGTTATTCTAACATTCCTTCAAATCCCTAATGAGAATTCCCTAACCTAACAAAGATCTACTCAGACATAGCAATCATGACAGAAAACATAGTCAAAATAGATATCATATATGAATCAAAAGAACAAGAACAGAGGTTCGAAATCTCTTCTCTCTCGAGCACAAGACCAGCCCCAAATCTCCTAATCTCTCTAGAACAAAACTCAGAATAAAACTTAGATAAAACTAAGCCTATTAAGTGGCTGTAAAACCTAATTAATAGCTAAAACACATTTTGGGCCTTCTTGTAAATATGGGAAACTTCTGGGTCAAACTTGCAAATCTCCAAAAGCTGTATTTCTGACGCGCATGAATTTCGTCCTATAGTGTTGTCGATCGACACCAAGTGCAGACGCACCCAGTGAACTCTGTGAAATCCATGTATGTTGCAGAATCCCTCCAAAAGCTCCAAACATACCTAAACCTGCAAAGAACTCTAAAGACTCCAAATACAAGGTTAAAGACTCAATATATACACTTATATCATGGTTGAAAACCTAGAAAACCATGATATATCATTGATAATGGTCGACACTAAATGTTCATGTTCGTGGTTTCCTGCATCAAAAAAGACAAGCGAGACAAGAGATGTAAGTAACAGAGAAAAGAAAACACTTGACTTTCTAAATACAAAATCTATCGACAAACTCAAAGAGTCCCCGAAAACGTCGTCAAAAACATGTTAGGTAAAATCTTAATCCCTATTTTCTAACTGCAAGTGTATAGTGTCGAACATTGTAATATCAAGGGTATCAAATCCACAGAGACTCAAGTTTCACGCGATAGATTATATGTAGACGAATTAAACTCAGCAAGACATATGAAAGCAGTAAATATGCAAGTAATTAAAAGTGTGTTTTCGATGGGAGAAAATGCGCTAGACTTAGGATGTTCTGAGGAAATCATGCAATGTCCGACACTTAACTAATCATGATTCAGATTAAGCACATGTTCAAGAACTAGAATCACAAATTTCAAATAATTCAACACTCGCTGCAATTATTCTATATATCTAGCAACCTAACGATTCAAATCTCTTTGCAATCTTAGAGTTCTAGACAAGCATTAATAGCAATATCTTTAGTTCCCATTTCTCCTAAACCAAATATCTTTGTATCTAGTCAAATTGTTCACACTAAGTTCTGTCAGACTATAATTCGCACTCTCGTGCCAATTTGTTGATCTAAGATCTAAACCCTAGGTGATCAATCCATAATTTAGTTTTAATCTCAACTTAGGTGACGAACATATAGTTTTAGAATCCTAATTATTTAGAGATCTAACAAGGCATGAAAACCCTATGAGAATCTCTAAATCTAACAAAGGTTACTACTCAGACATGATATAAATCAGATAACACCTATTTAATAGAAAACAAAAGACTGAATCAATATAGATAATGGGGTTCAAAATTCTTCTCTCAAAGGTTACAGAGTAGCATAGCAGATCAGCCCCAATAGCAATAATCTCATCATGTCTCCAAAAGCCAAAAGCAAGAATAAAAGATAAGAGAAACAACTATCAAAAACCTAATTAATAGCCTAAACATATATGGGACTAAATTAGAAATAATGAAACTTCTGGGCTTATTTGAAATTCTTCGAAAGATGTTATCAATCTCGCGCATAACTCCGTTCAGGACTCAGTGTCGATCGATACTAAAGAGTGATATTGGTCGACATAAACATCTGGTCACGGCTCCAACTTTAACTCCTTGCAGAATGCTCCAGAAATGTTTCCAAAACTCCTAGCTTTGCTCCATTCGTATGCTAACCTGTAAAAGACTCGATAGACTCGAAATACAAGGTTACAAACTCAATATATACACTTATATCATTGTTAAAAACCTAGAAAAACATGATATATCACTTATCCAATAAATATACGATTTATCTAGAGTTTGCACACACACAAAAATAATTTATCTAGATCTTTACATTTAAAAGGTATAACTCAGATCCGTTCAGGTTATATTACAAACAAATACATATCTTTGCATTTATTGATTCTTTATATTTTGTTATCTTGACAAGAAAGAGGATTCTAACTTTGGCGACTGTTAACACATCATCACTTCACTTCATCTTTCTGTTTCCTACGTCGAAAACACCATATAATGATCAGTTTAGCGAAATAAAGCTTTCTCTTGGGAGGAGCCAATCCGGAACTGATGAGTTTACATGGGTGAATAGCAAGACGCGTGATCTTTCCTTTTTTTGCTAGATGGCCAGCGCAGACATTAAAATTTCTATTGATATGCTGAATGTTAAAGAAGGGAAAGAGATCTTCAATGATCCAAAATCTTCTAGTTCCGATGAGAAGGCTAGCCATTCCAACGGTTTGTTAAGCATATCTATAAGATTAGTTCAATCCGTAGCAAAGATGACGCTTGGAAGTTGAATATTGAGTAAGGATCTCATTGCCCAGAAGAGGAAATCGAATTCCGTTTGTAATGGGGACATGCTTTGGCGTGACCCCTTCATACCACGATCGCTTCCCCTTGTGTCACATTCCAGCCATGGCCGCTGATCGGATCTGATGCAAGCAAAAAATCATCGGAAGCACATGTAAGGATTGCAGATGATGAGGTATCTTCTTCTAACTGGAGCGGTTCCCTTGGTTGATCATCCTCCCTCTTCAAATTAGCTAGCCTCCACGCTTCCTCTTCTAGTCTAGCTCTTTACACCGTCTCCCTAGGGTCTTCGCTCAAGTTATCAAAAACTTTCATATTGCGATATTTCCAAATAAACCACATAATCCAAGGGAAGACTCTCAAAGTCTACTCCTCCATAATATAATCGTTCACCTCCAAAATAAATAATCTAGATTATTGTAGATGGAAGGGGTCGGAAAGATATAAGGGGTTGAGGGAACGATGGATAGTCCCCAGGCCTAGCGATTTGGAGGGCATTGAAAAATAGCATGATGGATAGTCTTCCTCTGAGTGCCACATCTAGGACAGCTCTTTCCTCTTAAAAAAAATTGAAACAACATTGGCTCGACGTAGGTGATGGGAGTAATAAGGGTTTCCTTCGTTCTGCTTAAGTACGAAAAATGAAAAACAACATCAGATATGTTGTAAACTCGGCTGGTGAGGTTATCAAGGCAGGAGAGAATATAAAATGTGAAGCAGAATGTTTTTTCACAGATTTACTCCAACAAAGGCCTATAGATTACAAAGGTACAATAGTTGAAAATCTACACGAATAAATACATCCAGTGCTCACAAGAGTAACAAAATATGCTTACTTGAGAGGTTCACGATGAGGAAAATCAGGAAAGTAAAAATCCTCTTTTCCTAATGGATTCATTATAGAGTTTTTGAAACTAGTGTGGAGTGTAGTGGGGGCGGATTTTACAACATCAATAAACATTCTTCACCAAAGAGGTTCTCCCAAAAGGATTTAACTCAAAAATCCTTACACTGATTCCAAAGTAATATGAGGCAACAACGATGAAGGACTATATGCCGATATCATGTTTTATCGTCTTATACAAGGTGGTGTCAAAGATACTCGCAAATAGAATCAAGTCTCTGCTCATAAAATTCATAAATGCTAATTAATCATCATTTTTCAGAGATCGTTATACTGGTGGAGAATGTCTTATTAGAAACATAATTGGTCAAGGATTACCACAAAAAATGTGTCTTCAAGGTGCACAATGAAGATTGATATCTCCAAAGCATTTGATTCAGTTCAATGGGATTTCGTTCTTAATACGCTGGCTGATCTGCACTTTCCATTGAAGTTTTTAATTGGATTAAGCTTTGCATTTCAACAGCTTATTTCTCAGTTCAAATCAATGGGAATTAGCAGGGGACTTCAATAGCACATAAGGTTTTAGACAAGGCTGCTCACTATTACCATATATAAGATACCATCTAAAGTGTAGGAACTTGAATATCACACAACTTTGTTTCGCGGATGATTTATTAGTTTTTGTAGAGGGTAAGAAAATATTAATGAGGTAACTATGACGATATTCATAGAGTTCGTAAGATTCTCGTGTCTACAAGTTAGTGTGTAGAAATCAACTATGTTTTTGGTAGGGATGTTGACAAGTGAAAAACAAGATATCATGTTGAGCTTTTCTTTCAAAGAGGTAAAACTACTGGTAAATTATCAGGGACTTCCACTTCTAAGTAAGAGGATGACACGTACTGATTATGATCTGATCATCGCTAAGATCAAATCAAGAATTCAGTTTTGGACAGCTCGACACCTATCCTATGCGGCAGGACTGCAATTTCTTAAGTCAATAATATCAGGTATCATCACATTCTGGATTTCAGCTTATCGCCTCCCCAATAGTTGTATCAAGGAAATCTATAATTTGTTTATCTTTTAGATGGTCTGGTACTACTCTAACCCCACTAAGGTTTAGGTAGCTTGGCAAGTAGTTTTCACACCCAAAAATGAAGGAGGCTTGGGCATAAAATCAATATGAGCAAGTCATAATGTGTGTTTTTTAAACTCATCTAGAGAATCATCTACGGATGAACAAAGAACACTCTTCTTCGCAAGCATAATTTCTGGATTGCTAAGAGTAGTACCCAAGGTTCATGGATATGGGGAAAAGTTCTGAAATATAGAGATAAAGCAAAAGAATTTTACAAGATTGAAATCAAAAATGGAGAATTTCTCTCCTTCCACAGGTATTTCGCTCTCCCTTTTCTCTAGAATTTTTTCTTTCTCTCTCTAGATCTTTGTTCGTATAATTTTGTAATGAGGATCGATTCGAAATCTAAATCGCCGTATGAGCATGATGACCGGTTCTCGGTAAGGCTATCAATGGGAAATTCAGCTCAATCCAGCTCGCCTGTCGGGCAAACCGATTCTTGGGAAAGGTTGGACCAGCGGACATAGATAATCAGTTGTTCCCCGAACTTGCAAGGAGGCCGAGCTCGTTCTCCTCCAGATGCGGATCATCCCCCGAGCATCTAGATTCCCTTTCTTATAGATGAGGATTCGTACGATGATGATGAAGCGGCTTTGCAAGTGCTAATCCTTGTGAAGGAGGAGATCCTTGAGTGCGAAAATTCCTTGCTTGCCTTGCTTCCGCCGGTTCCGAGCAAGTCCAAAAAGACTCGGAAGAGAAGGGGCAGCAGGCCTAGGTTGAATCGGAGAAGACGACGAAGTCTCGGCCTCATCGAGTTGTTCTCAAGATGAAGTGCATCGAGGATGACTTGAGATGGATTACGAGCAATTGTGCTCGCGCTAGTTCTTTGAAGCTCGAGCTTCGTCTTCCCGAGTAGGACGAGAGGCCTTGGCATTGTCTGGCGGGGTGAATATACTTGAATGATTTCTGGTTCAAAGTACTCATCTGAGATTTCCCTTGCCGAAGCTGCTCATCGCCTACTGTGAAGAAAGAAGGTTTGTGATCTCCAAACTCTGTCCTGCGGTGATTCGCAACCAGATCGGTTCCATGGTCCTGGCCGCAAAATGTAACGTCGAAATGAGCCTTCGATTTTTTAAAGAGATTTCGATGATATCGATGAATAAAGGGACTATGGGAACCGTTATGTCAACATCAAGAAACCATCTAAGACCAATGACTAGCAGGATTGGTACTTCTATGTTCGGGTTAACGAGGCCTCGGTTCCCAACCCGGAGAGGCCATATAGAACGAAATGGAACCATTATCATGGTAGTACTCATCTTGTGTTTTGTTCGTTCTTTTGTATTGACTAACTCATGCTCGTTTCTATGGTTTTGCAGATCATCATCCTTTTCCTGCTCCTCCACCAGAAGGGTTTTACGAGGATCTTATGAAGCTTGTCGCGCTCGGAATCCAGAAGTGGCATGAAATTCACGCCGAGCGAGTGAGGAGGTCTCTTGATCGGGTTGACTCATGTACATTCTTATTACCCTTCTTTTTGGTCTTCATCGATTCTGAATATTGTTTCTGTAGGTGGTTTGCGTTTGCGTTCCATAGAATCCTTGATCGAGCTGAACAACGAGCATGTTCGTCAGTATCCGGAGAGAAGAAGAGCAAAGAAGAACATGGGTCGGATGGATATTGAGATTGTCGACTATGTAGAGGAGAATCTCGGGGAGGAACATATCAAGGCTAGCAATCAAGACCGTGGTGGTGAAGATTCGCTTGGGGAAATTCCGGAGGGGCTGATCATTCGGGATGAACATGATCGCCAACTTTATCATGAGGTGAGAGAGGCAGTGGAGAGGGTTAAAGCTGAGAAGAAGCAGAAGAAAAAGAAGAAGAAGAGGATGCAGCCTGATGTTTCAACTAATAAGGTTGAGACTTAGGTTGATGCTTGGGATCGGGAGACGGTGAATGCTTCTGAGGCGCCCCTTAAGAAAAGAAAGGAAAAGAAGTCGGCGCCTGATGCTGGTGTGGAGTCTGAGGGCCGAGAGGCTGAGGTTACCGAGAACGATGAGGTTACCGAGCAGGCTAACACTGCGGAGGTTGGTGACTCTGCTGGTCGGGCCGAGGGTAGGGATGCCTTGGCTGTTGATTGGACTGAGAATGAGCCCGACTTTTCCTTTTCCTTTGAGGATAACGGGACAAGCCAATAATCTATAACGGAAAGGCCTGCGGGGATATGTTTCGTACCCTCAATGCTAATCCAATAGAGGACCTTCCTATGACTGTTTCCTTCTTCATGCCGGAGTTTCATAAGCAGGCTAGCGCTGACTTTTCTCGAGTATGTCCCCTTCGCTAGCTCTTTGTTAGCTCGGTTGTAGTGATTTTGTTGCTTATTATTATTTTTTTTAACTCTTTTTGTTTGTCTTTCTAGGGATTCTGCAATCTTAATCTTCTTTTTGATCACTACGAACACGAGATGCTCGGTCGTAGGAACTTTACCAGAGAGCTGAAGGGGGATCTTCTTAAGGCTCAAAGGGCTGTTGCCGAGCTCGAGGGCTACCGCGAACAAGTCAAGACTGTGGATGAGATTCAATCCTCTCTCAAGGACAAAGAGGAGAAAGTGGCTGCCCTAGAGAAGAAGATAGAGGAGCTCGGTGTTGAGAATGCTTGGTTGGATAGCGAGAATAAGCAATGCCTGACGGACTGCTTGAATGCGCAGGCGGAAGCTGTTGATTCGACTAAGCACGTAGAAGAGTTAAAGGCAAAACTCGAGTCTGAGTGCGCTCGTCTGAAAGCATCTCGTATGCAAGAGATTCTCAATGAGCGGAGGAGGATGTTTGGAAAGGACCAAGCTCGTTTGGCGAAGATCAACAAGGCAAGGGAGGAGGATGTCTGCACGAGGGAGACCTCGCGATGACTCCGTTGGAGAATCATGGTCGGGAGAGGATTTTGTATGTGATCGTTGCTGATCCTTATGGCCCAATCAGGAGACGGTGACTCATGATGTGACGGATGCTCTTCGCTTAGCACGGCGGGTGGAAGAGGTTGAGGATCAGACTGAAGGTCATGCTAACGATCAACTCGAGGATCGAGCTGACTTTCAGGATGGAAGCCGTTATGCCGATGCCTATTAGTTTTTTGCTATCTTTTGTTGTATTTTGAATCCGCCTCAGTTTTGATGTATGCTCAGACTTGTGATTTATGCACGTTTTTGAATAAAAGTTGAATCTCCTTAATTTTTTGTTTATGCTCGGTTGTTGAATTTTGGGAGAATGTGCTTATGCCTATTTTTATGAGTGGTATGCTCGGCTTCTTTTTTAAAAAGTTTCAAGTTAGGTGTTGGAGAGGGGCAAGCGATATGCTCGGATTACCCAGTGAGGTCGACCGGGACAGTTGTGTGAAACTGGTTTCAGCTTATTTTTCTTGTTAATCGACCTTGTGTGGGGACTTGTCCCGGCTTACGTATTTTCATGGGAACGAGGTTGTTCTCATTATCCCACAGGTCAGATGCGAGTAAGTGCTCGGCTTATCATTAAGGTCTGATGGGGACAGTTGTGCGAAAACTAGGTTCAGCTTGTTTCCCTGCCGATCAGCCTTGTGCGGATTGGGTCCAGTTGCATGTTTTAAGGAAGGTTGGATAAAACATTTGGCCAGAATGTCGATTTTTTCGGTGAATGGTAACAAGATAGTAAGTAGACAGTAAAGTAATTGATAAAATTTATTTATTAATATAGATGAGCCTCGTGAGAGGTTGCCTACGTACACCGAAAATAGGATCAAGCCGATCGTAGTTCACATTAAATATTGAAGTAACATGAGCTCGTGTGTAGCGAGCTCTTTTTTTTTTCTTTGAGCGTATGCTCGGAGTCTTCAGTCTTCAGTTCTTCTGTCTTCTTGCAAGGCTTGATCGGCTAAGCAATAGTACCACTTTATCTTGTTTGCGTTCCATGAGCATGGAATGGCTTCTCCCTTCATATTGACGAGCTCGTATACTCCTGGTTTGACCACTTTCGAGATGATGTAAGAACCTTCCCAGTTTTCTCCGAGCTTGCCTGCTCGATTCTCGTGCGTTTTCTCAAACACTTAACGAAGTACGAGGTCGCCTTCGACGAAGCGTCAGCCCTTGACTTCGTATTGTAGTTGCGAGTTATCTGCTGCTGGTAATTCTGGAGTTGCATCAGTGCTTGGTCTCGTAGTTCTTCCACCTGGTCGAGACGTTCGATGATCATTTTGTTATTTAGCTTCATGCTCGGGTGAGATGCTTAGTCAGATTGTTGGTTCGCTTACTTCTGCTGGAGACAATGCTTTCATCCCATGAAAAAGGGAGAAAGGTATCTGGACGGTCGAGTTTCTTAGCGTTGTTCGGTGGGACCATAAGATACCATCAAGATCGTCGGCCCAAAGGCCTTTCTTTCTTTTCAGAAATTTTTTAAGCCCGTCGATTATTGTTTTGTTCTGCGCTTCGGTTTGCCCGGTTCCTTGTGGGTACCTCAGAGTAGACTTTCTTAGTCTGATTTTCCATCTAGCATAGAATCCTTCGAAAGATTTGATATGAACTGAGACCCATTATCGGTGACGATCTCGTATGGGATACCGTGTTGACAAATGACATACTTCCATACCAATTTTTGCACGTCAAGGTCGTGGATTTCAGCGTACTATTCTGCTTTTACCCACTTGGTCAAGTGGTCGGTCATAATTAGGATGAATTTCTTCTGGTGCGAGGATGGGAGTGGTCCAACGATGTCCATCGCCCAACGCATGAACGGGTAGGGCGTGGCCGCAGTTGTGAGAAGTTCAGTTGGCTGGTAAATGATCGGTGCATGTTGCATTTTTCGCATCTTAACATGTACTTCTCGCAGTCAACAATCACGGTCGGCCAGAAGTGTCCTTGCCGCTTAATTTTGACCGCAAGAGCTCGGCCATTGATTTACTATTTTATCTCGTCTCTCCAGTCGATCGTGTCGTCGGATTCTGGGCTGCGACCTTGGTGACCTCTTCGTTGCTTTTATTAGCATCGTCCATTCCCTCTTCGACCTCGGTAACGACGAGCACTTCTTTTACTTGGGAGATGCTTGGTCAGCCTATACATTCGACTGGTATGACTCGTCGGAGATCTGGGTCTGATGTCGATGCTAAGGCGGCCAATGCATTTGTGGACGAATTGTCGCTTCCGGGGATCTTTGTTAGTGTGACTGATCCGATCTCGGCGACGATTTGTTTGACGAGCCTCAAATATGCGTCCATGCATTCGTTCTTTGCCTTGTACTCCCCATTGTAGTGATTAACGACGAGCTGGGAATCGCAAAAGACATCAACTTGTCTTGCACCGACCACCTCTACCAATCATAGACCGGCTATTAGTGCTTCGTATCTGGCCTCGTTGTTTGAGGCTGGGTAGGCGAGGCAAAATGATTCCTCGATTATTTCTCCTGTTGGGGATGTCAGTTTGACTTCTACCCCCGAATAATTTTTTGACAAAGATCCGTCGATGAAATGGATCCACTTCTCCTTTGATATCTTCTCATCGTGACTATGAGATCGGGTGGTAACTCGATCACAATGTCGGCCATGATTTGATAATTAGCGCTGGTTCTTGGGTTGTATTCGGTATCGTATTCGCTTAATTCGACTGCCCATTTTACAATTCTACGAGATTGACTTGGGCTGTGCAAGATTGTCCTGATCGGCTGATTTGTGAGTACTACCACGGAGTTTGATTGAGAGTAAGGTCGGAGTTTCTATTCTGAAACGACTACAGCCAGTGCAAGCTTCTCGAGTGTGTTTTATCGTGTCTCAGCATCGTCGAAGATTTTATTGATGTAAGAGATGGGTTTCTGGTCGCCTCGGTTATCGCGAACAACGACACTGCTGATTGCCGGCGTTGATACTGAGATGTATAAGTAAAGCGTCTCTCCCTCCTCGGGCTTGGCCAGGATTGGCGTGGTGGACATATAGTTTTTCAGCTACTGGAATGGATCCTCGCATTTTGCGTCCCACTCGAACTTTTTGTTTGCTCGGAGCAGATTGTAGAAAGGAAGGCACTTGTCGGTTGAGAAATGAATCTGTTCAGGGCCGCGACTCGTCCAGTCAGCCATTGAACCTCCTGAGTGTTCTTTTGTGACGGGAGCTCTGTGATTGTCGTTATCTTCTTTGGGTTGGCTTCAATACCCCTTCTTGTGACGATGTAGCCGAGGAATTCCCAGATGTGACTGAGAACGTGAATTTAGTCGAATTCAGCTTCATCACGTACTTGTTCAAGCTTTTGAAACATGTGGTTAAGTGATTGACATGATCATCGGCCAAACTGGACTTGACGAGGATGTAATCTATGTAGACTTTCATGATTTTGCCGAGTTGATCAGCGAACATGCGATTGCCCAGTCTTTGGTATATTACCCATGCGTTCTTGAGACCTAGCGGCATTCCATTGTAGCAATATGTGTCTCGATCGGTGAAGAACGAGGTCTTCTTGTGATCATCGGGATGCATCATAATCTAGTTGTACCCGTCAAAGACATCCATAAATGAGAGGACGTCGTGTTCGGTTGTTGCTTCGACGAGCCGGTCAATGTGGGACAAGGTAAAGTTTTCCTTGGGGAATGCTTTGTTGAGGTCGGTGAAATCAACGCATACTCGCCATTTACTGTTCTTATATTTGAAGACTACGAGATTTGTTTCTAGTCGGGATACTTGACCTCGGTGATTGACCCTGCCTTTGAGAGCCTTTCTACTTCATCTTTTACGGCCTTTGCGCGCTTGGAGCCGAGATTTCTCCTTTTTTGCGCTATTGGTTTGAATACTGGATCAACGTGTAATTCGTGGCAGGCGATTGATGGATCAACGCCGGTCATCTCGTTGGTCGTCCAAACGAAAGTTGCGACGTTCTATTTGAGAAAGTCGACGAGCTTTTCTCGTAGATCTTCGCGAAGATCGGCGCTTATTTTCACGTAACGCTCGGGGTCGCTGATATCGATGTTGACTTGAACAACATCGTCCTTTTGCGGTGTGTTAGGTGGTGGCAGCTCAATTTTTGGTTCAGCGACCAGGTAGGCGTGCAGGACATGTGGTGAAGTTTGTGCTCGATTCGGAAGCACATCCTTGAAATCCGTTGGTCCCCTCAGAGAGTATATTTGACGCACTGATGGTAAGTTGAGGGAATTGCCTTCATTCTATGTATCCATGGTGTTCCCAATATTACGTTGTATAGGGTAGGTCAGTCGATGACCACGGATTTTATGATCTTGGTAACCCTACCAACGTAGACGGGAAGCTTGATCGTTCTGATCGTTGTGATTGAGTCTCCTTAGAAACCTGTTAGGGGCTTCGCGGATGGTTTAATCAATAGTTGTTGAGTTCTGTACGCTGTAATGTCTCTTTGAAAATCAGGTCCACCGAACTCCCAATGTCGATTAGAATTTTGGAGACTTCAAAGTCGCCTATCTGGAGTTCGACGACCAATGAGTCATTGTGTGGTCGGTCCTGGTCTTTTCCATCCTGATATATCATGGTTTTTACTAGTTTTAGACCATGATATAAGTGTGTTTTTAGTGTCTTTTGTCTTTGTTTAGAGTCTTTTACAGGTATAATCAGGTTGGGAGCTGAATTGGAGATAATGGAGCATTTTGGAGATTTTTGGAGTGTTTGGCCGAGAGATAGAGTTCACTGTCCGAAACAGAGGAAGGTGTCGATCGTTGCACTCTAGCATCGATCGATGCACCAGCGAGATGGGCCAAAAACTCGGCGGTTTAGAAGAGTGAAGAATTTGCACTTTGATCCAGAAGTTCCTGATATTTACAAAGAAGCCCTTGGCCGAGATTATGCCTATATAATAGAGTTTTTAGTGTTTTTATTAGGGACGCTTTATACTTTTTACCATACACTTTGATAATTAAGAGCAGAGGATTTTAGAGCTTTTTGGGGCTGATCTGAACCTGTTACATCATCTGTATTTGGAGAAGATTTTGAACCCCTTTTACTCTTATTCTTTTATGCAATTTATTCATTCTATGATTATGTTTTCATTATCTATGTCTGAGTAGATCCATAGTTAGGTTTAGGGTTTCTCACATAGGATTTCATGACTTGCTAGACTTGTTCAAATTCAGTTAAGGATTCATAACTATATCTGTTCTTCAATTTAATTGTGCTTAAAGCTAGTTCTAACCTGATCAATTAGAATCTAGATCTTAGGTTGCTAAATACGTCACGGAAGTGGGGTTTAGGAATCTGAACTAATTAAATTGGGCAATTAAACTTTGCGCAAACGGAAGTTTGGTTTAGGATAATTGTGAACATATCAAACTTGGACTTATTGCTAGTTTAATCTGTTAGTTCTCGCAAACGAAAGTTTGGTTTGCTGCACTTAGACTTAGAGAATTATCGCAAAGGAATTTGGTTAATTTTATATCTGTGTTTTGAGTTCTAGAACCGTTCTTAATTAGATCCTTGCTGAATGAACTGTCTGCTTGTCTGATTTCCTGAGAATACCCTAGGCTTGACGCTTTTAATTACTTGCTTCACAACCGTTAATCTCTGCTACTGATTTACTTTCTCGCACCGCAATTTATTTCATTCACTACTTGCTTATTTCTAGTATTTATTCTTACAGTTTGATTCTCTTGAGACCGAGTGTCCATGTGGATTCGATAACCCTATATACTACTTTGACATTGCTGTTCACTTGCAGTTTAGTATAGGGAAAACTTAGAACCTATCAAGTTTTTGGCGCCGTTGCCGGGGACTCTTTGAGTCTTCGATAGGACCGAACTTAGGGTTTTTACTAGAAATTTTTCTTTTTGTTTTTGTTCTTTTTCGTTTTTATTTTTGATTTTGCTGATTTTCTTTTTTCTCGGTTTCTTTCTGTCGCAGGTACGAATTTCGCCTTGCGTCGATCGTTGCATACCTTGCGTCGATCGTCACTAGGCGATTTTGAGAATTGAATCGATCGTTGCACTGATAGCATCGATCGTTGCTGGACGATTACAGACAGTTTATGCCAACGCAGAAAACTCGAAGTAATCCGAACTCGAGCTTGCTTAATCTCGGACTAGAGGAACTTGGACGTCTAGAAAGGACTAACAGAAGAGAAAAGAGAGAGAGAATGGTACGAGAACGGTTGATCTTGATACCAGATGCTGAAGGTACCCTGAGGGACCAAGATGACAACCCATACAATGCTGCTGGGCATCGGGTTGATGCTGAAGGGAATGTCATCCCTGATCCTCCTGAGCAACAGGAGCTGAACCAAAACCAGGGTCAAGGACAGGCCCAAGGTAGAGAGATGGTGGTTCATGAGAGGACACTAGCTGATTACAACAGACCTGATGAGTTTCATGCAAACCGAGCAGCTCTAGTGCTTCCTGCTTTTGAGAGGAATGATTTTGAGGTAAAAACCATCTACTACCAGCTGATGAGACAGATTGCTTTTCATGGTCTTCAAACAGAGCAGCCTATGGATCACATTGACAAGTTTGAGGACATAGTCACTGGCATGAAGTATGAAGGAGTATGCCCGGACTATCTGTTCCTTAAGCTATTTCCGCACAGTCTTGCTGGAGACGCTAGTGCATGGCTGAGACAACTGGCACCTGGTCAGTATACTACTTGGACAGCCTTAAAGAGTGAGTTCCTGCGTCACTTTTATGATGATGCACGCTCGGATCAGTCCAGACAGGACATACTCACCTTTTCCCAAGGAGCTGTGGAGCCCTTGAAGACTGCCTGGATGAGATTTAAGCAGTATCAGCGTGACTGTCCACACCATGGATTCACAGAAGTACAGCTGATTGGTATTTTCTTCAGAGGCATAGATCTTCCTTATCAGACTGCGTTGGACAATTCCAGTAATGCTAACTTCAACACCAGGACTCCTACACAAGCTGTGCAGTTGATTGGGAACCTTATTAACAGCTACAGTTGCAAATCTATGGATGAAAAGAGGAAGAAATCCGGTGGAAGTATAGAGGATTCTAACATGACTGAGATTAGATCTAGACTAGACACAGTCTACAATCTCCTGACAAGTAAGAAAGCTGTCCACTTTGCCCAAGATGTAGAGGTGATTCAGACTGAGGAGGACACTCAGGAAGAAGAAGTGAATTACATGGGGAGTTCTAGTTTCCAAAGCAATAGATTTAGAAATCAACAGGGAAACAGATTCTCAAATGGAGTTCAGCAAAGTGGTTTTAAGAAAGCCAATGAGTCTGATAGTAAAGTGGAGATGATGCTAAGACAAATGATGGAGAATCAGACTAAGTATGCAGCAGATGCTGATGCAAAGATGGATACAATCTACATGGAGCTGAATGGGAAGTTTGAAAGTTTGAACACGCACATGAAAGAGCTTGATGCTAAGGTTGCAAAAACTGCTGGACATGCTCAAAGGGAAGAAGGATATCTCCCGGGGAGGACTGATGCCAATCCTAAGTACCAATGTAATGCCGTGACATTAAGAAGTGGTAAGGAGCTGTCATCTGGCGAGAAAAAGCAGTTAAGCGTTGAGGAACTCGTGGAAATTGAAGAATTGGAGGATGAGATACGCGATATTCGCCGAGCATCGATCGATGCATCTCAGCAGCGATCGTTGCCAAGCGAAATCAAGGAACCGGAGGTCGTGACAAAGTCGCCTAGCATCGATCGGTGCAATAAAGGCAACGATCGACACAAGGTGACTGCAGAAAGTTCGAGTGCTGAAAATCCAAAACAGTCGGCTGAAAGAGTATACAAGCCTAAGATACCTTATCCCAAGAACCCCAGAAAAGCTAAGAATGATAGGCAATATGCAAAATGGAAGGAGTTCATAAAAAAGGTAAAGGTTGAAGTACCTTTGTTGGATTCCATTGAAACTTCCCCCATGATGAAGAGATGCCTCAAGGATGCAATTTCTGGTAAATGGTCTGATGAAGAAAGTATAATGATGCTCAATGAAGTATGTAGTGCAGTGGTACAAGGTAGAATTCCAGAGAAATTGAAAGATCCGGGCAGCTTCGTGTTGGATTGTGCTATCTATAAGGAGAGGTTCGAAAGGTCCCTATGTGATCTTGGCTCCAGTGTAAATCTAATGCCCCTTTCTGTTGCTAAAAGACTGGGGATGACAGATTTTATACCAACTAGGATATCACTGGTTCTGGCAGACAGATCGGTCAGGATTCCAGAAGGAGTAATAGAGGATGTGCCTATAACAGTTGGCAAGTGCGTAATCCCAACTGATTTTGTGGTTCTACAATATGGACAGGAGCCAAAAGACCCATTAATTCTAGGCAGGTCTTTCTTAGCAACAGCTGGTGCGATGATTGACTGTCAAGGAGGTAAGATAATCCTGAATGTGGGTGATCTGAAGATGAGTTTTGACATGAACAAACTGGTGAAGAGACCGACCATCGACGGGCAGACCTTTTATGTGGACACATTGGGTGATTTAGCTGCAGAGTACTTCCATCAATCACATGCTGAGGACCCACTAGAAAGGGCTTTACTGAGTTCTATTTTGGAGTTGGAATACCTGCAGGACGAGCCTGCAATGTGCTATACAAGATTGATGGATTCTGTCGAGGTTGCAATGCAAGTGGAAGTGCCTGACGCGGGACTGCAACGATCGATACCAACTAAGCAACGATCGTTGCAAGTCGACAGAGACTGGGCAGAGGAAAAAGCTCCGAAAATAGATCTGAAACAACTTCCATCCGGGCTAAGGTACGCATTTCTTGGACCGAATTCAACTTATCCAGTGATTGTCAACGCTAGTTTAAACAACGCAGAGCTCACTTTACTGCTAAGCAAGCTACGCAAGCATCGCAAAGCTCTTGGCTATTCCCTTAATGATATTTCAGGTATCTCACCAGAGCTGTGCATGCATCGGATACATCTTGAGGATGAGTCCAAGACATCAATCGAACATCGGAGGAGACTTAATCCTAATCTGCAGGAAGTAGTCAAAAAGGAGATTATGAAACTCCTTGACGCTGGAATTATATATCCTATCTCTGATAGTGATTGGGTAAGTCCAGTCCATGTAGTACCAAAGAAAGGCGGTGTTACAGTCGTGAAGAATGAGAAGAACGAGCTGATACCTACTAGGACTGTGACTGGACACAGGATGTGTATAGACTACAGGAAGCTTAATGCTGCTACTAGGAAGGATCATTTTCCTTTGCCTTTTATTGATCAGATGCTCGAAAGGTTAGCAAATCATCCTTACTACTGCTTCCTAGATGGCTACTCAGGTTTCTTTCAGATTCCCATCCATCCGGAGGATCAGGGAAAGACCACTTTTACTTGTCCATATGGGACTTTTGCTTACCGTAGGATGCCTTTTGGACTCTGCAATGCACCAGCCACTTTCCAGAGATGCATGATGTCCATATTCACAGATATGATTGAGGATTTTATGGAAGTATTCATGGATGATTTCTCAGTATATGGATCATCCTATAATGAATGCTTAGATAATCTGTGTAAGGTTCTGAAAAGATGTGAAGAGAAGCATTTAGTTCTTAACTGGGAGAAGTGTCATTTCATGGTCAGAGATGGCATTGTGCTTGGACATAAAGTGTCCGAAGCAGGAATAGAGGTGGACCGCGCCAAAATCGAGGTAATGACGAACCTGCAGGCACCTGATTCTGTTAAGTCTATTAGAAGCTTTCTTGGACATGCTGGTTTCTATAGACGGTTCATTAAGGATTTTAGTAGGATTGCTAGGCCACTAACTGCTTTGCTGTGTAAAGACACCAAATTTGAGTTCACTGCAGATTGTCAAACTGCATTTGAGCAGATCAAGCAGGCATTAGTGAGTGCTCCCATAGTTCAGCCACCAGATTGGGATTTGCCTTTCGAAGTAATGTGCGATGCAAGTGATTATGCTGTGGGAGCTGTTCTTGGACAAAAGAAAGATAGAAAACTTCATGCTATCTATTATGCCAGTAGGACACTGGATGATGCACAAAGAAACTATGCCACAACAGAGAAGGAGTTGCTTGCAGTTGTCTTTGCATTTGAGAAATTTCGCTCTTATCTTGTTGGCTCCAAGGTGATTGTACACACTGATCATTCAGCACTGAAGTATCTGATGCAGAAAAAGGATGCTAAGCCAAGACTGCTGAGATGGATCTTGTTGCTTCAGGAATTTGATATTGAAGTGAGAGACAAGAAAGGGGTTGAGAATGGAGTTGCTGATCATCTTTCAAGGATGCTAGTAGAGGAGGACGTGCCAATTAATGACTACTTGCCTGAAGAAAACGTCAATATGGTTGGGACAATCTGTGAGACAGATTTGGACAGAAATCTGCAGAACTGTCGGATTAATCGCGTTGCGTCGATCGATGCTACATCAGCGTCGATCGATGCATCTATCGGGGCAGTAACGATCGATACACCTGACTGTGACGATCGTTGCAGTGCGGATACATACCCAGAAACTTTTATGGTGCGGATTGGAAAGCATGAGTTCGAGATTTACGCTGTCGCAACAAATGATCGACCATGGTATGCAGACATAGCCAATTATCTAGCTGCAGAGACTGAACCAGATAATCTGAAAGGATATGAAAAGAAGAGGTTCTTCAGAGAACTTAGGAGGTACTATTGGGATGAACCTTACCTCTATAAGCATTGTTCGGATGGCCTTTATAGAAGATGTGTTGCTGAGTCAGAGGTTCCAGATATCCTTTTCCACTGTCACGGTTCAGATTATGCAGGACATTTTGCTACATTTAAGACTGTGTCTAAGGTTTTGCAAGCAGGTTTCTGGTGGCCTACAATGTTCGCTGATACTCATTCCTTTATTTCTCATTGTGATGTCTGCCAGAGAAGAGGGAAAATTAGCAGGAAGCATGAGATGCCTCAGAATTTCATTCTTGAGGTTGAGGTTTTTGATTGCTGGGGCATAGACTTTATGGGTCCCTTTCCCTCATCTTATGGGAATAAGTTCATATTAGTTGCTGTGGATTATGTTTCTAAGTGGGTAGAAGCAATAGCCAGTCCAACCAATGACTCTTCAGTAGTCATTAAGCTGTTTAAATCTATCATATTCCCTAGATTTGGAGTACCCCGGATAGTAATTAGTGATGGAGGATCTCACTTTATTAATAAGGTTTTTGAGAAGCTCCTGAAGAAGCATGGAGTGCATCACCGAGTTGCTACTCCTTATCACCCACAGACTAGTGGACAGGTAGAGGTTTCTAACAGACAAATCAAGGAGATCTTGGAGAAGACAGTTGGGAAGACAAGGAAAGATTGGGCAGCTAAGCTTGATGATGCTTTATGGGCCTACAGGACTGCATTTAAAACACCATTAGGGACTACTCCATTCCATTTGCTGTATGGGAAAGCATGTCATCTGCCAGTGGAACTTGAGCACAAAGCAGCATGGGCTGTAAAACAGATGAACTTTGACCTTAAACCAGCTGCAGAGAGGAGATTGATACAGCTCAATGAGTTGGATGAGATTAGACATCTTGCCTATGAGAACTCAAAGCTGTACAAGGAGAGGACTAAGGCTTATCATGATAAAAAGATTGTTTCTAGACGGTTTGAGCCTAATGACCAGGTACTTCTGTACAATTCTCGTCTGCATTTGTTTCCAGGGAAGCTGAAATCAAGATGGTCCGGTCCCTACACAATAAAGGAAGTGCGTCCATATGGAGCTGTCATTTTAATTGGCAAGGAAGGTAATGAGTTTGCTGTTAATGGGCAGAGGGTAAAACACTATTGGGCTAAGGCCGAGATTCCAAGAGGTCAGATTTTGCCTCTGGATGCTGCACCCTCTACTTGAAAGATCTCATCAGTCCGGTCAAGCTATTGACCTTAAACAAGCGCTGGGTGGGAGGCAACCCACCATTAGGTACTAGTGTTTTTCTTTTTCATTTTTGGTGTTTTTGTTAGGATTTTACGTTTGTTTTTGTTTCTGGTGAGTTTATGTTTGCAAGTCTCGGTTAAATCGCAGTGCAGCGATCGATGCATTTCTGCATCGATCGTCACAACACGAAAGTAATCGCATTGCAGCGATCGTTGCGGTCCTGAGCAACGATCGACTATACACGAAAATCGCCAAGTAACGGTCGATGCACTTAGTGCAACGGTCGATGCTGAGCGACAGAGGTAACCCGACAGACATAATTTCACCTTTTCAATTTTTATTTTCTTTTTACCGATCCTTCGCTGGACACTACTGGGGACAGTGTGTTTTAAGTGTGGGGGAGGTGCTACTGACTTTTGTTTTCTGTTTTCTTAAAGAGTCAGTCCGTTTTTCAAAATTTTTGTTTTATTGAGTCAAAATTGTTTAAGTAAGAAACTATGATTTTCTGAGAAGATTTACAAGACTTGCAGGAACTTAAGTAACCATTGGGATGAAGTTGCAGGATCTATCTATGACTATTAGAAAACCCCATCACAGATCAACCTACTGGGAACACCCACATCACTTCAGGTATCAGAGGATCCTTTACTGACTTCAACCTTAATACTGACTTAGATTTCTCACCTAAGGGCTTGGTATGCTTTATGTCGGATTCCCTGTTAGTTCTGACACAGCCTGTAAACCTGTCCTATTTAGTCCCCTTCTCCCCTTCTATAAAGTAAAAAAAAAAAATAATAATAAACTGAGGATGAGTTAGTAACTCCGAAGTGGTCATGAGAATAGTAGCAAACACTATTATCTCTCATGTGATCCATGGAATGTGTCCAAAGTATACCCCATAACGGGAAGAACACTGATAAAAAAAATAAAATGATACCCAGTGGGGAAAAATCAGTTGTTAAAGAAGGGAAAGAGAAGAAAGGGACTAGAGAAAGATAGTATGGTGGTCTAGAGCTGATAAGGTAAGAATCCATGTGCCTTTAGATCGATACTCCTTAGGTGAGACCGCACTTAAATACTTGCAGAAGTCAGTAGGGAGAATTTGAATGCTTGAATGTGATTGTGGAGTTTACCTAGGACAGTTGCTAAGTGTGGGGGAAGTACATTGTGGTCTTGATATCCTGTGATTGATTCTTTCAGTGGTTTACTAAGGGGAATCTGAGTATTGTAGCTTCTAGGATGAAATGAGTTTCTGAAGAGTTTTCAAACCTCTTCACCATGTTTTAGTTCTTTGTTTTGCTTGAGGGCAAGCAAAGGCTAAGTGTGGGGGAGTTGATATATCATGGTTTTTACTAGTTTTAGACCATGATATAAGTGTGTTTTTAGTGTCTTTTGTCTTTGTTTAGAGTCTTTTACAGGTATAATCAGGTTGGGAGCTGAATTGGAGATAATGGAGCATTTTGGAGATTTTTGGAGTGTTTGGCCGAGAGATAGAGTTCACTGTCCGAAACAGAGGAAGGTGTCGATCGTTCCACTCTAGCATCGATCGATGCACCAGCGAGATGGGCCAAAAACTCGGCGGTTTAGAAGAGTGAAGAATTTGCACTTTGATCCAGAAGTTCCTGATATTTACAAAGAAGCCCTTGGCCGAGATTATGCCTATATAATAGAGTTTTTAGTGTTTTTATTAGGGACGCTTTATACTTTTTACCATACACTTTGATAATTAAGAGCAGAGGATTTTAGAGCTTTTTGGGGCTGATCTGAACCTGTTACATCATCTGTATTTGGAGAAGATTTCGAACCCCTTTTACTCTTATTCTTTTATGCAATTTATTCATTCTATGATTATGTTTTCATTATCTATGTCTGAGTAGATCCATAGTTAGGTTTAGGGTTTCTCACATAGGATTTCATGACTTGCTAGACTTGTTCAAATTCAGTTAAGGATTCATAACTATATCTGTTCTTCAATTTAATTGTGCTTAAAGCTAGTTCTAACCTGATCAATTAGAATCTAGATCTTAGGTTGCTAAATACGTCACGGAAGTGGGGTTTAGGAATCTGAACTAATTAAATTGGGCAATTAAACTTTGCGCAAACGGAAGTTTGGTTTAGGATAATTGTGAACATATCAAACTTGGACTTATTGCTAGTTTAATCTGTTAGTTCTCGCAAACGAAAGTTTGGTTTGCTGCACTTAGACTTAGAGAATTATCGCAAAGGAATTTGGTTAATTCTATATCTGTGTTTTGAGTTCTAGAACCGTTCTTAATTAGATCCTTGCTGAATGAACTGTCTGCTTGTCTGATTTCCTGAGAATACCCTAGGCTTGACGCTTTTAATTACTTGCTTCACAACCGTTAATCTCTGCTACTGATTTACTTTCTCGCACCGCAATTTATTTCATTCACTACTTGCTTATTTCTAGTATTTATTCCTACAGTTTGATTCTCTTGAGACCGAGTGTCCCTGTGGATTCGATAACCCTATATACTACTTTGACATTGCTGTTCACTTGCAGTTTAGTATAGGGAAAACTTAGAACCTATCACATCCTGCTCGGTGAAGACGATGTCATTTCCAACTTTGAGATCGCACCACTGCCTCTCTTCCATTGTTGATGAGAGGTTGCTCGGTGCTCATATTCCTTAATTGATCGAACGTAATCGTTGACGAGTGGTAGTCCGGCCATGATCATATTAATGGGCCTTCTCGGCCGGGGCGTTCTCTCATTGTCTTGATCATCGCGAGCTCGTTTTGTTGGTGGTTTCCAGTCTGTGTTAATATGTTCGACTTCCACCTCGAATGCGACTTGTTTTTTCTACCCTTCCTAAACTATTTTGAATCGTTCCCCTTCATTATTTTGTTGCGTCGTTTGGTTGACTTGTTTTACAGTAGGTTGGTTTCGAGTTGCCAACATCTTTTTACCATCTTTTTGGTAGTCGGCGTAAAGGAGGGCTGTAGGTTTCTGCATTTCGATGTGTTATGCCCTGCTCGTTGATGGAATTTACCGAAGGACTTGCTCTTATCGCAACCCAAAAATACTTGTTCCAGAGTTTGCCTTGGTTCTGATCGTGCTGATATCCCTGGTGATAGCCTTGGGTGGGCTAATCTTGGCGATAGCCCTGGACGGGATGATCTTGCTGGTAGTCTTGCGGTTGGTCGCTGACATAGTACGCCGACTTGCCCTTTCTTGCAATTTCTTCTTCTTTTGACCTTTTATACTCGTGGTCGTAATGCTGACGCGGCTCCTGATGCTCGGTGATTTTCTCAGATTATTCAGACTTTTCTTTCAAGCTTGAACTTTTTGGCCCGAACTTCTTTGCCAGGGTTTCCTTTTCTTCTTCGAGATCGATGAAGATAGTTGCTCGTTGCAGAGCGTCTTCAAGCGATCTCGGTTTGTTCTTCTTCACCTCTTATCGGAAGCTAGATTCGTACCATAGACCGTTGAGCAGCGCAGGTAGGCCTTCACTTTCAGTGATCGATATCTTTGCGAAGACGTTTTTGAAACGAGTAATGTATGATCACAGAGTTTCCTTTTGTCCTTGAGTGATGGACCAGAGAACGACGTTTGATGCCTCCTCCTAAATGGACATCGAGTAGTGCTTGAGGAATGCTATTGACAGTTCTTGATATCCGTCATTGGAGTTTGGTTCCAAACGGGAGAAACAATCCAAGGCTGCTCCGCCAATATTCTCGATAAACAGTTGATAATATCCTGCGTCGTATTTCCCTAGGTTGAATTGTGTTCAAATCTTGGCGATACGAAAGGCATTTAAGAATTGCCTCGAGTCTGAGTTGCCTTCGTACCTCATTAGCTTGATCTTTCCTGGGTGCCGAACTTGAATGTCAGTGACGCGGTGGGTGAAGGGTGTGTTTTGTGTTTCTTCGAGCACGCGATCAATCTCGGGGGCCGAGCTGATAGCTTGATGAACCTTTGAGGTCATACTTCAGATCTTCGATTTTAGGTCCTCTATCTCGCTATCTCTGTGAGCGTCCGCTGCCGAGTTGCTCGGGGTACCAGTGGCGAGAGGTTGACTGTTGGTCTCCCCGGTCGGTTGTGTTGTAGAATGTGAGAGTATTTGTTTTCTCTGTTCGATGTTTGGAGTTGATAACCCATCAAACATAACTCGCTAAAGGCGCGGTGTGAAGTTGCTCAATCAGGGCGCGGTTTACTAGTGGCCTGATGATTGTAGATCGTTGATCTGTCCCTGGCACAGTGCTTGTGCTGTTGCGAGTTGTTCGTACCGAGCATTTCTCCCTCGAGAAATTTCATCCACTTGGGTCATGAGAGCCTTGAGTAGGACGGTCATGTTCTGCTCTCCGGGTTGGTTGTTTGCATCCTGCTGAGTCTGCTCGGTACCTGGGGTACCTCTGTGTCCGCGGGTTGGATGATTGGGTTCGTGACTTGGGAGATGCGACGAGTATTATCGGGTTGACCCTTCGCTTTTGAAGTTGTTCCCGAGACGGAGTTGTCTAAGAGTGTGATGACTTCCTTGCCAGCTAGAGGTCCCTTCATCACCGAGCTTGTCTATTAGTGAAGAGAAACCTTATTCCCTACAGACGGCGCCAATTGTGATACCCGAGTTCGTCACAAATATTGAACACTCGTCTTGCTAGTTTAGAGTTAACGTTCTCGGTGGAAATCTATGTGTCGAGGATTGTCTTTATTAGAAAATAGACCAAGGTCGAAAGACGAACATGAAAGCGCGAGGTCGTCAATGGACAAGCTCGTTTATAGTTTGAGAAGTTAAAGAGAGGTCCGAGGTTGTCGAGAGACGAGCTCGAGTTACAATTCGAGACGTGCTAATTCTAGAGAGAGAAAGTAATGAAGTGCACAAATTCCAAAAAGTTACGTTAATGTACAGTGCAACAACCTATTTATAGTAAAATACGGTCGTCTTTTTGTACGGGCCGTTGACTTATTGTCGAGCTCGTTACGAATGGGCCATACTTCAGGTGAAAAGTGAGCCAAGCCGACCACGTCATATTTATTAGTTGAGCCGAGCTGATCTGAATCTGCGAGCCGACCGAACTGGAAAAGTCTGATCGTGAACTGAGCCGAGCCAAGCATGGTCGTTCGTGAGCCGAGCCGGTCATTCTTCAAGTAAAAGTTTGTTTTTTATTATGGACCGACTTGGACAGTTTCTTATTGGGCCGATCACAATCCAGAGAACATGTATGAGCCGATATATGAGATGAGTGATAAACCTATGTATAACAGAAAGCATAGAAATCATAGTCCTAATCTGATACACCTTCCCATTTCCTGCTTTCTTATCACTCAAATGATCAAAATGTTCATCCATAATTGCAGGCTGCCAAATATCATAGCCATATTGAGACGTCGGTACACATTCGTCCTCATTTGATAATACTAGAGACTTCACACAATAAGTAGATTCTATTTCACCACTTAGAATTGCTTCATGATCAATAGCAAGAAATGAATATGTCTTATGCATTACTTCTGACTCCGGAAGAGAGGCTTGCTTTAGCATTGTTTCTAGCGAAAAGTAATTATAAACCTGACAGTCAACATAGCTCACGTACATGATCAAATGAACTAAAATGTGTATTTGGTGGGATTAGAACTAGTTATTGACCAAGCTTATCTAAAAGAAGTGAAGTCTGGAGTGCAAGGCTGAAGTCTGGAGTAGAAAGGCTGAAGTCTGGAATGGACGAGTGAAGTCTGGAGTAGAAGGCTGAAGTCTGGAGTTAACTTAATCAGACTCTCTCTCCTCTCCAACGACCATATTATCTCCAACGGCTATTTTTCAACTTCTAGACCTAATTACTTCACTTTGTAACTCTATAAAAGAGTCTATATTGACTAATATCAATAACATACTCTTGGAGATTTATTCTCTCCAGTTATTCTCTCTATTCTCTCTACTCTATCTCCATTCTCTTTATGATTCCGCATTGTTCTCTTAAATTCTTACATGGTATCAGAGCGTCGATCTTAACTCTTCTATTCTCTATTTGATTTTCTCTTGTTCTACTTTAAAATCTTCACAATTCTCAGTTTCTTACAAAACGCCCACAAGGTGTTCGACGAAATTCCTAAACGAAATTTCAAAGTTTCTTTAAGCTAAAAGCTATGAGTTCTGGTTTTCTTACCACTGAGAGCTCAAAACCTTTGGTTGTTCCTGCTATTCTCAAAGGAAACAACTATCTTTTGTGGTCTAGCACCACTCAAACCGCTTTAGGCGGAAGAAGACTTTGGAAGCATGTCATTTCAAGTGAATGTCCAAAGAAATCCCTCAAGAAGAGGAGAAAGACTCTAACTGAAGAGGAGAAAGAAATAGCCCTCAAAGAAGAAGAGGAGAAATGGGAAGGAGATCAACAAGCAGTTTTAAGTCTTCTCCAATCATCCTTAGACCCGGCCATCTTGGAAGCCTACTATTATTGCAAGACTCCAAAGGATCTATGGGACACTCTCAAAGGTGTGTATGGGAATACATCCAACTTAAGCCGGATCTTTTAAGTCAAGAAGGATATCAATGATCTCAACCAAGACGATATGGAGTTCACCAAGCTTCTTGGCAAGCTTCAAAACCTATGGTCTGAACTTGAGATACTTAGGCCAATGAGTGTGGATCCAAAGGTGTTGGTCTTTGTTCTTCTCCTCTCTTTGAATCCGAGCTACAATGATCTCATCAAGCACATCCTAAGAGATGACAAGCTACCAAACCTTGAAGAGGTGTGTTCAAGAGTTCAAAAGGAGCAAGGCTCCATAGGTCTCTTTGGTGGTAAATCTGAACTTGTAACAGCCAATAAAGTTGTATACAAGCAAGAAAAGCAGCACCCAAAGATGTGTGGTCATTGCAAGAAGAGTGGTCATTCAAAGGAAAAGTGTTGGCTCCTTCATCCTCATCTCAAACCCGAGTTTCCAAACTCAAAGAAACCAAGAGCAAATGTTCCTCATGGTGATGAGTCTAGACAAGCAAATGCATCCACAGCTCAAAGGGAAGTGGCTATGGCAGCCTCCGTTGAGTATGTGAAGAAGAGTGACTTGGAAGCCTTATTTAAGGCCTTTACCTCACAAAACTCCGGTATCACTCTCTTTTCTCATAAACCTAGTAGTAAACTTGTTGTATATTCAGGTGCTTCTCATCATATGATTAGTAATCCTGAGTTTCTAGACAAGATTTAACCAGCTATGGGTAAGGTAGAAATTGCTAATGGTGATGGAATTCCTATAGAAGGAAAAGGAAACTTAAAGCTATTTAACAAGAAAAGTGAAGCGTTTTATGTTCCTAGGTTTAAATCCAACTTAATATCGGTTAAGAGAACTACTAACGACCTTAATTGCTATGCTATTTTTTGTCCTAATGATGTTCATTTTCAGGATATTGAAAGTGGGAAGTTACTTGGGAAAGGTGGATCCAAAGATGAGCTTTATATTCTTGAAGAACCACCACAAAATTTGGATGCTTTATCTTTTAATTCTTGTTATGTAGCTAATGTAGATTCATTTTGGCATGCTAGACTAGGCCATCCTCATGGAAGAGCGCTTGAATTAATGTTGCCTAATGTATCGTTTGATCACACTAGTTGTGAGGCATGTATTCTTGGCAAACATTGCAAAGTTGTGTTTCCTAAATCTTCTACTATCTATGAGCATTGTTTTGATTTGGTGCATTCGGATGTGTGGACCTCTCCTTGCATGTCTAGGGATAGAAACAAGTACTTTGTGACCTTTATAGATGAGAAATCAAAGTATACTTGGATCACATTACTACCATCTAAGGATAGAGTGTTTGAGGCATTCATCAACTTTCAAACCTATGTGACTAACCAATTCAATGCCAAGATAAAAGTGTTTAGGTCCGACAATGGAGGAGAATACACTAGCGCAAGATTCAAAGAGCACCTAGCTAAACATGGCATACTACACCAAACAAGTTGCCCTCATACACCACAACAAAATGGAGTGGCAGAGAGGAAGAATAGGAACCTTATGGAAGTGGCTAGATCAATGATGTTCCACACCAATGTGCCAAAGAGTTTTTGGGGAGATGCGGTTCTAGCTTCATGCTACCTTATCAACCGAATTCCGACAAAAGTCCTAAAGGACATATCACCATTTGAGGTACTTAACAACTCTAAGCCATATGTTGAACACTTACGTGTCTTTGGTTGTGTGTGTTTTATGTATGTACCAGGTGAACAAAGAAACAAGTTAGAGGCTAAGAGCACCAAATGCATTTTCCTTGGATATTCAACCACTCAAAAGGGTTACAAGTGCTTTGATCCGATCAACAATCGTCTCCTTGTGTCTAGAGATGTCAAGTTAATTGAAGGACAAGGATATTATGATAAGAAGGATTGGGAAGGTCTAAAAGATCTCTCAAGGTCACCATCAGATCTAGCTACAAGTTTGAGGTTTTTACGTGATCATTTGGGAAATGATGAACCACCAAAGCAAGGAAATGCAAATGGGAATGAAGAAGAATCAATCCCAACTATACCACAAGATCATGAGTATGATCAAGAGGGGGAGCCTTTCCAAGATCAAGCTCAAGAGCAAGGGGAGTTAGGTATGGATGAAGATGTGTCTACACCACAAGAGGAAGTGCAAGAGGTGGTCGAAGAAGAGGTTGAAGAAGTAGTTCAACCACTTAGAAGAAGCACTAGACCCACGTTTCCCTCCAAATGGGTGGATAATCGGATATATTACAACAATGAAGCCGTGGCTCACCCAATTCAAGCTACTTGTTCTATTGCCCTTTTGCCTACCGATCATCAAGAATTCCTTGGGAAGATTGAGAAAAATTGGGTTCCCAAGACTTATGAAGAGGCTAAAGATGAGAAGATTTGGGTTGATGCAATTGAGGATGAAAGGGGAGCTATGGAAAAGAATCACACTTGGTATGTAGATGATCTCCCAAAAGGAAAGAAGGCGGTTGGTTCCAAGTGGGTATTCACCATCAAGTACAAGAGTAATGGTGATATCGATAGGTACAAGGCACGCTTGGTGGCTAGAGGTTTCACCCAAACATATGGAGAAGATTACACAGACACTTTTGCTCCGGTGGCTAAGCTACACATTGTGAGAGTAGCTCTATCCTTGGCTACCAACTTGTCTTGGGACCTTTGGCAAATGGATGTCAAGAATGCATTTCTTCAAGGGGAACTTGAAGAAGAAATCTACATGACACCTCCACCCGGTCTTAAAGACCTTTGTGCACCCGGCCAAGTATTGAGATTAAGGAAGGCTATATATGGATTGAAGCAATCCCCAAGAGCATGGTACCACAAGCTTAGCTCTACACTCACTAATCATGGCTTTAGGAAATCTCATTCGGATCACACCTTGTTCACTCTGAAAAGTGACAAAGGCCTTGTCGTGGTTCTTGTATATGTGGATGACCTAATCATCACTGGTGATGATAAAGAAGGTATCCAATTCACCAAGGCCTTCCTCAACACCACATTTGATATCAAGGATCTCGGAGAGTTGAAGTACTTCCTTGGTCTTGAAGTATGTAGATCACCAGATGGTCTGTTCCTCTCTCAAAGGAAGTACACACTTGATCTCTTGAGTGAAACTGGAAAACTTGGCTCAAAACCAGCCAAGACACCACTTGAAGATGGCTACAAGGTCAATAGAAAGGGGGGAGAAATCAGATGAGAAGTTCAAGGATGTCTCTCGATATAGAAGACTTGTTGGAAAATTGATATATCTCACCCTTACAAGGCCGGACCTATGCTTTTCAGTCAACCAAGTGAGTCAACACATGCAAGAACCCACGGTTTATCATTGGTCGATGGTGGAAAGGATACTTAGATATCTCAAAGGGAGCCCCGGCCAAGTTATATGGATGGGAAAGAATGGTAACGCTGAGATTGTTAGGTACTGTGATGCGGATTGGGCAGGTGACAGAATAGATCGAAAGTCTACAACCGGTTATTGCACCTTTGTTGGAGGTAATTTGGTGACTTGGAAGACAAAGAAGCAAAAGGTTGTATCTTTCTCAAGTGCAGAAGCGGAATATAGAGCTATGAGGAAGCTAACAAGTGAATTGACTTGGCTCAAAGCTCTTCTTAAAGATTTTGGTATTGAGCAAGAGGGACCGATCACCATGCATTGTGATAACCAAGCCGCGATCCACATTGCCACTAACTCGGTGTTCCATGAAAGAACCAAGCACATTGAGATTGATTGCCATAAGGTTCGTGAGAAGATTGAAGAAGGAGTTATCTTGCCATGTTACACAAAGAGTGAAGACCAATTGGCTGATATCTTCACAAAGGCCGCAAGTCTAAAAGTTTGCAGCAACATATATGGCAAAATAGGACTTGTGGATCTTACACACCCTTGATCTCATGTTCCCTAATCCATGGGCTTCACACTCTTTTTCCCTTAACATAGTTTTGTCCCAAGTGGTTTTCTATGTTAAGGTTTTTAATGAGGTGATGCTCTTGGGTTTCCAAGCTTAGCCTTCTTATTGTCTCTACGGCTAAGCTTGAGGGGGAGTATTGACCAAGCTTATCTAAAAGAAGTGAAGTCTGGAGTGCAAGGCTGAAGTCTGGAGTAGAAAGGCTGAAGTCTGGAATGGACGAGTGAAGTCTGGAGTAGAAGGCTGAAGTCTGGAGTTAACTTAATCAGACTCTCTCTCCTCTCCAACGGCCATATTATCTCCAACGGCTATTTTTCAACTTCTAGACCTAATTACTTCACTTTGTAACTTTATAAAAGAGTCTATATTGACTAATATCAATAACATACTCTTGGAGACTTATTCTCTCTATTCTCTCTACTCTAGCTCCATTCTCTTTATGATTCCGCATTGTTCTCTTAAATTCTTACACTAGTGTCATGCACATTAACTCTTACCAAATGAACTAAAACTACTTTCTAATTTAAGTTTACATATTACTTTTTCTTTTAATTTAACTCGTGTTAAGTGAAATCCCTACTATCATATGGTGGGTCTGTGTTGATTCTAAGAATTAGAAAGATCAATTCAATAAATTAATCTAAATTTAGAAACTTAAATAACTCAAATATAAAGACTTAAATGAACGAAAAATCTAGTCTTTATTAATCTTAAAGTTTGAAATCTTGGTTGATTTCTCTATTATGGAAACTAAGGTTTAAATACAATATTTCAGTTTAGTATTTTCCGCTCAGTCGAAAAATATTTATATTATGAGAATTAAAATTAATTTCCTAGATTTTCTCTGATATGATAATATAAAATCTAAACACAAATAAATGAAAAATGTATAGAAGATTTGTCTTTTATCTTATTTCATTTGTAAATATGTTAATTTGTTATTGCTCATATTTCTTTTTTTTGATGCAGATATGCTGAGAAAATCATCAGGCTACACCGCATTGGATCGATTTTTTCTTCTTTTTTTTTCCGTCTGAAGGATCATTATATTAACCAAAGTCGAGTAGAAGATAAAAACTATAGCCGGAACAAACCGGATCCAAAGTTAAAATAAACCAGAAACAAAGTCCGAGTGATTTATTTCAGCTTTGGATCTGTTCTATTCCGGCTATGGTTTATTTCTTATCCAGCATTTGGCCGAGGAAAACGATTTCTTTTCACATTACATTATAAAATGTTAACTTTATCAATATCCGCCACCAGCCAAAAAAAAAAGAACGAAAGTTATTTCCACCATTTCATCTTTTAACAATTTGTCAAATATCTCCAACGGTAATTAAAATTTCTCTCTCTGCCTTCCATTATTATTATCCACTTATTCCCCACTAGAAGAAGCATACGATTCTCTCCTCTCATCTTCTCCTTCAATTCGCCAAACATGGAAGCCCTAATTCACCATTTCACTCTCCTCTCCGATCAAGCTCTTGTCGACAAAACATTCGACCCTTCCACAATCGAAGACCTTATGCGTCTCTTCGAAGTCGATTCCTACAAGGCTTGGGCAGCACTTGAAGCCGAGCAGGAACAAGAGCTCGAAGCAGCTGAAGAATCTATCCGTGAAGCCGAAATTGAACTCGACCGGTAAAATTGTTTCCTCCTTTCTATTTTCAAACCTTTTAGCTTTCAATTTTCTCAGATCTGAAAATTGTTTTAGGGATATGGAGTGGGGAATGGAGGAGTACAGGCGGACGCTGGAGGAGATGGAGAGGATGGAAGCGGCGGAGCTGAAAGAGCTTGAGGAGAAAGCAGAGGCTGCTCGCAGAACAGGAAATTTACTGGAGAAAGCTGCTACAATCGCCGCTAAACGGCATATTGCGGCGGCGATGGGATCAGCCGCAGCGTCGATGAGATCCGCTTGGAAGACTGCATCTGGGAATAAAGTTCATCCATCTTGATCCAGATTCGAGTCCTCAACTCAAAGACAAAAGTAAGAAAAAGTGTGTTATGTTCGGTGTATAGTGATTGTGATAAGATGAGGACGACATGATATGACGACGATGATCAATGGATGATCCATGTGTTACGATTAATATGTCGAATAATTATTTCCTTTAATAAACTTATCTAAAGAGCTTTTTATTTTATTTTTATTTTTGTTATATGAAATTAGCAGTGCTCCAAAAAACGCTAGGCACTAGTCGAGCGAACGGACTGGACCTAGCGCCTAACAAGAAAATCGGGGATTAATCAAAAATTAGACAAGACAGAATTTTCGGGTTATTTTTATGTTATTAAATATATAATTCTATAATTTTATATAACTCTAGTATATTTTCTTATCCAAAATTCATGAAACATACAAATAATAACAATAATAGTTTAATAGTTAGATTGTGGTTAAATTTTATGAGCAAATATGTTATAAATTGTTATAAATTAATTTATAAGCAAATTGCTATTGGTTTCACTTTATATCTAATTTAAAATACAAAAAAAAAATCAGTTCCAATCACAATATACAAAATAGAGTAGGGATGATTGGGTGTAAAACCCTTAAAACTTTGTTTATACAACTTATGGCCTTCATAGTTTCGATATTAAAAGCAGACAAATACGTATACCCATTAACCCCATATTTACCCCTATGAAGAGTCGGCGGCGGCGACATTAAATGAGGTTGCTCCCTACGCTAGCTAGAATATCTCCAAATCTTTAGGGAATCGAGATTACTGTTCTGTGAAGTGATCAAGTTAAATCTGGACCACACAATAAACCGCATATGAAATTACCTTGGTAACCGCAAACACTCTTAGCTACATATGAGAGAACTCTCTTGCCTATATTAATGGAGGCTTGCGTTGAACACAAGTGTGGATAGCCATTAAAGGTGTTAGCTGGGAGATCATTTACTAAGAAGCGTTTCCAAAATTCAAGACAGGTAAGTATAAATATGTTCCCTCTTGTTGTTTTGTTTCTGTTTTCGGGAGACTTGTTGAAAACGGCTCAAACTAACCCAGACAACAGTTTATTTGTTGAAAGGATATTGTTGAACATGGCGCTAGAAGTAAGGGTTGCAAAAGGAAAATGGATGAAGAGGGCCGATGGGGAATGGTTTCATAAACCTGATTGGGACTTGGTCAACTGCTCGGTGATGCTGAAGGAGAATGTTACATACCCGGATTTGGTTGCCGCTGTTTCAGCAAAGTTAAACCTGAAGGATGGCGAGACTATTACCATCAGTTACAAGTGGCCACAGTGGATGCTCGGACCAGAGTGGAGTAAGACGCCGCCTGTATTTATAAAAGATAACGAAGACGCTGCGTTGTTTATGTCAATACGAGCAGATCTGGGTGAAGCCTTCCTACGTGTTGATGTCGAGGATTGTGGCCAGTCGAAGGAGTTAGCCATTGTTACTGAGTCAGAAAACCATCAAGCCAGGGACGTTCGTTTAATGGACCTACTAACAGCAAGCCCACCACAAATCAAAACAGAGAGAGGCGAGGGATCGTCTACAAACAACCAAATTCCTAGGACTCAGGTCAATGCAAGTACGTTTGAAGGTAACGGTTTTGAAACGTTATTACTCTGTTTCAAACGAATGCTCAAATGTTTAACAAAATCATATGTCTACAGGGATGACATTTTATGATAAGCTGACGGCTATAGAAAAGTATTTCAACGACCACAGGGGCCAATCTAACCGGATAACCAACTCTGGATTAAATATAGATCTTAACGATTCGACCTATAACCCAAATAACAGTGTGCTTGTGCCTCTGCTAAGCGTAAGCTCGGCCCTATCCTCGTCACCTTCGTTGTCCAGTAAAACCAGTGAGTACGCAACAACAGGAGATCTGTTTTTTGATTTTGGAGATCATAATCGAGTCACAACGACAGGTAATAGAATTTTGAAAAGTTTTATTTATTTAAAATTATCCGTAAACATATGTAACGGCAAATATGAATGACCGTGAACAATATTATTGGATATGTATAATATTGTTTACTATATTTACACTTTATAGTACATTGAATGACTTCTTATTGCGATCCTGTTTTGGTACTGCAGAGTCTAGTAGCAGCGTTCCTAGCATATATCCACCGTTGGATCACGCTGATGTTACACATGGTACCAGCCAGCCACCTATAACTCCCAGTCCGAAATCTTTGGGGAAAGCACCTATGCCAGCTGATCAAATCCACTTTGGAGGACAGTCTTCTCGCGCGACGCATCCTATTGTAGGGGAGCAGGACACTATTCTTACGGGACACCCCGTTGTCTATCCTTTTTCGAAAGATGCACAAATTGGGAATCATTCAAGGAACCGTATCGATCTCGCTGGACAGGTCCTTCCATTGAAGGAGACACGAATTACCCCAGCAATGCACGCACGAGATGCCCCACCCTATTTCGATGACCCAATAGGTGAACGTAAATTATATTATCGTAGAACGAGTTTACTATAATATCCTATATTACGTGTACTAAGTGTTAATGCTGAAACAGATGAGTTGGATCAAGCAATGCACGACGTTGACTATGAAGGTGATGACATCTTCGTTGGTCGCATCTTCAGGAGTAAGGAAGATTGCAAGATGAAATTAGCGATACACGCAATTAACAGAAAATTTCATTTCCGGTACGCCAAGTCCGGCCCTGAAAGGATTGTGGTTGTATGCGTTGGGGATAGGTGTCCATGGAGGGTGTATGTCCCCAAGTTTGACGATAGCCTCCGCTATGAAGTGCGTAGTTGCACATTGCATCACACTTGTAGTGTGGATGCAAGGGGCAACTTCCACCGGCAAGCTTCCACAGCGGTGATTGGTGATCTGATCCGTTCTCGTTACAAAGGAAGTGGTAAAGGACCACGCGCATGCGAGGTCAGGCATTTGCTACGTCACGAATACAGTCTACATGTTAGTTACTGGAAAGCATGGAGAGCACGCGAGATTGCTATGGATAATGCACTAGGGTCATCTATGGGAAGTTATGCATTGATCCCACCGTATTTTAAGCATCTACAACAAAGTAATCCGGATTCTGTTCTTGGACTTCAAACGGAGGCGGGAGTAGGAGGCATTGAGCGATTCAAGTATCTGTTCTTCTCCCTTGCTGCGTGCACCCATGGATATAAGTTCATGCGGAAAGTGGTGGTAATCGATGGCACACATCTGGAAGGACGATATGGTGGATGCCTACTCACTGCCAGTGCCCAAGATGGGAATTTTCAAATATTCCCATTGGGGTTCGGTATTGTGGACTCGGAAAATACAGATGCTTGGGAGTGGTTCTTAAGGAAGCTGTCCGGAATCGTCCCTGATGACCCTCACTTGGTGTTTGTTTCAGACAGACATGGGTCTATATACCCCGCAATAAGAAAGGTATTTCCCTTATCTCCTCTGGCCCGATAATGGTTAATTATGAAGCGTTAACACAAATAACTTGACTAAGTTTGCTGACCCGGTTTGGTATAGGTGTTTCCAATGTCTTCGCACGCGGCATGCATGGTACACCTTCAGAGGAACGTGATGAGTAAGTTCAAATCCGAGCATCTTAAAAAACTGGTTTCTGAGGCTGGACGTGCATATCGCTTTACTGAGTTTGAGAGGGTTTTTGGTGAAATAAGTGCAACAAGCGTGAGGTGCGCAGAGTTCCTTGAAGGCGTAGGCTTTGAACACTGGACGCGTAGCCATTTCGTGGGTGAAAGGTACAACGTTATGACAAGCAATATATCAGAATCGCTTAATGCAGTGATTACTATGGTGAGAGACTTTCCTGTCATCTCTCTCCTAGAGACACTCCGGACAACACTTGTGTCGTGGTTTGCATTGCGTCGTGATTCTGCAAAAAACTGCGAAGATGTTTTGAACCCAAAAGTTCAAGAAATGGTAATAGCGAATTACCTAAAGTCAACAAGTTATGCGGTTATAAAAATTGCAGATGGAATATATGAGGTTAAGGACGAGAAAGGTGTCTCATTTGCTGTGAATCTTGACGAGGTAAGCTGCAGCTGTCGTGAGTTCCAGATATTGCAGATACCATGCAAACATGCAGTCGCTGCCGCAATAAAAGAAGGTGTCAAAGTTGAAACACTTGTGGGGGTCTACTACACAAACCAATATCGGAGGTACGCTTACTCGGGAATCATAATGCCGGTCCCCGACGTAGACAGCCTCGCACCATCTAGCACGGATGTCGGTGGTGGTAGTCTAAAACCACCAGGTGTAAAGCGACCAGCTGGACGCCCAAGAAAGCTGCGGATTCCATCTATTGGAGAATACAAGGTAATATCACTCATACTTAATCTAATATAGATTGTTGGATTTAATCGGTCGTGTGTTGCCTGTATATCTATCTTGTGCTTTGTACAGAAAGTAAACCACAGGAAGTGCTCACGTTGCAAGGGTCGAGGACATAACCGTTCAACTTGCAAAATGGCCGTTCCAGTAAGCCCCTTCTTTGGCAAATATTAACTCTTCCATACTAAGATTTACCAGTAATTCTTATTGCCTGTAACTTTTGTACAGGGCCCTGTTTAATCTGGGAAACAACCAATGATGTTTTTTTGGCGGCGCGGGATACATCGGATAACCTGGAACTACGTATGTCATGTGGAATGGGAGCGTTATATAAATAATCATGGAAGTTATGATACCACCTTTTCCTTGTATATATGGTATCAATTACCCAGCCCCCAACGTTTGTAAGGAACCCTTTTGTATTAAACCGTTAAGGCTGTAATGTTACATTCCGATGAATCAAATTAATCCCGTTAGTATACGTCTTGAGTATTCGTCTTGTCTGTTTCGAATGCTTACCTTTAGATATGATTCACATTGTTGATAACGTTCACAAGAAAATAAACATTAGTTGTTAACAAACATACCCAGCAATGCTATTTATTAACCAAGTCAATTTATACATTAAACAATATAACCTAAGCCCTAAAGACAAAAAACTAAACCCTAACCCCTAAACAATGAACCCAAACACTACAAGCTAAACACTAAACCCTACAAACTAAACCCAAACCCTCATAACTAAACCCTCACAACCTAAACCCTATACCCTAAACTATAAATCCAACCCATAAACCTTAATTCAAATTCAACTTCTCGCTATTAAATTTAATTCCTGTTAAAAGTAATAGACAGCAACGTTGTTTTCAGATAAGATGGATTGTTAATCAGAAAACGTGAAACCCTAAACCTTTAACCCAAATTACGAACCCTAAACACTAAACACTAATACCACGACCTGTTGACCATAGTAAACAATGTTAAACAGCAATCATGTTTTCTGATAACGCACCATAACCCTAAAACTAAACACTAAACACAAACCCAAATAAGAAAAACCTTAACCATAAAAACTACTAACCCAAACCATTCTATCTAAACCCTAAACTCCAAACCCTAAACCTTAAACCCTAAACCTTAAACCCTAAACCCTAAACCCTAAACCCTAAGCCATAAAGCCAAAAAACTAAACCCTAACCCCTAAACAATGAACCCAAACACTAAAATCTAAACACTAAACCCTACAAACTAAACCCAAACCCTAAACCCTAAACCCTAAACCCTAAACTTTTAACCCAAAACCCTAAACACTAAACCCTAATACCACCTGTTGACCATAGTAAACATTGTTAAAGAGAAATCATGTTTTCTGATAACGCACCATAACCCACGAAAGCATAACCCAATACCCAAATAACTATACCCTAACCCCTAAACCCTGACTACAAACCCTAAACCCTAAACCCTAAACCTTAAACCCTAAACCTTTAACCCAAAACCCTAAACACTAAACCCTAATACCACCACCTGTTGACCATAGTAAACAATGTTAAAGAGAAATCATGTTATCTGCCAACGCACCATAACCCACGAAAGCATAACCCAATACCCAAATAACTATACCCTAACCCCTAACCCCTGAACCCAAACCCTAAATTCTAAACCCTAAACCCTAAACCCTAAACCCTAAGCCCTAAAGACAAAAAACTAAACCCTAACCCCTAAACAATGAACCCAAACACTAAAAGCTAAACACTAAACCCTACAAACTAAACCCAAACCCTCATAACTAAACCCTCACAACCTAAACCCTATACCCTAAACTATAAATCCAACCCATAAACCTTAATTCAAATTCAACTTCTCGCAATTAAATTTAATTCCTGTTAAAAGTAATAGACATCAACGTTGTTTTCAGATAAGATGGATTGTTAATCATAAAACGTGAAACCCTAAACCTTTAACGCAAATAACGAACCCTAAACACTAAACACTAATACCACGACCTGTTGACCATAGTAAACAATGTTAAACAGCAATCATGTTTTCTGATAACGCACCATAACCCTAAAACTAAACACTAAACACAAACCCAAATAAGAAAAACCTTAACCATAAAAACTACTAACCCAAACCATTCTTTCTAAACCCTAAACTCCAAACCCTAAACCTTAAACCCTAAACCTTAAACCTTAAACCCTAAACCCTAAACCCTAAACCCTAAGCCATAAAGCCAAAAAACTAAACCCTAACCCCTAAACAATGAACCCAAACACTAAAATCTAAACACTAAACCCTACAAACTAAACCCAAACCCTCATAACTAAACCCTCAAAACCTAAACCCTATACCCTAAACTATAATTCCAACCCATAAACCATAATTCAAATTACACTTCTCGCAATTAAATTTAATTCCTGTTAAAGGTAATAGACAGCAATGATGTTTTCAGATAAGATGGATTGTTAATCATAAAACGTGAAACCCTAAACCTTTAACCCAAAACCCTAAACACTAAACCCTAATACCACCTGTTGACCATAGTAAACATTGTGAAAGAGAAATCATGTTTTCTGATAATGCACCATAACCCACGAAAGCATAACCCAATACCCAAATAACTATACCCTAACCCTTAAACCTTGACTACAAACCCTAAACCCTAAACCCAAAACCCTAAACCCTAAACCCTAAACCCTAAAACCTAAGCCATAAAGCCAAAAAACTAAACCCTAGCCCCTAAACAATGAACCCAAACACTAAAAGCTAAACACTAAACCCTAAAACTAAACCCTAAACCATAAAATCTAAACTATATACCACGAACCCAAACCAAATAACGTAAACATAACCCTAAACCCTAAACCATAAACCATACAACCATTAAACACCCATCATGTAAACAGATAACGAAGATGTTCCGTAATCTGTTTTCCATTTTAAACACTAAGACTACAAACACTACAACCCATACCCTAAACCCTAAACCCTAAAAACTATACCCTAAACCATAAACCACGAACCCAAACCAAATAACGTAAACATAACCATAAACCCTAAACCCTAAACCTTAAACCATATAACCATTAAAAACTCCTGTTAACAATATAAATGGATGGGATAAACAATGTCAATTACTGAATATAACCGAGGGAAAAATATTTTAAAATTATGTTTAGTAAATTATCATACTAACCCAAACGTGCATAATGATAATGGGTACAGTGATGGGTGGTGGTAGTGTAGACACGTCGCACCGTAGAAAATATGCATGGTTTTTAAACTTAGCAGATGTCATAGCAGATGATTACATCAGCTAAGCTATGTTTTGGTAAACTAAGTTTTTGGTAAAGTAGGATAATGATTACAAATCTTAGGCCCTATTTACGATGTACACTAACAAAAAAAGAAAGGACAGCAGACAAAATTTTTAATATTTTAAGTGTAACATGGGAATCGATTTATATTCCCCTCCAATAGCTTTAATGGGATATTTAATTGTTTTATTGGTTGTTAGTAAATCGAAAAGTCGCGTCTAAACCCGTACATATATATGTATAGACCCCACTCCTCCAATAAAACTTCTAACTGCAGAACAGTTATTCCTTCAAACAAAGAACTTCAACATCTCGCCATTTCCAGAAAAACCGCAAGACTTCAACATGCCGAATCATCATGTGTACTGGCCTTGGCGTCGTTACGACCAGCCGTACTATGAAACGCGGTCGGTGACGAAAAGGAGGAAGGCGATCGAACCATTCAATCTCCTCGCGTTGCCCGACGACATAGTAAGGAAGATTCTAGTACGGGCCTGCGAAGAAGACGTTCAGGATTTACGGCACGCCCGAATTACTTGCACGAAGTTGAACGAAATTACCAAAACGGATGAGTTCTTCGCCTCTATTGACCTGACGGAGATGCGAAACTATGTTTGGAGCCCTAAGTTTGACTGGGCAGCCTTTCATGAGAAGTGCTAGGACACTGGAAACAAATCCGCCATCCTTATGAAAGGTATATCTAATTTGTTATACGAGAACAGGCGGGCTGAGGGACTCGTTCAAATCAAGACTGCTGCGGGAAGAGGGTGCATCTACGGCGAGTACGTGTACGGTATGCTTAGCAAAATCTTCATTGACGATTGGGAGGAAGGAATTTTCGGTAACACAACCTTGACTCGAGAACGTGCAAAAGTGCTCCGAAGCAAATTGCCAAAGGTAAGGGGGAATGGTTGGGAAAGAATTATTCCAGATTGGCTAATAGCAAAACGAGATGAAAACGAGCCCCACATGATAACCCAGTGCAATTGTTCGAGGTACGATCAGTGGCAAGGTTGGTGGGAAAAACCAAAGGGAGATGACATGTGTGATAGGTGTTTTTGGATTATGGAGGTGGCCTATTTCTGTAAAATGGTTGCCGAAAAATTCTCTCTTTTCAGCTGTGATCGATAAACCTTGGAAGTGTTCTGAACTCATCCTTTTTATTATATTTAATTATGTTTTATGTTTTATTTGGACAATCGGTGTATTAAGACTGCGTATTTCCATTTCTGGTAATGGTTTGTGGCAAATTTTGTTGTTTACAATCGGGAATTGCTTATCTTCAAATCTCTTTTCACCTAGAAGAGTATATTACATATGATGAATTGTAGATTGATCAATCTTAGTGATGAATTGCATTTGTTTATTCACAAATGTTATTCTTAGGTAATAGATTTACTGGTAACGTTGTTTTCTGCTTTAGTAAATATTGTAAACCAAAAAGGAAAAATTCAATCCAACATGTCGGGCAACACAAAACCCATAAGTACTAGGGTCCCTAAGTACTAACACATGAACAAAATGGAAAACAGTTCCAAGGCATTGACACTCGATCCTAAGAGCACCCACAATGGTTAGATACCCATGAGAGTATCTAAACATTAAAAATATATTATTTATAAAATTAGTTTCTTTATTGATTAAATTTTAAATTTTTTTAAAAAAATGAACCAATAAATAAGTGACATTTCACATATGGGTATCTAAACAAGAGCTCTAGGGTTCTTAAATAAGAACTCTTAAGGTTCTTAACAAGAAACTCTTTTACTACTCCATTGTTCACATCTTGGGGTTCTTACATCTTGGGGTTCTTACAAAATTTGAATTAATATTTTATGTATATGTAAAATTTGAATTAATATTTTATGTATATGTAATTAGGCATAAGAACCCCTCTCTCTTTTACTACTCCATTGGGGCAACTCAAATTAGGGTTGTTATAATTAAAATCCTTGTTATGGAAGCAATCACAATGCAATCACAATGTAATCATAAAGACATTTCAGTTTTATCTGAGTCTCAACAGAAGTCGATTACAAACATCTAAAATAGTTCAAAGGTAACAGACGAAAGAGTAGAAAGTAAAACACATTTAACAAAGTTATCATGTTAACACAGTTATCCGATTCGATTGCACTTTTGACCTAAAACACACAAAAAGACAACACTTGACTGGATTCTTCTTCTTTTTCACATTGCATTGGTTTCCTCCTGAAACACAAAAGAAAAGCAACTTAGCAATATAACAGACACAAATATAACTATGCAGTAATTGTTTAAAACTGACATTGGCTTTAATCTTCTCAAGGTCAGCGGTTGCAAGTAGTTTTTTCTCCAACTCTTCCTGGAAAGTCAGAAATGCAAGTGTTAGACTATATTAATAATCATAAATAGAACATAAACTTAGCTATCTAGTTACCTTCAGTGTCTGTACTTGAAGATTCAGTTTCATAATCTCCCAATTCATATCATACACCTGCCATTTAAGCCCCTCAGCCTCTGTTAGCCGCCTGTTAAGATTTGAAATCTCCTCTTGAACACCTAACACCCATGGTTGCCTAAAATGCAAACCATCTGCCTGTAACAGAACACAAACATAATTAATTTGGAATCCCTGAATCATATGGAAGAAGTTGACATAGTGAGATATACCTTGTAGTCATTACAGGTGAAGAATCTCTTCCCAGGAAGAAAGTCCCTTTCTTCCTCCTTAGCTACCTCGTCCACTATTCTTCCCCCACAAGGGCAACTGGTAGGGATTCCATATTCACCATCCGCAACACATCCTAACCAGTCGTAGTGAGCTTTGAGACGCTTCATCTCTCTCCTCTCTTCTTTCAAGATAGGGTCCATGATCAAAGCTTTGAAGACAGTTCTTCTGCGAAAGAAAGAAAAAAAATGTATGAGAACAAAAGCATTTATACGACACAACAAAGAACTTAGACCACACAAGTGATCAGTTGACAATAAACCGCAGAAACGAAGTCAGAGATATTCATCAGTTTATTGACACCGAATGAAAAGAAGAAACCTTATCTAAGAACACTACAACTAGTATCGTAAATAGAGTAGAAGCTACAAGTTTGAATATTTGAGAATACAAGTAGAAGATATGATGTAAACGACAGAACCAATCATAAACAAAGAAGAACACGACCTAGAACACAAAATATACAAGAGATATGAACTCTAATGATGCAAAATGAACTGAAAAGTGTTAAGAGAAGAGGAAAAGCAGAGACAACAAATAGACACTCTAATCTGACCCAAGTCGAAAACAATCTTCTCACCAACCAGTTAATAAAACCCGAATCGACACCGAAAAGGAAAAACTCAACTCGCTCTGAAAACCCATAAGAAAACCCTAATTCGTACCCCTAATGAAACCCTAACCGTTAGTCCTAAATCGCATCCGAAATCAGTCAAAAACCCTAAATCTAGTAATTAACAATGAACTAATACGTAAAAACAACTAAATCACGGATACAAAAGGGAGGAAGAACCGGTTAGACGATGAACCCAAAAATCAACCTCGCAAACGCCAAAATCAAAACCTAACCGTTACACCAAATCGCTGCCGGAATCGAACAAAAACCCTAAATCTAGTAATATACAAGCAAAGAATCCATAGAAAAGCTAACTCAAGGACAAAAATCGGAGATAGAACAGATTGCAAGATGAACCCTAAAATCACCCTCTGAATCACCTCTCGAGAAACAAGACAACTCTTTCGTGGGTGAAATGACGAAACACAAGGGTTGATGCCGTTTCAACGGAAAAAAAAATAAAATAAATGTCGAATGGTAAGACGCCACGGAATTTTTATCATTAACATCAAACCAAACCTTTACCCTGCCTTAACCGAACCTTAACCGGATCCCTTTTCATAGATCAAAGACTATATCCCCTTTGTATTTCTTCAACCCAGAATCGATTTAACTAATTAGGTTTGGTTAAACAGTATTTATTGTATTAATACTATGGCAATTATTAAAGTATCATAACTCTGGTTACATGATAATTGGAATAAAATCGATCTGGGATAAATTAAATATGTTATAGAGCATAATTGAAAAAAAAAAAAATTATTATACCAAATCTAATTGATAACCAGCCCTAAACCCCCTAAACCCTAACCAAACCTTAACCGGATCCCTTTTAATAGATTATAGACTCGATCCCCTTTCTATTTCTTCTACCCAGAATCGTTTCCCTACCTTTATCGCAAGAACCCTACAATAGTGGCTCCCTCTGAAATTCTAGTTTCTGTGGTTCTTAATCAAAAGATAGCAAATATCTAAGATGAAGTCTGGTGGTTCGTCGTCGAACTCAACTGCAAATGTACGTGGGAGAGTGGCGGGATTCCCAACCCCCCAAATTTGCTGGTGTGGTCACTCAGTTGTTGAGCTTACGTCGAAGAGCAATAGGAATCCAGGTCGAATGTATTATCGCTGTTCATACGCTGCGGATAATAGGGTATATTGATTTATGGTTGTTATGGATGATTCATTTTTTATTTTTGTGCGAAGGATGATTCTCTTACTCGATGTATATATAAGGTAATTGATTGTGTTTGTGTGATTGTATCAGTTGCTTAATGATGGACATATCTTCAAGTGGGTTGATGAAGTATCTCCAACTGATTCGAAGGAAAAGACAATTGAAGAAGAATGGATGGAGATGAAGCGAGACATAAGCGAGACTATAGAGTTTGAGAGAAAGAAACTTGAACAGATGGAAATTGATGTGGAAGGTAGATTGACTGACAGGATTGAAGTAGCAATATCAGAAGCAAAGAGAGCAATTTGGAAAGCATTGTGTATGGTGGTAATCGTTGGTGTTATGGTCATGGTTGGCTTTGCCAAAATGCTTGATTAGATTCACTAGAAGTCTGTTGCACTTAAATTTATGTGTTTGTATCTGTTGCATTATAAGTCTGTTAAGGGGTTCTAACATGGGTCTTCTCACGATTAGCAGTGAGTTTTCACAATTCACTGCATCAAGAAATACGAAAAGTTTCATTGCAAGATGCCGGCGAACCCAAGACTGATAAGTACTAAACATGGGAAAATTGAAAGTCCTTCACAATCCATCCCAATTAAAAACTGTAAAACATAACGCATTATCACCTTCGTTTCGTTTGGACAATCTTTCTGAGAGAAAGCTATTGCATGCTAATTCTGTTAACACCGAAAGATATTGCATGCAAATTCTGTTAATAAGATACTGAAGTCTTAAAACACAAAGCGAGTTTTTACATAAAAGTACAGTCAACAAAGAGAGTACCGATTACGAAAGGGAAAATACGTGATAAGATGGAGAGGTATATGGACCTAGCATAGGAAGAGTTTAAATTCTTAGTAGAACATCACTAAGATAGAACATAGGTCTCGTACAGGCCTATCACAAGTTTTTTGCACTCAACTTCCAGTGAACGAGTACCCAATTCACTGCAATGCTCATTGCCTCCAGTAGCATGTGCCTCCATGAGGAAAATAGACATTAGACCGGAATCCCAAATGGATGTAACTTGCGGAATACTGGAAATTCTCACCAGCTGAAATTCGTTAGTTTCTGCCTGGGACATCTCTTTCAGATCACCGACCGCTGCAAAAAGCTGTCTAATCAGGTAAGGGAGCATAACAGCAATAGGGCGCAGGTCTCCCTTCAACGCAGCATCGGTCCTGTTAGCCATGTAAGGATCAAGAACGGAGATCTTAGAGGCCGCTAAATCGACACAAAGCACGACCCAATGGGTTTTGTCAAAGTTAAAAGGCATATATAGCCGATCACATTGGGCCAAGTCGATTCTTTCATCATCACCGGTCCCTTTAAAGGCATCAACAATTGACTTGCTGAATTGGAAGTCAGAAGGGTCCTGTGTCTTTGAGAATTTGGGGAAAAGCCTTGAAAAACTTGAGACAAACTTGGAGTCGAGGATATCCACTCTCTGGACACCAGTCTGTCCGTCACCAGACCGGAACATATGCCTAGTAAATTTGCACAAAGCATCCATGACCTGTGAAATATTCAAAATTAAAAATGAACTACTGTAAATTACCGTAAAAAAGTTATCCTTCATTTCAGTTATCAGGTAATGATATAAAAACCCTTATGAAGGAACTAAAGCTGTATAACTCCTCCCTTAACAGATAACCAAAGTGCCTATGGTCAGGAACAACAAACCTTTGCCGTTGTGTTCTTTTTTCTTTCAAGTAGATCATGAACGTCTCTAAACGACAAAGTGACAGAGCCCCCAAGGTGATATGTGCTGGCAAAACATATAAAATAACAGTCAGACGCTATAAATACTATAGTGGCTAAAGGAAGAATGAAATTTGATTGTAAAAATACCTGGCAGTCGATGTCAAAGCTCTCCTTAACCTCCATTCACGTTCCCTTTCTATTTCAGCTTGTGCAGAGGTTTGTTGCCCTATCGCAACCTTCATACGCTTATCGACCTGAAAGAGGTCACCATCAAGCCTTGACGACACAGTCCTCTGCCGTTTACTTTTCCTATGCATTTCCTCCCTTTCATCATTCGCCGGACCTCTGCCTGCTTCCATACAGTTAACGTTGTCCATCTCAACGTCGGTTGGAATGACCTGGAGTTCTTGTGTTAGCCCAAGTGAGTAAAGCGAATGGCCAGCGCCCTGGATATAATCATTGTGCTTGCTTAGTACCTGTTCCGGTATTTCTGATTCCAGAGAGTTCATGTCGGAGAGTTTGGGTTCAATCTGATTTGGAAAGATAAGCAATGAAACTGAGTTTATGAATTAACAGTAAACTAATGTATATGTTATTCCAGTTAACGGGATCTTACGATGGTTTCTCCTGCATCAACTTGGGGGGACAGATCCGCTGCAATGGGAGAGGGACATGTTGTGTGTTGAAGATCCTGATCAGCGGGCACCTTAAGTCCATCTCGACATATATCACCTTCTGTGGTCTGTACACAAGCAAGAAAAACACAAGGGTAACAAGTCGCTAACATGATCGAATATTGGAAAGAAGAACAACGATATTGTCTGATAATGTCATTTGCAGTTAACGTTACCTGCCCCTTCTCAGTTAGTTTGCTACTGATTTCTAAGGCAGTCTCTACCTCTTCGGGATAGTGAGAGATAACATTGTTGATCGTCTCGCTTGCTGTTGGACTGATGTGACTATCCTCAGCAGATGAAGAAACATCACTTTGGGAATCCTCCTCGTGGCCATTCACATCTTCATTTCCGTTTTTATCGGTAATGTCATCAAAATCATCGTGATTGGACGCGTTGTCATTATCGCCAGTAGAGTTCCCAGAACCATGTCGTTGACCATCCACATTCCCACCATCACCACTGAACTGCGAAGCTGCCCGGTTGGTGGGTGGTTCTGTCCGAACATCGTTGGAAGGGCCACTTAATTCAAAGTTGGTTTTAAACCAATCAGTAATTCCAGCAAGAATAGCAGAATTGTTTTCGACAAGCTCCTTCGCAACAATTCCTGGTAAATGAGGCAAAAGGCCATTTACAATGTCTTCAACCGTGATGGTATTTAAGCTGGAAGATGGACCGATGGGAGTTCGATTGTCTCCTTTACCAGCTTGGGACCTCCGACGAATCCCTTTCCCTTTCCTTACATGGTTTTGTTGCCTAATAGTTCTGACTGGTGGGTTAACTGGAGCAGCAGACTGATCAGGTATCTCACCGCCGGTAAACATTGAATTATCAAATGGATAATCTTCTTCTATGAGTTTAAGCAAATTATCTACGAGCGGGTCTTCTTCATCATCTGTCCAGCTCAGATCTTCTTCGACATCCCCAATTTGGAGTTGTGGTCTAATGATAGGTATAACATCAGCCTGTTAAATCAGGAAAAAAGTTTTGAATGTTATGCTTCATGTTGTTAATATAACCGCAAGGTACGTACTATTAGAAGTATAGTATGTTTCCGAGTATCAAAAATAACTGCAACATACTTTCCAACAAATTAATTACATGTCAATAAATTAACATCTCCAATTTGTTCAAACAAACCGTACCTCGCAGAAACAGTCAAGATCTCTTAGTTGGTTAACCCTCAGCGTAATCCTCTGAGGTGCATGAGATACAAAATCGTCTTCAGGATCACTCGCTTGCCCACCATGCGAAATGAAATTTTCTGGAATGGCAGGGACAGCTTCAAACACGACCATTTGAACTGCGTAGAAAAACCCTTGTATGGCAACATTTGCGGTCGCAAACTGAGTAATGTCTCTCTCCTTTAGAGAAGATGTGATCATCTGAAATGATTTTCTCCCCCAGGGATAATTCAGAAACTCATCAAGGTCCCTTGTCATCTCAACGTGTTCCCTGTTGATCTTGAGCTTTTTATAGTGCGTGGTGGGTGCAAGAATCGCATCTACAAATGCAAGACAAGCATATCGAAGACGCATTTTTGGGTCCTGAACTTCCTTCTTCTTAAGCATCCCTATCACTTTCGATACCAATATATCTCCATCGATACCAAAAACCTCCTTGTAAAATGCCTTTTTGCTCTTCCCACTAACTCTGTTCCTCTTCTTCAGATGAATCGGGAACTTTCCACAGTTAAGACCCGTAACAATCTTAAATTCACGAAGTGAGAATCGAATCGGATAACCGCCGAAGAGAAACCATAACTCATTCTCGTTCACGATTACTAACTGTCGGAAAATTAAATGAAGAGCGAATGTACCAGACAAAGCGGGCATCGACTGCATCATAAGAATCTTGCCAAACTGGGATTCTGAAAGGGTTTGAAGTTCATCCTCCTCGAGAGTTGATTTTATCAACGCGATTACACTCATCTTCTGGTATGTGTTAACTCTTTCGCTGTTTGGTTCATGGCCATAAGCAATCAATCGTTTGGGAAGCGGAGGAGTCGACATCTTCGAACTTGCTACCATTTTGCAAGAGATTTTGCTATCTACGAACTCTGAAACTGGTTTTCCTTTTCAATTTTTGAGATCAATACATCGGTTACGATTTACACCACACATTAATTTGTTAATTTAAATCCCACGCTACCCTAGCTCTATTGGTTGCATGTAGCTAGGACCCCTATCCCAACTCTATAGATTATAGGGCACTGTAACCCATTGTCAGTCGATCCACTACCTAGGGGCACACTCGTCAATTCGTTAGTGTGCAGTGATGGTTCAACAGTTCCATTTCCACAAAACTTATATCACCCTTATCAGGGGTTATTCGTTCGTATTTTCCCAATAGAGTATCTGTAGAAGATAGAACAAGAAGATACAATAGAACTAGAAATTATATTTGATGCAAAGGAAAACGTCTACATGGAGTAGATAAAAAGAGTCCAGATCAGAAAATTCTTCTTGGTGCAAAGGAACAAAATTTCATCTATTTATTATATTTGATAGTCTCTGCACATACCATTTATAATAAAACAAGTGCTCACGTTGTCAAATATAATAATTCCAATGTTCAAAACGAGTTACAACATGATTATATATCTTGGAAACGAAATCAAATATTCTACTAGTTTTTTATACTTTTATATTCCTAGCATTTACGCCAAATAACTATATGTACCTATATTATACTTTATCTTTCATCTGTAAAATTCGAACACTAGAGCCTTGGTAATAAAAGGCTGTGAAACTAAAGATGCAGTTAGTCAAAACAAACCTTGAATAATTGAGACATTAGTTAAAAAAAAATGATGCAGTTAGTCAAAGATAAAAGCCAATACCCCATAAACAAGGAAATTATTGTTTATAGCTTTGGAAGTTCCCTACACAGGAATTCAAATTGTTGTGGACTTTAAAAAATGGGCCTAAAAATGCAAATATTTTTGGGCTTCTCTAGGCGGGTCTAAGCGAGAATTAATCGTCGATTAATTCAATTAGGCGGATCTAGACGGGATCAACGTGGGAATCCGATTTTTACCAACGATTTGACTCTAATCACGGCGTTAACCCTCCGCCGGACGCCTAGGCGGCTAGGCGTCCGCGTTTTTGAACACTGGAAATTAGTATCAATCGGCCACATACAAATTCCGGGGAAAAAGTTGCTAGATTAATTTTAGTTTTATTTTACTACTAATTAGTTTTTGATCTGTTTTGTCTTTTAATCTTTTGTAATAGAAAACAATATTTACAAAAATATCATTATTAAATTTTTCAACTCAGAAAAAGATAAAAAAAAATTATGATTTTCCATTAGACAAACTTATTTAATCGTCTTTATATGAAGAAAAAAACTTATTATATACATATTTATTTTGTTTTAGAGACTTATTTACTTAATTATGACATATTTAACTAGTGTTTCATAGATTTATTTCACATATTTGTTTTTATTTAGCGACAAATTTACATAAATTTGATAGATTTAATAAAGATTCAATAGATTTGTTCGTTTGACAACAAATTTACATAACCTGACAAACATAATTAAGTTTCCACATATTTGTTTCTTTTTTGACCATAGATAAATTTGACAAACTTATTAAGGATTCAATTTTTTTTTTTGGCGACAAATTTTTAAAATTTGGCAGGCTTAATTAGGTTTTCGCTGATTTTTTTTCTTTGACCACATATTTACATAAAATTGTCAGACTTAATTAGACTTCCCCATACTTGTTCGTTTTTAGCCACAAATTTACTTAATTTTACAGATATATTCTTTAGACCACAATTTGTTTTTACGACATACTTACCTAATTTTCAGTAAATCAAACTAAACCAAACTTAATTAACCCCAAACTCAAATTTAATTTAAACGTAAACTAGGTAACTCTGCAATTTTTGACCCCATATTCCGGGTGTGCCATGGGGGAATATTTCCGCGATAACAAAATATTTTAATCAAACTAAAAATTAATTAAAGCTGGAAATACAATTGAAAACAAAAAAACTAGCAAAATAGAACTCACTCTTTTTGCTTGTTGATAAATATGCTACAAAGTTGATATGCGAGATTAGAAGGTGGAATTGAGCTACATGTTTCCAAAAAAACGTTTTTGTGACATTACTGCAAAACATACAACCTATAAATATCGGAAATCAAATGCAATTTACAAAATTTTTGGAACAACACAAATCTGAGCTAATGCACATATGTCTCGAACTTAAGAAGAGAGGTGTGGAGGAAGATGTGTACCTTCTAAAAAAACCTAAGAAGATGAGAATGTCAATGAAGATGACAATGAAAAAAGAAAAGAAAAACTCTATTATTATTCGCGATAATAGATTCGTCACTTTCAATAACAATTTTTGACATTGCTATTATATCTTCATTTATATAGCATTTTTTCGGTGCAATTGTATATTGAAAGTGAATGTATTTATGTTTTGTCATTAATTATTCAGTAAATGTATTTAAACTAGAATTTATTATAAAAACTTTTGGGTTTCTGAAAATTGACAATTTTTTTCTGAAAAGAATTATATTTTTTTTTTATATATATAAAACCATGATACAAAAGACCTCTTATTTTACAAAAGAAAAACTCATTTCTAAGCATAATTGTATGTCACAAACCCAATATCCCGACAAAAAACCCAAGTAGACCACTGTCCTGATCGTCGATGACTCTGGCCTCAACAACCTTTCCTTGCTCCCTGAACAAATTATCGAGAGACATGTCATCGAATCCCCTTGAGAGATTGCCGACATAAACCCCCACCACGACCTCCACCTCCACCATATCCACAACAAGAGCTTCCAAAGCTGCTTATGGGTCCTCTGGAGAAGGAATCTTCCCTCTTTGGTGGAGGGCCGGTGTTAACTCTCAAAGGTCTTCCATCCAACTCCTACAATTTCAAATCGGAAATGATCAAATAAAGCACTCAGGACCTTATGCAATAAAAGAAACAACAACACAAATTTCATATTTTTTATTATGAAACCAGAACCACACACAAGTTTTAAGATTTCTCATTTATCAGAGAAAAAGTTTTAATTTCCAAGACACTAAATGCAGTTATCATCTCTGTTCGAAAAATCGTTAGGCACTAATCGGACGACTGGGATAGACCTAGCGCCTAAAAAGAAAATCAAGGATTACGCAAAAATTAATTGGGGCCGAATTTTAGAGCTTCTTATCTTGTATTTTGTACATATATAAGTTATCGTGAATAAATTTAGAATAATGATTTGATGCAGTGGCTGGACTTCTCATTATGCACTTATTAACCACGGTTCGATGCAAAGCTTAATCATTTTAAATTTATTTAATTCTAGAGTTTATTATATATATATTAGTTACAATTAGGTGGGGTGTCCGCACCCTGTGCGGACAAAGATTTTGTTAGAATAATTATTTTTTCAACTACCGATATATATTCTTCGTCTTCTCTATACATATTCATTCTTTTCTTATCTTACCATATATATATATATATATATATATATATATATATATATATATATATATATATTAGTTAAATATTTTTCCAACTACCGATGTGGGACTTACTTTTTATTAAAATTTCATTAAGGGTATGCTGGTAATTAACCTGGTGAGAATCTGGTGCATTCTCACTTCTCACTTCTCTCTTCTTCTTCCTATTCTTTTTCTTCTTCTTCTATTTTATCTAGTTTAGCTCTTCTTCTGGTCGTAGCTAGAGTTCTCCAGACATTGCTATTCATACTCTTCCGCTTCTTCCTCTTCCGGTCCTAGCTAGAGTTCTCGCTCTCTCTCTCGCTCCCTCTCTCTCGTCATTAACCTCGTGAAAATAAATTTGGTGCGTTTTTACTTCTCAATCATATAATTAGACATTATATCCATAATACTACAATTTTTTAAAAGAGAAAATTAACATAACCAAGATGACTCGAGTTTATGAAAATTAACATAACCTAAAAGGCTCGATTTTTAAGGAAAATTAACATAATTAAAAGGAAACAATTCATTAAAATTTCATTAAGGATAGACTGGTAATTAACCTCGTGAGAATGAATCTGGTGCATTCTCTCTCTCTCTCTCTCTCTCTCTCTCTCTCTCTCTCTCTCTCTCTCTCTCTCTCTCTCTCTCTCTCTCTCTCTCTCTCTCTCTCTCTCTCTCTCTCTCTCTCTCTCTCTCTCTCTCTCTCTCTATCTCTCTCTCTCTCTCTCTCTCGGTCTCTTACCCTATATATATTAGAGAATTATTCTTCCAACTACCGATGTGGGACAATTTCATTAAATTGTCATTAAGGGTATCCTCGTCATTGACCTCGTGAGAATGAATCTGGTGCGTTTTCACTTCTCAATTATAGAATTAGATGACGTAGAGCTTGTTGCGGTGGTTGGTGTCCTTTCTTTGGACATTAAATACATAGGTTTGATCTATTGTCTGCATAATAATTTTCGTCTCCTTCTTTTTCTCTGCAACAACAAAATTTAGGGTTTCCACCATTTGTGATATTTTTTTCACAATTGCCGCCATTATCTCGGTATAAGCCTCTCCGAGCGCCATATCCCCAACAGTCGGAAGCTGAACACCTGCGGGCTTGAAATGCCTAAGAAGGTAGGCCACACCCTTTGGGTCATCCGAAATCGGACGCTTCTTCTGGTGCCTAAAGCACCAGTTGAAAGTTCCGGCAGACCTAGAAGAAGTAGGCCTTACCACGATATCTTGGTTTGACCTCCGCGAGCTCGCCTCCGTGTCAGTCCGTTGGCGCTTCGGGGTAGGGGGACGAGATCCGCCTCGACTTCGGCCGTCCGAGCCCCTTGAACCATTTGAATGGGCGTCGTGCAAAACGAGCTCCCTCGAGCAGACTGGAACAATCTTCAGTTCAGCCGAGAGGGGAAAAGTCTCGGCCTCACGGGTCGCTCCTTCGGACCCGGAAGCCAGAAGAGGAGGATCCTGAGTTAAGAGAGGAGAACCATGAGCTGGAGGAGGAGGAGCCCGACCAAGGGCAAATAGAATCGCCTTGCTCAGATCTCCCTTCTTCATCTTATTCGCGAGATCTATCGGATCTTTCCAGTTACGACGCAAACTCCCTAATCGAGACATCTTCTCGTGCGGGGGGGGGGGGGGGGGGTGCTGGCAACTGAACTGCTATCAGAAAGAGGATGATTTGCAAAACATCGATTAAAAGACCAGACCGAGTTAAGAAAACTCTGGTTGGAAATCATAACCTAAAATAATTAAACAAAATCTTTACTTTCTTCAGTCCGCTCGACTGTGCGAAGTGGAGGCTATATCGCTTGAGGAGGTGGAGGAGGAGGGTGACGAGGAGCTTGAAGAGCTATCACGCCTCGAGGAATTTGAGGTCGAGCCTGCGGAGGTCGTTGGGAATCGGGGCCTAAAACGGCTCGTTATGCGCTATGTAATGAAGTGATTCCAATTGACGTCTCCCCTCCTTAGGCGAGCTATCAAACTCTCTGCGATCGGATTCAAAGAAGGCGATTCGGGAGCCTCTACAAAAAAAAAATTAGTAACACCTTAATATCTACCAAATGCGGACCAAACTAAGAGAAAACCTTAAATCTAACCAACGCTAAAATCCCATCGCGTTGGAATGATAGAATAATCGAAGTCCCTGATTGAATGGTTGTCGGTCTTGAAAAAGAAGTAGCGATCTCTCCAGACGTCCCTTCCGGGGGTCTCCTCTATGATCTTCCCGAAACGGGGGGGGGGGGGGAGATAAGCAATGCTTCACTAGACAGAATCTCATGAGCTCCTCGGCCCCGAAATCGATTCCTTCCTCGGCGACCCTGACCCCGAGTCCGATGAAGTACCCAACGAAGTTCGGAGTCATCTGAGGGAACGCCAGTTGAAGCTGGGCCATAACCCAAAATAAGAGACAGGGTATGGGGCAAAAGATCTGCATTTGTCGAAATAGGTGTACGAGTTGCAAAAATAACCCTCCCTGACTTTCTCCGGTGACTCCGTCGAGAACATAATCACCATCTCGACTCTTGGCGAAATTTGACATTTCGTTCTTAATTTTTGAAGATGCCCCGCATTCAGGGAAGACGTCGGGTGCGGACCGTAAAGTTTCGCTGCCAAACTGCTACTCACAACCGTCGAATTCTTTGGAGCCATTATACTCGATATCGGAGCCGAAGAAAGAGAGAGAGAGAGAGAGAGAGAGAGAGAGAGAGAGAGAGAGAGAGAGAGAGAGAGAGAGAGAGAGAGAGAGAGAGAGAGAGAGAGAGCAAAAGGAGAAAACTTCTAGAGAAAGGAATCTCTGAAAAACTGTAAAATTCTAAATGCTAGAGCGAGAAAGAAGACCGTAAAAAGGAAGAAGAAAGAAGTTACCTCTAATATGCAGCACGAACCATAGTGGAGAATCGTGAGGAGGTAACCTCCCTTTTAAAAGAAATTAATACTTTCCTCCCTCGAGATTGACGAGATCTTCAATATCTCAAGATCTCAACCGTTCGTTTGAAAATCTTAATGATGATTGTGAATCTAATCACTATCTCGTCGAGTTCGAAAAGATAGAGACCCCTCGCATTCCTCATACGAACCGTTGCTTCACAATTAATGATCATAAATCAACGGCGGAAGATTAGTTTGATTCCTCACGAATTGAGGCCGATTAATTTAGTTGGGATATCAAATCTAGACCGTTCAATTTGCCGACCATATTGAACCAGTTATTTCTCAAAAATACGTTCAATCGCCGAGATCAAGCTACACTCGCTGAGATCGTATCCTGACCGCACGATCCAGTTAAGATCGACGGATGAGATGCAATTATTAGTTTAAGAATATCGACGACGGCGCGTGCGTTCCCAAGACCATCCACCTCCCATTAACCTTGAACCATCGAGTTAAATGGGCTGGGGGGCTATTGTTGGTACTGGACTTCCCTCTAAGAAATCTGGCCCATAAAATAACGAGAATAAAGTCCCAAGCTACGATCCAAGCCCGTTTAAGACGCAGATCGATGGAGGCCCAGATGGACAGACGTATCAGACAAAACAAAGTCGAGCTCGTCAAGGTCGACTTCAACAAAGGCTTGGATTAATGACCAATTCGTTGTCTGTTGAAACGATCTCCGCGAATCAGGGAGAGAAGAGGAGATCGTCGCTAACGAGGTGCCGAAAGATCAGAGCAGGAAGATCAAGATCGAGGCTATTTAAAGGAAAGAGAATTCATTCACAGACATTCCAACTTCATGAGAAAAACACTTAGACTAATAGCTTTGATTATAGTTGTATACTTCGTTTCGATCGTATAAGTTTGATCTCGACATTCAATCCTAAATACATCTTTGATTCATAGGAAATCTATATCCATATTTCACAAATAGTCCAAATCCATGTAATACAAATCCTTGGTGTGAATCACGATCTCACAATTTCTTTCTAAACAAACTAGATTACCCAAATTCTAAATCATATGGAATCGTCCGAAAACTATAAGCGACAATGGATTTGTAATCTCCGACGATCCAGAAGAGTAAAGCCAATGATAGAAGATGGAAAATTAAATTAATCAGGACCAATTTTTGAATCGAAAAAAGAAAAATCGGGTGGTGTTACCTCATTAAGTTCATCTAACAATTGGAGAGTATTAGTCTCTTGATTGGGTTTCCCGAATAGATGACTGTCTACAACGGTGGAGATTTTGTAATCGCAAGGAATAAGAGTTTTTTTTTCTCGGTATGTTGGGCTTTTTTTTTTTTTAGCAGTCGATTTTTCTTTTTTTGTTTAACAGTGTTACTTTTTATTTTGTCTAATAAAACCTATTATTAAAAAATACAGTTATTTAAATTCTATTTTTTTTTTTAGAAAATGGCATAGACATAAATAATTTGATGTTATCAAGTTTATTTGTCTTTTTATACATTTTCCATTGAATATATTTTGATAAAAGTTAGTCTAGTAATAATTCAATAAATTATAGTCATTCTGCGTAAATTACATCAATCGAAAACAAAGAATGCACCTAACAGAGACATATACAAAAATTTCAGCCAAAACACGGAGCCAAAACATATGAACTACAAACTTAAACAAAGAAGCCAACAACTAACAAAAACATAGCAGATGACAGAAAATTCCTCGGAACCAAACCAACTTATTGATATAAGCTAGTGGTCACTCTCTCTTGTGTTCAAAGAATGGTCGATGGTGTGTGATTTATATAACACCCGTCTCCCGGTAAACCGGAGACGCGGCATTAGGGCACCCGTTGAACCCATTTCGGTCCAACCGGGATGCCTTCTCAACTGGTGACCGAATCAATCCCGCATCCGGACCTGAAAGAAAACGGAGAAAGGGAAAGGGAAAGAGGACTGAGCAATTATTTCAAACACAATTACCCAGTGAGGGCGGATTTAAGGAACCCGCGATCCCGGCTTACGCCACACAACTACGAAGCACAAGTCCTAAGCTAATAGCATCTTACAAGCATCACCCGAAGGCTTTCACCACACAACCTACGTCCCGAAGGACTACTACCGCCCGAAGCGCAAACAATTCTCAGGGAAACCGAAGCCCGCCATTGGCTCCGGCGCCCAAATTTAATTTCACTTGGGGGTCTCGCCAAAACCCCCTTCCGGCGATATAAGGGTCAACGTACCTTTCAACCAAAATCCTTTGGTACGCGAGCCGCCACACAACACCCTTTTGGGGGCCCTACCATAGTTCTAAGTAAAACAAGTCCATCACGCACAATCAATATTTTCAGTTAAGCGATAACCTAGCATTCTACGTTCCACAATCAATCACATTATGCGCATATAACTATCCTACACTATCTAGGAAAGACGGTATTAACTAAGGACTATCGTCCGGAATTGAATAGGCAAGCAATGGTCAAGAACCGATCCTCACCTTAGCCAAAGAAGGGTATTTTCGGAATTAGGAAGCTTCATTAACCCGAACGGACAACAGATCTGGAAAGAGGACGAAAAATAGAGCGATTTAGGCTTTTGAATCACCCAAATCGGACCTAGGATGGACTAGATATGATCGAAAGAAGTTCAAGGTTCAAATCTTAAACCGAATTTGAAATCGAAATTGAAATTGAAATCGAATTTGAGTTGGTTTGGGCTAAACCGGAAATTAAAATCAAACCAGGAGAAAACCGAATTGAAATCGATTTGACTAAACCGGAAATTGAATTGGCTAAACCGAAAATCGAATTGGAATTGGGGCTAAACTGAACCGGACCAACCTAACAGGACCGGTGGTCAACGGCGGTGGTCAACGGCAGGCGGCGGCGGCTCCGGCGACTTATCCGGCGACGGCGACGACGTCTCCGGCGGCGGACGGCGGAGGAGCTCTGGCGGGTCTCCGGCGGCGGACGGCGGAGGCGCTCTGGCGGGTCTCCAGCGGCGGACGGCGGCTACGGTCGGTGGCAGTGGCGGCGCGTGGCTCCGGCAGTCGGCGCGTGGCTCCGGCGCGTGGCTCCGGTGCGTGGGCTCCTCCGGCGCGCGTGGATCTCACGCGCCCGGCTCCTCTCCGGCGCGTGGGGTTCGGCTCGGTGGCTCCGGCTTCGTCTCGTCGAGGCGGTCACGGTGGTGAGATCTGTTTCTCGGGGCTTACCTGGAAAAAAGGGGCTTCTCGGATTTTGTGAATAGTGTTTCTCCAAGCTTCGAACGGCTCACCAATCCGCAGAACTTCGCAGAGAGAGAAGAGAGTTTAGGGTTTCAGAGAAAAATGCTTGGTATTTATAGGAGAGGAGGCTAGGATTTTGGAAAAGGAAGTGGGCTTGGCTTCTTAGACTGGACTTTTTTTTCTTTTTTAAAAAAAATTTACTGGACCGGCCCAGGGCCTTTACAATTTAACACATGTCGTTTCTCTTGTGTGGGATCTTGAATGATGGAATGATGTTTAGATGAATACAGACATAGAGGTGCTAACTCTCTGATACGATGCAAGCTGCTCTCTCTTGTATAAATCACACACACAAACAGATGAAAGAAGCCAGGCTAGGCAGCAACTAGGCTAGTTTAGAAAATAACCCTTTTTTATTGATTGTAGGTAAAAAGGTGTATATTACACAGCTGTAATGGAACTTTATTAATAGCTCTTCTTCAGCTCTGAACTGTCTAGGGTTCGAATAAAAGAAAAAGACTCAAAAACTACAGGACATAAAAAAGAAAAACTACAAAAAAGTGAAACTACATGCATTGTTCATTAAACAAAAAAAAAAGAAATTGGTCGTAGGTCCTAAACTACTTTGTTGATGTCGTTTTGTCTGTGGATTTAACCATATGGCTGATTGAACCACCTACAAGAAGAGTAAATAATGTAAATAACTTACATTGCTTGGTAAAGGGCTGAATTCATGCATGAGGAGCATATGAGGTTGCATTGGCTTCTGGCTTGTTCTTAGCTTTGATCTTGTTTTAGAAGTCTTTCTTTAGGTCTTCAGGGTCAAGATAATCATCATATTCAAACTCTTATTCTTCCTCTAGCTTCTTCTCTTCTTCTTGCTCATTTTGATCCTTCTCGGGCCATTATGCTTTCTTGGTGTGTTCTTCACGTGTCCTTCATATCCTTGACCTGCCAAGAGGTCAGACTTACAGTGAGTGTCCTTGGTGGGAGTGTGGCTCAGGTGCAAGAGACTTTACTCCTCAGATAGCTCTTCTTCAGCCGATAAGGCCTTAGATGGGGTGTGAGGGGCATTCTCACATTCTACTTGTACCATTTGATTTATGTCTGGGCCAGTATCTCCTAAGGTGTCACTTGACCGATGAATCTTGAAGTTGGGATCATTAGCACGGTTGGTTTGGTCACGAATGACATTTGGCTCAAGTCTTAGATTGCTCAGATCTATGGGTTCAGTCTCGCTTTGATTGAGTTGGTCTGGTTATAAAGAGTTGATATAAGCTTACATGGCATGTTTGAACCTCTTTACTTAGTTGTTTGGATTTAGACCGAATCATGGGACTTTCCTAAACCTTGGATATATCTTTTGGGTGGTTGTCTAGGTCGATATGGCCTCATCACTTATCCTCTAAAAATTTAGAGTAAGCCTTTACATGATCAAACCTTGAGGAGAAATTTAAGACGGCCTAAGAAAAACGGATAGACAAGGTAAACGAAATTTCTTAACGCACTTAAATGAAACTTCTATCCAATGCAAACAAAAAAACGCGACTTAAAACCCTGTATCTACATTCATTCCAGCCATATCGTCACACAATAGAAACCTTCTGTTTATTCATATATACGAAAGCCCCAAAGAATCCATGACTTTAAAAAACCAAAAGACCACATACATAATTATGAATGGTAGAAACACATATTTTATAACTTGTATCCTACATCCAAAGCCAAAGACATAATATATGAATAACCAGAAAGTTACAGTATAATATCTAGAAAATCATAATATGTACTAGATCAAAACTGCTTGGGCCCAATTCCCCTCTAATGAATTCAACTATATCAAGACCTCATTTTGGACCAGCACCCGAGGTCCATAGGCATTACAATCAGGCCCAACTTGGCAAAAGCTATATTTGGCGGGCCGAATCACCAGCTACAGGCCCGGACATCGAACTCCGACTCGGTGATATAGCTCGACGATCGACTACACCAACAACCCACAACTTATTAGCTAAAACGAAGGAGGAGATTGAGTCAAAGAGCATCCCAGAGATTACGCAAGGTGTTGGAACTAAATCCGAAGGTGGGGAGAAGCAGTTGACGAGAGATAAACTATAAAAGGAGGACTCCACACTCGTTTGATCTATCCGGTTCCGAATACATTTCTCTTTACTTAGCACTTGTAATCGCTTATTAGCTCGAGTTCTCTAAAAACACTTAATCCAATTAATTCAAATCCATCTTTTCATCATTATAACCTCATTTCGATTGAGGTTCATCTTAGAATCTAGCCCACCAATTCCTAAATCATTACACAAAGTACTCTAAATCTTGAGTGTGGGTTTTAGCATCCACAATTTGGCGCCGTCTGAGGGGAGATTCATAGATATCTTGTACACTCGAACCCGATCAAAGGCCTACTAGCGTGAAAATGGATCATAATGCAACAGCTCCAATCAGATAACTGAGATCACAGGATCTCAACCAAACGAACGTAAACGTTCAAACCAAGATTACCGGATCAGAGTCGTCCTTGACTCAAGCAGGATCCAGAATAGTTGACCGCGTCCCTGTTTCTCAGCCCACGGGGGTTGTGCCTCTAGGCTCAACCTCGCAGACAATCGAGAGAACAAACTCTCGAACTTGGGTACGATCTGAGGACCGCCCCCTAGGGGACGCTCAAGCGCCTCGAGTTAATCCACAATCGCGACCTGGCTCGCCATGCTTGACGAGATCCGTCACCGTCGGCATGGAGGAGCTACGCAAAATGATAACGGTTCTGATTGACAGGTCGCACGACTAGGAAGTCAGTCATCGAACTGTATTAGCTCGTCTGGATCAGCATGACATGAGTCTGCTGAATCTGGGAAATAGACCATGGCCCATTACCAGAGCGGCAGAGGACAGACCCGCAAGGAGTCCGCTGCCTCTCGCACCTCTGGACGTTGAGGTGGTTTACGTAACTCCCGAAGCTCCACGACAAGCTTCCGTGCCTAACGACAGCGACTACCTGGTTTTTAACCCAGTCGCAGGACCTATTCATCCCATTTCAAACTCCGTGGCCTCAACCTCGATGGGTATAACAGCTCCCGAAGGAGTACAACTGCCAACACTCCCGCCTATGCCTACGAGCTATGAGCCGAACAGGCATCGGGTGTTGGGAGCATCAGTTTTTACCTCCAGTTCACGACCACCCGGGACGGAACCCTGAACTAATACCGCCCAGCCTCCCCCGAGCGAGATATCTCAACAAGCAGGGATCCGGGGACCAAGCAAGACGCATCCGCGAAATGCACAACCTCCGATGTTCGAATACCGAACTAGCGCAGACGACAAGGACATTCATGCCAAGCTCCAATGCCTTCAAGCTGCAGTCCACTCGGCTACGAGTGCGGCCCCAGACATCGATCAAGTGATCGAGGAAACCCGTCGAATACCGTTTAGGGATAAAATCTCAACGCACAAATACATAACACTGGGAAGATCAAAATTCTGGAGTACGCAGGAACTGCGGATCCAAAAGCCCATGTTAGTGCTTTTCGGCTCGCAGTCTCTCGATCCCATCTTAACAGTGAGGAGAAGGAAGCAGGCTACTGCATGCTTTTTTCCAAGAACCTCACCAGTACCGCACTAGAATGGTTCTCTAGCCTGGAAGGAAACTCGATCGACAACTTTACCCAGCTCGTGTCGATATTCCTAAAGCAATACTCGATCTTCATCGAGGTAAAAACGTCGGAAGCTAATCTCTAGGCTTAAAAGAAAGGGGTCAAACGAAACTCTCAGAGCCTACATCGCTAGGTTCCGCGAGGTCAAATCATAGACCCAAACGAGACCATAGCTATCACAGCCCTGGAAAATGGACTCTTCTACACTTCAAAGTTCAGGAAACAACTCGCAGTTTGACCTTGCACATCTTTAGAAGAAGCTCTGCACAAGGCCACATACTACGCAAAGTACGAAAAGACTGTGGCCGCAACAAATCAGTTCGAGCCAGAAGAAAACCGGCAAAAATGACTCTTCTTGCAAGGGACAACACTGCCTTGCCGTAGATTGCAAGCCTCAATGGCGAAAACCTTACGTTTCAAAAAAGTATTGCAAGTGTCACGATAAAAATGGATACTCTTTCGAGGAATGTAGGTCTAAAGACCATCTACTAGCAGCCAAGGACGGCAGCTGAGCGGAAGCTCCAGAACCGGAAGAGAAAAAAAGGAAGCGAAAAAAGTGGGACCAAAGGAAAAAGCAAAAAAACTCGCAAGCTAAGAGTGAGAGAACCTTGAGAAGGAAGAGTCCGCCTCTCCTCCTCCCTCTCGTGTCAAGCGCATCGAGAGGATTTTCGATCTAGCTCGATGTGGTGGATCGATGAATTCGGTCATCACACCGCCTCCTACTCCCAAAAATCCAGCTAACCAGTCCTTCCCAAAGCTCAGACTGTGCAGTCCCCGTCTCCCAAAACCGATAAACTTCATATCGGGAGGCTCTAAATTATGTTAAGATTCAGTAAACTCGATAAAATCCCACCAAAGGTGGGTCGAGACTGATGCCAGAGAAATGGCCCGACACTCACATAACTTTCTCTGAAAGCGAAACTTTCAAGCTCGACAAACTGCACGACGATGCCCTAGTGATCCGACTCGATGTAGCCAGATTCGAGCTATCAAGAATCATGATTGACACGGGAAGCTAAGTAGATCTCCTTTTCTACAAAGCTTTCAAGAAAATGGGCTTCAAAGATTCAATGCTAACCGGCGGATGAACTCCTTTAACTGGATTTGATGGTGAAACCACCTTTTCGATGGGAACTATAAAGCTCCCGTCTACCGCCGGGGGGCAACATGAAATCATAGAGTTTGTCGTAGTCAACAAACCAGCCCCGTATAACGCCATATTATGTAGACCGTGGATCTATACCATGAAGGCAGTACCTTCCACTTATCACCAGTGCGTGAAGTTCCCGACCCCTATGGGATAAAAACGATCCATGGTAACCAAAAAGCCGCAAGATCATGCTACTTGACCTTTTTCAAGCAATAAGAAATATCACCAGTATAGCAATGAAAGAAAGAGAAAGAGCTCACATCGCAAACTGCGAAGCGTAACAGCGATCCAACGGTTTGAGGTCCATGCAATGACCTGTCGTTTCTGTTTGCATCGACAATGCTTGACCAGAAAGATGTGTAAACAATGGATCAGAGCTCCTAAACTCCACCAGAAACGAGCCCATCAGCTTCCTCAAAGAAAACGTAAACACGTTTGCATGGTCCACCAAGGACATGAAAGGGATCGACATAGATGTTACATCTTACGAACTAAACGTAGATCCCATGTTCAAACCTATAAAACAGAAGCGCCGTAAGCTCGGCCCAAATCGAGTGAAAGCGGTTAATGATGAGGTCGATAGACTGCTAAAGGTTGGGTCAATCAGGGAGGTGAAATACCCCGACAGGTTAGCCAACCCAGTCATCATCAAAAAGAAAAACGGGAAGTTGAGAGTCTTCATTGATTTTACAGACTTAAACAAGTCATGTCCAAAAGAGAGCTTCCCACTCCCACATAGACCGTCTGGTAGAAGCCACTGCCGGACACAAACTATTATTGTTCATGGACACGTTCTCTGGGTATAACCAGATCCTCATGAACCAAGAGGACCAAGAAAAAACGGCCTTCATAACTGATCGCGGACCCTATTGCTATAAGGTGATGCCTTTCGGACTAAAAAATGTCGGAGCTACGTACCAGAGATTGGTGAACAAAATGTTCGACGATCAGCTTGAAAAATCGAAGGAAGTTTTCATCGATGACATGATGGTAAAGTCCACAAAGGAAATCGACCATATAGCACAACTCCAGGAATGCTTCGCGGTCTTGAACAAATACGAGATGAAGCTTAACCCAGCCAAATGCTCCTTCAAAGTACTGTCATGAGAATTCCTTGGCTATCTGGTAACAGAACGGGGGATCGAGGCGAACCCAAAGCAGATCGCCACCTTTCTCGAGATGTCTTCTCCAAGAAATACTAGGAAAGTGGAGAGACTAACAGGATGGTTAACATCCTTGAATCGTTTCATCTCCCGATATACGGATAAATGTCTACCATTTTATAACCTCCACAAAGGGAACCGAAAGTTCCAATGGGACAAGGATTAAGAAACAACCCTAAAGGAAACCAAAAGTACCTCAGCGAACCTCCAATACTGGCAAACCCATAGAGGGCGAACCTTTATACCTCTACATTGCAACCTCACCAGCTGCCGTAAGCGCAGTCTTGGTTCGCGAGGAATAAAACGAACATAATCTCATATACTACGTGAGCAAGACGCTCATAGATGCAGAAACGAGGTATCGAGCAATGAAAAAACTCGCGCTCGCAGTAGTTATGGCAGCCAGGAAGTTACGACCATACTTTCAGACACATGCTATAGTGGTAATGACATCGCAACCATTACGAACTATACTTCACAGCCCGTCAATCCGGGAGGTTGGCTAAGTGGGCAATCGAGTTACGAAATACGATATTGAATATCACGCCAGGACAAGTGCAAAGGCTCAAGTCCTAGCAGACTTTATAATCGAATTCCCACCTACAGCTCTAGATCAAGAAAATCAAAACGATCACTGGAATCTCCACGTCGATGGAGCTTCATCCAGACACGGTTCCGGAGTAGGAATCAAGCTCGTAACTCCAACATGAGAAGTAATCGCGCAATTATTCAGACTCTATTTCAACCCTTCCAATAACAAAGCCGAGTATGAATCCCTTATAGCCGGACTCTGACTTGCAATCGGGATCAGAGCCCGAGAAGTTTGCACCTTCGGCGACTCGCAGTTAGTAACTAGCCATTATCATGGCAAGTATGAAACCAAAGACGAGCGCATGGAAGAGTACATAATAGTATCTCGCAAGCTAGCATGACAGCTGAAAGGCTTCACGCTCGAGAGAATACCTCGGGGAGAGAACTCCTCAGCCGATGCTCTGGCAGCACTAGCCTCGACATCCGACCCTCTGGTTAAAAGGATCATACCCGTAGAAGGGATAGACAAACCGAGCATCGACGTGGCCCTAATGGCACAAGCTGCAGATAAAGCCACGATAGCTTTGGCAGAACAAACCGAAAGTCCCCCTCAAGCTTCACACTCCGAAGTTACTCCAGAAGCAATAATGGAATGCTCTGCGTTTTACGATATTTGCCTTCCTAATAATCAACTAGTCCCAGAGACCTTAGTTGAGGAAGAGTCCGAGCCCAAAGAACTGGACGCAGAATTCCTCAACAGGCCAGACTGGCGGGAACCAATCCTGGATTATATCCAACTCGGCCTACTTTACAACGACACAAGGGAAGCCAGAAAGCAAAAAGCATGAAGCGCCAGATACTGTGTGATAAAGCATCGCTTGTTCAAACGCTGCACTACAAAGCCTTACCTACGGTGCGTTCATGCGCATGAAGCTCTAGCTGTGATGGGTAAGACCCACAAAGACACTTGCGGTAATCACTCCGGAGGCCGAGCCCTAGCCATCCGCATAAAAAGGCAAGGATTCTTCTGGCCGACTATGATCGCTGATTGCGAAAACTATACTAGGCAGTGTGTTAAATTCCAAAGGCACGCCCCAATCATCCACCAGCCTCTAGAAAAACTATCATCGATCTTCGTACTTTACCTCTTCATGAGATGGTCGTTGGATATAGTAAGACCTCTCGTCTCATCAAGACCAAAACAACTGAAGTACCTCCTGGTCTTGACCGAATATTTCACTAATTGGATAGAAGCTAAGGCTTCCCAGAAAAACACAGAGATCAAAGTAAGACACTTCATCTGGGAGCACATCGTCTGCCGACTCGGGCTCCCCTATTAAATAGTGACCGAAAATGGTTCACAGTTCATCTCCCCAGCTTTCGGAAACTTCTGCAAAACTTGGAAGATACGCTTAACAACTGATATATCATGGTTTTCTAGGTTTTAACCATGATATAGTTGTATATATTGAGTCTTTAACCTGGTTTTTAGAGTCTATTGAGTCTTCTACAGGTAGACTTGCTTTTGGAGCAAAGGATGGGATTATAGGACATTTCTGGTGATTTGTGCAACGAGCTGAAGTTGGTGTCTCGACCACGATTGAGTGTCGACCGACACTGACTTGGATGTCGGTCGACACTGAGCGCGACAGAACAATATCCGCGAGTTGAAGACAAGTTTTGAAGAATTGCAGAATTGTCCAGAAGTTTTCCTTAATTCTAAACTGACCCCAAAACGTGTTTAGAGAGTTTAATTAGGTTTTCAGACTCATTCTACCTTTTATCTTGTTCTTAACTTTGTTCTTGCTTGAGAGATTTTGGATGGGCTGATTCTTGCTTCATGTAACATTGAGAGAAGAATTTCGAACCCTTTTCCTCTATCTATTCAGTCTTTTGGTTTTCTATTCAAGATGTGTTGTTTGATTACTAATATGTCTGAGTAGTAACCTAGTTAGATTTAGGAATTCTCACAAAGGTTTTATGCTTGCTTGATAACTGATAAATTAGGATTCACCATCTATTTTTCATCACATAAGTGTTCTTAATACTGAATTCTAGACTAATCACCTAGGGTTTAGATCTTAGAAAATTAACAACAGCACGAGAGTGTGAGTTATAATCTGAACAAACTTAGAGTGAGCAATTTGACTAGATACAAAGAGATTTGGTTTAGGAAAATTGTGAACCGATAGAACCTGTTCTTAATGCTTATTTAGAACTCTAGGATCACAAAGAGATTTGGATCACTAGGTTGCTAGATATAGAAATAATCTCAGCGAGAGTTGGATTATTTAGCATTGTGTTTCTAGTTCTTGAACCTGTTTTAATCTGAATCTGGTTAGTTAAGTGTCTAGCATAGCATAATTCCCGAGAACTTCCTAAGTCTGACGCCTTTCTTCCTATTGAAAACACCTTCTAGTTTATTGCTTTTGTTTACTGCTTTCTTTGGATTTGATTTAGCTTAGCTTGACAACATATAGTCTATCGTGTGACTGTGAGTCCTTGTGGATTCGATACCCTAAGTACTACATTGCATAACTGTGCACTTGCAGTAGAATATGATTAAAACTTTACACCTATCAAGTTTTTGGGGCCGTTTCCGGGGACTCAAGTGAGTTCGCCGATAGATATTGTTTTAGAGTTGAGTCTAGGTCGTTTTTATTTAGTTTGTTACTGATTTTTGTCTTGTTTGGCTTGTTTTTGTTGCTGCAGGATTTGACAGACCATTCAGTGTCGATCGATTTCTTCTCCAGTGTCGCTCGACATCGACCTTGGAACAGTGTTTTGAGATCAGTGTATGCCAAGTCGACATACTCGAAGCAACCAGAGCGAAAAACTTTTGAACCTCAGACTTGAGGAGCTTGCTAGACTAGAGAGAACGAACAGAAAGGGTCAAAGAACGAGAATGATGAACAATCGTTTGATTTTGAGACCTGATGCTGGGGGCGTTCTGAGAGACCAACAGAACAACGCCTATAATGATGACGGGCAAAGGATTGATGCCCAAGGGAATGTAATCCCTGAACATGCACCTGAACCGCCTCAAGGTCAGAGGCAGATGGTTGTTGCTGAGAGGACTCTTGCTGACTACAACCGTCCGGATGAGTTTTATGCTAACCGGTCAGCAATTATTCCTCCTTGTTTTGAGAGGAATGACTTTGAGATCAAGACTGTCTACTACACTATGCTGAGACAGCACCCATTCCATGGTCTCCCACATGAGCAACCCATGGACCACATTGAGGATTTCGAAGCATTCATCACTGGAATGAAGTACAATGGGGTGGATTATGACTTCTTGTATATGAAGCTTTTCCCATACTCTCTTGCTGGAGAGGGTGCTGCTTGGCTGAAACAACTTCCACCTGGGAAGTTGACTACTTGGGATGCTGTGAAGAGAGAGTTTCTGCGACACTTCTATGATGATGCTCGCTCAGATTAGCTCAGACAGGATCTTCTGACATTTGTTCAAGGTCCTACAGAACCTCTTAAGTCAGCTTGGATGAGGTTTAAGATGTACCAACGTGACTGTCCTCATCATGGATTCACTGAGGTAACGCTGCTGGGCATATTCTTCAGAGGGATTGATCTCTACTACCAGTCTGCATTGGATGCTGCCAGCAATGGCAATTTCAACACCAAGACTCCTGAGCAGGCGAGATTGCTAATTGATAACTTGGTGAGTAATAACAGCACCAAGACTACTGATAGGAGAAGGAAAGAGTCTGGTGGAAATATTGATAATCTGGAGATTACTGATATCAGGAACAAGCTGAACACTATTCATAGCTTGTTGACCGGTAAGAAAGCTGTCAACTTTTCTCAAGAAGTTGAAGTGTTTGAAGCTGAAGAAGACTGCCAAGAAGAGGATGTGAACTACATCAATGGCTCTGGATTTCAAGGAAACAGGTTTGGAAATCAGCAAGGTAACAAGTTCTTTAATGGTGGACAGAAGAGTGCTTTCACAAGCAACCATAACTCTTCTGGATATGGTCAGAATGTTGGTTATCAGAAACCTTTTCAGCAAGGTAATTCTTATCAGAGGACTTATGGATCATCTTCCTATCAGACACCTCCTACTGCTAATGCTCATGAGAGCAAGATGGAAGCTATGATAGAGAGGTTTCTGGAGGGTCAGACGAAGGTCACTGTGGACTTCAATAAGAAGCTGGATGTTGTGTATGAAGATCTGAATGGTATGTTTGAGTCTTTGAGTACTCACATGAAGCAGTTGGACACACAAGTGAACCAAATTTCAAGCTCAGTCAAGGGAAAGAGTGTCATGGACACCCCCATTAAGGCTTGGTCAGTTCAGATTGATGATGAGTCAAGTCAAAGAGAGAATTTTGAGATTAAGACTGATGAACTTTTTGAAGATGCTGAAAAACCGAGACTAAAATCCCAGTGTCGATCGATTTCGACTTTGATGTCGGTCGACATCCACTATCAAACGGGACTTCGAGTTCTCATGACGAATGGAAATCGAGCATGGTCGATTTCGGAATCGACATCAGTAGTGAGTTGACTAATGTCGACCGACATCAGTACAACGTCGGTCGACATCAAGAGCGTAAGGAGCAGGATTTGCCAACATCTTGTGATATTGCTGAAGAAACAGACCATGAGCCTCCTGTACCTTTCCCTAAGGTGTCAATGAAGTCTCAACAAGAGCTTGATGAAGCTAAACAGCTGGAAGTGATGGATAAGAAGTTGAAGGATGATCCACAAGTTGACACGTCACCCTATCATCCTTGTGTACAGAGATACTTAGAGATGATGTTGCCTATGGACGAGGCACTGAAGGAATGGTTGGTGGTACTTCCTAAGAAAATCAATGACGTGCTGCTCTATCAGATCCCAAAGAAGCTACCAGATCCTGGTATATTTGTGCTTAGTTGCTCTATCTTCGAGAATGGCTTCATGCGTTCTCTGTGTGATATAGGAGCTGCTGGAAATCTCATGCCATACTTTGTGGCAGAGAGACTGGGATGACAGAGTTTTCACACACTAAGATCTCTCTGGTCTTAGCTGATCAGTCAAGAAGGATTCCGGAAGGAGTTCTTGAGGATGTCCCAGTCAGAGTTGGAGACTATCTAATTCCAACAGACTTTGTAGTTCTGAAATACGACAGTGAGCCAGATGAATCCCTAATACTGGGAAGACCTTTCTTAGCCACAGCTGGAGCAAAGATTGATGTGAGGCATGGTTTGATTGATCTCCACCTGGGAGATGTGCCTCTACACTTTTGAGATGGATATGCTGCGAAGGCCGAAGATCGATGGCAGACCTTTAGCATTGAGGATGAACAGGAAACTCAGACTAGAGAGGTTCCAGTTTCTGATCCTGGAGAAGAGAAGATAGTGGTGTTGGGATTATGTCCTGAAATCACATTGTACTTACTATAAAGATAGTTGTATTGTCGAGATCGGACAATTCTTGTGATACTGGGTAGTCATAATGTTTTGCTAGAAACCGCTTATGACAAATGAGTTGTAACTCATTTCTAGTATCGTGTGAACCTAAAGGGTCACACACCTAAGAAAGTTGGATACGCTTCTGTAGGGAATTGATCATTGGTATATGATCCGATCAATGTGTATCGGATACACATTGAATTCGTGTTTTAAGAGGTGTGTCGATAGATGCCATTGGTGCGTCGATCGATACAAGAGGTGTGTCGATCGTTGCCATTGGGTGCAACGATCGACACAAGGTCGATACCGTAACTGATGTTATGGTTTGTAAACCATGGGCCTATTTATAGGGGCCAGGTTACACGACCTAAAGAAAGTGAGCCGTCGCAGACAGTTTTTTCTTGACAAAAAAAACAGACCCTCTTCCTCGAGAAACGCGCAGAGAATCCCAGGAGATCCGATCACCGGTACTAGCATCCCGACGGATTCCAGCTTGTGCGCGTGTGGACTACGATAGAGGCGCAGCGATTGAGGCGCTTCAGATCTCGTTTACCTGCTCCAATTTCCGCTGCCAATCTCCAGGTAATCACGAGGTCAGTTCCTAGATTCAATCACCTAGACCATGGATCCTAGGGATTCCAACAGTGGTATCAGAGCCATAGGGTTTAATCGATTGAATCAGTACCCTAGAATTCGATTAGAATGGTTTTTGATTGAATTGATGCTAGCTAGGTCTCGTTTTGATAAATAGAATCTCAGATTTATTTGTATCGAAAACGAAGAACTGTGTTTTCGCACAGTGTCGATCGACACAAGTTTGTCGCGAAAACGATGAAAATATTTTTAGGGTTTTCGCACAGCATCGATCGATGCACTGGGTGTGTCGATCGATGTAGCGCGAAAATACAAAAGGATATTGTGTTTTCGCATAGCGTCGATCGACACAAGTTTGTGTCGATCGATGCATCGCGAATTCGCCTATTAAAGGATTAGGTTTCGATTTAGAAATCGCACTGTGTCAATCGACACACTGGGTGCATCGATCGACACAGGCTGTGCGAAAGGATATATCAGTTCAATTGGATTGAACCGGTTATCTCACATGGTTATGTCGGTTTAATTCGATTAAAATTTCCTAATACCCTGCTGTATCGATCGACACAAGTTTAGTGTCGGTCGACACAGGCCTTGTGATTGGTTGATCGGTTCAATCGGATTGAATTGGTTATCATGCTTGGTTAAGGTATATCAGATCGGTTTAAATTGGATGAATTGATTCAATTGGATTGAATTGGTTATCTCAATTGGAATAAACCGATTTGATTGGTTAAGATCAGTTTGATTGGATAAGTCGGTTCAATTAGATTGGACCGGTTATCGCAATTGGTCTAAGACCGGTTATAGGGTTGGTAAAGGTTTCATAACAAATGGCGACCAAGTGTGTCAGTCGATGCGCATGGTGACGATGCGAACCGTAATCGTTTGGTTTTGAACCAGATGATTGAAAAACCGAACCAAATGACCTAACCCACTTAAATTAGAGCAAGTAAAACTTAATTGAAATTGAAAGTAAAAACATGTTCTAAATCTATCTGGTACACATTGGATGTGTATTAGATCAAAAGTTTAGTTTTCAATATGGTCAACTGTCAAGACTCATTTGGTTGTAGTGATAGTCTTGCCAAGAGCTTGGTGTCCACAATTATGTGAGTAAGGCAGGAAGTAGTGTTGATTGTCTTGCAGTGCTTGACATCAACAATTACATGACCTAAGAGATTGAATTACTAACTTTTGAGTTCTGTTTCCTCAACTAAATATCAAGTGATCTTGATGTCTTGCCCGATCTTGTCTACTGTCAAGACTCGTTTCGTTGTTGGATAGTCTTGGAGTCCTTGGTATCCATAATTACATGAGTAAGGCAGGTGATCATTGATAGACTTGCAGTGCGACTGTCAATGATCACAAGACTGAAGAGATTGGTTCACTTGACTGGGCTATCAGAAGTTCTGGGCCCAGAGATATCAGAGTGGATGAGACATGGATTGTCTTATCTGCGACCAAGAGTTGTACTGGGTACAATTAGCAATGATTTGCTTACCTAGATAACTAAACTTTGGGTGATGACGAGTCGTCCACTCAGATTTTAGTGATGAATGGGTCTTGGATCATTATATTCATAGAGGAAACATTGTTTGAATATAATGCGAGTTTTCTTATTAGATAAGATTTCTCATTCCCTGAACTTCATAACTAAAATTTTCTTTTATTAAATTTTCAGCCTATGTCTAAAACTACTTTCTCCTTACGATCCGTCCTTGAGAAGGACAAGTTAAATGGATCAAATTTCCTAGATTGGTATCGCAATTTGAGATTAATCCTCAAGCAGGAGAGTAAGGACTATGTCCTTGAGAAAGCTCTTCCAGAAAGGCTTGGGACCAATCGCTCGAATGCAGTATATGATGCTTGGAATAAGCATTATATTGATGTGGTAGATGCGTGGTCTGATGTTGGCTACCATGGTATCGGACTTGAAGAGTCAATACGAGAACATGGAGTCGCCAATAGAGATGATCACCAGCCTGAAACTGAAGTTTCAGGATCTGGCACGAGTTGAGAGATTCCAGATGGTGAAGTCTCTCACTGGGTGCAAGCTACCAGAGGATGCTCCAGTGAGTCCTCATGTCATTAAAATGATGGGTTACATTGATAACCTGGGGAAACTGGAATGTCCTGTCAGCTTAGAGTTGGCCACTGACATCATTCTGCAGTCACTGCCGTCTAGTTATGATAAGTTTATCAAAAGCTATATCAAGAATAACTTGACGAAGACGTTGACTGAGCTGCATGGCATGCTCAAAACAGCAGAGCAAGACATCAAAAGGGGTAAAAGATTTGAGAAATCTTGTGTTGACAAGGGTAGAGGCAGGGCCGTCCAGATTTGGAATCAGGATAATCCAGTGTCATCTTATAAGCCCAAGTCCAGCCCATCTGGTGTTAAAAAGTGCTTCTACTGTGATGAGTCAGGGCATTGGAAGAGAGATTGCATTAAATTCTTGGAAGATTCACAAGAGATGAAGGAGATGTATGGTACTTCTTCTTCAGGTATTGTGTTATTACTTCAAGTTCTACATATGTATTGGATACTGGTTGTGGTACTGATATTTTGAAAATATGCAGGGCCTAAGCAACAGTAGAACATTGAGGAAAGGACAAGTGGAACTGCGTGTCTGGTATGAAGCAATGGTTGCTACATAAGCCGTAGAGATTCTCCACTTGTAGGAGCCTTTCAAGCTTGGTTTTAAATTAAGTAATTGCTACTATGTACCTGCTTTATGCAGAGATGTCTTTCAATTTCTTGTAAGAATTTGAATGTTTTTCATTCTGATAAAAGACAAGTTTTGCTCTTTTGATCTTAATGAAATATTATATGGTAGCACCCCTTTTTGATAAATGGGTTTTATGTCTTAAACCAATATACTCTTGAATATAACATAAATACCAAACGGTTTAAGTCTGATGACTTGAACTCGATTTTTCCTTAGCACAGTCGTTTTGACCACATAGAGTGAAGCGGATTCAGAAGTTCCATGGTTATGGGCTTCAGGCTCATTTAATTGTAAATCATTTGAGACATGAATTCTCCTTGCTGGGCCAAATGACTGAGGCTTCTTTAGCAGAGCTAAAGAAAAGGGCCAGAGGCTTATTGGGCCTTACACGTACTGATGTATGTGGCCCGATGAGCATTAATGCCAAAGGAAATCTTCAGTACTTCATTAACTTATTGATGGCGTCAGTAAGTATGGCTGTGTTCTTATGACGAGACACGAGTAGGAATCTTTTGAGGAGTTCCAAAATGAAGTATAGAACCGATTTGACAGAAGTGTTGAGATCCTCGATTAGATCGCGGAGGAAAATACTTAAGTCAAGAATTGGGTGGAGTGAGTGTGAAGTCATACCACAACTATTTTCTCATGGAAAGCCTAATTGGTGTTTCTGAGAGAATAAATCGGATCTTATTGGATATGCTCCGATTAATGATGAGTCACATGAATCTTCCATTATCCTTTTAAAATACGCTCTAAAATGAATAAGTTTACGCAAATTATGTTTCTATCAGAATCAGTTGAAAGACACCACATTGGATGTGGACTGGGTGATTTCCAAGTATGTTTTACTGATTAATTGGGATTGCAAGGTTTGTGTAAGGCAGTTGTCAACAAACAAACTTGAATCCAAATCTGATAAGGGCTGCTTCGCCGGTTGTCCTAAGGAAACCGAGGCTTAGTACTTTTGCAACCAATCTGAGAACAAAGTTTTGTTGTTCGGAACTATGTTTTTCCAAGAAAACAGTGGGAGTAAAAGTACAGCTCGAAGAAATTCGAGAAACACAGGAGGCTGTTAAACCTGTTGAGGAAGAGCAGCGGTTGGATCTACAGAGTGTTGTAGGATCTGAACCTGTGGAGCCAGAATTTCGCCGATCCTGATTGATCCGTCACTAAACCGAGGGTGATTCCTCATGACCGATTGCCGTGATCTGATGATCATTGAAAAGTGACGAGCATGCGAAATTCAAAGAAGCAATGGTGAGCCCCAACTCCGAAAAATTTGCTAGGTATGCATGTTAGCTTCACCGATCTATTTATAGATTGAAGCAAACATCTTGGAGTTGGAATCTATGTTCTGTTAAAACAGTCAAAGGCTTTGACTCGATCAGGAACGAATAGAAACCGTGCGTTTACAAGTAAACAAGTGGGAGCGTAGTTGCAATTCTCAAAACTGTATGTTTATAACACACTTAATCTCATAAACGACGTTCCGACGCTGAAGTCTAGTCAAGGTTTGGGTCGAAAATCAAATTCAATAATAGACGTGGGAGAAGCCGCGAAAGTTCTTGGAATATGGATCCATTGAGATGGATCAGAAGAGCTAATTGGATCGTGTCAGAATCCTTATGATTATAAGGTACTGGACAGTTCAAATATGCATGATTCCAAGAACAGCTTCATACCAAAGGTCTTATGGCAAGAATATTAGCAAGATGAAGTGTCTTGGACACTGGCTGAGCTAGTATCTTTGAGTGTGATTCCTTATGCTTCAGCAATAGAATCCATAATAAATGCCATATTTAGCGCTCGTATAGATGCAGTTTATGCATATAGCATGACGAGAAGATACCAATATGTTCCGGTAAGAGTCACTGGACAGTTGTAAGGAATATCCCCAAGTGTTTGAGAAACACTAAGGATAGGTTCTTGTACAACTGAGGAAATGACGAATCTGTTAAGAGTAGTTAGACAGACAAAGATGATTCAAGGTTCCCACCTGTTTATGTCTCTTTGTCTGTGTAGCGGGGCTATCTGTTGGAAAAGTCTCCAAGCAGTGGACCGCAGAATAGTGCTTATTAAAGAACATCAGTGTGGTTTGTTGGAATGGCTCCAAGCAAGAACACCGCAGCATCTCTCACAACCTAAGCATGAGTTTCATGCTGTTGCTGTAAGTACTAGATATCTGAAGACGTGGTCTAGATTCTAGTGGGAGTTATGTTATTTATGATGTTCAGATAGACATGATGTAGTCATGATTATGAAAAACTGACATCAGCATTATTTGATCATTGGATGATTAAATAATGGTCCCAAGTATTTTATGTTCATGTTATAGGACATCAAGTTGAGGACTTGATCATGAAACCCTATAAGTAAAAAGATGACATAAATTATGATTGTCCCTAGTCGAGATTGTCAAAGTGGGACACTGATAATCGCGAGAGACTAGCTTGTGAGGTGACTGTTGACTAAGTTTCATGGAGTCAATGATATAAGTATCATAGTCAGTCACATAGATATATGTTGGTGAACATATGATCGGACATGACCCACTAATGAGAACTCTACAGGATAGTTATATCTGTGTCATGAGAGTTTCTCATTACGACTATAGAGTATAGTCCTTAGACCTGAGTTCATCATGCTTTCTAGTATATGAATTGGTGCACTTTGACCTTGTCAAACGTCGATCCGTAAATGGCGGCTATAAAGACATTGCTTAGGTGTATCATGAAGTATGTGTAGAAACAGGGATGGAACAAGATGGGATTTGTCCCTCCTATAAAAGGAGATAAATATCTCAGGGCCCATCGAAGATTTGATACTGAGAAAATGCATGGCCGTGCTCAAACGAGGTGATTGTCAGTCGTTTGTTTTATCAGTATAGATCAGAAGTTCGATGAACATGATGTTGGCTATAATAAGGATGACACAGTTTCTTGCCTTATGCCATATCGAGATATAGCGACAAAGGGATTATGGGAATAAATGATTCCAGTACAAGTGGGAGATTGTTGGGATTATGTCCTGAAATCACATTGTACTTACTATAAAGATAGTTGTATTGTCGAGATCGGACAATTCATGTGATACTGGGTAGTCATAATGTTTTGCTAGAAACCGCTTATGACAAATGAGTTGTAACTCATTTCTAGTATCGTGTGAACCTAAAGGGTCACACACCTAAGCAAGTTGGATACGCTTCTGTAGGGAATTGATCATTGGCATATGATCCGATCAATGTGTATCGGATACACATTTGAATTCGTGTTTTAAGAGGTGTGTCGATAGATGCCATTGGTGCGTCGATCGATACAAGAGGTGTGTCGATCGTTGCCATTGGGTGCAACGATCGACACAAGGTCGATACCGTAACTGATGTTACGGTTTGTAAACCATGGGCCTATTTATAGGGGCCAGGTTACACGACCTAAAGAAAGTGAGCCGTCGCAGACAGTTTTTTCTTGACAAAAAAAACAGACCCTCTTCCTCGAGAAACGCGCAGAGAATCCCAGGAGATCCGATCACCGGTACTAGCATCCCGGCGGATTCCAGCTTGTGCGCGTGTGGACTACGATAGAGGCGCATCGATTGAGGCGCTTCAGATCTCGTTTACCTGCTCCAATTTCCACTGCCAATCTCCAGGTAATCACGAGGTCAGTTCCTAGATTCAATCACCTAGACCTTGGATCCTAGGGATTCCAACAAGTGGTTTCTCAAGATCCCACTCTAACATATTCAGAGCTTGCAACTGCTTCTAAGCAGAAAGCTCCAAGCATCAGAACTTCACCGAAACAAAGGTACGCGTCTTCCCAACTCGATTATACTGATTTCACTGCGGTGAATGCAGGAGAACATCACATACCTTCGTTCCTTGGACAAGCTCACGCTGACAACGCCTACTCTCCACCTTGGATGAGGAGAGTTTTCGCAGAGGCACTCACAGCCTCTGTAGAAACCACCGGGAGTCTAAGCTCCCATCAAAGTCAAGCTAATGAATTAAAACAAGCGCTGAGTGGGAGGAAACCCACTGGTAAGTTGTAAATATTAGGACTTTGAGTTTTGCATTTTAATTTCTTTCATTTTTGGAGTTTTTGTGTCAAGTTTCGCAGAACCCGTAGCACTGCAGAATCAGTGTCGGTCGATTTCCACTTGGATGTCGATCGACATCGATTCGAGGGAGTTTCGAGCACGGACGATAATCGACTGAGGTCAATTTCGAGATCGATTTATTCTAAAAAAGGTAAGATACGACCGACATCCATCTTGATGTCGGTCGACATCGATGAAATCAAGGTACAGATTTTTAAAAACCCGACAGTCTTCTTCATCTTCCTCATTCTCTCTCTCGCCGAAAACCACCAAAAATCACCATCTTTTTCAATTCTTCACTGTTTTCGACGATTCAAAGCTCTATTCCACTTGTTTTTACGTGCTCTATTCATTCCTATCATCTGTTTAATCGATCTGCGAAGGTATGACTCTAAATCTCTAATTTTCAGTTTGTGTTCATAAGGAGAAAGCTGGGATTTTGGTTCGATTTATTTATGTTTAGGATGATTGATTAGTGGAATGTGATTGCTTTTGATGCTGGTAATGATTGTATGGAGTCAATTCATGAGAATTTGTTGATGATAATATTCGGATTTTTAGAATCTCATGCTTGTTGGTCTGTTTGTTCGTTTTGCAGATGGATCCTTCTCTGAACCAAGGAAAACGCCCACGCCGAGGCTCTGCAACCGATGTTTCTGGTTCCTTGTCGCAGCAACGCGATGCTCAGAACCAAGCACCTTGGCCTAGAATGGAAGCAAAGAAGTTCAAGATCACTTGCTTAGATGACGAACCTGCAGTAGAGGTGAAGAAGAGAGAATGCATCTACAGGGATATCTCAGAGCAGTGGGACATCTATGACAACTTGTTCTACAACGCATGGGTTGACGTTAAGATCGAGCCCACACGGCTTCCTGACAAGACCACGATGAGCAAGCTGAAGATACGATAAGATGTGTTACGCATCCTACGGACTATAGGCTTGGGTATAATCTGTACCAAGTACTACGACTTATATCCGGAGCTGGTAAGACAGTGTATGGCCACAGTCCGTGTGTACTACACCAACGATGTGGTGAGGAAAGCGTCTGAGGGTACAGTGATATTCATGGCCTAGGGCAGGAGGTACAGACTTAGTCTCCATGAGTTATGTGATATCTATGAGTTTGACAGGACTAAGGAGAGAGTCAGTTTGCCTGAGCACTGGTCCGATGTGGAGCTCTTTTGGAGACACTTTGGCACAGGAGTATATGATTCTCAGACTACCAGGCAGATCGTTGTGCGACACCCGGTCCTGCGCTATCTTGTTCGCATATTCTCCAACATTATCTTGTGTAAGATGGAGCCTGCGATGATGAGGATTGCTGAGCTCTTCTTGCTCTATATTGGGATTGGTAAGAGCGTTGATGTCAGCGAGTTTGAGGATGCTCATTTGGAGCTAGATGTTAACATGGGAGCTCTCTTCGCTCACCATCTGGAGACACTGAAGGCGACTAAGCCTTTCACTGGGAAGGCAATGAAGACGGAGTCGATCGGGAGTCTTTTAACTCCCATCTTTGATCACTTTGGACTTGACAGGAGTCAGATGAACATCTGTACTAGGAAACTCACCATGAACTTCACACATCTGAAGAGCAGTCAGTGGATCAAGGGAGACACCAATGGGACAGTTCTGGTGGAGATTCCATGACAGATCCGGAGTAGAGCGGCTCTTTCCTCTTCCATAGACTAAGCTCACAGGTATCACTGATCATCCTCTCTCACTCTCTTTCCAGCCGAGTGCGGATCTTTTTAGAGCTGTCCCGCGCCGAGTTACTGTGCTTTGAGGCGCATCTTCTGGAGCTGCTGCTGAGCATGAACTTGTCCATGCTGATGATCCAGACAAGACCTATGGGTTTCCTGAGCTTACCGGACCGGTAGAGGACATGCCACCACCGCAATTCCAGAAGTGGGCAACAGCTATACTTAAAGGAATCTGGAAGACGGTCCACAAGATGTCCTGCCAGAGATCCCAGGATTTGCATCACCCGCAGCCACGACGTCGCGCACCTGCGCCAGCTCCTACGCACATCAGCTCCGAGGAAGAGGAAGTAGAGGTGGCTGCTGACACTGATGAGGATATGTATGATGATGACTCCCAGGAGTTCTAGTCTTGCAGCTTCTACTGGTTTTGTGTTTCTTTTTCCTTTTCTTGAGTTAGTTTTTATGTTTCTTTTGAGTCAGTTTTTCAGTAGTGTTTGCTTGGAACTATGACTATTTGAGTGATCTAACGCAGCTAACAGGTGAGAAAATTGAGTGCTAACTCATGATCTTAACCACAAACAGATTTAGCATCCTGCGTATGCTCACACGAGCTCAATGTCGAGCGACACTAAGCTTAGTGTCAGTCGACATCAGCCGTGACCAGGTTCGAATTTTTAACTCAAAGCTTATACCGATCTCATGCTACAACTGCACTGGGGACAGTGCAGTTTAAGTGTGGGGGAGGTGGCTACTGACATTGTGTTTTGTTTTCTTAGAGTCAGTCCCAAGTTTTCACTAGTTTTCAAAATTGTTTTATTGAGTCAAAATTTGTATGAAACTATGATTTTTCGAGGAAATTTTTCGCTGGAATAGGAACTAAGTGACCATTGGACAGACTTGCAGAACCTCTATGACTATTAGAAAACCCCAAACGGATCAACTCACCAAGGACACCCATATCTAACCAGGTATTCATAGGATCCATCACTAGTCTCACGCTTAAATCTTGACTTTAATTTTTCACCTAGGGGCTTAGTAATCTTTGGGTCGGATTCCTTTGATGTGTTTGGCACAGCCTATAATCATGTTCTAAAGTATGGTTTCTGATTTTCCCCTCCCTTGAAAGTAAAAAAAAAAAGAGATAAAAACCAAGGATAAGCTAGTAGATTTGAAGTGGTCACGGGAGTGGTAGAGACCCCTATTACCTCCTGTGTATCCATGGAAAGATCCAAAGTTTAGACCCCAATAAAAAGGGAAGAGCACTGATAGAAAAAATAAAATGATACCCAGCGGGGAAAAATCAGTGCTAAGAGAGAAAAGGAAAAGAAAGAAACCAGAAACCGACAGTTTTGTGGTCAGACACTGAATATGTTGAGTCCATGTGTCTTTTGATTCGATCCTGCCTCTGTGAGACTGCATCTAATTGTATACAGAGGCTAGTGTGGTGAACTTGAATGTCCTAACTTGATTGTGGAGTTTACTGGGGACATTTTCTAAGTGTGGGGGAAGTATATTATGGTCTTGAGTTCTGTAAGAAAGTTTTTAGTGGTTTACTAAGTGAATATGAATGCGAAAGTTCCTAAAACGAAATGAGTTTCTGTGTGTTTCAAACCTCTTTTCTTATGCTTTGGTTCTTTACTTGCTTGAGGGCAAGCAAGAGCTAAGTGTGGGGGAGTTGATATATCATGGTTTTTCAATGTTTTCAACCATGATATAGTTGTATATATTGAGTCTTTAACCTGGTTTTTAGAGTCTATTGAGTCTTCTACAAGTAGACTTGCTTTTGGAGCAAAGGATGGGATTATAGGACATTTCTGGTGATTTGTGCAACGAGTTGAAGTTGGTGTCTCGACCACGATTGAGTGTCGACCGACACTGACTTGGATGTCGGTCGACACTGAGCGCGACAGAACAATTTCCACGAGTTGAAGACAAGTTTTGAAGAATTGTAGAATTGCCCACAAGTTTTCCTTAATTCTAAATTGACCCCAAAACGTGTTTAGAGAGTTTAATTAGGTTTTGAGACTCATTCTACCTTTTATCTTGTCCTTAACTTTGTTCTTGCTTCAGATATTTTGGAAGGGCTGATTCTTCCTTCTTGTAACATTCAGAGAAGAATTTCGAACCCTTTTCCTTTATCTATTCAGTCTTTTGGTTTTCTATTCATGATGTGTTGTTTGATTACTAATATGTCTGAGTAGTAACCTATTTAGATTTAGGAATTCTCGCAAAGGTTTTATGCTTGCTTGATAACTGATAAATTAGGATTCACCATCTATTGTTCATCACCTAAGTGTTCTTAATACTGAATTCTAGACTGATCACCTAGGATTTAGATCTTAGACAATTAACAACAGCACGAGAGTGTGAGTTATAATCTGAACAAACTTAGAGTGAGCAATTTGACTAGATACAAAGAGATTTGGTTTAGGAAAATTGTGAACCGATAAAACCTGTTCTTATGCTTATTTAGAACTCTAGGATCACAAAGAGATTTGGATCACTAGGTTGCTAGATATAGAAATAATCTCAGCGAGAGTTGGATTATTTAGCATTGTGTTTCTAGTTCTTGAACCTGTTTTAATCTGAATCTGGTTAGTTAAGTGTCTAGCATAGCATAATTCCCGAGAACTTCCTAAGTCTGACGCCTTTCTTCCTATTGAAAACACCTTCTAGTTTATTTCTTTTGTTTACTGCTTTCTCTAGATTTGATTTAGCTTAGCTTGACAACATATAGTCTATCGTGTGACTGTGAGTCCTTGTGGATTCGATACCCTAAGTACTACATTGCATAACTGTGCACATGCAGTAGAATAGGATTAAAACTCTGAGCCTATCAACTACCTCGACCCCGAGATATCCCCAAGGAAACGGTCATGCGGAAGCTGCGAACAAAGACAATTTTGAGCAACCTCAAGAAAATACTTGACTCTAAAAAGTCTAACTGGTTTGAGGAACTACCAGGAGTTCTATGGGCCTCCCGCACTACACCTCACAACGCGACTGGAGAAACTCCATTCTCGTTGGCCTACAAAATGGAGGCGATGGTCCCTGCTGAGGTATCGGTTCCGATTATCCGAAGGACCCTGAGTCCGAGACACGAGGAACTAAACAAGCAAATGCTCATAGATCGTCTAGACATGATCGAGGAACAACGCGACCGAGCGTTAGTTCAAATGCAAAATTACAATCAAGCAATTTTCCGCTACTACAACTCCAGAGTCCGACTCAGGAAGTTTAGTGTGGGAGACCTAGTACTGCGTAAGGTCAACAAAAACACCAGAGAGCGAGGCACCAGAAAACGGGGTTAACAAGATAGTTCGCGATGGCATCTACAAGCTCAAGAAATTAAAAAACGGGGTACCAGTGAAGAGGCCGTGGAACGTCACGAACCTCAAGCAAAACCATCTCTGAGTACTCACGGTAATCGAACTACATTAGGCTTGATCCCTTGGCGGGGTACGTAGGCATATTGAACTAAGAGTGCAGCCACTCCACCAAAACTATTAGTTTTTCACCCTTCTTTTATTCCCTTTTCGGGGGGGGGGGGGGGGGGGGGGAGTATAAGGTTATCACCCAAAATATCAATGTAAAATATGGAGTAAACGTGAATAAAGTGTATTTTATACTTTAGTATGAGTCCAACTTACTTGACTAACCCCAAAAGACTACCCTATGGCTAACACAAGCTATAAATCAATGCACATCGCAAACATGCTAAGCCTCAAAACCTTAAGCAACGCGAACAAGCGCTCCAGACAAGCCATAAATCGAAGGATCCCACAAATCAGATCCTCCAGAGCCTACAACTCGCAAACGAACTTGGAATTAAACCCTACACAACTTTGCACGAGTTAAACATGTATCTAAAATACATCGAACCAAAAGGAACTAAGTCATTGAACGAACTTTAAAATTAAGAATGTCTGGCCAGACTAGGCAATCGATACCAAGAGTTCCTTCTTACGACCTAGAGGTTTAACTTGCAAAACTAACAACGCATAAGCAAACCACAATATTTTGCTAAAACAAAATCCAAACTCCAAACAATATAAGTCTAAAAACCGTGCATAAAAAGGCTCACCCGAGCCCAAAAGAGTTATGGATAAAAACCCTCCCGGGCAACACCAAAAGAAAAATAAAAATTTCAACTTTAGCTGAAAAGGGGGGCTTTAGGGAATGCAAAAACAAATAACAGATTAAATTTTTTAAAGAAGAGCAATCATCATCCATGCTCCTCACCATCAGCTTCCTCCACTCCGACATCTTGAGCCCCTTCAACGTCCATAGCATCCCCGACCTCGGTCTGCACCGCCTCGTTAGCCTTGGTACTCACAACTCCCGCCATCATCTCAGCATTCGATCCGAACTCGTTAAAACCCGCAGAACGAGCCACATGCTTCACCGAGTCCTCAGAGATATAAGGAATGACCCTTAGCTCAACACTGAGAGAGAAGTCAGAGACTTGAGCCGCATCAAACTCCTTGACGAAGATCTCTCTTTGCTCATGTAGCCTGGGAATCTCAATATCAAGGGTCGTAACCCCGTTCTGCAGAAGCGAGATCAAATGATGTTGGCTTCAACCTCTTGAAGATTTATCTCGCAGTCCGTCGCTTTCTTCTTCCTCTCAAACTTGCTCTTGTGAGCTTCGAACATGTCATAATAATGACCATACCTTATCCTCATCCCGTCGTTCTTGGCCCGACGAATCGTGTCCTCCATCTTCATGGTAAGCTCCATGTTCTGCTCTTCCAGGCGAACCGACTTGTCCACTACGACTAGAAACTCAGACTTCGCGACATTGAGTTGGGCCTCGCGGATTCGCAAGTCCTCCTGGCTTGTCTTCAGAGTCGCATTAGAAGAATGGACCACACTTTGGGCTTGCTTTAGCTCTTTCTGATGATGGACGCTCCGAAGGCTTTGTTTGTAAAAGACCACCAGCTGGTTTTCCGCCTCCAAGGACTGCAAGATTAAAACCAGCATTAGAAGAAACTCTAAGTTGGAAGCGAAGCTACAGAGATTACCTTTCCACGGGTGGTCATCAACCTGATGTGGTGCTCGAGCCGTATCAGATTCTTCATTGAGGGAAGAGAGCAACCAGCGGGCTTAAAGTGGCGCAACAGGTGAGCGATCCCCTCCGGATCATCCGTGATCGGGTAGTCCTTAGTGTGGTCGAACTTCCAATGGAAGGGCTTGGATCTGGGGTGTAATAACCAGTATTCAGAAATGTGGTCAACGGGCAGAAGAAAAGTCAACAGGGGCAAAATTGTAATTTTGCCAGACCCGGGGGCAAAATAGTAATTTTGCCAAAGTTCGAGATGGAAATCGAAACAGGCCAAATGTTCTATTTTTAAAGCATAAAGAACATTTACAAGACCAGAGTTGGAAGGATCAGAACAGAAATGTGTTTTTCGGCTTATCGGGGAGAAAACTGACTAAACCGAGAAAACTTCAGAAATTCATAACCGGAGCTACGAAACTCCAAATGAGGTGATTCAAGTTTCTAAATTCATCACAAATCAGGTACAATCAGTTTATGGAGGTTTGGGTATTTATAAGAATCATTCAGGATTTATTAAAACAATAACCGAAACCGAAGAAACCGAAGCAACGGATAAAATGGGTTAAGGAATGGTTTATTTCGGTTTGGGAAGGGTTTTTGGTACAAGATAAGCTCTGTATGGACAGGTTCATGCACATGCATGGGTATGTTCATGAACCAAAGGATTATTGTTTCAAAACACTCTCATTTTTGCTCCCAGAAATCTCTCTCTAACCCTCTCACCACGAGCTCTCTCCTCTCTCTCTATCTATTCATCCAAATTCATCCCATTTGCCCAGAAAACCTAGAAATCCTTTGCATCTTCAAACTCTTCTTCAATAACATCAAAGTGTTCTTCATACCTTCCAACACCAAAAATTCCATAACTTCTTCATTATAAACCCAAATCCACTTCTGCAAAGCCCAGTAGCTTCCTCTCTTCATCCTCTACAGCCGCCATCCAGCCAGACATGACCTCCGTTGCCGGAGCTCGCCAGAATATGGCCAGAAAGCATCCGCGGATTAGGGTTTGGTGGATCTCTTTCTTCCTTCATCATATCTGAACGTTTTGAAGCTATGGATGTATAGATCTCCTCTTTCTGATCAGTTTGATGGGTGGATCACCATCTTAGTCGCCAGAAAAAGGGGTGAACCGGCCGGTCAACGCCGGACCACCGTCGGTCAACGCCGGAGAAGCTCCACGCCCGCCGTATCTTCAAGCCGGTTCTTCAGTGGGTCGGTTCAGCATGGTTTGGTCCAGAATTGGATTGGTTTAGGCTTGTTTAAGCCTCGGTCAATGTTAGGTTAAACCGGTCAATGATTTGACCTAAACCGGTTTACCTAACCGGTTCAATTGAAGACGGTTCAGACGGTTTGGTTTGATTGAAGTGGTTCAGCTGGTTCAGATTGGGTCAACCGGTTCAAGCTTGGTCAACGGTCAAAGTCAACGGTCAACCAGAGGTCAAAGTCAATGCCGGTCAACGCCGGTCAACGCATTGACTCCGGCCGGTTTTGTGTTTGAGGTTTGTGTACGGGTGTTTGGGAAGCTTCGGAGTTCGTGTTCGTGTGTTCGGGAGGTTTGGGTTTAGTTCGGGGTCTCGAAAAGTTGTATCTGAAGGATCGTTTAGTGTTTATCCTGATTCAATTTCTCATTGATTGATTCCTACTAAACAGATTGGATCTAGGTTCTCTTGCTGAATCATAAAGGATCTCAGTTGATACCTTGTTATGCAGCGGAAGAATCAGGTATAAGTCAGAGATCAGCAGAACCGCCAAGAGACAGCTCCTCCAAAGGTTCACACACGCACACTTCAGGAAGTTGGCTGCTAGACCAAGGAGATGGAGGCGCAGAGAGAGAGAGAGAGAGAGGCGCAGACTACTGAGAAAAATTAGAGAGCTAGGTCAAGTTTTAATCATAAAACCCTTGTCTAGTTCTTATGGGCTTTTGGGCCCAATTCTCAGTCTGATTAAATCCCTTAGATTTAATCAGGCCCTTTAATCTCTCTAAGTACAGTAAATGCCTAGCACTTTTACCGTACTCCTGCTGCACCGTTCCTCCATATTTTCCTGTTAGCTTAGGCGTGTGACCCATATGGGATCATATAATAAAGGCAATAAGTCCAAGACTTATAGATCATGAGCGGACTCTAGCAAGCCATCATGACCCCCAGTATTATATGACTTATGTCTGATCATTGACATACTCTTACTTTCTAGAGACAGTACAAAGATTACTGGACATAATTCCAACAATCTCCCACTTGTACTGGAATCTCTGTATTCATATTCCTTTTGTCTCAATATCTCGATTAGTCATAAGGCAAGATGAGTGTCATCCTTATAAAGCCTAATCATGTTCATCGGACTCTGATTTGATACTGACAATCCAAACGACTCGGGACAGTCCGTTTGAGCATGGCCATGCATTTTCCAGTATTCAAATCTCCGATTGGCCTAGAGATATTCACTCCATTTATATTGGAGGGACAAATCCCGTCTTGTTCCATCACTGTAAACTACTCATTTCATAATACACCCAAACAAGGTCCTTATAACTATCGCTTAACGACAGCGTTAGACAATGATCAAAGCGCATCAGTTGATGTGCAGTCACATGCATGCGAACTCAGGTCTAAGGACTATACTCTATAGTCGTAGTAAGAATCTCTTATGACACAGATATAAATATCCTGAAGAGTTCTTATAAGCGGGTCATGTCCGGTCGTATGTACCCCAACATACACCTATGTACTGACTTTGATGCCGTGCATCTATGACACCCTGAGACTTTGTCATAAGTCACATACCAATCTAGTCTCACGCGGTTGTTGGTGTTCCAATTTCAACAACCTTCGACTAGGGACAGGATGATATAAACCATCTATCAAATATAGGGTCTCATGATCAAGCTAAATGACTTCGATGACTCAAGATCAAGTCACTTACTTCGATGACCTATATGATGGTTTATATCATTTTGGAACGATTATTTCATCACAGTTAAAATAATCTTGAAATAATAATTTTATTAAACATCATAAAATGTTTTACAAGAACATATCAATAACTAAATAAAGCCCTCAAACTCCCACTCAAATTTAGATTACATTTCAATGTCTCTAATGCCTACAGCTTCAGTCAGATACTCGAGCTTAGGCCTTGGGAGTGGCTTTGTCAATGGATCAGCGACATTATCATCTGTCGGAACTCGGCTGATCTTGACTTCCTTTCTATTAATGATATCACGTATCAAGTGAAATCTTCTTAGTATATGCTTGGATTTCTGGTGTGATCTTGGTTCCTTTGCCTGAGCTATAGCACCATTGTTATCACAAAACAGTGCCAGAGGCTCAGCTGCATTCGGTATCACACCTAGTTCAATAATGAACTTTCGTATCCAAACAGCTTCCTTCGCTGCTTCTGAGGCGGCGACATATTCAGCTTCTGTAGTGGAATCAACAACGGTGTCTTGCTTGGAGCTTCTCCAACTGATTGCACCGCCATTCAGACAAAAGATATAACCGAACTGTGACCGGAAATCATCTTGGTCTGTCTGGAAACTTGCGTCCGTGAATCCACTGACTTCAAGCACATTACTTCCGCCGTACACCAAGAACTTATCCTTAGTATGTCTTAGATACTTCAGGATATTCTTGACGGCAATCCAGTGGCTTTCACCTGGATTTGACTGGTATCTACTCGTCATGCTCAATGCATAAGCAACATCAGGACGAGTACAGATCATGGCATACAAGATAGATCCTATTGCAGATGCATAAGGAATATTCTTCATGCGCTCAAGCTCAGCAGCCGTCGTAGGGCTCTGCTTCTTGCTTAGCGTTGTACCATGTACCATTGGCGTGAAGCCCTTCTTGGAATCTGCCATGCTGAATCTATGCAGGACTTTGTCAATGTATGAATCTTGACACAAGCCTATCAGCCTTTTAGATCTATCCTGGTAGATCCGGATTCCAAGAACGTATGCGGCTTCACCCATGTCTTTCATGGAAAAACAACTTCCAAGCCAGTCCTTTACCGACCTCAGCATTGGTACGTCGTTTCCGAGAAGCAGTATGTCATCGACATACAGAATAAGAAATACTATCTTGCTCCCACTAGTCTTCTTATACACGCATTGTTCTTCTTCGTTTCTGATGAAGTCAAATTGCTTGATCGCTTCATCAAAACGAAGATTCCAGCTCCTCGATGCTTGCTTCAATCCATAAATGGATTTATGAAGCTTGCATACTTTCCCAGCATTCTTTGGATCTATGTAACCGTCAGGTTGTGTCATATACACATCCTCTTCCAGAATTCCATTCAGGAAGGCGGTTTTCACGTCCATCTGCCAAATTTCATAATCATGAAAAGCTGCAGTTGCTAGTAGAATCCGAATAGATTTCATCATAGCCACTGGGGAATAGGTTTCATCATAATCCACACCGTGAACTTGCCTGAAACCTTTTGCCACCAACCTGGCTTTATAAATCTGGACATTTCCATCCACGTCAATCTTCTTCTTGAAGATCCATTTGCACTCGATGGCTTTTACACCAGCGGGTAAGTCAACCAACGAAAACACTTGGTTGACCGACATGGAGTCCATTTCGGAATCAGTGGCCTTACGCCACTTAGAGGAATCTGGGCCCATCATGGCTTGATTGAAGTTCGATGGTTCATCACCATCAATGATCAGAAGATCATGACAGTTAGTCACGAGGAATCCTTGATATCTCTCGGGTTCGTGACGGATCCTCCCGGATCTTCGAACTTCAGGTACTACAGGTTCAAGCTCCATAATTTCTTGTAGGTCCTCCTGCTGCTCTTCCTCATTAGGTTGAGCAGTATCCTGTTCATCTTGAATTTCTTCAAGCAGTACCTTACTCCCACTGTTTTTCTTAGAGAGAAACTCCCTCTCAAGAAAATTACAATCCCGGGCAACAAAGATCTTGTTCTCGGATCGTAGGTAGAAGTAATAAGCCTTGGTCTCCTTCGGATAACCAATGAAGTAGCATTTATCAGACTTTGGTGTAAGCTTGTCAGAGATCAATCTCTTGACATAGGCTTCACAACCCCAAATTCTAAGATAAGACATCACTGGAGCTTCCCCAGTCCATAATTCATATGGTGTCTTAGCTACTGCTTTTGATGGCGCTCTATTTAGAGTGAACACTGCTGTTAGCAGAGCATATCCCCAAAGGGATATTGGAAGGTCTGTGTGACTCATCATAGACCGAACCATATCCAATAAGGTCCGATTCCTCCTCTCAGACACACCATTCCATTGAGGTGTTCCAGGAGGAGTGAGTTGGGAAACTATCCCACACTCTCTTAGATGATCACTGAACTCTTGGTTCAAGTATTCTCCTCCTCGGTCGGACCGAAGAGCTTTAATGCTTTTGCCAAGTTGGTTCTGTACTTCATTTTGGAATTCTCTGAATCTCTCAAACGATTCAGACTTATGTTTCATTAAATAAACATATCCATACCTACTGAAATCATCAGTGAAGGTAATGAAGTACTGATAGTTTCCTCTTGCATTTGTGGACATTGGGCCACACACATCTGTGTGTATCAGGCCCAATAAGTCAATGGCCCTCTTGTTAGGTTTATTAAAGGGGGCCCGCGTCATTTTGCCCATCAGACAGGATTCGCATTTCTCACATGACTCAAAATCAAATGAGCCAAGAAGTCCATTCGAATGGAGCCTCTTAATGCGTTTCTCACTGATGTGCCCTAAACGACAATGCCATAGAAACGTTCGGTTCTCCTCATTAGGTTTGAACCGTTTGGTATTAATGTTATAAATTGGCGCGGATTGATCAAGTATGTAAAGCCCATTCGTAAGAGGGGCACAACCATAGAACAAATTGTTGCGATTAAAGGAACATAATTTATTCTTAACTGAAAAATCATAACCTTCCAAATCAAACAATGAAATTGAAATAATATTTCTGCTTATCGCAGGTACAAAATAACAATTATTGAGTTCTAAAACCAATCCCGAAGGTAAAGACAACAAGTATGTGCCTACAGCTAGTGCAGGAACTTTCGCTCCATTCCCAACTCGTAGCTCCACTTGTCCTTGCTTCAGCCTCCTACTGTTGCTGAGTGCCTGCATATTAGTACAAATATGAGCCCCACAACCAGTATCTATAACCCATGAGGTATTATCAGAAGTAGTTGTATTAACTTCTATAACAAAAATACCTGATGAAGAAGTCTCCAGAGTCTTCTTCTTCAATTCCTTTAGACCTTCCAGGAATTTCTTACATTCTCTCCTCCAATGCCCTGGTTCTTTACAGAACCTGCAGATGTCAGTAGGCCCAGCCTTGGACTTGGGCTTGGGCTTTGGCGTGTTCTTGTCCGAGACTTGAACAGTCTTAGCCTTTCCCTTGTCCTTGGCAGAGGATTTCTTAAAGCCCTTGCCCTTTTGCACCATAAGCACATTGGGGTCCTTGGCTTTCCTCAAGTTGGGCTCTGCAGTCTTGAGCATTCCGTGAAGCTCAGGCAATGTCTTACTCAAGCCATGCATATTGAAGTTCAGGATGAACTGATCATAGCTTGCAGGTAAAGACTGCAGAACGATGTCGCAGGCAAGTTCCTGGCTGATAGGGCAGTCGAGTTTCTGAAGATGATCGAGATAACCCATCATCTTCAAGACATGAGGACTCACTGCCGCATTTGCAGCCATCTTACAGTCCAAGAGGTTCTTAACTGTCTGGAACCTCTCAGTCCTTGCCTGCTCCTGAAAAAGCGATTTCAGGCTTGCCATTATCTCGATGGGTGACAGCACACTCTCGAACTGCATTTGCAGCTCAGGAGTCATGGTCGCCAACATCAGGCAATAGACATCATTTTCATCTGACGAATGCTTTTCCCAAGCATTATGCAGATTCCTGGCGGCATTGTTAGGAGGCCTCTCGGGGAGGGGATCACGAAGGACATATTCCTTCTTCTCCTGCTTGAGGACCAGCCTCAAGTTCCTTGACCACGTCAGGAAGTTCGTTCCAGTCAGCTTCTCCTTGTCGACAACAGACCGGATTGAGAATGTGTTTTGTGTGCTTGTTGTAGTCATTGCTGAAATATTAGATAAAAGGATTTTAGTTAATATGTTCAATATGAGTAAACTCGCATTATATTCAATAACATTAGTTACCCTCAAAAGAATACAATGATTCCAAGATCCACATATAACTAAAATTAAAGTGGGCCACTGGCCGTCACCCAACCTTAGCTTATATCGGTAAGCCCTATCTCGGCTAATTATATCCGTGATATAACTCTTGGTTGTGAATCTGGACCCGAGGCCCAATTCACTCTGATGTCTCAAGGTCCGGGACTCCCGATGACCCAGTCAAGAAAAACAGACTATACAGTCATGTAATCACTAATGTCTGGGACTCCCAATGACATTAATGAATCACAAACTGTCTTACCCACGCAAAAGATAGACACCCTCACACTGTAAGGCCGTGTGTACAATTGAATGGGTTTCAACAGCTGACATAGACTGGACAAGACATCCACCGCTTGATATTATTTGAGGTTTATAGGTTTTCTTAAAATTTCATCCCAAAATAGAAGATTACTATTTTGGGAAACTTTCCATTTTGGGAAACCTACTGATTTTTGGAAACTTTCTAAAATTGGAAACTTCCTAAAAATAGAAATTTCCTAAATATCCAAAACATGCAAATCTAGAAACTTCTATTCTAAGAAACTTTCTAATTTAAATTTTGGAAACTGATTAATTTAAAATCAAATTTTAATTATTAAATCAAATTTTAAATTAAATCTGAAGAAAAGACTCAAATAATTGGCCCAATTGTTTTAACTTCTTGGCCCAAGGCCCAAGAATTGGTCTATGTCCAAGACATAACCCAATTGCCCAATTAAATGACATAACCGGTCTGGTTCATTAAAATTGGTCCAACCAAGATTAATTACTACGATAACCACAATTGTTAACCGGTTATTTACTAAACCGGATTTTCTCAATTTATTTGGTCCAACCAAATCAAATTAGAAAACCACTGGTTTAGGCACTAAATCCAATTTTACGACTTTGGATTTCTTATCACGGTTTAACCAGATCTTAATAAATTTTATTAAGTCTGTAATTATTAAACCGTGACGATTAAGATTTTTAAACCGAACCATAAACCAAACCGAACCGATTTGACGATCACGACAGCCCTAGGCGGGACGGGACACGATCCGCGATCGGTCCATCTCTCGATCACGATCGGGACGAGAGCGGTACGGGACGGGACGCGAGATCGGACGAGAGGCAACGGGACGGGACGCGATCGGTCAAGCTCGGGTCAATCCATGCGATCGTGCGATCGATCCATGCGATCCACTCGGCTGATCGGTCCACCGTGCGTCACACGATCCGGACATGGTGATCCTTTGGCGATCATCATTCCGACGCATACCGATTCATATAGATCGGATCATGCGATTTCTAGTTTAGGTTTTTAACTTTGTTTCTTAAGTGTTTTCTTATCATAGATTGATTCATACACTTCTAAACAACCTAAACATGATTCTAAACAAGAAATCCTAATAGAACCAATGGCTCTGATACCACTGAAGGATCGTTTAGTGTTTATCCTGATTCAATTTCTCATTGATTGATTCCTACTAAACAGATTGGATCTAGGTTCTCTTGCTGAATCATAAAGGATCTCAGTTGATACCTTGTTATGCAGCGGAAGAATCAGGTATAAGTCAGAGATCAGCAGAACCGCCAAGAGACAGCTCCTCCAAAGGTTCACACACGCACACTTCAGGAAGTTGGCTGCTAGACCAAGGAGATGGAGGCGCAGAGAGAGAGAGAGAGAGGCGCAGACTACTGAGAAAAATTAGAGAGCTAGGTCAAGTTTTAATCATAAAACCCTTGTCTAGTTCTTATGGGCTTTTGGGCCCAATTCTCAGTCTGATTAAATCCCTTAGATTTAATCAGGCCCTTTAATCTCTCTAAGTACAGTAAATGCCTAGCACTTTTACCGTACTCCTGCTGCACCGTTCCTCCATATTTTCCTGTTAGCTTAGGCGTGTGACCCATATGGGATCATATAATAAAGGCAATAAGTCCAAGACTTATAGATCATGAGCGGACTCTAGCAAGCCATCATGACCCCCAGTATTATATGACTTATGTCTGATCATTGACATACTCTTACTTTCTAGAGACAGTACAGAGATTACTGGACATAATTCCAACAATCTCCCACTTGTACTGGAATCTCTGTATTCATATTCCTTTTGTCTCAATATCTCGATTAGTCATAAGGCAAGATGAGTGTCATCCTTATAAAGCTTAATCATGTTCATCGGACTCTGATTTGATACTGACAATCCAAACGACTCGGGACAGTCCGTTTGAGCATGGCCATGCATTTTCCAGTATTCAAATCTCCGATTGGCCTAGAGATATTCACTCCATTTATATTGGAGGGACAAATCCCGTCTTGTTCCATCACTGTAAACTACTCATTTCATAATACACCCAAACAAGGTCCTTATAACTATCGCTTAACGACAGCGTTAGACAATGATCAAAGCGCATCAGTTGATGTGCAGTCACATGCATGCGAACTCAGGTCTAAGGACTATACTCTATAGTCGTAGTAAGAATCTCTTATGACACAGATATAAATATCCTGAAGAGTTCTTATAAGCGGGTCATGTCCGGTCGTATGTACCCCAACATACACCTATGTACTGACTTTGATGCCGTGCATCTATGACACCCTGAGACTTTGTCATAAGTCACATACCAATCTAGTCTCACGCGGTTGTTGGTGTTCCAATTTCAACAACCTTCGACTAGGGACAGGATGATATAAACCATCTATCAAATATAGGGTCTCATGATCAAGCTAAATGACTTCGATGACTCAAGATCAAGTCACTTACTTCGATGACCTATATGATGGTTTATATCATTTTGGAACGATTATTTCATCACAGTTAAAATAATCTTGAAATAATAATTTTATTAAACATCATAAAATGTTTTACAAGAACATATCAATAACTAAATAAAGCCCTCAAACTCCCACTCAAATTTAGATTACATTTCAATGTCTCTAATGCCTACAGCTTCAGTCAGATACTCGATCTTAGGCCTTGGGAGTGGCTTTGTCAATGGATCAGCGACATTATCATCTGTCGGAACTCGGCTGATCTTGACTTCCTTTCTATTAATGATATCACGTATCAAGTGAAATCTTCTTAGTATATGCTTGGATTTCTGGTGTGATCGTGTGGTTAGAAACCCTAATAGGCCTGATCGTGTGGTGATTGTGTGATTGTGTTGGTGTGTGGTTGTTATTTAGCTTTCTGCGCAGGCCTGTTAGATCGTCTCGGTGTTGGGCCGAGCGATCCACGGTTAAGTCGTGGTTGCTGACTCGGTACGGTGCCGAGTCAGAGCGGTGGTGTTAGTGTGTGTGAGTAGACTTGCGGGATGCGGTATTGATATGGTTGTTGATTATTGATTGAGATTGATTGTTAGAGTCTAAGTGAGTCTGCGTGTTTACATTTCTGCACTAGGACTCTAGGGTGCGTTAGATCCCGCAAGTCTAGGTGTTTGGATACGTTCTGGTACTTCCGACCCGATTGTATCCTCGGGTAGTTGCCTAATCAGATCATGGTGATTCCGGTTATGGTGTTAACCTACTGAGTGACGCCGGTAGGTGTGTAGTCCGGAGAATACGGGGTCGCGTCCTAGGGCCGGACTGCATGGAAGCTTGGGTTGCCTGGGTAACTTGAGTCCCCGCGTATCGATGGACGGAGAACGGTGTCCTAGTCGTTAGACTTCATGTCTACGTCTAGGAGTCGGAGTTTAGTTACCATGTCGATAACGGTGGAAACCCGTGGAAGTTACCGAGATCGTAGTGGCCCAGTGGTGTGATTGGTGTGGTTGGTAGTGCGCGGTAGATAGATCGAGTCTCAATCGAGAGCATGTCCCGCAGTGCTCTCAATTTCCTCTAATCGCCTTCTCTTTCTTTTGGCAATTGATTGTGTTTGGGCTCGACATGACGTGGTAGTGCGTGATCGGCTATTTGTTATTGATTGTTTGTTATTTTGGGGTTTTCGAGCGGGAATCTATAGTTGATAGATAGATTAGCAGCCGTAGTGGGGAACCGACTCGCTGGGTGATCTTAGATCACTCATTAGACTCTTTTTGTTTTTTTCCAGGTTTAGCAGCGACGTACGCGGGAGGACCTCAGTGTAGTTTCGGGATTGCTTATGGCGGGGTTTTGATTCGATGATTTTAGGGTTTTCTTTCGGTTCGGCTTGACGCCAATTTTGTATTGAGATTTGAGTGTTGTTTTGCTGATTGATGAAATGATTTGTAAAAATGACTATTAAACGTTGTGTTGAACGTTTGATTACTCAGAAATGAATATGCTTTCCTGATATTGTGTTTAGTCCAAACCGACACAACTCACGGAAGTGGTTCAAGGCGTACGACTTGTACTATGGAAGTGAGGATAGCAGAGTCAAGGACGGGTTAGTGCGAGCCTTTGTCTCAAACCGATCTGTCTTTGGCTTCGTCATGTGGCAAACCTCTCCTGTTTGACTTGCTTGGGTTCAATCGATCATGTTCTTGTTTGATTGTTGGCCGGTCAGCTCGACGGTCTGCGGACGACGGGAAAGGGGTGTTACACGGGGGCATGTGACAACCAGACCCAGCATGCACCTCTTTCTCATGTCGAGGCTTCTTGCTCGAGGGATGGACTGAGGAATCGCTCCCAGAACTCTTGAAGTCCAAGTAGATCACCTGGTCAGGGACCCCCATCTCCGGTTCTCTCTCAAGTTCCAAGCCTCGACGCAGAGGAGGAGGAGGATGTCCAGACATCCTGTGGTTGATGGCACTAGTCTGAGTGTCGCTCAGCTGATCAGGACGAATGGCCGGTAACCACTGGATGCTGCTTTCTCGGCGGGCTTCTTGGATGACTCACGAAAAGTGGGGCATTTCCTCATGTCTCTTTTACTGGTAGCACTGGATGAACCTTCCTCGGAAACAGTTTGTGTATGGATACCTACAGAATATGAAAAGAGGTTACCATAGCAAGAAGAGACAAGTCGAGATACCCCGAAACTGCAGGACCGAAGGCTTACCAACACGGGCTGCAGCGGAGCGAATCCTAAATGGACTTGCGACTGATCGAAATTCGAGCGCACGCTGATATACCATGGATTTTAGGGTTTTTAACCATGGTATATGTGTCATTTATCGAGTCTTTTACTATGTTTTAGAGTCTTTTCAGGTATTTATTAGTTACAAGCACATTTGGAGCATATTTGGTGATTATGGCACTTTCTGGAGCTAATTGGAGTATTTGGCCGAGAGATATACTTCACTGTCAATATTTCAGAGCCGCAACGATCGACACACTTATGGCATCGATTGTTGCATATGCGAGATGGGCCAAACGGTTTAATGAAGAATGATGAAATTGCAGTTTTGCCCAGAAGTTCCTGATATTTACAAAGTGACCCAATTCGTGTTTTAGATTATAAATAGGGATTTTCAGCCACTTGTGAGGCTATGTTTTTGATAACTAAGTTTTATTTTCTTAGGAGGTTTTAGGGGCTGGTTTTGTTCTCGAGAGAGACTTGATTTCGAACCTCTGTTCTTATTCCCCTGATTACTTTATGATATCTACTTTGATTATGTTATCTGTTATGATTGCTATGTCTGAGTAGATCACTTGTTAGGTTTAGGGATTCTCATTAGGGATTTCATGGAATTATAGTTTAATTAATCTGTAGGGATTCATATCTGCTAGTTCTTTATCTAAGTTGTTCTTAATGCTAAATCTGAATTAGCTACCCAGATTTATGATGTTAGGTTGATTAATACAGCGAAAGTTGGTTAATTTAGCTAGAAAGAACCTAGATAAGCAATTTAACTTCCCGCAAACGAAAGTTTGGTTTAATTAGATTGTGAACATATCAAACTTGGAATTAAAGCTGGTTTAATCTGTTAGTAATTGCAAAAGAGATTTTGGATTGCTGCACTTAGACTTAGAGAATTCTCGCAAAGAAATTTGGTTAATTCTATATCTGTGTTTGAGTTCTAGAATAGTTTATGATTGGATCTCGATAGATTGATTACTTGCGTTCCTGATTTCCTGAGAATTTCCTAAGCTTAACACCTCCGCCTTCTTGCTTACAAACTCACTTGATTTGCTTGCTATTTCGTTTACTGTTTTCAGACCTGCTTCGCTTAATTTAATCTGAACTACTAATAATCTATTATGTGACTGAGAGTCCTTGTGGGATTCGATACCTTATATACTACGATTGCATTAACTGTGCACTTGCAATAGAATAGGGATAAAACTACACCTATCACACGCTTAATTCTATCTGCAGTAAATGACGGCCAAAGCATGTCTCTGGAACCAAGGATGATCGAAAGATTTCTGACCATAGGGGTTATACTATACCTCTCGGGAATATCTCCACAGCAAAACAGAAAGAGCAATCAAACATTAGTGAAAGCGAAAATCGACATGCAAGTAAACCTAGCAAAAGGTACTCCTAACCAATGGACTCAGGCCATGAGGTCAAAATCCTAGAAGGATCGTAGTCTCCAACCGAGTGACAATCGATTTTAAACAAAACCGGCTGCTCCCTTCAACGATCTTCCCGATTCGGAACGCCAGCAAAACCGCTAAACCCCTCCGGGGAGAGAGTTAGAAAGTTCTGGACCCTGATTTGTGTTTAATCGAACACAAGTCGTGGAGGACAAACAAGTCAAAACAGACCCCCTCTTCTCGAGCCCTTACCAACATGCCGATTAGATGACGAACAAATTTTGGGGTCAACCGGGGAAACGCCATCCCGAGCTCACCCAGAACATCCAACAAGAACCGAGGAATTGGAAAAACCCGTCCACACTTCTAGAAATAGGCCTTATAGGCACATCAGTATCCCGGTCTGATCAATTCCGGAGTCTCGCCCGGACGAAGGAGCTTCAGCTTCACCATCTTTGGCACCCCGTATGTCGAAAACATGCTCTCGATATCTTCTGGCTTCGTGATCGGATCAGGATTCTCCTTCTTTACCCTAACGCTCGTCGATTTCGACATCGATTAAAGTTCTTAGACAGACGAACAAACTGTTTTTTGCAAATGAAAACAAACAGAGAAATCACAAAAGGAAAACTGAAACAGTAAAAGGTAAAGAAGAAAGAAAGGCAGTCGATAAAGAAGAGAGTAGAGAAGTTACCTTTAGTCGGCGGTTCTATCTTGGAGAGTGGGTGCATGGAGAATTGGGTTATAAATTAATCATTATTTCGTGACCTCATAACTCCCCAAATCTTTTTAGATCTCATAAATCCCAACCGTCAAATTTTTGAATTACTTCCCACGCGCCGCGAGTACGCTTGACTCAAATCTTGTTTTCATCTCGGCCATCCGTTTTGGCGGGATTCCTGATCATCACGCCATCCGATGGCACGCGCGTGAAAATGAATCGTCCGCATATCTAGAAGACAGTTCAAACGCTCAATTTCGGTCTCATCCGAAGTATATTGTGTGCCTTCGCAGAGATATTTCACCCTTCAAGCTCGGCAGCTCACTTAAAGGTCTGAGGCAAATGTTTGGGCCAAATTCCTCTCAAGTGAATTCAGTTGGACCAAGACCTCATATTGGGCCAGCAGCCGAGGCCCATACGCATTACAATCATGCCCAACTTGACAAAAGCTATGTTGGCGGGCCGAATCACCAGCTATAGGTCTGGACATCGAACTCCGACTCGGTGATATAGCTCGATGATCTACTACACCAACAACCCACGACTCGTTAGCTATAACGAAGGAGGAGATTGGGTCAAAGAGCATCCCGGAGATCACGCAAGGGTATTGGAACTAACTCCTAAGGTGGGGAGTAGCAGTTCACGAAGAGAAACTATAAAAGGAGGACTCCACACTCGTTTGATCTATACGGTTCCGAATACATTTCTCCTTACCTAGCACTTGTAATCGTTCATTAGCTCGAGTTCTCTGAAAACATTTAATCCAATTAATACAAATCCATATTTTCATCATTTTAAGCTTATTTTGATCGAGGTTCATCTTAGAATCTAGCCCATCTATTCCTAAATCAGTACACGGAATACTCTAAATCTTGAGTGTGTATTTTAGCATCCAAAAAACGATAAAATATTTTACAAATTCAAACTTAATCAAAGAGTTAAAATATTATAATGTTAAAATATAATATTTTAGTTTGAGCATACGTTTGGAATATTATGTTTGAAATATATGTGAAAGTTGTACAGCAGCATCATATCTGAAATTTATGTAAAAATGTTGTTAGTTATGGTTTTTAGCCGTTGATGTCTTTAAGAGCGTTTTTGGTGGGTTGACCTGTTAAAACAAACAAAATATCTTAGCCAGATGCTTGACTAGTCAAAACATGTATTTCTAAATGTGTTGTTCCATTGGTGGGAAGCGAGTAAACAACCAGTTTGTTATGATGGCTAGAACAGATTTGGATTTCACATGTACGATGAAGATCTGCTGTAGTCATAATATTCTCGCTAAACAGAGTCGTCGAGAAATCATAGTAAACCAAAAAAAAAATCGAAATTCTTCCACTTGGGAAATCTGAAATTAATCCGTAAAGTGACTAACTAACAAGGATTGCAAAACTATATATTACGGAAAAAATTTCTTCTTCTCTTTACTCGATCACAACTTCGCTTCTTTCTCTCACGATGCCACCCTCTCCCTCCTCTTTGTTTCCGACATGCAACCAAAAAGTTAAAAAAAAAATTATTCAATTATTTTCTTATTATAAATTTAAATAGTTATAAAAATTAAGTTATGTGTATGGAATGTAGAATGGTAGTTAATTAGGATGTAAATTAGAAATATAATTATTGGTGTAATGGCCCTGGCCCGATCAAAAAAGAAAATTTGTTAAAAGAAAGAAAGTCATCCCAATTGGCTAAGCCCAATTTTTCTTTTTTCTTTTTCAAAACCGTATCCCCTCCCTATAAATACAAGTTTTTCCCTTCTCAAAAACTCTTTTTTTTTCTTTTCTTGGCGAAGCCCTATCGGAGCATTGAGCTTTTCGAAGTCCCAGAAGCTACTATTCACGTTTTCCAACACCCTTCGTTGTCTAGGTAACTCCCAAGGCTCAAATCTAGTGATAAAACCCTGAAAACGTTTTGTTTTATTCGAAACTTTAAAAATACCCCAAATCCCGAGAAACCGAGCCCACCTTGACCGCCTCGACGAGACGAAGCCAGAGCCGCCGGCCGATCGACCACGCGCCGCCGCACGCGCCCCCACGCGCCGGAGAGGAGCCGGGCGCGTGAGATCCACGCGCGCTAGAGGAACCACACGCAGGACGCCACCGCCACGCTCCGCCTTCCGCCGCCGGAGATCCGCTGGAGCGCGGCCACCGTCCGCCGCCGTTAACCGACTGGTCCGGTTAGGCTGGTCCGGTCCGGTTTTCCCTAATTTCAAATTCGATTTCGGTTTAATCAATTTCGTTTCGGTTTAATCCGGTTTGGCTAAAATTAATTTCAATTCGGTTTTCATTCGGTATAATCTAATTGGATCCGGTTTACTTGGGTTTGCCCAAATTCATTTCAATTTCCGGTTTAGCCTAAGCCAATTTCAATTCTAATTTCAAATTCTAATTCTAATTTCAAAACCCGGTTTATATCGGTTAAGTGATTTGAACTGGGAATCTTCTTTCACCCATATCTAGCTCGTCCTAAGTCAGATTTGAGTGATTCAAAAGCCTAAACCGCTATATTTTTCGTCCCCTTTCCAGATCTGGCGTCCGTTCTGGCTCATGAGTTTCCAAATTACGATTTTGCCCTTCTTTGTCCAAGGTGAGGATCGGTTCTGACCCCTTGCTTGCCTTATCCAATTTCAAAAGATAGTCCTTCGTTAATACTATCTTTCCTAGGTAGCGTAGGGATAGTTGAGTACTCTATGTGATTGATTGTGGCACGTAGAATGCTAGGTTATCGCTTTAAACTGAAAATGTTGCTTGTGCGTGATGGACTTGAAGGGTTTAGAACTGTTGTAGGGCCCCCGAAAGGGTGTTATTTGGCGGCTCGCGCATGTCGAGTTTTTGTACGCAACCCTTGTATCGTCGTAAGGGGGTTTCGGTGAGCTCCCCGGTGGTGTTGTTGAGTTGTTGGGCACTGGAGCCAATGGCGGGCTTCGGGGCTTGTTGTTGTTTGCGCTTCGGGCGGTAGTAGTCCATTAGACGTAGGTTGTGTGGTGAAAGCCTTTGGGTGATGATTGCAAGATAATATTAGCATAGGACTTGTGTTTCAAAGTTGTGTGGCGTAAGCCGGGATCGTGTGTTCCTTAAATCCGCCCTCGCTGGGTAATTGTGTTTGAAACAATTACTCAGTCCTCCTTTCCTTTCCTTGTCTCCGTTTTCTTGTAGGTCCGGATGCGGGATTAATCGGTCATGTGGCATCATTGGTGGATTTGAATACGAATGAAATGCCGGGTCCTGGGACAAGTTGAGTTGGCATCCCGGTTGGACTAAAATGGGTTCAATGGGTGTCCGAATACCGCGTCTCTGGTAAACCGGGAGACGGGTGTTACAATTGGAATTATTGTTATATTGTTTGATGCAGTTTTTCACTGAAGTATTGAATTTATAAATAAATAAAAATTCAATACCGCGTCCAGATGCAGTTTCAAACGTTGCATTCGTATTTAGTTCTTTTGTGCATTTAGAAATTGCGTTTAAAAATTGCGTCTAGATGCAATTATGTTTTTTGTGTGTTTGTATATATTAGTTGGATGCATTATTTTTAAGGTTTGGATTTTGTGGTTTTGGCAGAAAACACAAATTTTCAGTGTTGGCGGAAAACTGCTATGTTGTGGTTTTAACGGAAAACTAGTATTTTCGATTTGGGTGGAAAATCACGATTTTGAGGTTTTGGCGAAAAACCATTATTTCGCGATTTTGGCGGGAAGCACAATTTTGCGGAAAATAATTATTTTGTGATTTTGACGCCAATACATAATTTTGCGGTTTTGGCAGGCAAATCCAATTTTGCGGTTTTGGCAATAAAACACGATTTTGGGAAAAATCGTCATTTGGCGGTTTAGACGAGAAAACATTATTTTCCTTAAAAATAGTATTTTGCGGTTTAGGCGGAAAACCGCTATTTTAACGAAAACCATGATTTTGCGGTTTTGTTGGAAAATCGCAGTTTTACGGTTTTGGCGGGAAAACACGATTTTCGGAAAATTGTGTGTTTTACGGTTTTGGCGGAAAAACACGAGTTTGCGGTTTGGCGGGAAAATGCGATTTTGCTTTGGCGGGAAAACACGATTTTGCGGTTTTGGCGGGAAAACGCGATTTTGCGGTTTTGGCGGGAAAACACAATTTTGCGGTTTTGGCGGGAAAACGCGATTTTGCGATTTTGGCGGGAAACGCGATTTACGGTTTTGGCGGAAAAACGTGATTTGCGGTTTTGGCGGAAAAATGCGATTTTGCATTTTCGAAGGAAAAATGCGATTTTGCGGTTTTGGCGGGAAAATGCGATTTTGCGGTTTTGGGGAAAAATGCGATTTTGCGGTTTTGGTGGAAAAACATGATTTTTTTTTGCTGAAAAACGCGATTTTGTTGTTTTGGTGGGAAACACAATTTTTTTGGTTTTGATGAAAAACCGCGATTTTGCGGTTTTATCGAGAATTCGCTATTTTACTGTTTTGACAAAAAATGCTATTTAGTGATTTTGGCGGCAAAACGCTATTTTACGGTTTTGACGAAAAATGCTTGTTTTAGAATTTTGGTATTTGAGACGGACTAAAGTGCGTCTCAACTCTACTTTCGAATGCATTCAGAATTTTCAATTATTTTGGATGTAATATCTGATATTTGCATTTGGATGCATTTCTTAATACCACTAAAACAACATCTTATTTTTGTAATGAGATGCAGTTTCTCAACTCAGAAAAGAAGAGCACACCATACACAATTCATATTACTTCGTTGTAAACGTAATGGCAAATTAACGATGAACAATGTTATGTTCAATTAACGACAAATTTATGTTTGCTGTAACTTAATATCAAAATACTTAAGAATTTTGAGTTACATCCAAGATTTGGTTTTGTCGCTACTGTGGGGAACTGTTTTTGCGAAAATATAGCAATGAATATTTCCATTGTTTGTGACAAAAAATAAGAATATTTCTGTAACACCCGATTCATTATAACCCTAATTTGTAACTCACATAGTTCCAATAAATTTCAATAAACAACCAAACTGAAACAACTAGTCTAACAATGCAATAAACTAAAATAAAGCCATAAAATAATGTCTAAAACAAATGTGGAAAACAATGATGAAAACGCTTCAAAGCATCCGTTTCAGCGAAGCATACATCTACTCAGTAGGTTCACCTGAAAAGAAAAGAAGGAAAGAGGGATGAGTAACATGAAAGTCACTCAACGAGGTATAGAATGCTAAAACGTAAGTCTACGGACTCGGTCCTAGTCTCCCAAAAAGAATGTAAAGGCAAAATTCATTAAAATCACACATATATATATACATATAATTAGTTGAAAATAAAAATTAGATATTATAATTAATAAATATATGAATAAATTTGATATTTTATAATTAATATTAACTAACAACTATGAGAGTCGAAACTCACACGGTCAAAACTTGTAGAGCAAAACTTTTAGGGAACATAAACTTTCAAGGATAACCACGAAATTAGCAAACCCGGAGGACGTTTTATTGATTAGAAGTCGAAAAAGTACAAAGATCATAAAAGAAAGTAAAGGAATCGGAAAAGAAATGCAAAAGAACTCGAAAATCGGCTAAGATAAATTGCTAAGTTCTTAAGTCTAAGTCTAGGGTTTTTCGCTATGCCTTTCTCGTCTGGCCTCTCCCTCCTTTTATAGCTTCGGTTCGTCGGCTTTTGAGAATATTTCCATAGGATTTGCGGAAATCTTCTCGTTCTTATCTTTTTCCTTTTCTTGCTAAAATGTACATTTCTATCTCGGATTTTTCTTTTTCCAATCTCTTTCTTTACTTCTTCGTCTTTCCGCAGCTCGACTCTTTTGCCAGATGGGCCGAGATTTGGACGTTCCGAGTCCGTTTACGTATCATCCCACTTATTTGGCTTAGAGTTTGTCATATGCTTGGGCCTAAGTTCCCATTTCTCTCAGTCTCGATCCATCGGCCCAAATCGTCGGCTCGGGAAGGTATGGGCTGATGTTTCCGAAGATAGGTTGCGATAAGTTATGCGTATCGGCAAATGTTTGGTTATCCGTTCGGAAAGTACAGCTCGGAAAACCAGAAACGGTTTAGGTTGGAAATCCGAGATGGTTTGGCTCAAAGGTTCAACTCAGGATTCCGGAAGGGCAACTCATGATCAAGATCGAGAGGCGATAGGTTTAGATCCGAGCTGGCCAGCTCGGTTTTTCGAGATGGTTCAGCTCGGAATTCCGAGCTGGTTCAGCTCGGTTTTCTGAGATGGTTTCGCTCGGAAATCCGAGCTGGTTTAGCTCGGAATTCCGAGATGGTTCAGTTCGGAATCCCGAGCTGGTTCAGCTCGGTTTTCTGAGCTGGTTTAGCTCGGAATTCCGAGCTGGTTCAGCTCGGTTTTCTTAGCTGGTTTAGCTCGGAATTCCGAGCTGGTTCAGCTCGGTTTTCTGGGCTGGTCTAGCTCGTCCTTTGCTTCGTTTGGATGTTCCGTCAATCAGTAGTTCCTGTTGGAAGATATGTTTTTCCGATTATGACGTCATCTGTTTTGCCGAAACCATTTCTCCGATAAGCCATTTAGGTGACTTTGTTGGCATTTCATACAACTTTGTCATTTATACGTGATCTTGAACGTCTAACTTGAATACTCTCTCATGCCCGACTGCTTGATCCTCTCTTCGGCTATTGTTTTCGTCGAGGAGGTTTTTGACCTCAACAGTTAGCCCCCCAGCTCGTTATGTCCGAATGTGGTGATGACGAGGTTGTTTCATTTATTCGAGCCGAAAACGATTGTCCAAGAGAGTTTCACCTGTTACTATCGCCTTTGTGATAGCGGGTCGTATGAAGCATCGCCTTTCGGTCACAACCACTCCCTCCATGCCGAGACACTTGGTATCACACCTACTCATGGGCTGTTTCGTTATGATTTGCTCGGTCATGCTTGCGACAACATGAATGAAAAGTAATCATTTTGAAATTACATGCCTTGGTATATTCTATAAATGTTTATTTCTCCATTCTTCACTTCTTACTCATCTCTCTCCAAAGATAATAACCAAGAGGTAATTTCTCTCTCTAGCTCCTTTTTGTTTCCTTGCAAGTTTTGTTAAGGCTTCCAGCTTTGTTCTTGTGAATTAGAGGCCTTAGATCTTTTCAAACCTGAGTTTCTTGTTCGATAGTGTTCTCGACTAACATGGTGGATCACGAACCGGAATTTGGGCATGTCGGTTCATCCGTAGGGGAATCTTTCGAGGTTCGGCGCTCAACCAGGCATCACGCTGCTCGTCCTCGTTCTTCGGCCACAGCGGATGTGCCAGTCAAGGACGAATTCGAAGACGCCCGAGTTAGTTGGGAGGAGTTCCTTCGTCATTGGGATTATCCTCCAGATGCGCCAAAGAAGAAGCGTCCAAGGAGAAAAAGGTGATCCCTGATCATGTCAGTTCGACGTTGTCGTCGGCGGAGTCAATTGCGATTCTCTTGCGTGATGCTATGATTCCCGAGAATGTTACGATAAATATTCCATCTCCAAGCGATCGTGTGGAATCTCCACCAAAAGGGTACTTTTCGGTATATGAAATCTTCTTCGAGTCATGCTTTCATTTGTTCCCGATTCATGAACTCATCATCCTTTACCTTCGACGCCTTAGACTGGCCCTGACGCAAATCACTCCTAAGGGCTTAAGGCATCTGGTGGGCATACTAGTTCGTAGTTTCGAATGTGGATTCAGCCTCTGAGTGTTGCATCTCTGAAACATGTTGTACGTGGTTCCGCTAAAACGCGATTTTGAGTATTACCTCAGACCTTATACTCATCGGGCGGTCTATCGGGGTTTGAAAAGAAAGATTGCGAATGGAGGCATCACTTCTTCTACGTCTTGATCGACGAAGCGTCTGTTGGGAAAGTTTGCTTTCCGTTGATGAAGTCGAAATGGGGGAAGATCGGTAGCAGACTTAGTTGCTTTTGTTGTCTAGATTTTTATCAAGATGACCTTCTAACGAATAGTTTCTTTATTTTCAGAGAAGGATATATGTTTGAAGTGTCCGCCGCAATTGATTCCTCTCATTTGGGCACTTCAGGAAGGTGGCACGAACTGGTTACAACACTTTTCGACTGAACGCGTCATCAGCGCCAGTCAAATGGAAATGGTTCGTAAGACGGCGGGACCTGGCGAGAAGACGGACGTTGACGGTGAGCGTCCGGACGATATCGTTGTTGAAGACCTTGGTTCAATATCTCCATGGCTTGCGGAAGGAGTTGATCTTTCGGAGTTCGATTTTCACGGTCTCGATGACTGGATTGGCTAAGGCTCCATGATGGGTGAAAGCACCTCAGGAACTTGTGCCTATGCTGGCATTGGTGGTGCTGGGACGACGTTTCGCAGGTTCCTACGTCGGATTTGCCGGATCAGGTTGTCGCTCCCGAGTCTAGTCGAGGACCTGCGAAGAGACATGGGAAGGATTTTGAGGTACCGCAACCCGAAATACCGGCATGGTCATGCGATCGTGATGGGTCTATGTATACTAATGCTGATACGGTTGCCAGCTTTTGCGCGGATGTCCGCCATTCGGGAGATCTCCCCATTCGATGCGAAGATATGATTTGCGGTGAATCATTTGCTGCTGTTGGGCAAGATATGTTGAGGGTTAGTTTCTTTACTTTGCCGTGGGGCATGTAGTCTTATCCCATCATTTTGCTAACCTGTCTAAGTTCGTTTTTTTAGGCGTGGGCTTCGGTCAATCGACATGCTGCTGAGGCCGATACGAGGCTTCACGGAATTTGGGATCGCTTTTCGAGGCGTTCTATCGATAATGTGCGCTTGGCGGATTCAATTGCGGCCATGAGAGCTTCAATGGAAGAAGGAAAGAGTAAGTTTGAGACAGCGAGGTTTTCCCTTGATGCTGCGAGGACTGCGGCCCTAACCGATGTTGAGGTCTTAAGAACCCGACTTGCCGAGAGAGAAGTTTCCCGTGAGAAAATCGCGTCCCGATTCTCCAAACTTAGAAAGATTTTCTCGAAATTGTCCTCGGCTATAGAAAGGCAAAGCCGGTTTATCGCGGCAAGAAGTAATCTGGAATTGATCACTGACTTGAGATCTGAACATCATCCGGTGTTTGAATCCGAAGAAGATGATCTAATGTCGAGAGCTCTTCTGGGAGAGGGAGACGTCTTCGAGTATACCCAGCTGATTGCTGAAGCCAGCGATTGTGTTGATCTATCTTCGTTTTGTGGTGAAGATGCCAACTCGTCTCAAGGAGACCCTTTGTTTTAGGAGCACGGATGTGATTCGCGTTCTAATGGTATTTTTAAATCGGTTGGTCGTTGTAATAGTATGTGTTTGAATGTTTTAACGCCTTTAACCTTCCCTTGTATTATGAAGTAGAAGATTGCTTAATGTATGATATCCGACTTAGTTTCTATTTTTGAGATTCGTTTCGCAGACTGCGTTGTCTTGATTGATAGTTCAAATTGGTCGGATTTGAGATTTCCGAATCAATGCAGCTTGGATCCGAAAGGACTTAGCTCGGAACTGGCTCAGTTCGGACCGGTGTGCTTAGGGAGTGTTATGCTGGATTTCTTGGCGATTAGACTAGTGTGCTCGGAAGCGTCTTACTAGGTTTTGAATTCGAGAAATAACAACGTGTTTTTCTCTCGTGGATTAGTAATGTATAGACCAATGTGTTTGGAAACGTTCTTATTGGATTTTTGGGAGTTTTACGGCTGATTCTGGTACTAGTGCGGGATTACATTCCCAAGTTGGTTGTGTACTTGATTATGACGTTGTCGAGACCAGTGTGTCGTTTTTTACTGGGCTTAGATTTCCGATCCCGATTTTCCGCGAGATTTTCGCATCGTATCTCTCATTTTCGAAAATAAATCGGTATCCGCAGGACCACCTTTCAAAGATACCGAACCAAGAAATTCTTGGCCAAAACGTCACTTTACCAGCGTACTGAGTAGCATCATGATGGGTTTCATTTTGGGAGGGTTTATTATCGTCTCTAGTACTGGTGCGTCGGATTTGAAGACCTGTCAACAACCTGTATTCGGGATTTTACGTCAACTTCTCGACTTATGTTCCCTTTGGCGATAATAAACATACCTTGGCGGTATTTTAAAGATTTTTTATAGCGCGCTTCTATCCGTTTGTTGGATGTATAGTGCCTTAGTCCGCATGGGATGTGTCGGCTAATATCCGTGTAGGATGTGTGGGTTTGTCCACTGTGGCCGTCAGTGGACAAAGTAAGTAGTTCCTAACAACTATGTAATAATCTAGCAGGCTAGCTCTAAACTCCGAAACCTGTATTCTAACTTAAATAGTACGAAAGTAGAGAGGGGGATTCATTTTATTACCTGGCGATTTAACAAGTTTGGTCGGAAAGTTGAATCTTCGAATTTTTGCGGGAAGCGGCTAACTGGTGGGAAAGTTTCAGCTCGGATTTTTGGGATGTCCTCCAATGATTCGAGGATTTCCTAGATTGTTGAGTTTTAGGTCCGCGCTGTTTCAACTCGGATTTCCGAGCTGGTTGGGCTTAGGTCCGCGCTGTTTCAACTCGGATTTCCGAGCTGGTTGGGCTCAGATCCGTGTTGTTTTAGCTTAGATTTCCGAGCTGGTTGATCTCAGATCCGAGCTGGCCGAGCTCAGATCCGAGTTGTTTCAGCTCGGATTTCCGAGCTGGCTGAGCTCAGATCCGAGCTGTTTCAGCTCGGATTTCCGAGCTGGCCGAGTTCGGATTTCCGAGTTGGTCTGAGCTTGGATCCGAGCTGTTTCAGCTCGGATTTCTGAGGTGATCTTGGTCCGAGCTGGTCTAGCTTAATTAGTTTGAGTTCTTCGTGTTGCTCAGAGACTAGTTTCTGCGGACGAGTTTTGAGAATTGTTTCAAAAATTTTGAGAGTTCCAATATGAGAGTATATATATATATATATATATATATACGGACTCACTCCCCCCCTTTTTGAGAGGGGGGACAGATGAACCAATCAAGAAGATCGGCTGCCTACGTACCCCTTACGGGGATCAAGCCGTCCCGTAGCTCAAAATGTTCCATTTTTTTTAGCGTCTTCAGTAACGGAACCTTCTCAGGTGCATTGCGTTCCATCCGACCTTGGTGCTGTCCGTGGTGTCCAGCTCGTATACCTCAGGACGGATCTCTCTCGTAATCATGTAGGGTCCTTCCCAGTCTGCCTTGGTTTTCCGGAGTGTCGAGCTTTGCCAGATTCTTCTTAGGATGAGGTCTCCTACAGAGAAGCATTGGTCGCGATTACCGGTTTGGCGAGATGGGTAGTTTCTTTCCGTTGCATTCGGCCGATGTCCAGATTCCCCGTTCTGTCGTTTTTGACTTCCCCAGATCGTGCTAACTCCGAAGGGTGTTGGGAACTTGACGCATAGGTGATAAGTTGATGGGACTGTCCTCATGGAGCTTATCCACGGAATTCCGAGAATCGCTCCGTAGATTGTTGGGCGATCTACAACTGTGAATTCAATAACTTTAAAGGTTCCTCCGGCGATTATATGCAGCTCGATTTTTCCGAAGATGGTTATGGAGTCTCCAGTGAATCCTGTTAAGGACGTCTGGGAAGGTGTTACTTCGTTCAAGTTTACTCCCATCTTCTTTAGAGTCTCACAGAAGATTAGGTCCACGGAACTTCTAGTGTCGATAAGTATGTTTGGTACACGACGATTCCAGGTGATTAGCTCCACGACTAGCGGCTGTTTACCCGGGTGGCTGGCTTCCGACCTCGGCATATCCTCGAATGTTATTGGTGGACCTGGGTAGCGTCTTGATGCTCGCTCTTTGATGCTTCTCCTCGGGATAGCTACGTTATGCGACCGTCGAGGATATGGGTCAAGAGGAAATATTTGTCTTGGGCGGTACTGTGGCCTTTCCACGATCATGTTTATCCTTTGTCTGCTGATTTCCTTAGGATCTTCGTCGTTCCTTTTTCTCCGCTTGTTGTTGCCCGTTGCGACGTGTCCTTCCTGATGGCTTCGTTCTCGATCCGTTTTGCTTGGATCGTTGCTTTTGTTCGGTTTACTCGACTGATTTGCGGTCTTTCCGTCGTCGAGGTCCTTCGGAGTTATTGTATCCCCTAGTTCTCCGGCTACGAGTTTAGCCGCGAGTTTGATTCCTAGTCTGCGACAGTCGGCAGTGTTATGTCCGTAGGACTGGTGGTGGTCGCAGAAAGCTTTCTCGTCGTAGGAGCTAGGATTCATCGTCCACGTGTTCCACGAGCTTTTCCTTCGTTTTGTTGGCCTGTCTTCTTGCTGGTCTGATCCGATCTGGTAGTTTTGCGACCGGTCGTCCTTTCGTGCCGTGAAATGCTGCTTGGCCTTGAGATTCGCCTCTCGCCACTCGCGCTTGTCGACATACGGGTTTCCTTACTTGCATGCTTTTTTGATTTGTGCTTTTTGGAAAAGACCTTCATCTCCTCTTCATCCACGATGAAATCGATTGCTCTGTGTAAGGCGTCTGCCATTGTTTGTGGTCGGTTCAGCGAGATTTCTTTCCTGAAATCCGACTCGTACCACTGAGTGCTTTCTTTAATGCATCGATACCTACTTTGTCGCTCAAATTTCCTTAGGCTTTCGGTTTCGCCTTGACTCAAAGCCCACAGGTCGACGTCAGAAGTCTCCCTGTCCATGAAGATGGAGTACGGCTTCATAAATTCCTCCGATAGCTGCTGGAAATTTTCGATGAAGTCGGACTCTAGCCTTGAAAACCACTCCAGGGCTGCTCCTTTTAGATGTTCCATGAACAGAAGGCAAAAGCCGGCATCTCTGTCCCTTCGGGTGAGATTTGCTCTTCCCATTGCGATTCGGAAGGCCATCGTATGAGCCTTCGGATTAGTTGTTCCGTCGTAGAATGGGATTTTGAGCTTGCCCGGATTGGAAATCCGAGTCCCGGTTATTCGAGTTTTGAATGGCGTCTTTCTTGTCTCTTCCAAGACACGATCTATCTCCGGGGCAGCGCTGGTGGCTCGGTGAACCTGTGATCGCACAATTTTGATTTCTGCTGTTGTCTGAGCCAGCGCGTCCCTGAGTTCGTCGAGTTTGCTCCTTCTGCTGCTTCTCTGCCGTTGAGTTGGCCTGTTTTGACGAGTTTGTTCTACGTCTTCTTCCGATAATTCGTCGTCGCTTTGATGTGGAACGTATCGATCTGCGTCGATTCTCTCTTCGTCATCGGAAGGTGAGGCGGTTTTGTCCTCAAGCGGGATCGAGCCTTCGTTCTCACAATCCTCCGTATTGTCTGTTACCGTGGATTTTCGTCTTCGCATTATCGGAGGTGGGTCCGTAGCGTCGAGTCTTGTTGCCGGCGGAGTTCGTTCACTTGTAGTTTGCTCACGATGTTGCGACGAATTCCTTGTCGGCTCTCCGGAATCCGAGAAGTCTAGGCGTCTCCGTTCAGTCGGGGCGAAGTTTACCGCTCGGGTGGTTTGAGTGCGGTTTCCGGTTTTCAGTCTTTCGATCCGTTCAGTGAGGGTGATGTTCGCCTTTTCTTGTTCTTCCGCCTTTTCCCTCAGTGCAGCTACCATCTCCTTCAACTCGGCGAGAGTTTCGTTTATTGTCGTGTCTGATGTGGTCGTGTTTGTAACTTTGCCGCTCGCTGAAGTGTTACCAGCGGTAACATTGGGCGTGTTGTCATCGATCGGTAATTGCCGATTTGTTTCGTCTTCGTTTCCGATGGTGGCCATCTCTTCGGGTCCGTTAACTGGTGGTTTTTAAGTGTGGAAGGTTTCTTATTCCCCACAGACGGCGCCAAACTGTGAGAGTCGAAACTCACACGGTCAAAACTTGTAGAGCAAAACTTTTAGGGAACATAAACTTTCAAGGATAACCACGAAACTAGCAAACCCGGAGGACGTTTTATTGATTAGAAGTCGAAAAGGTACAAAGATCGTAAAAGAAAGTAAAGGAATCAGAAAAGAAATGCAAAAGAACTCGAAAATCAGCTAAGATAAACTGCTAAGTTCTTAAGTCTAAGTCTAGGGTCTTTCGCTCTGCCTTTCTCGTCTGGCCTCTCCCTCCTTTTATAGCTTCGGTTCATCGGCTTTTGAGAATATTTCCGTTGGATTTTTGAAAATCTTCTCGTTCTTATCTTTTTCCTTTTCTTGCTAAAATGTACATTTCTATCTCGGATTTTCCTTTTCCCAATCTCTTTCTTTACTTCTTCGTCTTTCCGCGGCTCGGCCCTTTTGCCGGATGGGCCGAGATTTGGACGTTCTGAGTCCGTTTACGTATCAACCCACTTATTTGGCTTAGAGTTTGTCGTATGCTTGGGCCTAAGTTCCCATTTCTCTCAGTCTCGATCCATCGTCCCAAATCGTCGGCTCGGGAAGGTATCGCCTGATGTTTCCGAAGATAGGCTGTGACAAGTTATGCGTATCGGCAAATGTTTGGTTATCCGTTCGGAAATTTCAGCTCGGAAAACCAGAAACGGTTTAGGTCGGAAATCCGAGATGGTTTGGCTCAAAGGTTCAACTCAGGATTCCGGAACGGCAACTTATGATCAAGATCGAGAGGCGATGGGTTTAGATCCGAGCTGGTTCATCTTGGAAAATCCGAGCTGGTTCAGCTCGGTTTTCCGAGGTGGTTTAGCTCGGAATGCTGAGCTGGTTCAGCTCGGTTTTCCGAGATGTTTTAGCTCGGAAATCCGAGACGGTTTAGCTCGGAATTTCGAGCTGGTTCAGCTCGGTTTTCCGAGAAGGTTGAGCTTGGAAATCCGAGCTGGTTCAGCTCGGAAATCCGAGCTGGTTCTGCTCTGTTTTCCGAGATGGTTCAGCTCGGTTTTCCGAGCTGCTTATGCTCGGTTTTCTGAGATGGTTTAGCTCAGAATTCCGAGCTTGTTCTGCTTGGTTTTCAGAGATGGTTTAGCTCGGAAATCCGAGTTGGTTTTGCTCTGAATTCCAGGCTGGTTCAGCTCGGTTTTCCGAGCTGGTTTAGCTCAGAATTCTAAGATGGTTCAGCTCGAAATTCCGAGCTGGTTCAGCTCGGTTTTCTGGGCTGGTCCAGTTCGTCCTTTGCTTCGTTTGGATGTTCCGTCGATCCGTAGTTCCTGTCGGAAGATATGTTTGTCCGATTATGATGTCGTCTGTTTTGCCGAAACCATTTCTCCGATAAGTCATTTAGGTGACTTTGTTGGCATTTCATACAACTTTGTGATTTATACGTGATCTTGAACGTCTAACTTAAATACTCGCTCATGCCCGACTGCTTGATCCTCTCTTCGGCTATTGTTTTCGTCGAGGAGGTTTTTGACCTCAACAACAACCTATCATAAATTTATATTTATAACTTTTAAACAATTTCCATTGATCACTAAATATATATATATATATATATATATATATATATCTAAAAACAAAAACAAATTAAATCTAACCTTAGTCTATAAAAGAAATAATTTCTTTATTGAAATCATAACTTGCATCCACACTCAAGTAAATTTAAAATAAATTTAAATATTATGCATATGTTTTTCATTACTAATTGTATTAAAATACTGTTAATTAGTTTGACCGCTACTACATATCTTAGTCAACCAATCACAAATATCCTGGAAACACACATGATTAGTTGTATGAATCGCTTAATAACGTTTGAAACCGTAACCATCCGCTTATGCAACTCCCGCTTATTTAAATTCTCACAGCCATTTCTGCACCAGCTGTTTTTAAACCGTTAAGTTTAAATCGTTACTTTTTTGACTAAAAGGCTTTTTTGCCCAATAGCTTCCCATCATGTTCCTAAACATAACGGTCTTCTTCTTCTGTGAGAACAATGGTTGTTAGGAATATCTGGAGATTTAAGTGCTCATCTGAGCGGGCTGAAGGTAACATCCAAACGCCTTAGCAGTTAAAATGTGCAATGGTAGAAGTAGAAGCAATCCCCGGCTGACTGTTTGATCTTGAGGTTAAGCACGCAGATAGCTGTCCATATGGAGACCAATTCTCACTCCAGAATTTGTAAGTTCTACCATTCCTAATGATCATTCGAATCCAGGTAATCGTTTGAGCTCTAAGCTTGATCAGTTTATTAGCCAGCCATGAGTTAAGGTTGTTAACATTGACTGTAGTTGCATATGTCGCCATTTAGGACGTGTTTTCGGGACCAGACTAACCAAATATACTCCAACTGAAATAATAGTAACCAGACCAGTTTAAGGCAGCACGCTTTGTTCCACACAGATAAGTCTCGAAATCCTAGTCCTCCATTACACTTTGGCTTCGTTACCATTTCCCATGAAAATCTAGCAGTGTGTGAGCTTTCAATTTTTCTGTTCTAGAGAAAGATACCACAAAGAGAATTAATACGCTTGAATATTGGCTTTTGTAGGACAAAAGTTGCACACCAAAAGTTTATGATCCCCGCTATGACAATCTTAATGAGGAGGAGCCTACCTGGAACAAGAGAGATTTCGCACTCCAACAGGTGAACCTAGTCTTTATTTGTTGCAGGAGTACCTCACAGTTGATGATACTTAATTTCTTAGTGCAAAGCTGTATTCCTAAGTACCTTACCGGTAAGGTTCCAAATGGCATTCTTGTTGTGAACTGAATCCGTTCCTTTTCCTGTGCAGAAAGACCAGAAGCGTAGAAGGCAGATTTTTCACACTGACCGCCAACCATGATCTATCCTAAATCTTGTGAAGGACTTAAAATACATATTTCACAGAGTTCTGAAAACTGTCTGTTAAAATCAATAGATCATCGGCAAAACTGAAGTGAGTTAGTTTGCTTTTTCTACACTTGTAATGTTATTTGAATTCCATATTCTCAGCAGCCTTGTTGAGAATTAAGGATAGGTTATTCATCGCCATTTAAAAAATGTGTCCCCTTATCTCAACCCATTCATACCCTTAGTCGTTTACCATACCATTGTAAGCAATAGTGTAGTTGGAGGTGCATACATACGCCTTTAGCCTGCCAATATAGGTAAAAGGTATACACAATCCTTGCAAACAGTTAAATATGAACTCCCATGATATTTTATCAAAAGCCTTAGCGATATCTACCTTGAAAGTTATGCGCTTAGGTCCTTGATTTTTATGGTAGAGAGTGACAAGTTCACCTGCCAAGATTGTATTCTCAATTAATAATATGTCTGTGACAAATGCAATCTCATTTGGGACGATCAGGTCAGGGAGGATAGGCTTTAAGCATTTGACGAGGAGGCGAGATACAACTTTATACATTGTGTTTAGACAAGCAATAGGCCTAAAGTCAGTAATAGATGTTGCTCCCGTACGTTTTGGCACCAAAGAGAGAATTGTTGAATTTGTGGTAGACGACATGAAGGAGAAATGGAAGAAATGCTTGATGACAGCCACTACTTATGCACCAACTATGTCACATGCTCCTTTATAAAACCATGAAGTAAGACCATTTGGGCCGGGGGCCTTATTTGGGTATAATTTCAAGAGGGTTGTTGTGATCTCAAGATCAGTATGTATAAGTGTTATTTGTTGTTGTTAAGAAAGGGAGCAGGAAAATGGTGTATTGGCTGGGAACCAGTTTGGAGAGGAAGCAATTGGCACAATGATATATCATGTTTTTCCTAGGTTTTTAACCATGATATGTATATATAGAGTCTTTAACCTTGTATTCTGAGTCTATCGAGTCTTTTATATGTTAGCATACGGATGGAGCAAAGCTAGAAGTTTTGGGACGTTTTTGGAGCATTCTGCAAGAAGTTAAAGTTGGAGCCGAATGTGAAGACTAATGTCGACCGACGTGCATACCTAGTGTCGGTCGACACTGAATCCCAACACAACTTGTGCATGATTTGAAGTTCATCTTTTGAATATTTGCGCAGAAGCCCAGAAGTTTCCATTATTTTTAATGTAGCCCCAAAACGTGTTTGGACTATTAATTAGGTTTTTGAGAGTTATCTCTCTTATCTTTTGTTCTTGCTCTTGTCTTGTGGAGACTGGAGTGGATTATTGCTATTGGGGCTGATCTGCTACTCTATAACTTTTAAGAGAAGGATTTCGAACCCCGTTATCTATATCTATTCAGTCTTTTGGTTTTGTATTCAATATGTGTTGTCTGATTGATATCATGTCTGAGTAGTAACCCTTTGTTAGATTTAGGGATTCTCATAGGGTTTTCACGCTTTGTTAGATATCTGAATAATTAGGATTCTAAAGTTGAGTTTAAAGCTAAATTTTGGACTAATTACCTAGTGCTTAGATCTTAGGCTAATAATTTGGCACGAGAGTGTGAATTATAATCTGGCAGAATTTATTGTGAGAAATTTGACTAGATACAAAGAGATTTGGTTTAGGAGAATTGTGAACTAAAGAACTTGCTATTAATGCATGTCTAGAACTCTAAGATTGCAAAGAGATTTGAATCGTTTGGTTGCTAGACATAGAGAACAATTGCAGCGATGAGTTGAATTTTTTGACATTTGTGATTCTAGATTTTGAACATGTGCCTATCTAAATCCTGATTATTTAAGTATCTGACATTGCATGATTTCCTGAAAACTTCCTAAGTCTATCGCTTGTTTTGTATCGAAAGCACTCTTTTAATTATTTGCTATGTACTGATTACTATCTATTTTACTTAGCTTAATTCAATTATATATAGTATATCGTGTGAAAATTGAGTCTCAGTGGATTTGATACCCTAGATATTACAACTTCGACATTGTACACTTGCAGTTAGAGCCAGGAATAAGATTTAACCAATCACACATGCAGCAAAACAACATGTCCAAGAATGCTTCTGAAATGAGCCACTGCTAAGTCACTCATATCCTGAGGAGTAGTGATTAGTTACCCGAAGGCAACATAAAAGCATGGATGGAGTTGAAGCTTTGACGGGTTTGACAGACACGATAAAAGTAAGGCATGTTCTGATCCCCTTCTCTCATCCACAATATTTTAGACTTCTGACGGAACTAAGACTCCTCAATTTGTCGTAGGAAAGAAAACTTTAGGAGAAGTTCCATTTTGAGTTGGAACAACTGAGGAGTTGGAGTTTGAAGTACTTGTCCCAGCACATCTAGCAAAATTAATGTTAGCCTTACTCACTCTTTCCTGAATTTTGGAAAAAATCTCTCGATTTAGTTTTTCAAAGCAATCTTTATACTCTTTTGTTGCCAACAGAGGTTTGTCAAATTTGAACCATTGCCTCCGTCTAGAGTCCAAGCATCTAATACCACTTGGTGGAAGCTCGGGTGTTTTGTTAGGTAGTTGTAGAAGTTGAAGGTCTATTACTGGCTATAGGCAAAGGGTGAGAAATGTTTACTAAATAGAGAATGTGGTATGAGGTCATAGGTGGAAGGAAGGTGGAGGATCTGTTTGGAAAAAGATGAAGGAGGTGGTCATCACTAATAAGCAATCAAGTTTCATGGCTATGGGAGAAATTTGTTGGCGGTTTGTCCAGGTGAAGAGAGGTCCCTAATATATGAGCTCCATGAGACCTAACTGGATAATACAGCCTATGAAGTCCACCATCTGAGACTGAAAAGAGTTTACATCTCTGGATGAATGCTCAACCGAGTGCAATATCTGGTTAAAATCGCCACCCAACATCCAAGGAGAGGACTGAAACATAAGAGTTTGGTGTAATGAGAGAAGCTCCACCCAGAGGTCTCTTATGTCCTCCCTTTGATTTGAACCAGAAATAGTTGTATAAGTAAACTGAGCAGTGTTAGGCAACTTGATTTTGTAGGTTATAGTTTGCATGGACTGGCTCAGAATACGCACATTCGCCAGATCTCTCCAGATAAGTATTATTCTTCCATCATCATCTAGTAAATTATTAAAAGCATAGTTCCAACCACGACATAAATTAGTCAGTGATCGTTTATGTGTGTTTTCAAAAGAGAACCAAAAATGGGTTGATGGTTAAAGAGTCATTGACAAAATCTGATATGTTTATCCGGATCATTTAGACCTCGGACGTTCCAAAAAAGAGTTTCGCACTCTTATATTAATTAGGGATTGTTTCCCCGAATGAAATGGGAGAAACTTGTTCAAGCAAAATGGAATAAGAGTTATAATTAGAGAAATCCAAAGAAAGCAAAATAGGAATTTGGGTAAAGGTACCAGAAGTTAAAAACGATAGGTTAGAGCTGAAAGATGTAAAAGAGTTTAGTGATGGGTTAAATCTGGACCTTTTTAATGAAGTTTTATGTTTTATTTGAGGTGGGCTATAATTAAAAGGAATACCTTCATGGAATATATCAGCTTGACGAGCCACTACATAAGGTATAAGATTACAAGTGAAGCGAGATTCGGAAGGTGACGGGGGGAAGCTATTTCTGAATAGGAAGTGAGGTGGGTGGTGTAGGGACTTCTGAACCATCTTGAGAATTCGACAGTGAGGGTGATTTACCACTATGGAGTACATAGATGGAGTCAACTCTTATCGTTACGAGATTACCAGTAAAAGGCATCCCATATGCTCTTTGAGAGGGACCAACAAGTGGAGCCTTTGCTACTATCTTTAAAGAGCCAAACTGATGGTTGGCGGTTTTCTGAGTTGGCAATGCAGAATACACATCCACTTTATCCTTATTTTATACACATTTAACCACTTGATTCGTTTGGGAGTTTGGGAGCTAGCTAACTTGTTTCAATTTTTTTTTGCGGGCGAGACCGAAACTTTAGCTTGAGAAAAAGAAGTAGGGCAGTAGGAGCACTAGATGGGATAGGGAGCAGAAGGCATTTGCGTGCAATGTGCCCTAACTCTTTGTAGAGAGAGTAGGAGGCACCCATGGGCAAGTTACATAAACCTCGACCACTTCTCCATTTTCACAAACATATTCCATTATACTTGGCAGCTGAGGTCTACTGCAACTTTTACATGTGATAGTGTTAAACTTACCAGGTTTTTGGGGAACTCATATTTCTCTTTAGGGTCACCAACCAGGCCGGCAATAAGACTTAGACCATCCTTGTATAACCCGACCCGGCCTTCCTAGGTCGCGGCCGATGCGTACCAGTGGTCAGGCCATTTCCTGGCCTGAGCTTCTCTAGAATCCATCCTATTTAAAAAAATTTCCTTTAGGACAAGTATTCTTTGGATCTTCCTATTGAATTCCTTATTCGTTTCTAGTCTTAGATCCTTCAAACTTAACAATACGCATCGGAAATCCTTATCTAACCTTGATTATGTTCCTATAAGAACTATCCATCTGTAAACTTCCTGAGTTCTTAATTTTTTTTCTTTAAAACTCCTTCTGAGGTTCCGTTCATATTGATCCGTTCTAACCACCTAAAACTTACTTAGATTGTTCCATTTGCCTATTCTTTTATAAACCATTCCATAGAACAACATATAAGTACTTGAACATGTACCTTAGCCTTTTAAGTGAATTTGGTTTGAAGCTAGTTCCTCGTTCATCTTCTATGGACCTTGCGCTTAAATCCACCGTACATATCTCCCATTTACTCAGTCACTCAACCAACCATCCCTACATGACCAAGTACAAGAGAGATATTCAGTTTCCTTCTCAGCCATTTCATACCGCCAAACTTGTTGCTCATCCCATACTAAATCTAGAGTCCTTCGGAAACGATCGTACCCCTTTGGAACCTTTGGTACTGATCGCATCCCTTTGGGACCGATCGCACCCCTTCGGAACTAATCGCACCCCTTTTGTACCGATCGTACGCCTTCAGGACCGATTGCACTCATTCGGGACAGATCGCACCCCCTCGAGACCAGTCGCACCCCTTCGGTACCGATTGCACCATTTTATGAATGGTCGCACCCTTTCACGAACTTCACACCTTTTCATGAATGGTCGCACCTTTTCGTGAATGAGCACACCTCTTGGAGAACGGTCATGTCTCTTGCGAACAGTCGCATCTTCTCGCGAACAGCCGCATCTCTTCGCCATCATCATCGTACTATCGATCAACCGCATAGCCGATAGCCTATCACGGTCGGTCGGCCTGACCCTTGACCCATACGACGTAGAATATTGTCTCATAGACGTTTTTCTCTTATCTTGGGACTTTTCCATTTTTCTGTGCTGAAAATGAACTCAAGGCCTCCTATTTATAGGCTTGGCCTTGGCCAGTAAACTATTGCAACTTTTGCATTGGTGTCCTTGTGAATGAACACATCTCTTCATTGGTGTCCGTGCGAATGGACACATCTCTTTATTGGTAGCTCCTCCCATACTCAGCTGAACACTCAGCTGATTAGCTAGGTCTAGTAGCTCACCCAGTCGGCTAGCTGATCCATACCGTACACTCCGTCCAGCTATGTTGAGCTGATGTCAGCTGATCCAGCTGATTTAGCTCGGCCGTTCAGCTAATTTTATCCGAAGATTTCTTGTAGCTCGGCTAAGCTTCTTTCCCAATGAACTTAGCCAATTCTATATCATGGAACACTTCTTCTTAGTCTCTCCGATTGATTGTACACATTTTGGTTCCATGTCTTATTTCCCCGATCCTCCTAGGTCGGGTCCCAGGGGCGGGATACTACAAATCTACCCCACCTTGAAAGGGATTCGTCCCTGAATCCGACTCAAGGTGTTTACCCCGTTCAAACTCTATAAACCATTCGGGGCTTGGATGTTCTAGTTTCCTTGTTATACTCCTTAGCCATTGAGGGATTCATGCTTGATCCTCCTAACGCTCCTTACGTCCCCAAGCTCTCCTTAAACCGAATAGGCCCCATATAGTATTTTTGGGACGGGGATGTTACAATCCTGAAGTCTGAGATCAAGCGGAAAGCCTGCCAAGTGTGCCCAAATCCGTATGGATTCAAGAGAGGGAGCAGAAGAGGAGTGAGAAGAAGTCCATTGTGCAGTGTGGAACATGGAGTCACAGACATACCAAATACATTTATCCAAATCTTTTTCCGCAGGTAATCACTTTGAATACACACCAGCATTGATCTCGACAGAGGGTTATTGTGTATCTCCACATTTTTACTTTTTCCTCACATGTGATTCAGAACACTCTGAATTTGACGGAACGGAGGAGCTCGACCATTAAAGTAACACACTATAAAATATTTGTATGTCAGTACCTTTTTGGAAGACAGAGTCCAAGATTAGCACACGAGGTCGTCCGTTCTCAGACATTGTAATCGGCGCCAAACTTCTCAAGGTTTTATCCTCAAATCGCCTTATTTTTCAACAAGATTCGGGTGTGAAGTGGTAATTTTTGAAGGCAAATGGATATGTTGAGTTGATTGATGGTTTTTCGTAGCAGGATGTTGTTGGTACTGGATTTCTCTCTAGGAAATCCGGCCCATTAACAGACAATACAAAGGCCCGTAATTACAAGCCCGCTCCAGAATCAAAGACAAAGAGGAAAAGCCGACTCCTTTGTTGGGCCCAAGCGAATAAACGCCCTGACAAGGCCCGGACGATGCCGAAGCCGGAGACGATCGAGCTCGAGCTCGGCAGAAGATGACGTGGAGATAGAGCAACTCGGTCTTTTCAAGTTCAACTGATCCGCGAGAATCTCGGAGATCGTTACGACGACAAGGCCGAAATATCGGAACGAAGAGGTCAAGGGCGAGACTATTTAAAAGAAGAAGTGGCGACTCATTCAAGACATTCCAACCTAGGCTAAGAACACTTCGATTAGATAGCTCGATTTTATACTTTGTACTCTCTTCTCGATTGTGTTTGTTCTATCTCGACGATCAGTCTCAATAAAGTCTTTGATTCATAGGAAACTATACCATTTCTATATCCTAAAGTCCAAATCCACGAATACAAATTCTTAGTGTGAATCCCGGATCTCACATTTGGCGCCGACTGTGGGGACTATCTATAGTTTTTCCTATCTTAAGAATCAGATCCTAGATCCGATAGATCGAGATGAATCCCGACCAAACTGGCTCTCCCAGCGCCACACCACCAGTTGACCTCCCTCAAACGGTCAACAACGTTCCTCAGAACACCACCGGGGTAAGAACATGGGTCAGACCGACGGCGTGTTGACAAGCTCTGCCTCAGTCTCCATGACCTCGGCACCGGCCGGCTCCGTCGCTCAAACAATCGCGACAAGCCAGACTCCGATAAATGTTTTGTCAGGAACTAATGATCCGAGAAGAAATTGGGTGTGGATGAGAAATGATTCAATACCCACCCCAGGAGGCGGATCTGGAATAACCAGACCTAATTCACCACTGCCTTCTGCTCCACAGAGACAGGGGCCAAGCGATCTTGCCGAGATCCGTTCGATGCTAAGCCTGTTGGTAGATCGAACGAGAAATAACGAGGCAAGCGCAAGGGCCCAAGAGATCGTGAACCGCTCTCTGGCCGCGCAGCTTGATGAGCAAGAGCGGCGCCTTAACGCCCGTCTTGAAGAGCTCGCCAGTCAAAGCCAAGGGGGCAGACCAACGCGAACTCCCATAAGTCCTCCACCGTGTACCCGCTTGGACTTCTCCCAGGTAGTAACTCCTCCGGGAACGTCGGGAAATTTCGGTAATGCGTCAAATAGCGGCTTCCGCCCTACAATGACCCCTATCGCGATACCGACCCCGTTCAGTTCGAGTTCAATGGTCACAGATCCAACCGGATCAAGAAACCGACCATTACCCGGGCCACCACCTTTCCCGAATAACTCAAATATCCGACCGAGGCAACTAGGAGGCTCTGCCTTCGCCTCGAGCTCGGGACTCCTTAACGGATCAAACACGGTTCAGTTCTGAACGCCCCAGATCGACCAGACAAGGTCGGTCCCACCGATCGATCTCCTCGACCCCATTCTTCCAGAACAAACGTCAGGACAGGCACGAGCCCAGTTCGCACCCTCAGAGGGCGATGAACACGATATGCTTAGACAATACATCGAACAGGCTAAGGCCCAGTTCAACAGTCTGAGCTCGAAAGTTCACATGGCAACGAGCGCGGCTCCTGACATCGATCGAGTGATCGAGGAAACACAACAAACACCGTTCACGGATCGGATCGCGTTTGCAAGAATTCGAGAAATCAAGAAAACTAAGTTTCCAGAATTCTCTGGGAAGTCAGACCCGAAAGCCCACATCAGGGCATTCCGACTAGCGATGGCAAGGGTGTACCTTACCGATGAGGAGAGAGAGCCGGCCTTCTGTAGGCTCTTCGCGGAAAACCTATCGGGCTCCGCCCTAGAATGGTTTGCCGGACTGAAAGAAAGGTCCATTGACAACTTCACCCAGTTCATGACGGCTTTCCTCAAACAATACTTCGTTTTCATCGAGGAAAAGACTACTGAGGCAGCCCTATTTGGCGTCTCTCAAAAACCTGACGAAACACTTCACTCGTACATCGACCGATTTAAGGAAATAAAATCCAAAATCGCGAACCCACGAGACAAGGTCGCTATAGAAGCATTAAGACGAGGACTATGGTTCTCAACCAGATTCCGCAAGGAAATAACAGTCCGCGAACCTCAAACGCTCGATGACGCCCTCCATCGCGCATCAGCCTTTGCTCGCCTCGAGGACGAAACCACGGCCCTAAGGGAAAAACACCGAAAAGAAAAGAACCTGCCGGGCTCGCAGAATTCAAACTCGAAAAAGGATTCCCGTAAATCAGGGAACGTCAACGCGGTCGAGAGCCCAAAGAGATCGAAGAAATTCGAGTTCGACAAGGAAAAATTCTGTGATTTCCACAATAAAAGAGGACACTCGACCGAAGATTGCTATACTCGGGCTAAGGCCAAGGCTCAAAAGCGAGAATCCGAAAGCAAACAAGACTTTGAAGTCGAGGAGGAAACTCTGCCCGACAAAAAGGAAAACAAACAGACCAAGGAGTCGAACTCCAAAAAGCCTTCTCAGAACAAACGGGAACGGTCAAAAGATCCGGAATCCCCTGAAACACTCCCTCAAGGGTCGCGAAAGCGAGTCGAGTTCATCCTCGGCGAGCTCAACCTGAGCGGCACTCCGGGAGGTTCGGCACTATCCCCGCCTCCGGCTCCTGCTAAAAGTTTACGCTCGAGAATCAATCTCCCTCGTCTCTGCGGGGGGGGGGGGGGGTGTACGGGCTATACCCCCTAAACGAATCGACTTCATCTTCGGTGGCTCCAAGCTTTGCTGCGACTCGGTCAATTCGATCAAAGCTCTTCAAAGAAGAGTCGAGACCGACAGAGGGGGGAAAACCCCAATGTTGGGTCCAGACCACGAAATCATTTTCTACGAAAGCGAGACAAGTAATCTCGACAAACCACACGACGACGCTATCCTCGTTTGTCTAGTAGTGGGAGATGTCGAACTCTCAAGGATAATGATTGACACAGGAAGTTCGGTAGATGTCCTCTTTTACGACGCGTTCAAAAAGATGGACTTCAACGACTCCGAGATCGTGGAAGAAAAGACACCACTAGTAGGTTTCGCTGGCGAAACGACGTACTCCATGGGCTCTGTCTTCGCCCCAGTAATTGCTGGAGGAGTTCGAAGAATGACGGAGTTCGTCATAGTAGATCGGCCAGCTCCATATAATGCGATCCTAGGTCGACCATGGATATACGACATGAAAGCGGTACCATCGACCTACCACCAATGCGTAAAATTCCCAACTCCCAAAGGGATCAAAACCATTTACGGAAGTTAAAATATTTCCCGTCATTGCTACATGAACGGATAAAAGCAGATCGAGAAATCCCCTGCGTAGCAATTACAGAAAGAGGAGGAGCTCGCCACCATGCAGACCAAAAGGTCGAACGACCCAAGTCAAATAGGACCCCCAAAGGACCTCACGACTCAAGTCTGTATAGACGATGCTCATCCCGAAAGACTCGTTGGCGTCGGAATCGACCTATCAGAGCCAGTCAAAAATGAACTAGTCTCTTTTCTCAAACAGAACGTCGACTCCTTCGCCTGGTCTTCAGCAGACATGAAAGGGATCAATATCGACGTAACCAGCCACGAGCTGAATGTCGACCCAACCTACAAACCGGTAAGACAAAAGCGTCGAAAACTAGGCCCTGAGCGGGCCAAAGCCGTCAATGATGAGGTCGATCGGTTATTAAAAATCGGATCGATCAGAGAGGTCAAGTACCCCGACTGGCTTGCCAATCCCGTAGTGGTTAAGAAAAAGAACGGAAAATGGAGGGTCTGTGTAGATTTCACGGATCTCAACAAAGCATGTCCAAAGGACAGCTTCCCACTCCCGCACATCGACCGACTGGTCGAGGCTACCGTTGGACACCAGCTACTATCTTTTATGGACGCGTTCTCAAGGTACAATCAAATATTGATGAACCCTGAGGACCAAGAAAAGACTTTGTTCATAACGGATCGAGGCACGTACTGCTACAAAGTCATGCCCTTCGGACTGAAAAACGCAGGAGCAACTTACCAACGCCTCGTCAACAAGATGTTTTCAGGACTCCTAGGCAAAACCATGGAAGTCTACATCGACGATATGCTGGTAAAATCTTCCAGGTATGAGGATCACATCCCCCAACTAAAAGAATGTTTTACCATTCTCAACAAATACGGGATGAAACTCAACCCAGCAAAGTGTACCTTCGGGGTTCCCTCAGGAGAATTCCTTGGTTACTTAGTGACCGAAAGAGGGATCGAAGCGAACCCCAAACAGATCGCAACGTTCATAGAAATGAAATCTCCCAGAACAACGCGAGAAGTCCAGCGCCTGACTGGCAAAATAGCTGCTTTAAATTGCTTTATCTAAAGGTCGACCGATAAATGTCTACGCTTCTATCACTTGCTCAAAGCAAACAAAAAGTTCCTCTGGGACGAAAAGTGCGAAGAAGCTTTCACTCAACTCAAAGCTTACTTAAGCGAACCACCCATACTGGCGAAACCAATAGAAGGAGAACCCCTTTACCTCTACCTAGCTGTCTCGACGGCAGCAGTAAGTGGAGTCCTGGTTCGCGAGGAACAAAACGAGCAACGGCCGGTATACTACATCAGTAAGACCTTGATCGACGCTGAAACCAGATACCCCGCCATGGAAAAACTCGCCTTAGCGCTAGTGACATCAGCTCGGAAACTCCGACCGTACTTTCAATCGCACTCGATCATAGTGATGACCTCTCAGCCGCTGAGAACCATCCTTCACAGTCCAAGCCAGTCGGGTCGATTGGTCAAATGGGCTATCAAACTCAGCGAGTACGACATTGAATACAAGGCTCGAACGTGCCTAAAAGCACAAGTACTGGCAGATTTCGTAATCGAGCTCCCTCCGACTATAGAACTGGACCCGACTTCGGCCCAAAGATGGAAACTCTACGTCGATGGAGCTTCCTCGAGGCAAGGATCCGGAGTCGGAGTGAAATTAGTCTCCCCGACGGGTGAAGTGCTAGAACAATCGTTTAGATTGGGCTTCGCCGCATCAAATAACGAAGCGGAATATGAGGCACAGATAGCCGGGCTTAGACTTGCGATAGCAATAGGAGCCCGGGAAGTAAATGCCTTCAGCGATTCCCAACTGGTCACGAGCCAATACCATGGCGACTACGAGGCCAAAGACGAACAGAAGGAAGCATACCTACGGGTAGTCCACACACTGGCCGAACATATCGAGTTCTTTGATCTAACACGAATCCCACGAGGGGAAAACACTGCAGCTGATTCCCTAGCCGCATTAGCATAGACATCAGATCCTAACCTCAAAAGGATCATACCAGTCGAAGGGATAGAAAAACCAAGCATCGACATAGCCCTCAAAGCCTTGTCCTTGAAAGAGGACGGACCCGCTGTGAAGGACGATGTCAAACACAAAGAATGTCCTGGGGGCACCAGTAGCGACATCATCGAGATTGATGATGATCTCGATCCTAGAAATGCCGTGTACGTCGCGAACGTCCCCGACGGGCCCATTCAAACCGCATCCACTAGTCAGGGACATGAGCCTAACGACAACGAAAATTGGAGGACTCCGATCATTCGATACATCACAAACGGCGAAGTTCCTGACGACAAATGGGAGGCGCGAAAACTTAAAACACAGAGCGCAAGGTACTGTGTCACGCAAGGAGAGCTCTTTAAAAGGAGCCTCTCCGGACCTTACCTCAAATGCCTTGACAAAAAGCAAGCCCTAGCCGTGATCACACAGACGCATGACGGATCCTGCGGAAGCCATTCCGGGGGACGAGCATTGGCCGTACGAATCAAAAGGCAAGGTTACTATTGGCCGACAATGGCCACCGAATGCGAATCTTTCTCTAACAATTGCGACAAATGCCAAAAGCATGCTCCAATTATCCACCAAGCGTCGGAGAAACTCTCCTCTATCTCATCTCCATATCCATTCATGCGATGGGGAATGGACATTGTGGGACCGCTAGTCGCATCCGGTAAAAAGAAAGCTACACACCTATTGGTGATGACGGACTACTTCACCAAGTGGATTGAAGCAGAGTCATACCAGAAAGTTAAGGACGTTCACGTTAGGGAGTTCGTCTGGCGAAACATCATTTGCCGACATGGACTACCCCACGAGATCGTCACCGATAATGGATCTCAGTTCATATCAAACACGTTCAAAGAGTTCTGCAGAACTTGGAACATAAAGCTGACTTACTCAACGCCACGCTACCCCCAAGGGAACGGGCTAGCAGAAGCAGCTAACAAAGCGATTATGAACGGTCTCAAGAAAAGGCTCAACGAGTGCAAAACAACCTGGAGTGACGAACTCCCAGCCGTACTCTGGGCCTACCGGACTACCCCCCGCAAATCCACTGGAGAGACTCCCTCTCGCTGGCTTACGGAATCGAGGCGGTAGTACCAGCCGAAATTCTCGTGTCAAGCATTCGTAAGGAAGAATGCCCACAACAAGAGGAACTTAATAACAAGATGATAACTGACGAGCTCGACCTCGTCGATGAAATAAGGAACCTCGCATTAGCTCGACTCCAGAATTACCAACAAGCCGCAGATCGCTACTATGATTCCCGAATCAAAACTCGAAGGTTTCAAGTAGGAGAGCTCGTCTTGCGGAAAGTGTTCGACCATAAAAAGGAAGAACACGCTGGAAAATTAGGAGCAAAGTGGGAAGGTCCTTACCAGGTCACCGACGTCGTGAAGGACGGGGTCTACAGACTTAAATCGGTAGAAACCCAGAAACCTGAACTACGACCTTGGAACATCATCAACCTCAAAAAGTATTTCCACTAGGAGTACATAAACATAATCGAACTACGAAATGGCTTGATCCCCTAAAAAAAAAGGGTACGTAGGCAGCTCGACTTCGAGCGCAGCCGCCCCCCAAACACAAAGCTCTTACCGAGCTCAATAACTTCAAGCGAAGTCCTACTAGATTATCTTTGTGAAATCAAAATAAGTCTCCCAATCAAACGTCTCTTCCTGTCGCAAAAGTTAGAGCCGTTACGTTGGGCAAAGAGATATGAAATTATCTCTTCCAAGAACTAAAGAGATATGAAATTATCTCTTCAAAATTAAGCGATATGAAATTATCTCTTCTAAAAACAAAGCGATATGAAATTATCCCTTCCGAGCGACCTGAAATGGCCTCTCCCAAAGCTAAAACGATAGGAAATTATCTCTTCAAAGTCAAAGCGATATGAAATTATCCCTCCCGAGCAACCTGAAATGGTCTCTCCCAAAGCTAAAGCGATATGAAATTATCTCTCCTAAAGCAAGCGATATGAAATTATCCCTTCCAAGAGACCTCAAACGGCCTCCCCCAAATCAAATGATATGAAATTATCCTTTTTCGAGCGACCCGAAATGGCCTCTCCCAAAGTCAAAGTGATATGAAATTATCCCTTCAAACAAAGCGACCTAAAACGGTCCTCCCGATTCGAACGAACTGAAATGATCGTCCCAAAGAAAGAAATCCAGAACGATCTTTCCAAAAAATACAATTCTTCTAAACCTTATACGGATTAAAAGAATCGGGGGGCTACCCCACCCCTCAAGCAAAATAACGAGGTCAAAACAGCTATTCAAGCATGCAACCTCTACACACTCCAAGTCGGATCTTTGTAAGTTTACTTCGATTCGTTTTCATACTTAATACTTCTCTTTTCAATTCAGCGATTAAGCCTGAATCTTACATTACGAAGTAGTCGCGCCTCAGACTATTCCTAGCAGAGAGCTCGAGCTCAAATGTGATTGACTTAAAAGTTCACAAAGAACTACCTAAGGCAACTCAAAATAAGTTATCTGCTCGATTCCCCTGGAGAAGTTCGAATCGCCGCAACGGCTCGAATTTTATGTTAAGGCATAAAAACATAAAAATCTATGCTAAGGCATGAAAGATTTAAAAAACAATCCACATTTATCGAAATAGGTATAAGAAGCACAGCAATGACCCTCGACGACAGTTTCCGGGGACATGTCCGGTGATGGGATAAGTATCTCCACCTCCGACAGAATCCGGCACTTCGTCCGCAACTTCCGTATTTGGTCGACAGTCAGACTGGACGGTGGATGAGGACTAACCGGTCCCGCCGCCACAATAGGACTTGCCCTGGCTGTACTCTTTCGAACCATGATAGTTCGGTATATCGGAAATTTCTTTTGAGAAAAGAAGAAAAACGAAATCTCTGGAGGAGAAAGTCTCAGTGCAACGGCAAAAGGAATAAGAGCAAGAGGCAAACAAAAAAAAAGGATATAATGAGGGAGAAGAAGTTACCTTGACGATTTGTAGTGCGAGCAGTAATGGGAATCGTGCTAGGTTACTTCCCCTTTTAAACTATCTCGTGCTCGAGATCCGTGGGATCTTTCGTATCTTACATCCCAACCGCTCAATTCGAAATTTGTAAATGATTACGAAAAAGATTGAGACAGTTAAGATCCTTCAGTTCCTCGCGATCTCGACCGTCAAAACAAGATCTACGGACGAGGCAAGAATAATCATTAGATTTTTCGACGCCCGAGACACGCGCGCGTCTTCCCAAGAACGTCCACCGCCCATTAACCTCGACCTCTCAAAATCAATGGGCTGGGGGGCTATTGTTGGTACTGGATTTCCCTCTAGGAAATCCGGCCCATTAACAGACAATACAAAGGCCCGTAATTACAAGCCCGTTCCAGAATCAAAGACAAAGAGGAAAAGCTGACTCCTTTGTTGGGCCCAAGCGAATAAACGCCCTGACAAGGTCCGGACGATGCTGAAGCCGGAGACGATCGAGCTCGAGCTCAGCAGAAGATGACGTGGAGATAGAGCAACTCGGTCTTGTCAAGTTCAACTGATCCGCGAGAATCTCGGAGATCGTTACGACGACGAGGCCGAAATATCGGAACGAAGAGGTCAAGGGCGAGACTATTTAAAAGAAGAAGTGGCGACTCATTCAAGACATTCCAACCTAGGCTAAGAACACTTCGATTAGATAGCTCGATTTTATACTTTGTACTCTCTTCTCGATTGTGTTTGTTCTATCTCGACCATCAGTCTCAATAAAGTCTTTGATTCATAGGAAACTATACCATTTCTATATTCTAAAGTCCAAATCCACGAATACAAATTCTTAGTGTAAATCCCGGATCTCACAGATGTTGGTTTTGTGGAGCGGTCGAAACTTGCGAAGTTGGTAAGGACAAGGAGGAGTTGTTTGGGGTAGATGAGGGCATGGTATTTCGAGTGGTAAAGGTATGTCTGGGATGGTCAGTAGCTTGTTAAATTGGCACAAAGGGTGCTTTAAAAGCCTTGTTAGTTTGGATTGGGGAACTTTTTTTTTAGAAGAAAAATAGTAAAGTTTTCTTGAGAAGTGTTTCTAAATCCAGAAATTTGAGAGCTAGTAATGAGAAGCTCTGAAGAAATAGTTTGAATCATCTCCACATTAGTAGAAGATGAGTAGTAGGGGGAAGCAATACTCAAACACAATATCTGAGAGTGTAACAATTGGGTTCACAGGTAAGGCATGACCAGTAGTTGGAGGAGCAAAATATGGAGAGGATAATGGTGGAAATTTGGTCAACGACAGAGAGATGAGGAGGTCAGGAGGGTCTAGATGAAAAGGGGGGATAGGGGCTAGAGGCTTCTCACAAGTGGTGAGAGGCAGAAGGCTGAAACCGGAGGCATGGCCAGAAGAAAACCAGGGGTTTTACTGCATTGGAATTTCTATTGTTATTAAGTCGTTACTTAACTTATTAAATCGTCACTATGCCAACAGACGACAGTCCGCAAGCGGATTATATATATTCTAGTGAACATTTCTAATGAATGGGTAGTAAGCCAACAAAGAATAAAAATCTATAAGTTGTCAATATATATAACTCTGAACCCATTATCTACAAGACATACATTATTTTAAGCTATTATACCAAACAGATTTTTTTGCAAATAATTGATATATCATGGTTTTTACCCACTTTATACCATGATATAGTTGTGTTTTTAGAGTCTTTTGTATTAGTTTAGAGTCTTTTACAGGTTAAATCAGGTTTGGAGCTAATTGGAGATATATGGAGCATTTTGGGCATTTTGGGACGTTTTGGCCGAGAGCTTTATTCACTGTTCGATTATTTGATGTTGCATCGATCGACACGCATTGTGCATCGGTCGATGCAGTCGCGAGATGGGCCGTACGCGTCGGCGTAACAAGTATTGAAGATTTGCAAAGAAGCCCAAGATACTTTCAGTATTTACACAGAAGCCCCAGCCGAGATTATGCCTATATATACTAGTTTTTGGTGTTTAATTTAGATACGTTTGGATACTTAGAGCTAAGAGATTTTTAGAGCTTTTGGGGCTGATCTATTTTCCTTGTATTGATTTATTTTGGAGAAGATTTCGAACCCCTTTGATATTTTAATTTCTTATATGCAATCTATTTATTCTATGATTATGTTTTCATCAATCATGTCTGAGTAGATCCATAGTTGAGTTTAGGGTTTCTCATTAGGGTTTGATGACTTGCTAGACTTGTTTAATTCAGTTAGGATTCATATGATTAGAATGTTCTTCAAACTAAATTGTGCTTAAAGCTAGTTCTAACCTGATCAATTAGAATCTAGATCCTAGGTTACTAAATACGTCACGAGAGTGGGGTTTAGGAATCTGAACTATTTAGGTTGAGCAATTGAATTATTCGCAAAGAGATTTGGTTTAGTTTAATTGTGAACATATCGAACTTGAACTTAATGCTAGTTTAATTTGTTAGTAATTGCAAAGAGATTTGGATTACTGCACTTAGACTTAGAGAGTTTTCGCAAAGAGATTTGGTTAATTCTATTTTCGTGATTTGAGTTCTAGAACTGAGTTTAATTTGATCCTGACTGATTAACTTGTCTGCTTGTCTGATTTCCTGAGAATACCCTAGGCTTGACGCTTTTAGTTTATTGCTTACAAACCGATTTCCTGCTACTGTTTACTTTCTTGCACCGCAATTCATTACAATCACTACTTGCTTATTTCTAGTATTAATTCCTACGGTTTGATTCTCTTGAGACCAAGTGTCCCTGTGGATTCGATAACCCTATATACTACATTGACTATACTGTGCACTTGCAGTTTAGAATAGGGATTAAAACTTCGACCTATCAGTTCTTTGGCGCCGTTGCCGGGGACTCTTTGAGTCTTCGATAGGACCGAACTTAGGGTTTTACTAGAAATTTTTCGTTTTTGTTTTTGCTTTTCGTTTTTGTTTTATTTTGATTTTACTGATTCTTTTCTCTGATTCTTTCTGTCGCAGGTACCGAAATCGCCTTGCGTCGACCGTTGCACATCTTGCGTCGATCGACACTAGGCGATTCTGAGATTGAACCGATCGTTGCACTGATAGCATCGATCGTTGCTGGACGATTACAGACGGTTTATGCCAACGCAGAACACTAGAAGTAATCCGAACTCGAGCTTGGTTAATCTCAATCTAGAGGAACTTGGACGTCTAGAAAGGACAATCAGAAGAGAAAAGAGAGAGAGAATGGTACGAGAACGCTTGATCTTGATACCAGATGCTGATGGAACCCTGAGGGATCCAGAGAACAATCCTTACAATGCTGCTGGGCATAGGATTGATGCTGAGGGACGAGTGATCCCTGATGAAGCTGGGCCACTGGGCCAGATGGTTGTCCGTGAAAGGACATTAGCTGATTACAACAGACCTGACGAGTTTCATGCGAACCGAGCAGCTTTAGTGCTTCCTGCCTTTGAGAGGAACGACTTTGAGGTAAAGACTATCTACTACCAACTGATGAGGCAGATTGCTTTTCATGGTCTTCAATCAGAGCAGCCTATGGATCACATAGACAAGTTTGAGGACATAGTTACTGGTATGAAATACGATGGAGTTTGCCAGGACTATCTGTTCCTTAAGCTATTTCCGCACAGTCTTGCTGGAGACGCTAGTGCATGGCTGAGACAACTGGCACCTGGTCAGTATACTACTTGGGCAGCCTTAAAGAGTGAGTTCCTGCGTCATTTCTATGACAATGCGCGTTCAGACCAATCTAGACAGGACATACTTACTTTCTCCCAAGGAGTTGTGGAGCCTTTAAAGACTGCCTGGATGAGATTTAAGCAGTATCAGCGTGACTGTCCGCACCATGGATTCACTGAAGTTCAGCTGATTGGTATCTTCTTCAGAGGAATAGATCTTCCGTATCAGCAGGCGCTGGATAATTCTAGTGATGCCAACTTCAACACCAGGACTCCTACACAGGCTAAGCAGTTAATTGAGAATTTGATTAGCAGCAACAGTTGCAAGACCATGGATGATAGGAGGAAGAAATCTGGTGGAAGTATTGATAACTCGGAGATGGCTGAATTGAGGTCCAGAATGGATAAAATCTGCACTCTTCTAGGTGAGAAGAAAGCTGTTCACTTTGCTCAAGAAGTAGAAGTGAATCAGACTGAGGAGGACACTCAGGAAGAGGATGTGAATTACATCGGAGGATCTGGTTTCCAAGGAAACAGATTTGGATATCAATCTGGGAACAGATTTTCCGGTGGAGGACAGAAAACTGCCTACACGGGCAATCAGAACTCTTCAGGCTATGGACAGAACAGCAACTTTCAGAAGCCTTATGGACAGAATGCTCAAAGGACCTACGGGTCTTCATCTTATCAAACACCTCCTACACCTACTGCTTTCGAGACTAAGATGGAGACAATGATGGAACAGTTGCTGGAAAGCCAAATCAAGACTTTTGTGGACTGCAACAAGAAGATTGATGCTATGTATGGAGATCTCAATGGGAAGATTGAGTCTATGAACACTCACATGAAGCAACTGGACACTCAGGTTAATCAGATTTCAGGTACTATGAAAGGAAAAGGACCTGCAGATACTCATATTAAAGCCTGGTCTGTACTCGTTAATGATGGATCTCATCTGGGTAAGAAGTTTGAGCTAAGCACAGCTGAGTTGGTTGATGAAGCAGAATTTTCGGAATTGAGTGAAAAACTCACGGGTGGAATCCGCGACGATCGCATTGCAACGATCGACACACACCTTGTGTCGGTCGATGCAGGACGTGAACAGACAGTGTTGCCGGATGATTATGAGACTGATGCAGAACTGGCCCGCCTATTCCCTGATGTATCTGAAATCACTCAGGAGGAGATTTATGCACAAGCCATTAGGCAATATCCCAAGGTATCTGAGGTAATTAAACAGGAGATAGAGGAGCTGAAGAAACTGGAGGAGAGTGGTGAAGACTTGGAAGAAATTCCACCGCCTGATGATCCACCTTATCATCCCTGTGTGCAGAGGTATTTGAACAAGATGCTACCATTGGATGATGACCTGAAAGAATGGGTGATTGTAGTTCCCCAACACATTAGTGAAGTGCTACTGAACAAGATCCCAAAGAAGTTACCTGACCCTGGAGTCTTTATACTTGATTGCTCCATCTTCGAGAATAGCTTTAGACGCTCTCTTTGTGATTTAGGAGCTGCTGGAAGTATGATGCCTTATTCTGTGGCAGAGAAGCTGGGGGTGCTGAATTTTTCTCCTACTAGAACCCGTCTTATCCTAGCTGATCAGTCTATACGAGTTCCAGAAGGAGTTTTAGAAGACATACCAGTGAGAGTTGGAAACTACTTGGTTCCAACAGACTTCCTTGTGCTGAAATATGATTGCGATCCGGATGAAGCACTGCTACTTGGAAGACCATTCTTGGCTACAGCAGGAGCTGTGATTGATGTCAGACAAAGCCTAATAGACCTCCACCTGGGAGATGAGACGCTGCGATATGACATGGAGAAGCTGCGGAAACCACTGATAGATGGGCAGACCTTCACAATCCTGGAAGCAGAAGATGAGCAGCCAGATGGGCCTGTGATACTAGATCCTGGAGCACAATCCACACCTGCTTTTCTTGGACTGAAGCATTCAGCAACAGCCTACACTCCACCATGGATGAGGAGACTTGAACAGAGACAGAAAAAGTCTCTGTCAGGATCTCTAAGTGCCTGAAAGATCTTGTGCGTCCGGTCAAGCTAATGACCTTAAACAAGCGCTGAGTGGGAGGCAACCCACTGATAGGTTTAGTTGTTTTCTTTCTTATTTTTGGTGTTTTTCTTAGGCTTTCACGTTTTTGTTTTTGTTTTGCTAAGTTACAGGATGCAGAATTCGAACCTGGAGATGTGTGACGATCGATGCATATCTGCACCGGTCGTTGCAAGGAGATTTGACGAAGAAGGGAAATCGCATTGTGACGATCGTTGCTCATGCGCAACGGTCGTTACTCGATGGTTCAATTGCAAAAATTAAGGTTTGTGCTTAACCGGAAATCGAATTCGATTTACCAAGCATCGATCGTTGCCCCTAAAGCAACGATCGTTGCAACCCACGACCGAGGTAAGTGCCTTAAACCCTTTTCTCTTCTCTTCTCCTCCTCATTTGCTCGCCGTCCGTACAACCGAGAGCTAAACACCTAAATCTCTAAATTGTTCATCAATTTCTGTGATTTCAAGCTTGAATCTTGTTGTTTTAACCCCCTCTAGTTGATTCTATTACCCATTTACAGAGAATCGAAGGTATGACTTCTCATTTTCGCCATTTTTAGAATGGATTTTAGGGTTTATGGAATTTGGGATTTTAGGCTCGAAATTTATGATGCTATGCTAAGATGAACGTGATTTAGGTTGTTTAGCAAGGTACTCTTGATGATTTGAGGCAATGTGGCTTGATTTGAACCGATTTTGATGATTTGTTTGCGGCAAAATCGCCTTGCAACGGTCGTTGCTTTTGAGCAACGGTCGTTGCTTTGCGATTTTGGGAAATGTTCGACGAGGTGAAATCGCCTTGCAACGATCGATGCCTTAGATGCAACGGTCGATGCTTCGCGATTTCACAGAGAGTTGCCGAGACTTATTTGTGTTTCAATTTTGTTTGTTTTGCAGATGGCAACTAATCGACAACCCCGCAAGAAACGAGCCACAGCTTCTACAGCTTCAAGGCAATACATCCCACCACCTGCTTGGTTTAGCAGAGAGTCAGAGCCACCCGCACCATACCAGAGATATGGACCACCAGTTGCTTTACCCTGGCCCAGAGCAGACAAAACGCAAATGCCGACAACCATAGAATGGCCAGAGGATTCTAAGAAGTTCTTCAAGTCTGCTGAGTTCACAGAGCGTCCATTGCTCAACAGTTGGGACGAGTATGACTCGCTTCTCTACAATGGTTGGTGTGGGATGATCTTCAAGCCGACCAAGTTCGCTGACTACTCCACCTGCAAGACTCTAGGGATTGATGAGCAGGTACTCGCTGTATGCAGAGGCATTGGTCTAGGGACAATGCCGATGCGACCTTATGATCTCTACCCGGAGCTGGCCAGACAGTTATTGGCCTCCTGCAGAGTGGTCTACTCGGATCCTGACAACCGGAGTGCTACAGTGGGATCATTTACATTCATGAGCTGGGGAGTCAGGTATCGGATCCCTCTACTTGATCTTTGCAGGATCTACGGATTCCGTACTGAGCCGAGACGCATAGCCATGTCACTTGAGTGGGATCGGGATGAGGCCATACGGTTCTGGAGGACTATTGGCAGTGGTCAATACAACTCTAGGACCACACCAGTTGTGCAGATGAGACATCCGGTGCTGCGATATGTCTCGCGTATCTTGTGCTGGAGCTTGCTTTGCAAGTTTGAGTCCAACAAGATGCGCAAATATGAGATGGAGCTGTTGTTCATGGGCCTGAGAGATCAGTTCAGGAGTTCTGGAGTGAGAGATCCTACTTCGGGTCTCAACTTGGGAGCTATTTTTGCTCAGCATTTGGTTGATCTACAGACGAAGCCTTTCGATGGAGCTGGTACTGAGACGGTTGGGAGTTTGCTTACTCCCATTTTTGAGTATTGCGGGATTCCTCTTCATGGCACGGAGTGTGTTACAGCCCGGGAGCTCCTAGATCTCAGCCATTTGCAGAGCGCCACTTGGCTCAAGGAGGGGAAGATTTGGATTTACACTGACCCGACTACTGGGAGGACTGGTATAGAGCTTCCTGCTGCCGGATGGACACAGATTGACACATTAGAGGCTCTGAGATTTCAGCCTCCTGAGTCTGCGCATCGTGGGATTCCTTCTATGGCTCATCCGCTGGGAGAGCCTTCCTCTCGAGCTTCGACTTCCACTGCCCCTGCTCCTGCGCCGGTGCCTGCGCCTGCCCCTGCCCCGATCGACGATGTGGGTCCATTTCCAGAGCCTGCGATGGCCTACGGTGACTATTCTGATGCAGAGTGGAGAGAGAGATCAGATGGTCTGTTCCGAGTTTTCTGGAACTTCATGCGTACTTGCAGCTGCAAGAGGCCACCACAGATCCATCAGCCCGTACCTGATACACGTCGTCGACAGCGATCTCCAGAGGACACCGGTGCTGATCCTTATGCCGGTATAGATGATGAGAGCGAGTGAGCGTAGTCTCCATTATCAGTTTATCGGTTCTGTATTTCTGACTTTTCTTGCACTTTTGTTTTTATTTTTCTTAGGATTTATTATGTCTGATGGTTGTGCATGACTTGATACATTTGTTGTTTCAGTTTTACTCTGTTTCTAGTGTTTTCAGCTTGCAGGGATCGAAATTGACAAAAAAACCGCCGAATTAACCTGCTAACTCGTTGACGGTTCGTGAAAATCGCATTGCGTCGATCGACACACATTTGTGTCGATCGTTACAACAGAAATCGCACAGCAACGGTCGGTGCACCTAGTGCAACGATCGATGCCTGACTGCGACAGAGGTAAAACCCGAGAGAACTAACTAGGGGTGGGCGTTCGGGTATCCAAATGGGTTCGGTTCGGGTTATTCGGATTTTCGGGTTTTTGGGTTTAGGCTCATTAACCCCATTCGGATATGTAGCATAAACGGGTTGGGTTCGGTTCGGTTCTAGCTGGGTTCGGGTCGGTTCAGGTTAATTACCAGAAACCCATAATCCGATCGGTTTTAAACGGGTTCGGGTAATAGCCGTACTATTATCTATTATGCATAAATGTTCAATGACAAAATTTTGAACTTCAAAATATATAATATACGGTTGATGGGATGGGGGTTCTGTCGAGATTCTAACCTGCACTCACCTTGATGGACAGTGGACAATGAACAAGCCATGTTTGCAATGTTCGTGTACTTTGACAATGGACAATGGACAACAAAGCAAACAATATTCTAACATGTACTCACTTTGATGGACAATGGACAATGGACAATGAACAAACCAGAATCTACCGTAACTCACCTTAGAAATGGACAATGGACAGCAAATCAACGAGATTCTAACTTAGACTTATCTTGCTGCTACAAATGTATATCTTTGCATACTGTGTATTGTGTAGCAAAGTTATTTGAAAACCAAGTTCTTCAATCAAATAACATAAAGCAACAACCAAATTCCAAAGCTAAAATCGCAAACTGCATCTTGTATAACACTAAATTGAAAAACATGAATCAAAAGACTTCAAACTAAAAGAACTACTAATCCATCTCTGGACCTTGATCTCCACCTCCCTCAAAACAGACATCTCTTATGCATACTTTTCCATCATCTCTACAAAACAAAACAACAATAACAGTTGAGTAAGACAAATTAAATGTAATAGTTCAAATAATGTTCGTAAAATTGTACAATATAACATCTTAAGCAAAATCATAAAGCTAGCTCACGTACAATATAACATGAACTTATACCAATTCTTGGAATTAGTTCCTAAAACTAGCTCAGACCACTAACTCATATAAGCGAAAAATGAGAAACGATTATAACAGCAACATGAACAAGCTCAGACGTACATTATAACAAGAACATGAATTATGAGTGATTTAGAATCAGATCTTCTCTAGTTATCTTATCTCTCGAAAAGTTAGCAAGAACTAAGAGATTTTGTAACCAAATCGGGATATTTGGGATTTGATTCACTTGTTACCTTATTCTTCGAAGAGTATTTTTTTCCTATGAATATTGGATATTTATATAAATTCGGTTTATATGGGTTTCGGTTTATATGGGTTATCCAATCGGGTTTCGGATTTAACCCGAACCGGTCCATAACCCAAAGTATTATAACCTATGTTCTAATCGGTTATTGTAAAGGATCTGAACCCGTACCGAACCGGCTTTTTCGGGTTGGATCCGGGTTCGGGGTTCGGGTTCGGGAAATATGCCCACCCCTAGAACTAACCATTCAACTATTTTAATTTTTCTTTTCTTTAACCAATCCCTTGCTTGACACTACTGGGGACAGTGTGTCTTAAGTGTGGGGGAGGTTCTACTAATTAGTTTCTTTTGTTTTCTTAGAGTCAGTTAAATTTTTTAAAATTTGTTTTTCGAGTCAAAATTGGTTTAAGTAGGAAACAATGATTTTTGGAGGAGATTAGCAGCATTTGCAGGAACTTAAGTGACCATTGGGATGAAGCTGCAGATCTATCTATGACTATTAGAAAACCCCATCACAGATCAGCCTACTGAGGACACCCATATCACTTCATGTATCAGAGGATCCTTTACTGACTTCACCTTAATACTGACTTTAATTTTTCTCACCTAAGGGCTTGGTATGCTTTATGTCGGACTCCCTTGTTGGTTCTGACACAGCCTGTAAACCTGTCCTATTTAGTCCCCTTCTCCCCTTCTGTAAAGTAAAAAAAAAAAAAAAAACTGCGGATGAGTTAGTAACTCCGAAGTGGTCATGGGAATAGTAGCAAACACTATTATCTCTCATGTGATCCATGGAATGTGTCCAAAGTACACCCCATAACGGGAAGAACACTGATAAAAAAATAAAATGATACCCAGTGGGGAAAAATCAGTTGTTAAAGAAGGGAAAGAGAAGAAAGGGACTAGAGAAAGATAGTATGGTGGTCTAGAGCTGGCAAGGTAAGAATCCATGTGCCTTTAGATCGATACTCCTTAGGTGAGACCGCACTTAAATACTTGCAGAAGTCAGTAGGGTGAATTTGAATGCTTGAATGTGATTGTGGCGTTTACTTGGGACAGTTGCTAAGTGTGGGGGAAGTACATGTTGGTCTTGATGTCTGTAGATTGATTCTTTCATGTGGATTACTAAGGGGAATCTGAATGCTGCTGCTTCTATGACAAAATGAGTTTCTGAAGAGTTTTCAAACCTCTTCACTGCATTTTAGTTCTCTGTTTTGCTTGAGGGCAAGCAAAGGCTAAGTGTGGGGGAGTTGATATATCATGGTTTTTACCCACTTTATACCATGATATAGTTGTGTTTTTAGAGTCTTTTGTATTAGTTTAGAGTCTTTTACAGGTTAAATCAGGTTTGGAGCTAATTGGAGATATATGGAGCATTTTTGGCATTTTGGGACGTTTTGGCCGAGAGCTTTATTCACTGTTCGATTATTTGATGTTGCATCGATCGACACGCATTGTGCATCGGTCGATGCAGTCGCGAGATGGGCCGTACGCGTCGGCGTAACAAGTATTGAAGATTTGCAAAGAAGCCCAAGATACTTTCAGTATTTACACAGAAGCCCCAGCCGAGATTATGCCTATATATACTAGTTTTTGGTGTTTAATTTAGATACGTTTGGATACTTAGAGCTAAGAGATTTTTAGAGCTTTTGGGCCTGATCTATTTTCCTTGTATTGATTTATTTTGGAGAAGATTTCGAACCCCTTTGATATTTTAATTTCTTATATGCAATCTATTTATTCTATGATTATGTTTTCATCAATCATGTCTGAGTAGATCCATAGTTGAGTTTAGGGTTTCTCATTAGGGTTTGATGACTTGCTAGACTTGTTTAATTCAGTTAGGATTCATATGATTAGAATGTTCTTCAAACTAAATTGTGCTTAAAGCTAGTTCTAACCTGATCAATTAGAATCTAGATCCTAGGTTACTAAATACGTCACGAGAGTGGGGTTTAGGAATCTGAACTATTTAGGTTGAGCAATTGAATTATTCGCAAAGAGATTTGGTTTAGTTTAATTGTGAACATATCGAACTTGAACTTAATGCTAGTTTAATTTGTTAGTAATTGCAAAGAGATTTGGATTACTGCACTTAGACTTAGAGAGTTTTCGCAAAGAGATTTGGTTAATTCTATTTTCGTGATTTGAGTTCTAGAACTGAGTTTAATTTGATCCTGACTGATTAACTTGTCTGCTTGTCTGATTTCCTGAGAATACCCTAGGCTTGACGCTTTTAGTTTATTGCTTACAAACCGATTTCCTGCTACTGTTTACTTTCTTGCACCGCAATTCATTACAATCACTACTTGCTTATTTCTAGTATTAATTCCTACGGTTTGATTCTCTTGAGACCAAGTGTCCCTGTGGATTCGATAACCCTATATACTACATTGACTATACTGTGCACTTGCAGTTTAGAATAGGGATTAAAACTTCGACCTATCAATAATACCCTTAAAAGTCCTATAACATTACATTTGGCGCTTAATGCTCTTGCTTCATGGGTTTAGCCCAGTATCGAACTTAGAATTAACTAATTGAAATGACGATAATCATCTATATTCTTTTGAGCATGAAACTTGCATATAAAAAGCTGTTCTTACTATCCAGGTCTGTACGTCAAGACGTGGTCAATATTAATAGATGATTTCTTGGGGGCAGAAATTTGAATGCGGGTGGGGCTGAAAATGAGGAACACAATCAAAATAGGAGTTGAATATTCAGAATGAAACCAATTTGCACACAACATGAGCTTACACTTTGGGGAAAGCAGTGATATGCCACTGCTTTCCCTAAATGTTTTATTTGGAAGAAAAATAAACTTGAACATAAACATACACGCATGTTAGGTCCTCACACCAAATGAATAAACATACGTTTGAAAATTGTATGATGTTATTTCAAACACTTTCTTTGTAGCAATGGCAGTGCTTGGCTGCTCCCTCAACAACTCCTTTACAAACTGCCTGCCTCCCGTATTTGGCTACGCAACAGTGACAGCAATCGTTGTTTGAACCTGTGAACGGCTCCGGCCCACACTCCTCGGAGAACGTAGGATTTTTGCATCCTTGTGGAAGGCATCTAGCCCTGATGTTAATTGCCTCAATTTTGAGGATTTCTACATGTTACATATTCATCAGCGCAAGATATTTAAAAGACAAATGCAAATAATTACAGAGAACTTCATTAAATTATTACCCGTTGAAGCCATCAAGATGACAAGCAAGAAAACAGTGAAAGTGATGGAGTTAAGATTCTTCGCCATTTCTTTTGGTTTTGCTTTGCTTTTCCTTAAACTTGTTTTTTGTTTGTGATAAATCCATATGTGTGGTGATCTATTTATACAAAATTTTGTAACATCGTTATAATCTTTTTTAATCTTTTTGCTTTTCTTTCAGGTTTACACAAGTTCATGATGTCGACACAATTGTGCACTGCCGTATAATGTTTTATTAAATTTTTATAATCGAAGTCAATTCTTTTCTTCTTTAATTATCTTCTGACCTTAGACAATTAACAAAAGGAAGGTCTTCGTTTAAACTTATTCTATAAATCAATATATTCTTGTTAAAATAACCATTGTTTAAATGTATCGAAATGCTGTACATTGCTCTTAATTATCCTGATCGTGGGTGTTAAGACTTTATGTTCAATTCACCTAAGTCTTATCTTGTGTTCATATATGGTTCTAACGAGTTTGTTTCTTTTGCAGGTTTGTTACTTAGACGATTGCAAGAAACTGAATGAACATACGGAATGTTTATCCAGACTTCACCGAAGCTACTGTCTGGGGGTGGATCCAAACCACCAAGCTTGCACTATGATCTTGGTTAATTCAATCAAGCCGAAAGACTAACACAACTTGTATTGATTACAGGCACTTGCGGAGTAAACTCGCAATGGTTAAGAAGATAGCTTTTCACCGGAAGAGATACCGGAAAGCCGCTGCTGCGTACCGCCGGAGAAGAAAGAGGGAAGCCGCAGTAGCTCGAGCGAAACGCCTTCGCTCTCTTAGAAGACCGTGAACCTTGCCGTCAAGACCTTCTCTCTCTGCTCCTCTGTAACCCTTCTCTGTTGTAACTCCAAGAGAAAACTCGAATGCTCTGTTTCTCTCTTTCTCTCTGTTCTTTCTGTTACTCGGCTGAGGTTGAAGACGATGACCGTTACCGAACGGTTTTTGTAACAGACTCGAGCTGGGCCAGTTTTCAGTCTAAGGCCCAGCTTGCTGATTTAAGTTTAAACCCGAACATAAGCTGGACTCAGCTGCTTTTGACTTGAGGCCCAAACCGAAACACCCGACCCGCTAACCCGCGTGTCGACCCGACCAAATGAAGACAACCGCTCAAAATCTCCACCTTTACTGAACCATTTGTCTTAAAACACAAACCCTAGCCGCTGAGCTTTTTCTCTCGAACCTTCGTCTTTCCGAAACCATGTCCGACTGAGGCTCATCAGCTGAACCTCCTTCTCCTGGCTTTTCCGATTCGTTTTTCATAAGCGAATCATCTCCTCCTCCTTCTCCCGTCCTTTATGAACCGCTAGCTCAGACCACGATTCCTGAGTCAAACCCGACTCATCCGCTCCTGCTGATACCGAGTCAAAACCCTTCGACTCCTTCTCAGAGAGCTTCGACTTCCTCATCGACGAACCGATCACCACCGAAACTGCCTCCAGTCGACTTCGATTCTTCACCCAGTAAGTATCCATCTTTCAATCTCTGAACTGAGCAACTCCTGAGATTTAGATGATGCTTAATCGGAGTTTCGAGTTGATCTTCACCGGTCTTCTCGAACCCTAATCTTTCCTCGTGACTTTTCAGATCGCGCGGAGAGAGCTGTGTACGAGATGCTTCCTGCATGTACATAGTAAGCCTCCTCTCCTAAAGCTTAAATTCATGACCTTTTAGATCTATCAACAAAGACTTCCGATCTAACCACATGCATGTTGGTTTATTTCCGAGAAACTAACATGTTTCTCTTTCTTTGTACTCGTGTGAGATGACCCAACCAACAGGACCATCAACGAGTACGTTTACCGACGCTCAGGAGGTGACCCCAAGTGTTACGAGGCACTTCTCGAACGAATTGCCAGGTAAACACTTAGTTAGCATATCTGCCGGATTTAGAGTTGTATGAATCTTGTGAATGTGAACCAACCCGAAATCCACAATATCCCGAATGAAATGAATCTTAGTTGCCACATGCTTAGTCCTGTCATGATGAACTGAATTCTTAGCTAGGCAAATTGCACTCTGTGAATCACAATGCAGCTTGAATGAACTGAAATTGAACCCTAGCTCATTGCAGAACTCTCGTAGCCATAGGCCTTCTTTTGTAGCTTCTGATAATGCCATGTACTCAGCCTCTGTAGTGGACAAAGCTACTACATGCTGCAAAGTAGATCTCCAACTAACGGTGTTCCCACCGACTTGAAATGTATAACCTGTCACTGACCTTCTTCTGTCAAGGTCAGTGGCATAATCTGAATCACTGGATCCTTCTATCTCAAAGTGTTCTGACTTTGAGAAGTGAAGACAAACTCCTACAGCTCCTTGCAGGTACCTTAGAATCCATTTAACTGCTTCCCAATGATCCCTTCCTGGCTTTGCCATAAACCTGCTTACCAAGCAGATAGCATAGCCTAAATCTGGTCTAGAACCAATCATTGCGTACATCAAGCTCCCTACTGCGCTTGCATAGGGAACAGATTCCATGATTGCTGATTCTATGGCCCATTCCTTCTCTGTCAAACTCCTGAGCTTAAACTGAGAATTTACGGGTGTGACAACAGCCTTACAGTTGTGCATGTTAAACGTTTTCAAAACCTGATTCAGATATCTTTCCTGAGATAGCTTCAAAGTTCCTTTCTTTCTATCTCTGATGATTTCCATTCCAAGAATCATGTTAGCTGGCCCAAATCCTTCATTTCAAACTCTGAACCCAGACTTTCCTTCAGCTTTCTGATACTTCCCTTATCTTTGGCTGCAATCAACATATCATCTACATACAGAAGTAGATAGATACTGTTTTCCACCTCCTTACCCTTGTAATAAACACACGGATCCTTTATGCATCTGTTGAACCCCTGAGATTTGATGAACTCATTGAATCTCTGATTCCACTGTCTTGGTGATTGCTTCAACCCGTAGAGTGACTTCCTCAATAAGCAAACCTTTCCTTCATGTCCTTTCTTAATGAATCCTTCTGGCTGGTCCATGAAGATTTCCTCATCTAGAACTCCATTAAGGAAAGCTGTCTTGACATCCAGTTGTTCCAACTCCATGTCGTAGTTGACCACAATAGATAGCATAATCCTGATGGAGACGTGTTTGACTACTGGCGAGAATATCTCACTTTAGTCAACACCCTCTACTTGAGTGAAACCTTTAGCTACTAGTCTTGCCTTGTAGCGTCTAGGTTCTATTCCAGGTATTCCATCCTTGATCTTGAATATCCATTTGCAGCCGACAATTTTCTTGTTAGACGGTTTGTCAACAAGTTCCCAATTCTTGCTCTTGTCTAGAGAGTTCTTCTCTTCCATGATTGCAATCTTCCAATTTTCCCAGTCCTTGCTCTTTCTGGCTTCTGCATAGGTCCTTGGTTCATCCAACTGGATGACTTCTGCACTTGCCAGTGCATACGCAACGTAATCACCACTTTCAAATATAGCTGGCTTCTTTTTCTTCCTCTGAGCCATGTCTCTTATTAGCAAGTAGTTCTTAGCTGCTCTTACTGCCTCGGGTGTCTCTTCTTTTTCTGATTCTTCTTCAGAATCCAGATCTTCTGAATCTGAAACTACTCCACCTTGCTCCGTAGACCCTGATCCCTGTGCAGCTTCTGTTTCCTTAGTACCATCTGTAGTTTTTGTGCCTTCTACTGATTTCAACACCCTCTGACTCCTTTGTAGCCTTGGCTGATCCTGGCTGATCCTCAGTCTGATCTGCGCTGATTCTGACCTGTTGTTTCTGGTAGTACAGCCTTTCCTCATCAAAGATTACGTTTCTGCTTGTAGTAACTCGTTCTTCCTCGGGTAACCATACCTTGTATCCCTTGGTTCCTTCAGGATAACCCAGATATAGTCCCTTCTTTTCTCTTGGACTTATCTTGTCCTGAATAACATGAACGTAAGCTATACATCCGAATCTTCTGAGGTGACTGAACTCCACCTTGCTTCCTGTCCATACCTCCTCTGGTATTCTGAATTTTAAAGAAGCATTTGGAGTTCGGTTGATTAGGTAGACTGCTGTTGAGCCTGCCTCTGCCCAAAACGCTTTCTCTAACCCTGTTTCAGCCAGCATACATCTGATTTTGTCTGCAATAGTCATGTTCATTCGTTCAGATACTCCATTTTGTTGTGGAGTATATGAACAAGTTCTATGCCTCCTGATACCCGAATCCTTGCAGAGCTTGTCCATCTGCCTGTTGCAGAACTCAAGTCCGTTATCTGTTCTGAAAGCCTTTATCTTGTTCCCAGTCTGATTTTCCACCAGTTTCTTCCATTCCACAAAATTTTCGTAAACCTCATCCTTACTCTTGAGAAATCTTATCCAGACTTTTCTAGAGTGATCATCAATGAAAGTTAGAAAATATTTGCTTCCTGATAGACTTTCAGAATTAGTAACCGATCCCCAGAGGTCACTATGAACATACTCCAAATTGCTGGTTGATGTGTGCTTTGCCGTCTGGAAGCTTAGTTTGTGAGCCTTCCCGAGAACACATTCCTCGCAGAAATCTAGTGTGTGAACTTCCTTAGCATTTAGATAACCTTTCTGAACTAAGAAGTTCATATTCTTAAGGCTCATGTGTCCGAGTCTTGAATGCCATCTGTTCGTAAGATTCACCTCTGCCCTTGCAACCGATACTTCTCCCTCAATTGCCGATCCTTGAAGGTAGTATAACCCATCTTTGTAGACTCCAGATATCACTTTCTGACCTTCTTTGTAGAACGTGACTGTGAAGTTCTTTCCTTCGTAGTGACAGCCGTTTTTCTCTAGTTGCCCATAGGAGATCAAATTCCTTCCCATTGTTGGCATATACCTGACATCTGTTAGAACTACAGATGATCCATCTGGATTGATAATCCTGAGCTTCCCAATGCCTTTGATCTCACTGTAGGTATTATTTCCCATAAGAACCTTCCCTCCATTGAACTCCTTTAAGTCAAATAGTAGATCCTTATCCGGTGTTATGTGAAACGTACAGCCTGAATCAAGTACCCATTCGTCCTTTGAGTACTTTGTACTCGCTGTAAGAATCATTGGCTCATGTTCCATAGCCACATTTGCTGAGCTGCCTGGTTTCCTGTTCTTTCTCTGTGGACAGTCCTTCTTGAAGTGTCCCTCTTTTCCGCAGACCCAACACTCTTTAACCTTTTGCTGGGCTGACTGACTATCCTTAGAGTCCTTTGACCCTTTACCCTTTCCTTTCCAGCTGTTCTTACCTGATGACTTCTTCCCTGACTTTCCTTGTCCCACGTACAGACCTTCAGATTCTGACTTTGTCTTCTTTAGCAGACCCAATTCCCTGAGTTCTATCTCCTTAGCATGAGCCGAGGTGACCACCTCACTCAAGGTCAGTGTTTCCTTCTTGTTCCCATACTTCAGTGTGTGCACCAATGAAGCATATTGTTCTGGAAGTCCTGACAGTACCTGAACAGCTTGATCCTCATCCGAGACCTCGATGTTCAAGCTTGCTAAGTCATCCACTAGTTTCAAGAACGCATCCATATTCTCTTCAATGCTTTTGTGTTTTTCCATCTTGAAACTGGCAAATCTTTGCTTGAGATATATCCGGTTTGGCAATGTCTTTGTCTGATAGTCGTCTTCCAAAGCTTTCCAAACCCCTGCAGCTGTAGTCTGTTTCATTACCTTGCGTAGAACAATGGTAGAAAGACATGAGCATATCAAGTTTCTTGCTCTGACATCTCTGTCTTTCTTTTGCTTCTCAGTCATGGGCTCGCCATCTTTACCCTCTTCCTTTTCATCCGATGTTGACTCTCCTGTGATTTCCCTTGTAACCTGTCCCAGTCCTTGGAGTTCAAGAGCCATTAACATCCTGAACTTCCACATCCTGAAATCACCTTTCCCATCGAACTTTTCCATCTCAAACTTCTTAACAGCCTCCATGGTTGTGATCTTTAACTCTTTGGATCACAACACCTCCGAACCTCCTTGATCCGATAACCTCAGATCCTGAACACCCTTAGATCACTGGACCGTGATCTCCTATGCACCAAGAACCTGATGCTCTGGTACCACTTGTTAAGACTTTATGTTCAATTCACCTAAGTCTTATCTTGTGTTCATATACGGTTCTAACGAGTTTGTTTCTTTTGCAGGTTTGTTACTTAGACGATTGCAAGAAACTGAATGAACACACGGAATGTTTACCCAGACTTCACCGAAGCTACTGTCTGGGGGTGGATCCAAACCACCAAGCTTGCACTATGATCTTGGTTAATTCAATCAAGCCGAAAGACTAACACAACTTGTATTGATCACAGGCACTTGCGGAGTAAACTCGCAATGGTTAAGAAGATAGCTTTTCACCGGAGGAGATACCGGAAAGCCGCTGCTGCGTACCGCCGGAGAAGAAAGAGGGAAGCCGCAGTAGCTCGAGCGAAACGCCTTCGCTCTCTTAGAAGACCGTGAACCTTGCCGTCAAGACCTTCTCTCTCTGCTCCTCTGTAACCCTTCTCTGTTGTAACTCCAAGAGAAAACTCGAATGCTCTGTTTCTCTCTTTCTCTCTGTTCTTTCTGTTACTCGGCTGAGGTTGAAGACGATGACCGTTACCGAACGGTTTTTGTAACAGACTCGAGCTGGGCCAGTTTTCAGTCTAAGGCCCAGCTTGCTGATTTAAGTTTAAACCCGAACATAAGCTGGACTCAGCTGCTTTTGACTTGAGGCCCAAACCGAAACACCCGACCCGCTAACCCGCGTGTCGACCCGACCAAATGGAGACAACCGCTCACAGTGGGTTCAACATCTATTATCGTGGAATTCTCTTACAATAATACCTATCATGAATGCATCAGAATGTCTCCATAAGAAACTTGGTGTGGAATACCGCCCCATTGACATTTATCTTTGACCGAAGTATTCACCAAAATCCTGTAGGAACCGAAATTAGTTTTTGAATCTTGTTCGCGTTTATTGTCCCAACTGTTCACCCATTCTTAGCTTATTTATTCTTCTCTCTTTTCTGGCCATTGGAAGCTTTTTTCCCTAGAAGTATATGTATTTAAACCCTTGACCAAGAGCGAATCTAGCATGTTAGATACAGGGTACGGCACCCACTCAAATTTTGATATTCAATATTTTAGTACGAAAGTTCTAACCATATTTCCTAAATAAGATGCCTCAAAATCTAAGTCTACACCCCTACTATCCTATAACAAAATCCTCATTTTTCTTATTTTCTTTTTTTCTTACCATTTGTGCACCCATGAAAAACATCTCTAGATTCAAACATGCCGTTGATAGAAGTAATATGATCAAGGTCGAGAAGAAATCACCTTTGAGATAGGTAGGAGACCTAGTTTACTTAAATACGTGTAGTGGCCTAGAAAGGAAAATAACGATTTTGTGTAAGAAGGAAACTAGTGTTGTTACGGAATTTCGATCTAGTCCAAAAGAGTCGGGTTACGATCTGAGCCCTTGGATTTTGTTGTATCTTTAGGGAAATGGAGGAACGCGAGTCGCGGAAGGCGCGATTTTTGAGTTCCCATAAAGATCCTTCATTTCGAGTCTTCGTCTTTTCGAATCCCGTGTTTTTCTTCGATAATTGCTCTTTCTTGTAATCTCTGCTTCGTACATACTTTCTCAGTCGTCATATCTTATCATTTATATTCGAATTTGCTGGTTAGTATGCGAGCTGGAGCGACTCATTATTTTTTCCTCTAGTAGTAGCGACTCAGACTCTTCCGATTTGTCAGGCGAAAGTCCTATCCAGTCTAGGGTTCAGTTCTAGGAAGATCCCTAGTCGGGCTAGCTTTAAGGGTGAGAAATATAGACGTACATGCCTCTCCATTGGGGACAATGGGCCCTTTTCCTACATAACTGAAGGAGAAGTTGTAATCAGGCTGCACTTCATCCGGCTGAGCCTTAGTAGCCTCGGCTTCAACCTGCTTATCGACCAAGGCATTTTCGTTCTCTACTCGTTCAGTGGATTTTCCAGTCACCTCAGCCTCAGTCTGCTCGGCAACCTCGCCCCATGAGTAACACCCTCCTTAGACACCTCGGGAGCATCTCCTTCAACCTCCCAAACCTGAAACTTGACCCCGATATCATCTCTGCGGGAATCAGTTGGATCAGCATTATCAAGTTTTGGCCTCTTCTTCCTCCTTTTCTTCTTCTTCTCAGCATCTGCTTATGCCGCTTTATCCACAGCATCGCTTATTTGCTGAGAAAGTTCTTCTGCATAAGTATCTCGAACGACCAGTTGTTGGTTCTCCTCGGGAAAACGATCATCTCCTCTATCTAGAATACTGGCATGGATCTGCTCTTCCCCATGATTCTCATCGAAGTAATCGACAATATCAATCTCCATCTGTCCCATGTTTGCTCTTCTTTTCCTCCTTTCGGGATAGTGTCGAACAGGCTCGTTGTTCAGCTCGATCAAAGATACGATGGAACGCAAACGCCAACTACCTGCCAGAGAAGCAAAGAAAAAAAATCAGCACCGAGAAAAGAATAAGAGTTGAGACAGTAAAAGAACATGCATTCGTCAATTCGAGAATAAGAGTGCCTTACTCTTTCAGCATGAATATCCAGCCACTTCTGAATCCCGAGCGCAACAAGCTTCTCAAGATCTTTAAGAAAGCTCTTTGGATGTAGAGCCGTGATAAAATGACGATCTACAAAAACAAAGAACAAACATGAGTTAGTTAACAAAAGGGAACAAACAAAAGCATGGCGCGAACGCTACCATGATTATGATTACACTATGTCATATAGGTTCTGTCCGGATCAGGAAACAGTGTCTTATAACCCTCACATAAAAATAACGGTCCTGCCATGCATCCTTTTAGATGGCACTCCAGTAACGAGCTTGGAACCATATCGAGGGCTCATATTCACGTAACGAGTCCCGGTGGTCCCATTATTGAGCATTATCGACGAGATCTCTTCGAAAAACTGAATACTCATACCAGTATCACACTTGGCGGCTATGACCATTGCACCGACCATGTTATGAATCACGGCATGACAAAGCTGAGACACCGCAATCCTCCTTTCTTCACAATAAGTGACGAGCAACTTTGGCAAAGGAAACCACAAGTGACTTTCCTTGAACCATAAATCAAACAAGCATATCCAGCCCTCTGGGGCATGCCAAGGTCTTTCATGTTCCTCAGGCAGACAAATCTCGAGCTCGGAAATGCCAGCACAATTATCCTCTATCCAGAACATATCTTCCTCGGGTACACTACGTCTTCAAAATAACCCGAGGGACTTGAACTTTCTTTGGTTTCTTCGATTTAGCCAAAATCAGTTGTGCCCTCTTTTTGGCCGATGAATTTTTTGGACCTCCACGGCACCATCGATAGCAATGAAAACAATATCGTCATCGAATAATTCCTCATTTTTCACAATATCCAACGCCTGCGAAACCGCCTCGTCTTCATTGCATGAATCCTCATTAACAAGTGTAGGAATTTGGATGCTCGGCGGCCGACCAGTACTTGTTAATGAACGAGCTCGGTCAACAACTTATGTCCGTTCCACCGACCTCACCGAAGAGCTAGCACTATCACCTCGAATGCTTGGAGATCGACCATTATTTGCCAAGTAACGAGCTCGGTCAACAACTTTTGTTCGTTGTGCCAAGCTCACTGAAGAACTAGCTTGATCGTTAGACGAGGTAGACTGAACTGACTTCTAATCCGACGACCTCACAGAGTACTGGTCATCAAGCTCACATGACGACAAACAAGAGTTCGATCCTCATCACAGAAATAGATATTCGAACAACATAAAGGATTTACTAAAGAGAGAAAGTAAATTCTAGAGAGAAGGAAGAGAAAAATACATGCGGAATGAGAGAAATGGAAAATAAAAGAGAGGAAGGGGGTATTTATACAATGGCATGGGAGTTCTTTAAGAAAGGCGTCATTGTTAAACCTAGGCGACTCTTTGGCTTATGGTGGTTATATATATTTCATCATTACACTTATATGACCCTTCAACTTTTGGTGGTTACAAGCAACCTTTTCGTCTTCCCAAGAATCGATGCAATGGTCAGAAAGTAAAAAGGCAAAAACAGAACCGATCACCACACGCCGAACAGGTTTTGACTTGACTAATATGAAAGAAATCCGCCGACTTCAGAAAAATCAAGAACGATGAACTGGGGGCTTATTGTTATATATGGGTTTAGCACCCATCAATTAGTCCGGCCCAAACCTGCTCTATGGACTATGATCGACCCAACAACAATAATTGATCGGCCCATAATCAAAAGCATAACCCTTTACTCAAAGAATGCTCGGCTCAGCTCACGACTAGTTATGTTCGGCTCAACTCAGCTCACCACCTCTGTTCGGCTCGGCTCAACTAACAGACATAATGTGGTTTGGCTTGGCCCGTTATTCATCTGATGAGTACGGCTCATTCGTCATAATTCGACAAGGAGTTAACGGTCCATACAAAAATATGACTGTATTTACTATAAATAGGGTGTTCCACTATTCATAAATGAATCTTTTGGGATTTGTGTACTATTAATCTCAATTCTTGTGATAAACACGTTCTAAATTGTAAGTGAGCTCGTTTACCGACGTTTTGCCGACCTTAGTCTGCTCACTAATAAGAAAGACCTTGATCCATAACTTTTAGGGAGCAAACTCTTTTACACCTTACAGACACTTAACCATTTACAAAGCTTATGACGAGTTCGGTAATCACATTTTCCCAATTAATTTTTAATGTCCGGAAAGGGAAGTAATAAAAGGAAGACTTTTGCTTATTAACAAAGTAGCTAGTAAAAATGTTAATTCACAACACAGCCCGTTATAGAAATTTTCTCAGTAAGGAATCAAATCAATGGAAAAGTACAAAAGAAGAAGAAGAAAAAAGGTAAGAAACTGAGGGATGAGTTGGGAGTAGTACAAAAAGAGGAAGATGCAAACAATTTATCTCTTTCTGCTTAACTCTGGTTCGTTCTCACAATATCAATAATGGGAGGCATAAAACGTAAAATAAAGATTGAGAAAATCGAAAAGAAGTCAGTAAAATCAGTTGCTTTCACTAAACGACGTAAAGGTCTCTTCCGCAAAGCTGCTGAGCTCTGTCTTCTCTCTTCCTCGTCTCAAATCGCAATCTTAGCGACTCCTCCTTCCAATTCTTATGCTTCTTTCTACTCCTTTGGCCATTCCTCTGTCGATCACCTTGTTTCCTCTCTGCTCAACGGTAAGTCTCCTCTTCCGACAGAGCAAGAGAACAAGTCTGGATTAGGGTTTTGGTGGGAAGACGAAGGCTTTAATAAAACGGAGAACATTGACGAGTTGAAAGAAACTACCGATGCGATTTTGATGATGGTGAACAATGTGAGGCTGCGATTAGATGCCATGCAGAGTAATCAAAGAGATGGAGGTTTAGTGACTCATCAAGAGGAGGTTCTTCGGCTTGAAAACACCAAGACAAACATTTTTAAGTTTAGTAATGATATTATTTAGACTAATGATATTCTTGTTTAAGTTTAGTAATTTATTATTTAGTTTAATTTATTTGTTTGTTCGGGATTAATGCTACCAAAACCTTATTTGATCATGGTAGGTTTGGTTGAAAAGTTTTGGGTTTGGTCTTGGTCTTGGAGAAAAATAAAACTGAAATCTATTAAACGACGAAAGATTATATGTACTTATTGAAAATATAAATGTTTTTCTTTCTTGCTTTTTTTCTTTTCTTCATGTTCCTTTGAACAAGAGTAGCCAATTGTTGAAGGGGTTGTTAACTGCTGTTACTTACGTAGTAAACAGTTGGGTGGATACATGTTTTCTTTGTTCCTCTCCTTTTGTTTTGTACGTGGGTTGGTGATTTAGTGATCTTTACAACTTTACTCAAATAGTATTTGATAAGGCATGTGATGTAAGCTTCAGGGGAAGTTCATACTGAAACGGTTTGAGGTTGACGCAAAAGCTGGACAATTGAGGTCGTTTTTCTTTAGGCCACAGACGCGAACAAGGATGGTATATGAGCAGTTGGACTATAGTCACTCTCTGTTGATGCAAAGTGATGGTTCGAATGATTATAACGAACAAGATGAGTCTCAAAGGCAAGGGGAAACCACTCAAGCTTTAGACTCACGGCCGTCAAACACAAAATAGTTTTAGGGCAAACTATTATATTCAACGTAATTTGAAAAATAATAGAGTAGAAGGTTTTATAGCCTAAGTGACGAATATACCAAAAGAAATAAAGATGTGGGTCTTAAGGCCTTACAAGAAATATGATAGAAAACATTACAAAGAAAAATCAGTGGGATAGAATCTTGTAAGAGAAAAATAGTACAACTTTTGGCCCACAAAGATGTCGCAATGCCCATCCTAGCTTCCAAGTATAGATTTGAAGTGCATCGAATCCGTGAGTTTCTAAATAAGGCATGTCGAGAACCCATTTGGTTATAACTTGATTAACTTCTACATCCTAACTGGTATTGGCTTTATTATAACTCTATTGGATTTCCTGATGAGTCAAGATTCCAGAACAAGTTACTTTGTTGCTTGATTCATTTTGGCATGTTCTGTTCTCTCCAACAAGTGGCAGTTGGTCTCTAGCGAATTCCTTGGAAATATTATGTATTGTAACTTGCATAACTTCCTAATGTGAAAAGATATTGAAGCACTTCCAATTCGTGATGATTCCTTGATGAGTTAAGTTTCTGGAACAGATTGAGTCGTAGCTTAAATCTTCGGTTAGGTAGATATGCTCCAAAACGTGAACCTATGTCACTGCTAAGATCAAGCTGCTTTTCTTCAAGGGCATATACCGGGCGAGCCCTCCTCTTGTCTGATTGGCTGATGATGACTTGATTTCATCATCATATTGTCCCTCTTGGAAAGGTTTCGACCTCAAAACTGTAACTGATAAAAGAATTTTGCAACTTCTAAATCAGATCCTTATCTACTCATTTCATTGTAGCAAATAAGGTGTCAATAAAACTTGAGATAAAATAACACACCAAGAATGCATGTAATGCTTAAGCTAAGCCAATTTGGTTTTAAATTGAATCCTAATAATATAAGTGATTAAATAAGCAAATGAGAAGATAAATGCAATCATAAACGAGGGTCTAAGATGAGGTCAGTGTATCAAGGCTATCTAAAGATGATCAAGGGTGCTAATCAATCAATCACACAAGCAAAAGATGGTTGAAGACTCATAACTTAGCTAATCACACTATCATTCTCTTAACCCTATGTTAATTATGCAATAATTCATTTTTGAATTTCAAATCACACTTAAACATACATTCATTCTCAATCACAACACCAATCAATTCAATCTTAATCCTTACTCAAGAACACAAGTCACTAGATCAAACCCACTTGTAGGCAAAAATCTCTTTAATCAACTTCTAATCGAAAACAATCTCTCGATTGTAATAAATAACTAATCAAGCATGCAAAAAAATTTCATAAGACTATTAAAAATTTTAGACATCAATTCTCATTGGCTAAGCATGCAAAATTTCTAATTAAGTTCTTTCAAGCATTTCATCAAACACCTTTCAGGCAGCAAAAACCTTAATATCTAGATTCAACAATTCCTTGCAATCTAGCCTAGAGAACAACCTAATAGAGAACATCATTAGGAAAAAGAAATTATAAAAATATAATCAAAATGATAGAAGTACTTGATTAAGCTTAAAGATAAACGTTTACAAAGTTTTTGGATCTAAAAGAGGTATAAGAAAACATAAGATAGAAGAAGATGGCTCAAAAATAGGTCTGAAACTTATTTATATCCCCAACATCCGCAGTGGAAAACTTGTAAATAATTGGTTCGGAGGGAGCTGGCGTCAGCCTCTACATAGTGTAAAAACCGGGCCAATGTGACTTACTCTGAGACAGCATCGGTTGGTTTAGTCCTATGGCCACAAGTCGATACAATCTCTGGCCATTTCTTAATGTTGAGCGCTGACGGACATCGGCTGGAGAAAGTCGATAGGAGCGTGATCAATGGAACAAGGAAGGAGACATCAGGTGGAGCTCGTCGATGAGTTGAGGCCGATGAATTCTCTGGAGAAAGTGGTGCACGGACGAATGGGTTACATCGACCACTCTTTGGCCGATGGAGCGTGGTCGATGCAGATGTATCGTGATACGAGCTTGGCTAAAAGTCTTGAGGCAAAATAGGGGTGAGTCGTTAGCTGATCTAAGGACCTCTCTAACTAACTCGAGATAGGATGGAAGCGAAGATGGATTGTTTAGAACCACAACAAGTGTGAAAGCTTGTTGATACTTCTAACAACACTCAATGATTCGGAGTAACTCTCGAAATCAAGAGCCAAGAGGTTTTGTATACAAAACAAATGATTTTATTCATGATCAAACGTTGTGTTTTTACAATGAAATGAGAGGAGATTTTATTGGCTCATACATAGTTGATCTAAAATAATAAATAAGAAAATAAATCAACATAATTGCACATAAATTAACGTAAATGAAAAATCAATCAAACGCTTGATTGATTTGGCCTTTAATGCTTGATTTTGGCCAAATGAGGATATGTGGGAGGTTCCTTGTATCTGGACAGCTTGGGCATGTAATGATGCATCCTTAAGAGTCTCTTGATGGTGTAGAAGCTCTCCAAGTCCTGGCCAACCAATATTGTAAGGAACTATTGTGACTTGGTTCCTTTCAGGTCCATACAGGATAAGTTGGGTCTTGGTCTTGTCTTCAACGACTCACCCCTAGTATGGCCTTTTGATAGGCTGGTAAAGACATTTAAAGGTGCCTTGGTGAGTGGTCACATCTTAGACTTGTGGACTTCATATTTTGGTTTGATGTCCGCATCATATCGGATAGTCTTGTTTAATGGTAGAGACCAATGTTCTCGCGAGCAATATGGGAACTTGAATACGTGTGGCCACATCGGTTAAGACATACCGATGTTTCATGGTCGATGAGTTGGCATCGTCTGGGACATGTTCAGCATCCCAAGGCTGATGGTTCGGGCCGAAGACACACAAATATTCTTCTTCATTTCTTCACTCTTTTTACTCTCCAAACTCATCCCAAAATTCCAAGAAACTCCAGAACTCTCCGAAAATCCAAAGTCACATAAAAAGACACAAGAAAAGACCAAACAATGCAAACTCTATCCTTAACACATTAAATGTCTAAGTGAATGATTTTATAGAAATTCATGAAAATGGATGCAATGTACAAGAAAACTATGCAAATTAAAATCCTAGAGACATCTAAAATACGGTACTATCAATAATCTGCACCAAGATAAAGCAAGCTAGCTTCATGCAGTTTTGTGAGTCTAGGGCCTTACCTTGGTGGATTTTGTGGATGGGTTGATGTGGTGCATTAGGTGACTGTTGATATACCATGGATTTTAGGGATTTTAGCCATGGTATATGTCTTATTTATCGAGTCTTTTATTATGTTTTGGAGTCTTTTAGTATTTTTTCAGGTCTAGACACGTTTGGAGCGGAATTGGACATTATGGAGCATTCTGGAGCATTTTGGAGATTAAACCCGAGAGGAAGAGTTCACTGCCCGTTTCACAGACATGTGTCGATCGACACAGAAGGTGCATCGATCGACACAAGGTCGACACAGACTTTTCTCGGCGGTTAATGAAGAGTATAGAAATTGCAACTTTGCCCAGAAGTTTCTCATAATTACAAAAGAGCCCCAGCCGTGATTAGACCATTATATTAGGGTTTTTAAGCCATTGTTTAGGCGACGCTTTACAACACTTTTATTTTATCTCAGAGAGAGAGTTAGGGGCTGATCCTGCTCTCGAAAGAGAGAGGATTTCGAACCCCAGTTCTTTATTTGATTTTATAATATTTGGTTTTCTATTCATGATGTCTTCTGTTTCGATGAACATGTCTGAGTAGATTACCTGTTAAGTTTAGGGATTCTCATTAGGGATTTCATGGAATTATAGGTTGATCAATCTGTAGGGATTCATACTTGCTAGTTCTTCATCTAGGGTTGTTCTTAATGCTTGATCTGAATTGGACACTTAGATTATTGATGTTAGGTTGATTTCCACAACGACAGTTGGTTAATTAGCTAGAAAGAACTTAGATGAGCAGTTTGTTCTACTCGCAAAGAAATTTGGTTTAGAGGAATTGTCAACGAAAGAACCTGAGATTAATGCTTGTTTAGAACTCTAAAATTCGCAAAGAAATTTGGTTTGCTAGGTTGTTAGACATAGATAGGATTCACAACGAAAGTTGGTTTCTTATATTTCCATGATTCCAGTTCTAGAATAGTTCTTAATTAGATCCCGATTGATTGATTGCTTGTGTTCCTGATTTCCTGAGAACTCCCTAGACTTGACACCTTCGCCTTGTGATTTACAAACTCGATTGATTTACTTTTCTGCTGTTTGATTTACTGCTTTCCCATATTGCTTTCTCCTAGTTTTAACTTGATCGTTCTAAATCTATCGTGACCTAGAGTCCCTGTGGATTCGATACCCTAAGTACTACATTGATATTGCTATGCACTTGCAGTTAGTATAGGGATAAAACTTCTGAGACCTATCAGCTGTCCTTGGAGTAGGTAAGTCAATATCACTCTTTTCTTCTGGCTTTCTTACCAAGGATGATCTGATGCATTATCATATCCTTTGGACTTAGTCTTTCTCTCCTTTGGTGGTGATTCTTTCTTGCACCGTCCATGGTCTTTTGGTGCTTCTTTTCGGTTCTCTTCCTTAGTTCCTACAATAAGATGGAAACTTTTGGCAAGAGACAAGCACGTTAGGTGTTCTTTAGGACATAATAAGTTTGTTGAACATAGGCTCTTATCATGGTCTAGTTTTCCCGGAAGTTGATGTCTCTTCTTTATATCTACTTGTGTTCTAGACTCCATAGTAGAACTTGTACCTACATGAGCTTGATCGTTTTCTTTCAATGTGTGCATTGTTGTTGACCTTCATATTTTTGAAGCGTTGAACATAAGCCTCTTTGAAATGTGGTTTCTTTTGTGGGACGTTGTACAAACTCCTTGTACATACGCTGCTTGAGATCACCCTAAGTGATGATTGGAATATGGTAGTAGGCCTGAGCTTCTTCTTGTATCCACCATGTAGAAGCCTCTCTAATTAGTGTCTCAATGGCATAGGATAGTTTCTCCTTTGGGATCTTGTGGGATGATAGCTAATGCTCCATGTTCATTTCCCACCACAAGTAAGCTTATAGCCCTTGTTTATGGCCTGAAAAAAATTAGGATTTTAGAGCACGTACAACACAAGATTCTTAAGTAAGTTTCTTTAAAAAAAATATTAAAATATTGTGGGTCCCACGTGGATCCCACACAATAGTTAACATACGATCTCTTAAAATCCTTATATAAGGATCGACTCTTCCACTGTTCATGCCATGTGGCGTAACGCCTTTTAATTTATTTTTATTTTTTTGCATCCGAGAAAAAAAAATTAATAAATTTTTTTTTAAGAACTCCAAGGGAGTAACACCATTGGACATGGTCTTAAAATCAAATTGATCACAATCGTTACCATAAATATTTTTGGATTGGTGGGCGTAATTGCTTGATGTTTGGTATGGTGGGTCTTACTCTAATACTTTGCCTGCAAGCTTTTCCTCGATACTAATTTGAAATTCAGTCTCTTCATAATGTGACCCATCTCCAGGGTCTTCTTCTTCATAATCTCCATAGTTCCTTGTGAATTGTTCTTGACGTACTGAATCCATGGTTCCTGGTTCTATCGCTTCTCCATATGATTCTGGCTCTTTTCCTACAGGTTCTTAATTAGATCCCGATTGATTGATTGCTTGTGTTCCTGATTTCCTGAGAACTCCCTAGACTTGACACCTTCGCCTTGTGATTTACAAACTCGATTGATTTACTTTTCTGCTGTTTGATTTACTGCTTTCCCATATTGCTTTCTCCTAGTTTTAACTTGATCGTTCTAAATCTATCGTGACCTAGAGTCCCTGTGGATTCGATACCCTAAGTACTACATTGATATTGCTATGCACTTGCAGTTAGTATAGGGATAAAACTTCTGAGACCTATCAGCTGTCCTTGGAGTAGGTAAGTCAATATCACTCTTTTCTTCTGGCTTTCTTACCAAGGATGATCTGATGCATTATCATATCCTTTGGACTTAGTCTTTCTCTCCTTTGGTGGTGATTCTTTCTTGCACCGTCCATGGTCTTTTGGTGCTTCTTTTCGGTTCTCTTCCTTAGTTCCTACAATAAGATGGAAACTTTTGGCAAGAGACAAGCACGTTAGGTGTTCTTTAGGACATAATAAGTTTGTTGAACATAGGCTCTTATCATGGTCTAGTTTTCCCGGAAGTTGATGTCTCTTCTTTATATCTACTTGTGTTCTAGACTCCATAGTAGAACTTGTACCTACATGAGCTTGATCGTTTTCTTTCAATGTGTGCATTGTTGTTGACCTTCATATTTTTGAAGCGTTGAACATAAGCCTCTTTGAAATGTGGTTTCTTTTGTGGGACGTTGTACAAACTCCTTGTACATACGCTGCTTGAGATCACCCTAAGTGATGATTGGAATATGGTAGTAGGCCTGAGCTTCTTCTTGTATCCACCATGTAGAAGCCTCTCTAATTAGTGTCTCAATGGCATAGGATAGTTTCTCCTTTGGGATCTTGTGGGATGATAGCTAATGCTCCATGTTCATTTCCCACCACAAGTAAGCTTATAGCCCTTGTTTATGGCCTGAAAAAAAATTAGGATTTTAGAGCACGTACAACACAAGATTCTTAAGTAAGTTTCTTTAAAAAAAAATATTAAAATATTGTGGGTCCCACGTGGATCCCACACAATAGTTAACATACGATCTCTTAAAATCCTTATATAAGGATCGACTCTTCCACTGTTCATGCCATGTGGCGTAACGCCTTTTAATTTATTTTTATTTTTTTGCATCCGAGAAAAAAAAATTAATAAATTTTTTTTTAAGAACTCCAAGGGAGTAACACCATTGGACATGGTCTTAAAATCAAATTGATCACAATCGTTACCATAAATATTTTTGGATTGGTGGGCGTAATTGCTTGATGTTTGGTATGGTGGGTCTTACTCTAATACTTTGCCTGCAAGCTTTTCCTCGATACTAATTTGAAATTCAGTCTCTTCATAATGTGACCCATCTCCAGGGTCTTCTTCTTCATAATCTCCATAGTTCCTTGTGAATTGTTCTTGACGTACTGAATCCATGGTTCCTGGTTCTATCGCTTCTCCATATGATTCTGGCTCTTTTCCTACAGGTTCTGGTTCTTCTTCCCCAAAACCTGCTTCTGAATCATTCTCATGGAGACAAAGCTCGTTATCAGGCTGATATGTCTCTTCTGGAACGATTTGACAATCAGTTTCTTCTTCCAATGAGTCTTCTTCTTCATACCACTTCTTGTATCTTAAGTTTTCGTTAATATGGTATGGTGGCTCAGGCTCATGTTCTTCTATGCTAGGTTCATAATCATAGTCTTTTTCATTCTCAGACCATGGATCATCCATGTAAGCAGTCTCATCATTGCATATGTTTATTGTCATTCTCTTGGTTCCATTTTTTCTCGATAATCATCATCTTCTACCCATGAGTGGTGGCTTGTTTTATCACCCCAATCCACCTCAGAAGTGTTAAACTCACTCATTTTGTCTCTCATGTTTCATGTTCATGTAAAACAACACAATACAGAGGATCAAGTGAAAAGGAAATAGAAAAACAAGCAGGAAACACAAAAGGAAAAATCGGACAACAAGAGAAAAGGCAAACAATGCAAAATGGAAAAATACAAAAACTAGCAAGCTTCTCCTAAATGAATGCCAACTGGTTTCTAATTTTTTCCTTTTAACTTTTTTATGAAACAAAACAGGAAATATGCAAAAACACTAACCAACCTAACATGAATGAAGCAAGCAACAAAATAGGAAAAAGGGCAAAACACTAAGATGCAAGAATCGCAAAAATATGGAAAGATACAACTAAATGGGAAAATGCAGCAATATGGTCGGTTCTTTTTTTTTTTACTTATGCAATCCTAATGAAACTAACCAATGCAGACCGTATAGATATAATGCAGAAATGATCAGAACAGTTTCAGCAAAAAAATCGAACACACAGGCGGTTCACGCAAAGCACAAATCCTAATTGATATGTCAATGGTTCGCGAATGTAATCTAATCCTAGTCCAGTTCGGTTTCAGCTTATATGATGCAATTACACAAAACCAACAACTTAAGCAAAAATTACAACCAAATGCCGACACAAAACCGGACACACAACTCAACCTCATGCAAGCAACAAGCAATTCATATAAGACCAATATGAAGCCGGTTTTAACAAGTTCTACTATACATATTTCTTGTTTTTTTGAATGATGTAAACAGAATGAATACCTATTACTCTAACTAAAGAATGCAGGAACATTTAAGTAACCGAGCAAGACAAGTAAATTGATAACACAACAAGCAACTATCCCAAGCGAATGAAAGCAAACCCTAGAGATAGAGAGAGGTACATATATATATATATATATAGAAGAGAGAGAGAGAGAGAGAGAGAGAGAGAGAGAGAGAGAGAGAGAGAGAGAGAGAGAGAGAGAGAGAGAGAGAGAGAGAGAGATTCCGCCAACCTACAATGTTGAGACTAAAAAAATTTGAATTTTATGCAAGATTATGAATGAAATAAGAAACTAAAGCAAATCAGAACCAAAGAAATAATAGTTGGATCAATGAATCAGTTCGATATCAAGCATCACACTCGGTTTATGCAAGCAAACCCTAATGCTCTATATGCGGCCGTTTTCAATCGACCAATTCAAAAACTATTGTTTATTTTATGTATGGGTATGCTGCAAGGAGAGAAACAAAAAAAAATATGACATAAGCATATATGAGATGCAAACACAAACTTTTTTGGATCTTCGAATTTCTAAAGCAAAAAACAATCAAGGAACAAAACCAAAAGTGTAAGGGATAGAATTAACCGATTGGTTTCAAGAGCCTATGCTCTGATATCAGATGATGTAAGCTTCAGGGGAAGCTCACATTGAGCCTGTTTGAGTTTGACGCAAAGGCTGGACTGAGGTCGCTCTCCTTTGGGCCATAGACACGAACAAGAATGGTACACAAACACTGGACTGAAGTCGCTCTCTTCTGATGCAAGGTGATGGTTCAAATGATTATAATAGTAACAATATGAGTCTCAAAGTAAAGGGGAAACCACTCAAGCTTTAGACTCACGGCCGCCAAGCACAAAATAGTTTTAGGGTAAATTATTATATTCAACGTAACTTGAAAAATAATAGAGTACAAGGCTTTATAACCTAAGTGGCGAAAATACCAAAAGAAATAAAGAAACGAGCCTTAAAGACTTACAAGAAATAAGTTAGAAAAGGAAACAAAATAAGGCCTCCTTCTCGTGTGCACAAGTGGGCTGGACGGGCTTGGGTTTTTTCTAATGAATCGGGCCTCGGATTGCCTTGTTAAAATCCTTGCAAAGAAAACCCAGTGGGATAAAACCTTGCAAGGGAAAAAGAGTATAACCTTTGTTCCACAGAGATGTCACAATTCCCCTCCTGGCTTCCAATTATAGATTTGAAGTACGTCAAATTCGTGAGCTTCCAAATAAGGCATGTCCAGAAACCATTGAGTTAGAACTTGAGTAACTTCTACATCCTAACTGGTATTGGCTTTATTCCAACTCTCTTGTATTTCCTGATGAGCCAAGATTTTATAACAAGTTAATTTGTTGCTTGATTCATCCTCGTCTGTTATGAGTTCTCCAATAAGTGGCAGTTGGTCTCCAGCGGGTTCCTTGAAAGTCTTATGTGTTGTAACTTGCATAACTTCATCATGTGAAAATATATTGAGCACTTCTAGTATGTGATGATCCCTTGATGAGTTAATTTTCTGGAACAGCTTGAGTCGTCGCTTAACTCCTCCTGGTTAGTTAGATATGCTCCAAAATTGCACATATGTCCCTTGTAAGGCCAATCTGCTTCTCTCTAAGGACATATACTGGCTTGGTGAGCCCTCATCTATTGTACTTTACTGATGATGGTTTGATGTCCTCATCAGCATGGAAGGTGTATACAAGAAGAAGGAAACAAAAGGAACAAAAGAGAAAAGAGTTGCGACTAGTTGATTGCCTAAGTACAGTCATTGTTTAAGAGTCATGGTTTATAAATGGACTCTTAGTTGTTTTATATTGTTAGTTTGTTGTGAGTCAGTTATGATTCGTTGTGAGTAGGCCTTTCACTATAAAAGGAACTCGGTAGTTTCATTTACAAGCTTATGTGATTGTTTAGTAATTGTGTGTTGGCCTCTCTTTTTTTAACTGTGTGTTGGCCTGTTTACTTGCTTGTGGAGAATCGAGATTGTGGAACTTGTAAGATCATAGTTTTGAGTTCTTTGCAGTTCTTCCTTTTGACAATCAATAAAACGAGTGATTCCTAACAAATTGGTGCGGTGAACATCGATCTAACCCGCGATCTTCAAATTACTGATGTCAAAAGGAGTGAATGTGGTGTTTGTCATCGTGGACTGCTTGAGAAATATGGCCATTTCGTGTGACTGAGACATCTATTTACAGATAAGGATGTAGTAAAAAATGTTCAAGAAATGGTTCACCCTCGTGGATATCCCAAATCAACTATCTCGAACACTGACAAGATTTTTTTAAGCAATTTATGGTGTGAATGTCTTAAAACTTTGGGCACAAAGATGAAGTTTATTACTGCTTTCCACCCACAATCACTACAAGAAAATTGGGCCATAGCTACGGATTTTTCCGTAACTATGGCCTAGTATCCGTAGCTAATTTCATCTTAGCTACGGATAGCTACGAACTAAATCTCCGCCTAAACGCTTATAGCTATTGAGAATTCGTAGCTATCCTAATTGCTACGGATAGCTACGAAGCAAGTTCGTAGCTATCATTTCTACGAATAGCTGCGAATAAAAGAGTTAGTTATCTACGGATGGCTGCGAATCAATTCGTTGACATAGATGTGAATTGCTATGACACAATTCGTAGCCACTAAGCTACGAATGGCTATGAAATGTGTCATAGCTATTTAGATGTGACATCTCTCGTGTCTATTCGTAGCTAAAGAAGCTATAAATAGCTATGTATATATTCGTAGTAATTGCTACGAATGGCTACGTATGTTTCGTTGCTATTGTTACGAATATCCACAGAATTATCTCTAGCTATCCGTAGCTAAACTGAATTATACCATATTCTAATTTTGTTAATAATTTTCATTTTGGTTGCCAATTTGAATCTAAATGTTTCATTTCAAAGCTAAACAGGATTCAATACAAAATAAACATACTTATACTGACACTTAAAACAGTTTTACAAAGCAAAGAAAAAAGAGATTTTACGGAAATTAACTTAAACTAACTAAAACATGTTCAATTATACAACAACAACACTACTCATGGAGTAGTGTTGTCCGAGATCTGGTTGGACTGTTTGCTGTACTCGGAATGTGGACTTGGATTTGGAGCAATAGAAGCACCACTCTCACGGGGAACTTGTGGTTGGTAGGTCTTAGGGTCCACTCCATTTATGCTCAGCAGAATTGCCATGCCTTGTTTCAGCTCAGACATTACTGCCATGCCTTGTTTCAGCTCAGACACTGTCAACTTCAGTTCAGCCACTTCCTCCTCTGCTGCAGCTCTCCTGATCAGTGAAGCAGGTGCTGACTCATTTGGATGAGGATCCAAGTACTGAATTGATCCAAGTCCATAGATGTGTCCCTTAGCGTTCATAGCTTTCTGCAAAAGGATGAAACAAATTACAGACAATTAACTGTAATTAACTATTTAGATGTTGGTAAACAATTTGTAAAAATAAAGACTAGAACAAACAGACATACCACGAATGCGATCCACCACTCATCCTTCTTCGTCTGTGGAACCATAGTGAAGTCCCACCAAGGACCCCAGAAGTTAGACTGGTAGCATGCTACTATGTCATTGCGTATACAGTCATATATTCCAAACCTATGTGAAAGAAAGTAGAACACAATTAGCAAACATAAGAAAAGATTACAAGAAATATTAGACTAACATCAGACTATACATAAACAGATACCAAATAGACTATACATAAACATTTACAAACGGAAACAGAAACAAGACTTAGCATCATATGAGTAAAGAACTTTAGACATACCAAAACCAATACCAAAACCAGAACCAAAACATAGAGAAATGAAATAAAGAGGCGACATTACCAAACAATCTAAGCATCATATAACTTAGCCTAGAGTGTAATAAAAAAATAACTTCAAGGATTCTCTCAATCTCTCGCTCAAGGATTCTCTCCTCCTAAGGTTCAATGCAGAGATGATTTCAGAATCCAAACCAAAACGAACAATGATCATCCAAAAACAAAATGAAAATGACTCTCTAATTCAAGCAGACAGTAGGAAGACTAGGCCCTAAGCAAAGAACCATCCACTTTCATATTCAGCTAACTAAGACCATATCTATCAATCCATACACAAGCCAAGACATGTTAGTCTAAACCAAATTGAATACGCAATCAGATAGGAAAGACGGACACAACCCCTTTGTTCTATCAACTTAGGTTACTGAAATTCACAAGTCAGAACAAGAATAAGAAAGTGACTAAACAATATTTATTCATCGGATGCTTAACACTATCTTGACACATCAGAACAAGTGTCATTTCAGAAGAAGTGATTAATTAGCTACTACCAGAACAAGTGATTAATTACATAAAAACAAGTGATTAATTAGTAATACCAGACACACACAAACAAAGGCAATAGACACGCAATTAGCTAATACTAGACACACACAAACAAAGGCAATAAACACACCTCCACAACTGAAGATCATATCTAATCACATCAGAACAATTGATTAATTAGCTAATACCAGACGCACACAAACCTATAAACACTATCTTGACACGATACATACACACATCAATCAAACTTATGTAGATCAATACCAATAGAAACTATACAATCAACAATGAATACTCAAACAAAACAATGAATACTAATACCAATACCAATATAAACCGGACACACAAAAACCTATAAACACTAACACTATCTTGACACAATATACATACACACAACAATCAATACCAATATCAATCAATTTCAAGCATCATATACATGAAAATCTTAAAACAAAAAGATTCGCATCCGAGTATTACCATAAGGCGCTGTTAATATTCTCTGAATGGAGGTGAGGAATATTCTGTCGCTCCGGCAAACTCATCACTTCCTCTAAGCTAGGCAGTGGGTGGCGAGTGGCGGAGGAAGAAGGGGATCTCACCGCTCCAGGAGGAATTTGACTTTGCGTCAGACGCCTAATCGGACGCCTTCCTCCTGGAGCGGCTCTACTCAGATTCAACTGCAAGCACAGATATAAGGATGGTTAGTGAAGACACAAGTTGAATGAAATAACATAAAACAGATTAATCAATACAGAAATCGACATGCATGACATGAATCTAGGGTTTGGCAACAAGCGAGAGAGTTAAACCATGAAAGATCAATCTAGGGTTTGGCGGGATGCGAGAGAGTGAAACCGTGAAAGATAAAGATAGAGATATCGAGGAAGGAAGAGATGTGAAACCGTGAAAGATAAATCTAGGGTTTGGCATGAATCGATACTGAAACTTAACCCTAGATCAAAACATCATAATGATTAACAGACAGGAAGAGAGAGACAGGAATCTTACCGATTGAGCCATATGCTGTCCAGATGAATATGATTCGACACTTAGGGTCTGAGAGATGGGAAAAAACTTCGAAAAAGAGTCGATTGATGGAGATACCGGAGGAAGAGAGAAGAAAGAAGAGAGAAGAAGAAGGAGATGAAGATAGAGATATCGAGGAAGGAAGAGATGGAGATTCAGAAGGAAATCGCTGTCGCGAGAGACAAGAAGAAGAGAGGGTTCGAGAGAGAAAGAAAATTCGGCTAAGGGAAAATGAGAGAGTTCGAGAGAGATTAGGGTATTAGGGTTACGGGTAAACCGGTAGGGGGTAAACCGAACTGATTTCGAGATTAACCCGCGAAAACCAAATATATTTGGTGAAAATCAAAAATAAATTCGCGGTTTAATGAATTGATTTCGCCGTAAATTGTGAAACCGAATTAATTCGGCGGTATAAAAAATGATTTCGCGGTTAAACCCGCGAAACACTTTTTTATTTATATTCACTTAGCTACGGAAATCATCGTAACTATCCGTAGCAAAGGTAAAATCGAACCGGGTTCAATCCAGTTAAAATCTTAAATCATCGGCTAAACCAGTATCTAACTAGTTAATTAGGCAATTAAACCATATTTCTATTCCTGTAGCTAGTCGTAGCTAGGTAATTAAAAAATTAGTTTAAAGTAATTAGATTCAATTTTTTAATAAGATAGATAAGAATATATAATTATATTAATTTCTTAATTTGAACAAATAATTATATTAAATTCTGAAATAAATATTAAACATAAAACATATTGATTAAAACATATTACTATGATTTAACATTTTATTAAACATAGTCATTATTTAAAAATACATAACACATTATGCTTTTGAATTGTCTGAATCGGAATACTCGCTATAATGATCTTGGAGATTATCTTCAGAAATTCGTCATCTGGATTAACCATTGGTATTGGCTCATACCCTGAAACATCTTCAACTGCATGTGCCTCGACTCGAACAATAGCAGTGGATGGTATAACATGATCAATTGTATCGTTTTGTACTAATATAAGCGAGACTTCTTGAGTTTCAGAAAATCCTCTCGGCATAATCTTCGTCGTTGCCCACCATTCTTCTCTGGTTGGTCGTAATCTTTGATAAAGAATATAAGTAACTTGATCACATTGCTCCGGTAATATGAAAGTGTCGTACTTGTCATAGTGCATCTGCGGGCAAATATCAACAATACCGGATGGATGTTTTCGTATTCCTCGTCTGGTGTTGAACCAGTGGCATTTGAACATCATTAGTTTAAGCTCAACAGCTTCTGGATACTCGCTAATGAAAATCTCATGGATCAATCCAAAATACTCCGTCTCAGCGGTTCCAGGAACGCAAACACCATAATTCATCGTCTTCTTATTTTGTTCATGTCTTTCTGTATGGTAATTATATCCCCTTGAATAAATCATAGGCCACGACGTGATTTTATGCTTTGGACCATGTACGAATTCTAACATCCACAACAGAAATTCAAATGATTTTCTTGCGGTGTTAATCTGCGCATATTGAATGTAAAAATGAGATAAGACAAGTGTACTTCATTTTTAAAAGAGAAATTCAAACGACATGCTAGATGTTTTAATAAGTATTAGACAAGTATATTTCATTTTAAAAACTTACGTAGTCTTGACACCACGATGCAAAGTGAGCATCTTTTGCTTTTGTCAATTGAAGTAATGTTTGAAAAATCGTACGCCATCTTCTCTTCCCACATCTTGTACAAATAGTTTTAGTAATGAATATGAAATCAAAATTTTAAAAATATAAATAAATATAACGAAAGAATTCATAGCTTTCGTACGATTCAAAATTTTCGCAGTTGAGCAATAAAAATATCTGAAGCACGTTATAATCCTCATCAGTTAACCATGTTGTTGTTGATTTGCCGCTGATTCTTCCTACTTGTTGGAACATAGTCGGGACATCTGGAAAATTGTAGGTGAACCGAATTTCCTTCACGTCTTCTTCGAGATCCGCAACAGGTGGAGGTGTAATGTAATTGGATGTCACGTAGGAAATCTCTTCGGTTACACACTGAGCAACTATTGATCCTCCAATTCGAGCTTTGTTTTTAACCTTCTTTTTCAGGTGATACATGTACCTTTCAAAAGGATACATCCACCTATACTGGACCATCCTCCTAGTGCAGCTTCATCGGGTAGATGCATTGGAAGATGTTCCATCACATCAAAAAAATCCGGTGGAAAGGTTTTTTCTAAATTGCAAATCTTCATAGCGATATTTTCTTTCAGTGTGGCAACATCTTCGGTCCTTAACATTTTGGTCGATATATCTCGAAAAAAGAGAGAAATATCTACATAAATTGAAATAATAGATGATTAGTTCATATAATTAAATAAAATAAAGTTAATATGTGATAAACAAATAATTATTACCTGAAATTGCTACATGAACAGCTTTCAGAAGAAGTTCCGAAAATGCAATTGGAAGAAGTCGTTGCATGATGATATGACAATCATGACTTTTTAGACTTGATTTTCCACTCTCAACGTTAACACAACGTGAAAACTTTGATACATACCCGTCTGGAAATCTAATCTCGGTCTTCAACCATGTTAAAAATATTTCTTTGCCTTCTTTCGACAATCTGAAGATTGGAATAGGCACTCTTCCATCTTGGGTAACCTCTAAATCAGGCCTTTTGCAGAACGAAGGGATATCTTGCCTGGATTTTATGCTATCTTTTGTCTTCCCCGGAACGTTAAGCACCGTGTTGATGAGATTATCGAAGAAATTTTCTAGATATACATAAAATCCAGGTTGTGCCGGAGAAGTAGATGCTTCCAGTACGACAACTCCCAGAAGATACTTTTCACCCAGTTATGAGCAACACCATATTCATCTATGGTTCGAGAAGGATTGTCGTGTCCTTTGCCTCCGCATTCCACTGTTTTGCGTAGCCCAACAATATTATTTATGCTTTCGTGTAAGAATTTTTCTCCGGTGAGCCATGGTGGAGGATCGTCGTGCACCATTTTGTTCTTCAAGAAAGATTTAATAGTTCGCCTGTAATGATGTCCTCTAACCAAAAATCTCTTGTGACAATCAAATCAATTGTGCTTCCTTCCATGAGGCAACCAAAATGATTTTGTCTCATTCATACAATATGGACAAGCCAACCTATCATGCGTCATCCATCCTGATAGCATGCCGTAGGCTGGAAAATCGCTGATAGTCCACATCAGAGCAGCTCGCATCGTGAAAATTTCTTGATGTGACACATCGTAAGTTTCCACTCCGTCACTCCATAAATTTTGTAACTCTTCAATCAACGTTTGCAAGATCTCCCTCATATGTAACGCAGTCGTCTTTGATTGGTATAGTCGCTTTAGCCGATCACCAAATGGTAGATAAAACATCCTTTGTTTTGGTATCTTCTTCCCCGATCAACCCACATTTGGTTCATACCGATATTTTCCACAAAACCGACAATGTGACAACTCACGATCAGCTCCCTTCCAAAATAACATACAATTCACCTCACACACATCAATCTTATGACATGGCAACCCAAGAGACCGCGTCAACTTCTTCGTCTCATAATATGATGTCGGAGCTGTGTTAGGTAAAGGAAGAACATAACTAAATGTCTGAGCGATATCATCTAGGCATTCCTCCGGTATATTGAAATTGGTCTTCCAATTCATCACTTTTGACGCCAAGTAGAATAGAGTTCTCCTATCAGCGCACCCGTAGTATAAAGGTTGATTTGCGGCTTCTAAAGCTTGGTAAATGGAATCATGGTAGATTGGTACTTCAATATTTCCGGCATCGTTAGGTAACAAGTTGAAATCTTCATTGGGATCACGAAACTAATCCATCGGAACTTGTATAGGATATCCAGTCCCGGTTTCATCTACAGCCACGTGATGATGACTTGTGGAAGCTTGGCCGCCATAATGACTTGTAGAGGCTTCGCCGCCATAGTAACCTTGTTCTCCGTGGTGCGTCCAGACAAAATAGTTTTCGATAAAGCCTTTTAACAGAAGATGGGTCATCACAGTATCAACATCATGTTGCTTTTGATTTTTGCACCTCTTACACGGACTCCACAAGACCTCATGTTCAAGATAATAATCTTGATTACACGCAAATGAAATAAAATAATTTAATCCCTCCTCAAATTTCTCACACAAAGAATGATCAGAACGTCTTAAGCGTTTATACATTCATTCTCTCGATAAATAAAAATCACTTATTTTACAGAATGACAGAAAAAACGAAATCGGAATTTTTTTTATCTCGATCGTGTGTGACAATATTATGTGTTTGTGAGTTACAAGCAAATGAGGTCTAGTTCTTTTATAAAAAAGATCTTAGCTGCGGATAGCTGCGGATAGAGCCGTAGCTATGGAGATTTTTTCAGACAACAAAGTAGTTACAATAGTGTCAAAAACGTTATATAACCAATTAGCTGTACGACTTTGGCCATAGCTAAAGAGAATATATTCTATGTACACGGCAGAGTGAAAGACTGATGCAATGTATACGAATGACAATACATACAGTCGACCTGTGAGTGTATTATTTGGGTATATAGCTACGGATAGCTACGGCTAATGTCGTAGAAACGGCTATGGATATTTAGCTACAATCAAAATCGCAGCTAATCTATAGGTTTCTACGACAGGTTCGTAGCTATTCGCAGCTACTAGCTGCGAATAGCTACGAACATTTCTCGTAGTTAATTAGCTACGTCAGTTGACATAGTTAATCGCGACAATTCTTTGCTACAACTTAGTCGTAGCTATGTAGCTACAGATAGTTACGGATAGCTACAGCCTAGCTACGATTTAAATTCGTAGCTAATCCTTAGCAATCTGTAGCAAGAAAAATTAGCTACGGTTCCATAGCTAATCGGCAATTTTCTTGTAGTGAATCAGATGAACAAAATGAGATACTAAAACATATGTTTGAAAACATGCATATCTTCGGTGTTTTGTTTCACACATGCTAAGAGTTGGGCAAAATTCCTTCCATGGACAGAACTTTGGAATTCATGCCGGCCATTGAAAATGGTGTATGGTCGGGAAGCACCTAGCTTGATGAAGTTAAGCAACATCTAATACTAGCTCAGAACGTTTCCCATATAGAGAAAATAAATTTCAGCACGTACATTCATAAGCCAAATCCTTTTCCTTAATCTTTCAGCTTTGAGCTTATATCACACTCAACGACATTGTTGTGCAATGGAAACTTAGATTTTTATAACTAAAAGAGTAGCAAATCACATGCAGTCAAACCTCCATAAATTAATATTTTATAAATTAATAATTACTATAGAATAATAAATTTTTCTAGTTCAGGGTAGGAACAATTTAAAAACCAAATTTGATGAAATTGTAAAATAATATATTTTTTAAAAGCCGCTATGTAAATATATGGTCTCAATAATGACATATATTAATGGTTATGAATATTTTGTAAACATATCGAACATAATTAGTAAAATATAATTATATTACGTTTGTTTTCCAAACAGATGAAATCTACTTAATTCTTATCTTTAGTTTTTCTTATAATGTTTGGTGTTGTTTCTTCTGTGGCATCTACCAATTAAAAACAACTTAAGATCATAATTGCTTCTTTATGCACATGATTTTTTTTTGAAACCATAATTACATATATTTTGAGTACAAGGCATATGATCGTTCTGTATTCACATAATTGTTTGTGTATTTGATATATCATTGTTAAATTTAAAATATATTAGATGTGGAATCATTGTTAAATTGTATTTTGCGATTAGCCGATTACCTATTGTGTAAAATTAAATTGTGAACATCTCGTTGGATCACCACTTTCTGTCCAAGCAATAGATCCACTTTCTGTCCAAGCAATAGATCTGTACATAATTCCCTACTAGAGAGATTATAAATCTTGTTTCGATCTGGAAACTCTAGTTTCAACTTTCAATTATATTGTCTTTTCTATTGACGACTCCTAACTATATGTTTCCACCGCCAACTGTCATATATATTGTTGGATATGGGTTTAGCACCCATTCATAAGCCCATTGGAAACCTAATCAAATCAACTATGTCATTTCGGTCCAAGAGGACAGGCCCGCTAAGGAGTCAACAGCCCAAGGAAGAGTCAGCATCCAAGCGCTATAAATAGGACCTTTCACTCTTCATTTTAGACAGATTGTAATTCACGAGAGGCCGAGCTACTCCTATAAAGCTCCGACCTCAAGTTCTGTTTAGTGAGCACGTCATTCGACGAACTCACACCTCGTACCATCCTGTTCATTGCTCGGCTCCGGCCTTAATATCAATAAAGAATCATCTCGTCCTTATATTATATTTACATTTCACCTCGTAGTTCGAATACTCCAGATCGCAGCCCGTAATATTGACTAGGTCGGATTTCTATAACAGCAATTGGCGCCGTCTGTGGGGACGATATACTTCTTTACGATCTAAGACGAAGCCGAGATGACAGGACCATCGTCAGCAAATAACGACCCAAAATCACCCGAGCGAACCCGAAGCCCGCTCGCCCCAAGCTTGGAATCACCAATATCACCGGTTAACGCTGGAACCGACCGAACTGAGACAACCGGCACACGTCAAAACGAAGCACGTTCAAGCGATCGGAACCAAGACATCTCCTCTCTCATACGAATGTTAATGGCCCAGGTCGACGAGCTAACTAAAGACAACAACGCTCGCCTCGACATGCTGACAAACAACCAAGACTCGTGCCGGGAACGAATCAATTACCTACAGACCGTCGGTTTCCAAACACCTCAGGCAACCGAAAACCCTACCCTACGACTCCCAAGGGTCTTGTTTGGAGAAATACCACCTCTGAACACTGAATCCAGCAGGCGACCCACTATCCACCTAGAGCTACCACCGACCGGGCACACCCAAAACCAGAGTGAAGGTAGCAGAAACAGCGAGCTTGAATCACTCAAGATCCAACTGGATAACATGACATCAAAGGTTCACAAAGCGACCAGCTCAGCCCCCGAAATAGACAGGGTACTAAAGGAAACACAAAACACACCATTCACAAGCAAGATAACGGGGACACCAGTCAAACATCCCGGGAAGATCAAGCTGCCTACTTACGAAGGAAGCTCGGACCCGCGACAGTACATGACGGCCTTCACTATTGCGATGGGACGAACCCAATTCTCACCAGAAGAATGCGACGCCGGCTTCTGCCAACTGTTCGTCGAAAATCTGAGCGGAGCCGCCCTTAACTGTTTCTCGCGACTGGAAGCCCACTCAATTGACAGCTACCATCAGCTGACGACCACCTTCTTGAAGCATTACTCCATGTTCATCCAGGAAGGAGCCTCTAGCGCCGACCTCTGGGCCGTAAGCCAAGGACCGAAAGAGCCCCTCAGATCCTACATTGACAGGTTCAAAGTTATCATCTCAAAGATTACGGTAACGGATAATGAAGGACTTCCAGCACTACGAAATGGACTATGGTATGAATCGCCTTGTCGCGACGAGCTGGCCATAAACAAGCCACAGACCCTCGAAGATGTCCTCCACAGAGCGGCCGTATTCGTTGAGATAGAGGAGGAAAAGGATGTACTCGCCAAGAAATTCGCCTGAAACAAGAAAGGCAAGGATACAACCCCAGACAGCTCTGATGACAAGGGAAAGAAAGCCGCGACATGCTACGTTGGCGAGCAACAGCAGCAAGCAAGCAAACAAACTTTCCAACAGTCAGGGCGCAGCCAGATGAGCCACCAGAAGGGTCGACCGTGGTACAAGTACGTACGGTCCGACGATCAGGAGAAAACTTTCTGTAACTTCCACCAGCGCTCCGGGCATAGCACCGCGGAATGTCGACACCTCCAAAACCTCCTGTTCAGCGAATATCAAAAAGGGGTAACGAACATAACGAACCGCAGCCCCCCACCGGCATCCCTCGGAGGTCGAGAGACGTCGCGCCAGCCCAAAAACGAAGGAGAGCGATTCAAATTAGTTCAAGAGGAAAAGGCAAGGCAAGTAGGCCAGCAGAAGGCAGAACAAAGCGACATAGACACAGAACCATCGAAGCGAGCCCGCGACGATGAGGAAGAGGATACACCTACTCCCAGGAAACGAATCAACATGATCATGGGGGGCTCCCCACCTGCAACGATTCAGTAAGATCAATAACGGCCTATAGCCGGAAAGCTGACGCACGCCAACAATGGAATAAGGACATCCCCGAGAGCTAAAGCCAGGAACGGAGATCACCTTCGGCGCTGAAGATGAAGAGGGCCTCGACAAACCACACAACGACCCACTCGTCGTCGAGCTCCATATCGGAGACTGTGAGGTCACCAAGGTTCTAATCGACACAGGAAGCTCTGTCGACCTCATATTTGAAGAAACTCTGCAGAGGATGGAACTCCGCGACTACAGGATGAAGCGTTCGGAGAAGCCCCACACCGGATTCCCCGGAGACACCACCACGACGATCAGGACCATCAAACTGCCAGTGCACGTCGGGCGCCTGACAAAGCTCGTAAAATTCGTTGTCATAGACCGACCTGCAATTTACAACGTAATCTTGGGGACCCCTTGGATCCACGCTATGAAGGCGGTACCCTCAACATACCACCAATGCATAAAATTTCCAACACCAGGAGGAATCTTCACACTCCGCGGCAGCCAGAGAATCTCCAGGTATTGTTTCACGGTGGATGATAGGGGTCTAGTTTTATCCTATTCTACTGCAAGTGCACAGTTATGTGATTGTAGTATATAGGGTATCGAAATCCACAGAAACTCCGGTCAACGATAGATTAAGAACAGTAGAGGGTAAACTAAGATGAAAGCAATGTGGAGTAACTAAAAAGCAATGCGAGAAAGTAAATAAGTAGCAAGATTATCGGTTGTGAAAGCAGTTAATTAAGGGCGCTAAGTCTAGGGCGTTCTCAGGAAATCAGACAAGCAGACAAATAATTCAGTCAGGATCTAATTAAGCACAATTCTAGAACTCAAATCATGGATATAGAATTAACCAACTGTCGTTGCGAGAATTCTCTAAGTCTAAGTGCAGCAATCCAAATTCCTTTGCAATTACTAACAGATTAAACCAGCATTAATTCCAGGTTCGATATGTTCACAATTAAACTAAACCAAATTCCTTTGCGAGAAGTTTAATTGCTCAACCTAAATAGTTCAGATTCTAAATCACACTTTCGTGTCGTATTTAGCAACCTAAGATCTAGATTCTAATTGACCAGGTTAGAACTAGCTTTAAACGCAATTTAGATCGAAGAACAGATAAAGTTATGAATCCTTAACTGAATTTAAACAAGTCTAGCAAGTCATGAAATCCTATGTGAGAAACCCTAAACCTAACTATGAATCTACTCAGACATAGAATATGAAGACATAATCAATGAATAATTAGATATCATAAAAGAGATTAAACAAGTAAAGGGGTTCGAAAACTTCTCCAAAACAAATGTAGTACAAGATCAGATCATCCCCAAAAGCTCTAAAAACTCTTTGCTCTCAATTATGAATGCGTATGTAAGCGTATGTAAAAACTGATCTAAAAATCTAATTAAATAGCTAAAACACGTTTTGGGCTTCCGTGTAAATATCTGGAACTTCTGGGCTTTTCTGCAATATCAGTATTCTTCATTAAACCGCCGAGTATGGCCCATTCGCGCTATGCATCGATCGATGCAGGTGTGCAACGATCGACGCAACCCTCAAATATGGACAGTGAACTCTGTCTCTCGGACCAAATCTCCAAAATGCACCAAACAGCTCCAAAATCTCCACTTCTGCTCCAAATATGCTTGTACCTAATAAAACCTGCAAAGGACTCTAAAAGAACACCAAAAGACACTAAAACAGACTTATATCATGGCATAAAACCGGTAAAAACCATGATATATCAACTCCCCCACACTTAGCCTTTGCTTGCCCTCAAGCAAAACAGAGAACTAAAACATGGTGAGGAGGTTCGAAAACTTTCAGAAACTCTTTTTGTCCTAGAAGCAACAACACTCAGATTCCCTTAGTAATCCACATGAAAGATTTCACCTGCAGACATCAAGACCAAAATATACTTCCCCCACACTTAGCAACTGTCCTAAGTAAACTCCACAATCACATTCACGTATTCAAATTCTCCCTACTGACTTCTGCAAGTATTTAAGTGCGGTCTCACCTAAGGAGTATCGATCAAAGGCACATGGACTCTTACCTTGTCAGCTCTAGACCACCATACTATCTTTCTTTGGTCCCTTTCTTCTCTTTTCCTTTCCTTAGCATTCTGATTTTTTCCCATTGGGTATCATTTTTTTTTTATCAGTGCTCTTCCCGTTAAGGGGTGTACTTTGGACACATTCCATGGATGCACAGAATATGATAATTGTAGCTACCACTCCCAGAGACCACTTCGGAGTTACTAACTCATCCTCAGTTTATTATCTTTTTTTTATGGAAGGGGAGAAGGGAACCAAATAGGACAGGTTTACAGGCTGTGTCAGAAATAACAAGGGAAACCAACACAAAGTATACCAAGCCCTTAGATGAGAAAATTAAGTCAGTATTAAAGTGAAGTCTGTAAAAGGATCCTCTGATACCTGAAGTGATGTGGGTGTCCTCAGTAGGTTGATCCGTGTCTTGGTTTTCTAATAGTCAGAGATCATCTGCAAACTAGTCCTAGTGGTTACTTAAGTTCCTGCAAGTGCTATTAATCTTCTCAAAAAATCATTATTTCCTACTTAAACTGTTTTGACTCGATAAATCATAATTTTGAAAAATTTACTGACTCTAAGAAAACAGAAAGATAGATGTCAGTAGCACCTCCCCCACACTTAAGACACACTGTCCCCAGTAGTGTCAAGCGAAGGATTGGTAAAAAGAAAGAAAATTATGTTAATGGATTGGTTAAGTTCTGTCGGATTTTTACCTCTGTCGCACCTGCATCGATCGTTGCACTAGGTGCATCGACCGTTGCTGGGCGATTTTCGTGTATGGTCGATCGTTGCTCAGGACCGCAATGATCTCGACACAATGGTGTGTCGATCAACGCACTGCGAATACTCGATCAGTTAGCAAGTTAGCAGGTCAGTCCGTTGGAAAATCTAAGTTTTCGATCCTGCAGGCTGAAAACACTGAAAACAGAGTAAAATCAAAGCAACTGATGTATCAAATCAAACACAACATCCAAGCATAAGAAATCCTAAGATATTCAAAAGAAAATGCAAATGAAAAATAAGAGAATACAGAACCGAATGTCTAGAGATGATTGCTACTCTCACTCATCCTCAGCTATGCGATCAGTGCCACTCGAAGAATCGGGAGTCGGAGATCGTCGTCTACGTCGTGAAGGTGCTGGATGGTGTATATGCGGCTGTCTCCTGCAGGTACAGGTACGCATGAAGTTCCAGATGCTCCGGAGAATACCATCTTCACGCTCTCTCCACTCTGCCACAGACAAATCACCATAAGGCACTGAAATCTCGGTATAAGGGCCAATATCATCAGCAGGGGCAGCAGCAAGCGCAGGAGGTGAAGAAGATGTAGAAGCTCGTGTAGAAGGCTCTCCCAGCGGATGAGCCATAGAATGGACTCTGCGCTGCTCGCTCGCAGGAGGCTGGAATCTCAAGGCATCCAGTGTATTGATATATCATGGTTTTTACCCATTTTATGCCATGATATAGATGTGTTTTTAGTGTCTTTTGTGTTCTTTTTAGTATGTTTACAGGTCTAGACACGTTTGGAGCCTAATTGGACGTTTTGGGAGCATTTGGAGCAATTCTGCATTACTTAGAGATTTCACAGAGTTCACTGGCTGCGTTTTCGCAGTGCAACGATCGTTGCAGTCTGTGCAACTGTCGTTGCAGTTCTGAGCCCAAAAATCTGCATTTTCCAGAAATTACAGTTTTTGCCCAGAAACTTCCCAGACTTGCAAAAAGGCCCCCAGCCGACTTTAGACCAATATATTAGGGTTTTTAAGCCATTGTTTAGGCTACGCTTTTACTACGCTTTACTTTAGTTTTATTTTATTTCAGAGAGCCTTAGGGGCTGATCTTGCTCTCGAAAGAGAGAGGATTTCGAACCCCTGTTGATTATTCTGTTTTATGATATTTGGTTTTCTACTTAAGATGTTTTCTGTTTCGATGAACATGTCTGAGTAGTTTACCTGTTAGGTTGAAGGATTCTCATTAGGGATTTCAGAGAATTATAGTTTAAATCAATCTGTAGAGATTTATATCTGCTAGTTCTTTATCTAAGTTGTTCTTAATGCTAAATCTGAAGTAGCTAATCAGAGTTATGATGTTAGGTTGATTAATTCAGCGGAAGTTGGTTAATTTAACTAGAAAGAACTTAGATAAGCAATTAAACTATTCGCAAACGGAAGTTTGGTTTAGGATAATTGTGAACATATCAAACTTGGAATTAATGCTAGTTTAATCTGTTAGTTCTCGCAAACGAAAGTTTGGTTTGCTGCACTTAGACTTAGAGAATTATCGCAAAGGAATTTGGTTAATTCTATATCAGTGTTTGAGTTCTAGAATAGTTATTGATTGGATCTAGATAGATTGATTGCTTGCGTTCCTGATTTCCTGAGAACTCCTGAAACCTAACGCTTCGCTTCCTTGCTCACAACTCGCTTGATTTACTTTCTGCTGTCTGATTTACTGCTTTCCCATATTGCTTTCTCCTAGTTTAATCACTTCTGTTTTCATCTATCGTTGACCAGAGTCTCTGTGGATTCGATACCCTAAGTACTACAACTACATCACTGTGCACTTGCAGTTAGAATAGGGATTAAAACTTAGAACCTATCAAGTTTTTGGCGCCGTTGCCGGGGACTCTTTGAGTTCACCGATAGATTTAGTACTAGGATTTAGACTAAGCATTCTTTTTAATTTTCTTGTTTACTCACGTTTTTGATTTTTGGGATTTCAGGAAATCGCACTGCATCGATCGTTGCTCGCCTTGCAACGATCGACACTAGGCGAAGACAGCGATGCTGAGATCTGAGACGTTCGGTAGGTTCCGCGCCATGGAACCTTTGATTTTGATTCAAGGTGAAAACGGCGTTCTACGAGACCAAGAGGGTCACATATGCAACGCAAAAGGTCAGAAGATAGATGGGGAAGGAAACCCCATCTTACCAGATTACCATGTATTGGTTGGGCAAGTAGCTGAAATGCAACATAAGATAGATGACATCCACGACATCTTACTTAGGGAGAGACAGTTCCGAGCAGAGGCAAACACTGATAAGTTTGCAGAGGTACGCTACATGGCTGGAGCCGACTCTTATAGACATACCTTGGAACATCAGCAAAGGCAGGGTTCTAGGCACGCTCTGGGATCAGGAGACCACAATTATACTTCTAATCTGGCATCTCCTACACAAAGGAGCAAACTGGAGATGATGTTAGAGCAAACGATTGAAAGGCAACAGCAGAACTCAACTTCTTTCAGCTCGAAGCTAGAAAACCTGTACACAAATTTGAATGAGAAATTTGAATCCTTGAGCATTCGTGTAAAGCAGCTGGACACACAGATGGATCAAATTCCAAGTTCTACCCCAATAAAGGATTCTCATGAAGCTCCTGACAACAACATCCTCACTCAGGATCATGCACAAATGGATCATGGATCATGTCTAGCAGTTAAAGCTGTGGAATTTGTGGAAAACAGAGGAGGATTCAATGTTGAATTACCAGAGCTCGAAAGCTTCGATGCACCTGACTCAGCAGAGATTGACATGGACCTTTTGACTTGGAAAGTCCAGATTGAAGCAGGACCAAGCCAAGAAGAGAAATCTGAGTCTGAGACGGCTGGAATGGACCAAGAAACAGATAAACCCGAGACTACAGTTGAAACACGAGTTGAGACGACAGCATCGATCGTTGCATCACACGCATCGATCGTTGCACCCCGAAAGGAACCAGTTTCACCCAAATCTCGAAAACCTGCTAAAGAAGGAGCCTACAAACCTCCGTTGCCATTTCCAAAAGCTTCCGTTAAAACTAAAGATATAGCTCAGTGCACATTGGTGGTTGACAAGAAGATGGTGGTTCCACAAGAGCCTATTCTAGCATCTTCAAGGCCTAAAACTACTCATAAGCAGAAAGCTCCGAACATCAAACCCTTGCCAAAGGTAAAGCATAAAACCTCTAAGTTTAAGCCTCCTGACTCCACTGTTTTGAATAAAGGAAAGAGCGTTAAAACACCCAAGTGTCAATCTCACCCTACATTCCTCCCGACGTTGCTTGGACGACATCATGCTGCTACTGCTTACACACCACCATGGATGATAAGGCATTCACAGAGACACTCAAAGTCTCTGTTGAAACCTCCATGAGTCTGACCCCTTTCCAAAAGTCAAGCTAATGACTAAAAACAAGCGCTGAGTGGGAGGCAACCCACTGTTAGGTTCGTTTTTGTTTTTGTTTTCTTTCGTTTTGATTTGGTATTTTTAATTTTTCTGTTTAAGTGTGTTCAGAGCTGAGGGAAACAGGAATAATCGCATTGCATCGATCGACACACATTGTGCATCGGTCGATGCAGTCGCGATTTACGGTTTAACGAATTGATTGCGGTTCAGACATCGGTTATCTACATAACCGCGAGCGATAATCACCTTGCATCGATCGACACCCTTGTGGCATCGATCGACGCAGGGCGACGACAGGTAAGTATTCTGCAACTTTTCGGTTTGTTCTTCAATTTGATTATTCTTTCACCGAGCTCATGCTTCGATTACACTGGGGACAGTGTAGTTTAAGTGTGGGGGAGGAAGCTACTGACGCACGCTTTTGTTTTCTTAGTTTTTCAAAATTTGTTTTATTGAGTCAAAATTTGTATGAAACTATGATTTTTCGAGGAAACTTTTCGTTTGAACAGGAACTAAGTGACCATTGGACAGATTTGCAGAGCCTCTATGACTGTTAGAAAACCCCATCACAGATCAACCTACTGGGAACACCCATATCACTTCAGGTACCAGAGGATCCTTTACTGACTTCAACCTTAATACTGACTTAGATTTCTCACCTAAGGGCTTGGTATGCTTTATGTCGGATTCCCTGTTAGTTCTGACACAGCCTGTAAACCTGTCCTATTTAGTCCCCTTCTCCCCTTCTATAAAGTAAAAAAAAAAAAAAATAATAATAATAAACTGAGGATGAGTTAGTAACTCCGAAGTGGTCATGAGAATAGTAGCAAACACTATTATCTCTCATGTGATCCATGGAATGTGTCCAAAGTATACCCCATAACGGGAAGAACACTGATAAAAAAAATAAAATGATACCCAGTGGGGAAAAATCAGTTGTTAAAGAAGGGAAAGAGAAGAAAGGGACTAGAGAAAGATAGTATGGTGGTCTAGAGCTGATAAGGTAAGAATCCATGTGCCTTTAGATCGATACTCCTTAGGTGAGACCGCACTTAAATACTTGCAGAAGTCAGTAGGGAGAATTTGAATGCTTGAATGTGATTGTGGAGTTTACTTAGGACAGTTGCTAAGTGTGGGGGAAGTATATTATGGTCTTGAGTTCTGTAGGAAAGTTTTCAGTGGATTACTAAGTGAATGTGATTGTGAAAGTGTTGGAATTGTGTCCAGTAATCTCGGTACTGTCTCTAGAAAGTAAGAGTATGTCGAGATCAGACATAAGTCATATAATACTGGGGATCATGATGGCTTGCTAGAGTCCGCTCATGATCTATAAGTCTTGGACTTATTGCCTTTATTATATGATCCCATATGGGTCACACGCCTAAGCTAACAGGAAAATGTGTTGGAACGGCTTAGCAGAAGTACGACAAAAGTGCTAGGCATTTGTCGTACTAAGAGAGAAAGATTAATGGGTCTGATTAAATGGGATTTAATCAGATTGGGCCCAAAAGCCCAAAAGGGAAAGAGAAGGCTTTTAATGACTAAAAGCCAAGTCTTTTCTCCCCAACCCTAACACCCAGCCGCGATTCTCCTCTCTCTCTGCGCCTCTCTTCCTCGTGGTCTAGCAGCCATTTCCTTGTGAAGCGTGTGTGAACCTTTGGAGGATTCATCCCTCGGTGCATCTATCTGATCTCTGACCTGTTATATTCCTTCCGCTGCAACAAACAGGTAAAAGGTGAGATCATGTTATGTTTCTAAATAAGAACACCTAGATCTGATGCATGTTTAGGTTGATATCAATATGAGAATTGAATCAGGATCAACTGAACTATCCAACAGTGGTATCAGAGCCATTGGTTCTTAGGTTTCTTGTTTTAGATTCATGTTTAGGTTGTTTAATCTGTTTAGAATTGTTTTTGAATCAATTACTGATAAGATAAAACAGTTAAGAAACATAATTGAACCCTAAACACACAAGAAAAATCGCAAAACATGAGCTATATGACTCAGATTTGCGATCGGCCGAGTGAGGCATTGACCGGCATGGCCGGTTGGCAATCACGGCCGAGTGTTGGCCGGATGAATCGCGACCGATCGCGATGGATGGGCCAATCGCATGGATCGCACGAACGCGATCGCATGGATCACGTCCTGTCGCGCCTCGGCTTCGTCCAGCTCGCGTGTTGTCGTCCCGATCGCTTGGCGATCGTGGGAAGCGATCGACCCGAGCATCACGATCGCGGCTATCCCGTCCCGAGCTGCCGAGCGAACGTCCCGATCATGCAGCCCAAACCGTCCCGATCGCGGATCAAACGCGGCTGGCCTGCGGCTATCGCTTTTTGCGTGAGGCTTACGGCTGGCCGGTTAGGGTTTTGGGTGTGATGGGCCGGTTCGATTTCGGTTAGCTGGTTCGGTTTAAAACTTGATTAAAATCTTCGTTCTGGTTTAATAAACAGATTTTAATAATTTTATTAAATCTGGTTAAACCGGGATAAGAAATCCAATGTCGAAAGAAATATTGGATTTAGTGCCTAAACCAGGAATTTCTAATTTGATTTGGTTGGACCAAATAAATTGAGAAGTTCCGGTTTAGTAAATAACCGGTTGACAATTGTGGTCATCGTAGTAATTAAAACTTGGTTAGACCAGTTTTAATGAACCAGACCGGTTATGTCAATTAATTGGACAATTGGGTCATGTCTTGGACATGGACCAATTCTTGGGCCTCGGGCCAAGAAGTTAAAACAATTGGGCCAGTTAATTGAGTCTTTCTTCAGATTAATTTAAAATCTATTTTATAAAATTATAAAGTCGTTTTTAAATTAAAGTTTCCGAAATTTTGAAATTAGAAAGTTTCTTAAAATAGAAGTTTCTGAATTTGCGGGTTTTGGATTTTAAAGAAATTTCTAAAGTTAGAAAGTTTCCGGTTTTAGAAAGTTTCCAATTTTAGAAAGTTTCCAAAATAGTAGGTTTCCATAAATAGAAAGTTTCCCGAAATAGTAATCTTCTATTTTGGGAATGATTTTAATAAACCTACGAACCTCAAATAATATCAAGCGTTGGATGTCTTGTCCAGGCTATGTCAGCTGTCAAAGCCCATTCAATTGCATTCATGGCCTTACAGTGTGAGGATGTCTGCTTTTGCGTGGGTAAGACGGTTTGTGATTCATAAATGTCATTGGGAGTCCCAGACATTAATGATTACATGACTGTATAGTCCGGTTTTCTTGACTAGGCCATCGGGAGTCCCGGGCCTTGAGACATCGGAGTGGATTGGGCCTCGGGCCCAGATTCACAACCAAGAGTTATATCACGGATATAATTAGCCGATATAGGGCTTACCGATATAAGCTAAGGTTGGGTGACGGCCAGTGGCCCACTTTAATTTTAGTTATATGTGGATCTTGGAATCATTATATTCTATTGAGGGTAACTTAGGTTATTGAATATAATGCGTGATTAATCATATTATACTTTAATACGAGATTAGTCATTTTGAACATAATAACTAATAACCTTTTATTTATATATTTCAGATATGACTACTACAAGCACACAAAACACATTCTCGATCCGGTCTGTTCTCGAGAAGGAGAAGCTGACTGGAACGAACTTCCTGACATGGTCAAGGAACTTGAGGCTGGTCCTCAAGCAGGAGAAGAAGGATTATGTCCTTCGAGATCCCCTCCCCGAGAGGCCTCTTGCCAATGCTGCCAGGACTCTGCACAATGCTTGGGAAAAGCATTCGTCAGATGAAAATGATGTCTATTGCCTGATGTTGGTGACAATGACTCCTGAGCTGCAAAAACAGTTCGAAAGTGTATTGTCTCCCATCGAGATAATGGCAAGCCTGAAATCTCTTTTTCAGGAGCAGGCTAGGACCGAGAGGTTTCAGACAGTTAAGAACCTCTTGGACTGTAAGTTGGCTGCGAATGCGGCAGTGAGTCCTCATGTCTTGAAGATGATGGGTTATCTCGATCATCTTCAGAAACTCGACTGCCCAATCAGCCAGGAACTTGCCTGCGACATCATTCTGCAGTCTTTACCTGCAAGCTATGATCAGTTCATTCTGAACTTTAACATGCATGGCTTGAGTAAGACACTTCCTGAGCTTCACGGAATGCTCAAAACTGCAGAGCCCAACTTGAGGAAAACCGCCAAGGACCCCAATGTGCTTATGGTGCAAAAGGGCAAGGGGTTTAAGAAATCCTCTGCTAAGGATAAGGGAGCGGCCAAGGCTGTCCAAGTCGCGGACAAGGACACGCCAAAGCCCAAGCCCAAGTCCAAGGCTGGGCCTACTGACATGTGCAGGTTCTGCAAAGAACTGGGGCATTGGAGAAGAGATTGTAAGAAATTCCAGGAAGGTCTAAAGGAATTGAAGAAGAAGACTTTCGAGACTTCTTCATCAGGTATTTTTGTTATAGAAGTTAATACAACTACTTCTGATAATACTTCATGGGTCATGGATACTGGTTGTGGGGCTCATATTTGTACAAATATGCAGGCACTCAGCAACAGTAGAAGGCTGAAGCAAGGACAAGTGGAGCTACGAGTTGGGAATGGAGCGAAAGTTTCAGCACTAGCTGTAGGCACATACTTGTTGTCTTTACCTTCGGGATTGATTTTAGAACTTAATAATTGTTATTTTGTACCTGCTATAAGCAGAAATATTATTTCAATTTCTTTGTTGGATTTGGAAGGTTATGATTTTTCAGTTAAGAATAAATTATGTTCCTTCAATCGCAACAATTTGTTCTATGGTTCTGCCCCTCTTACGAATGGGCTTTACATACTCGATCAATCCGCGCCAATTTATAACATTAATACAAAACGGTTTAAACCTAATGAGGAAAACCGAACGTTTCTATGGCATTGTCGTTTAGGGCACATCAGCGAGAAACGCATCAAGAGGCTCCATTCGAATGGACTTCTTGGCTCATTTGACTTTGAGTCATGTGAGAAATGCGAATCCTGCATGATGGGCAAAATGACACGGGCCCCCTTTAATAAACCTAACGAGAGGGCCAGTGACTTATTGGGCCTGATACACACTGACGTGTGTGGCCCAATGTCCACAAATGCAAGAGGAAACTATCAGTACTTCATTACCTTCACTGATGATTTCAGTAGGTATGGATATGTTTATTTAATGAAACATAAGTCTGAATCTTTTGAGAAGTTCAGAGAATTCCAAAATGAAGTACAGAACCAACTTGGCAAAAGCATTAAGGCTCTTCGGTCCAACCGAGGAGGAGAATACTTAAGCCAAGAATTCAGTGATCATCTAAGAGAGTGTGGGATCGTATCCCAACTCACTCCTCCTGGAACACCTCAATGGAATGGTGTATCTGAGAGGAGAAATCGGACCTTATTGGATATGGTTCGATCTATGATGAGTCACACAGACCTTCCAATATCCCTTTGGGGATATGCTCTGCTAACAGCAGTGTTCACTCTAAATAGAGCGCCATCAAAAGCAGTAGCAAAGACACCATATGAATTATGGACTGGAGTGGCTCCAGTGCTGTCTTATCTCAGAATTTGGGGTTGTGAAGCCTATGTCAAGAGATTGATCTCAGACAAACTTACACCGAAATCTGACAAATGCTACTTCATTGGTTATCCACGGGAAACCAAGGCTTATTACTTCTATCTACGTTCCGAGAACAAGATCTTTGTTGCCCGGGATTGTAACTTTCTTGAGTGGGAGTTTCTCTCTAAGAAAGACAGTGGGAGTAAGGTACTGCTTGAAGAAATTCAAGATGAACAGGATACTGCTCAACCTAATGAGGAAGAGCAGCAGGAGGACCTACAAGAAATTGTAGAGCCTGAACCTGTAGTACCTGAAGTTCGAAGATCCGGGAGGATCCGTCACGAACCCGAGAGATATCAAGGATTCCTCGTGACTAACTGTCATGATCTTCTGATCATTGATAGTGATGAACCATCGAACTTCAATCAAGCCATGATGGGCCCAGATTCCTCTAAGTGGCGCAAGGCCACTGATTCCGAAATGGACTCCATGTCGGTCAACCAAGTATTTTCGTTGGTTGACTTACCCGCTGGTGTAAAAGCCATCGAGTGCAAATGGATCTTCAAGAAGAAGATTGACGTGGATGGAAATGTCCAGATTTATAAAGCCAGGTTGGTGGCAAAAGGTTTCAGACAAGTTCACGGTGTGGACTACGATGAAACCTATTCACCGGTGGCTATGATGAAATCTATTCGGATTCTACTAGCAACTGCAGCTTTTCATGATTATGAAATTTGGCAGATGGACGTGAAAACCGCATTCCTGAATGGTATTCTGGAAGAGGATGTGTATATGACGCAACCTGACGGTTACATAGATCCAAAGAATGCTGGGAAAGTATGCAAGCTTCATAAATCCATTTATGGATTGAAGCAAGCATCGAGGAGCTGGAATCTTCGTTTTGATGAAGCGATCAAGCAATTTGACTTCATTAGAAACGAAGAAGAACAATGCGTGTATAAGAAATCTAGTGGGAGCAAGATTGTATTTCTTATTCTGTATGTCGATGACATACTGCTTCTCGGAAACGACGTTCCAATGCTGAAGTCTGTAAAAGACTGGCTTGGAAGTTGTTTTTCCATGAAAGACATGGGTGAAGCCGCATACGTTCTTGGAATTAGGATCTATCGGGATAGACCTAAGAGGCTGATAGGCTTGTGTCAAGACTCATACATTGACAAAGTCCTACAAAGATTCAGCATGAAAGATTCCAAGAAGGGCTTCACGCCAATGGTACATGGCACAACGCTAAGCAAGAAGCAAAGCCCCACGTCGGCTGCTGAGCTTGAGCGCATGAAGAACATTCCTTATGCATCTGCAATAGGATCTGTCATGTATGCCATGATATGTACTCGTCCTGATGTTGCTTATGCATTGAGCATGACGAGTAGATACCAGTCAAATCCAGGTGAAAACCATTGGATTGCCGTAAAGAATATCTTGAAGTATCTAAGACATACTAAGGATAAATTCTTGGTGTACGGTGGAAGTGATGTGCTTAAAGTCAGTGGATTCACGGACGCAAGTTTCCAGACAGACACTGATGATTTCCGGTCACAGTCCGGTTATGTCTTTTGTCTGAATGGCGGTGCAGTAAGTTGGAGAAGCTCCAAGCAGGACACCGTTGCTGATTCCACTACAGAAGCTGAATATATCGCCGCCTCAGAAGCAGCGAAGGAAGCTGTTTGGATACGAAAGTTCATTATGGAACTAGGTGTGATACCAGATGCGGCTGAGCCTCTGGCACTGTTTTGTGACAACAATGGTGCTATAGCTCAGGCAAAGGAACCAAGATCACACCAGAAATCCAAGCATGTTCAAAGAAGATATCACTTGATACGTGACATCATTAATAGAAAGGAAGTCAAGATCAGCCGAGTTCCGACAGATGATAATGTCGCTGATCCGTTGACAAAGCCACTCCCAAGGCCTAAGCTCGAGTTCCTGACTGAAGCTGTAGGCATTAGAAACATTGAAATGTAATCTAAATTTGAGTGGGAGTTTTGTGAGCTTTATTTTAGTTATTTGATATGTTCTTGTAAAACATTATTTATGTTTTAATGAAATTATTATTTCAAGATTATTTTAACTGTGATGAAATAATCGTTCCAAAATGATATCAACCATTTTATAGGTCATCGAAGTAAATGATTTGATCTTGAGTCATCGAAGTCATTTAGCTTGATCATGAGATCCTATATTTGATAAATGTTTTATATCATCATGTCCCTAGTCGAAGGTTGTTGAAACTGGAACACCAACAACCGTGTGAGACTGGATTGGTACGTGACTTATGACAAAGTCTCAGTGTGTCATAGATGCACGGCATCAAAGTCAGTACATAGGTGTATGTTGGGAACATACGACCGGACAAGACCCGACTATAAGAACTCTTCAGGATATTTATATCTGTGTCATAAGAGATTCTTACTACGACTATAGAGTATAGTCCTTAGACCTGAGTTCACATGCATGTGACTGCACATGGACTGATGTACTTTGATCATTGTCTAACGCTATCGTTCTGTGATAGCTATAAGGACCTTGTTTGGGTGCATTATGAAATGAGTAGTTTACAGTGATGGAACAAGACGGAATTTGTCCCTCCAATATAAGTGGAGTGAATATCTCTAGGCCAATCGGAGATTTGAATACTGGAAAACGCATGGCCATGCTCAAACGGACTTTCCCGAGTCGTTTGGATTGTCAGTATCAAATCAGAGTCCGATGAACAAGATTAGGCTTTATAAGGATGACACCAATCTTGCCTTATGACTAATCAAGATATTGAGACAAAAGGATTATGAATACAGAGATTCCAGTACAAGTGGGAGATTGTTGGAATTGTGTCCAGTAATCTCGGTACTGTCTCTAGAAAGTAAGAGTATGTCGAGATCAGACATAAGTCATATAATACTGGGGATCATGATGGCTTGCTAGAGTCCGCTCATGATCTATAATTCTTGGACTTATTGCCTTTATTATATGATCCCATATGGGTCACACGCCTAAGCTAACAGGAAAATGTGTTGGAACGGCTTAGCAGAAGTACGACAAAAGTGCTAGGCATTTGTCGTACTAAGAGAGAAAGATTAATGGGTCTGATTAAATGGGATTTAATCAGATTGGGCCCAAAAGCCCAAAAGGGAAAGAGAAGGCTTTTAATGACTAAAAGCCAAGTCTTTTCTCCCCAACCCTAACACCCAGCCGCGATTCTCCTCTCTCTCTGCGCCTCTCTTCCTCGTGGTCTAGCAGCCATTTCCTTGTGAAGCGTGTGTGAACCTTTGGAGGATTCATCCCTCGGTGCATCTATCTGATCTCTGACCTGTTCTATTCCTTCCGCTGCAACAAACAGGTAAAAGGTGAGATCATGTTATGTTTCTAAATAAGAACACCTAGATCTGATGCATGTTTAGGTTGATATCAATATGAGAATTGAATCAGGATCAACTGAACTATCCAACAGAAAGTTCCTAGGACGAAATGAGTTTCTGTGTTTTCAAACTTCTTTTCTTATGCTTTGGTTCTTTACTTGCTTGAGGGCAAGCAAGAGCTAAGTGTGGGGGAGTTGATATATCATGGTTTTTACCCATTTTATGCCATGATATAGATGTGTTTTTAGTGTCTTTTGTGTTCTTTTTAGTATGTTTACAGGTCTAGACACGTTTGGAGCCTAATTGGACGTTTTGGGAGCATTTGGAGCAATTCTGCACTACTTAGAGATTTCACAGAGTTCACTGGCTGCGTTTTCGCAGTGCAACGATCGTTGCAGTCTGTGCAACTGTCGTTGCAGTTCTGAGCCCAAAAATCTGCATTTTCCAGAAATTACAGTTTTTGCCCAGAAACTTCTCAGACTTGCAAAAAGGCCCCCAGCCGACTTTAGACCAATATATTAGGGTTTTTAAGCCATTGTTTAGGCTACGCTTTTACTACGCTTTACTTTAGTTTTATTTTATTTCAGAGAGCCTTAGGGGCTGATCTTGCTCTCGAAAGAGAGAGGATTTCGAACCCCTGTTGATTATTCTGTTTTATGATATTTGGTTTTCTACTTAAGATGTTTTCTGTTTCGATGAACATGTCTGAGTAGTTTACCTGTTAGGTTGAAGGATTCTCATTAGGGATTTCAGAGAATTATAGTTTAAATCAATCTGTAGAGATTTATATCTGCTAGTTCTTTATCTAAGTTGTTCTTAATGCTAAATCTGAAGTAGCTAATCAGAGTTATGATGTTAGGTTGATTAATTCAGCGGAAGTTGGTTAATTTAACTAGAAAGAACTTAGATAAGCAATTAAACTATTCGCAAACGGAAGTTTGGTTTAGGATAATTGTGAACATATCAAACTTGGAATTAATGCTAGTTTAATCTGTTAGTTCTCGCAAACGAAAGTTTGGTTTGCTGCACTTAGACTTAGAGAATTATCGCAAAGGAATTTGGTTAATTCTATATCAGTGTTTGAGTTCTAGAATAGTTATTGATTGGATCTAGATAGATTGATTGCTTGCGTTCCTGATTTCCTGAGAACTCCTGAAACCTAACGCTTCGCTTCCTTGCTCACAACTCGCTTGATTTACTTTCTGCTGTCTGATTTACTGCTTTCCCATATTGCTTTCTCCTAGTTTAATCACTTCTGCTTTCATCTATCGTTGACCAGAGTCTCTGTGGATTCGATACCCTAAGTACTACAACTACATCACTGTGCACTTGCAGTTAGAATAGGGATTAAAACTTAGAACCTATCATGTATCAATCTGTGTAAGACCAGGAGCAGGAAGATCCACACCACACTTTGCAGTGGCAGGGTCGTAATAGACCCACACGCGCCCCTCCTTGAGCCATGTAGCGCTCTGCAAGTGACTGAAATCAAGGAACTCCTTGGCAGTGTTACACCCTGTGCCCTCTAAGGGAATCCTGCAGTGCATGAAAATGGGAGTAAGCAGGCTCCCCACTGTCTCAGTGTCCACACCATCAAATGGCTTCTTCTGCAGGTCGCATAAGTGCTGAGCGAAAATGGCTCCCAAGTTGAGTCCCTTAGTGGGATCTCTCAAAGGGGTATCGTCAAACTGATCCCTCAGTCCGATGAATAGCATCTCCATCTCAAGCTTGCGCATCTTGTTGGCTTCAAACTTGCACAACAAAGTCCATCCTAAGATGCGCAGAACATATCTCAGAACCGGATGCCTAACCTGCTTCACCGGTGTGGTCCTCGAGTTGTACCGACCAGTGCCGATACACTCCCAGAAATACTGAGCTTCCTCCATATCCCACTCAAGACTCATGCCAATACGTCTCGGCTCAGTGCTGAATCCATAAATCCTGTAGATATCGAGAAGAGGAATCCGATACCTGGCTCCTAAGCACATGAAGGTAAAGATACCTCCTGAAGCACTCCTGCTGTCTGGGTCCGGGTAAACCACTCTGCAAGTGGCTAGCAGCTGTCTCACCAACTCAGGGTACAAGTCGTAAGGCTGCATAGGCATTGTCCCTAGACTAATGCCCTTACACAGTGTAAGAACCTGCTCAGCAATGCCCAAACTCTTGCAAGTAGAGTAATCTGCAAACTTGGTTGGATTAAGCGTCATGCCACACCAACCATTGTACAACAACGTGTCGAACTCATCCCAATGGTTAAGTAGTGGCCTCTCTGTAAACTCAGCGGTCTTGAGGAACTCAGCAATATAATCAGGCCACACCCTATTTCCTGACCAACTCTCACATAAGGCTCAGGATGTGGTGATTCTCGGTGGAACCACTCTGGTGGTGGAGCATGATGAGTTGTAGTAGCGGCTGCGGTGGCTCTGCGTTTGCGGGACGGTCGAGGAGCCATCTTGGAATCTTTGCAAATGGGTTATAAAAATAGCTAGGGGATGTTAAAACAAGTAGAATCAAGCTTTGAATCACAAAAAATGATGAAGAAATGAGAGATTTAGAGTTGTGGAATCGCGGTTGTACAGACGGCGGAGTGGAGAAGAAAAGAGGAGAGAAGGGTTTAAGGCACTTACCTCGATCGTGGGTGCAACGACCGTTGCAGTCAAGCAACGACCGTTGCAGTCAAGCAACGACCGTTGCTGGTTGAACCAAATTGATTCCGGTTTAGCGCACGTACCTTAATTTTGCAATTAAACCAATTGCAACGACCGTTGCACAGGACCGCAACGATCGTCACAATGCGATCATATTTCCTCGTCGTAATCACCTTGCAACGACCGTTACAATGAAGCAACGATCGTTGCACATCTCCAGACTCGAGTTCTGTATCTAAAATTGAAGCAAAAACAAATCAAAACGTAAGTACCTAAGAAAAACACCAAAAATCAAAAAGAAAAACACTAAAACCTAACAGTGGGTTGCCTCCCACTCAGCGCTTGTTTAAGGTCATTAGCTTGACCGGTCGAACAAGATTTTTAGGTACCAAGAGATCTTGACAGAGACTTTGATTGTCTCTGTGCAAGTCTCCTCATCCAAGGCGGAGAATAAGCCGTATCAGAATGAATGCATCCAAGAAAAGGAGTAAACTGCTCCCCAGGATCCAAAATCACAGTATCACTTGGCTGCTTATCATCTCCATCCAAAATGGTGAAGGTCTGCCCATCTATCAGTGGCTTGCGTAGCTTATCCATCTCATAATGCAGCGGCTCATCTCCCAGGTGGAGATCAATCAGACTGTGTCTAACATCTATTACTGCTCCTGCCGTAGCTAAGAATGGTCTCCCAAGTATCAACGCGTCATCAGGATCACTGTCATACTTCAGCACTAAGAAGTCTGTTGGAACTAAGTAGTTTCCAACTCTGACCGGGATGTCCTCAAAGAGTCCTTCTGGAACTCTTATAGACTGATCGGCTAGGACAAGAGAGGTCCTAGTAGGCGAAAAATCCAGCATACCCAGCTTCTCTGCCACAGAATATGGCATAAGACTTCCTGCAGCTCCAAGATCACACAGAGAACGCCTAAAACTATCTTCAAAGATAGAACAGTTCAGCACAAAGACACCAGGGTCAGGCAGCTTCTCTGGAACCTTGGTTAATAGCACATAACTTATATGCTGAGGAACAACTACAACCCAGTCTTTCAGCTCTTCATCCATAGGCAGCATCTTTCTCAAGTACCTCTGCACACAAGGGTGATAAGGTGGATCATCAGATGATGGAATTTCTTCCAACTCTTCACCAATCTCTTCCAGCTGCTTAAGCTCTTCAATCTCTTGCTTAATTACTTCAGACACTGAAGGATATAGTCTAATGGATTGTGCATAAATCTCATGCTGAGTAATCTCAGAGACTCCAGGGAATAAACTATCAAGCTCTAAATCTGCATCAATGCCATCAGAATCCTGCGAGTCTGTCTGTTCACGACCTGCAACGACCGACGCTAGGGGTGCATCGATCGATGCAACACTGTTTTCACAGTTTCCACCCGAGAGATTTTCCTCAAAATCCGAATTTTCGGTCTCTTCTACCAACTCAGCTGTTTTCAACTCAAAATTTTCACTTTGTGTTGATCCATCATCAATGTATACTGACCAGGCCTTGATATGAGTTTCTGCTACTCCTTTTCCCTTCACAATACTAGAAATCTGACTCACTTGAGTATCCAACTGCTTCACATGAGTGTTCAGAGACTCAAACTTCCCATTGAGATCCTCATAGACAGCATCCAACTTCTTATTGCAGTCCACAGTAATCTTGGTCTGGCTTTCCAACAGCTGTTCTATCATTGCCTCCATCTTACTCTCATGAGCAGTGGCTACAGGAGGTGATTGGTAAGAAGATGATCCATAGGTTCTCTGAGTACCTTATCCAAAATGTCTCTGAAAACCACTAGTCTGTCCAAAGCCAGAGGAGTTCTGATTGCCTGTGAAGGCACTCCTCTGTCCTCCATTGAAGAACATGTTTCCCTGCTGATTACCAAATCTATTACCTTGGAATCCAGATCCTCCTATGTAATTCACATCTTCTTCCGGAGTGTCCTCCTCAGTCTGAATTACCTCAACATCTTGGGCAAAGTGGACAGCTTTCTTACCAGCTAGGAGATTACAAATTGTGTCCAGCTTAGATCTAATATCAGCAATCTCCAAATTCTCTACCTTTCCACCAGATTTCTTCCTCCTCTCATCAGTAGTCATGCAACTGTTGCTGCTTACTAAGTTCTCAATCAACTGCTTAGCTTGTGCAGGAGTCCTGGTGTTAAAATTTGCATTGCTGGAGTTATCCAGCGCAGTCTGATATGGAAGATCTATGCCTCTGAAAAAGATACCTAGCAATGTGACCTCAGTGAATCCATGGTGTGGGCAGTCACACTGGTACTTCTTGAATCGCATCCAAGCAGCTTTTAAAGGCTCCACAGGACCTTGGGAGAATGTCAGAATGTCCTGTATGGACTGATCGGAACGCGCATCATCGTAGAAATGCCTCAGAAACTCGCTCTTAAAAGCATCCCAAATAGTAAACTGCCCAGCTGGCAGTTGCTTTAGCCATGCAGCAGCGTCTCCAGCGAGACTGTGCGAAAAAAGCTTGAGAAACAGATAATCCTGGCAAACTCCATCATACTTCATGCCAGTGATTATATCCTCAAACTGATCGATGTGATCCATAGGCTGCTCCGATGGGTGACCATGGAAAGCATTCTGTCTCATCAGCGAGTAGTAGATGGTTTTGATCTCAAAATCGTTCCTCTCAAAACCAGGAGGTACAAGAGCTGACCGGTTGGCATGAAACTCATCCGGTTTGTTGTAGTCAGCTAATGTCCTCTCATGAACAACCATCTGTCTACCTTGGGCCCGTCCTTGGCCTTGCGCCTGCGGCTGTGGTTCAGGTTCCTCAACATCAGGGATCACACGTCCCTCAGCATCAATCCTCTGCCCAGCAGCATTGTGTGGATTGTTATCTCGGTCCCTCAGGATACCGTTAGCATCTTGTATCAGGATCAAACGTTCACGTACCATCCTTGCTCTTCTTTCTCTTCTGTTAGTCCTCTTTAGTCGTCCAAGTTGTTCAAGTCCGAGATTAACGAGGTTCAAGTTCTGATTACTTCTAGATTCACGCGTCTGCATAAACTGTCTGTAATCGTCAAGCAACGATCGATGCTAGCAGTGCAACGATCGATTCAATCTCAGAATCGCCTAGTGACGATCGACACAAAGGTGCAACGATCGATGCTAGGTGAATGTCGTACATGCGACAGAAAGAAAACAGGGAAAAAATCAGTAAACAAAAAAAAAAATCCTAGTAAAAACCCTAAGTTCGAAGCTATCGAAGACTCTAAGAGTCCCCGGCAACGGCGCCAAAAACTTGATAGGGGTCTAGTTTTATCCTATTCTACTGCAAGTGCACAGTTATGTGATTATAGTATATAGGGTATCGAAATCCACAGAGACTCCGGTCAACGATAGATTAAGAACAGTAGAGGGTAAACTAAGATGAAAGCAATGTGGAGTAACTAAAAAGCAATGCGAGAAAGTAAATAAGTAGCAAGATTATCGGTTGTGAAAGCAGTTAATTAAGGGCGCTAAGTCTATGGCGTTCTCAGGAAATCAGACAAGCAGACAAATAATTCAGTCAGGATCTAATTAAGCACAGTTCTAGAACTCAAATCGCGGATATAGAATTAACCAACTGTCGTTGCGAGAATTCTCTAAGTCTAAGTGCAGCAATCCAAATTCCTTTGCAATTACTAACAGATTAAACCAGCATTAATTCCAAGTTCGATATGTTCACAATTAAACTAAACCAAATTCCTTTGCGAGAAGTTTAATTGCTCAACCTAAATAGTTCAGATTCTAAATCACACTTTCGTGTCGTATTTAGCAACCTAAGATCTAGATTCTAATTGATCAGGTTAGAACTAGCTTTAAACGCAATTTAGATCGAAGAACAGATAAAGTTATGAATCCTTAACTGAATTTAAACAAGTCTAGCAAGTCATGAAATCCTATGTGAGAAACCCTAAACCTAACTATGAATCTACTCAGACATAGAATATGAAGATATAATCAATGAATAATTAGATATCATAAAAGAGATTAAACAAGTAAAGGGGTTCGAAAACTTCTCCAAAACAAATGTAGTACAAGATCAGATCAGCTCCAAAAGCTCTAAAAACTCTCTGCTCTCAATTATGAATGCGTATGTAAGCGTATGTAAAAACTGATCTAAAAACCTAATTAAATAGCTAAAACACGTTTTGGGCTTCCGTGTAAATATCTGGAACTTCTGGGCTTTTCTGCAATATCAGCATTCTTCATTAAACCGCCGAGTCTGGCCTATTCGCGCTATGCATCGATCGATGCAGGTGTGCAACGATCGACGCAACCCTCAAATCTGGACAGTGAACTCTGTCTCTCGGACCAAATCTCCAAAATGCACCAAACAGCTCCAAAATCTCCACTTCTGTTCCAAATGTGCTTGTACCTAATAAAACCTGCAAAGGACTCTAAAAGAACACCAAAAGACACTAAAACAGACTTATATCATGGCATAAAACCGGTAAAAACCATGATATATCAGTGGAGCGCAGAGTGCGACAAGCATCATGCCGTATATCCGAACGCGCGATCGCCACTTCGCCTCAGACATAGAAAGGTAAAACCCGCACCCCAACAAAGGTATGACAAGCACCGCACCTGCAAACAAAACATCCTAATTCTACTCGACCTGCATCTAGATACATGCTAGTGATCGAGCTGCGGCTCAAAGTATGTAACCAAAAAGAACTACACTCGGCTTGATCTCTCCTCGGAGAGTACGTAGGCAACCTATGTAAGGTGCAGCCACTATTATAGTTTTCAATATCAAAAACTTTCATGCATCTTTCGTACAGTCTAGCGTATAAATAGTTAACATCGACATTCTGGCCAAATGTTCGATCCAATAAACATGTGTCCCATGCACTGTGACATAGCGTCACATCGTCATTACGACAGCATAAGCCGGGGCCAGACCCGCACGAGTCCTTAGGAAAAGTTTTGTGAGCCGGACCTCCTCCGCATAACTAACCAAGGACTCCACAGGATAAGCCGAGCACGTACTCGCACCTAGATAACCGAGCAGATGACGAGGTAGGCCGAGCCAATGCTCGCACTCATAAACTTCTGCGTATGAATGGGCGAGCTTTGAAAATCAAAACCAGGATAAGCCGAGCACGTACTCGCACCTATATTTGACCTCGCCCAAAGCCGAGCACGTACTCGCACCTATATTTGACCTTCACACAAAAATAAAGAAAATATGTATATAAAAATATACAAATCAAAAAGGGAAACGATAATTTCTTTTATTAAAACTCTCCCGACAAATACAAAATATATATACAACAAAAAAGAGAAAACTACAAAGCTAGTCTAATTTCTTGAAACACGATTTCTTCCGGATCAGAGCCCGTGCAATAAGCCCGATCTCATCCAATAAGGAGCCAAGCCCCTTTCTTGAAACACGATTTCGTCGTCCGTCCTGGCATGACCTCAAACGGCAGAGGCCCAGCAGTGAGCAACGACGAAACCAAACCGGGGAGGATCGTCATGGGGTAAAAAGGCACGGGCACGCCAACCTCAACACATCAAAAGGAGGAGCTGAGTCCTAGAACCCGATCCCATGGTTCCCCTGGCCACCCTGACATCGGCTGCTCTCCCCAAAGGAATTTTCCCCTTATTCGGAGGAAAATGAGCCAGCTTGTCGTCGAGCCCGCTGTCCTGCGAACAATAAAAAACAGAAAAGAAGTCAGCAAAAAGCGAGCAAATCGAAGAACAAATTACAACAAATAACGCACTTACGTGAAAGAAGACAAGTTCAAGACAGGACAGCCCTCGGCACGTTACTAAAATCGGTCACACATCAGATCCACTGGTATAAATCCATACAACAACGACAGGCCCGCTAAGGAGTCAACAGTCCAAGGAAGAGTCAGCATCCAAGCGCTATAAATAGGACCCTTCACTCTTTATTTTAGACAGATTGTAATTCACGAGAGGCCGAGCTACTCCTATAAAGCTCCGACCTCAAGTGTTGTTTAGTGAGCACGTCATTCGACGGACTCACACCTCGTACCATCTTGTTCATTGCTCGGTTCCGGCCTTAAGATCAATAAAGAATCATATCGTCCTCATATTATATTTACATTTCACCTCGTAGTTCAGATACTCCAGATCGCAGTCCGTAATATTGACTAGGTCGGATTTCTGTAACAACATATATGCTTCTCGAAACGACATCTCAACGACTCCTCTTTCCTCAAAAAGCCATTGTCTCGTCTCCTTCTACTTCTTAACTCTATTAGCACGTCGTAGCCACTCAAGAGCTTGAAGGAGATCATAGGTTTTTGTCTTGGCACACAAGAAAATCGTCTGTAGTTGGCCATGTTCTTGAGGATGCATAAGTTGATTTTGCCTGAAGAGTCTCTTATATAAACATTGCTAATATATATATATATATATACTTTTGTTGTAGTTTCTGATGGAATTTGGATCATTCCACCCAGGATTCATAAAAGGACAAGTTTATTTCTTTTTGTTGTGGAGTAACACTTTTTTTTATTAAAAAAAATCATCTTAATTACATTAGTTTTTGATATCATTGTAAACGGTGTCAATTTATGAAGTTACTAGCAATGTTTAGACGTTTAAAACACACAAAGATGATTCTTTTCGTAATTTCAAATTTATTTCGAATATATTAGTACATATCTATACAATGTTATATCAATGGCATTCTTACTATTTCAGTACAACAAACTTTCTTCTTGGTCGCAGCATAGTTCTCTTAAAAATGATTGTAACCACATCTATCTTTTTTGTTGCTACTATCACTGCAACATACTCAGTTTCATAGTTTGATAGAGCTTCAATTTTGTGCAATTTTGAAACCCAAAAATTGCAGTACTATCAAAAATGTAAATATACCCGAATGTATTCTTTCTATTGTCAATGTCACCTCTATTGTCAGTACCCGAATGTATTCTTTCATGAAGCATAGCAACAAACTTGTATTCCCCTTATTATACCTAAAAATCTACTTAATAACATCCCAATGATTTTTGCTGAGATTGCTCATAAATATGCTAACTATTCCCACTGCATGTGCAATGTATAGCAAGATCATGATCATGTTACATTACTCCGTGGACGGTGAAGTAAAAGAAGAGAGACTTGCTCCTCTTGTCTAACAAATATGGCTGAGCAATTCTGCAATTTCTCTTCTATCAACAATTATGGCTCAGCAACCCCTTCCTTAATCTCCTATAAATACATGTTGATTTTTTATTTTTATTCATCCCAAACTCCCAAACAATAGAGTAAGAAAATGGGGGGCTAGAGAGGAAAAGAGAGAAGTAAATTTCTTATTTGTAAGAAAATTAAGAGTAATTGTGTTGAGTGTAACTGCGTTTGGATGTAAATCGAGTGTTGAAAATTTTCTCGGTAAATAATAAAATATATATATAGTAGATTCGGAAATATATGCAATATTTAGGTTAACTCCATTAGCAAATTGTATGTGTATTTTTTGTTCCCGTAAATCTGATTTCTTGGAACTTTGACCTTATTTTCTAACGGAAATAACACTAGGATGAGCCAAATCTCTCTCTTCTATGGCTTATCAACAGTAAGAAATTTGATCTCTCTATGCTTTTTCTGGGAATACCTTAAGGAGGAAATCAGTGAACCGTTTAGAATAAAGCGTAGGCTCGATGGCTGAAATTGTCATCGGATCATACTGCATTGACTTGCAAGTATGTTCCATTCTCTTTTTCATGTTGTACTCTTGCAGGATGTCGATGATGCCCATATACACAACCACATCATATACTTCAAACAGCTCCACCGTTCCTGATTCCTCCTCGTCTTGACGGAGTTTGTGGTGGGCTTGAGCCGGCATGTTTACTCCTAATTGTACCCGGAGCCTGAAGTTTTGATTCCAAATGGTTCAGATTATATATTTAATGAACAAAATATCAACTTTCCAGGTCGATTTTGATGTGATGCAAGTAATGGGAAGTGACTGACCTTGCAGTTCCAGGTAGAATGAGATCAACTTCTTTCTCCCCAACAGAGAATGCTCGTAGTGTACTTCCTCTGATGTGAGGACCAGGGGCAGTATTAACGGAACTTGGTTCGTGAGTAACCAATAACAGCCCTTTTGGAGGAATGGAAGGTTCACGAGGCAAACCCACTGATGAAATACAATAACAACAAAATATCAGAACAAAATGCAATTCCGTGACGTTTGTTCTTAGTTTACAAAGTTTGGATAGTTGTATACCATATACCGAGCAGTATCACTATCTTAGCAAGTGACTGACTAATTTATCTACCCTGGACAAAGATAAACTTTATTTTCAAAACATCTCGGCCTACCTTCAACAGAAGCAACACTATCACTTTCTTGATCTGACATGTCATTGGGAGGCTCCAGGATATCATTAAGTTGATGGGGAGCTCTAAAATGTAATCCCAACAGAAGACTGTAATCAATGATTCCCAGAGATTCCAAGAACGAGCAGTCTAACAAAATTTGCCTGCCATTTTCGAAACAAAGAGGTTCCATTAAAAAAATTTAGGCAAACACAAATGCAAAACGACAGCAATTTCATTGTTGATAGCATCGTCTTCTAAGATAATTATGTGCATGAGAATGGAAGACAATGAATGAAAAATCAAAGGAATTTTATGCTCATGGAACACAAGAAAAATATCACACAAAATAATTACTAGCAGAACTGAACTTAAAGCCTAGCAGAGAAGAGCAAACATATCAATTCTAAAGGGATGTGTGGAGACAGCAGTGAAAGCAAGATGTTTGGTCTAACCCCTCCTCTCTTGGTAAATTTTCTATCATCTACATTATTTTTTAAAAACCATTTACAAAATCATAGGAAATAAGTGTTTTACCCCATTTCAAGGTTTCTGCTATGTATGTACATGAAAATTATTAAGTGCTTTAGTTCTCTAAATATCAGCTATGTCATGTAGAAATGGTTAATCAGTTTAAGCAAAAGTGAGAACTTACTCTCCTGCCAAAATCTACAATTCTTATATAGATAAGACTTCCAAAAGGAGTAAAAGATAGATTTCAACACGGCATCCCTCGCACATTATATGATGTTCCCAGAAACAGCAAGTGCTCTCAGCAAGCAGGCTTGTATGGAAAATTCACATGGCAAATAAACCTAAAGGTTTCGTAGCAAAAATGACTAAAATATTATCATTCAGCTGACACGCATGATACATGTATAGCCTATCTTTCACTAAAGATTGAAACTATTATTAAAAGATTTGAGTAGTGAACTTACTTGAAGAGAGCCTCTCGCAGCAGCTTGTCCATATGAAATTCATAAGCTAGATCAAGATCTTTCATTGTAGTCTTTTCTCTGATTTTATTCTTTTCTGTAAATCTCCCTTGAGTTGAACCCTTAAGGTCATAACGGCGATGAATCTTCAACTCTGTGCAAAACATATTCCCCATGACCACAAAGCGTACCTATCAGGGCAGAACAACGATCATGCTAAACGAAATGGAATATAATGGATTTTAAGATATATAACAGATCAGACAAGTTATTACCTTTTTACCCCACTTGAGTTTTAATCTGTGAACACCAAAAAATTTCGTTATGAGCGTATTTTCATGGTTCCCTACATGTTCATAGTACCTAGGTAACATCCTGAGTAGAACCTACAACAAAACATCAAGATGCTCTCAGTCATAATATACACACCACTGAGATGTTTCTATGTTATAAATTTAAATAAGATCGAGTGATATAATAAGAAAGAATATACAAGTAAAGATAAAATCTAGATTCTCTGTAGGCGTGAGAAGCATCCTCAAAAAGGGAACAAGAAAAACTAAAAGGACCGAGAATCAGCTTCCATAACTATATATTCAGAAGGCATTACAATATCCCCAAAACACTATTAAGCATATAAAAAAAGGATAACAAGTTAAGTTATATCAAACCTTTAACTCAGATCTTTTTAATGTCTTTATCACAAATCTGTCGTCGTGAGAAAGGTAGAAAATACTGCCACTTTTTCCAGGGGAGGAAATTTCACTCAAACCATCATCACCACAGATAGACATCATGTAGTCTGCAGCATCTAGTTTGAACATCTCCCTTAGATTCCTATGATATACCATTGGAAAACATGCACAGTAAATAATTTGACGAACATGTAATCTTGAGTACACTAAGAAAAGTGTTTACGAGTAAACGAATCCTCTTAATTTACAATTGCTGTCAAAACTGCAAAAAGGCAAGGAGCTTAAGGTGTTGACGAAATGCATTATTCCACATAAATTATTGGTTAACATAATTTCATATATTTATATTTGGTTAAGATTATTCCTTTTAAATTTACTACCGGGTGTTTTACTGTTTTGGTTCACAGATATCACAAACCCCTGATCATGAAGAGATCCTTAAGAGGGCATTATCCAATAAAGATCGGTGATTCAGAGACATGATGAACCCTGTGAAGTTCATCTTTAACAAAAATATTTCAAGTTGATGCCAGATACTACAATTTATAGACGTATTGATAGAAACCTATTATGCTATTGTTTTTGTTGATTCTAAGCGGTTTGGTATATGGTGGAAGAAATCAGATTTACCTGAAAACCATAGGGCAGTAGTCTTTCCAATCAAAATCAATGGACTTGTGTGAAGGAGTATACTGGGAACCGTCTCTAGGGAAGAACATCATGATTCTGGCTCTTTCACCGAAGTCAGAAGCACGAACTTCCCGTCGAGGCACTGGCGTGATTTTCCCAACAGTATACCTGTGAGCCTCAAAAGTTTTGCTATGTAAGAGGAATAACTAATACAATCACTTTTAAGTGTTTATGTTCTGGTATGACTCGTTTAGCAAGTTATAGTGTGTCGAAATAACTGTGTTTTAGCCTAGAACTGTACAGTCTCAAGATCATATGAGAATTGATGAACATGTTAAGATATATTGTTCATAAACTTCCACAAAGATAAATGCAATATTGTTTACCTGATACCAAGTTGGAGATTAAGCATTAGATAATAGCTCCATTTTCCCCCTAGAAAGGACACACAAGCGCTAATTGTGACTTCTTTAGGACGATCCAAAGGTCTAGCCTTGTGTGACATGTCAATCGAACTCATAATCCGTTCTTTAATCAAAATTCCTTGCATGTACTCCCTTTCAAAGACGATAGGGTTCTTGCCACGTCCCTCACTTTGACCAGAGTCAACTGACCGTGCAGACTTGGATAAAGGCCCATGATGCATAAAATCTCTTGGAGGATCATTGGTGGTCCAGTTTTCATCAAGAAACCGCTCCGACATTCTACCTGAGTTCCTCGTTAGTCCACTTGTCATAGTTATCTCAGAAAGACTTCGTGATACAGCTTTTGAAGTCCGTATTTCCTCAAGGTTTATCGATGAATCATGAGAGAGAACAAAGTTTCCAGTATCATCATAACCAAAAGACCGATGCCACTTCTTTAGAGATGGGTGTTTACTTCCAGCAGGATAAAAGACACCAATCCCATCTTTTAGACCACGTGACCAGGTACCGAAATAAAAACCACCATCGGCATACTTATAAACTCCAGAGCCATGTCTAAGACCATTCAACCAAAACCCGTTAAAGAGATCACCATTTGCCCAACTCATCACCCCTCTCCCAGACATTTTACCCTTTTTCCAATTCCCAATGAACCTATTTCCATTAGTCCAAGCAAAACTACCACTACCATCTTGGAACCCTTCTTTCCACGAGCCATCATATGAATCTGAGTTACAATACTCTCTCCTTCCTAGACCGTGGCGTACATTCATTCTCCAGGCTCCACTGTAAACAGATCCATCAGGAGAAGTCATTGTGCCATAACCATGAAGGTATCCTCCAGAGAAATCACCTTCATACTTAGCTCCAGATAACCACACAAGCTTCCCTTTCCCTGATATTTTCCCTTCTTCCCAATCACCTTCATAGATTATTCCATCTGACCACGTATACTTCCCCTTCCCATGAGGAAGTGTTCCTTTGAGTTGACCAGAATAAACATCACCATTTGAGAACTCTCTCTCTGCAGGCCTGAGGAAAGACAAAATCACACCTCAGATCTAAGAAATCTGACAGAAAACAGCGAAATTCAAATGCTGAAATGTAGTAGAAAACACACCTCGTTTCCATCTTGGTGACTTTTTTTAGAACATTGTCTCCAGCCTTACATCCGAGCACATGATTTAATCAATGACTGAGTTTAAATCAGATGCAAACGAGGGTTTCGTGGAAGTTTCATGCTTCAACTCAGATCACCATCGAATCTTGTTCCCTTTCTGTTTAGCAAACATATGCTAAATCGCAATTCTTCCACAAAAATTCACCTGGAGCTGGCCTTTCACCAATAATCAAAATCATCCGTAGCTTAAATTCAGATTAAATTAAAATTAAGTTCAAACAATAGAGCGAAATCAGTGGTTTGAAACATAGAAATACAAATTCCAGAAACTGACCACAAAATTCTCAATTAGTGAACGCATTGCAACTCACCCAGAACTCAATACCAACACGTTTCAAGAGAATTATAACAATATTAAACCTAAACCCCGCTAATTAAATATACCAGTATACAGAGAAAGAGACTAAAAAAAATCATTGAAATTAAGTAAGATTACTCAGCAGGAGCTTAGAAAACTAGCAGAAAGTGACTAAAGAAGATGAAATTCTAGAAACATAAAGCCAAATTCAAAAGGAAAGCAATCCGAGAATCTCGTCGATTGGTAGAATACTCACCGTCTTTGAAAGCTGGAGAAGCAGAGGAAGAAGATGAAGAAGTTTTACTAAAAAGGAAAAAAAGAAGAAGAGGAAGGATCGAAAGAACGAGAATACGAAGAAGGAAACTCTAGATTGAAGAAAGGATGATTATCCCTTCGTTGTTGCTTCAATCGGAGAATTTATTCATTGTATAAAATGTTATGTTGCCCATGCACGAAGCTCTCCTCTCTCAGTCTCGCGAGTCTTCTTTTCCATCGAATTTTCCGATCTGTTTTTCTTTTCTTCATTAAAAGTTTTATTATTTTTATGTTTGGGCCCCCACAAGCTTCGTTTTTCATTTTTGGAATTGTACGGCTCAAACTGAAAAGGAATAGGATGTAATCATTTTTTGCATCTCATAAATTATGGTGGAAATATTTGGAAAAGATTTTAACAACTTTTAGTTGCAGATTTTCAATTTAATAAAAAAAAAACTAACCTAATTTGTTAGCATCCGTTAAACTTTTAAATGCATTTTTTGGTTCAATTAAACTTTTAATAAATTAATACTTTACTAAATTAATCTATGTCATCGATTGTTAATTTATAGAAATTGTTCCACATCCACCTGGTGTGTCACTTAAACGCATATAATACAATTCCATTGAACATTGTAGTTAGGCCTCAGCTTATTTACCGAACCCGTTTCCCGAACCCGACCCGAAAAACAGGGTTCGGATCGGGTTCGGTTATGTGCAATTTAACTGAATAGTTATTACACTGCTTGAATTTCGGGTTTGGGATCGGGACCGGATTAAACCGATAACCCGAACAACACTCGAATACTTCGATGTCATACATACTAGGGTATTTACACCTATATGCGATCGATACACATATCTTTAAGACTAAACGGCTAGAACTCGACGATATCTCTTCCCTTCGATTCCCAATACACAAACCCTAGCTTTGATCCTGCAAATCCTTTTTCGATTCTGATTCCCACTATTAATCCCTTTAACAATCCTCTATTAGTTTCTCAAACTGGAAAATCAAACACAGTACTCGTCTCTTCCATCAGAGACGTCAAGAAACTTTTCGGAGGTATGTCTTAAAGTTTAATTTCGAATCGTATATATATATATGAGAGACCTTGATTTTGTATCTCTGAACTTGTATAATTTGTGCTTAATTAGTATGATTTAAAGTTTCGATTTGGACCATGTATATAGCTGTGACTGTGATTGTGAGGTCTTACTTTTGATCATAAACTAAATATAGCTTGCTTAATCGGTATGTTTCAGTCTAATTTTCGATTGTATATCTCTCTGTGAGTTCTTGATTGTTATCACAAACTTGTACATTGATTATTGTACATTGATGCTTGTACATTGATGCTTGTACATTGATGCTTGTCTCGTTTCATGATTGTCTCGTTGCAAAGTGTTGGTTCTTTAGTTTTGCCATTGTAGCTTAGCTCGTTTCTTTATACATAGTCTTACGATATAAACTGAATGTGTTTGTCTGATTTGCAGATGGATTCATCACCTGTTCCAAATGAGCAGGATGTTGATTTGAATAACAATGAAGCTAATAACACAACTAGTAGCCGAGATAAAAGAAAGGATGTACCTGGATCAAGCGGTGCTACTTCTCAGCCAACCAAAGTCATGAAGGTACTGGACCCGAGATCATCCGTTTGGGAGAGTTTCACGCGTCTTGAGAACAACCGAGACAAAGCCTTCTGTCACTACTGCAAGAAGATATTGGCATGTAAATCATCAAATGGAACAACAGGCTTTTCGAACCATCTTCTCATTTGCAAGGAGCATAAGGCATGGAAAGAAAGTCAACGAAATATTCAACCAATTATAAGTGAAGATGGATTAGTCAAGTCAGGAAAAGTATCAGAGGCCATTTTCAGGGAAGCATCAAACGAGATGCTTGTGATATGAGAGCTTCCCCTATATTTCATTGAAGGTGTGGCTTGGAAACACTTCTGCAAGAAGGTTAGAATAACATGATCTTAATTATGTTACGGTTTTGTTTTAAATTAGTTGAATGTTCTTTTAATATTGTCTGTAAAAGTAACTATCTTTCTATTTATATTTTGCTTGTTCTTAGGTAAAACTTTATACTCCGGTTTCAAGAAGAATTTCTACCAAGGATATAGTAGCTACGTATGTTAAGAAGAAAGATGATCTGAAGAAGTTGTTGTCTACTAGCAAGCAAAGAGTTTCTTTAACAACCGATATACAAGTTGCTCCAACTACAGGTATTTTATTGTTAGTAGTATGACACTTAGTTATTCAAAATTTTAGTTGATATTACTAACAATATTATATGGTGATCATTTACTCAGGAGCAAGCTATATGGTGATAACTGCCCATTTCATTGATTCAAATTGGGAGATGAAGAAACTAATCATAGGATTCAAATATGTTTTTGATCATAAAGGTTCTACTATATCTTCTGTTCTTCTTGAATGCATGATTGATTGGGGTATAGAGCGGGTCTTTACAGTTTATGTTGATAATGCAACTGCAAATGGTTCAGCTCTTAGGGAATTTCGTAGTGAGTTTAGAAAAGTATCTGCAGAAGCTTTTGTTTTAGATGGTGATTACCTACACGTTAGATGATGTGCACATACTATTAACCTTATTGTGCAAGACGGTTTGGCAGATATCTCTGATTCAGTAAAAGCTATCTGGAATGGTATTCTCTATGTTAGATCCCACACTAATAGGATGAAGTAATTTGAGCAGAAAGTTGATGCAGGGAAGGTGAAGAAAGGTTCTCTGCCTCTGGATGTTAAAACGAGGTGGAACTCCACATATACAATGCTTGATAAAGAGCTTAATTTCAGGGTTGCGTTTGACAAGATGAAGCAAGAGGACAAGCTATATCTTGATCACTTCCTGGAAGTCATCAATGGAGCTAAGAGGATTGGACCTGCATATGCATACGATTGGAATGAAGTGAGAAATCTAAGTGAATTGCTATTCATCTTCTATGAAAGCACTTTGGTAATGTCCACTACTAATATGCCAGCCTCATATCAGTGTTATGGAGAGATAGTAACAATAGAGAGAAGCTTGAATGGATATGCTACTGGACAAGATGAAGATTTGAAGTCAAAGGCAGTTGTGATGTTAGACAAGTTTAGAAAATATTGGGATGGCATGAAGGACATCAACATGTTGCTGATTCTTGCTAGTATTTTTGATCCTAGGAAGAAGATGAATTTTGCCAAAATGTGTTTTGAGAAGTTGCATGGAACAGATAGTGCAGAGGCTAAAGCAATGAATGACTCATTGTATCTCCTTGCTAGGTCAATGTTCAAGGAGTACAATGATAGGTTCAACAAGAGGAATGCCCAATCATCTCAGTCTTCTCAGTAATCATCTGTAAGTGGGATTGATCGATATATGGATATCACAACTTTGAGTAAGAAGCATACGGGTTATGAGAGGATGGAGTTTGTGTACAATGAGTTTCTATAGGAGAATGGAGTTGAAGATCCATTGGATGAGTTGGATAAGTATCTGAAGGAACTTGTTGCTAGTCAGAAACGGATGAAAGGAATCGAGTACAGTGTGTTGTCTTGGTGGAAGCGACATGGTTCAGCGTTTCCTGTTTTATCTGAAATGGCTCGTGATCTGCTTGCTATGTAGGTTTCATCAGTTGCTTCAAAGAGTGCTTTTAGCACTAGTGGTAGGATCTTAGATCCTTACAGGAGTTGACTAACTCACTCTATGATCGAAGTGTTAATGTGTGAAGAGCAGTGGATGAAAGCTGAAATTTGTGGAGCTGAAAAAGAATCAATGACAAAGGAACAAATCCAAGCAGAGTTTCAAATGATGGATGAAATTGAGAGAGGTATGTAAAGTATTTTGATTGTCTTATGATTTCAGATTCAAGTTATTATAGAATCTGGTTTTTCTTTATTTGCAGAGTGTGGTTTGTAGCTTTATCAAGAGTGTTGTCTTTGCAAAGGTATAGAATGTACTCGTAGTCTCTGCTATTGTTATTTAGTTGAACATAAGTTACTATTTTATGTCTTTAATGTTACTAAGTTACCAACTAAGTTGTTTTTTCTTTTAACAGGAAGATGAAGATTTGAAACTTGAAAAATTTCTCTATGATTCTACTTTTTTTTCTCAGAATTCTATGGTTTTGTTGTTTACAAACTCTTCTTGCTTATTGTTGTTCAAAATTTTTGGTTATGTTGTTCTGAAACTCATTAGTCATTTGGATGTTTATCTTTTAATATACAAACTCAACTTATCTTTAGCATTTGATTCTGATATGTATTATTAGATAGTTGCTTATTTGTTTGATATTCCAATTCATGTTTACAGATTTTGTTTGGTTAAGTTCGGTTAATAAGGGAAATTTTCAGTTTAATTTCCGAATAACCGAAACATGAATTGGAATATCAAACAAATAAGCAACTATTAATATCTGAATGGTTAATAGATTGCTAAACCCGAAAAACCGAAACCCGAACTAACCCGAACCGAATCCGATTGGTAACCCGAACGCCCAGGCCTAATTGTAGTGATATTTTTTTGTCCTTTGACTGTATTTACACTAGTCGGCCCATAACTACTAGGAAAGAGAAACTAATACGATAAGTCACGATTCGAATTTGATCATATTTTTGTCAAAAAATTGATCATATTAATATACATAGTCCACTATATACGTACGTTACTTTTTTTTTTTTTTTTTGATTAAACTGGGGTATCCCGAGCCTATGGAAGGGCTCAGACTAATCTCCAAGGGGAGGTGCAGCCCATGGATAGACCCTCTCTCCGGGTATTCAAATGGGCCCCTAAAGCAAGGCCCATATCCATGTGGGTGTCCTTAAACAAATGTGACTTAGTTTCGCATGGAAGGAGGATCGAACCCGGAACGTGTTAGCGTACAAGACCCGTCCCCAACCACTTGACCACAAGAGCTTGGACAATACGTACGTTACTTGCATGCATGTAGACGTTAGGTACTTCGTCCATTTTTTGTCAACAGACGTTAGGTACTTAATTATCAGGTTGATTCCAGATAATAAATTAAGAAAATTATTTTAATATTATTTGCATTTATTTGCTAAAGGTATTCTTTTCGTCTGATTAAATATTATATGATGTAAAAAATAATCTAAAGCGTAGCAGATTTAACTATTAGAAAACAAAGATCCTATATAATTAAAAGAGTGGAAATTTGGGAGCATTAATTGATGTTGGTGTCTTTTACATTTCAAATCAAGAATTTTATGACGAGATTTGGTCGGAACTCGGAAGCAAGAAAATGAAGTTAACAGATGGAGAAGAAAACAGAGTTTGGTTTTATGTTGGATTTAAAAATATGATCATCTGATTAGTATGATGTTTCTAATGAACTTGTTGCTTTTTCTTTTCTTTTTTTTTTTTGCTAAAAAGTATGATAAATGAAAGTCAGGGCTTGACGCAACCCATATAAATATGTTTTTCATAAAAGGATCCGATCCATAATCTTTTTTATAATGAAGAAAAGGTTTTTTCTTTATAGAAACTATGTGATCACGAATCGGTTCATGAGCTTTTTGAGCTGTACAAAGACATCAATTGATAAAGTCAGGTATGCATAGTTGTCGTATATTCGCCAAATCTCTAAACGTGTCATCATTATCCTAAACACAGAACATGTGTTTGTGAGTTGTGACCGTAAGTCCGTAATTATAACAGCTTGAAAAATACTACATGAACGTGACAGTTAATCTGCTTGAAATTAATGCGATTGTTCTGATATGAACTTGATTTCAAAATCGCAGATATTTTGCTGTGAATATATTAAAATATAGACGTGGATGCATGATGCATCTGCTGGACTCAACCGAACACGACCAAACAGAAGAAGACAATCGACGCTTACAATTACAAATATTTAGTTTCTTTATTAAGAGCAGAAATTATTTATTTTAGTTGAACGTTCAAGATACAAAGCATCCAATGTATAATTGTTTGTAAATCATAAGCGTGGCGTGTGGTCATATTCATCGCCTATGGGAAACTATACTACAGTACAAAACCGATAATCAGGATGGTGATCGATCCATCAATCCATCATCGTATTTGACAAATAGCTAAAAAGCACACCAAATTTGACCTAATATATCATATATACGTTGAAAATTATTTGATGCAGCTGTCATAAAAATACATGAAACACGACATCTCAAATTAAATTAGATTAACTTATGTTCGATTTAAATAGTTTTTAAATAGTTTTTTTTTGGTAAAACTATAGATTTAATATTGGGATAATATAACTGTTATATGAAAATATATATATATATATATAAAATTATAAAAATCTAATGAAACTATTTATAACTAAACATACATATATTACTATATTTAATAAAATATTTTATAATTTATAATAAATAAATAATATTAATAAAATAAATTATATTATATATTTTATATATAAAAACCAAAATATAAATATCTTAGTTAAAATATTTTATAATTTATATATAAATTCAATTTATATAAATAATATAAATTTACTATATAACATTCAAAAATAATATTAATTAACATTTAAAAATATTCATAAACATTTTCATATTTATCATCTTATTTTTTATTTATCTTTTAATGTTATATATATCTCTAAAATAATTTTTAATTTTTAATTTTTTTCGTATTTATCACTCTATTTTATCTTTTTATTTTTAATCAAATTTATGTATATCTATAAAATAAAATTAAAAAAATCACAAATATTTTATCTTTATCATCTTATTTTTTATTCAGGTTTATGTATATTTTTATATTAAAATTAAAAACATAATAAAATTATTAATATAAATTATGGTTAACAGATTAATTGTTTAATTTTATCAATAAAAGACTAATAATTAACTATTTTGAAAACGAATATAAAGCCAAAAGCATTTCATAATTGATATAAACTAGTAAAATTTGCAAGCACAAACATTATGAAACATAAATTTTCTAAAAATAAAAAATTATTAAATTTAGTTAACCATAATAATATTATAAAATACTATTTATAATTAAACAAATTTACATTATTATATTTAATAAAATATTTTATAATTTATTTTTAAAATATATAATTAAATTTTATTTAAATAATTTATCATTTACATATATAATTTTAAATTTATATAAATAATTAAATTTATTATATAAAATTCAAAAACAATATTTATTAATATTTAAAAATATTTATAAACGATTTCATATTTATCATCTCATTTTTTATTGAAAATTATGTATATCTTTAAAATAAAATTAAAAATATTCATCAATATTTTCATATTTATCATCTCATCTTATTTTTTTTTATTTTTATTCAAAGTTACATATATCTCTAAAATAAATTTTTTAAAAATTTCATAAATATTTCATATTGATTTTTTATTTTTTATCCAAATTTATGTATACCTCCATAATCAAATTAGAAAATATAATAAAATTATCAGTATAAATTAAAATTAATATAGTAATTAGCCTAATTTTATTAATGATAAATTAATAATTAACTATTTTGAAAAAGAATATAAGATCAAAAGCACTTATTTAAAAGATATTGTAATTTCACTTGCAAAAAATGCATTGCCTGTAGTTTCACTTATCCAATCGTCATTTATTTAACTAAAATAAATCACGTCATGTTTTGGTAATCAAAAACGTACAAGGAAGATTTAAAATCGTTTTCAATATGAAATCACTAGATTTGATTATTGTGTTTGAATAAATTGTAAATGTGTACATTTTGATTTGGTTTTGAAATCTTAGGGTTGACTTAGAGTCTACAGAAGAACAAAATCAACCAAAATCACATATGTATGACTATTCAATATCATGACAAAAATGGAAGTATTTACGAAATTTCTCTTTAGAAAAAAATATTGAGCGGAAGAAACGTACAAAATAATATTATGATTAAAAAAAAATCAGATTAATATTTAGCACGTTTACGTGGTCGTTCTTAAAATGTATGAGCAGTTTTCAAAATTTTCAATGTGTACGAAATTATTTGTATATATTGTGTTTTTATTCTTCAAAATATTTATGAACAACACGAAATATCATTTAACATTAGTTGAATAAATCAGCATTGGATATGCGGAAGCCAAATGAATTGAAACACATAAGTAATTTAAAAATATATATAAGCCGTAAATTTGAAGCCGCTAATTAGAGAGAGATTTTTTTCTCGTTCTCTCTTCGTTCCCTAACTCTATCTTTTACGATGAGAGCTTCGATTTTGATCTAGGGGCTCCACTTCTCTTTTTTTGATGTGTTTTTCTTTCCCGATCTTCGATCGTATTGCGTTTTGGGTTTGTTTCTCCGGATTCTTACTCCCAATAAACTCTGGTGATTTTCTATGGCTGACTAGCTTTTCCGATGTCTCGGATCTATCCGGGTTTCCCGGTTTCTATCGCTTATGTGATCTCGATCTTGCTCCCTTTCTCTCCTTTCACCGTCTGATCCCTGGTTTTCTGCTCGGCTCTGCTCTAGCTCCTCCACTTCGTCTAGACTAATATCGCCGGTGTGCCACTGCTTTAGAGGACAAGCGTTAAGTGGATTCTGTTAGGTTTAGCGCCTAACGGCAGCGGCGTCTCTATGACCTTGGTGGTCTCCGGTAGAGTTTGTGCACATGGTTTTCTTTTTTGCAAGTGGTTCCGGATGGTGGTTTTGGGGCGTATTGATCGGCAAGTGGTCCCTGGCTGCTACGGTGAGTTAGTCCGGTGAGGCTCCGCTACGTTTTCCTCCGCGCTAAACGGTAGCCTTACGGCGGTTCGTCTGCAGAGTGACGAGTGGGTTTGCATGCCGCTTCCTCGCTCGTGTTGACACGTGGCGATCTTATCTGCAACTGATAGGTCTGTAAAGTTTTAATCCTATTCTACTGCAAGTGCACAGTTAATGCAATTATAGTATAAAAGGTATCGAATCCCACAGAGACTCTCGTTCACACGATAGATTTTAGAACGGTCAAGTTAAGCTAGGAGAAAGTAATGAGAAACTAAAAAGCAAGCAGAAAAGTAAACCAAGTAGCAGGAGTGGTTTGTAAGCAATCAACTAAAAGCGCTAAGTCTAGGGAGTTCTCAGGAATTCAGACAAGCAGATCAGATAATCAGTCATGATCAAATTAAGTCTGGTTCTAGAACTCAAACACGGATACATAACTAACCAACTTTCGTTGCGAGAATTCTCTAAGTCTAATAGCAGAAATCCAAATTTCTTTGTAATTCCTAACAGATTAAACTAGCCTTAAGTGCAAGTTCGATATGTTCACAATTCATTTAAACCAAATTTATTTGCGAGTAATTCAATTGCCCAATCTAAATAGTTCAGATCCTAAATCACACTTTCGTGTTAATTTAATAACCTAGAGTCTAGATTCTAAGTGATCAGGTTAGAAACTAGTGTTAAACATAATTCAGGTTGAAGAACAAATAAGTTATGAATCCTAAACTGAAATAAATAAATCTAGCAAGTCATGAAATCCCTAACGAGAATCCCTAAACCTAACTATGAATCTACTCAGACATAGATAATGAAAACATAATCAATGAATAATTAGATTGCATAAAAGAGAGTATAGAAATAAAGGGGTTCGAAATCTTCTCCAAAAGCAGGAAGCAATACAGGTTCAGATCAGCCCCAAAAAGCTCTACAAACTCTCAGCTCAAAGTATGAAAGTGTAATGTAAAACTGTTGTAAAAACCTAATTATATTAGCTTAATCATGTCTTGGGGCTTCTTTGTAAATACTGGAACATCTGGAAAAATCTGCAATTTCAGCATTCTTCATTAAACTCGCAGAGAAAGGCCCATCTCGCTCGTGTGTCGATCGATGCACATGTTGTGTCGATCGATGCAATCCTCTGTTTTGGACAGTGAACTCTATCTCTCGGGTTAAATCTCCAAAATACTCCAAAATGCTCCATAATCTCCAATTCCGCTCCAAACGTGCATATACCTAATAACACCTGTAAATGACTCTAAAAAAACACCAAAAGACTCTAAAACATACTTATATCATGGTCTAAAACCGGTGAAAACTATGATATATCAACTCCCCCACACTTAACCTTTGCTTGCCCTCAAGCAAAACAGAGAACTAGAATGTAGTGAAGAGGTTTGAAAACTTTCAGAAACTCTTTTTATCTTAGAAGCAACAACACTCAGATTCCCCTTAGTAAGCCACTGAAAGATTCACCTGCAAGATATCAAGACCAACATATACTTCCCTCACACTTAGAAACTGTCTTAAGTAAACTCCACAATCACATTCAAGCATTCAAATTCACCCTACTGACTTCTATAAGCTATTAAGTGTGGTCTCACCTAAGGATTATCGATCAAAGGGCACATGGATTCTTACTCTGTTAGCTCTAGACCACCATACTATCTTTTTCTGGTTCCTTTCTTTTCTTTTCCCTTCCTTAGCAACTGATTTTTCTCCTTTGGGTATCATTTTTTTTTTTTCAGTGCTCTTTCCGTTATGGGGTGTACTTTGGACACATTTCATGGATGCACAGGAGGTAATAATGGTAGCTACCACTCCTGCGACCACTTCGGAGCTACTATCTCATCCTCAGTTTATTATTCTCCTTTTTTTTTACTTTAAGAGAAGGGGAGAAGGGAACCTTACTTGGACAGGTTTACAAGTTGTGTCAGAACTAACAGAGGAATCCGACTCAAGGTATACGAAGCCCTTAGGTGAGAAAATTAAGTCAAAATTAATGGTGAAGTCAGTAAAGGATCCTCTGATACCTGAAGTGATGTGGGTGTTCTCAGTAGGCTGATCTGTGTTAGGGTTTTCTAATAGTCATAGATCATCTGAAAGCACCTCCCAATGGTCACTTAAGTTCCTGCAAGTGCTGTTAACTTCTCAAAAATTCACTATTTCTTACTTAAACCGTTTTGACTCAATAAAATTTTTTTTTTGAAAATAGGACTGACTCTAAGAAAACAAAAGCGTGCGTCATTAGCTATCTCCCCCACACTTGAAACACACTGTCCCCAGTAGTGTCAAGCTAAGGATCGGAAAAAAAAAATAAAAATGTTAAGGGATGAGTTAATGTTCTGTCTGTTTTTTACCTGTCTCGCACATGCATCGATCGTTACGCATAAATGCGACGATCGTTGCAAGGCGATTTGCGACATATGTCGATTGTTGCTCAGGTCCGCAACGATCGCTGCAATGCAATTTTCGTGTTGTGACGATCGACACAGGACCGTGTCGATCGCTGCATTGCGATTTCGTCGGGACCTGCAGACAAAACTCACCAAAACCAAAAACAAACGTAAAATCCTAACAAAAACACCAAAAATGAATATGCAAAAACGAAACAGTGGGTTGCCTCCCACTCAGCGCTTGTTTAAGTTCATTAGCTTGACCGGACGAGCAAGATCAAGCTCCTGGAGGTTTCAACAGAGATTGTGAGTGCCTCTATGAAAGTCTCCTCATCCAAGGTGGAGAGTAAGCTGTGTCGGTGTGAGCTCGTCCAAGAAAAGAAGGGATGTAATGATCTCCAAGATCTGAAACCAAAGTTCCACTCGTCTGCTCTCCATGTCCATCCTCAATCCTAAAGGTTTGCCCATCAATTTGTGGCTTGCGCAGCATATCCATCTCAAAGTGTAGAGGCTCATCTCCTAGATAGAGATCAATCAGACTGTTCTTTACATCGATAACTGCTCCAGCCGTGGCTAAGAATGGTTTTCCCAGTATTAGAGCATCATCCTCCTCACTGTCGTACTTAAGCACAAAGAAATCTGTCGGAACTAAGTAGTTTCCAACTCTCACTGGGACGTCCTCAAGAACTCCTTCCGGAATCCTTATTGACTGATCAGCTAGAACAAGAGAGGTCCTAGTGGGTGAAAAATCTATCATCCCCAGCTTCTCTGCCACAGAGTATGGCATGAGACTTCCAGCAGCTCCTAAGTCACATTAAGAACGTCTGAAGCTATCCTCAAAGATAGAGCAACTTAGCACAAATATACCAGGATCATGTAGCTTCTTAGGGATCTGAGTTAGCAGCACATCACTGATCTGTTTAGGGACCACTATCACGCAATCTTTCAGCATTTCATCCATTGGCAGCATCTTCTCCAAGTATCTCTGCACACAAGGGTGATATGGTGGATCATCAGATTGTGGCTCTTCTTCCAACTTCTCATCCATCTCTCCCAGCTGTCTGACCTTATCAATCTCTTGTTGAGTTATCTCAGACACCCCAGGGAATAGTCTAATAAGCTCATGATCTATTTGTTCTTCGATGCCACGAGAAACAAATGAGGCTGTCTGTCCACGACTTGCAACGATCGTCGCACAAGGTGCATCGATCGATGCAGCAAAATTTTCACAGATTCCACCCGAGAGTTTTTCCTCAATTTCGGATTTCTCAGGTTCTTCCACCAGTTCAGCTGTATTTAACTCGAAATTTTCACCTTGGTATGATCCATCATTAATATAAACTGACCAAGCCTTGATGTGGATGTCCACGACATTCTTTCCCTTGACAGAGCTTGAAATTTGGCTCACTTGTGTGTCCAATTGCTTCACATGTGTACTTAAGGACTAAAACTTCCCATTAAGGTCCTCATACACAGCATCTAGCTTCCTGTTAAAGTCCACAGCAGTCTTAGTCTGCCCTTCCAGCAACTGTTCCATCATTGCTTCCATCTTGCTCTCATGAGAATTAGCAGCAGGAGGTGCTTGATATGAAGATGATCCATAGGTTCTCTGATAAGAATTACCTTGCTGAAAAGGCTTCTGATAACCAGCAGTCTGTCCAAATCCAGAATAGTTTTGATTGCTTGTGAAAGCACTCTTCTGTCCACCATTGAAGAATTTGTTACCTTGTTGATTTCCAAACCTATTCCCTTGAAATCCAGAGCCACCAATGTAGTTCACATCCTCTTTCTGATTGTCTTCTTCAACTCCAAATACCTCAACTTCCTGAGCAAAATGGACAACTTTCTTCCCAGCCAACATATTACAAACAGTATCCAACTTACTCCTGATATCAGCTATCTCCAGATTATCTATCTTCCCACCAGACTTCTTCCTTCTCCTATCAGCAGTATTGCAACTATTACTGCTCACCAAGTTATCTATCAATGTCTTAGCTTGCTCAGGAGTCCTTGTGTTGAAATTTCCATTGCTGGAATTATCCAACACAGTCTGGTAAGGGAGATCTATACCTATAAAGAAAATGCCCAGCAATGTCACCTCAGTGAATCCATGATGAGGACAGTCTCGTTGGTACTTCTTAAACCTCATCCACGCAGCTTTAAGAGGCTCTGTAGGACCTTGGGAGAAAGTGAGAATGTCTTGTCTCGACTGATCAGAGCGAGCATCATCATAAAAGTGCCTCATAAACTCACTCTTCACAGCATCCCAAGTAGTAAACTTCCCAGGTGGAAGTTGTTTCAGCCAAGCTGCAGCATCTCCAGCGAGAGAGTAGGGGAAGAGTTTGAGAAACAGATAGTCATAGTTCGCTCCATCATACTTCATCCCGGTGACTATGTCCTCAAACTCATCAATATGGTCCATTGGCTGCTCATTCGGGAAACCATGGAAGGCATTCTGCCTCAGAATAGAGTAGTAGATGGTCTTGATCTCGAATTCATTCCTCTCAAAACCAGGAGGTACAAGTGCTGACCGGTTAGCATGAAACTCATCCGGACGATTATAGTCAGCAAGGGTCCTCACAACATGAATAACCATCGGCCTCTGACCTTGTCCTTGGCCTTGTCCTTGTCCTTGTGGCGGTTCAGGCTCAGGTTCAGGGATAACATTCCCTTCAGCATCAATCCTTTGCCCAGCAGCATTATACGGATTGTTTTATCGGTCCCTTAGGGTACCTTGAGCACCGGGTATCAGAATCAAGCGTTCTTGCACCATCCTTGCTCGTTGACTTTTCCTGTTAGTTCTCTCTAGTCTAGCAAGCTCCTCAAGTCTGAGATTAACAAGATACGAGTTCGGATTACTTCTGGTATCATGCGTCTGCATAAACCGTCTGTAATCGCAGTACAACGATCAATGCTAAGATGCAACGATCGATTCAACTCTAGTCGCCTTGCAACGATCGATTCAAAAGAATGCAACGATCGATGCTAAGCGAATATCAGACATGCGACAGAGAAAAACAGAGAAAATCAGTAACCAAAAATAAAAACAAAGATCCTAGTCTAAACCCTAAGTTCAAATCTATCGAAGACTCAAAAGAGTCCCCGACAACGGCGCCAAAAACTTGATAGGTCTGTAAAGTTTTAATCCTATTCTACTGCAAGTGCACAGTTGATGCAATTATAGTATAAAAGGTATCGAATCCCACAGAGACTCTCGTTCACACGATAGATTTTAGAACGGTCAAGTTAAGCTAGGAGAAAGTAATGAGAAACTAAAAAGCAAGCAGAAAAGTAAACCAAGTAGCAGGAGTGGTTTGTAAGCAATCAACTAAAAGTGCTAAGTCTAGGGAGTTCTCAGGAATTCAGACAAGCAGATCAGATAATCAGTCAGGATCAAATTAAGTCCGGTTCTAGAACTCAAACACGGATACAAAACTAACCAACTTTCGTTGCGAGAATTCTCTAAGTGCAAGTTCGATATGTTCACAATTCAATTAAACCAAATTTCTTTGCGAGTAATTCAATTGCCCAGCCTAAATAGTTCAGATCCTAAATCACACTTTCGTATCAATTTAATAACATAGAGTCTAGATTCTAAGTGATCAGGTTAGAAACTAGTGTTAAGAATAATTCAGATTGAAGAACAAATAAGTTATGAATCCTAAACTGAAATAAATAAATCTAGCAAGTCATGAAATCCCTAACGAGAATCCCTAAACCTAACTATGAATCTACTCAGACAAAGATAATGAAAACATAATCAATGAATAATTAGATTGCATAAAAGAGAGTATAGAAATAAAGGGGTTCGAAATCTTCTCCAAAAGCAGGAAGCAATACAGGTTCAAATCAGCCCCAAAAAGCTCTAAAAACTCTCAGCTCAAAGTATGAAAGCGTAATGTAAAACTATTGTAAAAACCTAATTATATTAGCCTAATCACGTCTTGGGGCTTCTTTGTAAATACTGGAACATCTGGGCAAATATGCAATTTCAGCATTCTTCATTAAACTCGCCGAGAAATGCCCATCTCGCTCGTGTGTCGATCGATGCACATGTTGTGTCGATCGATGCAATCATCTGTTTTGGACAGTGAACTCTATCTCTCGGGTTAAATCTCCAAAATGCTCCGAAATGCTCCATAATCTCCAATTCTGCTCCAAACGTGCATATACCTAATAACACATGTAAATGACTCTAAAGAAACACCAAAATACTCTAAAACATACTTAATTGCATTACTTGTGCACTTGCAGTAGGATCCCCGGCAACGGCGCCAAAAACTTGATAGGTATGTAAAGTTTTAATCCTATTCTACTGCAAGTGCACATGTAATGCAATTATAGTATAAAAGGTACCGAATCCCACAGAGACTCTCGTTCACACGATAGATTTTAGAATGGTCAAGTTAAGCTAGGAGAAAGTAATGAGAAACTAAAAAGCAAGCAGAAAAGTAAACCAAGTAGCATGAGTGGTTTGTAAGCAATCAACTAAAAGCGCTAAGTCTAGGGAGTTCTCAGGAATTCAGACAAGCATATCAGATAATCAGTCATGATCAAATTAAGTCCGGTTCTAGAACTCAAACACGGATACAGAACTAACCAACTTTCGTTGCGAGAATTCTCTAAGTATAATAGCAGAAATCCAAACTTTTTTGTAATTCCTAACAGATTAAACTAGCCTTAAGTGCAAGTTCGATATGTTCACAATTCAATTAAACCAAATTTCTTTGCGAGTAATTCAATTGCCCAACCTAAATAGTTCAGATCCTAAATCACACTTTTGTGTCAATTTAATAACCTAGAATCTAGATTTTAAGTGATCAGGTTAGAAACAAGTGTTAAGCAAAATTCAGGTTGAAGAACAAATAAGTTATGAATCCTAAACTGAAATAAATAAATCTAGCAAGTCATGAAATCCCTAATGAGAATCCCTAAACCTAACTATGAATCTACTCAGACATAGATAATGAAAACATAATCAATGAATAATTAGATTGCATCAAAGAGAGTATAGAAATAAAGGGGTTCAAAATCTTCTCCAAAAGCAGGAAGCAATACAGGTTCAGATTAGCCCCAAAAAGCTCTAAAAACTCTCAGCTCAAAGTATGAAAGCGTAATGTAAAACTGTTGTAAAAACCTAATTATATTAGCCTAATCACGTCTTGGGGCTTCTTTGTAAATACTGGAACATCTGGGCAAATCTACAATTTCAGCATTCTTCATTAAACTCGCCGAGAAAGGCCTATCTCGCTCGTGTGTCGATCGATGCACATGTTGTGTCGATCGATACAATCCTCTGTTTTGGACAGTGAACTCTACCTCTCGGGTTAAATCTCCAAAATGCTCCAAAATGCTCCATAATCTCCAATTCCGCTTCAAACGTGCATATACCTAATAACACATGTAAATGACTCTAAAGAAACACCAAAAGACTCGAAAACATACTTATATCATGGTCTAATCTGTGTAACTCCGTCTCGCTCGATATGCTCATTGTAATGGGCTTTGGCCCGCTTGTAACATTTGGCTTCAGCCTATGAATGCAATCATGCATCATTGGTTGACCCAAAAAAAAAATATATATATATATACAATCTAATGCATTAATTTAAAAATGTATTATTTAAGAAAAACAATTCATTATATTTAGTTTCATTAACTATCAAATAACAATCTCAAAATAAATTGTAAAAACAAATAACAAATTTAAGATTTTTGTGATAATGTTATCCAACTAGTTAAATTAATCGTTTTTATTGTCTTATAAATGATTTATAAAGTCTATTTAAGAAAAAAAAATATATATATAAAAGATAAAAAATATTATGTAAAAATTATTTTATTATTATTTTCAGCTTCTTATATATTATTTTATTCTTTTTTTTATAATTGGTATTCATATATTGCAAGAACAGAAATTACATAATAGGTACTACAACAAGGAACATTCTCCTTGGCTTATATACTAATCGAAAAAGAAGGAGATGGGGAGAAAGGTTCAAGCAACCATAGTAAAACACAACAAGAAGCAAAGAAAATAGGGTAGTGAAGTCCCAATAATAAGATCAAAGATCGCAGAGGAAGATGGATCTAACTTTGAACAAAGGTTGGGTTTAAATTTCAGAGATTAGAGAGAGCCAAATAATCGTCATTTTGGAGTTGAAGACTTCTTGCTCTGTCTCGCATTTGAAGAATCATTTTGTAGAAGACACGGGTCTCCGTAAGCATGGTACCAACATGATAACGCCTATTTCTTTCACCCCAGAACTAATACATCGATCCCTGCAAGGCCTGTAGCACTGCCATCTTCACGATCGAACTGGAGGAAGAGACCGTCATCCATTGGATTACGCCAGCCCAAGTTGTAGGAGGATCCCTGACCTGCAATACATATAACATTTTTTTCTAGACATCAACAGAGAATACACAGGAAAAGAACAGGTGATCTTTGGACTCCATATCTAAACCGCCTAAGAGGCAAACTTGTTCAGCATCGCAACCCCAACTTGTGATCCTATCAAGAGTTGGGTTGCGGTTTAGAACAAAAATCCATGCATTGAATGCATGAAGAGGAATTATAGCTTTGTGCCAGATCAAATTAGCCCAAGGAACAGCCTGCTTGGAGCTGCGGATAATGTTCCAAGTTACTTTGGATATGAAGTGTTTTTGGGCAACTCCATTTACAAGCCACACCGCTTTATCACTCAAAGAAGAGACCGAAAATATGTAATGAAGGTTAGAAGATTGAGTTGTCTCTCGGTACGAGCATGATGTAGATTCCACCTCCCATCCATGATCAAGTCGCTAACAGTAGCGAATAACGGAATACCTAGCAAAGATGGTCCGTCAGACCCAAGATAATGGTAGAGAGATCCGAAAGGGGTCCAAGGATCCCACCAAAAGAAAGTATCGTCACCGTTTCCGATTATAATCCGAAGAAACTTTATAGCATGATGGCGCAACTTTAGGAGATTTCAGATCAACCACGAGTATTCATAGTTGAGCTCGTTTAGTTCCCAAAAAGGGGATCGAGTAAGATACTTCTCCCTCATCCAAGCGACCCATAACGAGCCAGATCTAAAGAACATCATCCATATGATATTTAGGCCACATGTTTGATTCCAATCCCATATTTTCCGTAGGCCAAGACCTCCCTCTTGCTTTGGAAGGCAGATATCATCCCAGGATCCGTAGAGCCGTGCCATAGATAAGCACTTGTCAGACAATTGATCTTATTTATTACTCTCTTTGGCTGTAGGAAAACCGCAGTCCAAAAACCCACAATGCCTGTTATAACTGAGGAGATTAAAGTGTACCGACCCGCGATGCTGAGTGTTTTATGAGTCCAACTATTAAGCTTATTCTTAAATTGTGTTATCAGAGGATCCCAATCAGCGATATAGAGTTTGCCAGAGCACAAAGGAAGCCTGAGGTACCGGATGGGCAGGGGTTCACTCTTAAGAGCACAATCAATCTCGATTCTCTGCAAAAAGTCTTCACTCACCGAGGCAGAAAATATACTTGTTTTAGTGATGTTAACCGCACGCCCATACAACTCTTCAAAATCTGATAAAACCGAGAGGACACCCTTCATGGAGTTTTCTGACCCGTCAAGGAAGATAAGGATATCATCAGCAAACGACAGGTGAGTAAGCTTCAAATCTTCACATCCAGGGTGATAACCGAATAGACCTGTCGTTGCTGCCTTGTTTAGAAGATGAGATAGGACGTTGATAACCAGAATAAATAGAGTAGGAGAAACCATCTCGCCTTGACGCAGTCCAATTTTTCCTTTGAAGAAACCCGATGAAGTACCATTTAAGCTGATTGAGAAAGCTGGAGAACAAATACAAGCACAAACACATTCAACAAACTGATCGGGAAGTTGTAGGAGTGAAGACAAGCGATGACGAAGTCCCATCTGACGGAGTCGAAATCTTTTGATATATCCACTTTTAGCGTTATCCGAGGGAGCCCACTGACCTTATGGTAGCCTTTAATGACTTCTGAAGCATGAAGAACATTTTCTAATAGTAACCTGTCTCTAAAAGCAGTTTGATTGGCCAAAACAATCTCCGGTAACACTGATTTAAGCCGGGAAGCCAAGATCTTTGTAATCATCTTGTAAATTGTATTTAAGCAAGAGATTGGTATGAAGTCTTTTAGTTCCTCAGCTCCTTGTTGTTTTTGAAGAAGGACCAGGGAAGTAGAATTAAGTGGAGTGGGCATGTATGGCGTTCTAAAAATTCCATTATCGAGTTCGCCACCTCCTCTCCGATGATACACCAACTAGCTTTGAAGAATTAAGCCGTAAAACCACCCGGTTCCGGATTTTTGCTAGAAGGCAAGCCATTTAAAGATCTTTTGATTGTCTCCTCGGTATTGGGGCAGTAAGAGCAGAACAGTGCTGATCTGAGCAAACCGACATGTCGAGAGCGAGGAGAATAAGTGGGAGATCAGAACAGAACATTCCTTTAATATTACACATAACTTCCTTGAAGTAGCTCACCGCGTATTTGTGGATCTCCTCATTCGTGGATGCAATTGAACCATCGGCTCGAATCAGAAGCTTGACCCTGTTATAACCATTTCTTACTAAAATCGAGTTATGGAACAAGGGAGTGTGGAAGTCCCCTTCTCCCATCCACCTAATACGAGACCGTTGACGAAAGAAGTTTTCCTCCGCTAGCCGTAAAGCAACCCAAATTGTCATAGCAGTACTTTGCTGAAGAGGATTTTCCTCGGTTGGTTCATTTAATGACAAAAGCTTAATAGAATTAAGCTGCTCAGAAGCCGCTTTCACTCTTTTATCTATATCACTATAGTTCTCCTTACAAAGCGTCTATAGAGATCTCTTAAGATTTTTCAGTTTGGACCCCAAAATACTCAGATTTGACGCTCTTATGTCCCCCTCCTCCCAGGCGCTCCTGACTACATCAAGGAAAGAAGCATTTTTGGCCAGAAGATTATAGAATTTAAAAGGCCTCGTACCATAATCTGGAGGTTTTGAAGAGAGGCTGATCAAACAAGGACAGTGGTTGGAGAAGGCCGGGGCTTGAAACGAGCAATGGTAGGGAGGGAAGGTTTGAATCCAGCAGCCATTCACCAAGCATCTGTCTAGTTTCTTCCCAAGAGGAACACTGGGAGAGCAATTTGTCGAGGTATACCGCGGCCCATTGAATGGAAGATCAAACAGATTCATGTCAGCCACACATTCCCTGAATCTTCTCATTGCACTTGTGGAACGATTAATATCTGGATTAGATTTTTCCTCTGGGTTTAAGATCTCATTAAAGTCCCATGCCACAATCCACGGTAAGGAATCCAACCCAAAATATTGAAAAGTATCCCTCAGAGAAGTTCATAAATCTTTCCTCAGCTCAACATCATTTGCCGCATAGATCGCCGAATAAATAAAAGCCTGGCCTGCTTCTAAAGTAACTTCCACTGTTATAGATTTTAGGTCAACAAAAAGATTTCTTAGCTTAATTGGATGTTTGTAGATAAACCAAAAATTTCCTGAATCCGAAAAATAATAGTTTGAGATAACCGACCAGTCTGAACCGATAGAAGTCAAAATGTTAGACTGGTTATTCACATTCACATACGTTTCAAGCAGCGCACCAAAAGAAACTGAGCTATCTCGAAGCCAGTTTTGCAGCTGCCCATGTTTTGAGACGTCGTTTAAGCCCCGCATATAACGCCCCCTTCCTATTTTCCGCTGAACGACGAGATGACCGACCAACAATCAAACAAGAGCATGACCGATCGAACCCGAGCAGCCATACGAGAAGAGTTTGTCACAATAAGAAGCCAGAGACAGTCCGGTTTGAGTCAATGGCTCGAACCAAACCATCCTTGACTTTGTTTACCTCGTTTCCACGATGCAAGGCTTTTCAACTTGTACCGCTTCCACGAGTTGTGTTCTGTTCGGATTAAACCGTATATCAGAGAATTATTCCGTCTTATACTTAAAAATTATAAATCTTAATCATAACATTTTACGATTTTATACAAATGATTTAGCGGGGTCCCCACAAAATCCAAAACCGGAAATAAATTCAATATGCGTAAACAAACTGATGCCAAATGCCAATCCTAGCCTACTTCGAGTGTCCTAAGCGTCATCCGAGCTATTCCAAACCTGAAAAACACAAAAGTCTAATGAGCAATCTAAGATTACCCAATGAGACGGCTCCTCGGCTCCCTACTAAAAGGCAACTAACAATCTAATAATCTCGCCCAAACCCCAAAATAACAATCAAAGACAATGATTGATCATGTGCTACCAAGACGTGATGAGTTCCACAACATACAAGCATTCAATTAACACACAACAACAAGGGAATCGAGAACACTGCGGCACATGCTCTCGATTAGACTCGATCTATCTATCGCGACACTAACACTAACTCCACACCAACTGGGCCCACTATGCAAACTCGGTAACTTCCACGGGAACACTTAGCTACCCCATGGTAACTAAAACCTCCCACGACTTCTAGAGGAAAACACGAAGTCCTACGACTAGGACACCGTTCTCTGCCCATCGATACACGGTGACTCGAGCTACCCCTAGATAACCAAAGCTTCCATGCAGTCCGGCCTAGGACGCGACCCCGTATTCTCCGGACCACACACCTACCGGCGTCACTCAGTAGGTTAACACCATAATCAGAATCACCACCCGAAGGCATGTGAACCAAATGTAACTACCCGAGGATCTAATCGGGTAAGAAGTACCACAACGCCATCTATAGACTTGCGGGATCTAACGCACCCTATAGAGTCCTAATAACTATAATGTTAACAAGCACGCTCACTGGGACTCTATCACGCAAGATCTACAAGGTCAACATCAATAAATCCAGTCACAACTCACAATCTATCCCGCAAGTCCTATTACCAACCTCCACGTCACCCGACCTTATCCGGTTTCATACCGGATTAGGCATCTATCCAAACTTACCCGGTCCCGAACCAGAGTAAGTATCTACCAGTAGTCTACTCGGCCCAACACCAAAGTAGATAAACAATCAATCAATCAGTAGTCTACTCGTCCCAATACCGAAGTAGATACACAATCAAACAAAAAATAATCAAAACACCACACAACTAATTATTTAGGTTTATTAGTCTTTTAATCTTTTCTTAACTTTAACTCATTCAATCCCATAGACGGATTAATTCATATTTAATTAATCTTAACCCTTAAATTCTTATTCTTAACCTCTTCGATCCGTCAGCGTGAGATTAGTAAACTTACTAATCTACTGCCTTCACATTATTATTTAATTAATTCATTTAACCCGATAACTCCGACTATTGACTCGTTAACCCACCTCGTTATTATATTCTAAGTGTGTTATGTGTTTTAGCCGTATTTTAATCAACTCATAATTCCCCATATATATTTTCATTTAGATACGTTCTTAAATACTTATATATACATATACGTCCTAGCATGACGTTCTATATGTATGCAACACTCAATCAAGCAATCAAGGAAACTATCAATCAATTATCCATATAAGCTAACTAGCATGCATCTCTTTAACCTAACCATTTAATTAGTTAACCGAGTTAGTAATCAACCTAGCCGTTCTAACCAATTCAATCATCGAAGTATGCAACCTAAATCTATGGTTCATGAATCCAAGGTTTATATGCCCTAATCTATATGCAACATACAATGTATCCGACTCACAGTGATATCGTGACGACGGATGGACGGACTGACGGAACTACGAGACCCGACACGAACCCGAGGCTAACCAGAGCCCCTCCCAGAACCGTTGACTTTCTGACCCGAACTTGACCCGAACTTGACCCGAGCGTTGAACCCTAGTAATTCTGATCGTTCCTCCACACGAACCTCCGGACCAACCTAATACGATGTCTACTACAAACCGTCTATAAGAGAAAGTCGGTACGTGGGATGAACGTTGAAAAATCTCCGCTTAGAAAATTTTCACCGTTGAGAACATTCTGACATAGTAATCTCTCTCTCTCTCTCTCTCTCTCTCTCTCTCTCTCTCTCTCTCTCTCTTTTCCTTTCCCCATCTTTCTTTTATTTCTTTTCTTACTCTCTCTCTCTCTCTTCTTCTTTCTCCTCCGGCCCTCCTCCTCCTTCTTCCTCCGGCTTCTTCTTCTTCCCTCCGGCTTCTTCTTCTTCCTTCTTTCCTTCCTCCTTCTTCTTCTCCCCTCCTTCTTCTTCTTCCTCCCTTATTCCTCTCTTCTTTCTCTCTTATTTAACTATTATGAGTTTTGGTGTGAAGAAAAAGGAGGGGAAGGCCTCCTTATATAGCAAAAGAGGGATGATCTCCACCCTCCATTTGTCTCCCCTCTTCTTCCCATCTTGCTCTACGACATCCCACCAAATTCAGGCCAGAAACACTTCATTTCATCACCCACCTTACACCTGTCCCTTCTAGAAGGGACCTCTTAGATTGGTGCCAACACATTTTTAGATTCAATGTACCAAAAACACAAACAATTCATCTTCTGGCTCCCTTGCGGATATTTCGTGGACCCAGGATCTCCACTAATTGGATTGAGATTAGGTCCCAAATAACCTCATTTCTCATCCCTAATCATCCAGATCCAAGCCTCAGTTGGCCCCTATGATTTTGGATTAGTTGAATTTTTAGCCACTAATTACCTGCCTTAATGGTCTAAATCTTATAACTGTAATCTAGGGATCAAAGACTTGCTGAATGGCCTATCTCTGAATCGTAGCCTCTCCATAATTTAATAAAGCCAAGTGGTATGCCAAAGATTTAATCACATTTTGCCCAGTGGTCCCTTTAGAAGCGTTTCATAGAACTTTTTTTTGGTTTTGTAAGGTTTCCATTCCACGTCAGCCTGTTATTTCCGCAGAATTTATGCTTGTAAAGCCCCGTAGCCTCTGAATAAATCCCCCAATGATTATTGCTATTAAACCCATACCTAGACTCATTTGTAGCCAAGCATCGAAGGAAATTCTTTTCACCTCAGCCCGTACTCCCGTAGCTCCCGTTATGAATTTTACAAGTTTTGTCGGGTCTAGACTATACGACGCTTTCCTTTCCTGATAGTCCAAAGAATTTTGAATCCCCTAACATCGCCAAAGTTCATGTTGCAGCACTCTGTTCCGCAACGACGGGGAATTGATATGGAAGAGATAAAAATTAGTGGATAGATTATGGATGGTTACCCGTTTATCTTTTCCCCAGAGGTAGTTAAGGACACCTCATATTTTGCCATAAGAGGCCGCATTACCGTAGAATAAACCCACTATGTAATATGAGTGTAAGCGAGCCCCTCTTTCAAAAACGGCATTTGGGACCTTAACACGTGGCCTACCCGAATCCGAGACTGAGATAGGTGCATTTGCCTCCGTAATTTTACAAGAAGAGCGAGATTGAGAAGCTCATGAGAAGCCTTTTTCTACTGCAGTCGGAGCCACTGGTGGATCCCTATTATCAGCAACCTGACCAACAGAGGGAACATGAAAAATAAAATTGCTCTCAAGCAGGATCCTTGAGGTAGACTGTGAAACCGGTTCAGCGGGCCGAGAATGGCTCGCTTGGACCGGAGAAGGAGAAGCAATCAGATGAGAGGCAATATGGTGGGAGCCAACCCGAGCAGAGACAACCTGAGAAGAGACAACCGAATGGCCACTATTTTGAGGAGAAACAACCGTAGAGGAGACAACCTGAGATGGGACAGCCGGAGGGCCAAAAATCTTAGGCAAAACAACCGTAGAAAATGTAACGGGTAATGGAATCGCCAACGAAAGAAGCAGAGATGCCTCTGTCATTTCCGTATCAAGAAATCCATGGGAGGGTGGAAGAGACAAGGAATATGAAGAAGGAAATACCGCGAGTAGATCCGGCGGGAGCGGATGCCGGAGCAGGACCGGATCCGCCATCACGGCGGACTGACACACGACCAACGGTAACACTAACGGTAGTCTAGCTCTATTTTTTCCTTTGCTACAGTAAAATTAGAGAGAGCTTTTTGTAAAAATAACCCTTTTTATTTTTTACTACTATTAACTTTTTAGATTTTTTAATCATATAATAAATATGCAAAAAATAATTTTGTGAACGTATTGTTCGAATTTAAAAATGGAAAGTTTTGAAAATAGAAATGTAAACTTCTAACATATTTTAAAGATGTATTTTGTAAATATCGTAGAACATAATTTTTGAAAACTTTCTTTTTAAAAATCGACTCTAAAAGTGAAAACGGACATCTAACAAAGCTTAGATATTACCTAGCATTTGATAACTTCAGTTAGCTTTAGCCTTTTACTGTAAAAAGAAGACTTCAGTTTGCTTAAAAATGTCTTTTTTTGTTCTCATCGCTTAAAAATGTCAAAACAGGTTAAAATGGAACATTTATCAGTTGTTTGAAAGGGGGAATACGAAATAAATTAAATGAAAACAGAAGAATTGCATGTGATGACGAGGAAAGAATATGTATAACAAATAAGAAGATGATCTTGTTGTCACGTAACGCATCGAGACAAAAGGGAGAGTGGCCCTCTTCTGTCCCCATCCTTCAATTTGTCTCTCTCTTTACCGTACTCCTCGTTGCTATCAAGATCTTACCTTTTTTAATTATATTATTAACAGTATCATTAACTTAATAAAATTTCAATTTTTAAATAATAAACTCTAATATGCAATGTTTTTAAAATCGGACCGGCAATTAAACCGGTAAAATTTATGGATCATGGGTTAATATGGTCTGATCGGGTTTGACCGAATTTGACCAGATTTGATGGTAATTTTAAAATTATATATATATATATATATATTATGTTATTAATTTCAAACTATCAAATAAGACACTTCAATACTGTTATTTTTAAAAATATGTGTAACAATTATTTGAAAAATACTTCAAAATTTTAAATGTTAATTAATATTGTTTTAATATATTTAAAAGATGTTGAGACCTAAACCAAAAGACTTTCTGAAACACTTTATATAGATAATTTATCTTCAAAACATATTGTTCACCAACATATATATATCATGTCTCTTACATACATAATTTTTACTTTCTATGTTATTCGTCCATTGAGAGAAGAGATAATATATAATAACACATTTAATTTAATTTTTAATAAATATTTAAAATTAATATAGTTATATTTGATTGTTTAGAAAAGAAAAAATAATTACCAAAATATAAAATAATGTTTTAGTAATGGATCGGATTCGTTCCCCACCCATCGCACGAAGGATCGATCCTATCCACGATGACCATTTCTTATATAATTACAAATTAGCACCTTATATCGATCCAACCATTGTTTTTAGAGAGATTATTGTGACTATGATTAGCATGTATCTCTACTAAATCGAGGTTTCATTTCCAAATGTTATTGATAAGTATGCTTTGTTCGACTCAATTTCTTAAATGAAGATTCTAGTTTGCAAGTTGTTGGAATTAGGATGGTGACAATTAATTAAACACTTTAGAAAGTCCGCTCCCTTCTCTCTCTTCTCTCCCTTCTCTCTCGAGAGATTCAAAAAGCGAACTCCGATTATCTCCGGCCACCGGTGTTCTGCCGGTGGTCCGGCTGTAGTATATGTTTATATCTTCTCCTCTTTTGTAGCTGCGGTTCTCTACCGCCAATAAACTTCCAGTGAGGTACCGGACACGGCTTCCGAGCTTGTCTCGGACTTTAGCTTCCGGGATCTTCCCGGATCTTCCTCCGATTAACCCGGATTTTGATTATATAGTGGTTTAATCGGAACCTTGATCTATTCTCCCGCTGCTCTTTCTTCTCGGAAAACAGGCCACTCACCTTCTTCATGCTTCCGTTTGTGGAAAAGTTCTGGCACCGTTGTCTCCTCCCCTTTGTTCGCGGCTAGGTTGGTGGGAGCCGGATTTTATTCGGAACACATCTCACGGCCAGTATATTGGGCCACTGCGGTTTGATTGTTCTCCCGAAGCATTCATAGGTTTGAGGTTCGTGAGGGTTTATTTGGATCTGGTTGTTTTCTGACGCTAACGTTCGGGATCTAGATCGCCAGAGTTGCTATTCCAGTTACCGGGCTTTCGGTGTTGCCGGTGTCCCGCGTTTCTCCGGCACCGCCTATGCATGAAGGAGTCTCTTGGTGGGCGACGCGTGTCCGTGAGTTGTCCACACGTGGATGTCGCGGCTACTCTCGAGCTGATTGGGCCGTTAATGGGAAACTTTCCGTTTGGGTTTAATTACCCTGTAATTGCTATCTGTAACTCTGTTTTATGCTCTGAACTGTAGCCCATTTGGGCCCATCAATGAAACGTTTGCCGACTAAAAAAAAAAAAACACTTTAGAAAAAGGAGGTATACAATAAATTAAATATATATATATTTAATAGAAATGCTAGATTATAGAACTTAAAAATATTTTTAACCAATAAAATAATATTATGTATATTTTGTTTTGGGAATTCGGCCAAAAAAATCTCTAACTTTACACGAATTGCCAAAACGATCCCCAACTTTGGACCTCGCCAAAAAAACACTAAACTTATTTGATTTTAACCATTAACTTTCAATATTTTCGTTGACTTGCCAATTAAAACCCAAAATTCTCGTTGACTTGTCAATTTAGACACACCATTAAGAAAATTTAACGGACCGTTAAAAAAAATTAACAGACCGTCAGTTAGTTAAACTACGTCGTTTTGACATTTCGACTCTTGTCAAAACGACGTCGTTTTACGTGTCTTCGAAAATAAAACATGTAATTCCCTGGATTCGAACTCGCGAACTCAAAGTCGCATAAATGGTCTTGTTGCCACTGAGCTACTAACACTTTCATTGGATTATCTAACAGTTTTTCTTTTATTGTGTATTGACTGAATATCCAAAAAATTTCTAAAAATTACAAAAATTCAAAAAAAATTATGTAAAGTTCAAATTAAATTTATATTTTTCGTTAAAAATAAAATAAAATTCAAAAAATTAAGAAAATTTTAAAAATTCCAAAAATTTAAGAAAATTTTAAAAATTAAATTATCAATTGTACACCCATAAAGTGTTTTAATTTTTATTTTATTTAAATTACTTGATCTAAATTTTGATAAGTGCAAATTATATTCATCATTATGATGAAAACTATAATGTATTGAACTTATATTTAGTATTTGTTATACGAAATTGTCGACCACAAAATCGAACACGACTACGCTATAATACGATCTAATTGGGCCTTCCTCAGAAACTATAGGAACACGACTACGCTATAAGAAGACGACACGTCGACACCATATAAATTTGATAATTTTTAGATTTTATTTTAACTTTTGAAATTTTTTAATTTGTAATTTCATGGGTATAATTAATTTTAATTTTTGGGTATTTTAATTTCAATTTTAAATTTTTTGTTTACAATTAATTGTAATTTTTAGATTTTTGGAATTTTTAAAAAATTTGGAATTTTTTGAATTTTTATTTTATTTTTAACAAAAAATATAAGTTTAATTTAAATTTTACATATTTTTTCTTGAATTTTTGTAATTTTAAAAAAAAATTGGATATTTAATCAATATACAATAAAATAAAGTCTATTACATAATCTAATGAAAGTGTTAGTAGCTCAGTGGCAACAAGACCCTCTATGCGACCTTGAGTTCATGAGTTCGAATCAGGGAGTGACATATTTTTAGTTTTGAAGAGTCAAAACGACGTCGTTTAAATACCTGATGGTCCGTTAATTTTTTTAACGATCCGTTAATTTTTTTAACGGTCCGTTAAGTTTTTTTAACGTCGTGTCTAAATTGGCAAGTCAACGAGAACTTTGATATTATTTGTAAAAATCAACTAAAAGTCTGTGTTTTTTTTTTGCTAGACCTAAGTTTGGGCTCATTTTGGCAATAAGTGTAAAGTTGAGGATTTTTCTGGCCGAATTCCCATTTTATATCAAATGTGATGAAAGTTTTTCAATTTGAACTCATGGATTCTCAAATAAATTTTCTTTTTAATTTTTTATTATTATTATTTTTTTTTTTACGGCAAGATCATTTTTCATTAGTTCAGGATACAAAATGAAAGCATACAAATAAAACACAAGCGAAGTTGGCTACACATGTCCAATACAGGAAATCAGAAAATCGCATAGAGATAAGTTCCAATCCACGCGTCACTCAAGCGCGTCCACGTGGCGAATAGATAGCAATCCGATACATGCAAACTCCGGCGATGATTTCCGGTCATCGTTGAGACGCTTTACCGATCTTTCAACTCTGATATCCTGCCAATCCCATCCATCCATTCCATCGCTGAAGCACCGCATCGAGAATATGGATATTCGTTCATCGATTCACGGTTGTCTACGAACATTGCTCTAAAAAAGGTTTAAACGAAACCTTACTCCGGTGAAGAATAGGCCGAGCCCGTTCAGCTCGATCAGACCATAGAACCAACGGCGGTGAGCACGTAGCAACTCAGGAAAGAAGAAAAAGAGATTCGACAGCGCCGCGATGAAGAACCCCGTGGAGAAGATTGGTTAATCCCAAAATCAATCCGAAAAAAACCCGAAATGAATTGGAAAGATTACCCGGATATTAATCCGGATTTATTGCACACCAAAACAAAGATCCCGATTATTAGATGACAGCAAAAGAATCATGATTGCCAGAAAAACAGACACAAAAGTAACCCGGCCGGAACCACCGGTCGGAATCGCAAAACGATGAAGACGGTTGTTATTATTATTATTTTAATATGAGCTATATCGAAAACCCATCAATAGTTCTTAAGAGAATGTAATACATTAATACGTTTACGTTGCAATAATATATTGTCTATCACTTGTCAAAGTCACATTCTTCATTTTCTTTTTTGAATGAATGTCACATCTTTCATTACATCATTTATCATCTATTTTTTCCTCACACTCATCATCATTCATGCATTTTTAGTCTCTGGCCACACATCCTTAGTCCTTACATATATATCTGTAGTCAACCAAAATTTGTCTTAAAGAATCCACCAGAGAAATGAAACTAGTAGGTCAGAATGGATTTTCTATAATTTATTTAAGATTTGTTATTTTTAATAATCTATCTAAGAAATTACTGCTATACACCTTGGGTTTTTTTAAACTTGCTAGATTGGTGAGTTAATATAAAAATAAATAGAGTTCTTTTATTCAATATATATATGATTAATTAGAAAATTTAAGTTTATATCCTGTTTTGAAAATTAGGAATAACAAAACAATATTTATACCATTATTAGTTTTTTAAACTAACTACAAATTTGCCACTATTAATAAGACTATTCATCTAAAATCGATAATTAATATTCATTATTGTTCCAACATTAATGTCCTAACAATAATACAATGAATATTGTTAGCACATTAATAACATCTAATATTATTTAGATATTTTTGAATATTAGCATATTATATATACTAGATATTATATAGAGTTCAAACACACGTCTTTCTCTTTACTCGACGAAAACTTTTTCCTTAGCTGCCAAGCTTTTTCATTTCCAGATTTGTGATGGGATCGGCTTCCAGCGGTCCTCTTCACGTTGGAGCCGACCCTCCCCCTTTCTATGCTTTTGCCATTTTTGTCGGTATGAGATTTCTTCTCCTGGCGTTATAGGTGATTTTTATGGGTCTTCGGGGCGGATCTCATGATAATGGCTCTCCCCTCCGACAAATTAGAGTGGCGGCGTGGCTCCTTTGTCAAAGTCATTGTTTCGCTGATATGCCGGAGGCTCCGTCAATGGTCGTGTTCCTGTCTCGGTGGTTCTCGGTTGGGTTATACCGGTCAACCATGTTTCTTTTTCGTAGGTATTTGGTTACTTGCCTCGCCGGAAGCCTTAGTTTAGTATGTTTAGCCTTTGGTGTGTTTTGGCTTATCTCCACAACGACTAAGGTCTCATTTCGGTTTCAGGTGTGCCGGTCCAATTTGTGTGTGGTTGATGTGTGAGGATTTGTGGTAATGCGTTGCCGGTTAAGCCGGTTGTGTTTTTGTGTATATGTGATCCTTCCGCTCTTTTGCTTGTGTGCGGGTCTTCTGTTATGCCCTTTCTGTGTGTAACTTCCTTTAATCCGGTGGTTTTAAGCTTTTGTTTGTGAATTTTGTCTCTCTCCTTGGTTCTAGTTCATCGGTGTAATTTTCTTAGATGCGGATTCAATGGTCATGGTCTTAGTTTTGAGCTTTGATTTTCTTCGATTAGTGTTTTTCTTGGGTTTACTAACTCTAGAACTTTATCCTCCTTCTGCGACTTTTGTTTAATTGAATAACTTATCTTTTAGTCGTTTCTTTTATCATATCTTGTAAGGATAATCTTGTGTGGAAGTGCTTAAATCTCGGTTTAGATTTGTTAGGATTAAGATTAGGTGGATAGAAGTTAGACTCTCATCTTGTGCTTTTTTTCTCTTGTCCAATTGTCGTCTTTCAGTTTAGATATTGTGGTTTTACGTTGCCTTAGGTTTTCTTTTGTTTTCAGAGGTTTCCTTTACCTTTGTCTAAGATTGATAGTGGTGTCGTGACTGCTTTCATTTTTGTTTTTCGCTATCCAAAGAGTTTATATTCGATGTTCTTGTTTTAAAGGGGTTTGTTTCCTGAAGAATTTGTGTTGTTGGCTTTAGCTTCCCTCAAAACGTTTAGGTATAGGTTCCCAAATGTATTTTAGACTTAGTTTCTTCTGCATTAGTTTCAGACTTAAGTTATCGGTATTTTTTTTAATATACGAAATCTTCATACGGAAAAGATATTGGATATTACTGTTAGCACATCATTATTCTCTATGACATGTAAATCTAGCATCTACATTACAATGTTAACGATAATATCTAACATTTGTAACATAATAACAATAATATCAATTGTTTGATAACAAATATTACTCAAACTAAAACAATACGTATTAGCAGTCCAGTAGTCACCCACGCACTGTCTCTCTTTATTGAGAAAAGAGGCTTGTTACTTTCACTAGTTAACTGTCAACCCCTGCACACGCGCGGAGGCTATTTGGCGTCCTTGTCTTTGTGTCATTTTCGTTCTATTTTCGTTCATTTGTGGTTCTTATCCCTCTTCATAAGTTGTGGTATTTACGTGTTGTTAGTTTGTGAATACATAAATAGACATGTTGGTTTCCCTTGATGCATTTTTTTGTTATATTTTTTGGATGTTAGTTTTTTCGGCACACCAAATATTCTGGATTTGATGGTATATTGGAGACTAACTTGTATGGTTGTCATGTGTAATGCATGTTGAACTATAAGTGACAAATTTTTTTCTAAATCTCCTCCAAGCAATACCGTTTTCCCATCAAAAGGATGCTCTAGATTCGTCGAGTTGTGACAGAATATCTCGTATTGACCGGTCCACTGCATCGAAAAAGTACGACGGTATTTTGTCATCATGCAAATCATTTGGTATTTTGAACTTTGAATGTGTTGTTCAATGTAAAAAGTAATGCCGCTATTGCTGGAGATGCTACTGCCATAACATGCTTCCCCTGTGAGCGTAAACCAAAGATTACTGATATGTACGAAAAAAGTTTCCCGTTCTTCCTGCACCATATACGAAGAATAACTTCCCTTCTTTGTTTATCAAAGGATATAACTTTGTCGTATAATCCCCTCTGGTCTTGGTTAAGTGTCGGGAGAATTGTTTCATGCAAGTTCTTCTCTTATGTTATTATGCATTTTTCCAAGTCCCTTACATTATGTTAGTTCGTGTGGTTTCTTTCTGCTACCTTGTTTCTGATTTTTTTCATGGATATCTCGCCTTCGAAACAACACCTGAAGTTTTTAAGTTGTATATTTTGCATTATATTGTTTGACTTCTTCTTTTGTCTACTCACTAACGTTGTTTACATTCCAATTGTTGCCTCCTATAATACTTTTTTGCATGTCTCGACATTAATGCATAGCTGGGCACAGGTTTTAGACCTTCTTCGGAAGGCTTTAGAAGCATATTTATGTTTTCACATATTTAGCGATTTTTTGAAAATCTCTTCATATAGGCATCTTTTTGTGGTGTTATATTAATATGTGTGAACCCAAGTTATTTATCTTGTTTAAACAAAAAATATTACACATTAATTTAAGCTAAAAAAATTGTAATTTATAACAACAATACACATGGTCTTCTCCGTTATCTTCTCCGCGTTCATGTCAAGTACTTTTTCCTGAAAAATAGGAGATAATATGTTTTCCTGGTAATATTTGTTTTTCATGTGTTCCTATTATGAAGTAAGTGCTCTTTTTGTAGAAGGTATACTTATTGTGTTTTTATATATTCGACTGTACACTGCTGAACTTATTTACTCATCTGTGAGATTTTTCTTATTTGTTTTAAAAAATTTTAGTAGTTTTTGGCGTATACAAAGGAAGTAGTATGACCTTCTTATTAGTACTTGCTTTACCATTTATATGCCAAAAACGCTATGCCTATGTCTTTTCAGAAATTTGGTGTACTCTTCAACTTTGACGTCTGCTTGGTAAAATGAAATAGTTTGGTCATGCAGAACAACCATGTTTTCTTAGCTCGTCTCTACCAAATGCGTTATCTCGGGGATTGTCTGGTGACATCTACAGTTGACATATATGCGAGTAGATATATTATGTACATAGTGGACTATGAATATTACGTAATCAGTTGATGGTTTTTTCCTCAAAGAGGTACTTGAGCGTAAGGAAGAAATAAATCTATATTTAAAATCTAAACATCTTAATATATTGCCGTTCAAAGTAGATGGTAAATATAGAACATATGAGTGTTGCTTATTGTCGAATAAGAAGATAAAAAATGGACAAAAGCTATAGTGTCGATGTGGTTGTAGTTTTAAAGGAAACATCTTTTAAAAAAGCACATGATATATATAATATTTTGAGGTTTTTTAGCTCGGTCAGCGGAAAAAAAAAATATTTTGAGGAGATGCTAGCATTTTGTGTATTCTTCTAACATATGATTCTGTTTACATGAATCACAACATTAGATTAATGGTCACTCATTCATTAGACAATTTACATGTAAGAGAGTGAGAACAACATGCTTACCCAAGGATGTTGTTTTCGATGGATGATGAATCGAGCAAGAAAGACAGCAGAAGCAGCAAACATAGATGGCAAAAACCTCACAGCTTTGTAATATACTCAATTCTGATAAATAGCAAGAGAGTGGCTCTAGCTGCAAGTGTGGCACCTGAAATGAAGGAATAGAAATAAGAAAATTTAGGATACTCTTCAGATTCTGAATCTATATGAAAGCATATCAGTTTGTGCTTACTTTGACAACTTCTTGTGCCACCCTTGTGAATAGTCTGCACATAATAAAAAGGGTAAAACACACACAAAATGAGGCCACTGAACCGTACAAACCAAGAAGCATTATTAGCTAAACACATTGTTTCATCACAATCTAACCTTATAAAATAATTGATTGTGGGTCTTCGTAATTCAAAATGAAGCGCAAGAAGTATATATGCCTCCATCTTCACCACATCTTGTTTCGAAAATATAACAGAAATCTTCCAATTTGGGAGGAGTCATCTCTTCAAATTTCCTACTGATTTCAATACCAAAAAGAAGAATAATGAAGTCCGTAAGCTTCAGACAGACACAATGATTATCAGAAAGGGAATAATAACACAGACGTGCTAACGATGCAATAAGCATTGCAGAAACTCCCACAAGCTGAAGCATTTGCTTGGTGACAGTCTTTAAAGACATGAATCTATCGATGTAAGAGACTGTGAGATAGAGTATTTCAGAAGAGTTTGTATTCTTCAGAAACTTCCACTAACCAATCAACGAAAACACCTCTCAAGGTTGGTGTTACAACTTTCTGAACCTTTTCGATATAATCCGATGAAGTTATTTGTTTTGGCTTCACCTGAGTTTCACCGACACTGCAAAAGCAAAAATCTTTCAGCTTCACATCGCATACCAATAATAATGATGAGAACCCTAATTTCAGCGTCATAATTGTAGGTCCGCGAAGATGGCGGCAATGGCTGATATCCTCATTGAGGTCAGGCGGAGGGAATGTTACGAAGGGAGAACAATGACGGGAGCGAGTTAAGTATGAAGAGCGGAGTGGCGAGGATTACCTTTTTCTGCGTCTTGTGTATAAATAAGAAACACCACAGAAATTTGAAGAGACGATCCGATGACGATCCTTGAAGAGCACTGAAGAAAGACTTTAATTGTGGTGATGGGAATGATGGTGAGAAGGAGTTATGGTTCGAGAAGGAGATGATGATTCGACACCCAAAACACAGAACACAGAAAATGAATTAAGTTTCAATTAGCTACGGCGACGGAAACATCTTGTGAACATATGTTTGGGCAAAAGGCTTGGGCCTTACTAATTGCTGAATTAAATGGATGAGGCATTGGGTGAAGAAATTTATAAAAATGTTAGGGCCACGAAAATATGGTTGTTTGAGGCTATGTTTTATACGAAAGCCCATAATGTAAAATGCTGACGTGGCGCATTGTGAAGAGAGTTGGTTTCTCATTATATATTAGATTACATAGAAAATAATGTCTACAAACCGTATCAGTTTAGAGAGATGTATTTTGAACTATATATCTATGTAAATAATATTAATTTGAGTTTTAAAATAGAGCAACTCAAGAAATAAACTACCTTGTAAGATAAATAAAATTATCAAAGTAACAAGAGCAGAAAATTATGTTTGATATGTACGCATTTTATTTATATTTTTGAGTATGGTTAACCCATTTCTTATCACCAATAAACCTATATTTTTCTTACAATACTAGTGATTGAACCCTGCGTACACGCAAGGCTGTAATTGACTAATATAAAGTTTTCTCAATTTTTTTGCATTTTTCCAAATCACCTATGATATGTTAGTACGTGTAATTTTTTGTTTATTACCTTGGTTCTGATTTTTGCCCTGGCTATTTTGCCTTAGAAATTGTTGGATATGGGTTTAGCACTCATCCATAAGCCCATTGAAAATCTTATCAAATCAACAAATATCATTCCGGCCCAAAAAGACAAGCTCGTTAAGTAGTCAACAACCAAGGAAGAGTCAGCATCCAAGCGCTATAAATAAGACCCTTCGCTCTTCATTTTGGTCCAGATTGTAACTTGCGAGAGGCCGAGCTACTTCTATAAAGCTCTGACCTCAAGCATAGCTTAGTGAGCACGTCATTCAACGGACTCACACCTCGTACCATCCTGTTCATAGCTCGGCTCCGGCCTTAAGATCAATAAAGAATCATTTTCGACCTCATTTTATATTTGTATTTCATCTCGTTGTTCGGACATATCAGATCGTAGCCCGTAATATTGACTAGGTCGAATTTCCGTAACAACAATTGGCGCCGTCTGTGGGGACTCGAGTAATTTCTGTACGATTTAAGACGAAGCTGAGATGACATGACCTCTTTCAGATACCGACAGCTTCGGAGAGATAGCAGGCCGACCGCCGAACCCAAAATCCACGAACCCAAACAAAGGAACAGACCTACCGCACACACCGCAACAACACTACAATCAGGAGTACAAGAACGCGAGGAAAGAAGGCAAGAAAGTGGCAGCCTACCTCTCTGGCGATCGCGACCCGCATGGCAACCCGAGGAGCCACACCAAAAGCAAAGGCTCGAACGCGGGGGACAAGGACAGGCCCTTCTGTACATACCACCAAAGATCGGGACACGACACCGACGAATGTCGTCACCTACAGAACCTCCTCCTCGGAGAATACCAAAGGGGAGACACGAACATAACAAACCGGAATGCGCAATCATTGCCAACGGAGAAACAAACGACGAACGACAATGAGCGAGTCCGGCTCATCAAAGGAAAGAACAAAAGATCCGGGGGGTACATCGAATTGAACAAGATAGTGCTGACGCGGAATCGCACAAGCGAACTCAAGGCAGCAGCGAAGCAGGAAAACCTTCGCCGAGAAGGCGCATCAACATGATATTAGAAGGAATCCCCAATCGCGACGACCCGACAGACCTTGTAGAGACCTTAAATCAGAAGGAAATCACAGAACCGGAAAGGAATCACCTCAGCAAGGTCAAAGGAGAAGACAATATTTCCTTCACCGCCAAGGACAAGGAAGAAACAGGCAAACTAAGCTGCAACCTGCTCGTTATCAGGCTCCAAATAAACAAACAAAGAATCGTTAGAGCCCTAATCGACACCGGAAATTCGATTAATTTTATTTTCAGGGAAATTTTGCAGGAAATGAAGCTCGGAAAGCATGTGGTAAGGAGGCCCAAAAGAACGCTCACTAGCTTCAGCAGCGAGACGACAACGGTGATTGGAACAATCTTATTGCCCGTACGTGCAGGAAAAATTACTCATATTACCACTTTCCTCGTTATAAACTGGCCAGCGAAGTACGACGCAATACTCGGAACCCCGTGGATCCACGCAATGAAAGCGGCTGTCTCAACCTATCATCTGTGCATAAAATTCCCGACGTCGCAAGGAACCCACACAATCTGGGATGAGCAGAAGAAACCAAGAGCCAATCTCGCAGGCAGGAGCAACACACAACGCCCGACGTAGCAGGCAACAAAACGACCTCAGAGAAAGCAGCGATTCAGAATCCAAGCTCATAGATAAGATCCTCCATCGTCTTTCCACATATATACATGTATGAATCCCGCAAAAACTTTTGTAACAATCAAAGAACTACGCTTGACTTGATCTCTCATTCGTGGGTACGTAGGCAGCCTTTATACGGCCCAGTCATCTCTTTATTCTAAAAATTAAAACACGTTCTCTATCGAAAACGTACTCGGATTGCCCGAAATATTGACATCGACATTCTGGCCAAATGTTCGATATAATTAAAACGCGCCCAAGGCGCAGTGGCATCGTGCCACGTTGTCGATTTCGACAACACCTAAGTCGGGGCCAGACCCGCAAAAGTCTTCATGATAGATTGGCTAAGCCGAACCTCCTTCGCACAATCCAATCCTGAGACTTCACAGGATAAGCCGTGCACGTACTCGCACCTAAAACTTAACAAATGATAGGATAAGCCGGGCCCAATCCCGCACCCAAAACATTTGTACGTAAGGCGAACACAGTTCGTACTTAAAAATCATAAAGAAGGCAAGTCAAAGACTGAATTTGCCCTCGCCAATATTCGAAAATATTCGAACAAAACAGTCACATCAAAAAGAACAATAAAAAATGAACTAACACCGAGCTCGGATCAGCCCGCCAAAAAAAAAAAGGGAGAAGCAACACCTCACGAAATCACACAAGCATCTATTAGGAAACCGAGCCGCGTCCGTTAAACCCGGGGTTGGGATGGGAAGTAGAATTTTTGTATGATTTGTACTAATGTTTTGTGTGTTTGGTTGCAGTCTTACAGCAGTGTGTCCTGGGTGGAGTGGAGGTGTCTGTGTGTGTGTGTGCGTGGAGTAGTTACTGTTGAGCAGCATGAGTCAGCAGGGATCAGTCGGTTCGCAGCAGGGTCAGTTGGTTCAGTTTCAGGGATGATGGGATTCTTGGGAGGAGCAGATGTTGAGTTACAGTTACCACCGCAGTGGCTAGAGCCAGATGTGCCACAGACACTTGCAGCATCAGACGTACCACTGATGTTTCAGGCATCGATTCTTTAGAGGCTCGAGTTTTCCCCGCCACTTCATGTGGAGGACTATTTACTGAGTCCACTACCGTTCGGCTTGATCTAGATATGGAGCCTATAAACCTGGGGCAGTATCCGCATTGGGAGCAACGGATGGATGAGCAGGTAGCGATCTTTGAGGATGTGTTAGAGCAGCAGGATGGGCCTCATCACCAGCCGGACCTACGACATGGATTACCCCGTACACCGTTCGACATGGTTATGTCACCAGCGTATATGGAGTCGCAGTTTGAGCCAGTCTCGTCACCAGCCGAGATGATAGAGACACCGCCAGCAGTACCAGAGGGCCATGGAGCGTCGACATGCCCGATTGCTGGATCAGGACCATGTATACCCGATGTAGAGCCGTACCGAGCACCAGTACCAGAGGATTATCGAGCTGGACCTAGTTGCAGAGATCCTGAGCCTAGTTAGCCACCAGTCATTCTGATGCCAGTCGTTCCACCACCTCGACCCGAGCCAGCGAGGACTTGCCAATTTTGTAGAGGTGAGGGTCATCGCACACCCGATTGTTTTATCGATTCCCCGATCGAGCCGGCTTCTCTTTGTCTGTTGTGTGGTAACTATGGTCATCAGGCGCCCGTGCGTTATCGTGGGCCACGTTCAGCGTCCACTCCAGTCTGTCAGTTGTGTGGCCACGCAGGTCACGTTTCTCATCCTTTCCCGATAGCCAAGCCACAGCATGTCGGAGCACCATCTCGAGACACACACTCGCCACACCCTCCCGGCGCACCTGCCAGCGAATACTTCAGCGAGCCGTTTTGCCAGTGGTGTTGGGAATTTCGGTCTTGCTGGAGGCGTTAGGTTAGGATAGGAGTAGTTAGGCCAGGTAAGTGGGGGCACTAACTTCTTTTTGTCTTGTAGATAGATCGGCGGATAGGCGACTTTGCGTGTCGTCTTTGACTTTTCTGATGTATAGCGGCGTCGTATGGGTTTTTGGATATGATGACGGCCTTATGTATGGACTCTGATCGTAACCATATACTGAAAATCTTATGACGTATTATATATCGTTTTATGTATGTGGTGGATGCAGAGTGTTCAGCTGATCGTTTTGAGTAGCATAGTAACTATTTGAATGATTGAGATGGTTATGAAAGCAAATAGACTACTGTGTGAAAACAAATGATGAGTAAAACTGATGACCGTTCATCATGACCTGAACCCGGACTAACGACGCATCCGACCGATCATTAGATTGCGTGAATGTGTGTGTGTAATTGCTTGTTTTATTTCTTGCTTGATTGATTGTTTGATTGATTTGTTGTGCGGTAAATTGCGTAGTATTACCGAGCGTGGTTTTTGGTAGATTGATCGTTTTGGGTCTTAGAGACCGTTGGGTTGCTAGTTGTTCGAAAGTTTGAGTAGTGATTGATCGTTTTTCTTCGGTTTTGTTAGAAAGGTAAAGTGTTGATTTTATTTGAATTTTTATTTCAAGTTTTGAGCCGACTGAGAACGGTTGTGCTCAACCGTCAATTCACGAGGGAACAGACTTATAGTGTATTGTTATTTAATCATGAGTAACTGTCGGGTACGTGATTAAGTAACCATATTTCTATGGGAAAGTAATATCGGGGATAGATCGGGATAAAACTAATTGTTCCAGTGAGTTGTTGTATTGAATGTAGGACGGAATGGCAATGCGATGTGAATCCGAGATCGAACCCAAACCCGAAAGCGAGATGAAGTGTCAAGACATCGTGCGACCAGTAGATCAGACCGTGAAGCAGTGGTAAACATCGTCAGTGGGAAATGCACCAGCTTATCAAGCGACCGACAGAAAGAAGCCGAGAAGTATGATGAGTTAGCAGAGAAATTTGGAAAGGAAGGCCGAGGTTATTGTGGAATCAGCCAGAAGGGGTCAAGCGATCAGATTCTTGAAGAGTGTCCCAGAAGGGAAGAAAGAAGTCAGGACCCGAAAGATATGGAGGTCGAAGCAAAGTGGGGAAGCCGAAGTAAGAATCAGAGCAAAGAAGATAACCAGAGTTAAGTAAGGATCGAGACCGATGGAGTCAGTTAAGAGTGAAGCGGATTTGGGTGGTGTGGAAGTCAGTGGTATGCAGCAGTGTTCGAGTATGGAAGCGTCGGAGTGGAGTGATGAAGTGACTTGCAGGGTTCGGAACCAATTTGAAGTCTGTTAGTGACGGAGAATTCGGGGACCGAATTCCTGTAAGTGGGGAAGAATGTGATACCTCGTATCAAAAATACGGTCAACGGGCAGCAGAAAGTCAACGGGAGCTATGATGGGCCAAATTTTCATGTTTAACAACATAAAGAATATTTAGAAGATCAGGGTTGGAGAAATCGGAGCAGAAACATGTTTTTCGGTGAGTCGGGAATGGAAACCGACAAAACCGAAGAAACTTCAAAAATTCATAACCGGAGCTACGTAAGTCCGAACAGAGTGATTCGAAATGATAAATTCATCAAATAGCATGGAGAATCAGTTTGTGGAGGTTTGGGGATTTATGGGAATTGGTTGGTATTTTCTAAAACAATATCCGCGAAACCGAAGAAACGAAGCAACGGGTCAAGAGGGGTTTAATGTTGGTTAAGGCCGGTTTAGGGAAGGATTTTTGGACTCAAAACACTCAGAAGGACAAGTGTCAATACCCCAGGGTCGCCACATCTCATGGTTAGGTGTCAATGCATGGTGGTTCATGCATCTTTTTGCATGGAAGGAAAACAAGCATGTGAAGAGAAAATTTCATTTGAGCTAGCAAAAACCTCTCTCTAGCCCTCTCCCACGAGCTCTCTCTCCTCTCTCTCTCTACATTCATCCCACTTGCCCAAAAACCCAGAAATCCTATGCATTTTCCCTTGGAACCCCAAGAACACCAAGAACATTCATCATGTTCTTAAGACCTTCAAACACTAAAAACACCATATCTCTCTCAATATATACCCTAATCCACTTCTGCAAAATCCCAGTGGACTCCTCTCTCCCTCCTCTACAATCTCCATCCAGCCAGCCATGACCGCCGTCGCCGGAGCTTGCCGGAAACTGGCCGGAATGTTGCTGCGGTTGGAGTTTTGGTGTATCTCTCTCATCCTTCACCATATCTGAATGTTTTGAAGCCTTGGATGGATAGATCTTCTCTTTGCGGTCAGTTTGATATGTAGATCGTCACCTGAGTCACCGGAAAAAGGGGTGAACCGGCCGGTTAACGCCGGACCACCGTCGGTCAACGCTGGAGAAGTCGCCGGAGAAGTCACCGGAGAAGCCCAACCGCCGTCAGATTGAAGCCGGTTCTTCAAGGAGTGGGATGGTCTGGTTTGGTTCAAGATTGGGTTTGGTATAGGCTTGGTTTAGCCTTGGTCAATGGTTAGGTCAAACCGGTCAATGTTTGACCGAAACCGGTTTAACCTAACCGGTTCTAATTAGACCGGTTCAGTTGGTTCAGATGGTTCAGTGGTTCAACCGGTTTGGTTTGGGAAGTCAACCGGTTCAAGTCAAAGTCAATGGTCAACAGTCAAAGTCAACGGTCAACCGGAGGTCAAAGTCAACACCGGTCAACGCCGTGGTCAACACCGGTAAACGCGTTGACTCCGGACATTGACTACTTGCGGTTCATGTCAGGGTGTTCGGGAAGCCTCGGGGTTCGATTTCGTGCATACGGGAAGTTTGGGTTTCAGTTCGGAGGTCTCGGGATTCATACCGCGTCAGACCGTCATTCCACGCCTATCTCACTGTGAGTCGGCTCACAAACTCGTAGATTCATATAGACCGAGAATTACTAAACCGTAGTATCAGGTTGCAGTTGGGAATCCGAGCCAATTCTACAGATTCAGAATTCTCGCGAGTTCCCGATAGCCTAGGATCTAGGGTCTAGTTAATTGAATCATGGTCTCACCTCGTGATTACCTGGAGTTTTAGCAGCGGAAGATTGATCAGGTAGCACGAGATCTATTTCGCCTCAGATGCTGCGCCTCTAGCGTAGTCCACACGCACACAAGATGGAATCCGCCGGGTTGCTAGCACCGGTGTTCGGATCTCCTTGGGACTTTTGGTTCTAGAGATTTCTGTGTTTTTCTCTCTGAGAAAACACTCTGGGCCGCACACCAAAATCACCCACACGGTCGAATCTATAAACTCGTTTATATATTGACCTAGCGGTGAACCGAAACATCAGTTTCGGTTTAGCCCTTGTGTCGACCGACACACTTAATGGTGTCGATCGATACACATGCTGTATCGACCGACGCACCCATTGGTGTCGATCGATACATCTCTTTTAAACTCAATTCGATATGTATTCAATACAGATCGATCAGATCATATGCCAATGATCAATCCCATGCAGAGTGTATCCAACTTGCTTAGGTGTGTGACCCTGTAGGTTCACACGATACCAGAAATGAGTTACAACTCATTTGTCATAAGCGGTTTCTAGCAAAACATTATGACTACCTAGTATCATATGAATTGTCCGATCTCGACAATACAACTATCTCTAGAGTTCGTACAATGTGATTTCAGGACATAATCCCAACAATCTCCCACTTGTACTGGAATCACCTATTCCTATAATCCCTTCGTCTCTATATCTCGATATGGCATAAGGCAAGAGACTGTGTCATCCTTATTATAGCCAACATCATGTTCATCGAACTTCTGATCTATACTGATAAACAAACGACTGACAATCACCTCGTTTGAGCACGGCCATGCATTTTTCAGTATCAAATCTTCGATGGGCCCTGAGATATTTATCTCCTGTTATTACAGGAGGGACAAATCTCATCTTGTTCCATCCCTGTTTCTACACATACTTCATGATACGTCGAAGCAATGCCGTTATAGCCGCCAGTTACGGAACGACGTTTGACAAGGTCAAAGCGCACCAATTCATATGCTAGAAAGCATGATGAACTCAGGTCTAAGGACTATACTCTATAGTCGTAATGAGAACCTCCCATGACACTGATGTAACTATCCTGTGGAGTTCTCATTAAGCGGGTCATGTCCAATCATATGTTCACCAACATACATCTATGTGACTGACTGTGATAATCATATCATTGACTTCATGAAACTTAGTCCAACAGTCACCTCACATACTAGTCTGCGCGGTTGTTAGTGTCCCATTTTAACAACCTTGACTAGGGACAATCATAATTTATGTCATCTTTTACTTATAGGGTTTCATGATCAAGTCTTCAACTTGATGACCTATAAGATGACCATAAAGTACTTTGGGACCATTATTTAATTATCCAATAATTAAATAATACTGATGTCAGTTTTAACTTATGCAAACACTGCCAAAGCATGTCTATGTAAAGTTTACAACATAACTAAATAACTCCCACTAGAATCAAGATCATCTTTTCAGATATCTTACACCTACAGCAACAGAATAAATTTCGTGCTTAGGTTGTGGGAGAGAGTGCGGTGCTATTGCTTGAAACAATTTCAACAAATTACACCGCCATTCAGATAAAAGCACTACTCTACGGTCCACTGCTTGGAGCCTTTCCAACAGTTAGCACCGATATTCAGACAAAGAGACATAACCAGGTGGGAACCGGGAATCGTCTTTGTCCGACTAACTACTTTCAACTGGTTCGTCACTTTATCAGTTTACCACGAACCTATCCTTGGTGTTTCTCAACACTTGGGATATTTCTGGTAACTGTTTAGTGACTATTACCGAAATATATATTGGTATATTCTCGTCATGCTTAAGCTGCACCTAGACGAGCGCAAAATATGGCATTTATGATGGATTCTATTGCAGCAGCATTAGAACTCACACTCATTAATATTAGTTCAGACAGTGTTCAGAAACACTTCTTCTTACTATTATTGTTACTAGCTCAGCTAGTGTCCAAGACACTTCATCTTGCTCAGATTATTGCCATAAGACCTTTGGTATGAAGCCATTCTTGGAATCAAGCGTATTAGATCTGTCCAATACCTTATCAACATAAGGATTTTGACACGATCCAATTAGCTACTCTGATCCATTCCAATGGATCCTTATTCCAAGAATTCACGCGGCTTTTCCCATGTCTTTTGTTTAAATTTGACTTCCGACCTAAATCTTGACAAGACTTTAGCGTCGGAACGTCGTTCATGAGGTTCAAGTATGTTATCTACATACTGTGTGAGAATTGCCATTACGCTCCCACTAGTTTTCTTGTAAACGCATGGTTTCTTTTCTTTCTGATCAAGTCAAAACCTTTGACCAATCTGTCAGAATGTTGATTCCAACTCCAAGATGTTTGCTTCAATCCACTAATGGATCGGTGAAGCTAACATGCATACCCAGCCTAATTTTCGGAGTTGGGGCTCACCATCGCTTCTTTGAATTCCGCATGTTCATCACTTTTCAATGATCGACAGATCACAACACTTGGTTACGAGAAATCACTCTCGAGTTAGTGATGGATCCTTTCGGATCTGCGAACTTCAGGCTCCACAGATGTAGATCCTACAGCACTTTGTAGATCTCACCGCTGCTTTCCCTCAACAGGTTGAGCAGCCTCCTGTGTTTATCGAATTTCTTCGATGTGTACTTTTACTCCCACTGTTCCATTTGAAAGTATCACCTTTCTTAAAAGACACAAATCTGGGCAACAAAAGCACTAAGCCTTGGTTTCCTCAGGATAACCAGCGAGGTAGAACTTATCAGATATGGATTCAAGTTTGTTTGTTGACTACTGTCTTACACAAACCTTGCAATCCCAATTAATCAGAAAAACATATTTGGAAATCACCCAGTCCACATCCAATGTGGTGTTTTTCACTGATTCTGATAGAAACCTTTTAGCGTAAACATAGACATTTCAGAACGTATTCTTAAATCGTTCAGAGAAGATTCTTGTGACTCATCATTAATCGGAGCATATCCAATAAGATCCGATTCATTCTGTTAGATGATCACCCAATTGTTGACTCTAAGTATTTTCCTCCACGATCCAATCAAGGATCTCAATACTTCTGTCAAATCGGTTCTACACTTCATCTTGGAACTCCTCAAGGGATTCCTGCTCGTGTCTCATCAAATGAACACAGCAATGCTTATTGATGCCATCAATAAGGTAATGAAGTACAGAAGATTTCCTCTGGCACTAATGCTCGTTTGGGCCGCATACATCAGTATGTGTAAGGCCCAATAAGCTTCTGGCCCATTTCCTTTAGCTCTGCTAAAAGGGCCTTAGTCATTTTGGTCTAGTGAACAGAATTCATATCTCAAATGATTAACAATCGAATGAGTCCAAAACTATGGAACCTTTGAATTCGCTTCACTTTATTTGGTTAAATGACTATGCCAAAGAAAAGTCGAGTTCAAGTCATCAGACTCAAACCTTTAGTATTTGTGTTATATTCTGTCTTTGTTGGTTTAAGATATAAAACCCATTCCAAATGGGGTGCTACCATATTATATTTCACTAAGATTTAAAGAACAGAATTTGTCTTTTATCAAAATGAAAAACATTCAAATTCTCAAAAGAAAATGAAAGACATTTTGCATATAGCAAGTACATGGTGGCAATTACTTAATTTCAAAAACCAAGTATGAAAATCTCCTACAAGTGGAGAATCTCTACGGCTCATGCAGCAACCATTGCTTCATCCAGACACGCAGTTCCACTTGTCCTTTCTTCAACGTTCTACTGTTGCTTAGGTCCTGCATATTTCAAAAATATCAGTACCACAACAAGTATTCAATACTTATGTAGAACTTGAATTAATAACACAATACCTGAAGAAGAAGTACCATACATCTTCTCCATCTCTTGTGAATCTTCCAAGAATTTATTGCAATCTCTCTTCCAATGCCCCAACTCATTACAGTAGAAGCACTTTCTGACACCAGATGGGCCTGACTTGGGCTTATAAGATGACACAGGCTTATCCTGATTCCAAATCTGGACGGCCCAGCCTCTACCCTTGCCAACACAAGATTCCTCAAATCTTTTACCCTTTATGATGTCATACTCTGCTGTTTTGAGCATACCATGCAGCTCAGTCAACGTCTTCGTCAAGCCTTTCTTGATATAGTTCTTAACGAACTTGTCATAGCTTGACGGCAGTGACTGCAGAATGATGTCAGTGGCCAACTCTAAGCTGACAGGACATTCCAGTTTCCCCAGGTTATCAATGTAACCCATCAGTTTAATGACATGAGGACTTACTGGAGCATCCTCTGGTAGCTTGCACTCAGTGAGAGACTTCACCATCTGGAATCTCTCAACTCGTGCCAGATCCTGAAACTTCAGTTTCAGGCTGGTGATCATCTCTATTGGCGACTCCATGTTCTCATACTGACTCTTCAAGTCTGAGTTCATGGAAGCCAATATCATACCACGCACATCTACCACATCAGTATAATGCTTATTCCAAGCATTATACACTGCATGCGAGCGATTGGTCCCAAGCTTTTCTGGAAGAGCCTTTTCAAGGACATAGTCCTTGCTCTCCTGCTTGAGAATGAATCTCAGATTCCGATACCAATCCAGGAAGTTGGATCCATTTAACTTGTCCTTCTCAAGGACGGATCGCAACGAGAAAGTAGTCATAGACATAAGCTGAAATCCAAGAAAAACAAAGATTTAGTTATGCATATGATGAGAAATCTTATCAAACAAGAAAACTCGCATTATATTCAAACAATGTTTCCTCTATGAATATAATAATCCAAGATCCTCAGATCACTAAAATCCGAGTGGACGACTCGCCGTTACTCAAAATTCAGTTATCTAGGTAAGCAAATCATTGCTAATTGTACTCAGTACAACTCTTGGTTGTGGATGAGACAAACTATGTCTAATCCACTCTGATGTCTCTGGACTCAGAACTTCCGATAGCCCAGTCAAGTAAAACCAACCTTTTCTGTCTTGTGATCATTGACAGTTGCACTGCAAGTCTGTCAAAGACCACCTGCCTCACTCACGTTGCAGTGGATACCAAGGACTCCAAGAATATCCAACAAACGACACAAGTTTTGACAGTAGAAAAGATTGGGCAAGACATCAATGTTACTTGATATTTAGTTGAGGAAACTAAACCCAAAAGTTTAGCAAATCAATCTCTTGGGTCATGTAATTGTTGATGTTAAGCACTGCAAATCCATCAACATTACTACCTGCCTTACTCACGTAATTGTGGACACCAAGCTCTTGGCCAGAACATCACACAACGAAACGAGTCTTGACAGTTGACCATATTGAAGCTAATCTTCGATCAATGTTTAAGTCTAGTTTGGTTTCTGCAAATTCAAGGTTTAATAACCAGAATTTCGAATACTGTGTCGATCGACGCAGACAATGTCTGTCGATCGACACTACCAAACAAAACCGGACTTCAATAACCAGTTAATTCAATTAACCCGGTTCATCGAACCGGTCATGTCGATCGACACAACCCATGTGTGACGGTCGACATAGACCTAAACCGAAGATCGTTTTGATAACCGGTCCAATCCAATTGAACCGACTTGTCTGATCAAACTGATCTTAACCAATCGGTTTATTCTAACTGGGATAATCAGTTCAATCTAATTGAACCAATTTAACCAATTTAAACCGTTTTAATCAGTTTCAACTGATTGCGATAACCAGTCCAATTCTATTGAACCGTGTTATCCAATCAAACTGATTTAACCCACCGGTTCATGCTAATTGAGATAACCAGTTCAATCCAATTGAACCAATTCATCCAATATAAACCGATCAATTCGGACTTAACCAAGCATGATAACCGGTCCAATCTAATTGAACCGATTAACCATTCGCTCTGTCTGTGTCGACCGACACCAACCTGTGTCGATCGATACGTGGCCGAATTTGTTCTGTGTCGACCGATACACAACCTGTGTCGATCGACACAGAAGGCTTTCGGTTTTTCTTCGCGAAAAACCCTAGCCGCCGAATCTGTCGATTTTGCCACCTTGTGTCGACCGACACACCTCGTGTGTCGATCGACACAGTGCGAAAACACAGATTCGCAGATCGATCAAATCGATCTCACCTGTTCTAATTCAAACAACCTAGTTTGCGAATCTAAATCATCAAATTCGATTAACAGGTGCGATTCAATGATAAAACCCTAAGGCTCTGATACCACAGTTGGGAATCCGAGCCAATTCTACAGATTCAGAATTCTCGCGAGTTCCCGATAGCCTAGGATCTAGGGTCTAGTTAATTGAATCATGATCTCACCTCATGATTACCTGGAGTTTTAGCAGCGGAAGATTGATCAGGTAGCACGAGATCTATTGCGCCTCAGATGCTGCGCCTCTAGCGTAGTCCACACGCACACAAGATGGAATCCGCCGGGTTGCTAGCACCGGTGTTCGGATCTCCTTGGGACTTTTGGTTCTAGAGATTTCTGTGTTTTTCTCTCTGAGAAAACACTCTGGGCCGCACACCAAAATCACCCACACGGTCGAATCTATAAACTCGTTTATATATTGACCTAGCGGTGAACCGAAACATCAGTTTCGGTTTAGACCTTGTGTCGACCGACACACTTAATGGTGTCGATCGATACACATGCTGTATCGACCGACGCACCCATTGGTGTCGATCGATACATCTCTTTTAAACTCAATTCGATCTGTATTCAATACAGATCGATCAGATCATATGCCAATGATCAATCCCATGCAGAGTGTATCCAACTTGCTTAGGTGTGTGACCCTGTAGGTTCACACGATACCAGAAATGAGTTACAACTCATTTGTCATAAGCGGTTTCTAGCAAAACATTATGACTACCTAGTATCATATGAATTGTCCGATCTCGACAATACAACTATCTCTAGAGTTCGTACAATGTGATTTCAGGACATAATCCCAACAGTTGCATGCCCGTTAATTAAAATGAATATTAATTAATAAATAATTAGACGCTAATGATAAACCGGTTAGGATCAGATAAGCACGTTAGGGTTAAAGAACTAAACGGTAAATCAATTGTGTGCCGCTAGGTTGTTGGTAGCGATTGACTGTTGCATTCATATAGACCTTTGAGTAGGACCGTATATGCATTTATATTGTATAAGAATGATAATTAATGAATCTATATACGAGAATTAAGACGACAATAAAATATGAGTTAAACCTAAACGGGCTTATAGAATATAATAACGGGATTGGGTTTAGGTAATAGCGGGTTTGGGTAATGAATCAAATAAGTTATTAATGAGATGTCGGGGAGTTAGTAAATTTACTAACTCTAAACCGACATATCGAGAAGTTAATTAGAGATACCTAGGATGGGTTAATAAGGAAGTGGCGTGTGTTGTGAGCTGTCTACGGGTTAGCAATCCGCTAACCCAAGGTAGCGGATGAGAATGGATTAAAAGACTTAGAAACCCTAATAAGCCTCCTTGTGTTGTGATTGTGTGATTGTGTGATTGTGTGATTGATTGTGCTTGCGTGATTGTATTGTTGCTGTTGTGAGCTTTGTGTGCAGGCTTATTAGTCTGCTCGGTGTTGGGCCGAGCAGTTTCTATGGACACTTACTCCGGTCATGGGACCGGGTAAGTTAGTTGGTGCTGACTAGGTAATTTACCTAGTCAGAGCGGTGGTAGTGTAATGGCTTGCAGAATGGTTGGGGATTTATTACCATTGATATTGATTGTGTGATCTGTGCTAGAGTCCCAGCGAGTCTGCGTGTTTATATTTCTGCACTAGGACTCTAGGGTGCGTTAGATTCCGCAAGCCTAGGTTTTGTTTACGTTCCGGTACTTCCGACCCAATTGGATCCTCGGGTTTTACCTAATCGGATCATGGTGATTCCGGTTATGGTGTTAACCTACTGGGTGACGCCGGTAGGTGTGTGATTCGGAGAATACGGGGTCATGTCCTAGGGCCGAATCACATGGAAACTCAGGTTATCGGGGGTAACAGGAGTCACCGCGTATCGATGGACGGAGAACGGTGTCCTACTCGTGGGACCTTGTGTGCACGTTTAGGAGTCGAGGGTTAGTTACCATATAGGTGACGATGTAAGTGGGAGTTACCGAGATCGTAGGGCCCAGTGTTGTTTGATATTTCCTTTATTGCGCATTAGATAGATCGAGTCCAATCGAGGACATGTGCCGCATTGCCTTCGATTTCCCCTAATTCTCTTTATCTTTGGCATTGATTGTGTGTGTGGGTTTATCACGACGTGGTAGTGCGTGATCGACCATTTATTCCTGTTGATTGTTATTTTGGGTTTTGGGGCGGGAATCTATAGTTCTAGATAGACTAGAAGCCATTAGTGGGGAGCCGATTCACTAGGTGATCTTAGATCGCTCATTAGACTCTTTTTGTGTTTTTCAGGTTTAGCAGCGACGGACGCGGGAGGCCTCGGTGTAGTTTCGGGATGGCTTGTGACGGTATTTGATTCAGGGTTTTGGATGTTTTATTTTCGGTTCGGCTTTGGCGCCATTTTATGTGTTTGATTTACTTATGTGCTTTGAGATAACGATTGTTTGTAAAAATTCTATTAACGTTGTGCTGAACGTTTGGTTACTCAGAAATGAAATTGTTTCCTTGATATGAGGTTTCGTCCGAACCGACACAACTCACCGAAGTGGTACAAGGTGTACAACTTGTATTACGGAAGTGAGGATAGCGAGGTCAAAGATGGATTAGTGAGAGCCTTTGTCTCAAACCGATCCGTCTCTGACTTCTTGCTCGGGTTCGATCGGTCATGTTCTTGTTTGATTGTTGACCGGTCAGCTCGACGGTCAGCGGAGAATGGGAAAGGGGCGTTACAGCAACGATCGACGCAATCCTCAAATCTGGACAGTGAACTCTGTCTCTCGGACCAAATCTCCAAAATGCACCAATTAGCTCCATAATCTTCACTTTTGCTCCAAACGTATGTGTACCTAATAAAACCTGCAAAGGACTCTAAAAGAACACCAAAAGACACTAAAACAGACTTATATCATTTCATAAAACCGGTAAAAACCATGATATATCAACTCCCCCACACTTAGCCTTTGCTTGCCCTCAAGCAAAACAGAGAACTAAAACATGGTGAAGAGGTTTGAAAACTTTCAGAAACTCTTTTTGTCCTAGAAGCAACAACACTCAGATTCCCCTTAGTAAACCACTGAAAGAATCACATGTAAGACATCAAGACCAATATATACTTCCCCCACACTTAGCAACTGTCCTAAGTAAACTCCACAATCACATTCACGCATTCAAATTCTCCCTACTGACTTCTGCAAGTATTTAAGTGCGGTCTCACCTAAGGAGTATCGATCAAAGGCACATGGACTCTTACCTTGTCAGCTCTAGACCACCATACTATATTTCTTTGGTCCCTTTCTTCTCTTTTCCCTTCCTTAGCATTCTGATTTTTCCCCTTTGGGTATCATTTTATTTTTTTTATCAGTGCTCTTCCCGTTAAGGGGTGTACTTTGGACACATTCCATGGATGCACAGGATATGATAGTTGTAGCTACCACTCCCAGAGACCACTTCGGAGTTACTAACTCATCCTCAGTTTATTATCTTTTTTTTTTATGGAAGGGGAGAAGGGAACCAAATAGGACAGGTTTACAGGTTGTGTCAGAACTAACAAGGGAATCCGACACAAGGTATACCAAGCCCTTAGGTGAGAAAATTAAGTCAGTATTAAGGTGAAGTCAGTAAAAGGATCCTCTGATACCTGAAGTGATGTGGGTGTCCTCAGTAGGTTGATCTGTGATGGGGTTTTCTAATAGTCATAGATAGATCCTGCAACTTCATCCCAATGGTTACTTAAGTTCCTGCAAGATATTGTTAACTTCTCCAAAATTCATTGTTTCCTACTTAAACTGGTTTTGACTCAACAAAACAAAATTTTTGAAAAACTGGACTGACTCTAAGAAAACAGAAAGCTAAAGTCAGTAGCACCTCCCCCACACTTAAAACACACTGTCACTAGCAGTGTCAAGCTAAGGGTTGGCAAAAAGAAAAACAAAAATGTTAATGGATGTGTTGGGTTCTGTCTGATTTTTACCTCTGTCGCACAGGCATCGATCGTTGCATAAATGCATCGACCGTTGCTAGGCGATTTTTCGTCGTGTGTCGATCGTTGCTCAGGACCGCAATGATCGCTGCAATGCGATTTCTTTCTTGTTGTGACGATCGACACAGTGGTGTGTCGATCGACGCACTGCGAATACTCGATCAGTCAGCAAGTTAGCAGGTTAGTCCGTTGGAAAATCTAAGCTTTCGATCCTGCAAGCTGAAAACACTGAAAACAGAATAAAATCAAAGCAACTAATGTATCAAATCAAACACAACATCCAAACATACGAAATCCTAAGAAATTCAAAAGAAAATGCAAAAGAAAAATAAGAGAATACAGAACCGAATGTCTAGAGATGATCGCTACTCTCACTCATCCTCAGCTATGCGATCAGTACCACTCGAAGAACCGGGAGTCGGAGATCATCGTCTGAGTCGAGAAGGTCCTGGATGATGTATCTGTGGCTGTCTCTTGCAAGTGCAGGTACGCATGAAGTTCCAGACGACCCGTAGAATACCATCCGAGCGCTCTCTCCACTCTGCCTCAGACATATCTCCATAAGGCATCGAAGACTCGGGAAAAGGTCCGACATCATCGACAGGGGCAGCAGCAGGCGCAGGAGGTGCAGAAGAGGTAGAAGCTCGTGTAGAAGGCTCTCCCAGCGGATGAGCCATAGAAGGGACTCTGCGCTGCTCACTCTCAGGAGGCTGAAACCTCAAGGCATCCAACGTATCTATCTGTGTAAGACCAGGAGCAGGAAGATCCATACCACACTTCACCGTGGCAGGGTCGTAGTAGACCCATACTCGTCCCTCCTTCAGCCACGTAGCACTCTGCAGATGGCTGAAATCAAGGAACTCCAAGTTGTCATTACGCTCCGTTCCCTCTAAGGGAATCCTGCAATGTCTGAAAATGGGAGTAAGCAGACTCCCTACTCTCTCAGTGCCCACGCCATCAAATGGCTTTTTCTGCAGCTCGCATAGATGATCAGCAAAAACAGCTCCCAAGTTGAGTCCCTTAGTGGGATCTCTCAGAACTGTATCCTCAAACTGGTCTCTCAGCCCGATAAACAGCATCTCCATCTCGTTCTTACGCATCTTTTTGGCCTCAAACTTGCACAACAGAGTAGATCCTAAGACGCGCAAGACGTACCTAAGAACCAGATGCCTCACCTGAATCACCGGTGTGGTCCTCGAGTTGTACCGACCAGTGCCGATACACTCCCAGAAATACTGAGCCTCATCCACGTCCCACTCAAGTGACATAGCTATGCGCTGCGGCTCGGTGCTGAATCCGTAAATCCTGCAGATATCAAGAAGGGGAATCCGATACCTGGCTCCTAAGCACATGAAGCTAAAGAAACCTCCTGAAGCCCTCTTGCTGTCTGGCGTAGGGTATATCACTCTGCAGGTGGCGAGCAACTGTCTTACCAACTCTGGGTACATCTCATAAGGCTGCATTGGCATTGTCCCCTGACCAATGCCCCTACACAATTCAAGAACCTGCTCATCTATCCCCAGACTCCTGCAAGTCGAGTAATCTGCGAACTTTGTTGGCTTAAGCGTCATGCCACACCAACCATTGTACAACAATGTGTCATACTCGTCCCACTGGTTAAGCAATGGCCTCTCTGTGAACTCATCAGTCTTAAGGAACTCAGCAATGTTGTTTGGCCACTCTCTATCTGACTGGATCTCTGTCATATCTGCTCGGGGCCAAGGTAGTTCTATTGCCGGACCAACTCTCACATAATCCTCAGGGTGCGGTGATTCTCTATGGAACCACTCTGGTGGTGGAGCATGATGAGCTGTAGCAGCGGCTGCGGTGGCTCTGCGTTTACGGGACGGTCGAGGAGGCATCTGCAAGAAATCAATAAATCATATAAGTCACGGCAGAAATCTCTCTATGAAATCGCGAAGCAACGACCGTTGCACTAAGGCATCGATCGTTGCAAGGCGATTCCACAGAATCGAACAAATCCCTAAAATCGCAAAGCAACGACCGTTGCACTAATGCATCGATCGTTGCAGGGCGATTTTTACAGATGCTAAGTATCGATCCTAAAATCGTAAATCAAACTTCAAATTCAGCATGCATTCATCACAATCGACCTAAATCAGGCTAATAACAGCACGGAATCATCAATCTCAAACCAAGAATTCTCAAATTCTAAAACCCTAAAAACGAATCCGGAAATCATGAAATCGAGACACATTACCTTGGATTTGTGACAAATGGGTTATAGGAATGTATTAAGAGTGTAAAAACAAGAGAATAGCACTTGGAATCAGTGAAAATGACGAAGAAATGAGAGATTTAGAAGTGTGGAGTCGCGGTTGTACGGACGGCGGAGTGGAGAAGGAAAAAGGAGAAAATGGTTTAAGGTACTTACCTCGATCGTGGGTGCAACGACCGTTGCAGATGAGCAACGATCGATGCTGGTGAACCAGGTCGATTTCGGTTTAGCTCAACGTACCTTAATTTTGCAATTTGAACCAAATGCAACGACCGTTGCACAGGACCGCAACGATCGTCACAATGCGATCCCATCTCCTCGTCAAAATCTCCTTGCAACGACCGGTGCACAAGTGCATCGATCATCACACATCTCCAGACTCGAGTTCTGTATCTAAAAACTTAGCAAAACAAAATCAAAACGTAAGTTCCTAACAAAAACACCAAAAATTAAAAGGAAAAGCACTAAAACCTAACAGTGGGTTGCCTTCCACTCAGCGCTTGTTTAAGGTCATTAGCTTGACCGAACGAACAAGAATCAGGCACCGTGAGATCCTGACAGAGACCTTGATTGTCTCTGTGCAAGTCTCCTCATCCAAGGCGGAGAGTAAGCTGTATAAGAATGAACTTGTCCAAGAAAAGAAGGAGTAAACTGCTCCCCATGATCCAAAACCGTAATGTGACTCGACTGCTCTTCATCTCCATCCATAATGGTGAAGGTCTGCCCATCTATTAGTGGCTTGCGCAGCTTGTCCATCTCAAAATGCAGCTGCTCATCTCCCAGATGGAGATCTATCAGACTGTGTCTCACATCTATTACTGCTCCAGCTATAGCCAGGATTGGTCTACCCAATATCAAAGCATCATCCTGCTCATTGTGGTACTTAAGAACTAAGAAATCTGTTGGAACCAAGTAGTTTCCAACTCTCACCGGGATGTCCTCAAGAACTCCTTCCGGAATCCTTATCGACTGATCAGCCAGGACAAGAGAGGTCCTAGTGGGTCTAAAATCCTTCATACCCAGCTTCTCTGCCACAGAGTATGGCATAAGACTTCCAGTAGCTCCTAGATCACAAAGAGAGCGCTTAAAACTATCCTCGAAGATAGAACAACTTAGCACAAAATCCCAGGATCAGGTAGCTTCCTAGGAACCTTGGTTAATAGCACATCACTTATATGCTGAGGAACAACTATAACCCAATCCTTCATCTCTTCATCCAAAGACAACATCTTACCCAAGTACTTCTGCACACAAGAGTGGTAATGTGGATCATTAGACGGTAGAATTTCTCCCAACTCTTCACCAATCTTCTCTAGCTCTTTAAGCTCATCAATCTCTTGTTGAATCACTTCAGATACCTTAGGATATAAGCGAATAGAGTGTGCATCAATCTCCCGTTGGGTTATCTCAGACACCCTAGGGAATAAGCGGTTAACCTCCGAATCTGCATCGATGTCATAAGAATCCTGTGAATCTGTCTGTCCACGCCTTGCAACGATCGACGCTAAGGGTGCATCGATCGATGCAGTCAAATTTTCACAGATTCTACCCGAGAGATTTTCCTCAAAATCCAAAATTTCACCTTCCTCTACCACTTCAGCAGTACTTAGCTCAAATCTTTCACCTAGATGTGATCCATCATCAACGTACACTGACCAGGCCTTAATATGGGTGTCTACAACACCTTTCCCTTTGATGGAGTTTGAAATTTGGCTCACCTGAGTGTCCAATTGCTTCACATGAGTGTTCAGAGACTCAAACTTCCCATTTAGATCCCCATAAACAGCATCCAACTTCTTGTTGCAGTCCACAGCAATCTTGGTCTGTCCTTCCAGCAGCTGTTCCAACATAGCTTCCATCTTACTCTCATGAGTAGTAGCTACAGGAGGTGCTTGGTAAGAGGAGGATCCATATGTTCTCTGATTACCTTGCTGGAAAGGCTTCTGAAATCCACTAGTCTGTCCAAACCCAGAAGAGTTTTGGTTGCTGTTGAAAGCACTCTTCTGTCCTCCATTGAAGAACCTGTTACCAGACTGATTACCAAACCTGTTTCCCTGGAAACCAGATCCTCCGATGTAATTCACATCCTCTTCCTGCTCTTCTCCTTCATCATTGATCATCTCAACATCTTGAGCAAAGTGGACAGCTTTCTTCCCAGCTAGAAGATTACAAACTGTGTCCAACTTAGATCTAATATCAGCTATTTCAGAATCCTCAATCTTTCCACCGGACTTCTTCCTTCTCTCATCAGTGGTCTTGCAGCTATTACTGCTTACCAGATTGTCTATCAACTGCTTAGCTTGAGCAGGAGTCCTAGTGTTAAAGTTGGCATTGCTAGAATTGTCCAGCGCATTCTGATATGGAAGATCTATTCCTCTAAAGAAGATGCCTAAAAGTGTTACCTCAGTGAATCCACGGTGCGGGCAGTCACGTTGGTATTTCTTGAATCTCATACAGGCTGTCTTAAGAGGCTCTGTAGGACCTTGGGTGAAGGTGAAAATGTTCTGCCTAGACTGGTCTGAGCGCGCATCATCATAGAAATGACGCAGGAACTCACTCTTCAGGGCTGCCCAAGTAACAAACGTCCCAGATGGAAGTTGTTTTAGCCAGGCTGCTGCATCTCCAGCCAGAGAGTAGGGGAAAAGCTTGAGGAACAGATAGTCTTGGTTAACTCCATCGTACTTTATTCCAGTAACTATGCCCTCAAACTCATCTATGTGATCCATCGGCTGCTCACTTGGAGAGCCATGGAAGGCTTTCTGCCTCAGGAGAGAGTAGTAGACAGTTTTGATTTCAAAATCATTCCTCTCAAATTCAGGAAGTACAAGAGCTGACCGGTTAGCATGGAACTCATCCGGACGGTTATAGTCAGCTAAAGTCCTCTCATGGACAACCATCTATCTACCTTGGTTCTGTCCTTGATTCTGCTCCTGCTGCGGCTGTGGTTGCTCTGGAGGATCAGGGATGACATTCCCTTCAGCATCTATCGGTTCTCCAGCAGCATTGTAAGGATTGTTGTGTCGGTCCCTGAGGGTACCTTGAGCATCAGGCTTTATGATCACACGTTCAACAACCATCCTTGTTATCTGAACTCTTCTGTTTGTCCTCTCTAGTCTAGCAAGTTCTTCAAGTTGGAGGTTTACGAGATTAGTGTTCGGATTACTTCTGGTATCACGCGTCTGCATAAACCTTCTGTAATCGCCAAGCAACGATCGATGCTAACAGTGCAACGATCGATTCAACTCCAATCGCCTAGTGTCGATCGACACAAGAAGTGCAATGGTCGATGCTATGCGATTATGAAACCTGCGACAGAGAGAAAACAGAGAAAAAAAATCAGTAAACAAAAATAAAAACAAAAATCCTAGTAAAAACCCTAAGTTTGAAGCTATCGAAGACTCTAAGAGTTCCCGGCAACGGCGCCAAAAACTTGATAAGTCTCGAGTTTTACCCTATACTAACTGCAAGTGCACAGTATATCAATTGTAGTACTTAGGGATCAAATCCACGAGGACTCTAGGCAACGATAGAATCAAGAACTTAAAGAGATTAAAACTAGGAGAAAACAAGAAGCAAATTGTATTGATTTAATTAAAAAGCAAGCGAGAAAGTAAACAGTAGCAGGTTGTTGTTGTAGGCAATAAACTAAGGGCGTTCTCAGGAAATCAAACAAGCAGATAAATCAATCAGTCAGGATCTAATTAAACACAGTTCTAGAACTCAAAACACAGATATAGAATTAACCAAATTCCTTTGCGAGAATTCTCTAAGTCTAAGTGCAGTAATCCAAATTCCTTTGCAATTACTAACAGATTAAACCAGCTTTAAATCCAAGTTTGATATGTTCACAATCTAATTAAACCAAATTCCTTTGCGAGTAATTAAATTGCTCAACCTAAATAGTTCAGATTCTAAACCACACTGTCGTGTCGTATTTAGCAACCTAAGATCTAGATTCTAGTTGATCAGGTTAGAACTAGCATTAAACACAATTTAGTTTGAAGAACATTTATTGATGTGAATCCTTAACTGAATTAATTATATCTAGCAAGTCATGAAATCCCTATGAGAAACCCTAAACCTAACTATGAGACTACTCAGACATAGATAATGTAAACATAATCAATGAATTAATAGAAATCATAAAAGAGATTTAGAATAATAAAGGGGTTCGAAAACTTCTCCAAAACGAATGTAGTACAGGATAAGATCAGCCCCCAAAGCTCTAAAAACTCTCTAAGTTATGATAGTGTATGTCTACGTATCCAAAAACTGATCTAAAAACCTAATTAAATAGCTAAAACACGTTTTGGGCTTCTGTGTAAATATCTGGAACTTCTGGGCTTTTCTGCAATATCAGCATTCTTCATTAATCCGGCGAGTCTGGCCCATTCACGCTATGCATCGATCGATGCAGGTGTGCAACGATCGACGCAATCCTCAAATCTGGACAGTGAACTCTGTCTCTCGGACCAAATCTCCAAAACGCACCAATTAGCTCCATAATCTCCACTTTTGCTCCAAACGTATGTGTACCTAATAAAACCTGCAAAGGACTCTTAAAGAACACCAAAAGACACTAAAACAGACTTATATCATGGTATAAAACCGGTAAAAACCATGATATATCAAACAGCGAGAACCCTCTGAATATAATCCGGCAATGAGGCATCCCTCCAACTCATCTCCGAAATAAATTCCAAGCGCAAGAAAAGAAAAGACGGGGGTAAAGAGAAATCCCAAGCAAAAGAAGAAGATAATCGAAGAAAAGACGGTAATTCAGAAAAACAGATGCAAATCCAAGAACACAATCACCAAGAGAAGACATAAGTCGAAAGGGGCTCTCCTTCGCACAAAAGATCACGCCTTTCAAAGTTACGCCTTTTCGTTTTCCCGAAAAGCAAAGCAAAAGCCGATGACACGAATGAGAAAGATCGAAGCAAGATTGACCTAATAAGATTTCCGCTTGACTTAAACATTCAAGGAAATTCATCGAGCTCAGCTTCGCAACTCGACGAACTGGGGGGGGACTAATTGTTGGATATGGGTTTAGCACCCATCCATAAGCCCATTGGAAATCTTATCAAATCAACAATATCATTCCGGCCTAAGAAGACAAGCCCGTTAAGAAGTCAACAACCCAAGGAAGAGTCAGCATCCAAGCGCTATAAATAGGACCCTTCGCTCTTCATTTTGGTCCAGATTGTAACTTGCGAGAGGCTGAGCTACTTCTATAAAGCTCCGACCTTAAGCATAGCTTAGTGAGCACGTCATTCGACGGACTCACACCTCGTACCATCCTGTCCATAGCTCAGCTCCGGCCTTAAGATCAATAAAGAATCATTTTTGATTTCATTTTATATTTGTATTTCACCTCGTTATTCGAACATATCAGATCGTAGCTCGTAATATTGACTAGGTCGAATTTTCGTAACAACAGAAATAGTATCTGAAATTGTGTAAATTGTATAGCATTATAGTATTTGACTTCTTTTTTTGTCAAATGACATTGTTTACATTTCAATTGTTGCCTCATAAAATATATGTGCTGTTTTTTATGTGTGTGTGTGGTTTCGTTGATGCATAGCTGTAGATTTAAAGGAAACATCATTTTAATAACCACGTATACAAAATATTTGAGGAGATAGAAGCATGCGACGTGTTTTAGGTTTTATGTTTAATTAGATAAGCGTTAAATAATTTGAAGCTTTGCCTTCTCAATAGTCACATACTCAAGCATCAAACCAGGACGCAATGTACTTAAAAGTAGAAAATAGTTTATTTTACTTGCTAACTTAGTCTTCAGATTTACTCTTCAGCCTTCTCCACCGCAACTTCCACTGGAACTGCTGTGGCTTCCACGACTACTACTTCAAATATATCAATAAAATTATTCTCCAGATCTCTTTTCGTGTCGTTTGCATTAGATATTTTGTTCCTTAAAAGTTACATTTACAAGAATAGATCGTGCGATTTTCGACTCTTACAGTTTGGCGTTGTCTGTGGGTGAAGATAAGTTTTCTTACATTTAAAAACCACTGATTAGTAGATCCAAAGAGATGGCCACCGACAGAGATGGAGACACAGATAAGATAGATCGCCAACTGGAGATCGGCAAAACAAGAAACAATACCGCATCATACAACACCAGACGAGCAACGTCACAACAAGCAACACTGCGGCATACAACGTTGCTACAGATACAACCATAACATACGCAACAACCGACACAACGCTGACCGAGTAGAAGGAGATGGTAGCCGCGTTGATGCAAAAGACCCAGGAGCAGGAAAAGGCAAATATCACGCTCACAGAGCAAGTGGAGAGGCTTAGAACCGAAAATCGAGCAAAGAACACCAGAACGGTGAATTCGCCACAACCGAGCGTAGGCGATCCGATTTCTCGACGCCCGGCGGCTCAATGAGAAATCCTACGCAACATCGTCCGCAGATCTCAAACAAGCACTCTCCAGCGGTTAGATCCAACACAATGGATCCGCCACTACTGATCTGACCGAGAAGGCTCGCGATGATTATCGACGTCGATGAAGAAGATTGCGGAGACAAAGATCCGACATTGCCCAAAAACCAAACTGAACAACAATTTGACAATGAAGAAAGAGTGGATCGAAATGTTCCCGATTGAAGCGAAAACAAGCTCCTAGAAGAAGAAGAAGAAGAAGAAGAAGAAGAAGAAGAAGAAGGGAACGTCCAACAGACTCAACAAAATGAGTCGGCTGAAGGGCTATGAGTAACAATATGAGACGAACTCAATGAGCTTAGAGCCATGCTAGCACAAACAATTGCCGAGATTAAATCCGTACGGTTGTAAGTTCTCAGGGCAATGAGCGCCGCACCCGAAATCGACCACGTCTTGGAGGAAACGCGGAAAACACCATTCATGGCTCGAATCACCGAAACAAGAATCCCTAATCCAAGCAAACTCAAAATCCTTTTTACAATGGAATCCAATCCGAAAGCTCACATGATGGCTTCTCAAACCTCAAAGTTCAAAACAAAATACGAGAGTTTTAAACATAAAAGACTAGTTTGAGATCAAGGTAGAAAAAAGAAATTAAAAGAATATAAAGATGAAACAAAGAAGAAGCATAGAAACATTCAACAAAGAAGAAGAAGAACCATCAAGCATCCCATAGGTACATATTACAATTTGTAATGAATAAAAATGAGAACTTCTGAATAGAAAATTGTAGTGATGTGAGTCTAGTGGCTATACTTGAGCCTCCATTTCCAAGAATTACTTGATTTAGTTGCCTTTAGTAGCTATGTTGAAATCTAAAAAGACATAATCAAAAGAAAGCTAAAAGTTAAAACTAAGAAATGTAAAGACAAACGTATAATCACAAATTGATTTCATAGGGAAGAACTTACTTTTTTCAAGTTCATCTTGTGCTACAATTTTTTGAAGGATCTGTTCAGTCGTCGTTTCCATTTCCTTCTCACTTAAATGAATAGAACTTTTCAGCCATTGCTCAGTGCACATAAGAACTTCAATCATATATTTTGTGAGACGGCTTTTTTTAAGGGTCTAACACACGACCACTAGTGCTAAAGGTCGATTCCGATGAAACATAGGATACTTGCATAGCAAGTACATCTTTAGCTATCTCATACAAAATAGGATACTTCGCTGCATTACACCTCCACCATGACAAAACATTAAACTTTGTTCCAAGCATCACATTTGATTTTTCAACGCTCTCCTTCAAGTAAATCTCTAGCTCATTACTTGACTCTTGAAATCCTTTCTCATAAACCAACTCCTTTTACAGTGACTCCATACATTCTAACCCACTAAATTCATCATCTGAATCCAAATCCATTCTTTCTATTGACTCTACTCCTTGTCCACTAGTATTTTGAGATGATGTTCATGTGGAATAAGATTGTGACAAACCACCAGTCCTTGATTGACTGAAACGTTCACCGTACCTTTCAAAAGAACGCTTCATAACTTGATTGACCAAATGATCAAGCTCATCAGATTCTAGACTACCCTTTCCATAAAGATAATCAAAGTATAGAGTGGCAAAATGCATCTTTTTCGTAGGGTTGAATCCATTAGAAACAATGATAAGTATGTTGATCTCATTCAATCCATCTCAGTACTTGTCATACTTCTCTCTCATAGCTTTTGCCTTAAATCTCATGGCTTCTTTAGAATATTTGTATAGACTTATCAGACTCCTCTCAATAGTTACTATCTCAGTATAACATTTGTAAGAGTTAACAAATTGGGAAGCTGAAACCAACAAAGTTGATTTATAATTTTTTTTGAAAAACCTTACCAACCTATCCACTGATTCCCAATCTTCCTTAGTTGGTGGTCCAATTCTCTTTGCCCCCATCCACTTTCTCATTAAACCAGTCGTTGTAGAGCTTGTCTTCTTTTTCCATCTTCTCAAAAGCCAATTTGAAGTGCATATCTTTCTTTAACATCAGGTAAGTGGAATTCCAACGCATTTTAACATCTATAGGCGGGCTGCCTTTACTGATCTTTCCACTTTCAACCCGCAGTTCAAAGGAATTCAGCATATATGTGGATGATCTAACATAACAGATTCCATTCCAAATTGATGAAACACTTGTAAACATCTTTTAATCCATCCTTAACAACTAAATTGATGATGTGAGCAGCACACCTCATGTGGAGGAACTCACCACCTAACACGAATGAATCAATACCTACTGCTTTTAATTCTTCCTTAAACTTCTTTAGAGCTGACGTATTCGTTGTAGCATTATCTACTGTGATTGTGAAGACCTTTTTTATTTTCCAATCAACTAGACACTCAATAAGAACATTTGTTATGGTTTTCCCTTTATGATCTGTCACATTCTTAAATCCAATGATGAGTTTCCATAGACCTGTCCAATGTGCTGTAATTACCATATAGCTAGAACCAGTTGTTGGAGCAATCCATATATTTGTAGTAATTGAAACTCTCTGGTTATCGATCAGCTTCCTCATCTCTTCTTTCTTATCCACAATATATGTACTTGCAGTTCTTCTAGAATGTGGCTTGTAAAGCTTCACTTTTTCACAGAAATGTATCCACGCCAATCTCTCAACAAAAGCCAATGGAAGCTCTCCCAATATTAACAGCTCATTCGTTGCATCATGGAATATAGCTTCAGATACTTGTCCAAACTTAACAACACTATTATCTTCTTGATTCAGCTTATTGTGACTTTTGGACAAGACACATGCCTTATACTTTTTGAAACTTTCCATATGCTTTTTGAGATTGGAGGTACTAGAACTCGATAAACTTGCCATTGGTTTCCCACAATGGTTACAATTGCATTTATCTCGGTTAGTCCTCATCTTTGTAAAACCCAAGACATTTCTTGAGTTGGTCTCTTCGTTTTAGGAACTTCTTCAGCTCCTGAAGGATTGTTTTTCCTTTTGCTTCTATTTGTAGCACCAACCTCAGCTTGATTGTTATTTTCTTCTTCTTCTATCTCTTCTTCATCTTCATTCATGCTTTCAATATCTTCAAAAGTGGGATATGCAGAAGAATCCATCTACAAAATACAAGATAAAATTCAAATAAAATGTAACTGAAACAAGCTAGCAAACAGATTTTCAGATCATCTATGTCCATCGTCCCACTAAAACAAAAAAACATAGACTCACTTTGTTTCTAACTACAATAATAAGAGATAAAGTACCTATGTTTCGTTGGGAACGTTATTTTAATTGATAAATCGGCATTGTATTTCAATACACAAAATACATATGTTTTAACTAATTAGTTTCATAAAGTTCTTGTACAATAATTATAATTGACACTTTCAGAAAGGCTGTTTAAAAAGCAGCAAGTTGCATCTTTCTCTACCGTAAAAACACAAACATGAATATATGTCCAGATTCTGATTTTATTGTTTTCTTAAGTATTAAGATGGAATCAACAACAAAAACCAACTGTGCGAGTATCAATTTTTTTGTACAAAAGAGTTAAAATTTGAAATAATCTCACATATTTCTTATGAGATTTCAGAAGACCTCCTAAACTCTACTTGAATGACTCAAATCTACAAGACGCAAACAAAATCAATATCTGAGAGAAACCCAATCTTCCTAAAAAAAAATTATGAAAAATGAATCATAACGGAAGAATAGTGTTTAGAATCGAATACTTGAGAGTGAGACAAAGATTGATGTCTCGATGCAATTGAAGGAGGCGACAAAGGAGTTAAAGTTTCCAGATTGACAAATTAAATTTAAGGGCTTTGATTTAATTGGATTATTCAAGAGAGATTTTCAGGCAAGGAAAGTTAGGAAGAGATATGCTTGGCCAAGGAAAGTGAATTAACTGAGTAAGGCAAATTACATATATTTCAGTTATATATGGTTACTATTTGGTTCTCGGTTCAGTTTGGTTAAGAACCGAGAATCGTCGATAATTATATTTGGCCCATTTGGTTCTTATTCAATATCCAAAACCGAACCAAATCCCTAATATTTGGTTCGTTTCGGTTTGGTTGTTTGGTTTCGGTTTATTTGTCCATGCCTAGGAGCAGCGTTCGAATGGTTCTCCACGCTAGAACAAAACTCCATCAGTAGCTTCCAACTGCTATGCTCGGAGTTCATGAAACAATTCTCAATATTCATGGATCGGGAGACTTCTGACGTTGATATATGGTCGATGTCTTAAGGCCCGGCTGAAAGCCTAAGGAACTTTATCGTAAGATTCAAGAAGGTGGTGTCGAGGATTGAAGGCTTAAGTGATAAAGCTGGCATTGACGCATTAAATAAAGCATTGTCGTACGAGTCAAGTTCAGGAAGAAAGTCTTGCCGAACAAACCTCAAACGATATTGAATGCCTTTCACCATGCGTTAGATTTCATAGTCGACGAGGAAGAAATGAAAGACTTATCCCAAAATCACAAGTCGACAAAGAAGGCATACAAAGACGTCCGTAAACCCACTAATGCATAAAACGACAGAAGAAGTTCGAGAGCAAGTAGCCACACGCGCAACAAAAGTTTCGGCGGATCGCACAACTATCAAGTCGGCTCGAGCGAACGAGTAAGAGGATCGGACGGACAAGGAAAAGGTCCACGGAACACGCAGAAAAGGAACTCTAACTCGTACGATGAGAAATCATTCTGCGAGCATCACCAAACGTACATACATCACACCGCCGACTATCACAGACTGGACATTAAGCTCGCAGCAAAACTTGTGGCCGGAGAACTCAGAACATGGTAAGCGTTAAGGACTTTGACGAAAACGAAACCAGAGATCGGCCAAATGAGATAAACATAGGAAAAATTCTGAATCGAGACGAGCAAGAGCGAACTTCTCGAGAAGGTCAAACGGAAACTGGCAAGAAACCGACAAAGAATAATTATGATCGTTGAAGGAACACAACACCGCCAGGACGCAGTCCTCTCTATCAATCCTTATCTAAGACAAACATGATGGATCAATGATTACAAGAGACAAGCAAGGAGAAAGGCCCACTGGTCAACTCCCTATCAGATTTCAGAAAACACAATAACGTTCGAAGATATTTGGATTTCAGGAATCGATCGGCCGCTCAAAGATCCTCTTGTCATTAAATCATCAAATTTTGTAGCTTATCAAGGATCCTAGTCGACACAGGAAGTTCTGTGAACACGATATTAAGTGATATCTTAAGGAAGATGATCATGAGCCTGAAAGAAGTATCGCCTTCCCCGAGACTATTAGCGATATTTTCTGGAGACGCAACAATAACTCTCATAATGATTAAGTTTCCAGTGCAAACTGTAGGGGTCAATAAAATCATCGAATTCTCAGTAATCGACTGTCCAACAATCTATAGTGCGATTGTAGGAACCCCATGGATAAATTCCATGAGAGCCGTTCCGTCGAGATATCATATCTTTCTAAAGTTCCTGACGCCTAGTGGAGTCGGGACGATTTGGGAAAGTTGAGGACAGTCCGCTCAGAACTATCCCTGAAACAACGAGTACGATCGACGGGCAAATGAATCAGAAGGAAGCTATCGATCCCATCGGAAAAACAATCATAGTCAAAGTTTCTTCGAAGGAGATTTGTGCCTAAAGAAAAGTGTGGCACTATCCAATTGCAAGAAGAATAGGATCAGACTGGGACGGACCTTATCAAATCAATAAAGAGATTCGCCCCAGAGTGTACGAACTCGTCAACATGGACAATGTCATAATGCTAAGAGGTTGGAATGTAATGCATCTGAGGAAATACTACTAAGACAAGACTCTAGAATGTCTAAAAAAGAGAAACAACTTGAACTACGGGACGACTTGATCCCCGAAAGGGATACATAGGCAGCCGATCTTTTTGGTCAGTTCAGTTGTCCCCCCCCCCCCTCTCAAAAAGAGGGGGGGGGAGTGAGTTCGTATATACCAATACTTCCGCATCAAAAAATCGAAAATTTTCGTAACAAAATTCAAAATAAAATGCAACCTTCTCGGAGATTCCCACTCGACATCACACAACGAGAGTTAATCTCATCTAAGCGGCAAGTCCATATTCGGACGCATTCGAGCCAATGCTCGGATCAACACTCCGACACGCTCAGCCGCATCTGTGCTCGGCGACCATGTTTAGAAAAATTGAATCCAGATGCGGTGATCTCTGCTCAGAAAGGCTGCTCAGAAAATCAGAGAATGCAAGGCTTCTCGGAATATCCAAGCATGCAAGGCTTCTCGTAAAATCCGAGTATGCAAGGCTGCTCAGAAATTTTGTGCATGCAAAGCTGCTTGGAAAATCTGAGCATACCAGCCTGCTCATGAATTCCGAGCCTGCAAGGCTGCTCGGAATTACAAGCATGCAAGGCTGCTCAGGAATTCCGAGCATGTACGGCTGCTCAACTAGTGACAAAAATCCTGCTTGCTCATTTGGCTAGCTTCAAGACGTACTCGGACAATCCACTCCGTGCATTCAACCGTGAAACATTTCACTCGGTATTCCCTCAAGAGGCTCGGCTAACCTGATCGCGACCATGCATCTCAACGCCTCCGCAAATGTTCAGCTCTTCGATCATACGCTCGGAATTGTCCGGTAAACGATAAACGACTTTCTTTTTATTTTCATTCGATTTACTTGTCTTAAAAGAAAAAATAAAATTCAAACTTCGTAACATAGCAAACCGATTCAATTCATTAACTGTCATATCATTTCGAGTCAAGTCTAGTATATTTGCATGATTTCTCAGCATTCTTTATCTCGTCTGTTGCTGGCCACAACAGACGAAAAAACCATCTTAGCCAACATATCCTATACAAATTGAAGTTCTATTATATCCTCCAAACGGATAAAAGCATGCTATACAAATTTTGACCGAGTATATCTTGGTATAATATTTGCTAGGTATACCCTAGTTGATATTCATGTTAGTTTTCTATCGACAACAGGACTGTAAGTCTAGATGTCTCGCAAAGTCCCAAAACTCTAAGTAAACCGTTAAACCCAGTAAACGCTTCTTAGCAAACAAGTCTACGATGTCTCAACCAAGTATACCTTGGCATAATATCCGCTAGGTATATCCATTTAGAACTCTAGAACTCGCAACGTAAGTTGGTCTGCTCGGTTGTCAGACATAGTTAATATTCGCAACGAAAGTTGGTATGTTAAATTTATATGATTCTAGTTCTAGAACCGTTCTTAATTTGATCCTGATTGATTGACTAGTCGATATTCCTGATTTCCTGAGAACTCCCTTGACATGACGCTTTGATTGCCTGCTTACAACCATTTATTTACTTTCGTGTTTTGATTTAATTCTTATCAACTGTTCTGCTTAGCTTAATTCGACGCTTTATAATCTATTGTAAGATTCTTGAGTCTTTGTGGATTTGACCCCTATATACTACAATTGCATATTTGTGCACTTGCGGTGTCGCTTTAGGGATAGTAAAACTCGAGCTTATCAAGTTTTTGGCACCGTTGCGTGGGACTCTTTTGAGTCTTCGATAGATTTGAGTTTAGAGTTTAGTCTAGGTTTTTCTTTATATTTTACTAAATATTTTCTTTTTGTCTCGTTCTGTGTTTCAAGTTTCGACAAAAAACACTTGCGTAGATCGACACTCCCTCAACATCGATCGACATTGTTCGCGACTCCGCATTGATCGATGCACTACCTGCATTATCGATACACTTCGCGTGAATCAGCTAGTGCATGCCTAATCGTGCACAAAGGAGCAATCCGGATAAAGAGCTTGTGTTTCTTCAAAACAAGGAGCTTGCAAGGCTATAGATAATGAACAGGAAAGCACAGAAACCAGTGAAAATGTTGTTGGGAATGTCCTGAAATCTACCCGTACTATCTCTAGAAAGTATGATAAGTGTCGAGATCAGACATAAGTCATAAATACTGGGTGATCATGATGGCTTGCTAGAGTCCGCTCTTGATCTATAAGTTTAGGACTTATTACCAGTATTGTATGATCCCAAAGGGTCACACACCATAGCTAACGGGAAAGTTAAATGGAATAAATACGGTAAGATGCAGTGGCATTTACTGTATTGGATCAGAGAATTGGGCCAGACAAAATGCAGGCTTTTGCCTGATTTGTGTCTTGGGCCCAAATGATTAATGAGCCATTAGTCAAATGACTTGGGCCCATTAATGAGAGATTAAGGAGTTGAAAAACCTAAGGGATTAATGATCCCTGCGATTTTCTTCTCCCTGGCAGCCGCATTTTTCATCTCTCTCTCAAAACTCTCTCTCTCTGATCTGATCCATCTCTTTGGTCTAGCAGCCGTCCCTTTCTTGTAAGAGTGTGGATACTCAAGGAGGAATAGGTGATTCATCTGTTCGTTGATCTCGACATTACAATCATTCCGCTGCAAAAGGTAATGTCCAGGTTTGTGTTTATGATTCGTTTTGCAAGAACCTAGATCTGTTAAGATTATGTGTTAGGTTGTAATTGGGAATTAAACCTTGAAAACACCCATAATCCTACAGTGGTATCAGAGCCCAGGTTATTAGGTTTCTTGTAATTTGGATCATAGGGCTGTTTAATGTGTTAGAGAATCAATTATGCTAAAATTGATTAAAACCTTAATGCCCTAATCGTTTGTTTTTGGTCTCGGCATGTATCTGCTAATTATCAAACCCTAATGATGCGATCGCTTTTTAAATGAGTCGATGCTATGTTGATATTATTTGATCATGCTGTGTTGATAATCGAATTGTCTTCTTGTGCAAAATTTGCACGATCGATTTTGATGTTGAAAGAGAGTAATCGTTGTTTAATCAATGATAAGAATCGAATTGTCTTCTTGTGCAAATTTTGTCTTCTTGTGCAAATTTTGTCTTCTTGTGCAAAACCTTGATACGATTTGTTTGGTTTGGTTAATAATCATGTTTGACTTTGTGTGATTGTCATGAAACGATAATCATAATCGTTTGTTATTGTAACGATAACCATTATTGTTTGACTTTAGTAATGTCATAATCGTGTATTTAACAAACGATTTGATATTGTTTGTTAATGTTGATAGCATGAAACGATTTTGAAAAATCAAATTCAATGTTGAGAATCGATTTGTTGATAAGTTGGTTAAGATTTTGAATCAATTAATTAATTATTTAATTATTTATGGTTCAAGCGGTTAATCCAAATCGCGGTTTGCTGGAAATTATTTAATTTCTGGTTAAACCGGATTGAAATTCAAAATTGAATTTTAACCTAAACCGAAGGCTGGTCTAAGTTTGATTTGGTTGGACCAAATAATTTAGAGCTGGTCTGGTTTAGTAAATAACCGATGGTTTTGATAGTTAATTTGGTCTTGGACCAGAATTAATAAACCGGATTGGTTATGTCAAATTATTGGGCCAACTGGAATTCTATGGTCTTGGGCCAAGAATTGGGCCTATAATTTGTGACCCAACCCGAAAATATTTATAAAATATTAAATTAGAAATTTCTATTTTTAGTATGTTTCTAAATTTAGAAAGTTTCTAAAAGAAGTAAGTTTCCCAAAATAGTAATCTTCTATTTTTGGAAATAAAACTTAAAAATCCTCAAAAGCAATATCAAGCTTGGATGTCTTTCCAATCTTGTCAGCTACTTAACGCTTATTTGATTACAGATATGGCTTACAGTGTGAGGTGTCTGTTTTCGCGTAAGTAAAGTAGTATATAGTCACTAATTTCATTGGGAGTCCCAGATTTTAGTGATTATTTGGCTGTAAGAGATTGGTTTCCTTGACTGAGCCATCGGGAGTCTCGGGCCTTGAGACATCTGGTGAATTTGGGCCTCGGGCCCAATTCACAACCGAGAGTTATTGGTTATAACTAGCTGTGTGTATGCTTACCAAGTAAAGCTAATTCTGGGTGACGGCCAGTGGCCCACTTTGGATTTAGCTAAACATGGGTCTCGGAATCATTGTATTCTTATGAGGTTGAACAAAGAAATTTTGAATACAATGCGAGTTTTCTTATAAGTTGTTAAGATTGCTCTTTTATGAACTTAATAACTAAAACTCTATTTATCTCTAAATTTCAGCTATGAAAAGCACAAACAATCAAAACACTTTCTCGATCCGGTATGTCCTTGAGATGGACAAACTGAACGGATCAAATTTCTTGACTTGGTCGCGGAACCTGAGGCTAGTCCTCAGGCATGAGAGAAAGGACTATGTCCTTGAGAAAGCTCTCCCCGAGAGGATCGGATCCAAAGCCAGTCATGCAGTATATAATGCTTGGAATAAGCATTATAATGATGCGGTAGATGTGTGTGGTCTGATATTGGCTACCATGGAATCAGAATTGCGGAAGCAATATGAGAACATGGAGTCGCCAATAGAGATGATCAGCAGCCTGAAATTGAAATTTCAGGAGCAGGTAAGAGTGGAGAGATACCAGTTGGTTAAATCTCTCACTAGCTGCAAGCTACCGATGGATCATCCAGTAAGTCCTCATATCAGTAAAATGATGGGTTACATTGATAACCTGAGGAAACTGGATTATCCAGTTAGCCAAGAATTGGCAACTGATATCATTCTGCAGTCACTGCCGTCAAGCTATGATAAGTTCGTAAGGGACTATATCAAGAAAGGCTTAACGAAGACGTTGACTGAACTGCATGATATGCTCAAGACAGTTGAGCCAAACGTGAAGAGTACCCTGTACAATCTCATGAATGAGAAGGGTAGGTTTACTAAACCTAATGCTGACAAGGGTGAAGACAAAGTTGTCCAGATTTTGAATCATGGCAAGCGTGTGTCTTCTGAGCCCGAGTCAGATACCTCTTACGTTGGTAAGTGTTGCTACTGTAATGAGACTGGGCATTGGAAAAGAGATTGCATTAAATTCATGGAAGATTATGAGGAGTTGAAGTCGATGTATGAGACTACTTCCTCAGGTATTCATGTTATTACTTCAAGTTATACCTTATAGGTATTGGATACTGGTTGTGGCACTGATATTTGTTATAATATGCAGAGCCTGAGCAACAGTAGAACGTTGAAGGAAGGGCAAGTGGAACTGCGTGTCTGGAAGGAGCTTGGGATGCTGCCTCAGCCGTAGGGTTTTCACTTGTAGATGCCTTTGAGGCTTGGTTTTATTAAGTAATTGCTACAATGTACCTGCTTTAAGCAGAGTTGTCTTTCATTTTCTTGTAAGAATTTGAATGTTTTTCATTTTGATAAAAGACTAGTTTATTCTTTTGATCTTAATGAAATATTAATTGTAGCACCCTATTCAAGGAATGGGTCTTATGTCTTAAACCAAAGAGTGCCTAAATGTAACATAAATACCGCAATTGGTTTAAATCTGATGAGTTAAACCTGATTTTTCTTGGCATAAACGTTTTGGTCACGTAGAGTAAGTCAGATTCAGAAACCCCATAGTTATGGACTTTTGGGCTCATTTGAATGGATATCTTATGAGACTTGAATTCTGCTTACTAGACCAAAAGACAAAGGGCCCATCTTAGCCGAGCTAGAGAGAGGCCCAAAGGCTTATTGGAGATTGAACATACTCATGTATGTATGTGGTCCGATGAGCAGTAATGCCAGAGAAAATTTCCTGTACTTCATTGTCTCTACTGATTACTTCAGTGAGTGAGAATGTGTTCATTTGATGAGACACAAGTCGGAATTCTTTGACATGGTCGAAAGAGTTCCAGAATGAAGTATAGAATCTGAATGACAGAAGTATTAAGACTCTGGATTAGATTACGAGTGAGAATACTTAAGTCATTGATTGTGTGATCATCTGAATGAGTGTGAAGTCGTTTCACAGCTCAATTCTCCTGAAAACCTAGAGGTGTTTCTGTGAGAATAAATCAGATCTTATAAGAAATGATTAAAGATGAGTCACACGAATCTTCCATGATATTCTTTAAGAATAACGCTCTAAAATATCTAAGTTTACGCTGAAATAGTTCCACCAATATCAGTTGAAAGACACCACGTAAATGTGGATTGGAATCGATCCAAATTCGTCTTTACTGAGTATTTGTAATTGTGCTACTTCGCTGGTTGTCCTAGGGAAACCAAGGCTTGTTACTTTTACGTCCATTCTGTTTTCTAAGAGGGGAAGTAACTTTCCAAGAAGAACAGTGGGAGTAAAAGTATAACTCGAAGAAATTCGAGAAATACAGGAGGCTGCTCAACCTGTTGAGGGAGAGCAACGGATGGATTTACAGATTTCTGTAGAATCTGCACCTGTAAAGCCTGAAGTTCGCAGATCTGAATGAATCAGTTACTAATCCGAGAGTGATTTCTCATCATTAGTTGAATATGATGATCATTGAAAGTTCGCATGATCTGATGATCATTGAAAGCGACGAATCTGCGAAATTCAAAGAAGCGAAAGTGAGCCCGGACTCCGAAAATTACACTATGTGTAAGTTAGCTTCATTGATCCATTCATGGATGGAAGCAAACATATCGGAGTTGGAATCTTCGTTCTGTTGAAGTAGTCAAGGTTTTGACTTGAACAGGAACGAAGCGGAACTGTGCGTTTACTAATAGATATGTGGGAGCAATATTGCATTTCTCATAGTGTATGTCGATGACATACTGATTCTCGAAAATAACGTTCCAATGCTGCAGTCGGTAAAGGACTGGCTTGGGAGTTGGTTTTATGATTGACATGGGTAAAGCCACGTAGTTCTTGAATTTTGGATCTAAAGATAAAGATCCAAAAGAGCTGGTAGGACAAAGTCAGGATTCTTAGATTGACAAAGTCCTACACGTAATCAGCAATCCAAGAAGGGTTTTATGCCAATGTCACATGGCAATTCATTAAGCAAGATACAGTGTCCTGCGATATCTGCTAAGCTTGAATGCATGGATAGGATTCCATATGCGACGGCAATTGGATCTATCATGTATGCCATGACACGTACTTGTTTTGATGTTGCTTTAATGTTAAGCAAGACAAGTAAAGACCAGTCAAATCCAGCAAAGAATCCAGCCGTATAGAATATCCTAAAGTATTTGAGAAATACTAAGGATAAGTTCTTGATTTACGGAGAAAGTGAGGTGCTACAAGTCGATAGAGTCTGAAAGGCAAGTTTCCAATAGACAAAGATAATTCCTGGTCACAGTCCGGCTATATCTTGTGTCTAACTGGCGGTGCAAGGCACTGTTGCTGACTCCATGACTTAAGCTGAACAATTTCGCAGCTTGAGAAGCGGCGAAAGAGGATGTTTGGATAGAAGAGTTCATCACTGAACTTGATGTGATTCACAGCATAGATGAGCCTAGCTGCACATCAGAGGTCCAAACACCTTGTGGGTAGGTATAACCTATTCCGTGAGATAAATGACAGAGGTTTTAAGTAGATAAGCAAGTTTCATCGAATGAAAACGTTGCTAATCTATTAACGAAGCCACTCCTTATGCCTAAGCACGAGTCGCGGACTGTAGCTGTAGGATGAGTGAAATTAAGATGTAGTCTTAATTTCAGTGGGAGTTTGTAAAGGGCTTTACTTAGTTGTTTTGAAAGGTTCATGTAAACATTTTAAAATGTTAATGAAATTTTTATTTCTAGATTATTTTAACTGTGATATAAAATAATCGTTCCAAAATGATTCATGTCATTATATATGGGCCATCGAAGTACATGAGTAGACTTGATCCTGAAACCCCATATTTAACGAATTGACATAAATCATAGTGTCCATAGTCGAAGGTTGTTGAAATTGGAACAACAACAACCTGTTGAGACTAGATTGTGTTGAGACTTATGACCAAGTTTCGAGGGGTCATAGATGCGCGGCATCAAAGTCGACACATAGGTATATGTAGGGGAGCATATGACCGGACATGGCCCGCAAGATGAGAACTCTGCAAGATATTAATATCTGTGTCATAAGAAGTTCTCATATACGACTATAGAGTATAGTCCTTAGACCTGAGTTCGCATGCATGTGGCTACACATGGAGTAATGCGCTTTGATCATTGTCTAACGCTGTTTCGTAACTGGGAGCTATAAGGACCTTGGTTGGGTGTATTATGAATTGTGTAGTTCATAGTGATGGAACAAGATGGGATTTGTCCCTGCCGTTTAACGGAGGTAATATCTCTAGGCCAATCGGAGATTTGATAGCTGGTAAGAGAATGGCCATTCCCAAACGGACTTTCCCAAGTCGTTTGAATTGTCAGTATCAAATCTGGTCCGATAAACATGGTCTGGCTATATAAGGATGACACGCATCTTGCCTTATGCCAGATCGAGACATTGAGACAAAAGGATTAGGGAATGTAGGATTCCAGTACAATCGGAAGATTGTTGGGAATGTCCTTTGTAGGATTCCAGTACAAGTGGGAGATTGTTGGGAATGTCCTGAAATCTACCCGTACTATCTCTAGAAAGTATGATAAGTGTCGAGATCAGACATAAGTCATAAATACTGGGTGATCATGATGGCTTGCTAGAGTCCGCTCTTGATCTATAAGTTTAGGACTTATTACCAGTATTGTATGATCCCAAAGGGTCACACACCATAGCTAACGGGAAAGTTAAATGGAATAAATACGGTAAGATGCAGTGGCATTTACTGTATTGGATCAGAGAATTGGGCCAGACAAAATGCAGGCTTTTGCCTGATTTGTGTCTTGGGCCCAAATGATTAATGAGCCATTAGTCAAATGACTTGGGCCCATTAATGAGAGATTAAGGAGTTGAAAAACCTAAGGGATTAATGATCCCTGCGATTTTCTTCTCCCTGGCAGCCGCATTTTTCATCTCTCTCTCAAAACTCTCTCTCTCTGATCTGATCCATCTCTTTGGTCTAGCAGCCGTCCCTTGCTTGTAAGAGTGTGGATACTCAAGGAGGAATAGGTGATTCATCTGTTCGTTGATCTCGACATTACAATCATTCCGCTGCAAAAGGTAATGTCCAGGTTTGTGTTTATGATTCGTTTTGCAAGAACCTAGATCTGTTAAGATTATGTGTTAGGTTGTAATTGGGAATTAAACCTTGAACAAACACCATAATCCTTCAAATGTTTAATCCCAACACTGTGGTGTTGACTCTGGATGAAGCTGGTGTTATGAGAGACCTTGATGGTAATGCTTACAAAAATCATGGTCAGAAACTTGATGGGGATGGAAATCCCATTGTGGCACCAGTTGTTGCACTAGTTGTTGATGCGGGCGCATATCAAGCTGGAGATGTTGAACAAGCTGCATGCGCACTTGCTGATTACAACAGACCTGACGAGTTCTATGCTAACAGGTCTGCGATCAGACCTCCTCATATTTAGAGGAATGATTTCGAGCTGAAGACTTATTACTACACTCTTGTGGGAAAACATATGTTACATGGTCATCCACATGAGAACCCTATGGACCATATCGAAAGGTTCGAGGAACTAGTTACATGAATGAAGCACAATGGGGTGAGCTATGACTTCATGCACTGCAAGCTTTTTTCCCACACTCTCTTAGTGGGGAAGTTGCAAATTGGCTGAAGTAGATTCCACCAGGTACTTTTACTACTTGGGATACTACAAAGAAGAAGTTCATGTGAAACTTCTATGATGATGCTAGATCTGATCAACTGAGAGAGGACATTCTCCAGTTCAAACAGGGTCCTACAAAAGCTCTAAAGGCTGCTTGGATACATTTTAAGATGCATCAGTGTGACTGTCCACATAATGGTTTCTCTGAGGTTCAGTTGTTGGGCATTTTATTTAGAGGTGTAGATTGGTGGTATCATATGGCATTGGATGCTTCCAGCAATGGAAATTTCAACACAAATATCCAGAGCAAGCTAAGAAGCTGATTGAGAACTTGGTGACTAGTAATAGCACCAAAAATGCTAATCTGGAGAGGAAGTGATCATGAGGAAAAGTGGATGGAACTTAGATTGCAGTGATGAAGAAACATATAGATTTTGTTCACAAAATTCTGGTTGGGAAGAAGCAAGTCCAATTTTCTGCAGAGGTAAAGACTTTTGGAGCAGTTGATGAGTCTAAGAATGTCAATTACATAGCTGGAACTGGTTATCAAGGTCAGAGATATGAAAATCAGCAGGGACAAAATTCTGGTTACACTTCAAAGCCTTTATTTGAGAGACCTTTCCAGCAGAGCAATTCATTCTCCACAGACTATGGTTCTTATTCATACCAGACTCTTACTCCACAAACTGAGCAGTCTGATAAGATGATGACTTTGTTGAAACAGCTTTTGGAAGGTCAGTAGAAGAGTACAGTGGACTTGAATGGAAAATAGATGATATGTACCTAGATTTGAATGAGAATATCGAATCTCTGACACCCATGTAAAAAATCTAGACATCCAGGTTCAACAGACTGCTGGAGAAATGAAAAAGCAAAAGGAAATGGAAGGGCTGAGCAGAATCAGAAGCAGTATGTCAATGTTGTCATGGTAAATAGGAGATTAAAGTTGGGTCATGAGGAAGATCAACCCACACATGCTGTTTCTAACGATGAAATGTCTCTGTTCGCGAGATGCATCGATCGACACACCCTTGGTGTCGATCGATGCACGGCCCAATTGCAGAGTATTTCAAGTTTTGACAAAGTTTTGGAAGAAGGAGTCACATCATTGGTCGATGCAGAAGGCTCAATGCCTGCTATTGTCGATCGACCCACATCCTGTGTTGGTCGACATACATCTGAATCGAAGAGGAAATCAGCTTTTGAGAATTAGGCATCGACCGACGCCTATTCTGCATCCGGTCGACACTCATTCCAGACGAGTGCAAGAACTTGCAAAAGTGCCAGAACGAGTCTATAAGCCTCCTTACCCTTTCCTAGAGCTCCTAAGAGGTCCAAACAAAAGTTGGATGAAGCTAAAAGAATGGCAGTGATGGATAAGAAGCTTATTGAGATCCCATTAGTGGATTCCTTGATGAAACACCCTTCTCTGCAAAGATATGTGAAGAAGATGATCTCCAAAGATGGAGATTTGAAAGAAGAGGTGTTAATTTTTCTAATCAGGCCAGTGAAGTGTTACATAACCAGATTTAAGATAAGCTTCCAGACCCAAGAGTCTTTGTGTTAGACTGTTCCATCTTTAAGGACAACTTCAAGCATTCTCTGTGTGACTTAGGATCTGGTGTGAATCTCATGCCATACTTTGTGGTTGTAAGAATGGGATTGATGGACTTACAGCCTACTAGGATCTCTTTTATCCTAGATGATCGGTCGAAAAGGATTCCATAAGGATTCCTATAGGATATTCCCATCAGAGTTGGAAATACTTGATTCCAACAAATTTTATGGTGCTGAAGTATGAGATACAACCGGATGATCATGTGCTACTTGGTAGATCCCTCTTGGCTATAGCTGCAGCAGTTATAGATCTGAGACGCGGTCTGATTGATCTCCATCTGGGAGATAAGATTTTGCAGTTCAAGATGGTTAACCTTCATAGATACACCATTGATGGTCAAAGCTTCAGTGTTGAGGTGGAGTCAGAGATTTAGATTGGAAAGGTCAAAGTGTCAGATATTGGAGAGAAGAAGATGGTGGTTCATCTTGAGCCTACTCTAACATCTTCAGAGCCTGCAAAAGCTCATAAGCAGAAAGCTCCATACATCTCACCTCCACCAAAGAAAATGTATAAGTCTTCTCGATTTAAACCTCCTAAACCATATTGATGTGAGTGCAGGGAAACACTCTATCCCACCCACGCTTCGCTCCCACCCTGGTTCTATTCCATCATTCCTTGTCAAAGCTCATGATCACACTGCTTATACACCACCTTAGATGAGGAGACTTTCACAGAGATACTCATTGCCTTTCTTGAACCCCCCATGAGCCTGATCTCTCTCCCATAGTCAAGTTAATAACTAAAAACAAGTGCTTGGTGGGAGGCAACCCACTGGTGAATCTATTTTTATGTTATTTTTTGTTTTGGTTTTTGGTTACTTTGATTTTTCTTGTTTTAGTGTGTTAAGGGAGTGAGAACATGTCAGTATGAGAAGTATCGATCGAAGCAGTCATGTGTGTCGGTCGATGCAGGGTCGAACGGAGAATTGTGTGCACAAAGCCGTAAGTTCATCGACCCCAACAATCGGGCAAAACAAGCCCGATATTCCCAAGCCCAAAATGCGTCGACCGATGTGGTCATGTGCATCGGTCGATGCATGTCCACGACAGGTAAGTGTTCTGCATTCTCAGACTTTGTTCACTTTGATTATTGTACGCCCGAGCCCAGGCTTCTATAACACTAGGGACAATGTTGTTTAAGTGTGGGGGAGGTAGTTACTAACACACCGTTTTCTATTTCTTATAGTCAAATGAGTTGTTTTATTGAGTCAAATCTTGAGTAGGAAACTAAGACTTTTTGAGGAATTCACCACATTTTCAGGAACTTAAGTGACCATTGGACAGACTTGCAACAATTTTATGACTATTAGAAAACCACACATGGATCAACCTACCAAGGACACCCATATCACTTCAGGTATTCAGAGGATCCATTAATGACTTCACCCCTAACTTGGCTTACTTTTTCTCACCTAAGAGCTTGGTATACTTTGGATCGGATTTTTCTGTCAGTTCTGAAACAGCTTGTAAACCTGTCTGACTATGGTTCTCTTCTCCCCTCCCTTCGAGTAAAAAAAGAAAGTGAATAAATACGGATAAGCTAGTATCTTCGAAGTGATCACGGGAGGGGTAGTGAGCCCTAGTACCTCTTGTGTTTCATGGAATGTGTCCAAAGTAATACCCCGAATAGAAATGGAAGTGCAGCTGATAAATATAATAAAATGATACCCAATGGAGAAAAATCAGCTGCTGAAGTGAGAAAAGGGAGAAGAAAGGAACCAGAAATTGACAGTCTTGTGGTCGGGTACTGGCTGAGTAAGAGTCCATGTGTCATTTAATCGATACTCCCTTGGTGAGACCGCACTTAATTGATTATATATGTGAGTATAGTGAGTTTGAATGCTCTGATTGTGATTGTGGAGTTTATCTGGGACAGTTGCTAAGTGTGGGGGAAGTACATTGTGGTCTTGATTCTCTGCAGGCTTGTTTTCATGTGGCTTAGTAAAGGAAATGTGATGTGGTTTTTTTGCTATTGAGTCTTTTATGTGTTTTTGGAGTATTTTAGAGTCTTTTACAGGTTTAGGTACATTTGAAGCTTAATTGGAGATTTTGGAAGCATTTGGAGCAATTCTGCACTATATAGAGATTTTACAGAGTTCACTGGATGCGTCTACCTAGTGCGTCGACAGATATATCATGGTTTTTACTAGTTTTAGACCACGATATAAGTGTGTTTTAGAGTCTATTTGTGTTTCTTTAGAGTCTTTTACAGGTTTTATTAGGTACACGCACGTTTGGAGCAGATGTGGAGTTTATGGAGCTATTTGGAGCGTTTTGGAGATTTGGTCCGAGAGATAGAGTTCACTGTCCAGATTTGGGGACTGCGTCGATCGATTCACCTCATGCATCGGTCGTTGCATAACGCGAATAGGCCAGATCTCGCCGAGTTAATGAAGATATGAAATATTGCAGAAAAGTCCTGATGTTCCAGATAATTACACAGAAGCCCCAAGACGTGATTAGCTACATTAATTAGGTTTTAGACTTTGTTTTAGAGACATCATTCATAATTTAGAGCAGAGAGTTTTTAGAGCTTTTGGGGGGCTGATCTGATCCTGTACTACACCTTTATTTTGGAGAAGATTTCGAACCCCTTTACTTGTTTTAATCTCTTTTATGATATCTAACTATTCATTGATTATGTCTTCATATTCTATGTCTTAGTAGATTCATAGTTAGGTTTAGGGTTTCTCACATAGGATTTCATGACTTGCTAGACTTGTTTAATTCAGTTAAGGATTAATAACTTTATCTGTTCTTCGATCTAAATTGCGTTTAAAGCTAGTTCTAACCTGATCAATTAGAATCTAGATCTTAGGTTGCTAAATACGACACGAAAGTGTGGTTTAGAATCTGAATTATTTAGGTTGAGCAATTAAATTACTCGCAAAGGAATTTGGTTTAGTTTAATTGTGAACATATCGAACTTGGAATTAATGCTGTTTTAATCTGTTAGTAATTGCAAAGGAATTTGGATTGCTGCACTTAGACTTAGAGAATTCTCGCAACGACAGTTGGTTAATTCTATATTCGTGATTTGAGTTCTAGAACTGTGCTTAATTAGATCATGACTGAATGATTTGTCTGGTTATCTGATTTCCTGAGAACGCCCTAGACTTAGCGCCCTTAATTAACTGCTTTCACAACCGATAATCTTGCTACTTATTTACTTTCTCGCATTGCTTTTTAGTTACTTCACATTGCTTTCATCTTAGTTTACTCTCTACTGTTCTTAATCTATCGTTGACCGGAGTCTCTGTGGATTTCAATACCTTATATACTACAATCACATAACTGTGCACTTGCAGTAGAATACGATAAAACTAGACCCCTATCAAGTTTTTGGCGCCGTTGCCGGGGACTCTTTTGAGTCCTCGATAGATTTGAACCTAGGGTTTAGACTAGAATTTTTATTTTTTTTGTTTTAGTTACTAATATTTTTCTCTGTTTTCTCTCTGTCGCAGGTATGACATTCGCATAGCATCGATCGTTGCACCCTTTGTATCGATCGTCACTAGGCGATTCTGAGATTGAATCGATCGTTGCACTGTTAGCATTGATCGTTGCCTGACGATTACAGACAGTTTATGCAGACGCGCGAAACTAGAAGTAATTAGAACTTGAATCTCGTCAATCTCGGACTTGAAGAACTTGGACGACTAGAAAGGACAAACAGAAGAGAAAGAAGAGCAAGGATGGTACGTGAACGACTGATTCTGATAGCCGATGCTCAAAGTACCCTGAGGGACCGAGATAACAATCCATACAATGCTGCTGGGCATAGGATTGATGCTGAAGGGAATGTAATCCCTGAACCTGTGGAACAACAAGAACAACAGGAGCAGAACCAAGGCCAAGGACAGGCCCAAGGTAGACAGATGGTTATCCATGAGAGGACTTTGGCTGACTACAATCGTCCGAATGAGTTTCATGCCAACTGGTCAGCTCTTGTACCTCCTGGTTTTGAGAGGAATGATTTTGAAATCAAAAACATCTACTACTCGCTGATGAGACAGAATGCTTTCCATGGCCACCATCGGAGCAGCCTATGGATCACATTGATCAGTTTGAGGATATAATCACTGGCATGAAGTATGATGGAGTTTGCCAGGATTATCTGTTTCTCAAGCTCTTTCCACACAGTCTCGCTGGAGACGCTGCTGCATGGTTAAAGCAACTGCCACCTGGGCAGTTTACCACTTGGGATGCTCTGAAAAGTGAGTTTCTGAGACACTTCTACGATGATGCGCGCTCAGATCAGTCCAGACAGGACATTCTGACATTCTCCCAAGGCCCTGTGGAGCCACTTAAAGCTGCCTGGATGCGATTCAAGAAGTACCAGCGTGACTGCCCACACCATGGATTTACAGAGGTCACACTGCTTGGTATCTTCTTCAGAGGCATAGATCTTCCATATTAGACTGCGCTGGATAACGCAAATTTCAACACCAGGACTCCTGCACAAGCTAAGCAGTTGATTGAGAACTTAGTGAGCAGCAACAGCTGCAAGTCTACTGATGAGATGAGGAAGAGATCCGGTGGAAAAGTAGAGAATGTGGAGATGGCTGATATTAGATCTAGGCTGGACACTGTTTGCAATCTTCTAGCTGGGAAGAAGAGTGTAAATTTTGCTCAGGATGTTGAGGTTTTAGGAGCTGAGGAAGAAAACTAGGAAGAGGATGTGAACTACATTGGTGGTTCAGGATTCCAAGGTAATAGGTTCGGAAATCAGTCTGGGAATAGATTCTTTGGTGGAGGACAGAAGAGTGCTTTCAATAGCAATCAAAGCTCTTCTGGATTTAGACAGACTAGCAGTTTTCAGAAACCTTTTGGACAAGGTAATCAGAGAACTTATGGATCTTCTTCTTACCAGACACCTCCTGTTACTAACACTTATGAGAGCAAGATAGAGGCAATGATTGAACAGCTGCTGGAAAACCAGACTAAGATTTTTGTGGACTCCAATAAGAAGTTAGATGCTGTCTATGAAGATCTCAATGGGAAGTTTGAGTCTCTAAACACTCATGTGAAGCAATTGGACACTCAGGTGAGCCAAATCTCAAGTTCTGTGAAAGGAAAAGGAGTAGCAGAAACTCATATCAAGGCCTGGTCAGTGTACATTAATGATGGACCAACACAAGGTGAAAATTTTGAGTTGAACACAGCTGAGTTGGTAGAAGAGGCTGAATTTTCGGATTCTCAGGAAAATCTCTCAGGTAGAATCTGTGAAAACAGTGGTGCATCGATCGATGCATCCTTAGCGTCGATCGTTGCAGATCGTGAACAGACAGACTCGCAGGATTCTGATGACATTGATGCAGATTTAGAGCTTGATCGTTTATTCCCTGGAGTGTCTGAGATTACTCAACAGGAGATTTATGCACATTCCATTCGACTATATTCCTCAGTGTCTGAAGTGATTAAGCAAGAGATTGAAGAGCTTGAGAAGCTGGAAGAGATTGGTGAAGAGTTGGAAGAAATTCCATCATCTGATGATCCACCTTATCACCCATGTGTGCAGAGGTACTTGAATAAGATGTTGCCTTTGGATGAAGAGCTGAAAGATTGGGTGATTGTGGTCCCTCAACAGATAAGTGATGTGATGTTAACCAAGATCCCAAAGAAGCTGCCTGACCCTGGTGTCTTTGTGCTTAACTGTTCTATCTTTGATGATAGTTTTAGGCGTTCTCTGTGTGATCTGGGAGCTGCTGGAAGTCTTATGCCATATTATGTGGCAGAGAAGCTGGGTATGTTGGATTTTTCGCCTACTAGGACCTCTCTTGTCCTAGCTGATCAGTCTATAAGGGTTCCAGAAGGACTCCTTGAGGACATCCCAGTGAGAGTTGGAAACTACTTAGTTCCAACAGACTTCTTAGTGCTGAAATATGACAGTGATCATGATGACGCGTTGCTACTTGGGAGACCATTTTTGGCTACAGCAGGAGCGGTAATAGATGTTAGACAAAGTCTGATTGATCTCCATCTGGGAGATGAGCCGCTGCGTTTTGAGATGGACAAGCTGCGCAAGCCACTGATAGATGGGCAGACATTCACCATTATGGATGGAGATGATAAGCAGCCAAGTGATACTGTGATTTTGGATCCTGGGGAACATTTTACTCCTTTTCTTGGACAAGCACATTCTTCTACAGCCTACTCGCCGCCTTGGATGAGGAGACTTGCACAGAGACAACCAAAGTCTCTGTCAAGATCTCTTGGTGCCTAAAAATCTTGTTCGTCCAGTCAAGCTAATGGCCTTAAACAAGCGCTGAGTGGGAGGCAACCCACTGTTTTCGATTTTGCATTTTCATTTTAGTGTTTTTGTAGGATTTTACGTTTTCTTTCTGTTTTTAGTGAGTTTTGTTCTGCAGGTCTCGGAGTATTCGCAGTGCGTCGATCGACACACCACTGTGTCGATCGTCACAACACGAAAGAAATCGCATTGCAGCGATCGTTGCGGTCCTGAGCAACGATCGACCATACACAAAAATCGCCCAGCAACGGTCGATGCACCTAGTGCAACGGTCGATGCAGGTGCGACAGAGGTAAAACCAGACAGAACTCAACACGTCCATTAACATTTAACTTTTTCTTTCTTTTTACCAATCTTTCGCTTGACACTACTGGGGACAGTGTGTCTTAAGTGTGGGGGAGGTGCTACTGACATCTATCTTTCTGTTTTCTTAGAGTCAGTATATTTTTCAAATTTTGTTTTATCGAGTCAAAATAGTTTAAGTAAGAAACGATGATTTTTTAGAAGATTAATGACACTTGTAGGAACTTAAGTAACCATTGAGATGAAGTTGCAGATTACCTATGACTATTAGAAAAGCCAGACACGGATCAGCCTACTGAGGACACCCACATCGCTTCAGGTATCAGAGGATCCTTTTACTGACTTCAAACTTAATACTGACTTAATTTTCTCACCTAAGGGTAGGGATGTTAATATGGGTAAACCCACCCCATTTAGACCCAACCCATTTAGACCCTAACCCATTTAAACCCCAAACCCTTTAAGACACATTTACTTTAAAGGTCTAATAGGGTTACCCATTTAGACCCATTTAGTTTTACACTTACCCATTTAAACCCAATTAGACTCATTTAAATTAGATATGAATTTTTTTATTATTTTAATATAGGCATTAAGTCATTAACAACTAAAATCTGATTTTTTTATTTTTTTAATTAATTATATTTTAACATTAAATAATTTCAATAGTATTCAAAAAAGGATATTTCACCAATAATGTAATTCCAATTTTTCGCCAAAAAATACAATTGTGGATTTTTCCACGAACACATGATTTTAGATTTTTCATCCAAACACGATATTGTATTTCTTGCCAAAAACGCGGAATTATGTTTTCCCGCCAAAATAGCGAAATTGCGTTCTCCTCCCAAAAAAGCGGAATTGCGTTTTCCCGCCAAAAACGCGGAATTAATTTTTCCCGCCAAAAACGCGGAATTGAGTTTTCCCGCCAAAAACGAGGAATTGCGTTTTCCCGCAAAAAAACGCGAAATTGCATTTTCCCGCCAAAAACGCGAAATTGCGTTTTTCCGCCAAAAACCCGGAATTGCGTTTTCCCGCCAAAAACGCGGAATTGAGTTTTCCCGCTAAAAACACGAAATTGTGTTTTCCCGCCAAAAACGCAATTCTGTGTTTTCCCGCCAAAAACGGGATTCCGCATTTTTCCCGCCAAAAATGTGATTCCGCTTTTTCCCATCAAAATCGTGATTCCGCATTTTTCCGCCAAATCGTGATTCCACGTTTTCTCTCAAATTTTCGTCGTAAAGCAATTCTGCGTTTTCCGGTCGAAAAATAGGGTTGGGCATTTTATTTGAACCCGAACCCGAACCCGACCCGATTTATAAAAATACATGAACGGGTTCTCTAGCCCTAAACCCGAAAACCCAAAAACCAGAAAAATTCGATCCGAACCCGAACGGGTACCTTAACAGTTTGGGTACCTGAACGTCCAGGCCTATCGAAAACGCTATTCGGCGTTTTTCCGTAAAAATGCAATTCTATTTTTTTCTTTCAAAAACGTAATTCTGTGTTTTCCCGTAAAAAATGTAATTTCGCATTCCGTCAAAAATGTGATTCCGCTTTTTTCGTCAAAATTATGATTTTTCCACAAAGTGAAATTAACCTTTTTTTAATTATTTGTTTTTTAGTTAAGCTAATAAAGTTTTTTTCTATTTTAAATAATTTAAAAATTAATTTTTGATAATGTTACAAAATATAAATGGGTTAATAGGGTCCCCATTTATTTAATATGAAACCCCTATTAGTAAATGGGTCTAAATGGGTTACCCCATTTAAACCCACCAAAAAATATATGATAAATGGGTTTAAACGAGCATTTATTTTAACACATACCCCATTAAACCCCCATTTATCAAAAGCCCATATTAACATCTCTACCTAAGGGCTTGGTATACCTTGTGTCGGATTCCCTTGTTAGTTCTAACACAGCCTGTAAATCTGTCCTATTTGGTTCCCTTCTCCCCTTCCATAAAAAAAAGAGATAATAAACTGAGGATGAGTTAGTAACTCCGAAGTGGTCTCTGGGAGTGGTAGCTACAACTATCATATCCTGTGCATCCATGGAATGTGTCCAAAGTACACCCTTTAACGGGAAGAGCACTGATAAAAAAAAAATGATACCCAATGGAAAAAAATCAGAATGCTAAGGAAGGGAAAAGAGAAGAAAGGGACCAAAGAAAGATAGTATGGTGGTCTAGAGCTGACAAGGTAAGTCCATGTGCCTTTGATCGATACTCGTTAGGTGAGACCGCACTTAAATACTTGCAGAAGTCAGTAGGGAGAATTTGAATGCGTGAATGTGATTGTGGAGTTTACTTAGGACAGTTGCTAAGTGTGGGGGAAGTATATGTTGGTCTTGATGTCTGCAGGTGAAATCTTTCATGTGGATTACTAAGGGGAATCTGAGTGTTATTGTTTCAACGATGAAAAGAGTTTCTGAAAGTTTTCAAACCTCTTCACCATGTCTTAGTTCTCTGTTTTGCTTGAGGACAAGCAAAGGCTAAGTGTGGGGGAGTTGATATATCATGGTTTTTACTAGTTTTAGACCATGATATAAGTGTGTTTTAGAGTCTATTTGTGTTTCTTTAGAGTCTTTTACAGGTTTTATTAGGTACACGCACGTTTGGAGCAGATGTGGAGTTTATAGAGCTATTTGGAGCGTTTTGGAGATTTGGTCCGAGAGATAGAGTTCACTGTCCAGATTTGGGGACTGCGTCGATCGATGCACCTCATGCATCGGTCGTTGCATAAAGCGAATGGGCCAGATCTCGCCGAGTTTGTGAAGATATGAAATATTGCAGAAAAGCCCAAATGTTCCAGATAATTACACAGAAGCCCCAAGACGTGATTAGCTACATTAATTAGGTTTTAGACTTTGTTTTAGAGACATCATTCATAATTTAGAGCAGAGAGTTTTTAGAGCTTTTGGGGGCTGATCTAATCATGTACTACACCTATATTTTGGAGAAGATTTCGAACCCCTTTACTTGTTTTAATCTCTTTTATGATATCTAATTATTCATTGATTATGTCTTCATATTCTATGTCTGAGTAGATTCATAGTTAGGTTTAGGGTTTCTCACATAGGATTTCATGACTTGCTAGACTTGTTTAATTCAGTTAAGGATTCATAACTTTATATGTTCTTCGTTTAAAGCTAGTTCTAACCTGATCAATTAGAATCTAGATCTTAGGTTGCTAAATACGACACGAAAGTGTGGTTTAGAATCTGAACTATTTAGGTTGAGCAATTAAATTACTCGCAAAAGAATTTGGTTTAGTTTAATTGTGAACATATCGAACTTGGAATTAATGCTGGTTTAATCTGTTAGTAATTGCAAAGGAATTTGGATTGCTGCACTTAGACTTAGAGAATTCTCGCAACGACAGTTGGTTAATTCTATATCTGTGATTTGAGTTCTAGAACTGTGCTTAATTAGATCATGACTGAATGATTTGTCTGCTTGTCTGATTTCCTGAGAACGCCCTAGACTTAGCGCCCTTAATTAACTGCTTTCACAACCGATAATCTTGCTACTTATTTACTTTCTCGCATTGCTTTTTAGTTACTTCACATTGCTTTCATCTTAGTTTACTCTCTACTGTTCTTAATCTATCGTTGACCGGAGTCTCTGTGGATTTTGATACCCTATATATTACAATCACATAACTGTGCAGTTGCAGTAGAATAGGATAAAACTAGACCCCTATCATCGACCTCTGCAAGAATGGCGTCGGTTGATGCACCCCCTGTTCCAGAATTCTGCGCGTGAAAATCTGCACTTTTGAAGATTTACTTTTGCCCAGAAGTTTTCCATATTTGCAAAGAAGCCTAAAATGTGTTTAGACTTTATATTAGAGTTTTTAAGCCATTATTTAGGCTAAGTTTTACTTAAGTTTTATTCTACATTGAGAGAGTTTAGAGAGAGAGAGAGATTTAGAGCTTTTGGGGGCTGATCAGATGCTCGACAGAGAGAAGATTTCGAACCCCTTTATTTATCCCATTGATTTCATTATGATTTCTATTTCATACATGTCTATTGTTATGATTGCCATGTCTGAGTAGTTTACTAATTAGGTTTAGAAATTCTCATTAGGGATTTTATGGAATATTAGGTTAATTAATTAATTGGGATTCATACTTTCTAATTCTTGTCTAGCTTGATCTTAATGCTTAATTTGAACTGGCCACTTAGATTATTGATATTAGGTGAACTCTCGCGACGACAATTAGTTAATTAGCTAGAAAGAACCCATATGATCAATTTGTCTATTCACAAAGAAATTTGGTTTAGGGAAATTGTGAGCGAACGAACTTGAGATTAATGCATGTTTAAAACTCTAGAACTCGCAACGAAAGTTGGTTTGCTAGGTTGTTAGACATATTTAATATTCGCAACGAAAATTGGTATGTTATATTTATGTGATTCTAGTTCTAGAACCGTTCTTAATTTGATCTCGATTGATTGACTAGTCTATATTCATGATTTTCTGAGAACTTCATTGACCTGACGCTTCGCTTGCCTGCTTACAACCGTTTATTTACTTTCCTGCTTGATTTATTGCTTATCAATTGTTCTGCTTAGCTCAATTCGACACTTTATAATCCATCATAAGATTTTTGAGTCTTTGTGGATTCGACCCTATATACTACAATTGCATATATGTGCATTTGTGGTGTAGCTTTAGGGATAGTAAAACTCGAGGTTATCAACTATATTATAGATGAATGCTTTTTCTTTTTCTATATATCTATATACAGAGGGAAAAAAATGGTAATCTCTATTTTAAAGCAAATAGAAAGATGGGCTAAAGACGATGTTCCTCTAATATAGCATTTAGAAGAAAAAATAGCAATGAGTTGAAGATGCCACGAGAAGAGGTTATGTTTTGAGAAACGGATGATGAGAGGTGATGATTCGGCTTCCATTACGTTAATCGTTTCTTTAGGATTTGGAAGAAGGAGAGAGAATATATGGACATTAGATATCCAAGAGTGATATCGTATTGAGTTTAATGGATTATATTGGCTCAGCTTTTCATTATGGCGAGTAATTAAAGAAACTATAATGTTTTTTAAGAAGCTGACGTGGCGCAAGCAAAAGAGAGATAACTGAGCCACAATTATCAAAATATACTAGATTTTTATCCACGCTGAGCGCGAGGTATTAGTTTGATAATTTTTTGTTTGTTTTAATTTGTTCTTTTCGGGTTTGTATTATGGATCGTTATGTTAATTTTAGGTACGGGTCTTACATAAATACAATTATATTTAACAATTTCAAAAGTACATTATATTCTTTTGAAAGAACTTTCTACAAAATGAACCTCGAATTTTGCGAGGACAATATTTTTTTATCCTCAACTAAGTATTTTGATTTGGAATTTTGTATCAGCGCAGGACAATTTTTTCCTACAAAAATTATTTAGTAAACCATTTATTTTTCAAAAACTTTATTTGGGTTTATATAAAGCAACACATGTATATTTAAATCCATCTAGGTCTGTTTATAATTTTATTTTTAATACAAATACATAAATTTAAATTTGTATATTTTCTACACATTTTTACTCTGATTGAATATTATGCTTGGTACCTATTTAAGATAAAAAAAATTTCTTATTGCAAAGTTATTTGATAAAATATTTATTTTTGTGTTTTGCTTTTTAAATTTTGTTTGGGTTTACATAGAAATGTTAACGGGTACCCTTTCCACTTAGATATGTTTATACTTAAGACCTAACTAGACTCATCTGTTTAAATCCGTCAGAAATAACATATATCTATTTAAATCTATTTAGGTTTATTTATAAATTTAGTTTCTAAAATTTTAATATAAAATACAGAAACTTTAACTTTGTATAATTTTCTATATATTTTTATTACGATTGAATCTAATACTTCTTCTTGGAAAAATTATTTAGTAAAATATTTATTTTTGGGTTTTGATTTTTCAATTTTTTATTTGAGTTTATATAAAGATGTTAAAACGGACAGACCCAATTCGTTTACACCCATTTATATTTTAGAACCATTTAGACCCGTCCTTTTAAACCAATCAGAGTAACACATGCATATTTGAATATGTTTAGGCATGTTTATAAATTTTAATTTTAAAATTTTTAATACAAATGCATAAATTTAACTTTTTATATTTTTGTGTACATTTTATTCCGACTAAATCCAATACTTTTCACCTATTTAAAATAGTTTTCTTCATACAAAAATTATTTAGTAAAACATTTATTTTTAGATTTTAGTTTTTAAAATTTTACTTGATTTATATACAAAGTCACCATCTTTAAAGCAATGTTTTTAAAACCGGACCGACCCGGCGGTCGGACCGGGTTGAACCGCGAACCGGAAGCATACCTGGGTTGGGTCGATTATAAAACCCAATGGTAGTTGAACCGGTTAAAAAACCGGATTGAACCGTTAAAAAATCGGAAACCGATGACTCATTGAACCGTATCAAACCGGGTTTTATAAAAAATATTGTTTTATATTATGTTAACTAATTTTTCTTTTCTAAACAATCAAATAGAACTATATTAATTTTAAATATTTTTTTAAAAAGTAAGATTAAATGCGTTATTATATCTTATCTCTTCTCTTAATAGACGAATAACATAGAAATTAAAAACTATGCATCTAAGAAACATGATAAATATGTTGGTGAAAAATATGTCTTGGCGATAAATTATCCATTAAAAGTATTTCATAACTTCTTTTTGTCTAGGTCTTTACATTTTTAAAATATGTCGAACCGTTATTATTTAACATTTAAACTTTTGAAGGTTTTCAAATATTATGATTATTAAAGTGTCTTATTTGATAGTTTAAAATTAATAACATATTAGATATATATTTTTTAAAATTATCAACAAATTTGGTTGAACCCGATCGAACTCGGTCGGACTATATTAACCCATGACCCAAAAGCTTTACCGGTTCAGTCGTCGGTCCGGTTCTAAAAACATTGCTTTAAAGTCACCATCTTTTTCTAGGACACAGAGCATAATCCCATCAAATCAAATCAAACAAATATTTAATGCCCAAAGAGAAAGAAAAAAAATGTCAAAACATTTTTCAAACTACCAATCAAATATTTTGAAACAAAAACGTCAAAAGAAAGAAGCACCTACAACAAGCATACGAAGCTCTAAAGATACATACAAGAGTATTCTTCAAATTATCAAAAAAAAAAAGATTATTCTTCACGTCTTCTTCTTCATACTTTTCTACTATATGCATGCCACTCATCTTCCAATGCTTTTCCTTTCTTCTTGTTCAATTCTTGCGTCCAATTCCTCTTTCTCCTTCTTCCATGAAGTTTCTTATCCAACCAATCCAACATAAATTTAGCATCAGTCATGGATTCCTGTTAAATATATGCATCAATCGACTAAATTACCTTTGGACTTCTTTTGAAGCGACTGGCATATCATTTCGGTCAGTCCTAATAGAATGTTTTCTCCATCTAGATGATAAAATTCAGACCCAATAACGTTTAGAAACAAAGACAAAGTTTCATGAACTAAGAAAAATCTTTATGTGGTGCATGAATTAGGACTTAGCATGAACCAAACCTTTTAACCAGTCTCTTTGAAGCATGAGTTAGAGAAATTGGACCTTTACCATGAAATCATGCATCATCCATAGAACAATATTACATTTATACTACCCAAATCTCTAATATGATAACTAGTTAAAAATCAAAACCTGGAGACGAATGCTAGTAAAGAAGGCTTGGGGTCCAAAGTGGTAATAGGATATACCTTCAAAGCCTTGTTTTTTAGTTCTGGGAGCATATCCTTAGATGATTCATTAATGACGGTGACAAAGTGCTCATATCTGCAGAGTCAGCATAGTAAGCTGTTAAGTGAGCTATACCAATAGAAGATAAAGATCTGGTACACAGTAATATACACATCCCTCGTGGCATTTTTAAGCAAAATCATCTGAATGCTGTGAAAAGTATATTCTCTCTGGCACTAAGATGGCAAAAACAAACAATTCTCATATAGTGAGGCCATAGAGAAGACTAACAAACAACTTGATGGGAGTCTATTATTGAAAGAATAAAATAGTCTTTTATTTACCTTTGTTCAAGAGCAAAAGCGAGTAACCATCTAAGTAGCACTGGTACGGGTACGAGTACAAAAAACGGATACGGAAACGGGGACATAAAACGACAAAGTAAAAAAAATATGGGTACGGATACGGCGGGGATACGTTAAGAAATATATATAAAAATATACATATACATATAATTATAAAGAAAATCACATTTAAATTCTAATATAATGACGTAAAAGGTGGTATACTTTTACGTGACACATCAATTTTGAAACTTAGCCATATAGAAAATGTTCTAAAATCTCATTTTCTGATTTTTGATCATTTTTTCTATTTTATCTTTCTCAGAGAAATTTCCGAGCTGTCCCCAAGTTTCCGAGTTTCCGAAACGTTTCCGGTACGGGGACGGCATGCATTTAGAAATACTTGTGCATCATAGGTAACCATCCTTAGTTTTAAGAATGTTGTTTACACGTCGCTTTAAAAACGTCTTCAGTTTATGATCATGTAATAGCCTGGGAAAAAAATGAAAGAACTCACTAAATGAGAACAAAACAAAAAAAATGAAAGAATGATATGATTTTGGACGCATAAATTTATAGGTCGGTGGGAGATTAAGAAAAATGTGTGTGGTCAATATTTCTGAGATCTTTAAGACCTTTAAATGCAATTTTTTTTCCAACCTGTGAGGTCACCATATCTGCAATAAGCAACTCCAACAAGTCAATAGTGTTTGTGTAATTAACACCAACAGAGACATCACCAAAAAGCTTCAGAGGCTTTTTCACTAACAGAAGACAAAAAGAAACTAAAGGAACCTAGGAAAAAAACACTCAAATCGCAATTAAACCGGAGAAACATACCCAACAAGACATTAAGAGACCTCATGTTTGCAATGGGGTTCTCGCCGACCATGATCTCAAAGGCAATGATTTTATCAGCTACTATCCCTGACTTTTGGGCAGAAATCACCATCTTCATGTCGCCAGTCTTTCCTTTCGATGCTACAAAGTCCTCTGCGTACTGACACATCAATCTCTCTCCAATTCCCCTCTTTATCTCTACCACATCCTTCAAAGTTCAAATCTTCCTTCTTTTTTCCAAGTCAACGTATCAGAATATGGTATTTATACCTGTGGAATGGTTAGCATTGATATGATTACAATTTAGAATATACTCTTGAAAATATTTTTGGAAAATATATTAGTTTGCACATGTGATTATAAATATATTATGGTTGACGTGATATTTTGATGTTAATATGAATTTTCTAATTAAACAAAATTTATGGCTAAATACATTCCTAATTTTTTTGTAACTAAATATATTGCTTAGTTATAAAAGATAATCTATGAAATATGGCAATAAAAAATTCGAATATGGAATAATCGATTATTGATATTGTTTGGCGTTATTGTTGTCATAAATTTAGGAAACTAAATATATTTGTTACTTAGATGAAAAATTAATTAGAATACTAATTATTTAAGAAATTGATTATTTTTAATATTTAATATAGTTTTATTTTTGATTTTCTTAGTTTAGATTGTCATCATTTTTGGAAAGTAGTTAGTATAGTTAGCATATTTGAATATTAATAATGTTATTTAAATTAAATGATATTAATTTTAAAAATTTGTGTTTATCTTCATATTTAAATTTAAAAATTAAGATTTTATTAACAAAATTGATGTGTATATAGACTAATCAATATTTTGTTAATAAAGAATTGGCACAATCCTTTTGTACGATCTTGTTTTAATCATCCATTAAGTATTTTTCATTTTATTTTAGAGTGAAGAATTGTTTGATTTTTTTTTAGAAATTTTTTCGTTTTGATATATAGTGGTTAAATTATTATTTTTTGTTTAAATTCTAGAAGTCTAACACAGCTGATTTTTTTTTTTTGCTTTATATTTGAATCAATTTTGGACAACATTTGATTTTGTTTTATTTGTTTTTAATACTTTATTAAAAACCTAAAAATTGTTTAAAGTTTTTTTAAAACTCTATTGTTTTGTGTAGATTTTAAATTTTAAATTTTATGGTGTATATATTTGATTTGAGTTCAAATGTTTTTTTTGTTCATAGATTTATTTGGTTTTCTGTTTTTGGTTTCAATTACTTTCAAGTTGACTTAAATCTAAATTGAGTTTTATATCTCGTTTCATATTTAAGACTTTGAATGTTATATTCTGAATTTATGTTTCAATCAATTGATCTTCATATATTTTTTATAAAAAAATATTTGTTGATATCAAAATTCGAAAGTTTTAAATATATTATATATTGTACTATTTTGTTTTATCCAATATTTAATTTTATATAAAATAATTTATTTTAAATAATTACGATTAATTATTCATGAAAATAATAATAGAGTAATTCATCAAGTTTTCTTTAAATATCGAATAATTTTTTAAAAAATTTGAAGGAACAACCCTACAAAATTTAGTTTATATAAATTTTAAAATAATAATAAAGTAATCCGTCAAGTTCTATACTTAATTTTAATTTTTTTTACTATATTTTATAAAATATAATTATATTTATTAATTGAATTAATAATTTAATTATGCTTATATATATAAATATCATATAATTTTTATTTTTTAAAATTCAAAATTTAATTTATAATAAGATTTTAATAATATATTATAAATTTATTTTGTTTTTAAAGATTTAAAAAAAAATTATTAGATTTGATTAGGACAGAAAAAGGAAAACACAAGATATTAAATGATATTATGAATAAATGAAATATAAACTAATTTGAAAATTTTAAATTTAATAAAAATTTTAAAAGCAATGACATATATCGTAAATAACACGTAGAGTAAATGTTTATTTCATATTGGTCTCATGTTTTAACGGATAAGTTTTTTACAAGTCAAAGTTTAGTTTATATTATTTTATAATAATATTTTAATATTATATTACCAATTTATTTTAAAATATTTGAAACAAATATTTTTTATTAGATTTGATTAGGATAGAAAAACGAAAACAAAATATAATAGAAGATATTATGAGTAAATGAAATATAAACTAATTTGACAATCTTAGTCTTAATGAAATTTTAAAAACCAATGGTATATATCGTAAATAACACGTAGACTAAAAGTTTATTTCATAATGGTCCCCTGTTTTAATAGATAGAACTAGATTTTGACCCGCACTTCTAAGTGCGGGTATAATTTTCTTTACAAATTTTACTTTTTATTCATTTTGTTAATAGTAGTTTAGATTTTTAATTATGTCATCTAATTTTGATTATAATTGTTTAACCAATATTATAAACAGTGAGTTAGCAATTTAGTTTTTTTTTTAATGAATTATGTGTTATTTGGAGGAGATATATCGTAAGGATTAAGAGATTAAAATAACGATGTAAATAATCTGTGTTGTATCGTAAGATCATAGTTTAATTATACCCGTTTAATTAATTATGTGTTTTTTTAAATAATCTGTGTTGTATCGTAAGATCATAGTTTGAAAAAAATATATATATGTGAAAACAACTATTGTAAAAGTTATGTGGTATATGTTTAATTGTTATTTTATTTATCTAAAATATTATTTTATAAAATACATGTTGTAGTCGTATATATAATTTGCAAATTTGATGGAACTATCCGTTAAAAACTTCATTCAAACATAAAGCATAATTTGACGCTTCAAATATTTGAATAATATAAGTATGAAATCATTTTAATATTTTATTAATTTTAAAATATATCAACTAAAATTATTTACTATATGCGAATTTTTTTTAGAAAATTTATAATCGAGATTGGCTAATTAATTTTTCAACCCGTTTAATTAATTAAATATTTTTCAGTTTGATGAAAAAACCTGCTAAAAAGTACAATCGTAAAAACATCAATCGTAATATGTGTATATATATATATATATTTGAAACAAAATTAAAAAGATATTAAAATATATTATAAATATATTTTGAATTAAATCATAAATTAGAGAATCTTAATTTATATATAATAGTTGATGTATAAATTATTAATTATATTTATCAATTAATTTGTTTTGATTTTAATTAATTAGGAAAGTGGGACCCATTAGATTTTGGTTGTTTGGCTACATGTTTAATAATTATCTTGTTTGGAAACATGGATTGTAGAGATAATAAATTAAATATAAATTGTTTTACAGTTTTACCCTTAATGAAGGTTACGAATCCTAATAATATCAAGGGCAAATTCCGGGAACAACATTTATGTACCATGACAAACATTCCTGTTTTAATAGATTAGATTTTTGGCACACAATCTTTTTGTATGAATCTTCTTATGGCACAATCTTTTTATATGATCTTAATATGTTTCTCATATATAATATTAATCTTCCACCACTAAAATGATAATCTTCCGGACGAGGTAGTCCAAGTGGAAGGACGGGTATGTGGTGGCTATCACCATCCGGGTTCGATTCCTCCTCCATGCGGAAACTAACATACCTCTTCTGGACATTTAATGCGGGCATTGGGCCAAAGGTCTAGGAAAAACCCTCCCAGATGAAGCTGGCATGCGGCCTGACTGGACCCAGGGGATTAGTCTGGAGTGGACTGTTTGGTCTGGGATCTACCCCTAGATTAACAAAAAAATAAAATGATAATCAATTGTATATAAATTGTTACCTTTAATGCATTTAAATTTAACAGATAAATCTAATGGCATATATTGTAATTAAAATGAAACCTAATGATATTTTCTAAAATGTGATTAAAAGTATAGATTTTTTTGGGATACCAGAAAATTAAGGGCGGTTGGTAAAGACTGTGACCGTTAGCTGTAACTGTAAATTTTTGGCTGTATAGATTTTGACTGTGAAAACTGTAATTGTTATTTAAAAAATTGAAAGCCTCATTGTTAATGTTAAAAATACAACTGATACTTTAGTTATTATTTTTTTCGTTAAAAATACAAATTATACAAAAAACTAATTGAATTGTAAACTTAATTAAAATAATCATTCATTAAAAAATGACTAAGATAAACAAGTAAATAAAAATATGGAAAAATATATAAGTAAATTGTAATTGTTGAATATGTAAGTTTAAAAAAAAAAAGTATATATAATATTTGTGATCTTCTAAAAATATTATTTGATTAATTAATATTTTTTGAGTTTGAATGTCTATTATTATAAATTAATATATCTAAAAACTAAAACTAATAATATAATTATTTTCATTATTTTTAAATATTTTGATTTTAGTTAAACAAAAATGTAAAAAAAAATCTTACATATTGACTTTTTAGTTTTGTTTTTACACTACAGTTATAAAGCTATAAAGAATTTGAATTGGAAAAAAAAAATATTTAAAAGGTTAACTAAAAAACGTAAAGAGTTGGGACTTTTTTTAAAAGCATTCATACCCAGCCTGTAGAAAAAGTAAAGGTGTAAAGAGGAAAAAATATTAGGTTGTGATTGACTGTAAAAAAAGATAAAGTCCCTACAGTCAGATTGGAGAAAAAAAAAAGCTTTAAAGACTTTTAAAAATCCTACAGTCTCTACAGTCCAATGCCGATCACACCCTAAATGTAAGAAGCCCAAATATAATAGGCCCGTTAATCATAACACACCCTTACGTTTGAACTACTTATGTGCATCTACGATTGGTGTAGGCCCGTTTATTCGGCTGAAACACCAAAGCTACTCAATGCAATTTACCATAGCACCCTTAACCTTCTTCCTCTTAAAATCTTCATAATTCATCCTCCATTAGTCTCTCTTACAATCGCTAGGGTTTTCTTTTCAACTTCTTCCTTCAATCGAAGAAGAGATTCACAAAGGATAAGATGAGTTACGAAGGTAACGGAGATGGCGTCGCTGTTTCCACCGATGAAAATAACAACAGCGAGAACTACAAAGCTCTGGGGAGCTCGCCGGTCAAGTCTCTTGGTAGCGAGGACGGTCACGAAGAATCCAAGTCTCGAGTATATACACTTGATCTTTGAATGTTATTTGTTCAATTTAGTGGCTTTTTAGTCTGTTGTAATTTATCACCGATTTCTAGGTTCTGCTTTTTAGTGATATGATTTAGCTGTGTAGAGTGTTGGGTTTAGGCGTATTATACTTTCGTAGACCTTGCATTGGTTGGAGCGTCTGGCATGATATGTTATTCTGTAGTTTGAAGTTCATATTTTTACTTGTGGGTCATTTGTTTCACAGCATGATCTTGAAAAGGATTCTTCAAGAAGCAGAGAGAAAGACAAGGAAAAGGGACGTGATAAAGACAGGGACAGGGATCAAGATCGACATCGTGAAAGGGAGAAGAGCAGGGACGGGGATAGGGAGAAGAGCAGAGACAGAGACAGGGAAAAAAGTAAGGATAGGGAACGCGATCGCCATCGTAGAGATCGCCACAGGGACCGTAGCAGAGAACGCAGTGAGAAAAGGGAGAGAGACGATTTTGATGATGATCATCATTACAGAAGTCGAGACCGTGACAGGTACTGATAGTGTGTTACTTACGATTGTTTTTTCTGGTTTAGGATTGTTTCTGTCCTAAGTTGATGGTATTATTATTTATCGACAGGAGGAGGTCTCGCGATCGAGAGAGAGAGGAGAGACACAGGCGTCGGTCGCGCTCTCGCTCGAGGAGCCGCTCTGAACGTAGGTCAAGGTCCGAACATAGGCATAGGTCTGAACATAGATCACGTTCACGCTCACGCTCACGGTCGAAGAGGTACCTGAGTTCTCTGTTATTTTCTACCTTTTATGTCAAGTTATTTTTGTGGCTGTTTTGCAATGTCGAGTCAAGTAAACCCCTTATTCTACTGGAAGAATATTCCCCCTTCTAGAATATGTACTAGTGTGCATAGTTATCTTTACGTGTCTTGAGTTTTATATGCAGTTGTTGTACTATCATATTTGTGAATGTATGGACACAAAGATTTAGTGTGATCTGGATGTCTGACTTCTTAATTTATGCCCTTTCAGCAAGAGGGTAAGTGGCTTCGATATGGCGCCTCCTGCTTCTGCAATGTTAGCTGCTACTGCCGTTGCTGCGGCAGGTATATACTTCATCATCTACTCAGTGATGTTATATTCCTTAACTGCTCGTTGTTTTTGATTTTACGTAGTTTGGAAAGGTCATAATCATTTACACGGTGTGACTTTGGTAAGCTGCATTTTTATTGCAGAGGACTTTAAATCCTTTCTCTCTTTGTAGGACGTTTTACGATTTTAGTTCCCTGGTGAAATGGTTCTGGAACTGAGGGCTTTTTGTTTTTGTCTTTTTTGGTGGTGTTTGTTTTGTATCTGTGTCTTGCCTTTTTGTAGTAAGAAGGCTATGTTGGGTTAGTTTTCCCACTGTGCGGACAATGAGCCGACCCCTCTAGCTTTAATTGTACAAGGAGGAATCAGTGCAACGGTTGTCATTGGTATTCTTCATCTTCGACTGGCAATTATATGGCATGTTTTCTAGCCTTGCAAATTTTGACAACTTGAAGCAGAGTTTACATTTTTTTACACTTTTCATCTTTTAATGTTCATAAGATGTTGGTTTATTCTGTACTGGCGTGTTTGGTTAGTAGGAAGGTGTTATCTGTAGCTTTGTACTTGCTGGCTGGTCTCTGCTCATCAAAAGAGAAATAATAATTTCTGACGATCACTATTATAGTATTATGTGTTCTACTTGTTCTAGCAGGCCAGGTTCCTAGTGTGCCAGCTACTGCTAATATTCCAGGAATGTTCCCCAACATGCTTGCAATGGTCCCTGGTCAGGTATGTATTTTTACTTTCTGGTCCCTGGTCAGTTATCTATTTATTCCTCTTTTCTCTTGTTTTTATGCAAACATACTCATAACTTCTGATTCTTTCTTCTTATCTAGCAACTAGGAGCTTTATTACCAGTTCAGGCAATGACTCAGCAGGTAAAATCTATCAGTCTATTCTTTTCTTCGGTTCTTCACCTTTTGTCAAGATTGCCTTCCTAATACTGTTATGATCGCAGGCAACTAGACATGCTCGACGAGTCTATGTTGGTGGCCTTCCACCCACTGCAAATGAACAGGTTTTGGTACCTTGTCTATGATAGTCATGTTAAATTATAAACTTTGGCAATATCATTGTAAGATTACTAAGAATTGATTTCCATATTGTAGTCGGTAGCAACTTTCTTTAGCCAAGTGATGGCTGCGATTGGGGGAAACACAGCTGGACCAGGTATAGAAAATTCCATTGCTTTTCGTCTTAGATTTTTGACAGGTCTAGAAAATAACTCATCCTCTCTTAATTTTTAATTCACAGGCGATGCGGTGGTCAATGTTTATATAAACCATGAAAAGAAATTCGCTTTTGTAGAGATGAGATCTGTTGAGGAGGCTAGTAATGCAATGGCATTAGATGGAATTATATTGGAGGTGATTCGTTTATCTATTCCTCAGTTTAGATGTTCAGTCTTATTTTCTTTATTAATTACAATATGTATTGCGAGTATTATAATCTTAGCTTTGCTCATCTCCAGGGGGTTCCTGTAAAGGTGAGGAGGCCAACTGACTATAACCCGTCGCTTGCTGCAACTCTTGGTCCGAGCCTACCTAATCCGAATCTCAACTTGGCGGCTGTTGGATTGTCTTCTGGGTCTACTGGTGGGCTTGAGGGTCCGGACCGCATTTTTGTGGGTGGGCTTCCCTATTATTTCACAGAGGAACAGATCAGGGAGCTCTTGGAGTCTTTTGGGCCCCTAAGAGGTTTCAACTTGGTTAAAGACAGAGAAACTGGAAACTCGAAAGGATACGCGTTCTGTGTTTTCCAAGATCCTTCAGTGACAGATATTGCATGTGCCGCTCTAAACGGGATTAAGATGGGCGATAAGACACTCACAGTTAGGCGTGCAGTCCAGGGTACGATTCAACCTAGACCCGAGCAAGAAGAAATATTACTTCATGCCCAGCAGCAGATTGCTTTGCAGGTGAGTGATTTGGTTGATTGATTGTCTGTTTACTTCATTCTTTGTCTCTATAAACCGTGAGGCTTTTACTATATTGAAAACTTCCTGATGATCACTAATCAAGTGTCTCTTTGAACTTGTGTAACAGAAGCTTATGCTACAACCGGGAGGCACGCCCACCAAGATTGTCTGTTTGACTCAAGTGGTTACAGCTGATGATCTTGGAGACGATGAAGAATATGAAGACATAATGGAGGACATGAGACAAGAAGGTGGAAAATTCGGTAAGCAATTTCACTTGTCGTTGTATGTTCCTGTCATTTGCACACACTCGCATGCCATGGTCCAAACTTTTGATAATTCATTGTTTTATGCAGGTAACTTGGTGAATGTTGTGATTCCGAGGCCCAATCCGGATCATGATCCAACACCAGGAGTTGGAAAGGTTGGGTTTTAATTCTGAAAACAACATTCAGGAACATACATCCCTGTAATGAAATTGTATGAATATATTAATGCAGGTTTTCTTAGAGTATGCGGATGAGGATGGTGCAGCAAAGGCCAGATCGGGGATGAATGGAAGAAAATTTGGAGGAAACGAAGTGGTGGCTGTGTATTACCCCGAAAACAAGTATGCACAAGGCGACTACGAAGGTTGATCTTTCATTTACTTTGGATCTTTTTGTTTGTGTTTTACTCTACTAAATGGAGATATATGTTTGTCTAAGAATATGACTGCAATGGTATCAAATTAGTACAATCAAAGTGTGGGTTGGATAATGATAGCTTTTGGTTTTATTATGACATTATTATTTTACTGTCCTATTACGGGTTTAGAAAGACCAGAAACTTCATCAGTTTGTAAACAAAATTAATAGGAGTAACCCACAACTATATACGAGTATGGACTGCCAGAGCTGACCGGGATGGAGAGATGTTTCGAACATACGTCCTACAAGGATGTTGTTTTTAGTTTTTACCTTTTTTCTGTCGAAGTTCAGCGACTATATATAAAAAATAAAAAGAAACATTGTAAACAAATGGCACCAGTCATCTAGTGGTAAGAATAGTACCCTGACGTGGTACAGACTTCGGTTGGATTACTGTCTTGTGCTTCGGGAGCTATGATGATTTAGGCCTTAGCGATTGTTGGGTGTGGCACTTATCTGAAATCTAGAATGTGTATATTAGCCTTACACGGAGCTCATTTTTATTATTCCCTTCGTTCCCTTCATTCTTTTTTTTTTGGGTCGGCATGGTTACCTTCATTCAGGACGTTGATTCTTATGCATTAGCAAATACAGATTTATTGTACATATGAACAGATTAGTTTAAAGAGAGCAACTACTTTTGCGGTGACTTTTTTTTCTTTCTATTTTCCAGTTATGGATAGATACAATCATGATACGATCATAATCTTCTTACACTTTGGTTCACATCGTTCTTATAGGAAAATAAAAGACTAAGAACAGATTCATTAAAGAAGAACAAGATGAGTAGACCTGATTTTAGAAAGATGGATGAATCTGATTTTCTGTATACTCATTCTTGTTTTTGCATAACAAGATTTATAAGATAAGCTTTACAAGTGATGTTACTACTCATTGTGTCTTGTGGACAGTATTTAAAATGAACATGACTGTAAATGGAAGACCGGGCGAGCGTGTGTAGGTGTACACCAGTGCGCACACCTTGCTTGTTTTCTAGAACACCAAATTGATTGTTTCATGTTTCTTGAATTGGTCCATGTAGTCCCCACAAATCAGTATACGGCTGAGCTTGATGCGCCCACTGTATACACCTTTGATGTGCCCATACACTCCTCTTGAGTGTACACATTCTTTTCAACATTCCCCCTCAAGATAGATGGCTGGTGAAAATCCAATAAACCCATATTGACATGAAGCTCAACACATATTCTAGAGGTTGTTGCCTTTGTAAAGATATCTGCCAGTTGATCCGAACTCTTAATGTATGATGGAAGAATGATCCCAGCTTGTACCTTCTCTCTTATATAGTGACAATCCACTTCTATATGCTTGATTTTCTCATGAAAGACAGAGATCGAGGCAATGTTTATTGTTGCTTGATTGTCAGAATGCAACACAATCGGCTACGATGGCTATACCCCTAGTGGTTTGAGAAGACTTTTCAGCCATACAAGTTCATGTTATGTTTGCCATTTCCTTGTACTCAGCCTCAATGTTAGACCTTTAGACAACCTTTTGCTTCTTATTTCCATATCACTAAGTTTCCCTAACAAAAATACAATAGCTGGTCTTAAACTTCCTATCAACTATGTCTCATGTCCAATCTGCATAACAATCGCCACAATTTATGTGCTTCCCTTCCATACACCCTTCACTAGTGTACCCTTAATATACTTCAATATTTTTTCAGCCATCCTAGAGTGATGTTTAGTAGGAGCTTGCATATACTGCCTCACTTGATTGACTACAAAGCATATATATGGTCAGTAATGGTTGGATATATTAGCTTACAACCATTATTTTATATTTCTTTACATCTGCAACTGGTTCCCCCTCATGCTCATCCTTGTATCTTTCTTATATAGGCATTTTGCATGACTTTAATCCAAGTTTCCATGTCTCAACTAAAAAGATCCACTACATACCTTTTTAAGACAAAAACAACCCATCATCAAACTTGCATATGTACCAAGAAAATACTTCAATTCCCCCAAATCTTTTATATAAAAAGATTCTTTGGTCTTCGTAACTCCATAAACATTATCAGCAGCAATGATGATATCAACGACATACCTTTCTCTTCCTAAGTTGTGAATAGTGTATGATAAGCTTCAGACCTTCTGAATCATGAGTGTTGAAGGTGAATCTTCACAATGATTAATTGGTAACTAAGTTTTGGGAACTAAATATTTCAAAACACAAAACTTATGGGTAAAAAGACCAGTGCTGTGGCTATGAAAAAAAAAGAAACATTGGCCTATGACTCTTTTTTGTGAAAAAAAATCAAGGCCCTAAATTTGGTACATTTAGTAAACCCACATATAGTTATTATCTTAGTAATTTAATTAACTTCCAGACACTTACATAAAAATTAAAAACGTGAGAAAAAATTAGGGTTAACACATACCCATTCATCTTCTTCTCAGTTTTTAAATGGTTGTTTCTAAATTCATCATTTTTTTCTTCCTCTTCTTATTGTTTCTAAATTGCAAATTTGCAATTAACAATCACAAGTAAACTTCTTTAATATTACAATATTATTATTTATAAATTTAGATGAGATTTGATTTGTATGACTACCTACAAACGTCGTGCTTGTATTTTATAATATTAGCATCAATCTTCTGCAATCAATCCATTATGATCAGATTGGCATTTTTCCATCAAGACATCGCTAATCACAATTATTAACCTCGTGCAAGTTATTATAAGTAAAACATCAATTAGTGTTTTATATTTGTTCATCTAACAATTATGTAACATTATTTTTTTTAAATAGTTTCAGAAAAATGCCTCCAAAAAATCTTAAAAGAGTGCCGTGTGGAGCAGACAAATTAAAAAAGAAAAAACGACTAGAGGAAGATACAAAAAGCAGGAGAATGGTCTATTCAGGTACTTCAAAAAACCTGAAACTCTTGATGAATCTGTAGTAAATAATGATGAAAAAAATGTCACTGTTGGAGATGATAAAGTGGATGAGGATATGGCTGAGTTTCGAAGAGAAGAAACATTTTTTGAGACAGAGAAGATGATGATTTTTTTTTCTTTATATCATTGGGCCCAATTTTTTATCACCACCTCTGGTCTACATATCTCTTGCCACGGCTCTGAAAAAGACAATAACATAAAGACCAAAAAAATAGTCTTTTAAATAGCTTAGAGTTCGAATATTGATTCAATTTATTTGCTCTGGAACTAATGAAATACAAGAATGAAAGATGATCCCTTTTCCTTTGCACTGGAAATATATTTATATATTAGGAGAATTAGGTTAAATTCATACATTCTGTCTGATACTGATAATGTTAAGTTTGGATATTCTTGTATATTCATTCCTTTTTCGGAGATTTTTCTTTGTCTTTTGCCTTTTCACAATATGATTAATTTACTTAAATCATATTTTCCTCTTTTGTGCAGGTCGATGTGAACTTTTCTAGGCTTTGCCGAGTGGGCCTGTCTTCCTCATTATTGAGCTTGAGCTTTGATGGGTCGATCTGCTGGTAGGCCGGGATAAAGGAGGAGTGCTAAACCCACCTCCAAAAATAAGCCTCCCAGTTCAGCTAATTGGGTTTAAAACTAGGTTGACAAATTTTAATGTTGTCCGTTGCTCAGGGCTACATGTGTATCGTCATGGTAAGCAGGTCAGCATTTTTAGTCAAACACCTTTAATGACCATTGGCTTTTTAACACGCTTGGTGGGTTTCAAGGTGACTCTTCCTCCTCTAATGAATGCCTCAAATGTCTCAGGCGGTGAACCATCACATCGCATTAACGCTGCTTTGGTAACCGCTGCATCGCTTCGTTAACTGATGCTTCCTCCACTATAGATAAAACCCCTTGCTCATAGTTTTATTCAGTTCAATCTTTTTCTTCTCTCCCTTCTTTTATTCGTTATCTTCATCTGATCATCTTCCTTATCACTTTCAATATTTGTTTTCTTAGTCTTGCTGGACCTGATGCCAATATACTCCTCGTTTCTTTTAAACATGGGTTTAAGCCATCCTCCCAGGTTTTTATGTAGGTTGGGAACGTTCACCGATGAGGTTATGCTATTTTTGCTAAAGGGTAACTCGTCGATGGATAGGAATATATCGACAACTAACTCCGTTTCACGCCTTTCTAAACTAAAGGGCGACACACATGTTAGTTTTAGTAATGGATTATGGTCTGATCCTTCCTAGACCAATCGCCTCCCACGTGAAAATCTTGTCTGTTGTATCCTATTTTTTTAGTGATTCCGCAGCTGGTCATTCTGATTTTCTTTTATGTTTGTTTTTAGGGCAATTGATGGTACTTGGGAGCAATCTATATATTAGAAATCTAATTAACGATCAATTCTCGCTTATGACAATAAATGATGCCAAATATTACTAAAGAAATTCATAACATATTAACATATAACTAAATAAAATTGTAGTATGACGGTTTTCTTAGCACTTAGATTGATCGCTGAAAATAGTTGAGAACATATTCTTCGTTTGACAATGTTGATTTCTGTCGAGCTGTTTCATTACTTTCAGCTAGGGTAATAACATCCCAATAAAAAGGTGAAATATATTTGATATTAGAAATTTATATATACGACATACGACTATAATACACCATCGAAATCTCTGATTTTTCGTAGTTCATTAAATTTTTATGTTTGCGTTTAACATTAAAATTTATATGCATCTGTCTCGCTTGAAACGTAGTGTTTGAAGGTCCATGAAAATTTGATCTATGGTCATCACTGACATTAGAATCATCTTTCACTAGCACTTACCTATGAAGACAATTTCCAACCATCCACATCGGTTCCAATAAAGACGTCTGTTTGTAGCAAATTAAGTTCTTGTAGTGGCTTTATTTGTACATGACTAGCTACTGGATTTGCAAGTGAAAAATATCTCGCTACATTTATAGTGTTTTGATGATCTAATAATAATACTTAAATATTTGTAGTTTTTTTTAATAGTTAATATGGTATATAATAATCTTTAGAAACTAATAATAACAATCCATAATTTTTTGTTTAAAGTAAAACCTATTTAGTTGAGAAACATTCAATGAAAATTTAAAAACATATTTTTTTTAGCATGATGATTTTGAAAGAAAAAGATATCAAAATAATTGAGAAAGATAAAAATTAATCAATTAAATTTTGTTAGTAATAAATAATATATAAATTTAAAAAGTGTATTTGATAATTTTGGGTAATAAAAAAGAAAATTTAAATTTACTTTTTAGTTTTGATGGAAAATCTTTCCCATAAATTTTTAGAAAACAAATCCAAAAATAAAAAAGAGAACTTTGCTTTATAGACTTTAAAGTAATAAAGTCTCGTTGACAAAAAAAAGAAAAGTAATAAAGTCTTGAACGTGTTAAGCAGTTTCATTAACACGTGGGTAAAAGTAGACTAAACACAATCCAATCTTTTGTCCGGACACAGACCATCACTCCGTAAAGAGATATAGTTGAATCCATATTGTATTAATATTGTTCGTATACGCATCTTTGTCCATATCCTCTCTTGGCATCAATCTGTCGTTTCACCACACCTTCAGCATGGCATCAGAACTACAAATCTTCCATGGAACACAAGACGAGTCTTCAAATCCTCTTTCTCCATCTCCAATAGAATCAGAAACCCTAACCGACAAGATTGTACGAAACCACCAAAACGAGGCCAAAACAGCATCAGTGTTCCAGAAGAATCAGAAACGGTACCAAGACCTAATCTCCATGTTTCCTCATGTGAAAGGCTGGTTTGCGAATGGTTCACTGATCGGGTACGATGGTCACTGGATGATACAACCTCAACTTGAAGGTTGCCTTCACGCGCAAGACTTTTTCCAAGCACGACCCACTGATTTTTTCGTTTGTAGCTACCCAAAGTCAGGTACTACTTGGCTCAAAGCTCTAACTTTCGCAATCATCAATCGATCCCGCTTGGACGATTCCTCAAACCCTCTCCTGAAACGTAACCCTCACGAGCTTGTTCCGTTCATTGAGATGGAATTCACTCTCTTCCCTCAAGTTGATGTTCTCAAGGACAAAAGGAACACTCTGTTTTCAACTCATATGCCGCACAGGTTATTACCCGAATCGATTTCGAAATCGGGTTGTAAGATGGTTTACATCTGGAGAGACCCAAAGGACACTTTCATCTCCATGTGGACTTTCTTCCAAAAGCAAAGGTTTGACGGCCATGGACCTCTCAGTAGTCTTGAGGAGTGTTTTGATATGTTCTGTCGAGGTTTGTCTGGATGCGGTCCTTACCTAGATCATGTCATGTCGTATTGGAAAGCTTACAAAGAGAATCCAAACCAGATTTTGTTCCTCAAGTACGAGACGATGAGAGGTGATCCTCTACCGTATGTGAGACGACTGACTGAGTTTATGGGTTATGAATTCACTGCCGAGGAAGAGAAGAAAGGGGTTGTTGAGAAAGTTGTGAATCTTTGCAGCTTCGAGACGTTGAAGAATCTTGAAGTCAACAAAGGGGGGAAATACAGAGAGGACGTGCCTTTTAAAGTATATACAAATAGCGCATATTTCAGGAAAGGAATGGTCGGAGACTGGCAGACCTATCTGACTCCGGAGATGGCAGCTCGAATCGATGGATTGATGGAAGAGAAATTCAAGGGCACCGGTTTGCTTGAACACTTTTGAATGACCAATTCGTGTTTGGGGGCAATGACTGATCCTTGTATGCTAAGTTTACTTACAGTACAAGTTTTCCTCCTTTTATAATTTGATTCTAACTAAAATGTAGTAAGTTATATATTTGGTGGAATAAATATTGCTTTTGTTTTATCCATATGTATTGTTTCTATAATATAATTGGCTTCATCCCTCATTTGTAAAAATTCTTGATCCTATGCAATTTGCAATTTTTTTATCCGAATATACATTTTGGAAATAAATAAAGGGAAAAACATTGTGGTGAGACTAGTTAATTACTATAATGGCATATAACTTATGGTCGAAATTTTGGTCCAGAATGACTGTAGTAGTCTTTGTTAGAAAAATAATAATTACAAAATGTCATTATTATTTATTTTCCACATCATCAAAAACATATATTATTTACAAAAATGCCACATTCCCGTTTTAATAAATCCACACGGATTTTATAACAAACTTTGTTACAGATTTAATTAAAAATTGCAGATTTTTTACTAAACATGCACGGATTTCTTGTTGTTTTGTTGTGGATAAATTTACTTTATTGCAGATTTTTAAAAATCGGTAACACGTTATAATGTTTCTAAAAATTATTATACTAGCATCACAATATTATAGATTTTAAAATATATCGCAGATTTGTGTCATAATGTTACGGTTTTTGGTTTTGTTTGTTGACGTGGCATGAATTTATAATAATGTGTTTAAGATTTTTGGAAATTTCCCGATTTATTTTATTATTTTTGAATAAATCTAGAAAATAATGTTATAGATTTGTGGTACCTGTAACAAATTTATTAAAATCCACAACAAAAATAATTTTATTTAATAATTACTAGTGTAACACTGCTATGTTGCAAACTTTTTCCATATGTTGCAGATTTTATTCCAATGTTGCTGATTTGGTTTGTTACAGATTTGTTTTAGTTTTACAGATTTTATGGAATATAACCAATTCGAAAAACTATCGCGTGATATTCTCCTGATTTTTAAGAACAATTTATGATAACCTAATATTCAATTAATAAATTTATAATTAAAAAGATAACCAAAAAAACTTTTTGAATTATTTTCTTATTTAAATGATTTATTTATTACTTTGTAGTAAAGTGTTTTTTACGAAATTAAAATAATAATAAAATAACCAACAAAAAACTTTTTCTATTAATTTCTTATTTAATTATTTATTATTATTATTTTTATTAAAAAAAATTTTCAAAACTATAATAGTATAAATAACCATTAAAAAGCTTTTTGTATCAGTTTTAATTTAAATTATTTATTTATAAACATTCTTTTGTTGACAAAAAAACTTTCTTTTGTATTTATTTCATATTTTTGAAAATAATTGTTTTTAAAAAAATAACCAAAGGAAAACTTTTAATTTTTGTTAAATTTCTTATTAAAATGATTTATTTATAAAATATACTTTCGTATTTATTCTTTTTGTTTTTAAAATATGTAATTTAACCATCGAAAATAATATTCATGTTTTGTATTTAAATGATTTTGTATTAAATTATTTTAATTAGTTTTTTACTTTTGAAAACGAAATGTAGTAAGTTATCCAACAAAATTGAAATATTTGTTTTATATATTATTTTAGTGATTTATTTATATAGATATTTTTATATTTTTTTTTTTGAAAATGTATTTTATATTAATTACTTTTTCTGAAAAAAAATTTATATTATTATTATTTTTACTTTAATGATATATTAATATTAAATGATTTAAATTGCTTTGTAGTGCATTTTAGTATTTTAACAAGAAAAATAAATGTTATTCTAGTAAAAACTGGAATCAATGCTAGTTTAATAATTATAGCTAAAATTAGTGTTATTGAAAGTAATTTTCAGATAAATAAAAATAATTTTCAGAGAACTATAAAAAAACAACTCGAAGGAATGGAACAAAGATAGTAAAAGAATGAAATCATTACTATCAGTGGCTAAAGAATGCCATTCTTTATTCGTTGAGATGATACGAATAAGTTGATCACAGTCGGTTAAGATGTGGACTTTCTCTCTCTTTTTTTTTTTATCTTTTTTTCAAGAAGTGGACTTTCATGATACCACACTATACCAATTTTCATTGCCCAATGAAGTGCAGTAAATTCAGCCTACATGATAGGTCAATGTTTTAATCCTTAAGATCTAACTTCAAATGTACAAACGTAGCTTCTAGGGTATCAAACAATGAACCTTAGATCACTCAACATATTATTTGTTTTCAACTTATACTAAGCAATGAAAATGGTGGAAACCAAGTAAATAGTGCAAGTAAATAAAATGGAGTGCAATCAATAAGAGAAAACGTCAAGACTCATGGAAGTTCTCATGAAATTATGCAATGCAAATTACTAAACTATCAGGTTTCATATGAAACACAGATTTAGAACTCGAACAAAAACTTATGATAAGCCAACTCTTCTTACGAGTATTAACTATGTCTAACAATCTAGATATCCAAATTTCTTTGCGATCCTAGAGTTCAAAACATACATTAAATCCTAGTCGAGTTTGTTCATAAATTCTCCGAGATAAGTGTCTTTGCGAATAGATAATTTGTTCACACTAAGTTCTGTCAGATTATCAATCATACTTTCATGTCAATTATCTAATTTATGATCTAAATTCCAAGTGCTCAATCTAGAACTATCATTAAGAACAACTTATGGAGATGAACCAATAAAATGATAAATCCTAATCAACCAGATAACATAACAAAGTATAAAATCCCTTTTGAAAATCCATGAATCCAACTTAGAAAACTATTCAGACATACCAATCATGAAAACACCATATTTGAAAAGATCAGAATGGATAAATTAATAAAAATTGGGGTTCGAAATCTTCTCTTAGACAAGCATAGTCCAATATCAACCCCTATCACTCAAAAATCTCCAAATCTCAAAGTAAAAAAAAATGCAGCCTAAACAATAGATGTAAAACCTTTAAAGCACTAAACATAATTTGGGTCGCAATGTAAATAATTAAAACTTCTAAGAAATTTTTCAAAATCTCCAAAGAACATAAGTCTCTCGCGAAATCCTTCCCTCGCGCACGGTGTCGACACCAAGGTGGTGTCAATCAACACCAACCTCCAATATCGACTCCAATTTTATCTTCTCGTCTTAAATTCCTCCAAGGCTCCAGAAAGCTTCAAAATCTCCACATATACTTTGAATGTGTTGGTAATCTATTAATAAGAAAGACAGTCGTCACAACACAATCTTTCCAGTATTCCAAAGGGATATGTCCCTGAAGCATCAAAGAGCTTGCAACATTTAATATATGTTGATGGTTCCTTTCTACTACTGAGTTTTGCTCTGGATTTTTTGGACATGAGTGATAAGCTTGGATTCCTTTTGCTCTAAACAGATTCACAAACTTGAGTTCAGGAGCATTATCACTTCTCACACCCTTAACAAAAAATTTATACAGATTCTCAATCATTGTTAGGAAATCCGGCAACACCTGAAGAACATCTGACATGAGACGCATAAGATATATCCATGTAACTCTTGTATGGTCATCTACTATGGTAAGAAAATACATATAGCCTTCTGTTGTAGCAACAGAGAATATGCAACAGATCAAAAGCGATTTCACACATATTGTTATGTGAAATGAAAGAAGGTGCTTTTGTTTGGAAAGAGAACAATGAAAAGGTCTTTTATTGCTTTTGTGATACCAAGTACATTTGTGATAGATTCTATCTTTGATACAGACGGATGGCCTAACTTATTGTGTCATAATGTTGTACCCACAACAATATTGACTGAAAAATGTAAGTCCTTATTTGAAGTCTCTGCAATAGCATCTTCACTCAGCACATATAGGTTGGAGATCTGCTCACTCTGACCAATCATCAATCCCTGGTAGGATCATGTATTATACAAGAATCAATGTCAAAAGTAACACGTCATGTTCCGACTCCGAGCACTTTAACGCTTTCGATTATTTTCCTTCAATATTGACATGAAAATCGAAACACGAAACATCAATTTTTTCACCTTTGCTACCTTCTTCTTTGTTTCTCCCATCCTCTGTAATTTCAAACTTTTCCCAATTGCCCAGATTCCAATTGGTCCTCTTTTCTATTGAAAGATTTGACGCCATTCTATAACACAGAAGCTACAACGTCAGGGTTTTCTCTCACCATCTTTATTTAATTTTCACTCCAATAACAAAGCACTAATCATACGACAAGTTCTTTTTTTTTTTCACAACAATCATACGACAAGTTCAAAGTTACAAGTCTTTCCCTTCATCAAGGACAATCTGAATCCGTTATTTTCCAGAGGTTTTTTTATAGGTATGTTTAACAATTTAGCTCATGGAAATTTCAAATTTCAGTTCTTTGCATTATGAATTTGATAGTTCTCAGTCTCTTTGTTGGGTTGTCTCGTTTCTGGGTTTAAATTATGTTTATGTTTGAACAAATATATTTGATTTCTATTGGTTACCTAAACAAATATTTTTAATTAAGTTTGCAAAGAAAAATGTTTTTTTTTTATAATTGAGGAAACAACGTCGTTTTGTATAACAAATAATTATAGTAATTCATGTGACATGTCAAAGCCATGTCATCGTAAATAAACGGTGAAGTTACGTAATGTCAACCTTTGTCAACGTATGTAAAAGCTGATTTTCAAAAATTAAGGCACATAATTTAAATCATTATTAAATTGAAGTTGAGGTTGGAATTAGCTGTTTTCCCTAAGTTTTGTGTTCCGATTGAATTAACACTTTGTTTATTTTCATAATACATCAGGTCCAACTTTTTGAACAACTTGAGAACTCCAAGAAGGTATTCTTTTTGATTAATCTGATTTTGCTTGAGTTAACAACGTGACGAGGATTATAAGGACTGCAGCTAAACCTTTTTTCAAACGGTTTTAGGATAGGAACTCTAGAGATCAGACTAGTGCTCTACATGATCATATTCGCTCTCACATATTATCCTTCTTACCAACTGATTTGACTGTTAGAACATGTGTTCTATCAAACACTTGGTTTCGTCCTTACCTCTTCACTCCAAGTCTGAGATTCTTTTATCAAGAAGATACATGCAAGCACGAATTCATGAGGTTTGTGGACAAAACAATTAAGCTTAAAGTGAAGTTTTCCATGGAAAACTTGTCGTTATTCTTTACCGATGGAGTTGATAAACGCTGAGTACATGACTGAGTTGTTTATGGATTAGATAAAGGTGTTTCCACTTTGAAGATTTTTGCATATGGCTTTGGTGTGAAACATTGGGATGAACCTCCAAAATTTGTGTTCCTAAACAGTCGGCTAGTGAAACTAAGTATAAGATCCATGAAAAAGTGCACATTTTCTGAAACATACAATCATACAATCAATATTGGCCCGCAGTTATTTGGCGCCAAAGCACACTAGAAAATGATATCCTTTAAGTATAACAAAAAAATTACTACATAATCAAATAATGCAAAATATCATTGCTAATTTCTGATTTTATTTTTGAACAACATTTGTACAACATGAAAAAAACTAAAACACATGAAATCTATACTCCAAATGAGAAAAATTAAAACAGAGATTACAAAATAACAATAAAAATTTAATTGTGAAATAACACACATATTTCTAATGTGATAACTAGGTTAACATAATAATTTGAATATCTTATATGTTATCTTTTTATTTATTATGATACTAGAGTAATTTTTTGTTCATCTTATTGGCTCGGCTTTTAGGAAAAAAGTATCTTTCAAATTGGAGATCAAGCTATCTATAATAATATGAATGAAACCTTAATTCTTCTGTTTCTTTGATCTAAAAACGAATCGAATTCAAAATTTATGCGAAATAATTTTATTTTAACTCAGTTAACACAATAAATATAAATTTTATAATGCTACTACATTAGTTAACATATTAATCAAATATTTATCTACTAAACTAATGAGTTTTGTTTCCCTAACATTGATGAAAATTGTTGCCGTCAAAAATATCACTTTTAGATTGATGATATTTTATGTAATTAAGCAAAGTGAAAAATATATTTTTGGATTTAACATAAGATACACATTTCTAGATAACTAATTTTAAACTAGTTATACTATTTATCTAATTATTCGATTACCTATTGTTCTTCGTTAAAATCATGAGTTTATGTTTTGCAGTAGATTTTGTAGTTTTCTTGTATGAACATGTGAAAAGGTGGTCTTGTATGAGGGTTTAATTTTCGATATTACTTTTTACTGTTTTAGAATAATAATTGTGTTGTAAAAAAAAGAATAATAATCTTTTTTAAACATTCATGAACATATTACTTGTGATTTATGACAACATAAGTTTGATAATCAGAATTATTGCCGCAATTAAAAATAATCGTAAAATTAAAGGGTTTTATGGAATTAACTCCAACTGTCACAATGAAACGCACGTTTTCTTGCGTTTTCGCCTTATCTTATTTCATCGTCAATCGTTTCTTATATTTCTGGAAAAATTCAAATTTTCTTTTAATTAAAATTATGTATTATCATTGTCAAACCTAAACAGATGATGATGAGGTTCATGAACTTGGTGAAACCTAAACTGATGATGATGCATTTGGTGACTCATCAGACGATGCATCAATCAAGGAAAATGATATTATTATGGTAAAATTTGTGTAGTGCTAAAATTGATCGAGTAGGCTAGTCAACTGATACCTTACATAATACAGTAAGATCAATGGTTGAAAAAAACAAGAAAATAAATGTTTGGGATGCTATGAGAGAGATTCCTAAATTCTCCAACCATGTCCGATATAATGCTCTTATCATGATTCAAAAGCTTGAAACGAGAGATTTATTCGTTAATATGCTTGTATACAATTCTGGTATTCCCTGGCTTTTTTTTTTTGGTCGAACTGGTATTCTTAGAAGTTAAAACCACTCGAAAAATTAAACATTTCGTGTGGCAATGCTCGTCGGGTTTCTTACCCACTTGTGACTCTCTCGCATATCGCCATATTGGCAGAGATTCCACTTGCCCCAGATGTGGTGCAGATAAAGAGACTATCAACCATGCTATCTTTGAATGCCCTCCAGCTCGTCAAGCGTGGGCACTTTCGCCCATTCCATCTGCCCCTCATATCTTTCCTTCCACATCGGTGTTTACTAATTTGGACTTCCTCTTTTGGAGAGCGAAAGAGATGATGGGTTCTAAGGATTCCATAAGATTCTTTCCATGGCTTATGTGGTTTATTTGGAAAGCTCGCAATAGAAAAGTATTTGAGAATTTTAATGAAGATCCTATATTGACTCTAGAGAAAGCTAGACTTGAAGAAGAAGCATGGAGGAAGGCTAATACGGAGAAAGATGAGAATCTCCTCACAATTTCCCCGCAAAGGACTTCTCCATCTAGTACCCTATCACGGGTATGTCTCTCATGCTTCATTGATGGTTCTTGGGTTGAATCAGATTCGGTTAGCGGACAAGGGTGGATCGTCCAACAAGGATTTGAGATTGTGCATTTGGGTCTTAAGGGATCCAGAAGAAGTCTCTCTCCCCTTTATGCCGAGCTCGATGCCCTCCTCTGGGCAATGCAATGTCTTCAGAAACTTCAGCTGACTAGCGCTTGCTTTTTCTCGGATTGTGTGGAACTCATCAGTATGCTCGAAGATCCAATGGAGTGGCCCTCCTTCTCATCGGAATTGGAAGACTTCCGTGCTCTTAAGATTTTCTTCCCTAGTTTTTGTATTAAGTATGTTAGTAGAAAGTTTAATACCCGTGCTGATAGTCTTGCTAAGAAAGCTAGAGCACGTGGACTTTTATTTTCCCATGTAAATTCATCGGTTCCCAACTGGCTCTCCCTTGAGGAGAGTCGAACACCAAATCCTTAATAAAATGGAGTCTTGATATCAAAAAAAAAAAAGAACGACTTCTCTCGGCATCGGCCCCAAATCACCTGACCAATTCTAACAAGTACTTGGGCTACTAAAGGAATTCCCCGTACTAAGACCTACGATCAAAGGTTTCTTCTTGCAAGGATTATTGGGCATCTCTACGGCCCAAGTGAAGCATTCACCTTCTGGTTCATTACTTGGTTCTCTAGATTCACTGGCATAAGATTTTACTAGAGAAGCGCAAGTGGCTCACATGGTTGGGTCCACCTCTGCAAAGCTTCTCGTCTAGAGTTCGACTCCAATAAAAGACTATTCCTCCTTGTGAGGAACATGGGTCAGTGGGCCGGTCCGTTGTGGCCCACAACAGCGTTAAAAAAAAAGATTTTACTAGGAATAATGTTATACATGTAATCCTTTGCTACTTTTATATTTAACTAGGAGAGAATCCACGCAAATACGCGGATTTTGCTTACATTTGTAGATATTTTATATATTTTGATATTTATTAAATATTAATATTTTTCTATGTTTTTGATTTATAAATTTGTATTTTTCTTTCTTTTTATTATTATAAAGATTTATAGGAGAAAATATTCGCTAACAAATGATTATTAATTTAATTTGTTTTATAATAAATGTTTTTAATCATCAATTTTTAATGAGCTTTTAATAAAATTTTATTTTCTTCAACCTTTTAAATTTTTATAAAATTTTTAAAATATATATACTTGTTTTTATACATTTTCATTCATTAAAACTCTTAAATTTTTAGTTTTCATTCATAATATTTTAATAGTTTTAGTTATCGTTTTAAATTTTGTTTATTTTATATATATATATATATTTCATTGAGTTTATTTTCTTTCTTATGTTCTTATATTTTATATAATTTTTTTTTTTTTATTATCATTTATCTAATTTTGTAATATTTTATTTCTATTCTTAATGATTATTTTTTTCTATATTTTAATATTTTTAATTATCATTTTAGATTTCTTTAGTTTTATATATATTTCATTGATTTATTTTATTTTTATGTTCTTTTATATTGTATATTTTAATATTTATGGTCATTGTATCTCATTTTTATAATATTTTTTTCTATTCATAATTATAATTATTTATGTTATTTATATTTTTTTGTTATGGTTCTTTGATTCTAATTTTCAATTACCGTAAATTTTTAATAATGTTATCTTTACTTTTAATCTTAAAATTTGATATTTCACTTGTATTGAGATTTATTTATTTTTGTTTATTTATTGCATAAAAATATAGAAGATATATTTAAGATTTATAATATATAATATTTATATATTTATGAGATTGTAAATTAAATTAAAATTTAGAATTTATGTTTCAATAGTTTTAACTAATTGTATTTAAATTAAATGATCTTACATTAAATAATATATTTTTTGTTTTTTAAAAGGCTTTCATATTAATTTTTTTTTTTTTTGATTACAATAAAAGGGTGAAAATAAAAAATAAAGAGAAGTACAACAAACAAACCAAAACACACAAGCCCAAGAAAAGAACCCCTATTGGACCTGACTAATCCTTTACCCTAATAAAATTTGGTTAGCCCAAAAGAGGCCCATACCAAGGGAAACCCTAATTGCAGACGAAGAACCGCCGCCGCTCAGGTGCCTTAGTGAGAACCGAAGATCGAGAGCACCGTAGAGATCGCCGCCATCCAGGAAGTACAAAACACCGCCACCACGGAGTAACCAGGAGACAAAGCCGCCGGAGTCGCAAACCAGGAAGAAGAAAACGGATACCCGGAGCCTGAGCCGTGATGCCTAAACAGGGGAGAGGAGAGGAACCAGACTCGCCGTCGTCATTGTCGGTCCACCGCCGGATGCGATGCCTAGACGAACGGCGAGCTTCCCAAGTTATTTTCGGTCCACCACGACCGCCGCGAAAGTCCGACCACCACCCCGCCACCGTCCTCTAGCGAGCAGGAGAGAGAGAGGGACGAGCCCAGCGACACATGCAACCACCAACTCCAGAAAACCACCGACTAGCACACGAACCCCGAACGAAAACAGAGCTTCGGCACCTGAAAAATAGAGAGCAAACACGAACTGGAGGGCAAGGACCTAAACCGCCGGAAAACGACGCATGGGGAAACACCGTCTCCAGATCTGGTCCCCACAGATCGAAGGAAGAGGCGCGTCGTCAGCCAGAGCCCGCCCTTGCCGCATCACCGCGATAACCGCCGCTAGATCACGCCACCTAACCAAACAAGAAGGAGGAAGAGCCAAGGATGAAGAATAAGGCTGTGCGAAGAAAAAGAAAAGGAAAGGGGCCGCCCTCTCCGGCGAGGAGCACCGGAGAGGCGGAGAGCGCTTCAACCGAGAGAGAGTTTTCTTTTTGAAAGAGAGAGAAGAGAGTATAGAGAGAGTAAAAAAAGAGAGAGAAGATAATAATATTGTTTTTTTTTTTTTTTTCAAATAATATATTTATGTTATTTTAAATGATGATTTGCGAGTTTGCTTGATGTGGACCAGTCAAAGGGGGTTGACGTGTCAACGTAAGAGAGCCTCCTCTTCATCTTTTATATATAGGACCAAAGTTTAAGCAAAAAAAAATAAAAGATTGTGTAAGTTGGATTCCATGCAATACCCAGTAAAGTGCGAAACCGATCGTAAAAGAAGAAAATATTGAAAATGAAAAAGGAAATGTATAAGAAGATAGACGAGAATTCCGCATAGCTCATCCTCCACTGTAGCCATTAGCTTAATTGATTTGTTAGTTCTAGTGTAATCTTTACAAGCTTTAACTTAATTGATTTGTTAGTTCTATAGCTTCAGTGATGACAGATTTATTTTTAATAATTTATAAGCTTTTGATTTGTGTTTTAGTTTTTGGCTTTTGATTTATGCGTTGTTAGGGTTTGAAGTAGATTTTGTAGTTTTTTTAGATGAATATGTTGACAAGGTTTTACTATACGAGAGTTTTAGTTTTCGTTATATAAATGTTTTGGATAAATTTATCGAAAATAACTTTATTTTTACCACAAACATTGAATAAAATATTACTTGTGATTTATGACGATGTAAGTTCGATAATCAGAACTATAGGCGTAGCTAAAAATAATCCCTAAGCTAAAGGGCTTGTATGGAAATAATTCAACTGTCAAAGTGATACGCACATTTTCTTGCGTTTTGCCTTATCTTATCTCATCGTCAACGTTTCTTATAGAAAGAGAGTAGCGCGAAGAAATTATGTCCACATCCTCTGATTCTCCAAAGCTTTTCTGGGAAAATTCAAAAAAAAATTTAATCAAAATTATCTATTGTCTTCATTCATGCTACATCGTCTCTTTTCATCATCATTATCTTTTTCTGTCTCGCTTCTTCCTCTCCAATGGCCGATTCCAAGGAGATGGGCAGGGCGAGTCGCCGGATCTCCGCCTTCACCAATCATCTCATTCCTGTCGGAATGATTCCAACTCGCTATGACTCATTGGAATTCTGTAGTGCTTCGTCCATGAGTGACAAATACCGTAAGGTTCACGGTGAAGTGCCGACACACGAAGTCGTTTGGAGAAAAGCTGATTTCGTCGGTGATGGAGAAAACAAGGAATTCGTTGACATTATATATGAGAAAGCCGTTGGCGAAGACATTGCGAAGGTTTGTACGTGTAAGGTGTTTGACGAATTTCCTGAGAGAAGTGAGTTTTTTTCTTTCAACTGAATAGTTTTTTTTGTTTTTGTTTTTGGAGTTATGTAGATTACTATAAACCGGCCAGAGCGAAGAAACGCGTTCCGGCCTCAGACTGTGAAGGAGCTCTTGCGCGCGTTTAACGATGCCAGAGATGATAGCTCTGTAGGCGTTATCATACTCACCGGCAAGGTAAAGTACTTCAAGTACCAAAATAAAGTTTATTTCGTTTTTTTTTGTGTGTGTGGATAAACATTGAAGATGGAGTCAAAGAACAAAACCATAGATTTAGGTATGTTACTTAAGTCAATGTCTATCTATGAGCTTTGTGTTGAGTCTCAGAAGTGTCGACTTTGGCGATGACAAAGAGTTGAACAGTATTCCTCTGTTTGAATAGTTGTTTGTGAATCGATTGTTCTAAATTGTTTTATTGATGGTTTAGGGAACGAAAGCGTTTTGCAGTGGTGGTGATCAAGCATTGCGAACACCAGATGGTTACGCTGACCCCAATGATGTTGGTAGACTTAATGTCCTTGATCTCCAGGTATGTCTTTTGATGTACAAGACAATTAAAAAGTTCAGTTTTTTATCTTCCTAGTCGGATTCATGTATTTGTTTCCACTTTCCTTCTTTTCAAACTCAGGTTCAAATCCGTAGACTGCCAAAACCAGTTATCGCGATGGTAAGTAACCTTCAAACAATTGCTGGTTTAGTCTATCCATCTTTGTACTGATCTTGGTTCGACTAACTCTTTTACTGTGTATAATCTGCTTGCTTTTTGACTTTGAGTCAGGTTGCTGGTTATGCTGTTGGAGGGGGACATATCTTGCACATGGTCTGCGATCTAACAATTGCAGCTGATAATGCTATTTTCGGTCAGACGGGTCCTAAGGTTCTCACACTAGCCTCTACTTCATCCTTAAATGTGATAGTGAAAAGTGTGAAACAGAATTATTACTAATACTAATTGGTCATATTATCAACTTTCTGTCTGCAGGTTGGAAGTTTTGATGCTGGTTATGGAAGTTCCATCATGTCTCGTCTGGTAATGGCTCCATATATCTGACTATCTGCAAGGCAACATCCTAACTCTTAAAAAACTGATCAAACTGTTTAAAAAAAAAAAAAAAACAGGTTGGTCCTAAAAAGGCACGAGAAATGTGGTTCATGACGAGATTCTACACAGCTTCTGAAGCAGAAAAAATGGGACTTATCAATACTGTTGTTCCGGTAAGTTAATCAGTACAAAGTGTACATCTTTCTATTTGCTGGTAATTATTTTCCTTCGCTGAGACATGTATTATGCTCCAGCTAGAGGATTTAGAGAAAGAAACAGTGAAATGGTGCAGAGAAATCTTACGGAACAGCCCTACTGCAATCCGTGTGCTTAAGGCAGCACTTAATGCAGTCGATGATGGCCATGCCGGACTTCAGGTATCCCTTTTCCACCAACTTGCTTCCCTTCTAAAGAAACAAGAATCTATAGTCACAAACTTACTGCAGTTTCATTACTTGTTTGTGTATACATAAAGGATTTATAAAACTTTTCTTGCTGCAGGGACTCGGAGGCGATGCGACACTCTTGTTCTATGGAACGGAAGAAGCTACTGAAGGAAGAACAGCTTATATGCAACGCCGACGGCCAGACTTCTCTAAATTTCCCCGGCGACCTTGAACTCACTTCTATCTCAGTTCAGGTGTTTTCATACAAACTTTTGTCCTCATTCCAATCAAAATTCCTTTATTTTGTCTGTTTGAGAAATCCAAAGTTCAGATGTGGCGACCTTGAACCGGAGAAACAAGTGTCCTGTACTAGCTTAACGTTTTTACTTTTACCTCAAAAATAAATCAACAATTAAAAAAACGTAACACAGACGAGAAATACAAATTACTGAAAAAGAATTATTCGCAAAACCTAAGACACACAAGAAAGAAGCCATCGCTCAACGATAGCCTCACCGAGAATTCTGATTAACAATGGCGGCGACAGCGTCCTTTGACTCCTTCAATAGCTTGATACTGTTCTTCAGCTTCTCTCTTTTGCTCGCCACGGAGGGAGATTCCTCAAGCATCTTCTCAACTTCTCCTTCGCCTCTAGGATCAGTTCCGCTACGATCTCATTCTGAAACTGACTGTTGACAAGATTCTTTACAGAGAACTGAAGGTACAGTGCAATGTTATCCACAATCCTTCGTGCGACGATGGTCCAGTATGCTGTAATCCTCACATTCATGTCGAACGCTTGGCTAAGCAACTGCCTGTCATACTTCCGTAGATGTGAAATCTCAACATCCCCGTAGTTCGAATAATTGCCCTGTATATGACCGATGAAGCTTCCTTGATTAGCTATCTTCTGTGTGTATTCTGTCATGTACTCACGGTTACAAGTGTAGTCCGTCTGTTTCTCCATCTCAACTATCTCAGTCACTCGATTCACAGATTTTTCCTTGATCTTGGATATGAGATTTCGCCCGACACGTTTGATGGAAGGTTGAATCTGTGGGAAGTGTTCAGAATGTTCAGTAATAACTGATGAGAGAACAACTTCAACGTAGTCCCATGTCTTTCTGATGAACTCGACCGGCTTAGTATGCATTTCATCAACACGTTTTGAAAGGATAGCTAAGAAGGCTGATCTCGGGATGAAATTAGGCAATCCGATACACTTGCACTCTTCTGGGACTTTGATTTCATCCATCAAGAACTCGGTCACGGCCTCCGGCTTTGCTTGGAGGTTGTCTGAGAATTGGCTCAACATATCAGCCAAACGAGCAGTAGAGTGCATGCTTTGATCATCTGGATATTCAGAGAAATCTCCTTGGATAATAATTCTTAGGAGAGACTCTTTGGCAGAACAGACAATGTTCATGAACATCATCAGAGCTTCTCCTGGAGATGTCATAACCATTGGTAGCTTCTTCAACTCAAGGTCGCTTATTTCCATCTTCTCATTGATCTTCTATACAATGACAGGCAAACAACGGGTGATCATTGTTGCCTGGATTTGAATTAACTTTTGAGCTAAAACCGGGATGCCAACAATGTCATGGTCAATCATGGAGAGCAATGGATGAGTCTTGAAAAGCAACTCTTCTTGCATCCTAGCTTCTTCATATGTCTCCTCCCCTACACGGTTCCTGACGCAGACGTAACCTAGTCCGATATTCACATCATCTGCCGTTACTTTCTGCAGGAGACCTTCAGGAGCCATGTCAGCCTTTGTAACAACAGCCAGAGTCCTTTCCCCTGTTTTGTCAACTTGCCGGGACATACGGATGGATTCACAGGTGGTGAAGTCGACTGTAGCTGACAGAACATTTAGAATGATGGATTCTTGTGGCTCGATGTACTTCATAATCATCCCGGAGATCAACCATTGTCAAATCAGGAACACCTTCCTTTTTCACATGGAGCGTCAAGGGAGTGTCTGAGACCCCTTTACCAGATCCTGCAACATTATGACAATTCACAACAAATCCATTTGTTAGTCCCAAACATGCAACATGTTACTCAACAGAACACATGCTCTAATATAGTTTCATGATGTGTGTGGAGTCATATAACATACTTTTAACACTGATATAGAGAGAGACTTACCTGCAATTGCCTCAGTTGCGATGCAAATCGATTCGGCTATATGCTCCTCGTTAGTGTCAACTCTTTTGTCACCGAACTCAAGCCAGATCTCGATTCAGGGCTAGTACTTCTCTGGAGTCTCATCACGAGAGGAACCCTAGTGCATATTCCTTGCCCACGAGGCAAACTGATTCCTGCTAAAGACTCAAGAACACTTGACTTTCCAGGGGATTGGTCTCCAACAACGACAATGGTGGGAAGCTGGATCCCTTCTCTCATCACATTCAGATTCCTCAACCTGTCCACAGTGTCAAACAACGGCCTGATCCGATCATTGTAAGAAGAAACAATCGGTGCATCAGTTGGGACATTCTTGTGGAGATTTGTGTTGACAATAGCAAGTGAAGACAAAATTCCGGCTTCCACATTAATGTCATAAACTTCCGGCATCTTACTGCCTCCCATTTTTGCTTCAGATTATTTAAAAAAAGGAGATCCAGGAAATAGTAAAAGATAAAGACGGAGAAGAGATGTTCTTTAGTGAGTTCGACTCTTGTTAGTGGTGACATATATTGATATATATATAGAGTGGCTTGCACTTTCGTAGATGGTTGAAATTAAGATGTTTTTGGTACAGGAGATAAATGTAAATCTTAAACAGTTATTATTTTTATTGGTTCTTTTGTTTGGATTCTCTCGATCTATCTCTAACAGCTTCACTGTATATCTAATCTAAGGCTTCAATTGGTGACCATAGTTTAGGAAAAGAATTATGATGAATTTTTAATTCCTCAAATTTTTTACCAATTAAAAAGAATTTTTGGTCAAAATTCAGACATATGGGTCACACAATATTTCATATTTTTCTTTATGTTTAAGGAATGAATGAACAAAAAAATTCTCTTGCAAATTTGATGAGAAACAAAATATGAATAAAAATTCCTCTACATTCCTATTTTTTTGTTAATTCAATTCCTCAGATGACATTCCTCCTAGCCCCATTGGAAATGTCAATTTTTCGATACTAATCGTCAGTTATGCAACATCAAAATAAGTAAATGACTTATTTATTTTTGTGACAAAAAAGAAGTAAATGACAATTTAGAAAAGAAAAAAAAATATTTCATTATTTTTGTTGACAAAAAATTCATTATTTTGATTTGTGAGATCAAGCCTTATAAAGTCACTTTCGTCAATTCCACGCTGATATAGGGAATTGATATATGATTTTGGGTGTTGGTTTTGGTGTTAAACCGGTTAAGACGGTTAGCTTAAATGTCGGTTAGGAATTGGTGTTATCTCTTTTAGGGTTTTACGTTATTATAAGAACCTATTGTACGTTTTTGAATTCATTATCATTATCAATAAACGAAAGTTATTTCTCTCAATCTCTATTCTCAGTGTTACACATCGAGTCTTTTTGTATTAGAAACTCGTAAAGAGTTCATCTTAGCCTGAGAATCTTTTCTTCGAGATTCTCTGCGGGTGAATTGCAGGTTGATGTTTTAGGAACATCGATTTGTGTCGATAAAGAAATCATCGTTTTTCTTTATCACACGCGGCCGCTGCATTTCCACCGTCGCCGATAATCTGGATTGTTTCTTTTTTGAGATGGAGGAAACATGGCGAATGATCTGAAAATGTGAGACACAACGTAATACAAGATGTGACACAAGGATATTCTTTTTCAAGACTGTTTATTGCAAAGCAAACAAAAGTTTCACCTTAACAACCTAGTCTCTCTCTTGCTTCTCGGTCTATCAATGATCTCAAAGCCTTCTAGATTCACCCTTAACACCAACTCTAATTCTCTCTTAAGAATTCTTAACTTTTGCTAAAAGCAATCTCTCTCTCTAAAGGCGCACCAAGCACAGATGCCCTAGATGATCTATTTATACTTATAGATCATCGTACAATTACCTTATTTCTTTTGGCATATTTCCTAAACTCTCTTAGGCATATTTCCATTTTTCTTCATCTTGTTAAAAGCATATTTTTCTAAAATCTTTTCGGTGCTCATCCTCTGAGTATCTTCACTGATCTTCATGTCCAGCTCAGCTACTCATCTTTAGGTTTGTCCTTGTCAGCTTTGTGTTCCTAGTACTTCCATCTTTCTTCGTTCCAGCTCACGCCTTCTATCGTTGACTCAGTCACTGTTGCACACGTTGGTTGACTCAGTTCCTGTTGTAACTCATGCTGTAGCTCAGTGCTTCTTCAATCTCCCCCTTTTTAGCTTGTATGACTCTCAAGTACCTACACTTCAAAAAGCTTATACGTGCATATAGCCGAAGCAAGACAAACTGTTTGATAAAGCATCATGAGCCAAAATATCACTTCTTAAACAACCCACGAGTTCAAAACAAACCAAGCAAACATGAGTTCAACTCTAGCAAAAAAAAAAAAATACATCCATCATCCAAATTGATTAGCAACACACAAAACAAGGACTCCCCCACAAACAGAAACTCCCCCACAAACAAAACAGGGACTCCCCCAACTCCCCCAAAATCCATATTCCCCCATAATCCTAAGTCTCCCCTTAAACGTCACTCGAGGTCATCTCATCTGAGTCATCATCTCCTGTGGCAGCAGGAGACTCCTCATCGTGATTTGACTCGTCAACCTCTTCAGTTTCTCCCCCTGCTTGAGAGCATACAAGTTAAAAAAAAAAACTTATATCTAAGCAATTCACATCAAGAAAGGAATCGAAAACTTACCTCGAATTCTGTCCCGTAGATGGAAGACTACATCACTCAGGTTCTGAATCCCCTCAGCTATGTCCTGTAGTGCAGTTTGAACAGAGAGTTGATCTATTGAGGTTTTGATTGGCATTCTGACTGAGCCAAGTTGCAGAATCTCCACAGGTTCCTCTTCAGTTGATGTCGTGGCCTGTGATCGATCTTTTGTGCGAGATGTTGAGCCTACCTTGCGTTTACCGGATGCAACTTCCTGTCTCTTTTTCTCAGCCTCTTTCTTGAGAAAAGCTTCACCACTTCGAGGATCCTTTTTGTATAGCACAGGACCAACAAGTTCTTCTCCGTCAAAAGTGCGAGGTGGATGCTGTGATTCGAGAACTGCTGAGATAATTCTTGGGAATATCAGCCAACGTCGATCATTCTGCGGATCAGTAGTAAAGCTCATCACTTGTTTGTACACAAGTTTCCCAAAGTTAATCTGGATGCCATGAGCTATCTTGTAGATCAACCTTGCTCTGTCTTCAGATATATGGTTTTTGTGGGTAGATGGGAACCAGTTTGAAGCAGTTAATATAGTCAGTGCATCATACTTTGGAGGAAGATCAACATATTTCATCCCTGCCCATGTCTTCTTCTGACCTTGAGTGAGGTACTTAGCAATTAAATCAGCAGAGACTCCATCAATCTTTGCATCATTCTTGATTTCATCATTGCTTAACGGTTCCATATTTAGACAGGCATTGATCTGAGCTGGTGAGAACTCGTACATTCGCTTCCTTAAGAACACACGTACCCCATTATCAGTACCATCAGCACTGGATTCCGGCAGATTAGTGTAGAATTCTTTCACAATTTCAGGAATAAAACTGACTAGCCCATCAACAGAATTTCTCAGCATTCCTATGTTTATCAGACCAAGATATCCCCACTTATCGGTTTCATCAAAATCTACTACCCTTTCAGCTAAGATTCCACGTTCCTTGAATAGAGCATACCTTTCTTTCACTTCGCGAGATGGGAATCGTTTGGAGACAAAGGGTTTGACTCTGGTTTTGCCTGAACCACCAGTTGTGTTAGATGTTCCAGCCTTAACAACAGTGTTTTTGGACTTCGTCTGCACAGATTTCTGTGATTCAGATCCTTCAACACGAGCCTTCTTAACATGCGGCATGGATCCTGTCTGCTTTCTAGCTTTCCTCTTCTTAGGTTTAGATGCTTCTTCAGGTTGAGCGTTTGGCTCACTTGGTTTAGAATCACTTGCACCTACACTCACTGGATCTGCTACAACCATGGCTAACTCACCTAGACCCTCGACTGTATCTTTCTCCTTCTATCCTATTTCCTCCAGATTTTCTCGGTTATCTACACGAACAGATTCAGCTTCCTTGTTACCTTCTTCTGTGGATCCAATTTCTGGGGTTTTCAGATCAGATGGATGTTTCGGAGGATGCTCTTCTGGTATGGTTCTGCGACCTGATTCAGCTTCATCATCTCCCTTCGTCTGAGCGAGATCTTCTTCAATCGGCTCTGTATTTGCTATTTCTTGGGACGTCGCAAATGAATTTGTGCTTGTCTGGTGATCCGTACCCAAGATCTGGTCAGAGACAGTATTAGGATTCCTGGGTGGTGGTACCTCTTCATCAGAGCTAGAATCATCAACTAGTTGCGGCGAACTATGTGCCGGCGGTGCTTGACTTGAGCTAGCCCCCACTTTTCCTCTTCTAGTTGCATGCACCATGGTCAATTTTTGAGCGATTGCAGCAGTGAAGACTTTGGATTGAGGAAGAAGGAGTCAAGTTTCGTCGGATTTTTAAGAACAATGAATTTCCTTTTTTCCTTTCTTTTTCCTTTTAACGCCTGAAGCAGAATCTGTGTCAGATATCTTGTTACCTTTTTGCATGCGATTTTTATTGGGCGAATATTTGAATTTTAAAATTCAAATTTATTTTTCCCTTTTTGTGCCAATAATCTCGGATATCGGTTCTTGTCATACCAACTTGTACCGATTTAGACCATTCTTCTTGTTCCATGTACCACTTGGTTAGTTCTTCAACATGCATTATAATATTAGATCAACCACATTAAATTCAGTCACTAATGGGTACAAACTTGATAGTGAATTGACCACATTTCTACTGAAGCAACTGGCGGTTTGTATTATAAAGAAAATTAAACTGTACCTTTTTTTTTTCTTTAGTTGTTGTGTGAGTCAGGAACTGACACTTCACATGACTCAGTCTTTACATCTTGCTCACATGATTCCTGCGTTTGGCCATCATTCTCCAAGTGGCTAGCTTTCACACTCTTATGCCTTTATCTTGTCTCAATGTAGTTTTCAACCTTTATCCTTCGAGTGAGATTGCCACACATTCTTCTTTTTTTTTGTTTTTTTTGTTTTTGTTTTTTTTTGTTTAGTAACTTAGCTTTTCTTAGAGTTCATTCCATCACTTGACTTCTCAGGAGATCAATCTTCTGACTTTTTCTTTCTTTTTTGGCTTTTGAACCTCACTCGAGAAACCTGTACTTTATATGAGACAAGACGGCATAACAGGCAGCTCTTTTCCACTAGACTTCTTGACTCCAAACCAAATCCGAAATTGAGGTACTTCATGAGTCAGTGCATGTATCAGCCCTGTAGTCGTTTACATCTCACAAACACCAATTGAGTTTCTTAAAGTGATAAATCTATTAAAATCAAGAGGTTTTGTAAAGAAATCAGCCAGTTGCAAATCAGTAACTATGTATTCAACCACTACCTGTTTTTCCTCCACTAGCTCACGAATGAAGTAGTGTCTTATATCAATGTGCTTTGTTCGAGAGTGTTGAACCGGATTCTTTGAGATGCTTATAGCACTCTTGTTATCACAGTGAACAAGAAGTGGTCCTGAATCGATCCCATATTCAGCTGACATTTGTTTCATCCAGAGAAGTTGAGCACAGCAACTACCCATCGCAATATATTCTGCTTCTGCAGTAGATAATGACACAGAGTTCTGCTTTTTGCTCATCCATGCAATTAAATTGTTTCCTAGAAAGAAACATCCTCCACTTGTGCTCTTTCTATCATCCAAGCTTTCTGCCCAGTCAGCATCACAGTATCCAACTAGGTGTTTGTTGGATCTTTTTGAATACCAAATCCCTAGATTGATCGTTCCCTTGACATACTTGATGATTCGCTTAACTGCCTCAAGATGAGTCTGCTTTGGTTTAGCCTGATATCTTGCACATATTCCCACGCTTAGGCACAGATCTGGTCTACTTGTTGTAAGATACATTAAGCTCCCAATCATCCCTCGATAAAGCTTTACATCCACATCTGTTCCATCCTCATCTCTTGATAGCTTGGTTTTAGTACTCATTGGTGTTCTAGCTTCTTTACATTGGTCTAGCTTGAATCGACTCAACAGATTTTTGGCATACATACTTTGCGATATAAATATACCATCACTGTTCTGGCTAACTTGCAAACCCAGAAAATACTTTAGTTCTCCTACCATACTCATTTCAAATTCTTGAGTCATGTCTTGAACAAACGTATCAACCAGCTTTTGAGAAGTGCCTCCGAAGATTATATCGTCCACATAGATCTGGACTATGATGATCTCTCTCTTTTGTTCCAGAACAAAGAGAGTTTTGTCTACCCCTCCTCTTGCATATCCTTTTTCTAGAAGAAAACTAGTAAGTCGCTCGTACCATGCTCTGGGATCTTGCTTAAGACCATACAAGGCTTTCTTCAATTTGTACACATATTCAGGGTTGTGTGCATCTTCAAATCCTTTTGGTTGTTCTACATGAACTTCTTCTTGAAGAAAACCATTCAAGAAGGCACTCTTCACGTCCATTTGATATACGGTAAAGTTCATGATGCACGCCATTCCGAGGAACAATCTAATTGACTCAAGTCGTGCAACAGGTGCAAATGTTTTCTCAAAATCGACTCCTTCTATCTGAGAGTATCCCTGAGCCACAAGTCGTGCTTTGTTTCGTACTACTATTCCATTCTCATCAATCTTGTTTTTAAAAATCCACTTGGTTCCTACAACGTTTACTCCATCAGGTCGAGGTACAAGTTCCCATACATCATTGCGCACAAACTGTTCTAGTTCTTGACCCATTGCTTCAATCCAGAATTCGTCTTCTAAAGCTTGAATGTGCGTTGTGGGTTCTATGACTGAGACAAAACAAGCGAATCGCACCATTTCTTTGAAGTCCAGATGAACTTTTCTCGTCATTCGTTCATCATTCACGTCTCCTAATACTTTTGAGACCGGATGGTTTTTCTGAGTTCTGCTAAGCTTGATTTTCACCGGAGATCCTGTTTCTTTATCTTGAGTTGTCTCTGAGTTTGTTACTTCAGCTATTTCTTCTTCAGTCACAGATTTTTGATGCTCAACCGACTCTGATTCACTGTCTGATGAATCCTCGGGAACCTTCATTTGACATAGATCATCAAATACAACATTCACTGACTCAACAATATTTCTTGATCTTGTGTTATATACTCTGAAAGCGGTGCTAGTTCCTGAATATCCCAAGAAGATACCCTCATCGCTCCTTGAGTCAAACTTTCCAAGATGATCTTTGTCATTCAATACATAACACTTTCCACCAAAGACATGAAAGTAGCTCAGGTTGGGGGTTTTTCCTTTCCACATCTCGTATGGTGTCATGGTTGTTCCTCTTCTGACATACACCCGATTAATAATGTAGCATGCTGTATTGATAGCTTCTGCCCAGAACCTTAGAGGAACATCATTGCCGTGAATCATGGCTCTGGCCATTTCTTGAAGTGTTCTGTTCTTCCTTTCGACTACTCCATTCTGTTGAGGCGTTCTTGGTGCTGAGAACTGATGAGCTATCCCATGATCTTCTCAGAACATTTTCATGGTTTCATTCTGAAATTCTCCTCCATGATCACTTCTAACTTTCTTAATCCTTCCTTGTTCATTGATCATTTGAAGCGCCCAGATTCTAAAGCTGTCAGTTGTATCTGATTTATCTCGAATGAACCTCACCCATGTGTAACTATTAAAGTCATCCACTAGAACAAACACATACCGTTTACCAGCTATGCTTTCAACTTGCATTGGTCCCATTAGGTCCATATGCACTAGATCCAACTTGTTCTTGGTCTGAACATCTGGTACTTTCTTGTGTTGGACCTTGACCTGCTTGCCTTTGTTGCATGCTTCACACACCGTCTTTCTCACCTCCTTTAGTTGAGGTGTGATACCCCGTATCCAAAATACGGTCAACGGGCAGCAGAAAGTCAACCGGGGGCAAAATTGTCATTTTACCAAAATCGGGGGTAAAATGGTAATTTTGCCAAAGTTCGAGACGAAAGCTAAGACGGGCCAGATGTTCATGTTTAACAACATAAAGAACGTTTAGAAGACCAGGATTGGAAGAAACGGAGGAGAAACAGGTTTTACGGCTTGTCGGGAATGGAAACCAACAAACCCGAAGAAACTTCAAAAATTCATAACCGGAGCTACGTAAGTCCGAATGGAGTGATTCGAAATGCTAAATTCATCTAATAGCATGGAGAATCTGATTGCAGAGGTTTGAGGATTTATGGGATCATCCAGAGAGGTTCTAAAATATTAAATCCGAAAACCGATAAAACCGAGCATTGGAAGAATTGGGGATTAGTGGTTGGTTAAGGCTGGTTTATTTAGGTTTAGGGAAGGGTTTTTGGTCACTCAGACACTCCAGGAGGCAGTTGTCACTCTGTGGATGCAGCCACCTCTCTCTCCTTGCATGCACATGCATGAGAAGGATTCATGAACTTGGAAAAATATTGTTGGCAACTCTCATTTTTGCTCCCAAAAATCTCTCTCTACCTCACACCCACGACCTCTCTCTCCTCTCTATCTATGTTCATCCCACTTGTCCAGAAAACCCAGAAAATCCCTTGAATCTTCAAAGAAACTCAAGAACATTCAAAGTGTTCTTGAGTGTTCTTCATATCCTTTTACACCAAAAATCTCATAACTCTCTCAATATAAACCCAAATCCACTTCTGCAAAGTGCTATAGCTTCCTCTATCCCTCCTCTACAATATCCAGCCAGCCGCCGTCGTCCTAGTCGCCGGAGATCGCCGGAATCTGGCCGGAAATCATCCGCGGATTAGGGTTTTGGTAATCTCTCTCTTCCTTCATCAGATCTGAATGTTTTGAAGCCATGGATGGTTAGATCTCTTCTTTTCGGTCAGTTTGATAGGTGGATCGGCTTCTGAGTCACCGGAAAAAGGGGTGAACCAGCCGGTCAACGCCGGACCACCGCCGGTCAACGCAGGAGAAGTCGCCGGAGAAGCTCCACCGCCGCCGTATTTTGAAGCCGGTTCTTCAGTGGTTGGGTCAGCATGGTTTGGTTCAAGATTGGGTTTGGTTTGGGCTTGGTTTAGCCTTGGTCAACGGTTATGTCAAACCGGTCAACCTTTGACCAAACCGGTTTAACCTAACCAGTTCTGATTAGACCGGTTTAGTTGGTTTGATCGGTTCAGTTGGTTAAACCAGTTTAATTTGGCGGTCAACTGGTTCAGTCAAAGTCAACGGTCAACCTTTGGTCAACGGTCAAAGTCAACGGTCAACCGAAGGTCAAAGTCAACACCGGTCAACGTCGTGGTCAACGCCGGTCAACGCGTTGACTCCGGCCATTCTCAGTTGCGGTTCATGTCAGGGTGTTCGGAAAGCCTCAGGGTTCGAGTTTGTGCGTTCGGGAAGTTCGGGTTTCAGTTCGGAGGTCTCAGGATTTATACCGCGCCAGACCGTCATTCCGCGCCTAGCTCACTGCGAGTCGGCTCACAAACTCTTAGACTCATATAGACCGGAAATCGAGAAACCGTAGTGCTAGGCTTGCATACCCGTTAATTAACCTGATTAGTAATTAATTGTATGTTTAATGATAAACCGGATAGGACCGAATAAGCATGTTAGGGTTAATGAATTAAAAAGGTTAATTGATTGTGTGCCGCTAGGTTGTTAGTAATATTTGAGTGATGCATTCATATAGTCCCGTTGAATAGGACCGTATATGCATATATATAAGTATAAGAACGATAGTTAATGAATCTATATACGAGAATTTAGACGACAATAAAATATGAGTTAAACCTAAACGAACTTATAGAATATTGTAACGGGATTGGGGTTTAGGTTTAATAGCGGGATTGGGTAATGAATAAAGTTAAGTAATAATGAGACGTCGGGGAGTTAGTAAGTTTACTAACTCTAAACCGACAGATCGAGAAGTTAATAAAAGATATCTAGAATGGGTTAAATAAGGAATGTGGTGAGTTTGTAAGCCGTCTACGGGTTAGAAATCCGCTAACCCAAGGTAGCGGATGAGAATGGATTAAAAGACTTAGAAACCCTAATAAGCTTGCTTGTGTTGTGATTGTGTGATTGTGTGATTGATTGTGATTGCGTGATTGTATTGTTGTTGTGTGAGATTTGTGTGCAGGCTTGTTAGACTGCTCGGTGTTGGGCCGAGCAGTTGATGTGGACACTTACTCCGGTCACGGGACCGGGTAAGTTAGTGGTGCTGACTAGGTATCTTACCTAGTCAGAGCGGTGAGATTGGTAGCGTAGAGGCTTGCGGAATGGTTGGGGTTTGCTATTATTATTGATATTGACTGCGTGATCTGTGCTAGAGTCCCAGCGAGTCTGCATGTTTATATTTATGCACTAGGACTCTAGGGTGCGATAGATTCCGCAAGCCTAGGTTTTGTTTACGTTACGGTACTTCCGACCCGATTGGATCCTCGGGTTTTACCTAATCGGATCATGGCGATTCCGGTTATGGTGTTAACCTACTGGGTGACGCCGGTAGGTGTGCGATTCAGAGAATACGGGGTCATGTCCTAGGGCCGGATCGCATGGAAACTCAGGTTGCCTGGGGTAACAGGAGTCACCGCGTATCGATGGACAGAGAACGGTGTCCTAGCCGTGGGGACCTTGTGTACACGGTTAAGAGTCGTGGGTTAGTTACCATGTAGGTAACGATGTAGACCCGTGGAAGTTACCGAGTTCGTAGGGCCCAGTGTTGTTTGATATTTCTTTTATTTCGCGTTAGATAGATCGAGTCCAATCGAGGACATGTGCCGCAGTGCCTTCCATTTCTTTAATTCTCTTTATCTTTGGCTTGACTGTGTGTGTGGGTTTATCACGACGTGGTTGTGCGTGATCGACCATTTCTTCCTGTTGATTGTTATTTTGGGGTTTTGGGGCGGGAATCTGTAGTTCTAGATAGACTAGAAGCCATTAGTGGGGAGCCGATTCACTGGGTGATCCTAGATCGCTCATTAGACTCTTTTTGTGTGTTTTTAGGTTTAGCAGCGGCGGGCGCGGGAGGCCTCGGCGTAGTTTCGGGATGGCTTGTGACAAGATTTGATTCGGGGTTTTGGAAGTTTTACTTTCGGTTCGGCTTTGGCGCCATTTTATGTGTTTTATTTATTTATGTGCTTTGAGATTACGATTGTTTGTAAAAATTCTATTAAACGTTGTGCTGAACGTTTGGTTACTCAGAAATGAAATTGTTTCCCTGATATGAGGTTTCGTCCGAACCGACACAACTCACCGAAGTGTTACAAGGTGTACAACTTGTATTACGGAAGTGAGGATAGCGAGGTCAAAGATGGATTAGTGCGAGCCTTTGTCTCAACCCGATCCGTCTCTGACTTCGTCCTGTGACGAACTTTTCCTGTTCGACTTGCTCGGGTTCGATCGGTCATGTTCTTGTTTGATTGTTGACCGGTCAGCTCGACGGTCAGCGGAGAATGGGAAAGGGGCGTTACAGAAAGGTGGTATCAGAGCATGGTTCTGTATGGGTTTCGAAACATTTCATTTTTGAGTGTTTTCCGTTTTTATCGAGTCAAATGTGTCACACAAGCATCCATTAGGAAACCGAGCCGCGTCCGTTAAACCCGGGGTTGGGATGGGAAGTAGAATTTTTGTATGATATGTACTAATATTTCGTGTGTTTGGTTGCAGTCTTACATCAGTGTGTCCTGGGTGGAGTGGAGGTGTGTGTGTGTGCGCGGAGCAGTTACGGATGAGCGGCATGAGTCAGCAGAGATCAGTCGGTTCGCCGCAGGGTCAGTTGGTTCAGTTTCAGGGATGATAGGATTCTTGGGAGGAGCAGATGTTGAGTTACAGCTACCACCGCACTGGCCAGAGACGGATGTGCCACAGACAGTTGCAGCATTAGACGTACCACCGATGTACCAGGCACCGATTCTTAAGGCGGCAGAGTTTTCCCCGCCACTTCGTGTGGAGGACTACTTATTGAGTCCGCTACCGATTGGTTTTGATCGGGATATGGAGCCTGTAGACCCAGAGCAGTATCCACATTGGGAGCAGCGGATGGATGAGCAGGTAGCGATGCTTGAGGATGTGTTAGAGCAGCAGGATGGGCCTCATCACCAGCCGGACCTACGACCTGGATTACCCCGTACACCGTTCGACATGGTTATGTCACCAGCGTCTACGGAGTCGCAGTTTGAGCCAGTCTCGTCACCAGCCGAGATGATAGAGACACCGCCAGCAGTACCAGAGGGCCATGGAGCGTCGACATGCCCGATTACCGGATCAGGACCGTGTATACCCGATGTAGGGCCGTACCGAGCACCAGTACCAGAGGACTATCGAGCGGGACCCAGCCGCAGAGATCCCGAGCCCAGTCATCCGCCCGTTGTGCAGTTACCGGTTATTCCGTTGTCCAGACCCGAGCCAGTGAGGACTTGTCAGCTGTGTGGAGGTTATGATCATCAGGCATCTGCGTGTTACCATGGACCGCACTTGGCGTCCACTCCAGTCTGCCAGGTGTGTGGCCGTGCAGGTCACGTTGCTCTTCTTTGCCCGATAGCTGAGCCACAGCATGTCGGAGCACCATCTCGAGACACACACTCACCACACCCTCCCGGCGCACCTGCCAACGGATACTTCAGCAAGCCGTTTTGCCAGTGGTGTTGGGCATTTCGGTCTTGCTGGAGGCGTTAGGTTAGGATAGGAGTAGTTAGGCCAGGTAAGTGGGGGCACTAACTTCTTTTTGTCTTGTAGATAGATCGGCGGATAGGCGACTTTGCGTGTCGTCTTTGACTTTTCGGATGTATAGCGGCGCAGTATGGGTTTTTGGATATGATGACGGTCTTATGTGTGTAGGGACTCTGATCAGGACCATGTACTAAAAACCTTATGACGTATGATATATCGTTTTATGTATGTGGTGGATGCAGAGTGTTTTGCTGATCGTTTTGAGTAGCATAGTAACTATTTGCATGATCGAGATGGTTATGAAAGCAAATAGACTACTGTGTGAAAACAAATGATGAGTGGAACTGACGACCGTTCATCATGACCTGAACCCAGACTGACGACGCATCCGACCGATCATTAGATTGCGTGATTATATGTGTGGTAATTGCTTGTTTCATTTCTTGCTTGATTGATTGTTTGATTGATTTGTTTGTGCGATGGATTGTGTAGTATTAGCATGCATGGTTTTGATAGATGAATCGTTTTGGGTCTTAGAGACCGTTGTGTGGTTAGTTGTTCGGAATTCGAATAGTGATTGTTCGCTTCTCTTCGGTTTTGTTAGAAAGGTAAAGTGTTGATTTTGTTTCAATTTTATTTCAAGTTTTGAGCCGACTGAGAACGGTTGTGCTCAACCGTCAATTCACGAGGGAACGGACTTATAGTGTATTGTTATTTAATCACGAGTAACCATCGGGTACGTGATTAAGTAACCATATGTCTATGGGAAAGTGATATCGGGGGTAGATCGGGATGAAACTAATTGTTTCAGTGAGTGTTGAGTTGAATGTAGGACGGAAAGGCGAACCCGAAAGCGATATGAAGTGACAAGACGTCGTGAGACAAGTAGACCGGGCCGTGAATCAGTAGTAGACATCGTCAGTGGAAATGTATCAGCTTATCGAGTGACCGACATAAAGAAGTCGAGAGGTATGATGAGTTAGCAAGGAGATTTGGGAAAGAAAGATCAGTGTTGTTGTTGGAAGCAATCAGAAGGAAGCAGATGATCAGATTCCTGAAGAGTGTCTCAGAAAAAAAAAAAAGAAGTTACAACCAGAATGACGTGGAGGTCGAAGCGAAGTGGGGAAGCCGAAGTGAGAATCAGAGTAGAGAAACCAACCGGGGTTAAGTTCGAAGATTGAGATCGATGGAGACAATTACGGGTTAAGTGAAGTAAGGAAGAAAAGACTGAGAACCAGAGCGGAATTGTTGTGAAGATCAGTTGGGTAGAAAGGAACGAGACAGAAGGATCACAGTAATGATGGGTGTTAGCAGAATGCAGCAGTGATCGAGTATAGAAGCGTCAGAGTGAAGTGATGAAGCAACATGCAGGATTCGTAACCGATTTGAAGTATGTCAGTGACGGAGAATTCGGGGACCGAATTCCTGTAAGTAGGGAAGAATGTGATACCCCGTATCCAAAATACGGTCAACGGGCAGCAGAAAGTCAACCGGGGGCAAAATTGTCATTTTACTAAAGTCGGGGGTAAAATGGTAATTTTGCCAAAGTTCGAGAAGAAAGCTAAGACGGGCCATATGTTCATGTTTAACAACATAAAGAACGTTTAGAAGACCAGGATTGGAAGAAACGGAGGAGAAACAGGTTTTACGGCTTGTCGGGAATGGAAACCAACAAACCCGAAGAAACTTCAAAAATTCATAACCGGAGCTACGTAAGTCCGAATGGAGTGATTCGAAATGCTAAATTCATCTAATAGCATGGAGAATCTGATTGCAGAGGTTTGAGGATTTATGGGATCATCCAGAGAGGTTCTAAAATATTAAATCCGAAAACCGATAAAACCGAGCATTGGAAGAATTGGGGATTAGTGGTTGGTTAAGGCTGGTTTATTTCGGTTTAGGGAAGGGTTTTTGGTCACTCAGACACTCCAGGAGGCAGGTGTCACTCTGTGGATGCAGCCACCTCTCTCTCCTTGCATGCACATGCATGAGAAGGATTCATGAACTTGGGAAAAAATTGTTGGCAACTCTCATTTTTGCTCCCAAAAATCTCTCTCTACCTCACACCCACGACCTCTCTCTCCTCTCTCTCTATGTTCATCCCACTTGTCCAGAAAACTCAGAAAATCCCTTGAATCTTCAAAGAAACTCAAGAACAGTCAAAGTGTTCTTGAGTGTTCTTCATATCCTCTTACACCAAAAATCCCATAACTCTCTCAATATAAACCCAAATCCACTTCTGCAAAGTGCTATAGCTTCTTATCTCCCGCCTCTACAATCTCCAGCCAGCCGCCGTCGTCCTAGTCGCCGGAGCTCGCCTGAATCTGGCCAGAAATCATCCGCGGATTAGGGTTTTGGGAATCTCTCTCTTCCTTCATCATATCTGAATATTTTGAAGCCATGGATGGTTAGATCTCTTCTTTTCGGTCAGTTTGATAGGTGGATAGGCTTCTGGGTCACCGGAAAAAGGGGTGAACCGGCCGGTCAACGCCGGACCACCGCCGGTCAACGCCGAAAAAGTCGCCGGAGAATCTCCACCGCCGCCGTATTTTGAAGCCGTTTCTTCAGTGATTGGGTCAGCATGGTTTGGTTCAAGATTGGGTTTGGTTTGGGCTTGGTTTAGCCTTGGTCAACGGTTAGGTCAAACCGGTCAACCTTTGACCAAACCGGTTTGACCTAACCGGTTCTGATTAGACCGGTTTAGTTGGTTTGATCGGTTCAGTTGGTTAAACCGGTTTAATTGGGCGGTCAACTGGTTCAGTCAAAGTCAATGGTCAACCTTTGGTCAACGGTCAAAGTCAACGGTCAACCGGAGGTCAAAGTCAACGCCAGTCAACGCCGTGGTCAACGCGTTGACTCCGGCCATTCTCAGTTGCGGTTCATGTCAGGGTGTTCAGAAAGCCTCGGGGTTCGAGTTCGTGCGTTTGGGAAGTTCGGGTTTCAGTTCGGAGGTCTCGGGATTCATACCGCGTCAGACCGTCATTCCGCGCCTAGCTCACTGTGAGTCGGCTCACAAACCCTTAGACTCATATAGACCGGGAATCGAGAAACCGTAGTGCTAGGCTTGCATACCCGTTAATTAACCTGATTAGTAATTAATTGTACGTTTAATGATAAACCGTATAGGACCGAATAAGCATGTTAGGGTTAATGAATTAAAAAGGTTAATTGATTGTGTGCCGCTAGGTTGTTAGTAATATTTGAGTGATGCATTCATATAGTCCCGTTGAATAGGACCGTATATGCATATATATAAGTATAAGAACGATAGTTAATGAATCTATATACGAGAATTTAGACGACAATAAAATATGAGTTAAACCTAAACGAACTTATAGAATATTGTAACGGGATTGGGGTTTAGGTTTAATAGTGGTATTGGGTAATGAATAAAGTTAAGTAATAATGAGACGTCGGGGAGTTAGTAAGTTTACTAACTCTAAACCGACAGATCGAGAAGTTAATAAAAGATATCTAGAATGGGTTAAATAAGGAATATGGTGAGTTTGTAAGCCGTCTATGGGTTAGCAATCCGCTAACCCAAGGTAGCGGATGAGAATGGATTAAAAGACTTAGAAACCCTAATAAGCTTGCTTGTGTTGTGATTGTGTGATTGTGTGATTGATTGTGATTGCGTGATTGTTTTGCTGTTGTGTGAGATTTGTGTGCTGGATTGTTAGACTGCTCGGTGTTGGGCCGAGCAGTTGATGTGGAAACTTACTCCGGTCACGGGACCGGGTAAGTTAGTGGTGCTGACTAGGTATCTTACCTAGTCAGAGTGGTGAGATTGGTAGCGTAGAGGCTTGCGGAATGGTTGGGGTTTGCTATTATTATTGATATTGACTGCGTGATCTGTGCTAGAGTCCCAGCGAGTCTGCGTGTTTATATTTCTGCACTAGGACTCTAGGGTGCGATAGATTCCGCAAGCCTAGGTTTTGTTTACGTTCCGGTACTTCCGACCCGATTGGATCCTCGGGTTTTACCTAATCGGATCATGGCGATTCCGGTTATGGTGTTAACCTACTGGGTGACGCCGGTAGGTGTGCGATTCGGAGAATACGGGGTCATGTCCTAGGGCCGGATCGCATGGAAACTCAGGTTACCTGGGGTAACAGGAGTCACCGCGTATCGATGGACAGAGAACGGTGTCCTAGCCGTGGGGACCTTGTGTACACGGTTAGGAGTCGTGGGTTAGTTACCATGTAGGTAACGATGTAGAACCGTGGAAGTTACCGAGTTCGTAGGGCCCAGTGTTGTTTGATATTTCTTTTATTCCGCGTTAGATAGATCGAGTCCAATCGAGGACATGTGCCGCAGTGCCTTCGATTTCTTTAATTCTCTTTATCTTTGGCTTGACTGTGTGTGTGGGTTTATCACGACGTGGTTGTGCGTGATCGACCATTTCTTCCTTTTGATTGTTATTTTGGGGTTTTGGGGCGGGAATCTGTAGTTCTAGATAGACTAGAAGCCATTAGTGGGGAGCCGATTCACTGGGTGATCCTAGATTGCTCATTAGACTCTTTTGTGTTTTTCAGGTTTAGCAGCGGCGGGCGCGGGAGGCCTCGGTGTAGTTTCGGGATGGCTTGTGACGGGATTTGATTCAGGGTTTTGGAAGTTTTACTTTCGGTTTGGCTTTGGCGCCATTTTATGTGTTTGATTTATTTATGTGCTTTGAGATGACGATTGTTTGTAAAAATTCTATTAAACGTTGTGCTGAACGTTTGGTTACTCAGAAATGAAATTGTTTCCCTGATATGAGGTTTCGTCCGAACCGACACAACTCACCGAAGTGTTACAAGGTGTACAACTTGTATTACGGAAGTGAGGATAGCGAGGTCAAAGATGGATTAGTGCGAGCCTTTGTCTCAACCCGATCCGTCTCTGACTTCGTCCTGTGACGAACTTTTCCCGTTCGACTTGGTCGGGTTCGATCGGTCATGTTCTTGTTTGATTGTTGACCGGTCAGCTCGACGGTCAGCGGAGAATGGGAAAGGGGCGTTACATGAGGTATCCCTCGGACGATCTCATTCTTGACCAGAGTAGTCAAGTTTCTTTCATTCATGTGTCCAAGCCGTTGATGCCATAAATGAATGTCATTCTTGGCGTTTAGACACTTCGCGCTAAGACACTTAGAGTTGTTTTCCCACATGTAACAGTTGTTGCCTGATCTTTTCCCTTGTAGGATGATATCTCCAGTGTCATTCAGAGCTTTGCAGTCATAGCTTGTAAAACACACCATCAATCCTTCGTCACACAGCTGACTCACACTGATCAGGTTTGTCTTAAGACCCTTCACAAGAAAAAAATTCATTAGTTTAGGTAAATCTGAGTCAAGTGTTTTACCTTTGCCTTGTATCGCCCCTTGTCCTCCATCACCAAATGTTACTTTGCCAGATTTGATCACCTTGATGTCTTTGAGATGACTTCTTGTCCCAGTCATGTGTCTTGAGCATCCACTGTCAAAGTATCATTGATTTCCATCTTCTGATTTCTCAGTAACAAAAGCCATACTGCAGCGTATCTCCTTCTGTGAGGTACCCCTTGTACTACTTCCTATTTCATACAGGTCCGCCTTTTTCACCCAGATTTGATATCTGTCCCTGTTCCAGTTGAATCTTCCTAGTTTCTTGAGCTGTCGGATCCTTTGTTGAAATCTGTAGCAGTATGCTTTGTAATGCCCTTCTTTTCCACAGTAGTAGCAGTTTCTTGGTGATGAGTTATACACTGCTTGAGTTGGATTTGTCAAATTTGCACGTACGAATGTTGTTTTACCCAATGTGACTCCAGAACGTCCTGTGTACCCAAGTCCAGACTTTGTGTATTATGTTCTTCCATAGCTCAGAATTTGATCCAGTTGTTTTGTTCCGGCAAACATGTGTATTTTGCGATGCTGTTGGTCTAACTCAGATTGTAGCTGTTTAGATACCTCCTTTTCTTTCTTTAGCATCTGCTCCAATTCGTCTGATCTCTTCGCCAGTGTCAATTTTTCTTTGATTAAATTGACACTTTTCTGCTTAGCTTTCGTTCAGTTTCCAGTTCTTCTTGAAGTGACTCAATGTGCGCCTCAAGCCGCTGCTTTTCTTGAAGTAGTGCAGTATTCTCTAGTCCAATTTTTATGAGAGCATCCCTTACCTCCTTATAACTACTGACCAAATCCGCTTTTGTTTCTGAATCTGAGTCAGATTCATTGTCTTCAATTTCAGCTATTCCAAGGAATGCTACAAAGTTGTTGACTTCCTCTTCATCGCTTTCCTCATCTGACTCATCATGGTTTACTCCTATCATGGACTTTTCTTGTCTTCTTTTCTGGTCATTGACACATTCCAGGTGAGTGTTCCCAATTCCCTTGCACCCAAAACACTTCATCTCTCGTCTCCTGATGGTCGGACATTCACTCTTGAAGTGTCCAAACCCCTTGCATTCATGGCACTGCATTTCCGATTTCTTCGTGGTTTTCTCACCATCAGTTGATCGTTTAGTGCTTTTGTATGATCCTTGTCCTTGTTCTACTCTTCTTAACGCACGATCAAATCTTCGAACAATGAGTCTTACAGGATCTTCTCCCTCGATTTCCTGGTTTGATTTTGCTTGAGTGATGAGTGCGACGCCTTTGGATTTCTTTGTACCATCTAGTTCTAGCTCATGGACTTGCAACATTCCGACTAGCTCATCAAAACTCATATCCTCAGTGTTAGCTGATACACTCAAGGCTGCTTTGTATGGCATGTATTTGGCTGGCAGACACCTTAAAAATTTCTTGACAAGTTTCTTGTCTTTGTATTTCTTTCCAAGGAGTGATGCTTCTTGAGCTAAAGAGCTGATTTTGGCGCTGAAATCTGAAATTGTTTCATCATCTTCCATTTTTAGGTCTTCAAATTGGTGGCCAATAGATCTTTTCTTGAGTTCTGCACTTTCTCTATTCCTTCAAAGTGAATTTGAAGAATATCCCAAGCTTCTTTAGCCAATTCACATCCTTGTATTAATTCGAATTGTTTCTTAGCGACTCCACAGTGAATTGCAGTTAGAGCTCTGGAGTTGAATTTTGAGAGCTTTAGTTCTACTTCTGTTCATTGTTCCTCAGGTTTGGGTACAGTGGCTCCTTCTTCATTCTTCATTGTTGGAGCTGTCCATCCAGATTCAACTGCCTTTCAAGCCAGCGGGTCGATACCTTTGATTTGTGATCTTGTTCTTGCTTTCCAGAAACCATAGTTTGTCGTATCCAATATTACTCTAGAGCTATTGATCAGCTCATTGTAGTTCTCCATTTTTCCGCAGGATCCCACCTGTATATATGAGCAACAAGTGTCTGCTCTGATACCAATTGAAAATGTGAGACACAACGTAATACAAGATGTGACACAAGGGTATTCTTTTTCAAGACTGTTTATTGCAAAGCAAACAAAAGTTTCACCTTAACAACCTAATCTCTCTCTTGCTTCTCGATCTATCAATGATCTCAAAGCCTTCTAGATTCACCCTTAACACCAAGTTTAATTCTCTCTTAAGAATTCTTAACTTTTGCTAAAAGCAATCTCTCTCTAAAGGCGCACCAAGCACATATGCTCTAGATGATCTATTTATACTTATAGATCATCGTACAATTACCTTATTTCTTTTGGCATATTTCTTAAACTCTCTTAGGTATATTTCCATTTTTCTTCATCTTGTTAAAAGCATATTTTCTAAAATCTTTTCGGTGCTCATCCTCTGAGTATCTTCACTGATCTTCATGTCCAGCTCAACTATTCATCTTTAGGTTTGTCCTTGTCAGCTTTGTGTTCCTAGTACTTCCATTTTTCTTCGTTCCAACTCACGCTTTCTATCGTTAACTCAGTCACTGTTGCACACGTTGGTTGACTTAGTTCCTGTTGTAACTCATGCCGTAGCTCAGTGTTTCTTCATGATCGAGTGTCCAGTTGGAATCGTAAGGTTGCTTGGAAGATGTCGGCGGGTCTTTACAAACACCGACAACCGAACGCATGTGTGTTGTTTGATTTCAAGATCAATTTATGATTTTGTGTTGGAAATAGTAAAACTTCATTTGCCTTTTAAATGGTTAATTCTTATTTTCGACCGATCAAATCCTAATTAAACACACAAGCTTTATTTACCTAAATTTGTTTTGGAAGTGGACTGACTAGACGCTATTTGCCTTAACATGCTTCTGAAATCCTAAAATCTAATATCCATTTAATAATTTACACTTATAACCAAGAGTAAAATTTCCCACTCACAAAAAAAGAATCAAATACTTGGCTTTTTTTGTTGGTCAACAAATACTTATATTTTATTTGCATTTTTCTTAAGGTGCAAGCAAAGGTCTCGTAAATAGAGTCTAAGTAGTCTGCTTCCAAAGCATATATAGACATAAAAGCGTGTGTTTTAAAAAGGAATCTTTTTGACATGATGCTACTTTTTTAGAAAGGGGTTAACTTTGCTTTAACTATGTACATTTCCTTTTCTTTTCCTTTTCTCTTTTACACTATCACATTTTAATTTGAGATAAATGTTGCATCTGGATGAATCTGTGTCAAATTGGTCTCCTTTGTCTAGACTCTAGACTCGAGTTTAGTTGTCTGGTGATTAGTCTCTGAATTCCGAAATACTAAGTTTATGAAACTAGAATGGGTCTCCATATAATTAGGAGATAAAAAATTAAGGTACTAGTTTATCAAAGTAAAATAAACGAAGTGCTTGTTCTTTCTTTAAACCTCTACTAGATTTTGACACCGGTTAAATAAGCGCGGATATATTTTTTCTAAAAAATTGAATTTTTTGTTATAATAAATTTGTTAATTATTAAACACAGATTTTTTTTTGTAATAGTATATTATGATGATTACCCATTTAATGTGGGAATGCATTGAATAAATTTTTGAGTTTAGAACTAATTTCATAATATTATGTTTTTAATCAAACAATCATTATAAAAATATGATGTAAATTTTAAAAGTATTTTTTGATTTAAAATATTGATTTTTTGTGCAACATCATTTTCTCAAGCATATAATTTAATTGTGTTTTTAATATTTAATAACTAAATTTATAATTTTATATAAATATAATTATAGATTTATGAAAGTCGAAAATGATAATCCGTTTATCTAATTTTTATATTAAATTTTATTTAATATTTCTATAATTTAATTGGTTAATTCAAATTTTAAAATGTCGTCCCATGCAAAAAAAATATTTTTTAAATAACTTTAGAATCGAAAGAAATTAATTTATTTTTCAACTCATCTTATAGTATTCTAAATATTTTGAAAATTTGATAAAACAAATGACAAAAACTGCGATCGTAAAAAAAATCAACAGTAACTAAGCAATCATATATTCAAATAATATAAATATTGAATAATTTTAATATTTTATCAGATTAAGAATATATCAATTGAAATTGGTTAATCAATCTTATTAACCCGTCTTACCATGGAATTTTTTTGTTTTTAATATTTATATAAATGAATTTGGTTAATTAATTCATCTTGTAATGATATACATATAAATATTTTATAACAAAATTAAATAATCCATATTAATTTAATAAATTTTTAAGAAAAAAAATTAAAAATATTTGAAGATTTTGTTACAATCTATATTTTTGATATGCGCTATGAAAGCGCACATACATTTTCTTTGACAAAGTTCCTTTTTAAGTTAATTTTAATTTAATTTCAACCCACGATTTCACTAAAAATATGAAATATATAATTTTATGTAGAATTTATATAAAATAATATATAAATAATTATTGTTATTTTTTTCTTTAAAGTTTTATTTTATAAAATAAAAATAATATAAAAATAAATATTATTATATTTTCTTTAAAATTTTTATTTTATAAATTAAAGTTTAACTATCAATAAATTTTATATTTTATATTTTATAGTATTAAAATTATAAAAACTATAAAGCAACCCGCCAAAAACATGAAGTCGTAGAATCATAAATTAATCGACATATCATATATTTGAATAATATAAATATTTACTAGCTGTTTAAATTTTACTTTTCTATCAAGTTAATATATATATATATATTATATTGTTACTATTTTTGCTTAATTTTTAATATAAATACAGTTTAGTTAATAGTAATTTGAATATTTTTATAATCTTCACTTTTTGGAAATGAAGTATTTTAAAAATATTTTTTTCTTGTTTCATGTGTATATTTGATAAAATTGGTGGGTTATATTTTTTTTTGTTCGTAAGAGATTCCTAGATCTTTTTAATTTATTTTATAATTTATAAACATAAATGATTTATTAATACATTTAATTATATATATCATTATGGATTATAAATAAATATATAATTTAATTAAGAAATTAATTAATTATTTAAACATAAATTGATTAAATAGATTTTGCTATTGTAAAAAAGGAAATATATATTTGTATTTAAAGCAAGAAAATATATTAAAATATATTATAATTAAAGTAGTTAGAATTTAGATTCACATTATTGCCCTTCATGAAATATTTGAATATTCTATTATTCTAATGGCAAATTCCGTAATATAACATATGAGAGAAGATTAGTTTTTAAAAAAAAATCATGTTTTAATAGTATATACGAAAATAAAGTACTAGTTTATCAAACTAAAACTACTAAATATTGAATTTATAAAATTAGCATATTATTATTCTATATAACATGTACATATATTATTTGCATTAACATACTAATAATAATATTTGATTTTTTTGAAAAATGTTAAATTTGTATTCAATCATAAAGTTTTTTTAATAAATGAGGTGTTTCATTATTACAAAAGAGTACATAGGAGAAGAGTCTAATGGATACTATTTTGTTGTTGGGGTCCTGTTGCCTTGCGGAGAACCAAAACACCAAGAAGAGATATGCTTTGACGTCATTTCCCTGGTGTTGAATTGTAAGTAGACGGTTGCAAATGATCTTGTCCAAAAGTTTCACTAGACGAATTGTTGGAGAAGGCTCCATGTCGACTTGCATTTCTTTTCCTCCAATTGCTGTGAGTTGAAGCTTTAAGAACACATTTCAAAACTAGATTTTCTGTTCTGTTGTGATTTTCTATTGAAAGTAGATTAATAATGTCTGGCCAAGAAGTTGTGTACCGATCTTGCAGGACTCCTAGAATAAGAGCTCGCCAAATCTGATTGTAGTCACATTCGAAGAACAAGTGATTTAAGGTTTCTAGTGGACAGCTGCAGCGTACACAAGCAGAGTGCACTTGACCTTTCGATCTTAGCATTCTGTCGCCTGTACTGAGTCTGGTTTTTAGTGCCATCCAAGTGACAAAAAATACTTTGGTGTAGTGTAGAAAGACCATATTACTCTGCTCCAGTTGCACTTTTCATATTCATGACAGAGGTGCATCCATGTTTGCTTTGCCACAAACTTAGATATGTACTTTCCACTATTTTGTTTTCATAATACAGTATCATGTTCTGAATTACGAGTTACCCTAGCTCTTTCGATCTCATCCTCAAATTTATTAAGGAAGTCACTTCTATGTCTCCGCTTTCGCTGATTAACCAGAACTTCCTCCACTGTTGCAGTCTCACTAACACCCAGGTCTATGAATCCACATATGCCCAGCTTATCCAGAAGAGAGCCATGCTCACTCCACACATCAGTAACATAATGATGTATGTTTCCCATTTCCAATCCGAACTTGATGGAAATCTTTTGCTAGATTTATGCATTTGATATTTGTAACATACATATAATAACATTAGATAATTGTAACGTGTTATCAATATTATATGATATATTGTTCGCATGTTAATGTTTGATATAACATGTCATTGTCATTGTTTAATAACATATTACATTTTGATAACGAAGGAGTCGTTATCTTCCTCGAACAACCAACTCAATGTTCAGGAAACACCAAACTGGAACTCACTTGCAGAGAATCGCACCAAAGACGAATTTCCAAGCTCAGAGAGTTACTCTCAAACAAGAACAAGAAAGGAGACGAAGAACAGAATCTTGTATTCACTTTTCGAATGATAGAAATGTTTGTTACAACTGATATTAATACTTGTACTGTATTTGATCTCAGCCCTACACGTGGTTTATTTGTAACTATTGATTTACTATAACATATCCCCCCTGTTTAGGCAACCTTGACCTCAAGGTTTTAAATGAGGACACTTCTTCAAAAGATCATAGTAAAACTCCCAAGTTGCTTCTTCCTCATGTTGATTTGACCATTTCACTAAGACTTTGGTCACTGCTCTTCCCTGTCTTTGCACCATCTTCCTCTCCAATATTATCTCCGGTTCTTTAACTATGACACCAGTGAGAATATAAGGCAATACAGAAGAGGTTTGTACAACTCCTACTCTCAGCTTCAGTTGGGATACATGGAACACGGGGTGGAATTTGATGTGCTCGGAAGTTCTAGCTTGTAAGTGGTTTTACCACAGGTGTCTATGACTTTATAGGGGGCATAGTATTTAGGAGCAAGCTTAGGTGCTACTCGGGAAACCACGGAGTTTTGTCGGTATGGCTGTAACTTTACGTAAACAAGATCTCCCACCACGAAGCTTCTTTCATATCTACGTCTGTTAGCTTGATGTTCCATTAGGTGTTGAGCTCGCAGCAAATGGAACTTAAGAATCATGGTCATATTCTCACGCTCCTGTAAAGATTTAGCAACCATCTACCTTGGTTTCTCCTGGTAAATAGGGGAGATGCAGAGGAGGTGTTTGACCATGCAAAATCTCATAAGGAGTCAGTTGTGAAGCTGTATGAAATGTAGTGTTGTACCAGAATTCAGCCAATGGCAACCATTTGCTCCAAAGAAAAGGTATGTCACTACACATACATCTGAGATAAGTCTCCACACAGCGATTTACCACTTCCGTCTGGCCGTCACTTTGTGGATGATAAGCACTACTATTCTGCAAGGAAATTCCCTGGAGACTGAATAATTCTTTCCAAAGTTCACTCAGAAAAACTGAATCTCTATCACTGACAATTGTCTGAGGAAACCCATGCAGCTTAAACACTGTATCAAGAAATTTTTGAGACACTGAGGATGCAGTATACGGATGTGAGAGAGCCATGAAATGAGTGGCTTTACTCAAACGATCCACAACAACAAGTATGACTGACTTACCATAAGAAAGGGGTAGCCCATCAATGAAATCCATTGATAAATCATTTCAAATTGTGTCAGGTATAGGAAGTGGTTGTAACAGACCTGGTAAAGCTGCCGTATCATACTTACATTGCTGGCATACATGGCACTGCCTGATAAAAGCTTGTATATCTTTCACCATACCCTTCTAGTAGAACAGTGCCTTGATTCTCTGATGCGTAGCATCACGACCTGAATAACCTCCACTACCCGAGTTGTGCAGCCATTCTAAGATCTTAAGATGCAATGAATCGATAGCAGGTACAACTATCTTACTTTTCCTCCTTAATATCTCTTGAGACCATGAGAAAAATTTCTTAGCCTGCAGTTTCACTTTGAGTTCTTCAATCACTGCTTTCAAAGCTACATCAGTTTCATAACCCTGTTTAATCTCCGTCATCAAATCACACTCCAAAACTGACAGGGCTATATGTAAACCTTCAGAATCTTCTACTCTAGATAAAGCATCAGCTACCAAGTTGTCTTTACCTTGCTTATACTGGATCTCATAATCAAATTCCAGTAGTTTGGGAAGCCATTGTTGTTGCAATGGAGTGTTAATCCTTTGCTCCAACATATATTTTAGACTTCGCTAATCAGTCTTGATCACAGAATGGGAATGAAGAAGGTAGTGTCTCCATTTTTGTAAGGCAAAGATAACCGCAAGCAGTTCTTTCTCGTAGATAGATAATTGTAGTTGTTTACCTTACGAGTAGCGACTGATATATAAGAGTGGGTGTCCATCTTGCATAAGCACCGCTCCAATCCCATGACCACATGCATCAGTCTCGACCAAGAAGGGTCTGTCAAACAGTGGTAATGTGAGAACTGGGGTGGAACATAACGCTTTCTTTAGTGTTTCAAATGCTTATGATGCTTTTACATTCCATAAGAAATTGAGGATCGTCAATTGACATGCAATCGCACCAAAATTCTTCACAAAGCGCTTATAGTACCCTGCAAGGCCTAGAATCCTCTTAACTGCTTGAGATTACTTGGAACCGGCCATTCTTCTACTGCTTTGATTTTATTTGGATCCGTTGAAACGCCATTTGCTGCAATATAATGGCCCATATACTCAACCCTTGAAGTAGCAAAGGCACACTTGCTTCTTTTAGCAAATAGACTCTGACTTCTCATCACTTCAAAAACACTCTTCAGGTGATCCAAATGAAATGGCAAAGAATTTCTATATATGAGGATATCATCAAAGAAAATTAGGACAAACTTCTTCAAGAATGTGCAAAATACATCATTCATTAACCCTGGAATGTAGCTGGGGCGTTTGTCAATCCAAATGGCATCACCAGATATTCATAATGGCCACTGTGTGTTTTGAAAGCGGTTTTATGAATATCATGAGGGTCCATTCTTACTTGATGATACCCAACCCGCAAATCTATCTTGGAGTAGACTTGTGATCCTCCTAGCTCATCCATCAAATCTTCTATGAGAGGAATAGGATGCCTATCCTTCACTGTTAAACCATTCAAGCCTCGGTAATCAACACATAACGCCAACTGCTATCTTTCTTCTTTACAAAAACCACATGAGATGCATAAGAGCTAGAACTTGGTTGTCTTGTTCCCATATCAAGTATTTCCTTTAGTATCTTATCTATATCATTCTTTTGATGGATAGCATACCTGTAAGACCTTATGTTGATAGGGTTAGCTCCTTCTAGCAATGGGATCTTATGATTGTGGTGTACTCTAAACGGAGGTAGCTTATCTGGTTCAACAAATATGTCGGAGTACTCTTCAATCAATCGTTCTACCTCTGACTAAATGTTATCTGTTCTCACAGACATATCCAAACTGCAAAGAGACATTTCTGCCATAAAGTGTTCTTGAACATAATCATAGAGGGATGTGATGTTTCATCCATCAGCCTGTTAAGGTTCATCGTTTTTTACTTCCTTAAATGATCCCTGTTGTAAACCATGAATTACCACATTCTGATTATCCCATCGAAACTTCATTTCAAGTTTGTAGAAATCCCGCGTTATGGCTCCCAACATTTGCAGCCATTGAACTCCAAGAACTAGGTCACAACCGTTCAAAGGCAATACCATGAAGTCAGCTGTAAACCGAGTGTTCTGAAAGGACCACTGAAACTGCTCCACTTTCTTATTAACTGCCATTTTCCTCCCATCCACAACAATGACTGTAGAATGTTCAGCTGGTTTTACGGTACATCTCAGCCTCTCAGCAACCTGAAGATCCATGAAATTGTGAGTAGATCCTGAATCTATAAGCACAACGATAAATCGTTTGGCATGCATTCCTCTGACTTTCAGTGTAGTATAATTGTGATCCCTGATATGGCATTTAACAATATTTGTGCTAAATTTCTCTCCACTGTTCATGCCTCAGTTGTTTCATTCATCCAATCATCTTATAAGTCATCTTCCATCTCCATCAGAAATAGCTGGTTCTTATGGTGAATCTTATAATGTTCAAGAGTGAACTTTTCAGGACAGTAAAAGCATAACCCTTTAGCTCTCTTCTCGCTCATTTCTTCATTGGTTAAGAATTTCCTAGGCTGCCTTCCTATGTCTTTTGTTTTATCCTGAAAATTCAGCTTCTGTTTATTCACGTCTTCTTCCTTCTTGAACGGAATGGTGCCTTTCCCTTCGTTCTTATACTTAGAAGCTGACCAGGTTGTTCCAGACTGTGGTTTAGGATGAGCTTGCTCGTAGAGGCGACCAAGTAATAGGCATTGTCGTACATATTGAGGCTGAAACATACAGATGTCCATATGTGTGTCTAGCCTTAGTCCTTCCAAATAATCTCTTACCAGGTAATCCTCTGACAAATTCACCCTCGTTCTTATCAACTCAAATTCACCCTCGTTCTTATCAACAATACCATCAGTTTCCTGCAATTTCTTCAGTTCTGCTATAAGATCATCCCAAAATTCTTCAAACCTCTCTTTAAGCAACAACACATAACAAAGTCTGATTCAACTAACGAACGATGCCAAGTCGATGCAATTCTATCAAAATACATCGACGCTAAACCTATCTTCAAATCACCAGGTGTTCTATCAATATCGAAAAATTGTTCAACCTTAAAGAGCCAATCTTTCACTTTTTCGCCGTTAAACCGAGGAAAATCAATCTTAGCAAGTCTAGTAACACCATAGTAGTTGTTAGTGTTACTTGAGCCAAATTGCTGAGGCGATTCTGATGAACTCGTAGTCGGTCGCCTCATTTCTTGTTGAATTCGTTGTTGCGAACTCATGAGGCGAATCGCTTCGAACATATCCGCTATGCTCTTATTCAATTTCAGATTCAATGCTTCATCTTGGGCCCAAGGTTCTCTTCTACCTCGCGAACCGTACACTGAGTTGTTTGCGAACAAGTTTCTGAAATTGCGAACTGAGTCGGGATCCGAGAATCGTCTGACTTCTGATACCTTTGATAATGTTGGAGTCGTTATCTTCCTCGAACAACCAGCTCAATGTTCAGGAAACACCAAACTAGAACTCACTTGCAGAAAATCGCTCCAAAGACAAATTCCCAAGCTCAGAGAGTTACACTGAAACAAGAACAAGAAAGGAGACGAAGAACCGAATCTTGTATTTACTTTTCGAATGATAGAAATATTCGTTACAACTGATATTAATACTTTTACTGTAATGATCTCAATCCTACACGTGGCTTATGTGTAATTATTGATTTACTATAACACATTTATAACATGAAAATAATATTATTTAGTTATTTTGCAACATTCCAACAAGAATATATAATACATGTCTATTATTTTTGTTTCTTTACTTAAAGTGTGCTAAGGCAGTTTTCACCAACCTACAAATTGTGGTCAATAATCGTTCTTCAAATACAAAGATTCAATTATCTTTTTTACGTTACAATAGTTAGGATTATACAGGCGCCTAATGCGGAGTGTTATGCTTTTTTGGCTAATATTTTCATTGTAAATCTCAATGGACACAAGTACATACATAAAGATAATAGTTACATGTGTTAATGGGCTTATCCACTGGTCCAATTTTATTATATAAGATCGTATGGAGGGGAGGACACGTCTACATCACGTGTCACGCAGCAGATAACGACTCGAACAACCAGCTCAAAACAAATGTCAAAATTTCTTCATTGTACTCGCAACGAAGAAGAACATGTTCTCTTGTCTCCACAGCCCGTGAACAGAGATAGCAAACCGGGATTGGACATATCCCCACAAGTGAAGTCTCTCCATGGTACGTAGTCTATATCATAAAGCCACCCACGCATTAAAGGAGTATCGAGGAATTGCCCGTTTAAACCATGCCAAAGAAGCGGCCTGCCAAGGAGGAGCTCTCGGACGAACGGCCTCCCAAGTCAGGGCAGAAGAGAACTTGGGAAGAGCAACATCATTTACCACCCAAGAGTAGTAGTCTTCTGCGTCCGAGAGAGCTGTAAGAGAGATGGTCGACAAAAAGACATGAAGGTCGAGGGCAGCTTCTGATCACGGGTGCGGAAGAGTCCATCCAGTAGAGTTGCAAGCGTCGGAGACTTTAGCGTGAATTGGAATCCGAAGATCCCTAGGTCCTGAAGCTCTAATAACGCTGATTAGTCTTCCAGCCGGGGTCCACGAGTCATACCAAAAGCTTATTTTGGTTCCGTTACCAATAAAGGCTCTTACAAATGGTTCTGCTAGCAGTCTAAGCTCTAACAACGAGTTCCAAGTCCAAGAAAAGTTGTGCTTTTCCTAAGACACCATAAACTTGAGCTTCCAATGTGCATCCTTGATGAGGCCATAGAACCAGAAGCAGAAGATCCAATGCCCATCATAAAGAAAGGTCCATTGACAAGATCAACAACAAAGGCTTTGAGGAACCAAGTCAATGAAGCTGTGCAAAGTCTAATGAATCAAGCTACTGACCAAGAGCAATAACAAGTCATCATCAGGATGGACAGCCCAACACTATTCAACTCAGCTCAAAAAGGGCTAGCCTTATGTAGCATCATAACTAGCTCAGGAAGTAGCATCGATACTAGCTCAAGCTGTCGAGGTCAGAATGCTACGAGTGAAGAAGGCTCCTGATCAACGGACAAGGACATACCAAACATAAGCTAAGGTATGAGTTTCATTATTATACACATTATATGACCCTTGTTTCTTTGTTTTGCAGGATTAATTCTTTGTTTCCCTTAGTAGTTTCAATCATAAAAGTAGCCGTTGTAGTCTTTATTTCATTAGGTCCAAATCGAGTCTGTACTTTCCTTTTGTGTTTTATTTGCTTCAAGTCCCCTAGTAGGGTATAGCTATTTGGACTGTTTATAAAGTCCCCTCTCACAGCCGTGTATCATTTTACCCTAGATCAATAAAGTACACCGAGTGTTTTCTTCAAGCAAAGAAACCACAACCTTGTTTTCTCTCTTGTTTTGTGTGATTCAAACAAAGAGAAGGCTTCTGTCTTATCAAGATTCAGACTCATAGGATCTTGTGGCGACCTCAATCCATTCCATCCATTGATTGCTTCTGAGAGAGCTCTTAAGCCAGCAGGAACAATCCCATCTCTATTCACAATCCATCCAACTTGATCCAGCCAAGAGAGCTCTTAAGCGAGTGGTTAGATCTCCATCAATACATCAACCAAGCTTCTGCTCAGAGGCTACATCATCTGGTATCAGAGCCGAAAGGTTCCTACATCAGGTGTAATCTATCCTTTATCCTTTCGGTTTTCATTTTCATCTAGATTCATATTTCTGTTTTCATTGCATCTTCAAATAAAAAAACCCCATAAAAAGAGTTCATGTTTTGTGTTCTTTTGTTTTATTTCGTTGTCTTGCATTCATATTTCGTTTTCAAACTCAGAAACCAACAGAAAAAGAGTCCCAGTTTGTTTCTTGTCGATTTTTGTTTCATATTGTTCTTGTTTTGTTTTCATAAACCTAAAAAGAAAAAGTAGTGTTTTCCATTGTTTGATCTGAATTCCTTTAAAGCTTTCAATCAATAAAAAAGTATTATTCAGTTTCTTTCAATAAGTATCTGTGATAATAGTTTTTCCTTCTCTTGAATAAGTGTGTGATTCACCTATTCTCTAGAAAAGCTTAGATTAACTTGTTTGTGTGATGATGCCATAGAACCAGAAGCAGAAGATCCAATGCCCATCATAAGGAAAGGTCCATTGACAAGATCAACAACAAAGATTGAGCGAGTCAATCAACACCCACAGATTGAGAGAGTCAATCATCCATTCATTCCATTCATCTCGGTCAAGTAAGAGAGCTTTAAAGCCAGTGATTGTTCCTCCATCAATCTATCCATCAAGTCTCATCATTGGGGCTACATTATTGTTGGAATTGTGTCCAGTAATCTCGGTACTGTCTCTAGAAAGTAAGAGTATGTCAATGATCAGACATAAGTCATATAATACTGGGGGTCATGATGGCTTGCTAGAGTCCGCTCATGATCTATAAGTCTTGGACTTATTGCCTTTATTATATGATCCCATATGGGTCACACGCCTAAGCTAACAGGAAAATGTGTAGGAACGGTTTAGCAGAAGTACAGTAAAAGTGCTAGGCATTTACTGTACTTAGAGAGAATAAAAGGTTTAGCCACTGTGCATCGATCGATGCATAAGGTGCAACGATCGATGCAGTGCGCAAACACCGACGAGTTAATTGGTATTTGGGCCAAATGGCCCAAACGGAACAGGACGAGTTTTGTGTCATAAAACTCGAGTTTCAGACTGATTAACCCTAAGACTTGAGCCGTAAACTCTCTCTCTCTGCGCCGAGTTCCCCTTGTGGTCTAGCAGCTGTTTCCTGTGAAAGCGTGTGTGAACCTTTGGAGGATTCATCCCTCGGTGTTTCTCTGATCTCAGACATACCATCCCTTTCCGCTGCAACAAACAGGTATAAGGTGAGATCATCATTTGTTTCTATTCTGAGAAGAACCTAGATCGCATGTTTAGGTTGATATGAATCTGGAATTGAATCAGGATCAACTAAACGTTCCTTCAGTGGTATCAGAGCATTAGGTTCTGGTTTTTCTTGTTTAGATTCATGTTTAGGACTGTTTTCTTGTTTAGAAGTGTTTTGAATCAACTACTGATAAGATAAATCACTTAAGAAACAAGAATTGAATCCTAAACAAACTGTTTAAAAATCGCATGACCAAACTATATTGATTTGGTATGTGATCTAAACTGATTTTGCATCGACTGAGATCGCATTGCATCGATCGATGCAATGCAAGGATCGATCGTTGCAGTCGCGAGAGATTGACCGCGATCGCATGGATCGTTCAAACGATCGCATGGATCTCACGAGAATCTCTCGGCCAAACCTGATAACCGTTCGTGCACACGTGAGAGCATCGATCGATGCAGGATTGATGAACGATCGTTGCAGGATCGATGCTGTGAGCATCGATCGATGCGGTTAGGGTTTTGGCTCGGTTTAATTTAATTAAAATTAAACGTCTCGGTTTAATAAACAGATTTAATAATTTTATTAAGTCTGGTTAAACCGGGATAAGAAATCCAATGTCGAAAGAAATATTGGATTTAGTGCCTAAACCAGGAATTTCTAATTTGATTTGGTTGGACCAAATAAATTGAGAAATTCCGGTTCAGTAAATAACCGGTTGACAATTGTGGTCATCGTAGTAATTAAAACTTGGTTAGACCAGTTTTAATGAACCAGACCGGTTATGTCAATTAATTGGACAATTGGGTCATGTCTTGGACATGGACCAATTCTTGGGCCTCGGGCCAAGAAGTTAAAACAATTGGGCCAATTATTTGAGTCTTTCTTCAGATCAATTTAAAATTTATTTTATAAAAATATAAAGTCGATTTTAAATTGAAATTTCCGAATTTTTAAAAATTAGAAAGTTTCTTAAAATAGAAGTTTCTGTATTTGCGGATTTTGGATTTTGAGAAATTTCTAAAGTTAGAAAGTTTCCGGTTTTAGAAAGTTTCCAATTTTAGAAAGTTTCCAAAAATAGTAGGTTTCCAAAAATGAAAGTTTCCCGAAATAGTAATCTTCTATTTTGGGAATAAATTTTTTAATAAACCTACGAACCTCAAATAATATCAAGCGTTGGATGTCTTGTCCAGGCTATGTCAGCTGTCAAAGCCCATTCAATTGCATTCATGGCCTTACAGTGTGAGGATGTCTGTTTTTGCGTGAGTAAGACAGTTTGTGATTCATAAATGTCATTGGGAGTCCCAGACATTAATGATTACATGACTGTATAGTCTGGTTTTCTTGACTGGGCCATCGGGAGTCCCGGGCCTTGAGACATCAGAATGAATTGGGCCTCGGGACCAGATTCACAACCAAGAGTTATATCACGGATATGATTAGCCGATATAGGGCTTACCGATATAAGCTAAGGTTGGGTGACGGCCAGTGGCCCACTTTGATCTTAGTTATATGTGGATCTTGGAATCATTATATTCTATTGAGGGTAACTTATGTTATTGAATATAATGCGTGATTAATCATATTAAATTTAATGCGAGATTAATCATATTGAACATATTAACTAAAATCCTTTTATCTTACATTTCAGTTATGACTAGCACAAACAATCCAAACACTTTCTCGATCCGGTCTGTTCTTGAGAAGGACAAACTGAACGGATCAAATTTCTTGACTTGGTCGCGGAACCTGAGACTAGTCCTCAGGCAGGAGAGAAAGGACTATGTTCTTGAGAGAGCTCTCCCCGTGAGGATCGGGTCCAATGCCTCCCATGCAGTGTATAATGCTTGGAATAAGCATTATAATGATGCGGTAGATGTGCGTGGTCTGATATTGGCTACTATGGACTCAGACTTGCGGGAGAAATATGAGAACATGGAGTCGCCAATAGAGATGATCAGCAGCCTGAAATTGAAATTTCAGGAGCAGATACGAGTGGAGAGATACCAGTTGGTTAAGTCTCTCACTAGCTGCAAGCTACCAAATGATAATCCAGTGAGTCCTCATGTCAGTAAAATGATGGGTCACATTGATAACCTGAGGAAACTGGATTATCCAGTTAGCCAAGAGTTGGCAACTGAAATCATTCTGCAGTCACTGCCGTCAAGCTATGATAAGTTCAGAAAGAACTATATCAAGAAAGGCTTAACGAAGACGCTGACTGAACTGCATGATATGCTCAAGACAGTTGAGCCAAACGTGAAGAGTACCCTGTACAATCTCATGAATGAGAAGGGTAGGTTTACTAAACCTAATGCTGACAAGGGTGAAGACAAAGTTGTCCAGATTTTGAATCATGGCAAGCGTGTGTCTTCTGAGCCCGAGTCAGATGCCTCTTACGTTGGTAAGTGCTGCTACTGTAAGGAGACAGGGCATTGGAAGAGAAATTGCATTAAATTCATGGAAGATGATGAGGAGTTGAAGTTGATGTATGAGACTACTTCCTCAGGTATTCATGTTATTACTTCAAGTTCTACCTTAAAGGTATTGGATACTGGTTGTGGCACTGATATTTGTGATAATATGCAGAGCCTAAGCAACAGTAGAACGTTGAAGGAAGGGCAAGTGAAACTACATGTCTGGAAGGAGCTTGGGATGCTGCCTCAGCCGTAGGGTTTTTCACTTATAGATCCCTTTAGGCTTGGTTTTGTATTAAGTAATTGCTACAATGTACCTGCTTTAAGCAGAGTTGTCTTTCATTTTCTTGTAAGAATTTGAATGTTTTTCGTTTTGATAAAAGACAAGTTTTGTTCTTTTGATCTTAATGAAATATTAATTGTAGCACCCTATTCATGGAATGGGTTTTATATCTTAAACCAAGGAGTGCCTAAATGTGACATAAATACCGAATTGGTTTAAATCTGATAAATTAAACCGAATGTTTCTTGGCATAAATGTCTTGGTCACAGAGAGTAAGTCGGATTCAGAAATCCCATAGTTATGAACTGTTGGGCTCATTTGAATGAATGTCTTATGAGACTTGAATTCTGCTTACTAGACCAAAAGACAAAGGGCCCATCTTAGCCGAGCTAGAGAAAGGCCCAAAGGCTTATTGGAGATTGAACATACTCATGTATGTGGTCCGATGAGCAACAATGCCAGAGAAAATTTTCTTGTACTTCATTGTCTCGACTGATTACATCAGTGAGTAAGACTGTGTTCATTTGATGAGACACAAGTCGGAATTCTTTGACATGGTCGAAAGAGTTCAATAATGAGGTATAGAATCTGAATGACAGAAGTATTGAGACTCTGAGTTAAATCAAAGAAAGAATACTTAAGTCATTGATGGTGTGATCATCTGATTGAGTGTGAAATCGTTTCACAGCTCATTTCTCCTGAAAACCCGGAGGCGTTTCTGTGAGAAAGAATCGGATCTTATCAGAAATGATTAAAGATGAGTCACACGAATCTTCCATGATATTATTTAAAAATAACGCTCTAAAATATCTAAGTTTACGCTGAAATAGTTCCACAAATATCGGTTGAAAGACACCACGTTAATGTGGATTGGAATCGATCCAAATTTGTCTTTACTGAGTATTTGTAGTTGTGCTACTTCGCTGGTTGTCCTAGAGAAACTAAGGCTTGTTACTTTTACGTCCAATCTGTTTTCTAAGAAGGGAAGTTATTTTCCAAGAAGAACAGTGGGAGTAAAAGCATAACTCGAAGTTTTCAAAGGGAAACCAAGGCTCGGTACTTTTACGACCATTCTGTTTTCTAAGAAGGGAAATTACTTTCCAAGAAGAACAGTGGGAGTAAAAAGTGTTTTACGACCATTCTGTTTTCTAAGAAGGGAAGTTACTTTCCAAGAAGAACAGTGGGAGTAAAAGTACAACTCGAAGAAATTCGAGAAATACAGGAGGCTGCTTTACCTATTGAGGGAGAGCAGCGGAAGGATTTACAGATTTCTGTAGAATCTACACCTGTGGAGCCTGAAGTTCGCAGATATGAATGAATCAGTTACTAATCAGAGAGTGATTTCTCGTCATTAGTTGAACCTGATAATCATTGAAAGCTCGCATGATCTGATGATCATTGAAAGCGACGAATCTGCGAAATTCAAAGAAGCGAAAGTAAGCCCGGACTCCGAAAAATTACATTTTATGTAAGTTAGCTTCATCGATCCATTCATGGATGGAAGCAAACATATCGGAGTTGGAATCTTCGTTCTGTTGAAGTAGTCAAGTTTTGACTTGAACAGGAACGAAGCGGAACTGTGTGTTTACTAATAGATAAGTGGGAGCGATATTGCATTTCTCATAGTGTATGTCGATGACATACTGATTCTCGGATATAACGTCCCAACGCTGTAGTCGGAAAAGGACTAGCTTGGGAGTTGGTTTAATGATTGACATGGGTAAAGCCACGTAGTTCTTGGATTTTGGATCTAAAGATAGAGATCCAAAAGAGCTGGTAGGACAAAGTCAGGATTCTTAAAAATTGACAAAGTCCTACACATTTTGAGCAATCCAAGAAGGGTTTTATGCCAATGTCACATGGCATTAAGTTAAGCAAGATACAGTATCCTACGATAACTGCTGAGCTTAAATGCATGGATAAGATTCCATATGCGTCGGCAATTGGATCTATCGTGTATGCCATGAAACATACTTGTTTGATGTTGCTTTAATGTTAAGCAAGACAAATAAAGACCAGTCAAATCCAGCAAAGAATCAAGTTTCCTAAAGTATGTCCTAAAGTATTTAAGGAATACTAAGGATAAGTTCTTGATTTTCAGAGAAAGTGAGGTGCTATAAGTCGATAGAGTCTGAATGGCAAATTTCCAATAGACAAAGATGATTTCCGATCACAGTCCGGTTATATCTTGTGTCTATCTGGCGGTGCAAGGCACTGTTGCAGACTCCACGACTTAAGCTGAATATTTCGCAACTTGGGAAGTGGCGAAAGAGGTTGTTTGGAAAGAAGAGTTCGTCACTGAACTTGATGTGATTTCCAGCATAGATGAGACTAGCTGCACATCAGAGGTCCAAACACCTTGAGGATAGGTATAACCTATTCCGTAAGATAAATGACAGAGAAGTTAAGTAGATCAGCAAGTTTCAACGAATGAGAACGTTGCTAATCTATTAACGAAGCCACTCCTTAGGCCTAAGCACGAGTCGCGGACTGTTGCTGTAGGATAAATGAAATTAAGATGTAGTCTTAATTTCAGTGGGAGTTATTAAAGGGCTTTATTTAGTTATTGGATATGTTCTTGAAACAACATTTAAGATGTTTAATGAAATTATTATTTCAAGATTATTTTAACTGTGATGAAATAATCGTTCCAAAATGATATGAATCATTTTATAGGCCATCGAAGTAAATGACTTGATCTTGAGTCATCGAAGTCATTTAGCTTGATCATGAGACCCTATATTTGATAGATGTTTTATATCATCCTGTCCCTAGTCGAAGGTTGTTGAAATTGGAACACCAACAACCGTGTGAGACTGGATTGGTACGTGACTTATGACAAAGTCTCAGTGTGTCATAGATGCGCGGCATCAAAGTCAGTACATAGGTGTATGTTTGGGAACATACGACCGGACAAGACCCGCTTATAAGAACTCTTCAGGATATTTATATCTGTGTCATAAGAGATTCTTACTACGACTATAGAGTATAGTCCTTAGACCTGAGTTCGCATGCATGTGACTGCACATGGACTGATGCACTTTGATCATTGTCTAACGCTCTCGTTATGCGATAGTTATAAGGACCTTGTTTGGGTACATTATGAAATGAGTGGTTTACAGTGATGGAACAAGATGGGTTTTGTCCCTCCAATATAAATGGAGTGAATATCTCTAGGCCAATCGGAGATTTGAATACTGGAAAACGCATGGCCATGCTCAAACGGACTTTCCCGAGTCGTTTGGATTGTCAGTATCAAATCAGAGTCCGATGAACAAGATTAGGCTTTATAAGGATGACACCAATCTTGCCTTATGACTAATCGAGATATTGAGACAAAAGGATTATGAATACAGAGATTCCAGTACAAGTGGGAGATTGTTGGAATTGTGTCCAGTAATCTCGGTACTGTCTCTAGAAAGTAAGAGTATGTCAATGATCAGACATAAGTCATATAATACTGGGGGTCATGATGGCTTGCTAGAGTCCGCTCATGATCTATAAGTCTTGGACTTATTGCCTTTATTATATGATCCCATATGGGTCACACGCCTAAGCTAACAGGAAAATGTGTAGGAACGGTTTAGCAGAAGTACAGTAAAAGGTTTAGCCACTGTGCATCGATCGATGCATAAGGTGCAACGATCGATGCAGTGCGCAAACACCGACGAGTTAATTGGTATTTGGGCCAAATGGCCCAAACGGAACAGGACGAGTTTTGTGTCATAAAACTCGAGTTTCAGACTGATTAACCCTAAGACTTGAGCCGTAAACTCTCTCTCTCTGCGCCGAGTTCCCCTTGTGGTCTAGCAGCTGTTTAATGCTGTGGAAATGCTCCATGTGAGAGCATAGAGAGCATAAGCATTTGAAAGCATTTGCATCTTCTAAATGCTCTTCTACATGCTTTTTAAATAAAACTTGATTGGTTATTAAAAAGCATAATGCCCTTCCTAATGCTTTCCCAATCAAACCCATAGAAGCACATCTCAAGGTGACACCTTGGTTGAGTAAAACACCAGCACTGTTATGTTCACGAAAGAAGTTTGAAACCGAATTCATCAAATTTGGTTGTGCCTGGTTGATTGTCCCATCTGCAGCTCAGCCGGTTTCTACTTTTACTGTGGTACCACATGAGTTGGCTAAGTTAGTATATGACTTGGCGAATGTCTTTCCTCCGTAGCTACCGCATGGACTGCCGCCCCTACGTGACATACATCATCAGATTGACTTGGTACCTAGAGATGCGATACCCAACCGATCTCACTACTGTATGAGCCCACAAGAGCATGAGGAGCTCCGCAGACAAGTCGATGTATTGGTTTCACGAGGTCATGTCCAGGAGAGTTTGAGCCACTGCGTTGTACCTGCTCTTCTAATCCCCAAGAAAGATGGGTCCTGGCGCATGTGAGTGGATAGCAGAGCTATAAACAAAATCACAGTGAGGTATCGTTTCCCAATTCCACGTCTTGATGACCTTTTGGATCCGGTGGGAAAAGCTTTGTTGTTTTCAAAGTATGATTTGAAGAGTGGATACCATCAAATTTGCGTACGCCCTGGAGATGAGTGTAAAACATCGTTTAAAACTAGAGAAGGGATGTTCGAGTGGTTGGTCATGTCGTTTGGCCTTTCCAACGCACCAAGTACTTTCATGAGAGTCATGAATCATGCCCTACGACCTTACATTGGACGTTTTTGTGGTGGTTTATTTTGACGATATTCTTCTGTTTAGTATAGGCCTTACAAAACACATTGATCATCCTCGCCAAGTCCTTGTTGTTTTTAGACAATAGCAGTTGTTCCTAGCGAGATAGAAATGAGAGTTTAGAGTATCGCATGTATTTTTCCTTGGATATATTATCTCGTGCGATGGCCTGTCAATGGATATGAGTAAAGTTGATGCGATAAGGTCATGGCCGACACCAACAACGGTTACAGAAGTGCAGAGTTTCCATGAGCTCGCGTCTTTCTATAGACGTTTTTGCTGCATTTCAGCTCTATTATGTCACCTATCATATATTGTATGAAGGAGGGTAACTTTGTATGGTCTCAGCAAGCGGCGGACGCATTCATTCTGAATAAGGAGAAGTTAACGACTGCGTCCATAGTAATACTTCCAGATTTCACTGTCCCATTCGAGTTGCATTGTGACGCGTCAAAGCTCGGGATAGGCGCAGTGTTGAGCCAACAAACCAAACTTGTCGCTTTCTATAGTGAAAAGTTGTCTGGAGCAAGGTGTCATTACAACACTTACGACATGGAATTCTATGCTATCATCCAGGCCATCAAACACTGGAGACACTATTTATTCCATCATGAGTTTGTCTTGTATATTGATCACGACGCACTCAAACATCTGGACAGTCATGTAAAAGTCTCTGCACGCCATGTCACATGGAACACTTTATTGCAACAGTTTACTTTTACTATCAAACATCAGTCCGGGAAGATGAAGAAAGTGGTCGACGCCCTTAATCACAGACATTCTCTGAACATTACGACGCACACAACGGTACCATGTTTTCCAGATTTCGCGGATTTGTACGAATCAGATCCCTTCTTCGCCGTATCAGATTGGATTACTCGATGCAGGAGGGGTTTCTATTCAATGGCAACCAAATCTGTGTTCCGGAAAGCAGTCTCAGAATTGGTATCATCGAAGGATTGCATCAGGAAGGTCATGTGGGCAGAGATATGACACTTCAGCTGGTGAATACGTCTTACTATTGGCTGACGGTTCGCAAAGATGTAGAGAGGTTTATGGAGCGTTTCAGTGCTTGTCAAATGGCTAAGGGTCGAGCATCAAATGCTGGTTTGTACCTTCCACTTCCTATACCCACTCAACATTGGACAGATTTGTATGTATTTCATATTGGGTTTGCCAAGGATGCGGCGTGGGAATGATTCAATCTTTATGGTTGTTGATCGCTTCTCTAAGATGGCACATTTTATTGCGTATAAGAAGACAACTAATGCAGTTTCTGTGGCTCAATTGTTTTTCAGAGAAGTCTATCGACTTCTTCCTAGCTCAGTCGTCTCTGACCGCGACACTAGATTCCTCAGCCATTTTTGGAGATCAATATGGAAGTTATTGGGGACAAGTCTGGACATGAGAAAAGCCTATCAACCTCAGATGGATGGGAAAACGGAGGTTACGAATCGAGCATTGGGAAACATGTTGCGCAGTTTAGTTGGGGAGAATATCAAGTCACGGGAATCCAAGCTCGCACAAGACGAATTTGCACACAACCATGTGACTAATCAGAGTATGGGTTTCAATCCTTTCTAAGTTGTGTATGGGAATGTACCACGAGGACCTTTGGATTTATCATCACTTTCGGATCATACTTGCGTACATGGAGCTGCAATCGACTTTGTTTCATCGCTACAGGATGTATATTCGAAACCTATTGTCAATTTCCAGGATGCTTCGGCCAAAAACAAGTTTGCAGCTGACAAACACCGCACAGAAGTTTTGTTCAAGCCTGGAGATTTAGTTTAGGTTGTCCTTACGAAGGATGGACTACCTCTTCGAGAGTACAACAAACTCCTTTCTAGAAAGATTGGCCCGATCAAGGTTATGGAGAGGATCAGTCCGAACTCTTACCGCCTGGATTTGCCTGCACATATCCACACAGTTGACTTTTCAACAATAGGCACCTCATCCCTTTTGTTGGCGACATTAACACTTCATATTCGGAGGCGAATCTTCTCATACCCCGGAGACCTGATGCATCGCATCTCACTTTCATTTGTTACCAACTGTTTTTCCTTCTTTTTAAGATAGTTACAATTTAGATTTGCTTTACATTTTGACTTGAGAATATTCTTTAGATTTGTTTTGTCTCGACTTTCACGTTTGGGGAAGTTACACTTTTATTGAATGAAAAACTCAAAGCTTACAGCTTACTAACCCGTGAAGTCTTAGCTTCGTTCTAGCTTAGATCTTTGAGAAGATACCATCGTTTGGGTATTAAATTGAATCAACGAACCTCAGTTCTGCAACGTAGCTTCTGCTACACCACATAGTGAGTAGTTGAATCCCATAGAGCTCGTTCTTATGTAACAGTCTCAATAGCTAAATTAATGAAAACCAAAATCTCTGCCATAAGTTCAGTTGATATGGTATCTTTCTTAATCTCTAAAATATGTGATTTCCATATTATGTATATGATTGTAGTTGCTAACTTTAATCCTAATTATTTGTATATTAATTGGAATCCTAACTCCTATATCGATATCACATCCTATATACCAGAATAATTTCATAATCCAATATGATTTTGCATGTCTATCCATACTTGAATTAGAGAGAGACATACTTTGGGATACCTATCCACCATATACTTGTCAAATCTGAGATGATTAAATTTGTAATTACCTTAAATGATGAAGATGCATATCTCCAAATCAGAGTGAATATTTCCTTTGGAAGTACAATTCGAATTCACCAAACCCAGCTCCACAAAAAATTAAATCGTTGAAAGATTCCCTTCTTTTTCCCGTATCCGATCACATTAGTATACCCAGTCCACTCTCTATCATGAGACCTTCCCCCGTGATTATCTTTGATTCGCCCAAAATCTAAATCGAAAATCCTTCCCAAAACAAGACCCAAAATAGCAACCTTATTCGCTAATCCTTTAATGACCGTATTCATTTCCAACTTCGAAACCCTCAAATCTTAAATCGCCATTGTTGTCGTCTGTCGTCCTAGAGAGAGTTTTAAATATGATATATTAAAAAAATATTTTCTGAATATGTGTATTAATTGGAACTTTTAAATAATTTGTGTATTTTTTTGGAAAATCAAAATAGTTCACCTGCACGTTGGACCGGAGTTTCCGATATAGTTTAAAAGAAGCTAATTTTCAGCTAATTTTTTCTAACAAATGTTATTCATTGCGAGGTATTTTTAAGATTTTTTTTTTTTTTACTTAAGATTGTATATTGATAAAGTTTTACCCCAGATTAGTTAACTCTCATTATTATTAAAATTTCCCCAATGTTTTGGTAAGCGTTGATGGATCCTATCTAACAGTGACACAAGCTTTAATTTATTAAATGGCGAGGGATTTTAAGTCCCAGGAAATCTGGGATTTGGTCTAAAAGATCAATATATTAAAACCAAGTTTGTTACATAACACAAACTAAAACCGGAACAAATCGGATATCTAGACGAAAAATATATAAAGACCGGTTATCAACACGATACCGGTAAGAAGGGAGAATTACTAAGCCTGAAAGAACCAGGAGTCCAATGTCCTAATGTTGTGAGGGAAGCTGAAGCCGACATGATATACTCTTTCGGAAGAAAACCCTTTAACACCAAATCAAAGACATAAAAATCTGTAGATAACGGACTACGGAAAGAGAAGCGGATGCGAAACCACAAACACTTCCTAATCGTAGACAAGAGAGAACCGCATAAAGCGGAGAGAACCAAAGCAAGGACAACTCGCACAATCTAAACCCAAATACAACGAAAAGACAAGACATAAACCCGAAACGAGAGTCTAATTCCCCCACACCTAATCTAAATCCTAACAAGTCTAAATCAAGGATTCTGCACTCCCCACAAGCCTACACAAGAGGTTAGCCTTACAAGAACCATTAAGCGAAATGACTAAAGGATCAGATTTCTTATTCAAAATATTCTAAAGATGGCGGAAGGAGGCTTAGGAACTAGACTCAACGAAACTAAAGATAAGTCTAATCGAGGAAAACCCAAAGCTCAATACTATGACTAAGACCACAATCTCCGCATCTAAAAGAACAATACCGATGATCTAGAACAAATGGAAAGATAAAACCACTAAGAACCACAACAACCACAGGGTGAAGGATACCGACGAATCTAGAAACTAGACCGGACTAACCAGGACCAAAAACCAGATCCAAATACCTTCCCAAGGAGGTAGGTGGGCCGAGACTTAGCAGGACAAACAAAAGCTCGGCGATGGAAAGAGTAAACTACCACCAAACCAAGAAGAACCGAGCTATACCAAAACTAAACACTACAACCCAAAACGCCACCACAATAATCAATGGAAAAGAGGCAGCATCATACACTCACCATAACCAATTCACCACCACCTCTGCACGCAGCTGCCGATGGGGAGACACCAGAACACCATGCCTGCGCCGCGAAGCAGATCCGCCGGAGGAAGAACAGATCCGTCTGAGAGGAGACCAGATCCGCATCTGAGAACTACACCACCACACATCAACCGGAGAGGATGACAGAGCTACCGAAAACAGCCGGAGACACGGGCAACAGAGGGATCTACGCCGGAGCCATATAAATTTTTACCTTAAACCTATCAATCTTCTCAACTTCTCCTCCGCCTGTAGGATTCACCAGTCCGTCGACCATCTCCTTATGAAATGACTGTTGACAAAATTCTTCACAGTGAATTGAATGTAAAGAGCAATGTTATCCATCATCCTTCGTACGACGTGTTGGGATTATGTCCTGAAATCACATTGTACTTACTCTAGAGATAGTTGTATAGTCGAGATCGGACAATTCATGTGATACTGGGTAGTCGTAATGTTTTGCTAGAAAGCGCTTATGACAAATGAGTTGTAACTCATTGCTAGTATTATGTGAACCTACAAGGTCACACACCTTGCAAGTTGGATACACTTTGTATGGGATTGATCATTGGCATATGGTCTGATCGTTGTGTATTAGATACATATTGAATTTGAGTTTCAAAGAGGTGTATCGATCGACACCATTGGGTGCGTCGGTCGATACAAGACGTGTGTCGATCGACACCAATGGGTGTGTCGGTCGACACAAGGGCGAAACCGAAACTGATGTTTCGGTTCACCTCGAGGTCAATATATAAACGTGTTTTATAGATTCGACCCGAGTGAGAGACAGAACGCGGCCCAGAGAGTTTTTCTCAGAAAGAAAAACGCAGAAACCTCGAAAACTCAGTTCCCAGGAGATCCGATTCCCGGCACTAGCATCCCGGCGGATTCCAGCTTGTGTGCGTGTGGACTGCAGTAGAGGCGCATCATCTGAGGCGCTCCAGAGATATCGTTTACCTGCTTATCTTCCGCTGCCAATCTCCAGGTAATCACGAGGTCAGATCTATGATTCAATTAACTAGACCCTAGATCCTAGGCTTCGGGAACATGACAGCAATTCTGAATGTGGTAGAATTGGCTCCAAGTTCCATCAGTGGTATCAGAGCCTTAGGGTTTAATCATTGAATCTATAGCATTTAAATCGAATACTGATGAATTTGATTAGTTTAATGCTTTGTAAATCGTGTTTTGGAGGATTGAATCTCGGATTATTTCTCTATTGAAAAACGATGAATTGTTGTTTTCGCACTGTGTCGATCGACACTAAGCTTGTGTCGGTCGACACAGAGATGTGCATTCGACAGAATTCGGCGGCTAGGGTTTTTCGTGATGAAAAAACTTGAATGTCTACTGTGTCGATCGACACAGGTTGAGTGTCGGTCGACACAGACCTCGCAAATGGTTAATCGGTACAATTAGATTGGACCGGTTATCATGCTTGGTTAAGTCCGAAAAGATCGGTTTGAATTGGATGAATTGGTTCAATTGGATTGAACTGATTATCTCAATTAGCATAAACCGATTTGGTTAAAATCAGTTTGATTGGATAAGCCGGTTCAATTGAATTGGACCGGTTATCGCAATTAGTTGAAACTGGTTAAAACGGTTTAAATTGGATGAATTGGTTCAATTGAATTGAACTAATTATCCCAATTAATATAAACTGATTGGTTAAGATCAGTTTGATCTGATAAGTCGGTTCAATTGGATTGGACCGGTTATCAAAACTGTCTTCGGTTTAGGTCTATGTCGACCGTCACACATGGGTTGTGTCGATCGACATGACCGGCTCAATGAACCGGGTTAATTGGATTAACCGGTTATTGAAGTCTGGTTTCATTTGGTGGTGTCGATCGATAGACATGGTCTGCGTCGATCGACACAGTGCTCGCAATTCTGGTTATTGAACCTTGAATTTGCAGAAACCAAACTAAAGTTAAGCTTAGCTTCAATATGGTCAACTGTCAAGACTCATTTGATTGTGTGATGGTCTAGCCAAGAGCTTGGTGTCCACAATTACGTGAGTAAGGCAGATAATTATGTTGATGGACTTGCAGTGCTTGACATCAACAATTACATGACCTAAGAGATTGATATACTAACCTTTCAGAGTTTAGTTTCCTCAACTAAATGATATACCATGGATTTTAGGGTTTTTAACCATGGTATATGTGTTATTTATCAAGTCTTTTACTACGTTTTAGAGTCTTTTCAGGTGTTTATTAGGTACAAGCACATTTGGAGCATATTTGGTGATTATGGCACTTTCTGGAGCTAATTGGAGTATTTGGCCGAGAGACAGAGTTCACTGTCCAGTTTTGAAGACTGCGTCGATCGTTGCACACCTGCATCGATCGTTGCATATGCGAATGGGCCAGACTCGCCGATTTAATGAAGGATGCTGATTTTGCAGAAAAGCCCAGATATTTACACAGAAGCCCAAAACGTGTTTTAGCTATTATATAAGGGTTTTTAAGCCATTGTTTAGACGACGCTTTCATTAAGTCTTATTTTATTTCAGAGAGCCTTAGGGGCTGATCTTGCTCTCGAAAGAGAGAGGATTTCGAACCCCTATTGATTATTCTGTTTTATGATATTTGGTTTTCTACTTAAGATGTTTTCTGTTTCGATGAACATGTCTGAGTAGTTTACCTGTTAGGTTGAAGGATTCTCATTAAGGAATTCAGAGAATTATAGTTCAATTAATCTGTAGAGATTTATATCTGCTAGTTCTTTATGTAAGTTGTTCTTAATGCTAAATCTGAAGTAGCTAATCAGAGTTATGATGTTAGGTTGATTAATTCAGCGGAAGTTGGTTGATTTAACTGAAAAGAACTTAGATAAGCAATTAAACTGTTCGCAAACGAAAGTTTGGTTCAGGTTAATTGTGAACATATCAAACTTGGAATTAATGCTAGTTTATTCTGTTAGTTCTCGCAAACGGAAGTTTGGTTTGCTGCACTTAGACTTAGAGAATTATCGCAAAGGAATTTGGTTAATTCTATATCAGTGTTTGAGTTCTAGAATAGTTATTGATTGGATCTAGATAGATTGATTGCCTGCGTTCCTGATTTCCTGGGAACTCCTGAAACCTAACGCCTTGTTTTCTTGCTTACAAACTCACTCGATTTACTTTGCTATTTAGTTTACTGTTTTCACATCTGCTTCGCTTAATTTAATCTGAACTGCTATTAATCTATTGTGTGACTGAGAGTCCTTGTGGGATTCGATACCTTATATACTACGATTGCATTAACTGTGCACTTGCAGTAGAATAGGGAAAACTTTACGACCTATCAAGTTTTTGGCGCCGTTGCCGGGGACTCTTTGAGTTCACCTATAGATTTAGTACTAGGATTTAGACTAAGCATTCTTTTTAATTTTCTTGTTTACTCACGTTTTTGATTTTTGGATTCGCAGGGATTCACACTGCATCGATCGTTGCTCACATTGCATCGATCGACGCAAGGCGAGAACAGCGATGCTGAGGTCTGAGACGTTCAATAGGTTCCGCGCCATGGAACCTGTTATTTTGATTCGCGGTGAAAACGGCGTTCTACGAGACCAAGAGGGTCACATATGCAACGCAAAAGGTCAGAAAATAGATGGGAAAGGAAATCCCATCTTACCAGATTACCATGTATTGGTTGGGCAAGTAGCTGAGATGCAACATAAGATAGATGACATCCACGACATCTTACTTAGGGAGAGACAGTTCCGAGCAGAGGCAGAAATTGATAAGTTTGCAGAGATACGCTACATGGCTGGAGCCGATTCTTATGGACATGCATTGGAACATCAGCAGAGACAGGGTTCTAGGCACACTCAAGGATCGAGAGACCATAATTATACTCGCCATCTGGCATCTCCTACACAAAGGAGCAAACTAGAGATGATGTTAGAGCAATCAATTGAAAGACAACAGCAGAACACAGCTTCTTTCAGCTCGAAGCTAGAGAACCTGTACACTAATTTGAATGAGAAATTTGAATCCTTGAACACTCGTATGAAGCAGCTGGACACACAGATGGATCAAGTTCCAAGTTCTACCCCAACAAAGGATTCTCAAGAAGCTCATGACAGCAACATTCTCACTCAGGATAACACACAGATGGATCATGGATCATGTCTAGCAGTTAAGGCTGTGGAATTTGTGGAAGACAGAGGGGGATTTGATGTTGAATTACCTGAGCTCGAAAGCTTCGATGCACCTGACTCAACAGAGATTGACATGGATCTTTTGACTTGGATAGTCCAGATTGAAGTGGGACCGAGCCAAGAAGAGAAATTTGAATCTGAGATAGCTGGAATGGACCGAGAAGCAGATAAACCCGAGACTGTAGTTGAAACCCGAGTTGAGACGACAGCATCGATCGTTGCATCACACACACCGATCGTTGCATCCCGAGAGGAACCAGTTTCGCCCATATCTCGAGAACCTGCTAAGGAAAAAGCCTACAAACCTCCGATACCATTTCCGAAAGCTCCCGTTAAATCTACAAATGTGGTTCAGTGCACATTGGTGGTTGACAAGAAGATGGTGGTTCCACAAGAGCCTATTCTAACATCTTCAAGGCCTAAAACTACTCATAAACAGAAGGCTCCGAACATCAAATCTTTGCCAAAGGTAAAACATAAATCCTCTAAGTCTAAACCACCTGACTCCACTGTTTTGAATGCAGGAAAGAGCGTTAAAACACCCAAGTGTCAATTCCACCCTACATTCCTCCCCACGTTTCTAGGACGACATCATGCTGCTACTGCTTACACACCACCATGGATGATAAGGCATTCACAGAGACACTCAAAGTCTCTGTTGAAACCTCCATAAGTTTGACCTCTTTTCCAAAAGTCAAGCTAATGACTTAAAACAAGCGCTGAGTGGGAGGCAACCCACTGTTCGGTTTAATTATTTTTTCTTTCTCATTTTTTTTGGTGTTTTTCTTAGGATTTAACCTTTTTAGTTGTTTTTGTTAGTTATTAAATACAGAACACAAATCTGGAGATGTGTGACGATCGTTGCTCACATGTGCAACGGTCGTTGCATTTGGTTTAAATCGAAAATTAAGGTACATTGAGCTAAACCGGAATCAATCTGGTTCAACAAGCATCGATCGTTGCACTCGTTGCACCCACGACCAGGTAAGTTACCTTAAACCCTTTTTTTTCTCTTCTTCTTCTCCATTTCCTTTGGTCGACACACCGAGAACCTCTACCCAAAAATCATCATTTCTTCGTCAAATTTCTTGTTTTCAAGTGCTATTTGCTTGTTTTTACGATCCCAATCCATTTCCCCAACCTATCTCTCACGAAATCAAGGTAATGCACTTCGATTTTCGGATTTTCGGATTCAATTTTTAGGGTTTTAAGAATTGGGAATTTTGGCCGAAATTGTTGAATGCACGTTGAAATGGATATGATTTAGGTTGCTAGATGATATATTGTTGCCGATTGTGTGATTGATTGCATGACTTGGAACGAATTTTATTGACTGTTGATTGCGGCCAGAATCGCCCTGCAACGATCGCTGCCTTTGAGCAACGGTCGTTACTCGACGATTCTGGGGAAATGTTCGATTACACGGAATCGCCCTGCAACGATCGCTACCTTAATGCAACGGTCGTTGCCCGACGATTCCACAGAGAGTTGCCGAGACTAATTTGTTCGAATTTTCTGTTTTGCAGATGACAACTCAGAATCAACCCCGCAAGAAACGAGCACAAGCTGCAAGCGCCTCAAGACAATACATTCCGCCACCGGAATGGTTGCACAGGGATTCAGATCCTCCACAGCCGTATCATTTGGTTCATGCGACCATAGGGCCACCATGGCCAAAGCCAGAGAAACTCCCGATTCAGTCTGATCGCATTTGGAGTGGTTCTATTAAGAGGATGCTCGGTACGGATGATTTCACAGAGAGGCCGCTACACGAGTACTGGGACGAATACGACACTTTGTTGTATAATGGTTGGTGTGGTATGGAGATAGCGCCAACCAAGTTCGCTGATTACTCAACCTGCAAGAGTCTCGGCATAGACACGCAGGTTATGGAGCTGTGCAGAGGCATTGGTCTAGGGACAATGCCAATGCAACCTTACGATTTGTACCCAGAGCTTGTGAGGCAGTTGCTTGCCTCGTGCAGGGTTGTATACCCAAACCCAGAGAGCAGGAATGCCCAAGGAGGCACCTTCACTTTCATGTGTCTCGGAGAAAGGTATCGAGTACCCCTTCTCGATATTTGTAGGATCTACGGGTTCAGCACCACGCAGCCACGCACCGATTTATCCCTTCCATGGGAAGCACCAGAGGCTCGTGATTTTTGGGAGTACATTGGAGGTGGACGATATCACTCACGGCTTACACCGGTGATTCAGGTTAGGCATCCGGTTCTCAGGTATGTCTTGCGTATCTTGGGATGCACTTTATTGTGCAAGCATGAGGCGAACAAGATGCGCAAGAACGAGATGGAGATTCTATTCAGAGGGCTTAGGGAGCAGTTCAGGGGTACTAATGTGAGGAACCCGGCTGAGAAGGTGAACCTAGGAGCCGTATTTGCCCATCACCTTTGCGAGCTGCAGAAGAAGCCTTATGAAGGCGCGCGCAAGGAGACAGTAGGGAGTCTTCTCACTCCTATTTTCAGACACTGCGGGATCCCTATGAGGGATACAGAGTGCGTTACTGAGCGCGAGTTCTTGGATCTCAGTCACCTGCAGAGTGCTACGTGGCTGAAGGAGGGGCGAGTGTGGGTGTACTATGACCCTGAGGATACACAGTATGACATCGATCTTCCTATTGCCAGGTATACTCGGATCGATACCATTGATGCTTTGAGTTTCCACCCTCCCGCTAGCGCTCGACGTGCAGTGCCTACCATGGCTCATCCGCTGGGAGAGCCTTCCTCACGAGCTTCGACTTCAGCTGCCCCTACTCCTGCGCCAGCGCCTGCCCCAGCCGACGATGTGGGTCCCTTTCCAGAGCCTGCGATGCCTTACGGTGCATACTCTGAGGCAGAGTGGAGAGAGAGATCAGATGGTATGTTTCGAGTATTTTGGAACTTCATGCGTACTTGCAGCTGCAGGAGGCCATCACAGGTTCAGCAGCCAGTACCCTCTTCTCGACGCAGACGACGATCCCCGACTCCTCCTCCCACGACTGATACTGATCCCGCAGCTGAGGCAGCCGATGACGATGCACTGTATGGTGGGATAGATGATGTGAGCGAGTGAGAGTAGTCTCCATATTTTCGGTTCTGTATTCTGACTTTTTATCTTTTCTTGCACTTTTGTTTTTCATTTATTTAGGATTTGCTATGTTTGGATGATTTGTACTTTGTTCGGTACTTCTTTTGCTTCGATTTTACTGTGTTTCTAGTGTTCTCAGCTTGCAGGTTTTTAAAAATTGACATAAACCGACGGACTAACCTGCTAACTAGCTGTCTGATCCGATATGCGCATTGCAACGATCGTTGCTGCTTTGAGCAACGATCGACACTCAACGAAAAATCGCCAAGTAACGGTCGATGCACTTAGTGCAACGATCGATGCTTGTGCGACAGAGGTAAAATCCGACAGAACTCAAACATCCATTAACAATTTTTTTTTCTTTCTTTTTACCGATCCTTCGCTGGACACTACTGGGGACAGTGTGTCTTAAGTGTGGGGGAGGTGCTACTGACTTTTGTTTTCTGTTTTCTTAAGAGTCAGTCCGTTTTTCAAAATTTTTTGTTTTATTGAGTCAAAATTGTTTAAGTAAGAAACTATGATTTTCTGAGAAGATTTACAAGACTTGCAGGAACTTAAGTAACCATTGGGATGAAGTTGCAGGATCTATCTATGACTATTAGAAAACCCCATCACAGATCAACCTACTGGGAACACCCACATCACTTCAGGTATCAGAGGATCCTTTTACTGACTTCAACCTTAATACTGACTTAGATTTCTCACCTAAGGGCTTGGTATGCTTTATGTCGGATTCCCTGTTAGTTCTGACACAGCCTGTAAACCTGTCCTATTTAGTCCCCTTCTCCCCTTCTATAAAGTAAAAAAAAAAAATAATAAACTGAGGATGAGTTAGTAACTCCGAAGTGGTCATGGGAATAGTAGCAAACACTATTATCTCTCATGTGATCCATGGAATGTGTCCAAAGTACACCCCATAACGGGAAGAACACTGATAAAAAAAATAAAATGATACCCAGTGGGGAAAAATCAGTTGTTAAAGAAGGGAAAGAGAAGAAAGGGACTAGAGAAAGATAGTATGGTGGTCTAGAGCTGATAAGGTAAGAATCCATGTGCCTTTAGATCGATACTCCTTAGGTGAGACCGCACATAAATACTTGCAGAAGTCAGTAGGGAGAATTTGAATGCTTGAATGTGATTGTGGAGTTTTACCTAGGACAGTTGCTAAGTGTGGGGGAAGTACATTGTGGTCTTGATATCCTGTGATTGATTCTTGCAGTGGTTTACTAAGGGGAATCTGAGTATTGTAGCTTCTAAGATGAAATGAGTTTCTGAAGAGTTTTCAAACCTCTTGACTACATTTAGTTCTTTGTCTTGCTTGAGGACAAGCAAGAGCTAAGTGTGGGGGAGTTGATATACCATGGATTTTAGGGTTTTTAACCATGGTATATGTGTTATTTATCGAGTCTTTTACTACGTTTTAGAGTCTTTTCAGGTGTTTATTAGGTACAAGCACATTTGGAGCATATTTGGTGATTATGGCACTTTCTGGAGCTAATTGGAGTATTTGGCCGAGAGACAGAGTTCACTGTCCAGTTTTGAAGACTGCGTCGATCGTTGCACACCTGCATCGATCGTTGCATATGCGAATGGGCCAGACTCGCCGATTTAATGAAGAATGCTGATTTTGCAGAAAAGCCCAGATATTTACACAGAAGCCCAAAACGTGTTTTAGCTATTATATAAGGGTTTTTAAGCCATTGTTTAGACGACGCTTTCATTAAGTCTTATTTTATTTCAGAGAGCCTTAGGGGCTGATCTTGCTCTCGAAAGAGAGAGGATTTCGAACCCCTGTTGATTATTCTGTTTTATGATATTTGGTTTTCTACTTAAGATGTTTTCTGTTTCGATGAACATGTCTGAGTAGTTTACCTGTTAGGTTGAAGGATTCTCATTAAGGAATTCAGAGAATTATAGTTCAATTAATCTGTAGAGATTTATATCTGCTAGTTCTTTATCTAAGTTGTTCTTAATGCTAAATCTGAAGTAGCTAATCAGAGTTATGATGTTAGGTTGATTAATTCAGCGGAAGTTGGTTGATTTAACTGAAAAGAACTTAGATAAGCAATTAAACTGTTCGCAAACGAAAGTTTGGTTCAGGTTAATTGTGAACATATCAAACTTGGAATTAATGCTAGTTTATTCTGTTAGTTCTCGCAAACGGAAGTTTGGTTTGCTGCACTTAGACTTAGAGAATTATCGCAAAGGAATTTGGTTAATTCTATATCAGTGTTTGAGTTCTAGAATAGTTATTGATTGGATCTAGATAGATTGATTGCTTGCGTTCCTGATTTCCTGAGAACTCCTGAAACCTAACGCCTTGTTTTCTTGCTTACAAACTCACTCGATTTACTTTGCTATTTAGTTTACTGTTTTCACATCTGCTTCGCTTAATTTAATCTGAACTGCTATTAATCTATTGTGTGACTGAGAGTCCTTGTGGGATTCGATACCTTATATACTACGATTGCATTAACTGTGCACTTGCAGTAGAATAGGGAAAACTTTACGACCTATCACTAAATATCAAGTAACCTTGATGTCTTGCCCAAATCTTGTCTACTATCAGACTTGTGTCGTTTGTTGGATAGCCTTGGAGTCCTTGGTATCCACTACTACATGAGTAAGGCAGGTGATCATTGATAGACTTGCAGTGCGGCTGTCAATGATCACTAGACTAAAGAGATTGGTTTACTTGACTGGGCCATCAGAAGTTCTGGGCCCAGAGACGTCAGAGTAGATGAGACATGAATTGTCTTATCTGCGACCAAGAGTTGTACTGGGTACAATTAGCAATGATTTGCTTACCTAGATAACTAAATTTTGGGTTATGACGAGTCGTCCACTCAGATTTTGGTGAAGTATGGGTCTTGGATCATTATATTCATTGAGGAAATATTGTTTGAATATAATGCGAGTTTTCTTATTAGATAAGATTTCTCATGGAATGCATAACTAAATCTTGGTTTTTTCTTGGATTTCAGATTATGTCTAAGACTACTTTCTCGTTGCGATCCGTCCTTGAGAAGGACAAGTTAAATGGATCCAACTTCCTGGATTGGTATCGGAATTTGAGATTAATCCTCAAGCAGGAGATATGGACACATCCTTCGGGAAATGGTTCATGCATGTTTGCTGCCAGGGGCAACAAGATCAAGCTGGTAAAGATTAAGGTATCCTTTAATTTTTCTATTTTTTCTATGCTCGACGAGGCCCCTTTACCATTCTGTCTAAATAGGCTATTCTATTTGTACAAATATGGAATAGGGGCGCATTCAATTCGTCTTTGTTTATTAGAGTTTAGTCCAAATTTTTTTTTCATCGCGGGGTAGAGCAGTTTGGTAGCTCGCAAGGCTCATAACCTTGAGGTCACGGGTTCAAATCCTGTCTCCGCAACATTTTTTTTTCAACAAATGTAAGTTTGATTCTATTAACTAAAACTAGTCATTAATTAATACTTGTCTTTTGGAGAAAGCTCTTCCAGAAAGGCTTGGGACCAATCGCTCGAGTGCAGTATATGATGCTTGGAATAAGCATTATATCGATGCGGTAGATGTGCGTGGTCTGATGTTGGCTACCATGAACTCGGACTTGAAGAGTCAATACGAGAACATGGAGTCACCAACAGAGATGATCACCAGCTTGAAACTGAAGTTTCAGGATCTGGCACGAGTTGAGAGATTCCAGATGGTGAAGTCTCTCGCTGGGTGCAGGCTACCGGAGGATGCTCCAATAAGTCCTCATGTCATTAAAATGATGGGTTACATTGATAACCTGGGGAAACTGGATTGTCCTGTCAGCTTAGAGTTGGCTACTGACATCATTCTGCAGTCACTGCCGTCAAGTTATGATAAGTTCATCAAGAACTATATCAAGAAAGGCTTGACGAAGACGTTGACTGAGCTGCATGGTATGCTTAAGACAGCAGAGCAAAACATCAAAAAGGGTAAAAGATTTGAGAAATCTTGTATAGACAAGGGTGAAGACAAGGCCGTTCAGGTTTGGAATCAGAATACGCATGTGTCATCTTTTAAGCCCAAGTCAGGCCCATCTGATGTTGATAAATGCTGCTACTGTAAAGAGTTTGGGCATTGGAAGAGAAATTGCACTAAATTCTTAGAAGATTCACAAGAGATGGAGAAGATGTATGGTACTTCTTCTTCAGGTATTGTGTTATTATTTCAAGTTCTACGTGAGTATTGGATACTAGTTGTGGTACTGATATTTTTGAAATATGCAGTGATAGAATTTAAGAGTATTAAGAGATTAGAGAGAAAGAGATTAGAGAGATTTGGAGAGAATATGGAGAGAAAAGTCTCCAAAAGTATATTTATGGTATTAGTCAATAAAGACTTATTTATAGAGTTACAAAGTGAAGTAACTAGGTCTAGAAGTTGAAAAATAGCCATTAAGAGAAAATGTGGCCGTTGGAGACGTGTTGACGACTGTGTCGGCGACACAGTGGCTTGCTCAAGTTCCTGAAGATTCTGTGTTGACGACAGTATCGGGGACACAGTGGCTTGCTCAAGTTGCTGAAGATTCTGTGTTGACGACTGTATCGGCGACACAGTGGCAAGCTTCACTTTATTGAAACATACATGATCAATACTCCCCCTCAAGTTCAAACTTTGGAATTGCCCTAAAGTCTGAACTTGGAATGATCATGGCAACACCTCATTAAAAACTTTGATGTAGAAAACCACTTGGGACAAAACCACATCAAGGGAAAAAGAGTATGCTACACATGATCAGGGAAGTTCTAATCATGGGTAGGAAGGTCTACAAGTCCTAGTTTGCTGAAGATATGATCGCAAACCTTGAGACTTGCAGCCTTGGTGAAGATGTCTGCTATCTGATCTTCGCTCTTTGTGTAGCAAGGTAGAACCGTCCCATCTTCAATCTTCTCCCTTACCTTGTGACAATCTATCTCAATGTGTTTAGTCCTTTCATGAAACATAGAGTTGGTAGCAATGTGTATTGCAGCCTGATTGTCACAATGAAAGGTAATGGGACTTGATTGCTCAATGCCAAAGTCCTTGAGTAGAGCCTTCAACCACGTTAACTCTGTTGTAAGCTTCCTCATAGCCCTATACTCAGCTTCAGCACTTGAACATGAGACCACTTTCTGCTTCTTTGTCTTCCAAGTCACTAAGTTACCTCCAATGAAGGTGCAATAACCGGTTGTGGATCTCATGTCACTCTTATCACCAGCCCAATCTGCATCACAGTAGCCGACAATCTCAGTGCTATCATTCTTACCCATCCAAATTCCTTGTCCTGTTGAGCCTTTGAGATATCTAAGGATCCTCTCAATCAAACTCCAATGATAAACTGTGGGTGATTGCATATGCTGGCTGACTTGATTCACAGCAAAACATAGGTCTGGTCTAGTGAGAGTTAAATAGATAAGCTTCCCAACCAGTCTTCTATACAAGGAGACATCCTTGAACTTCTCCTCATCTGATTTCTCCCCCTTTCTATTGACTTGGTAGCCATCTTCAAGAGGAGTCTTTGCTATCTTGCAATCATGCATTCGTGTTTCTGTCAGCAAGTCTTTAACATACTTCCTTTGGGACAAAAACAACCCATCATTGAATCTGCATACTTCAATACCCAAGAAATACTTCAACTCTCCAAGGTCTTTGATGTCAAACGAACTTTTGAGAAAAGCCTTTGTGGACTGAATTCCCTCATTATCACTTCCAGTAATGATTAAATCATCCATATAGATAAGAACCACCACCACTCCTAAAGAGCTTTGAAGAGTAAACAATGTGTGATCAGATTGAGACTTCTTGAATCCATAGTCCATGAGTGTATGGCTTAGCTTATGGTACCATGCCCTTGGTGATTGCTTCAAACCATAGATTGCTCTCCTTAGTCTCAATACTTCACCAGGTTTACACAAATGCTCTAGTCCCGGTGGTGGAGTCATGTACACTTCCTCTTCAAGCTCTCCTTGTACAAAGGCATTCTTAACATCCATTTGCCATAGGTTCCATGAAAGGTTTGTGGCCAAGTACAGTGTAACTCTTACTGTATGGAGTTTAGCTACTGGTGCAAAGGTATCAGTGTAGTCTTCTCCATATGTTTGCGTGAACCCTCTTGCAACCAACCTTGCCTTGTACCTTTCAATGTCTCCATTGCTCTTATACTTGATTGTGAAGACCCATTTTGAGCTGACAGTCTTCTTTCCCTTTGGCAGCTTCTCCACATTCCAAGTGTGATTCTTTTCCATAGCTCCCTTCTCATCAATCACAGCATCCATCCACTCCTTGGTGTCTTTAGCCTCTTCATAGGTTTTAGGAACATGATTCATCTCTATCTTCCCAAGAAAGGCGCAATGACTTGATGGCAACAAGTCAATAGAACACACGGACTGGTTGGGATGAGCAACAGCCTGATTGTTGAAGTAGAAATTCTTGTTGATGTAGCTTGATAGATCCGTCTTTTCTCTAGTACTTCTTCTGAGTTGTTGGACCGGTTGAGCAGCTTCCTCTACACCCATCTCTTCTTCTTCATGATGAATAATCTCCTCATCATTCATATTCAAGTTGTCTTGATCTTGATTCTGAGGTAGAACTTCCTCTTGAGTTTGAGTGGGTTCTTGGTTAGCTGTCACTGGTTCTTCTTCTTGCAACTCTTCTTGATGACTTCTTGTTTCTGTTTCCCCTTGTCTTGGTACATTAGTAGGATCATTTCCCAAATGATTCAAGAGAAACCTCAGACTTGTAGCAAGGTCAGACGGTGATCTTGAAAGATCCTTCAATCCTTCCCAATCCCTTTTCTCATAGTACCCTTGCCCTTCAAAGAACTTGACATCTCTTGACACATATGTGCGATTGTTGCTGGGATCAAAACACTTATAACCCTTATGAGTTGTAGAGTATCCCAGGAACATACACTTTGTGCTCTTAGCCTCTAGCTTATTTCTTTGATCACCTGAAATATGTATAAAACACACACACCCAAACACACGTAAGTGTTCAATAAAGGGTTGAGTTTTGTTTAGAACCTCAAATGGTGAGATGTCTTGGAGAACTTTTGTTGGAATCCTATTGATGAGATAACAGGCTGCTAAGACCGCATCTCCCCAAAATCTTTTAGGCACATTGGTATAGAACATCATGGATCTAGCCACTTCCATGAGATGTCTGTTCTTTCTCTCAGCCACTCCATTTTGTTGAGGTGTATGTGGATAGCTTGTTTGATGTAGGATTCCATGTTTGTTCAGATTAGCCTTGAATCTTTGACTTGTGTACTCTCCCCCATTGTCCGATCTAAACACGTTGATCCTTGCATTAAACTGATTAGTAATGTAGTTTTGAAACTGAATGAAAGCTTCATAAACTCTATCTTTCGATGGGAGCAAGGTGACCCAAGTATATTTTGACTTTTCATCTATAAATGTCACAAAATACTTGTTCCCCATCTCTAGACTGGCAAGGTGAAGTCCAAACATCAGAATGCACAAGATCAAAGCAGCTCTCATAGATAGTGGTAGATTTAGGGAATACTGTTCTGCAATGTTTGCCAAGGATACAAGCTTCACAAGTCGAATGATCAAAAGTAATGTTAGGCAACATCAAGTTCAGAGCTCTAGCATGAGGATGTCCAAGTCTAGCATGCCACAAACTGTTTTGATTAACCGGGAAACAGGAATTGAACGCTAAGGAACCCAAATTTCTCGGAGAGGTGTTTTCAATGAGATAAAGCTCATCTTGAGTTCCACCTCTGGCAAGTACCCTTCCATTCTTAATATCCTGAAAGCACACCTCATTAGGTCCAAAGATAACATTGCAGTCCAAGTCTTTAGTAATCCTTTTAACTGATAGCAGATTGGATTTAAACTTAGGCACAAAGAAGGCATCACTATCCTTGTTAAACAGTCTTAACTTTCCTGTTCTTTCAATGGGAATACCTTGACCATCAGCAATAGTTACTCTTCCTAGGGAAGGTTTGATGTCTTTTAACAACTTAGCATTACTAATCATGTGGTGAGATGCTCCTGAATCTACTACCAAGTTCTGATCAGTTTTAGCAAGTAGTTTATGAGACAATAAGGTGATACCAGAGAGTTTGGAGGCATAAGCCTTGATGAGGTCCTCCAAATCACTCCTTCTCACATAATCAGTGTTGGTGAAGAGTGCAAGCTTTCCATCTTGAGAGGATGAAGTCGTCTGCTCATTCACATTCTCTTGAGAGATGTTGGCACTTGGGTCTTTGAACTTGGATGGCTTGAGATGAGGGTGAAGGGTCCAACACTTGTCCTTCGCATGTCCTTTCTTTTTGCAATGGTCACAGAAGATACCCTTCCTTTCCTCTTGCTTGAACACGCTCTTCTTGGCAGTGACAAGGTCCCCTTTTCCTCCAAACAATCCAATGTTTCCCTGCTCCTTTTGGATTCTTGAACACACCTCTTCAAAGTCAGGGAGTGTAGTCTCCCTTAAGATAGACTTGATAACCTTATTGTAGACCGGATTCAGATTGAGGAGGAGACCAAAGATCTTGTTTTGCTCCTTCCTTTCATTAAGAATCTTTGGGTCCATGGTGCTTGGCCTTAACATGTTCAGCTCAGACCAAACAGATGAGAACTTCCCAAGATACTTGGTGAACTCACAATCCTCTTGGTTAAGGTCAATGATTTTCTTCTTCACTTCATACACACGGCTGAGGTTAGAGGCATCACCATATACCTTCTTGAGAGTGTCCCAAAGTGATTTAGCAGTTCCACAATGAGAGTAAGCTTCAAGGATGGAAGGATCTAGTGAGTTTTGAAGAAAACCCAGAACTGATTGGTCTTCTTGAAACCACCTTGCCACCTCCTTCTTTGTTACCTCATTTTTCTTCCCCTTTGGATCTTCATTAGGCGGTGTCTTGTCCTCAAGAATGTGCTCCCAAAGTCCTCTTCTACATATTGCGGTTTTAGTGGTTCTAGACCACACAAGATAGTTGTTTCCTTTGAGAATGATAGGAACAACTACAGGTTTTGAGCCCTCGGTGGTAATAACAGAAGGACTCATAGCTTTTAGCTTGAAAATTCGTTTGGGAATTTTATCGAACACTTGGTGGGCGTTTTTAAGAAATTGAGAATTTTGAAGAATTTTGAAAGATGAACAAGAGAGAATCAAAGAGAGTTGTAGAATAAGGATCTTTGCTCTGATACCATGTTAAGTTTCCTGGGCTTCCAACCTAAAACCAATTGGTGATAAGTGGATTGGCCCAAGTCCCTTATATATTAGTCAATATTATTCCCAACTTCCAATGTGGGACAATTGCCACACACTCTCTAGAGATTAAGGCCTCATGGCCCATTAATCTCTACAATATCTCAATACCTCCCCTCGAGATAATGACCCTTCTAGCCATTAATCTCGACAGACCATCAATCCTAGGGTCCGAAGGCACGGGCCACTTTCGGGCCGGGTTACGAGAGTGTGTGAACCTGGCTCTGATACCATGATAGAATTTAAGAGTATTAAGAGATTAGAGAGAAAGAGATTAGAGAGATTTGGAGAGAATATGGAGAGAAAAGTCTCCAAAAGTATATTTATGATATTAGTCAATAAAGACTTATTTATAGAGTTACAAAGTGAAGTAACTAGGTCTAGAAGTTGAAAAATAGCCATTAAGAGAAAATGTGGCCGTTGGAGACGTGTTGACGACTGTGTCGGCGACACAGTGGCTTGCTCAAGTTCCTGAAGATTCTGTGTTGACGACTGTATCGGCGACACAGTGGCTTGCTCAAGTTGCTGAAGATTCTGTGTTGACGACTGTATCGGCGACACAGTGGCTGGCTTCACTTTATTGAAACATACATGATCAATATGCAGGACCAGGGGCGGACGTATATGGGGTTGTACGGGGTCACGTGCCCCCTATTACTTTTTTTTTTTTCTTAATTGTTTAAACAAAATTTTTTTATGTTGTTATTTTTTAATAAAAAAAAAAAAGATGTCCCCGGTAGAAAAAAAACAGTGCCTCCGATTAAAAAAACTGTGCCCCTTTGTAAACTAATTTTCACATAATTTGAATAATCTATATATACTTAACCCAAAATTAAAAGTTAAAAGCCCACTATCAGCCCATTCTATTATCAAAAACACTAATAGAAGTTATTTTTCTTAACCTAGCAACTAACGTGTTTCTTTTTTTTGGTCAACTTCTATTTTCCAATTAAAAACTTTTATCAAATTGAGATCGACATCGACACGAGTCACACGACGACATCGACATCAGAGACCTGTATACATCTGCAAAGTGGTATGCTTTTATCGATTTGGGTGTTATAAGTTTATTACTATTCTTTCTTTGTTTACTTTTAATATTAAAAATTAGGTGTTCGTGTGTTATTGAATCGTATTTTAGGTTTTTGTTCTTTTATTGGTAAAATTAAGTGAATAATTTTAGTTTACATGAATAAATGATTTGAATAATAAAATTATGATAACTAGAAAACTTGTCTCGATCGAATTACGTATTTATTGGATATAAAGTGACGATAAGCAGTTTGTTTACTTGATAAAGAAAAAAATATTTGGCAACATTTAATTTTGATATTTGCTTAATTTATTTGCAGATTTATAATGGAAAAATATTTTGCACCCAAAAGAAAGTTTGCAACTACATCTGAGAACGATTTGGACAATTTACCTTTTGATCCTGCAGACAGAAAACGAATATTGGACTATCATCCAAATGAAAGAGATGAGGTAAGACGCAAATATTTGATTAAGGGTCCTTGTCAACCTCTTGGTCATGATTTTCCTAAAACACTGATTGGAAATAAATTAAGACGTTTCAATCCTTCTTGGTTTGATCTCTATGGTGATTGGTTGGAATATAGTATGAAAAAGAACAAAGCATTTTGTTTGTTCTGCTACTTGTTTAGAGATTACACTGAAAACAAAGGTGGAAGTGATGCATTTGTGATGAATGGATTTGATAACTGGAACAAGACAGAGAGATTACGTGATCATGTTGGAGCAGTGAATAGCTTTCACAATAGTGCAAAGAAAAGGGCTGATTATCTGATGAAACAAGGACAGTCAATTGCTCATGTTTTCTATAAGCACGATGACGCGGCTAAAAATGAATACAAGATCAGATTCAATGCTTCAATTGATGCTTGTAGGTATTTGCTACGACAAGGATTAGCGTTTCGAGGTCATGATGAGTCGGTGGATTCAGCTAATAAGGGAAATTTTTTGGAGCTTGTGAAATATACTGCAGAGCAAAATGAGCTTGTGAGTAAGGTTGTGTTAGAGAATGCTCCCAAAAACAATCAGATCGTGTCTCACAAAATTCAGACAGATATAGTTCATTGCTTTGCAGAAGAGGTTATTGAATCTATTATTCAAGAAGTTGATCATGATGTATTTTGTTTATTGGTGGATGAATCTGCAGATGTTTCTGATAAAGAGCAAATGGCAGTGGTTTTGCGCTTTGTTGATAAACATGGGATAGTTAAAGAAAGGTTCATTGGTCTTATTCATGTGAAAGAGACATCTTCTTTATCTCTGAAGTGTGATGTTGATTCATTGTTTGCTAAACATGGATTGAGTTTGAAAAAGTTAAGAGGACAGGGTTACGATGGGGCGAGTAATATGAAAGGTGAATTCAATGGGCTAAGATCTCTAATTTTGAGAGAAAACAGTTCTGCATATTATGTCCACTGTTTTGCCCATCAGCTTCAGTTAGTTGTCATTGCAGTTGCTCAAAAGCATTTTGAAGTTGGAGATTTCTTTGATATGATTGCTGTCTTGTTAAATGTGGTTGGAGCTTCTTGCAAGAGAAAGGATATGGTTCGAGAAGACCACCGGAAAAAAGTTGAGGAAGCAACGAAGAAAGGTGAAATTAAGACAGGAAAGGGATTGAATCAAGAGGTTGCATTTCAGAGACCTGGTAAAACTCGTTGGGGTTCTCACTACAAAACATTGTTGCGGTTGGTTGATTTATTTGCTTCTATCATTAAAGTGCTTGAGTATGTCGAAAGTGAAGGAACTGATAGTATCAAAAGGCGTCAAGCTAATGGTCTTCTCAAATACTTTCACACCTTTGATTTTGTGTTCTACTTACAGTTGATGTTGCTTCTTCTTGGGATCACAAATAATTTATCAAAGGCTCTACAAAGGAAAGATCAAGATATACTGAATGCTATGTCACTTGTGAAATCTACCAAGCAGCAATTGCACAAGCTCAGGGATAATGGATGGGAATCTTTGATCATCAAAGTTTCTTCTTTTTGTGAGAGTTATAAGACTGAGTTGCTGGTTATGGAAGAAGAGTTTATTGATTCAAAGAAGCCAAGAAAAAAAAGCAACATAACCAACTTGCATCATTACAAGGTGGAATGCTTTTATACTGTAATGGATATGCAAATTCAGGAGTTTAATGACCGTTTTGATGAGGTAAACACTGAATTACTTGGTTGTGTTGCTTCTTTGAGTCCTCTTAATTCATTTCATGAGTTTGATCAGTTGAAAGTTTTGAGATTGTCCGAGTTTTATCCAGAAGATTTTAGTGGTACCGAGCGGATATCTCTTGAGCATCAACTTGGTCTATACATCGACAACATTCGGGTAGATGAAAGATTTTCTAATTTGAAGAGTCTTGGAGATCTTGCATGTATGATGGTGGAGACAAAGAAACATCTTTCACATCCTCATGTTTATCGACTTTTGAAGCTAGTTTTGACTCTACCTGTAGCCACTGCTACTGTTGAAAGATGCTTTTCTGCGATGAAAATTGTGAAGACTACTTTACGGAACCGGATAAGTGATCAGTTTTTAAACGATTGTGTTGTTTGTTTTGTTGAGAAAGAACTGCTTGAGAAAGTGACAAATGAAGTAGTGATGAAAAGGTTTCAAGATATGGAACCTCGCAGGATAAATTTGTAAGGTACTTTTTAATAAACATTTTAAAGTTGTTTTTATTATTTATAAAATTGTGCCCCCGATAAAAAACAGTTCTGGATCCGCCCCTGTGCAGGACCTAAGGGACAGTAGAACGTTGAAGAAAGGACAAATGGAACTGCGTGTCTGGTATGAAGCAATGGTTGCTGCATGAGCCGTAGAGATTCTCCACTTGTAGGAGCCTTTCATACTTGGTTTTTGAAATTAAGTAATTGCTACTATGTATCTGCCTTGTGCGGAGATGTCTTTCATTTTCTTGTAAGAATTTGGATGTTTTTCATTTTGATAAAAGACAAGTTTTGTTCTTTAGATCTTAATGAAATATTCTATGATAGCACCCCGTTTGGAATGGGTTTTATATCTTAAGCCAATGTACGGTTGTACATATAACATAAATACCAAACGGTTTAAGTCTGATGACTTGAACACAATTTTTTCCTTAGCACAGTCGTTTTGACCACATAGAGTGAAGCGGATTCAGAAATTCCATAGTATTGGACTCATTTGATTATTAATCATATGAGGTATTAATTCTGCTCATTGGGCCAAATGACTAAGGCCCTTTTAGCAGAGCTAAAATAAAGAAGGGCCAGAGGCTTATTGGGCCTTACACATACTGATGTATGTGGCCCGATGAGCATTAGTGCCATAGGAAATCTTCTGTACTTCATTACCTTTATTGATGACTTCAGTAAGTATAGATGTGAAGGAAGTATAGAACCGATTTGACAGAAGTATTGAGATCCTCGATTATATCGCGGAGGAAAATACTCGAGTCCAGAATTGGGTGATCATCTAGGTGAGTGTGAAGTCATATCACAGCTCTTTTCTCCTGGAAAACCTAAATGGTGTTTCTGAGAGAACGAATCGGATCTTATTAGATATGCTCCGATTAATAATGAGTCACAGGAATCTTCCATAATCCTTTAAGAAATACGCTCTAAAATGTCTGTATTTGCGTAGCAAAGGGTTTCAATCAGAATCAATTGAAAGACACCACATTGGATGTGGACTGAAAGTTTTTCAAGCATGTTGTTTCTGATCATTTGGGGATGAAAGCTAACAAGCTTGAACCCAAATCTGATAAGGTCCACCTCGCTGGTTGTCCTAGGGAAACTGAGGCTTAGTGCTTTTATGACCAATCCGAGAACAAAGTTTTGTTGTTCGAAACTGTGTCTTTTGAGAAAGATCATACTTTCAAAAAGGAACAGTGGGAGTAAAAGTACAGATCGAAGAAATTCGATAAACACAGGAGGCTGCTCAACCTGTTGAGGGAGAGCAGCGGTGAGATCTACAAAGTGCTGTAGGATCTACACCTGTGGAGCCTGAAATTCGCAGATCCGAAAGGATCCGTCACTAACTCGAGAGTGATTTCTCATAACCGATTGTCGTGATCTGTTGATCATTGAAAAGTGACGAACATGCGAAATTCAAATAAGCGATGGTGAGCCCCAACTCCGAAAATTGGCTGGATGTTGGCTTTACCGATCTATTTATAGATTAAAGCAAACATCTTGGAGTTGGAATCAACGTTCTGTAAATACAGTCAAAAGTTTTGACTTGATCAGAAAAGAAATGAAACCATGTGTTTACAAGAGGACTAGTGGGAGCGTAGCTGCATTTCTCACACTGTATGTAGAAAACATACTTAATCTCATAAACGACGTTCCGACGCTAAAGTCTTATCAAGATTTGGGTCGGAAGTCAAATTGAACGATGGACATGGGAGAAGGCCGTAAAAGTTCTTAGAATAAGGATCCATTGGAATGGATCAGAAAGGCTAATTGGATCGTGTCAAAATCCTTATGATTGATAAGGTATTGGACAGTTCAAATGTGCTTGATTCCAAGAATGGCTTCATACCAAAGGTCTTATGGCAATAATCTAAGCAAGATGAAGTGTCTTGGACACTGGCTGAGCTAGTAACAATATTAGCAAGATGAAGTGTTTTTGAACACTGGCTGAACTAGTATTAATGAGTGTGATTGCTTATGCTGCTGCAATAGAATCCATCATAAATGCCATATTTTGCGCTCGTCTAGATGCAGCTCACGCATAGAGCATGACGAGAAAATACCAATATGTTCCGGTAATAGTCACTGAACAGTTACCAGAAATATCCCAAGTGTTTGTGGAACTCTAAGGATAGTTTCGTAGTGAACTGAGGAAGTGACGAACCAGTTGGAAGTAGTTAGACGGACAAAGACGAATCCCGGTTCCCACCTGGTTATGTCTCTTTGTCTGAATTGCGGTTCTGTCTGTTGGAAAGGCTCCAAGCAGTGGACCGTAGAATGGTGCTTTTATCTGAATGGCGGTGTGGTTTGTTGAAATTGTTTCAAGCAAAACACCGCAGAGTCTCCCACAACCTAAGCACGCGATTTATTCTCTTGCTGTAGGTATTAGATATCTGAAGAGATGATCTTGATTCTAGTGGGAGTTATTTAGTTATGTTATGGTCTTTACATAGACATGCTATGGCAAAGTTTGTGTAAGTTAAAACTGACATCGGTATTATTTAATTATTGGATAATTAAGTAATGGTCCCAAAGTATTTTATGGTCATCATATAGGTCATCAAGTTGAGGACTTGATCATGAAACCCTATAAGTAAAGATGACATAAATTACGATTGTCCCTAGTCGAGGTTGTTGAAGTGGGACACCAATAACCGCGCGAGACTAGCATGTGAGGTGACTGTTGGACTAAGTTTGATGGAGTCAACGATATGATTATCACAGTCAATCACATAGATATATGTTGGTGAACGTATGATCGGACATGACCCGCTAATGAGAACTCCACAGGATAGTTATATCAGTGTCATGGGAGGTTCTCATTACGACTATAGAGTATAGTCCTTAGACCTGAGTTCATCATGCTTTATAGCATATGAATTGGTGCGTTTTGACCTTGTCAAACGTCGTTCCGTAACTGGCGGCTATAACGGCATTGCTTATACGTATCATGAAGTATGTGTAGAAACAGGGATGGAACAAGATGGGATTTGTCCCTCCTCTAACAGGAGATAAATATCTCAGGGCCCATCGAAGATTTGATACTGAGAATATGCATGGCCGTGCTCAAACGAGGTGATTGTCAGTCGTTTGTTTTATCAGTATAGATCAGGGGTTCGATGAACATGATGTTGGCTATAATAAGGATGACACAATCTCTTGCCTTATGCCATATCGAGATATAGAGATGAAGGGATTATAGGAATAGGTGATTCCAGTACAAGTGGGAGATTGTTGGGATTATGTCCTGAAATCACATTGTACTTACTCTAGAGATAGTTGTATTGTCGAGATCGGACAATTCATGTGATATTGGGTAGTCGTAATGTTTTGCTAGAAACCGCTTATGACAAATGAGTTGTAACTCATTGCTAGTATTATGTGAACCTACAGGGTCACACACCTAAGCAAGTTGGATACACTTTTTATGGGATTGATCATTGGCATATGGTCTGATCGATGTGTATTAGATACATATTGAATTTGAGTTTCAGAGAGGTGTATCGATCGACACCATTGGGTGCGTCGGTCGATACAAGACGTGTGTCGATCGACACCAATGGGTGTGTCGGTTGACACAAGGGCGAAACCGAAATTGATGTTTCGGTTCACCTTGAGGTCAATATATAAACGTGTTTTATAGATTCGACCCGAGTGAGAGACAGAACGCGGCCCAGAGAGTTTTTCTCAGAAAGAAAAACGCAGAAACCTCGAAAACTCAGTTCCCAGGAGATCCGATTCCCGGCACTAGCATCCCGGTGGATTCCAGCTTGTGTGCGTGTGGACTGCAGTAGAGGCACATCATCTGAGGCGCTCCAGAGATCTCGTTTACCTGCTTATCTTCCGCTGCCAATCTCCAGGTAATCACGAGGTCAGATCTATGATTCAATTAACTAGACCCTAGATCCTAGGCTTCGGGAACATGACAGCAATTCTGAATGTGGTAGAATTGGCTCCAAGTTCCATCACGACGATGGTCCAATAGGCTGTGATCCTCATCTTCATGTCGTCAGCTGGATGCAGTAACTGAGAGTTATACTTCCGTAAGTGAGAAATCTGAACAGTTCTGACTCCAGCTAAAGTGGAGGTATTCAGGCTTACTACAGCATTGACGAAGCTACCTTATGCAGACATCTTCTGTGTGTAAACTGCCATGTACTCTGGGAGACATGTGTAATATGTCAGTTTCTCCATCTCAACCAGTTCGATCATTCTGTTCATAGATTCCTCTTTGATCTTGGATATTAGTCTCCGACAGGCCCTTTTGATGGAGGATTGGATCTGAGGGAAATTTTCTGAATATTTGGTAAGAACAGATGATAGAATTCCTTCAACGTATTCCCATATCTTTCGGATGAACTCGACCGGCTTAGTATGCATTTGATCGATAGGTTGTGCTAGGATAGCAAAGAAAGCAGGTCTTAGAATAAAATTCGCCAGTCGAATAGATTTGAACTCTTCAAGTATCTCTATTTCATCCATCATGAAGTCCCTCAGGGACTCGAGCTGTGCTTGTAGATCATCAGAGAATCGCTTAACATATCAGCTAAGCGAGCAGTAGAGTGCATGTTAAGATCATTTGGATATTTAGAGAAATCTTCTTGGATAAATATTATGAGGAGAGACTCTTTGACATAACCAATGAGATCATGAAGCTTAACTAAGCCTCCCCCATGTTTGTACTGGATTTCCCTCTAGGAAATAAACTAACAAAATAAAGGCCCATAATCATGAGCTCAGTTCGTGATTATGCAAATGAGCACGACGATAGCCTCTAGGCCCATTCGGTCGCAAGCCGGCAAAAGCCCAAATGACACGAAACATGAAGTGATTGAGCTCGAGCTTGATAGAGGACGATGTCGAGGAAGAATGACCAAGTCTTAGTCAGTTGAGGCGACCTCCGCAAATCCAAGAGATCGTTACCATTGTGAGGCCGAAGAATCGGAACAAGAAGATCGAGGTTCAAAGGCTATTTAAAGGAGAAGTGGAGGTTCACTCAAGGCATTCCAACCTTAATCAAGAACACTTCGACTAGATAGCTCGATATTCATACTTTGTACTCTTCTCGATTGTGTTTGTTCGATCTCGACATTCAATCTCAATAATATCTTTGATTAATAGGAAACATATACCATTTTTTATATACAAATTCAAAATCCACGATTACAAATTCTTGGTGTGAATCTTCGATCTCACATTTGGCACCGACTGTGGGGATAATCTGTAGTTTTCCTATCTTAAGAATCAGATCTTAGGTTCAATAGATCGAGATGAATCCCGACCAATCTGGCTCTCCCAACGCCAGACCACCAGTCGACCACCCTCAGACGGTCGACAACGTTCCTCAGAACACCACCGGGGTAAGTACCTGTTGGATTATATGTGTGTTCATGGTTCAATTAACAGATTGCAACCTAGCACATATAACTCAGATCTAGGTTCTTGCAGAACGAATCACAAAACCAAACCTGATCATTACCTTTCAGATTGCAGCGGATTGATGGATGGTAATGATGAGATCAGCTAGAACAGATCAGATGCCTGTTCCTCCTTCAGTATCCACACTCTTACAAGCCGGGATGGTTGCTAGACCAAAGCAATGGATTGATCAGAGAGAGAAGAGAGACGGCTCAGGTTTTTGGTCGCAGACTGTTAGAGTCGAAATTATAAGACGACTCATATAAATATCGACTCTGTCATAAACCTAAACCGATGTCTCGGTTTCGCAACTGTGTCGACCGACACATACACTTGTGTCGATCGACACAAGTCATTTGTCTCGATATGGGCCCAAGTGATTAAACTAACGGCCCAACTCTCTGCACAAATACAGTAAATGCCTTGCATCTTACCGTATTCATTCCATGTTAACTTTCCCGTTAGCTATGGTGTGTGACCCTTTGGGATCATACAATACTGGTAATAAGTCCTAAACTTATAGATCAAGAGCGGACTCTAGCAAGTCATCATGATCACCCAGTATTTATGACTTATGTCTGATCTCGACATTTATCATACTTTCTAGAGATAGTACGGTAGATTTCAGGACATTCCCAACAATCTCCCACTTGTACTGGAATCCTACAAAGGACATTCCCAACAATCTTCCGATTGTACTGGAATCCTACATTCCCTAGTCCTTTTGTCTTAATATCTCGATCTGGCATAAGGCAAGATGCGTGTCATCCTTATATAGCCAGACCATGTTTATCGGACCAGATTTGATACTGACAATGCAAACGACTTGGGCAAGTCCGTTTGGGAATGGCCATTCTCTTACCAGCTATCAAATCTCCGATTGGCCTAGAGATATTACCTCCGTTAAACGGCAGGGACAAATCCCATCTTGTTCCATCACTATGAACTACATACTTCATAATACACCCAACCAAGGTCCTTATAGCTCCCAGTTACGAAACAGCGTTAGACAATGATCAAAGCGCATTACTCCATGTGCAGCCACATGCATGCGAACTCAGGTCTAAGGACTATACTCTATAGTCGTATATGAGAACCTCTCATGACACAGATATTAATATCTTGTAGAGTTCTCATCAGCGGGCCATGTCCGGTCATATGCTCCCCTACATATACCTATGTGTCGACTTTGATGCCGCGCATCTATGACCCCTCGAAACTTGGTCATAAGTCTCAACACAATCTAGTCTCAAGTGGTTGTTGGTGTTCCAATTTCAACAACCTTCGACTATGGACACTATGATTTATGTCATTTCGTTAAATATGGGGTTTCAGGATCAAGTCTACTCATGTACTTCGATGGCCCATATATAATGACATGAATCATTTTGGAACGATTATTTATATCACAGTTAAAATAATCCAGAAATCATTAGATTTCATAAACATAAAATATTATGTTTACATGAACCTTTCAAAACAACTAAGTAAAGCCCTTTACAAACTCCCACTGAAATTAAGACTACATCTTAATTTCACTCATCCTACAGCTACAGTCCGCGACTCGTGCTTAGGCATAAGGAGTGGCTTCGTTAATAGATTAGCAACGTTCTCATTCGATGAAACTTGCTTATCTACTTAACACCTCTGTCATTTATCTCAAGGAATAGGTTATACCTATCCTCAAGGTGTTTGGACCTCTGATGTGCAGCTAGCCTCATCTATGCTGTGAATCACATCAAGTTCAGTGATGAACTCTTCTATCCAAACAACCTCTTTCGCCGCTTCTCAAGCTGCGAAATGTTCAGCTTAAGTCATGGAGTCAGCAACAGTGCCTTGCACCGCCAGTTAGACACAAGATATAGCCGGACTGTGACCAGGAATTATCTTTGTCTATTGGAAACTTGCCTTTCAGACTCTATCGACTTGTAGCACCTCACTTTCTCCGTAAATCAAGAACTTATCCTAAGTATTCCTCAAATACTTCAGAATATTCTTTACGGCAATCCAGTGATTCTTTGCTGGATTTGACTGGTCTTTACTTGTCTTGCTTAGCATTAAAGCAACATCAAAACAAGTATGTATCATGGCATACATGATAGATCCAATTGCCGTCGCATATGGAATCCTATCCATGCATTCAAGCTCAGCAGATATCGCAGGACACTGTATCTTGCTTAATGAATTGCCATGTGACATTGGCATAAAACCCTTCTTGGATTGCTGATTACGTGTAGGACTTTGTCAATTTAAGAATCCTGACTTTGTCCTACCAGCTCTTTTGGATCTCTATCTTTAGATCCAAAATCCAAGAACTACGTGGCTTTACCCATGTCAACCATAAAACCAACTCCCAAACCAGTCCTTTACCGACTGCAGCATTGGGACGTTATATTCGAGAATCAGTATGTCATCGACATACACTATGAGAAATGCAATATTGCTCCCACTTATCTTTTAGTAAACGCATAGTTCCACTTCGTTCCTGTTCAAGTCAAAACCTTGACTACTTTAACAGAACGAAGATTCCAACTCCGATATGTTTGCTTCCATCCATGAATGGATCGATGAAGCTAACTTACACACAGTGTAATTTTTCGGAGTCCGGGCTTACTTTCGCTTCTTTGAATTTCGCAGGTTCGTCGCTTTCAATGATCATCAGATCATGCGAACTTTCAATGATCATCAGGTTCAACTAATGACGAGAAATCACTCTCGGATTAGTGACTGATTCATTTTTATCTGCGAACTTCAGGCTCTACAGGTGTAGATTCTACAGAAATCTGTAAATCCATCCGTTGCTCTCCCTCAACAGGTTGAGCAGTCTCCTGTATTTCTCGAATTTCTTCGAGTTATACTTTTACTCCCACTGTTCTTCTTGGAAAGTAACTTCCCTTCTTAGAAAACAGAATGGACGTAAAAGTAACAAGCCTTGGTTTCCCTAGGACAACCAGCGAAGTAGCACAACTACAAATACTCAGTAAAGACGAATTTGGATCGATTCCAATCCACATTTACGTGGTGTCTTTCAACTGATATTGGTGGAACTATTTCAGCGTAAACTTAGATATTTCTTGAGCGCTATTTTAGAGAATATCATAGAAGATTCGTGTGACTCATCTTTAATCATTTCTTATAAGATCTGATTCATTCTCACAGAAACACCTCTAGGTTTTCAGGAGAAATGAGCTGTGAAACGACTTCACACTCATTCAGATGATCACACAATCAATGACTTAAGTATTCTCACTCGTGATCTAATCCAGAGTCTTAATACTTCTGTCATTCAGATTCTATACTTCATTCTGGAACTCTTTCGACCATGTCAAAGAATTCCGACTTGTGTCTCATCAAATGAACACAGTCACACTCACTGAAGTAATCAGTAGAGACAATGAAGTACAGGAAATTTTCTCTGGCATTACTGCTCATCGGACCACATACATGAGTATGTTCAATCTCCAATAAGCCTTTGGGCCTTTCTCTAGCTCGGCTAAGATGGGCCCTTTGTCTTTTGGTCCAGTAAGCAGAATTCAAGTCTCATAAGATATCCATTCAAATGAGCCCAAAAGTCCATAACTATGGGGTTTCTGAATCCGACTTACTCTTTGACCAAAACATTTATGCCAAGAAAAATCAGGTTTAATTCATCAGATTTAAACCAATTCGGTATTTATGTTACATTTAGGCACTCTTTGGTTTAATATATAAAACCCATTCCTTGAATAGGGTGCTACAATTATCATTTCATTAAGATCAAAAGAACAAAACTTGTCTTTTATCAAAACGAAAAACATTCAAATTCTTACAAGAAAATGAAAGACAACTCTGCTTAAAGCAGGTACATTGTAGCAATTACTTAATAAAACCAAGCCTCAAAGGCATCTACAAGTGAAAACCCTACGGCTGAGGCAGCATCCCAAGCTCCTTCCAGACACGCAGTTTCACTTGCCCTTCCTTCAACGTTCTACTGTTGCTCAGGCTCTGCATATTATAACAAATATCAGTGCCACAACCAGTATCCAATACCTTTAAGGTATAACTTGAAGTAATAACATGAATACCTGAGGAAGTAGTCTCATACATCGACTTCAACTCCTCATAATCTTCCATGAATTTAATGCAATCTCTTTTCCAATGCCCAATCTCATTACAGTAGCAACACTTACCAACGTAAGAGGTATCTGACTCGGGCTCAGAAGACACACGCTTGCCATGATTCAAAATCTGGACAACTTTGTCTTCACCCTTGTCAGCATTAGGTTTAGTAAACCTACCCTTCTCATTCATGAGATTGTACAGGGTACTCTTCACGTTTGGCTCAACTGTCTTGAGCATATCATGCAGTTCAGTCAACGTCTTCGTTAAGCCTTTCTTGATATAGTCCCTTACGAACTTATCATAGCTTGACGGCAGTGACTGCAGAATGATATCAGTTGCCAATTCTTGGCTAACTGGATAATCCAGTTTCCTCAGGTTATCAATGTAACCCATCATTTTACTGATATGAGGACTTACTGGATGATCCATCGGTAGCTTGCAGCTAGTGAGAGATTTAACCAACTGGTATCTCTCCACTCTTACCTGCTCCTGAAATTTCAATTTCAGGCTGCTGATCATCTCTATTGGCGACTCCATGTTCTCATATTGCTTCCGCAAATCTGATTCCATGGTAGCCAATATCAGACCACGCACATCTACCGCATCATTATAATGCTTATTCCAAGCATTATATACTGCATGACTGGCTTTGGATCCGATCCTCTCGGGGAGAGCTTTCTCAAGGACATAGTCCTTTCTCTCATGCCTGAGGACTAGCCTCAGGTTCCGTGACCAAGTCAAGAAATTTGATCCGTTCAGTTTGTCCATCTCAAGGACAGACCGGATCGAGAAAGTGTTTTGATTGTTTGTGCTTGTCATAGCTGAAATTTAGAGATAAATAAAGTTTTAGTTATTAAGTTCATAAAAGAGTAATCTTAACAACTTATAAGAAAACTCGCATTGCATTCAAAATTTCTTTGTTTAACCTCATAAGAATGCAATGATTCCGAGACCCATGTTCAGCTAAATCCAAAGTGGGCCACTGGCCGTCACCCGGAATTAGCTTTACTTGGTAAGCATACACACAGCTAGTTATAACCAATAACTCTCGGTTGTGAATTGGACCCGAGGCCCAAATTCACCAGATGTCTCAAGGCCCGGGACTCCCGATGGCCCAGTCAAGGAAACCAATCTCTTACAGCCAAATAATCACTGAAATCTGGGACTCCCAATGAAATCAGTGACTATATACTACTTTACTTACGCGAAAACAGACACCTCACACTGTAAGCCATGTCTGTAATCAAATAAGCGTTAAGTAGCTGACAAGATTGGAAAGACATCCAAGCTTGATATTGTTTTTGAGGATTTTAAGTTTTATTTCCAAAAATAGAAGATTACTATTTTGGGAAACTTTCTTATTTTAGAAACTTTCTAAATTTAGTAACTTATTAAAGTTTTCGGTTGGGTCACAAATTATAGGCCCAATTCTTGGCCCGAGACCACAAAATTCCAATTGGCCCAATAATTTGACATAACCGATCCGGTTTATTAATTCTGGTCCAAGACCAAATTAACTATCAAAACCATCAGTTATTTACTAAACCAGACCAGCTCTAAATTATTTGGTCCAACCAAATCAAACTTAGACCAGCCTTCGGTTTAGGTTAAAATTCAATTTTATGAATTTCAATCCGGTTTAACCAGAAATAAAATTATTTCCAGCAAACCGCGATTTGGGTTAACCGCTTGAACCACCAATTAAATTGGATCGGTTCAGTTAAGTCCAAAACCGGGAAGAAACACCTTGTGTTTTAGCCAATTTTGACCTAACTTGCGGTTCTGGCTAAAGTAGACAATGAACCACAATCGGATTGATCGGTTCACTGTCTCGGTTTAGGGAAAGATGAACCACGAAGCTCGGCTGAACCGATTGGCTACTCGCGGATCATCTGCATCGCCTTCGTATCGATCGATATGAGTCTTTCATGTCGATCGATACTAGCGAGTATCAGCTCGGGTCAATCGGGTCATCAGGACCGCGAGATGTCAATCGGATCGATCGATATCGACCGATACCTCGCTCCCTCGTCGATCGACACGGGCGACCAGATCGCACACCAATGGCTTTCAATCGGATTGATGCGATCTAATTCTTAGGTTTTCATGTTTTCTGATCAAATTTCTTAACCAAATTCGATTTTAAACAGTAAGAACAACCTAAATCAGATTCATAAAGCAAAAACCAATAACCAGGCTCTGATACCACTGTTGGATTATATGTGTGTTCATGGTTCAATTAACAGATTGCAACCTAGCACATATAACTCAGATCTAGGTTCTTGCAGAACGAATCACAAAACCAAACCTGATCATTACCTTTCAGATTGCAGCGGATTGATGGATGGTAATGATGAGATCAGCTAGAACAGATCAGATGCCTGTTCCTCCTTCAGTATCCACACTCTTACAAGCCGGGATGGTTGCTAGACCAAAGCAATGGATTGATCAGAGATAGAAGAGAGACGGCTCAGGTTTTTGGTCGCAGACTGTTAGAGTCGAAATTATAAGACGACTCATATAAATATCGACTCTGTCATAAACCTAAACCGATGTCTCGGTTTCGCAACTGTGTCGACCGACACATACACTTGTGTCAATCGACACAAGTCATTTGTCTCGATATGGGCCCAAGTGATTAAACTAACGGCCCAACTCCCTGCACAAATACAGTAAATGCCTTGCATCTTACCGTATTCATTCCATGTTAACTTTCCCGTTAGCTATGGTGTGTGACCCTTTGGGATCATACAATACTGGTAATAAGTCCTAAACTTATAGATCAAGAGCGGACTCTAGCAAGTCATCATGATCACCCAGTATTTATGACTTATGTCTGATCTCGACATTTATCATACTTTCTAGAGATAGTACGGTAGATTTCAGGACATTCCCAACAGTACCATGGGTCAGACTGATGGCATGTTGACGAGCCCAGCCTCCGTCTCCATGACCTCGGCACCAGACAGCTTAGTCGCTCAAACATTCGCGACGAGCCAGACTCTGAAAAATGTTTTGTCAGGAACCAACGGTCCGAGCAGGAACTGGGTGTGGATGAGAAACAATTCGGCTCCCGCTTCCTCATTAAGAGGCGGATCTAGAACGCTCGGGCCTAGCCCACCGCAGCCTACTGCTCCACCGCGACAAAGTTTGGACGACCTCACTAAAATCCGTTCAATGCTTACCCAATTGGTAAGTCAGAAGAGAAGCAACGTGGCTAACGCCCGGGCCCAAGAGATCGCAAATCGCGGTCTGGCCGCACAGATCATTGAACAAGAACGGCGCATTAACGCCCGCTTCGAAGACCTTGCCAATCAAAACTAAGGAGGTCGATCAACGCGACCCCCCGTGAGTCCTCCGCCTCGAACACGCCTGTACTTCTCTCAAGTGACATCATCCACTGGAACGTCGGGAAACATCACTAGCACGTCAAATTGCGGTTTTCGCCCTATAACGAACCTTACTGCGATGCATACCCCATTCAGTTCGAGCTCTATGGTCACATATCCAAGTGGATCAGAAAACCGACCATTGCCCGGACCACCCCCTCTGCCGAATAATTCCGGCATTCGACCGAGGAAACTAGGAGGCTCAGCCTTCTCTTCGAGCTCGGGATATCCTATCGGATCAAGTCTGATACTGTTCCAAACGCCCCAAGTCGACCATACGACACCGGTTCCGATAATCGATCTCCTCGACCCGGTTTTCCCGGGCAACCGTCGACCCAGGCACAAACACAGTTCGCGCCTATATCTGGTGACTAGAACGATATGCTAAGGCAATATATCGAACAGGCTAACGCCCAGTTCATGAGCCTAAGCTTAAAAGTCCACATGGTAACAAGCGCTGCACCTGACATCGATCGAGTGATCGAAGAAATGCGCCAAACGCCATTCACAGACTGAATCGCTTTTGCGAGGATTCGAGAAATCAAGAAAACGAAATTCCCGGAAAGAGATGCTGATAATACATCGGGTTCTACCCTAGAATGGTTCGCTGGACTAGAAGAGAAATCGACTAATAACTTCACCCAGTTCATGATGGCTTTCCACAAAGAATACTCCGTCTTTTTCGAGGTCAAGACAACTGAAGCAACCTTGTTTGGCGTATCTCAACGACCCGACGAAACACTTCGCTCGTACATCGGCCGATTCAAGGAAATAAAATTGAGAACCCAAATGACGAAGTGGCCATAGAGGCACCAAGGTCCACGACGAAATAACAGTCTGTGAACCCTCACACTCGATGACGCCCTCCATCGTGCATAGACTTTTGCTTGCCCCGAGGACGAAACTATGGCCCTCGGAGAGAAACACCAAAAAGAAAATAACCAATCGGGCTTGCAAAACTCAAACACCAAAATGAACTCCCGAAAATCCGGGACCGTCAATACGGTTGAGAGCCCGAAGAGCTCTAGGAAATTCAAGTTCGACAAGGAAAACTTTTGTGACTTTCACAACAAACAAGGTTATTCGACCGAAGAGTGTTAAACTCAAGCGATGCCCAAAAACGAGAGTCCAAAAATAACCAATAATCCGAAGTCGAGGAGGAAACCCCTTCTGACAAAAAGGAAACCAAACCGACCAAAGAGTCTAACACAAAAAAAGCCTTCGCAAAATAAACGGGAGTGATCTAAGGAGCTAGGGTCTCCTGAGGCCCTCCCTCAAGGATCGCAAAAACGAGTCGAAGTCATTCTTAGCGAGCTCAGTTTTTGCGGAACCCCGAGAGGCTCGGCGTTATCCCCGTCTCCAGCTCCTATGAAAGGCCTATGCTCAGAAATCAATCTCCCTCGTCTCTGCGGGGGGGGGGGGGGTGTACGGGTTATTCCCCATAAACGAGTTAACTTCATCTTCGGTGGCTCCAAGCTATGCCGAGACTCATTCAATTCGATTAAAGCTCTCCAAAGAAGAGTCGAGACCAAAAAAATGGAGAAGATCCCAATGCTAGACAAACAGCCTCGACAAGTCGCACGACGATGCCCTTCTCGTGTGTCTAGTAGTCAGGATGTCGAACTCTCAAGAATAATGATCAACAAGGGAAGTCCAGTAGATATCCTCTTTTAAGACGCATTCAAAAAGATGGAGTTAGAAGACTCCGAGATCGTCGAAGGAAAAACACCATTAGTAGGGTTCGCCGCTGAAACAACATACTCAATGGGTTCTGTCTTCGCCCCTTTAATAGCTGGAGGAGTTCGAAGAATGACAGAATTCATCATAGTAGATCGATCAGCTCATTACAACGCTATTTTAGGTCGACCTTGGATATATGACATGAAAGCCATGCCATCGACCTACCATCAATACGTAAAATTCCCAACTCCGAAAGGGGTAAAAACTGTTTATGGGAGCCAAATGATTTCCAGAAATTGCTACATGAACGGGTATAAGCAGATCCAAAAATCCCACGCATAGCAATTACAGAAAGAGGAAGAGCTCGCCACGATGCGAACCAAAAGATCGAACGACCCAAGTCAGAAAGGATCCCCCAAAGGACCTTACGACTTAGGTTTGCATAGACGATGCTCATCCCGAAAGAATTTTCGGCATCGGAATCGATTTATCGGAATTAGTTAAGAACGAACTGTTCTTATTTCTTAAACATAACGTAGACTCCTTTGCCTGATATATCATGGTTTTTATATGTTTTCAACCATGATATAGTTGTATATATTGAGTCTTTAACCTGGTTCTTAGAGTCTATTGAGTCTTCTACAGGTAGGCTTGCGTTTGGAGCAAAGATCGGGATTATAGGAGGTTTCTGGTGATTTGTGCAACGAGCTGAAGTTGGTGTCTCGACCACGATGGAGTGTCGACCGACACTGACTTGATGTGGGTCGACACTGAGCGCGACAGAACAATACCCCGAGAGTTGAAGACAAGTTTTAAAGATTTGCAGAATTGCCCAGAAGTTTTCCCTAATTCTAATCTGACCCCAAAACGTGTTTAGAGAGTTTAATTAGGTTTTCAGAATCATTCTATCCTTTTATCTTGTTCTTACTTTGTTCTTGCTTTGGAGATTGAGAGATTTGAGTTGGGGCTGATTCTTGCTACTTGTAACATTGAGAGAAGAATTTCGAACCCCTTTATCTTATTATATTCAGTCGTTTGGTTTTCTATTCATGATGTATTGTTTAATTGCTAATATGTCTGAGTAGTAACCTAGTGAGATTTAGGAATTCTCATAAAGGTTTTATGCTTGTTTGATAACTGATTGACTAGGATTCACTATCTATATCGTTCATCACCTAAGTTGCACTTAATACATAATTTTTGACTGGTCACCTAGGGATTAGATTTGAGATAATTGACAATAGCACGAGAGTGTGAGTTATAATCTGAACGAACTTAGAGTGAGCAATTTGACTAGATACAAAGAGATTTGGTTTAGGAGAATTGTGAACCGATAGAACCTGTTCTTAATGCTTGTTTATAACTCTATGATCACAAAGAGATTTCAATCGCTAGGTTGATAGATATAGAAATAATCTCAGCGAGAGTTGGATTATTTAGCATTGTGTTTCTAGTTCTTGAACCTGTGTTTAATCTGAATCCGGTTAGTTAAGTATCTTGCATCGCATAAAACCCGAGAACTTTCTAAGTCTGACGCCTTTCTCTTATTGAAAACACCTTTATGTTTACTTGCTTTTGCTTACTGCTTTCTCTGGATTTGATTTAGCTTAACTTGACAACATATAATCTATCGTGTCACCGTGAGTCTTGTGGATACGATACCCTAAGTACTAGATTCGCATAACTATGCACTTGCAGTAGAATAGGGATAAAACTCGACATATCAATTTTTTGGCGCCGTTGCCCGGGACTCTTTGAGTTCGCCGATAGATTTTGTTTTAGAGTTGAGTCTAGATCGTTTTTATTTTATTGTTACTGATTTTTCTCTTGTTTGGATTGTTTTTGGTTGCGCATGAATCGATTTGCGTATTCAGTGTCGACCGACACCACCTTCGTGTCACCCGACATCGAGCTCGAGACAGTGTTTTGAGTTCAGTGCATGCCTAATCGACACACCGGAGCAACCAGAACAAAGAACTTGTGAACCTCAGACTTGAGGAGCTTGCTAGACTTGAGAGAACGAACATAAAGGGTCAAAGAACAAGAATGATGAACAATCGTTTGATTTTGAGACCTGATGCTGAGGGAGTTCTGAGACAGTTCTGAGAGACCGACAGAACAACCCATACAATGATGAGGGACAAAGGATTGATTCTGAGGGACATGTGATCCCTGAACCTGATCAGCCCCAAGTTCAGAGGCAGATGATCAATGCTGGAGGTATTGGACAGCCACCTAATCCTCCTCCTGCTGAGAGGACTCTTGCTGACTACAACCGCCCCGATGAGTTTTATGCTAACCGGTCAGCAATTGTTCCTCCTTATTTTGAGAGGAATGACTTTGAGATCAAGACTGTCTACTACTCTATGCTGAGGCAGCACCCCTTCCATGGTCTCCCACATGAGCAACCCATGGACCACATTGAGGACTTTGAAGCCTTCATCACTGGAATGAAGTATAATGGGGTGGATTACGACTTCTTGTATCTGAAGCTTTTCGCATATTCTCTCGCTGGAGAGGCTACAACTTGGCTGAAACAATTTCCACCTTGGAAGTTAACCACTTGGGATGCAGTGAAGAGAGAGTTTTTGAGGCACTTTTATGATGATGCTCGCTCTGATCAGCTTAGACAAGACCTTCTCACATTTACCCAAGGTCCTACAAAGCCTCTTAAGTCTGCTTGGATGAGGTTTAAGATGTACCAGCGTGACTGACCTCACCATGGATTCTATGAAGTGACGTTGTTGGGCATATTCTTCAGAGGAATTGATCTCTATTACCAGTCTGCGTTGGACGTTGCCACCAATGGCAATTTCAACACGAAGACTCCTGAGCAGGCTAGAGTGTAGATTGATAACTTGGTGAGCAGTAATAGCATCAAGACTGCTGATAGAAGAAGGAAAGAGTCTGGTGGAAAGATTGATAATCTGCAGATTTCTGATATCAAGAACAAGTTGGACACTGTTCACAGCTTGTTGACTGGAAAGAAAGCTGTTCACTTTGCTCAAAAAGTTGAAGTTCTTGAGGCTGAAGAGGACTGCCAGGAAGAGGATGTGAACTACATCAGTGGTTCTGGATTTCAAGGAAACAGGTTTGGAAATCAGCAAGGTAATAAGTTCTTCACTGGTGGACGGAAGAGTGCTTTCACAAGCAATCAAAACTCTTCTGGATATGATCAGAATGCTGGTTACCAAAAGCCTTTTCAGCAAGGCAACTCCTATCAGAGGACTTTTGGATCATCTTCCTATCAGACACCTCCTGCTGCTAGTGCTCACGAGAGCAAGCTGGAAGCTATGATGGAGCGGGTTCTGGAGGGTCAGACTAAGACTACTGTGGATTTCAACAAGAAGTTGGATGCTGTGTATGAAGATCTTAATGGAAATATGAGTCTTTAAGCACACATATGAAACAGTTGGATACACAAGTGAACCAAATTTCAAGCTTAGTCAAGGGAAAGAATGTCATAAACACCCACATCAAGGCTTGGCCAGTTCAGATTGATGATGGATCAAATCAAGGAGAGAAATTTGAGATTAAGACTGCTGAACTTGTTGAAGATGGTGAAAAACCCGAGACAAAAATCTCAATGTCGACCGACACTACCTTTGATGTCGGTCGACACCCACCTTCAAACGGGATTTCGAGTTCTCACGAGAAACGGAAATCGAGCATAACCGATTATTGAGTCGACGTCGATGATGAATTGGCTGATGTCGATTGACACCAAGTCAATGTCGGTCGACATCATGGGCGTGAGGAACCAATTTCACCAACATCTTGTGGCATTGCTGAAGAGAAAGCCCATAAACCACCTACACCTTCCCCTAATGTAATACCCAGTATCAAGAAATGGTCAACGGGCGGCGGAAAAGTCAAGGAAGGGCATTTTCGTAATTTCTAGAAGATGAGGGGCATTTTGGTAATTTTACCAAAATGTGAGCCGGAAGCTGAGACGGGCTGAATGTTCTTATTTTTAAACGTAAAGAACATTTGGAAGACCATAAATGGAAGAAGTGGAGTCTAAACAAGTTTTTCGAACTATCGGGATGGAAACCGACAAAACCGAAGAAACTTGTAAAATTCATATCGGGAACTACGGGAGTCCTATTAGGGTGAAAAGAATTTCTAAATTCATCTAAAAGAGTATAGTATTTTAAAAAGAAGCTTGGAGGATTTATTTCTGAGGCTACAGAGTTTTAAAGAGTTTAATGGTACGTCGGGAATGTAAACCGACAAAACCAATTAAACTTGTAAAATTCATTACAGGAGTTACGAGTGTCCGTTTGAGGTGATTCAAATTGATAAATTCATCTAAGAGCATCTAGAATCTGAATATGGGGCTTGGTGTATTTATAGAGGCATCTACGGAATTTTTAAATATGTTTGGTTAGTATGGAAAAGAAAAGAAAAAAAAAGAAGAAAAGGGACTTGCTCTCCAAGTCTGAGCTGGTGGCGTGGCAGGGGTGATGAGTCAGGAGGGCAGCTGTCAATTACAGAACTGGGAAGAAGAGGCAAAAGGTGGATTTGAACAATCTAAGCTCTCTAACCAATGCAATCACCGGTAAGTCCTTAGAGAAAATCAAGTTCTAATCAAATATGACTGGAAGATACGAGATTGATCTAGGGATTCCTTGTATCATAAGGTACAAGATATATGCAGAGGGCTACGCGTGGTCAGTTTCTCTGAAGTATATACTGTCATGTGGTTCAATGACACTCATAATCTCACCTGAGTATGAAGATTTCTTCAGTAGAGGTCTCATTCCCAAGGAAAACTACTGGCCTGTATCTCCCACTGATCTATGTCCGTCCATCAAATTCGATGTGGACTGGGGCAATGCCAACCCATCTGATGTATGTACTCCACATTTCTCATCGAAATGTCATCCGTATATGAGATTATCAATTCATGTCCGTCCATCAAATCCGCTGCTGATTCAATGCTGGACCGAGGGTGAATGAGCTATGGAGATGCTTCTGCTGAGTCACATGTGTATTGTATTTTTTCTTTTCTTTTTTTGATGGTTATTAGGAATTATATTTATAGTTATAAATTAAGAATTGTATGTGTATGATTTTATAGTTCTTTATGTAACTTGTGTTTTTATAATATATAATTTATTATCAATTTTTAGTATTTATAAAATATACATAAATATTAAAAGCGAATTCTAAAATTAGTATTTAATAACAAAAAATATAGAATATGACATAGAAAAACTGCTATGAAAACTTATATCATTGCAAAATTAACGAGCTGTAATAGACAGTACTATAGCATATAGATGTGTGCTACTAATACAGATTAGAGCATTATGTTTATGCTATTATATAACAAATATACCACGTACATATAACGCTATAATAGATTGCACCAAACATAGCAAGCTAAAATTAACGCTATTGCATTGCAATAATAACATAGCACGAACAAAATGCTATGGTAGAGGGGGGGGGGGGGGTCTATTATAGCTGCCGCTGTCAGAGCGTTTGTGAAAACGCTATCTATTACATACCATAGCTTGTATCGTGTGCTATGAATGTTGATTTTTCTTGTAGTGCTTTTATGCGCAAAAGTGTATAAAGGAAGCTTCTGAGCGAGACTTAAATAGAAAAAGAACAGGAGATGAAGAGATCCAAACCAATACGTGACAGATAGCCGCGAAAACCGAGCCAAACATTAAGGGTTGCATCATTTAGATCTCCGCTTCTGAGATAAAGGGTGGGAAAATTTTATGGAGACCTAATAATGATGTCAGTTCAGTATCCACGAGTGAGAACCAACCGCGGGAACTCCACAACCCCAATAATTTCCGACTGATCAACTCCCTGACAAGATGCACAAAGCTAATCAACAAAACTTGAAACGATTTCGCCCACCGATCTATCATTACATCGCCGATCTACAGTCTTGATTCTGATCAAAGGATAATGCATGGCGGAGTGGATCGACGAATAGTGTTCTACTTGAATAGTAGTCAAGCGTCGTACAATGATCACTTCTGAAGCGTGCCGCAGATTAGCTTGGACACAAGGCTCAAGACACCTTACTCCAGAAGACGCAGAGAACGACATGTCGCCCCAAACTGAAGGAAATCAGACATCACGGATCCTACTATATATACACCCCAAAGATCGTTTATTTAGAAACACATAATTTATTTCACACAACTACTACTTGTAATCTCTCTTAAGAATCAATTCAGAACTCTAAACATTTTGCCTCTTTTTCGAACTCTAAACATTTCGTCTCGGATCCGTGGTGTCAGCGTCAGAGAGCATCGCTGTTTGATTGGCTCCTTTCCGGTGTTCTTGTTCTCCACTCTTGTCCTCGTAAGGTTGTGTGGTGGTGGATCGGTTCGTCTCCATGTTCTGTCCGCTTCCTTTTGTTTTGGTGGTGGAGTCACGAAGGCTCTGGTTTTGTTTCAGTGTTTTCTTACTTTGGCATGAGGTCTCCGGCAATGGATTTGTGCTTCGGGCAGCGTCAGGCTTGGTCTTAATTCCTTGTTTATGTTTGTCTCTCTCCACAATGGTATAAGTGCGGTTTAGGTTCTGGTCTTTTGATAGGTTCTAAGTTTATCCCTATACTAAACTGCAAGTGAACAGCAATGTCAAAGTAGTATATAGGGTTATCGAATCCACAGGGACACTTGGTCTCAATAGATCAGAACAGTAGAGACTAATACTAGAAATAAGCAATGTGATTGAATTAAAAGCGGTGCGAGAAAGTAAATCAGTAGCAGAGATTAACGGTTGTGGAAGCAAGTAATTAAAAGCGTCAAGCCTAGGGTATTCTCAGGAAATCAGACAAGCAGACAGTTCATTCAGCAAGGATCTAATTAAGCACAGTTCTAGAACTCAAAACACAGATGTAGAATTAACCAAATTCCTTTGCGATAATTCTCTAAGTCTAAGTGCAGCAAACCAAACTTTCGTTTGCGAGAACTAACAGATTAAACTAGCATTAATCCCAAGTTTGATATGTTCACAATTATCCTAAACCAAACTTCTGTTTGCGCAAAGTTTAATTGCCCAATTTAATTAGTTCAGATCCCTAAACCCCACTTCCGTGGCGTATTTAGCAACCTAAGATCTAGATTCTAATTGATCAGGTTAGAACTAGCTTTACGCACAATTAAATTGAAGAACAGATATAGTTTGAATCCTTAACTGAATTTGAACAAGTCTAGCAAGTCATGAAATCCTATGTGAGAAACCCTAAACCTAACTAGGAATCTACTCAGACATAGATAATGAAAACATAATCATAGAATGAATAAATTGCATAAAAGATAAAAGAGTAAAGGGGTTCGAAATCTTCTCCAAATACAGATGAAGTAAAGGTTCAGATCAGCCCCAAAAGCTCTAAAAATCCTCTGCTCTTAATTATGAAAAAGTGTTAATGTAAAACGTATCTAATTAAAACACTAAAAACTCTATTATATAGGCATAATCTCGGCCAGGGGCTTCTTTGTAAATATCAGGAACTTCTGGATCAAAGTGCAATATCTTGACTCTTCATAAACCGCCGAGTTTTGGCCCATCTCGCTGGTGCATCGATCGATGCTAGAGTGCAACGATCGACACCTTCCTCTGTTTCGGACAGTGAACTCTATCTCTCGGCCAATCACTCCAAAAATCTCCAAAATGCTCCATTATCTCCAATTCAGCTCCAAACCTGATTATACCTGTAAAAGACTCTAAAAGAACACAAAAGACACTACAAACACAACTATATCATGGCATAAAACCGGTAAAAACCATGATATATCAACTCCCCCACACTTAGCCTTTGCTTGCCCTCAAGCAAAACATAGAACTAAAGCTTGGTGAAGAGGTTTGAAAACTCTTCAGAAACTCATTTCATCCTAGAAGCTACAATACTCAGATTCCCCTTAGTAAACCACTGCAAGAATCAATCACAGGATATCAAGACCACAATGTACTTCCCCCACACTTAGCAACTGTCCTAGGTAAACTCCACAATCACATTCAAGCATTCAAATTCTCCCTACTGACTTCTGCAAGTATTTAAGTGCGGTCTCACCTAAGGAGTATCGATCAAAGGGCACATGGATTCTTACCTTATCAGCTCTAGACCACCATACTATCTTTCTCTAGTCCCTTTCTTCTCTTTCCCTTCTTTAACAACTGATTTTTCCCCACTGGGTATCATTTTATTTTTTTTATCAGTGTTCTTCCCGTTATGGGGTGTACTTTGGACACATTCCATGGATCACATGAGAGATAATAGTGTTTGCTACTATTCCCATGACCACTTCGGAGTTACTAACTCATCCTCAGTTTATTATATCTCTTTTTTTTTTTTTACTTTATAGAAGGGGAGAAGGGAACTAAATAGGATAGGTTGACAGGCTGTGTCAGAACTAACAAGGGAATCCGACACAAAGTATACCGAGCCCTTAAGTGAGAAATCTAAGTCAGTATTAAGTTGAAGTCAGTAAAAGGATCCTCTGATACCTGAAGTGATGTGGGTGTTCCCAGTAGGTTGATCTGTGATGGGGTTTTCTAATAGTCAGAGATAGATCCTGCAACTTCATCCCAATGGTTACTTAAGTTCCTGCAAGTCTTGTAAATCTTCTCAGAAAATCATAGTTTCTTACTTAAACAATTTTGACTCAATAAAACAAATTTTTTTGAAAAACGGACTGACTCTTAAGAAAACAGAAAACAAAAGTCAGTAGCACCTCCCCCACACTTAAGACACACTATCCCCAGTAGTGTCCAGCGAAGGATCGGTAAAAAGAAAATAAAAAAAATTGAAAAGATGAAGTTATGTCTGTCGGGTTACCTCTGTCGCTCAGGCATCGATCGTTGCACTAAGTGCATCGACCGTTACTTGGCGATTTTCGTGTCTAGTCGATCGTTGCTCAGGACCGCAACGATCGCTGCAATGCGATTCCTTTCGTGTTGTGACGATCGACACAGAAGTGCGTCGATCGTTGCACTGCGATTTAACCGAGACCTGCAAACATAAACTCACCAGAAACAAAAACAAACGTAAAATCCTAACAAAAACACCAAAAATTAAGTAGAAAAACACCAGTACCTAATGGTGGGTTGCCTCCCACCCAGCGCTTGTTTAAGGTCAATAGCTTGACCGGACGGATGGGAATTTTCAAGTACCAGGAGGTCCTGACAGAGACTTTTTCTGTCTCTGTTCAAGTCTCCTCATCCAAGGTGGTGAGTAGGCTGTTGCGGAATGCTCATGTCCAAGAAAAGATGGAGTGAAATGTGCTCCAGGATCTATAACCATGGTATGATCATGCTGCTCAATATCTGCGTCCCTTATGGTGAATGTCTGCCCATCTATCAGTGGCTTTCGCAGCTTATCCATCTCATAGTGCAGTGGTTCATCTCCCAGATGGAGGTCTATCAAGCTGTTCCTAACATCAATCAACGCTCCTGCTGTAGCCAAAAAGGGTCTCCCAAGCAATAATGCTTCATCCGGATCACAGTCATATCTCAGCACAAGGAAGTCCGTTGGAACTAAGTAGTTTCCAACTCTCACCGGAATGTCCATAAGGAGTCCTTCAGGAACTCGTATGGACTGATCAGCTAGGACAAGAGAAGTCCTAGTAGGAGTAAAGTCCAGCATACCCAGCTTTTCTGCCAGAGAGTAAGGCATCAAACTTCCAGCAGCTCCTAAATCACACAGAGAACGCCTAAAGCTATCCTCAAAGATAGAACAGTCCAGCACAAAGACTCCAGGATCAGATAGCTTCTTCGGGACCTTAGTTAGCAGAACATCACTAATATGCTGAGGGACTATTATCACCCAGTCTTTCAGATCATCATCCAGGGGCAACATCTTGTTCAGGTACCTTTGCACACATGGATGATAAGGTGGATCATCAGAAGTTGGAATTTCTTCCAATTCTTCACCAATCCCTTCTAATTTCTTCAGCTCTTCAATCTCTTGCCTAATCACTTCAGACACTGAGGAGTGTTGTCTAAAGATCTGCTCGTAGATCTCCTGTTGAGTAATCTCAGAGGCTCCATTGAATAGGCGATCAAGCTCCAAGTCAGCATTTATGCTATTATCATCCGACAGTTCTGTCCATTCACGCCCTGCAACGACCGACACTAAGGGTGTGTCGATCGTTGCCATCCCGACGGGTGTATCGATCGGTACAGTTGTTGCATCGATCGACGCACTGCAGCAGATTTCACCCGAGAGTTTTTCACAAATATCCGAAAATTCCTGTTCTGTCACCAACTCAGCTGTACTTAGCTCAAATCTTTCACCTAGGTGAGATCCATCATTAATGCACACAGACCAGGCCTTAACATGAGTGTCTGCCACTCCTTTTCCCTTCAGTGAGCTGGACATCTGGTTCACCTGAGTGTCCAACTGCTTCATGTGAGTGCTTAGAGACTCAAATTTCCCATTGAGGTCTTCATAGACAGCGTCCAACTTCTTGTTGCAGTCCACAAAAATCTTGGTCTGACTCTCAATCAGTTGTTCCATCATAGCCTCCATTTTTCTCTCATGGGTTGTAGGCGCAGGAGGAGTCTGATAGGATGTAGATCCATAGGTCCTCTGAGTACCTTGTCCATAGGTCTTCTGAAAACCACCAGTCTGTCCACCATTGGAGAATCTGTTCCCCTGTTGATTACCAAATCTATTACCTTGGAAACCAGAACCTCCTATGAAATTCACATCTTCTTCCTGAGTTTCCTCCTCAGCCTGAATCACCTCTACATCTTGGGAAAAGTGGACAGCTTTCTTACTAGTCAGGAGATTGTAGACTGTGTCCAATCTGGATCTTATATTAGCTATATCAGAATTCTCTACAGTTCCACCAGATTTCTTCCTCCTTTCATCCATTGTCTTGCAACTGTTGCTGCCAATCAGGTTCTCAATCAACTGCTTAGCTTGTGTAGGAGTCCTGGTGTTGAAATTAGCATTACTGGAATTATCCAGCGCAGTCCGATAAGGGAGATCTATGCCTCTGAAGAAAATACCAATCAGCTGTACTTCCGTGAATCCATGGTGTGGATAGTCGCGCTGATACTGCTTAAATCTCATCCAGGCAGTCTTCAAGGGCTCCACAGCTCCTTGGGAAAAGGTGAGTATGTCCTGTCTGGACTGATCCGAGCGCGCATCATCATAAAAGTGACGCAGGAACTCACTCTTTAAGGCTGCCCAAGTAGTATATAGACAATGTGCCAGTTGTCTCAGCCATGCACTAGCGTCTCCAGCAAGACTGTGCGGAAATAGCTTAAGGAACAGATAGTCCGGGCATACTCCTTCATACTTCATGCCAGTGACTATGTCCTCAAACTTGTCAATGTGATCCATAGGCTGCTCCGCTTGAAGACCATGAAAAGCAATCTGTCTCATCAGCTGGTAGTAGATGGTCTTGACCTCAAAGTCATTCCTCTCAAAGGCAGGAAGCACTAAAGCTGCTCGGTTTGCATGAAACTCGTCAGGTCTGTTGTAATCAGCTAGTGTCCTCTCATGAACCACCATCTCTCTACCTTGGGCCTGTCCTTGACCCTGGTTTCGGTTCAGCTCCTGTTGCTGTTGCTCAGGAGGATCAGTGATGACATTCCCTTCAGCATCAACCCGATGCCCAGCAGCATTGTATGGGTTGTTATCTAGGTCCCTCAGGGTACCTTCAGCATCTGGTATCAAGATCAGACGTTCTCGAACCATTCTCTCTCTTCTTTCTCTTCTGTTAGCTCTTTCTAAACGTCCAAGTTCCTCTAGATTGAGATTAACCAAGCTCGAGTTCGGATTACTTCGAGTTTTCTGCGTTGGCATAAACTGTCTGTAATCGTCCAGCAACGATCGATGCTATCAGTGCAACGATCGATTCAATCTCAATATCGCCTAGTGACGATCGACGCAAGGTATGCAACGATCGACGCAAGGCGAAATTCGTACCTGCGACAGAAAGAAACAGAGAAAAAGTTAGCAAAATAAAAAAAATAAAAACGAAAAAGAACAAAAACAAAAAGAAAAATTTCTAGTAAAAACCCTAAGTTCGGTCCTATCGAAGACTCAAAGAGTCCCCGGCAACGGCGCCAAAAACTTGATAGGTTCTAAGTTTATCCCTATACTAAACTGCAAGTGAACAGCAATGTCAAAGTAGTATATAGGGTTATCGAATCCACAGGGACACTTGGTCTCAATAGATCAGAACAGTATAGACTAATACTAGAAATAAGCAATGTGATTGAATTAAAAGCGGTGCGAGAAAGTAAATCAGTAGCAGAGATTAACGGTTGTGGAAGCAAGTAATTAAAAGCGTCAAGCCTAGGGTATTCTCAGGAAATCAGACAAGCAGACAGTTCATTCAGCAAGGATCTAATTAAGCACAGTTCTAGAACTCAAAACACAGATGTAGAATTAACCAAATTCCTTTGCGATAATTCTCTAAGTCTAAGTGCAGCAAACCAAACTTTCGTTTGCGAGAACTAACAGATTAAACTAGCATTAATCCCAAGTTTGATATGCTCACAATTATCCTAAACCAAACTTCCGTTTGCGCAAAGTTTAATTGCCCAATTTAATTAGTTCAGATCCCTAAACCCCACTTCCGTGGCGTATTTAGCAACCTAAGATCTAGATTCTAATTGATCAGGTTAGAACTAGCTTTACGCACAATTAAATTGAAGAACAGATATAGTTTGAATCCTTAACTGAATTTGAACAAGTCTAGCAAGTCATGAAATCCTATGTGAGAAACCCTAAACCTAACTAGGAATCTACTCAGACATAGATAATGAAAACATAATCATAGAATGAATAAATTGCATAAAAGATAAAAGATTAAAGGGGTTCGAAATCTTCTCCAAATACAGATGAAGTAAAGGTTCAGATCAGCCCCAAAAGCTCTAAAAATCCTCTGCTCTTAATTATGAAAAAGTGTTAATGTAAAACGTATCTAATTAAAACACTAAAAACTCTATTATATAGGCATAATCTCGGCCAGGGGCTTCTTTGTAAATATCAGGAACTTCTGGATCAAAGTGCAATATCTTGACTCTTCATAAACCGCCGAGTTTTGGCCCATCTCGCTGGTGCATCGATCGATGCTAGAGTGCAACGATCGACACCTTCCTCTGTTTCGGACAGTGAACTCTATCTCTCGGCCAATCACTCCAAAAATCTCCAAAATGCTCCATTATCTCCAATTCAGCTCCAAACCTGATTATACCTGTAAAAGACTCTAAAAGAACACAAAAGACACTAAAAACACAACTATATCATGGCATAAAACCGGTAAAAACCATGATATATCATCTTTCGAGATCCGGAGTTTGTGTTCTTCGTGACGATGTGCAGTGTCTCAGGAGCTCTGTGTTTTCCTTGATTCTCGGAGGTATTCTCCTTCTCACAATTTTGGCTGCGTTATTGGTATCCCGTGGTGGTGTTGTCTTCCGGTCTTATTTTGCCTTTACGCTCTCTATAATCTGGTGGTTATGAGCTTGTTTGTGAATATCTTATTCCCTTTGGTTTTTCTTCTATTAGTATATCTCTGGTTTCGTCGACTCTTGTTCCTTACATTACAAGAAAACAGGACCATTATTGACGGAATTACGGACGGCCATAATTTCGTCGGAAATTTCTGACGATAAACTGACGGATTGTCGACGGGAAGCTTTACGTCGGTCAATCATCGCAAAATTCCGATGCTTTTGATAAGGCGACAAAAAATGTCTTCTTTTAACTATTACAGTTCGTGGATGGACGGAGTTAGGATTGATGAGGCGACGACCCTAGTGCACAGGTAATATGCACTCGGTATTATGGAATTCATGTCGTTAGCTTGCAATCAACCACATACGCAGAAAACCGGTAAGTTAAAATGTCCATGTACTAATTGCCAAAACTTTAGAAATCTTACGATTGGCAAAGTATGGCATAACTTGTATTCAGTTGGATTTATGGCGGTTTATAAGATTTGTGATACGTTCAGGTTTTAATCCCCAGATCTACACTGCAAGTGCACAGACGTGACTAGTAGTATATAGGGTATCGAATCCACATAGACTCTAGATTCTTGCGATAGATTATAGAATGTCAGGTTAAGCTAGGTGAAACAGAGAATAAGCAGTAAATCAAGCAATAAAGTAAATAGATCGGTTTGTAAACAAGAAGGCAAAGCGTCAAGTCTAGGGAGTTCTCAGGAAATCAGGAACACATGCTAATCAATCAATAGGGATCTAATTAGGAACTGTTCTAGAACTAGAATCACAGAATTATAACAGACCAACTTTCGTTGCGAATATTATCTATGTCTAACAACCTAGCAAGCCAACTTTCGTTGCGAATCCTAGAGTTCTAAACAAGCATTAATCTCAGGTTCTTTCGTTCACAATTCTCCTAAGCCAAATTTCTTTGCGAATAGTTAAATTGCTCATCTAGGTTCTTTCTAGTTAATTAATCAACTGTCGTTGCAGAAATCAACCTAACAACATAAATATGGGTAGCTAGTTCAGATTAAGCATTAAATACAACCCTAGATGAAGAACTAACAGATGTGAATCCCTACAGATTGATCAACCTATAATTCCATGAAATCCCCTGTGAGAATCCCTAAACCTAACTGGTAAACTACTCAGACATGATCATCGAAACCGAAGACATCATGAATAGAAACTGGGGTTCGAAATTTCTTATCTTTCGAGTACAAGATCAGCCCCTAACTCTCTCAAAGTAAAATAATGCGTAGCCTTAACAAGTGGCTAAAAACCCTAATATAATGATCTAATCACGGCTGGGGCTTCTTTATAGTTATGAAAAACTTCTGGGCTCTTGTGCTTCTTCATTAAACGCTCGTGAGATTAGCTGTGTCGACTTTGTGTCGATCGATGCACACTCTGTGTCGATCGACGCAGGTCTCTGTTTTCGACAGTGAACTCTTCCTATCGGGTAAATGCTCCAAAATGCTCCAGAATTTGCCATAATGTCCAATTCCGCTCCAAACATCATAGACTTGTAAACATACCTAAAAGACTCCAAAACAGAATAAAAGACTCGATAAATAAGACATATATCATGGTTAAAATACCTAAAATAAACCATCAACTCCCCCACACTTAGCTTTTGCTTGCCCTCAAGCAAACAGAAAACCAAGATCAGGAGAAGAAGCTTGAAAACTTCAGAAACTCGTTTCATCGTAGAAGCACCACACTCAGATTCCCCTTAGTAAGCCACAAGAAAATGAACCTGCAAACATCAAGACCAACATATACTTCCCCACACTTAGCAATTATCCTGAGTAAACTCCACAATCACATTCAGAGCGTCCAAAATCACCACACTGACTTCTATAAGCTATTAAGTGCGGTCTCACCTATGGGGTATCGATCAAAGAACACATGGACTCTTACTCTGTTAGCACCTGACCACTCAACTGTTGCTTTTGGTCCTTTTCTTCTCTTTTCCCTTCCTTAACACTGATTTTTCCCCACTGGGTATCATTTTATTTTTTCTATCAGTGCTCTTCCCGCATTGGGGCATACTTTGGACATGTTTCCATGGATGCACAGGAGGTAATAGGGGTCTCTACCACTCCCGCGACCACTTTGAAGTTACTAACTTATCCTTAGTTTATTTCTTTCTTTTTTCTTTTTTACTTTCAAGGAAGGAGAGAAGGGAACCATAATCAGACAAGTTTACAAGTTGTGCCAGAACCAACAGAGGAATCCAACTCAAAGTATACCAAGCCCATAGGAGAGAAAATTAAGTCAAGTTAAAGTGTGAAGTCAAGTAATGGATCCTTCGAATACCTGAAGTGATATGGGTGTTGGGTTTTCTAATAGTCATAGATCATCTGCAACTCATCTAATGGTCACTTAAGTTCCTGCAAGTGTGGTAATCTCCTCAAAAAGTCCTTGTTTCCTACTCAATTTGACTCAATTAAACAATTTTGGACTGACTCTAAGAAAACAAAAGCGTACGTCAGTAGCTACCTCCCCCACACTTAAACTACACTGTCCCCAGTGTAATATAAGCTTGAGCTCGGTGAAAACAGATAATCAAATTGAAAAGAGTCTGAAAAATCCAGAGTTATGTACCTCTCGTCGCACTGTGTCGATCGATGCAGATCGCATTTGCTCAATTCATTCGTGTGTTCGCTCTGTATCGATCGACACACAGGAACGTGTCGATCGATGCAAAGCGATTTTTGACCTGTTCTCTCGTTTGAAAACACAAAACGAAAAATCAAAGTAACAAAGACCGGAAAATGAAGAAAAATAAAAACAAAAACTGACTCTATAGTGGGTTGCCTCCCACTCAGCGCTTGTTTTTAGTCATTAGCTTGACTTATGGGATAGAGATTAGACTCATTGGCGGTTTCAACAGAGACTTTGAGTGTCTCTGTGAATGTCTCCTCATCCAAAGTGGTGTATATGCTGTCGGATCATGAGATCTTCTAAGGAATGAAGGAGTAAAACAAGGGCGGGAGCGAAGCTTGGGTGGGATGCTGCGTTTTACTGCATTCAAAGCTGATGGATTAGGAGATTTAAGTTTAGAAGATCCATACCTTTGCTTTGGTGGAAGAGAGATATCTGGAGCTTTCTGCTTAAGAGCAGTTGTAGGTTCTGAAGATGTTAGAGCAAGTTCAGAATGAACTGCCATCTTCTCTTCTCCAATAGGAACATCTGGTTCCACCTCAACACTGAAGCTCTTTCCATCAATGGTGGCTCTCTGATTCCTGTCTATCTTGAACTGCAATGGCTTATCTCCCAGTTGGAGATCAATCAGACCACATCTCACATCTATCACAGCTCCAGCAGTAGCTAAGAATGATCTTCCAAGCAGAATAGGATCATCTAGCTTAACATTATACTTCGGCACCACAAAGTCCGTTGGAATCAAGTAGTTTCCAACTCTGATATGTATGTTCTCAAGAACTCCTTCTGGATACCACTTTGATTGATCAGCTAGGATAAGAGAGATCCTAGTAGGCTGGAAATCCATCAGTCCTAATCTCTTAGCCACAGAGTATGGCATGAGATTCACACCAGATCCTAAATCACACAGACTGTAACGCCCCCTTCCCGTTTACCGCTGACCGACGAGCTGACCGGCCAACAATCAAACAAGAACATGACCGATCGAACCCGAGAAGCCATACAAGAAGAGTTTGTCACAATACGAAGCCAAAGGCAGTCCGGTTTGAGACAAAGGCTCGAACCAAACCGTCCTTAACTCCGTTTACCTCGCTTCCGTGATACAAAGCTTTTCAACCTGTGCCACTTCCACGAGTTGTGTTCGGTTCGGACGAAACCGTATATCAGGGAATTATTCCGTTTTTATTATTTGAAAAATATAAATCTCATTCATAATAATATACGGTCTAATACAAAACATTTAACGGGATCCCAACAAAATCTGAAACCGAAAGTAACAGTCAAAATGCGTAAACTCCACACCGATACCCAATGCCAACCCGAGACTACTCCGAGCGTCCTACGCGTCCGCCAAGCTACGCCAAACCTGAAAAACACAAAAGAGTCTAATGAGCAATCTAAGATTACCCAGTGAGACGGCTCCCCACTACGGCTTCTAGTAATCTAATAATCCCGCCCAAAACCCAAAATAACAATCAAGTATAATAGCCGATCACGTGCTACCAAGACGTGATGAGCTTCACCACACACACAAGCAATTCAATAATAACAACACATCACGTCAATGAAGGAAATCGAGAGCATTGCGGCACATGCTCTCGATTAGACTCGATCTATCTATCGCGCAACACCATCATTATCACCAACACACCACTGGGCCCTTACGCTTCTTGGTAACTTCCACGGGTTTCCACCATTACTGATATGGTAACAAACCCTCTCGACTCCCAGACGTTAACACCAAGTCTCACGATCCAGAACACTGTTCTCCGTCCATCGATACGCAGTGACTCCGGTTACCCCCGGCAACCCGAGCTTCCATGCAGTCCGGCCCTAGGACGCGACCCCGTGTTCTCCGGACTACACACCTACAGACGTCACTCCATAGGTTAACGCCATAACCGAAATCACCATGATCCGGTTAAGCAACTTCCCGAGGATCCAATCGGGTCGGAAGTACCAGAACGTCTCCAATCACCTAGACTTGCGGGATCTAACGCACCCTAGAGTCTTAGTGCAGAAAAGTAAACACGCAGACTCGCTCGGACTCTAGCAATCAATCAGACTCGAACAACCATTAAACACCATCTCATCACCGCACCCCGCAAGTCTACACACACACCCGCACCACCGCTCGCTCGGCCCAACACCGAGACAATCTAATAGGCCTGCACAACAAAGCTTAACAACCCGAAACACGCAATCACACAAGCAAACAATCATCACACAAGCAAGCCTATTAGGGTTCCTAATGTCTTTTAACTCATTCACGTCCGCTACACTGGATTAGCGGATTGCTAACCCGTAGACGGCTCATATCTCTTTATTGTCCGCTACCTTGGATTAGCGGATTGCTAACCCGTAACCGGCTCCAATCTCAACACTTTTCTCTTCTTAACCTTTTCTAGGTATCTTTTATCAACTCCCCGATCCGTCGGTTTAGAGCTAGTAGCTTACTAAACTCCCCGACGTCTCACCATTTATTTATTCCATTCATTCCTTTATCATTAAACCTTAACCAAGTATCATTCCATATGCTATACGTTTGTTAAGTTTACTTCCGTATTTTATAGCGTCTTAATTTCCGTACTTAGATTCATTTTAGATCGTTCTTCATACATAGATATATATGCATATACGGCCCTATCATACAACGACTATATGTATGTATCACACAACGTTACTACCAACCTAACGGCACACAACAAGTTTAATCCGTTTAATCTTACGATCCTAGTATGCGTCTCAACCCCCTAACCGGTTTATTGTCAATTCAATTCTCAAACGCCATCAATTTATATCCGGGTATGCAATTACTTAATCTACGGTTTCTCGTTTTATGATCTATATGCAATACTACTCTACGGTATTTTGAGTCGACTCACATTGCTATTATGATGACGGACGGATTGACGGACTAGCGGAACAACGAGACCCGGCACGAACCCAACGCTAACCCGAACCTTCCCCGAACCTCCGTATTTTTGACCCGACCTTGACCCGCACTTTACCATGCCGTTGACCTTCGTGATCCCGAACCTCAGTACAACCCTCGTATGATGTCTACTACAACCGTCTATTCTATTTCTAAATAAAAGAAATCCGGTTTATCGGGAAGATTATTACGTCGGAAAATTTTCTTTCCGAAGAATATTCTTTAGAATATTCCGACGTATTAATTTTCCTTTCCCCATCTTTCTTTTATTTATTCTCACTCTCTCTCTCTCTCCTCCCTCTCTCTCTCCTCCGGCTCCTCCTTCTTCTTCCCTCCGGCTTCTCCTCCTCCGGCTTCCTTCTTCTTCTTCTTCTCACGCCTTTCTTCTCCTCCTCTCCTTCTCTTCTTTCTCTCTTGTTTTTGTTTTGTTGGTGTGAAGAAATGAGGAGGCCTCACCCCCTTTTTATAGCAACACAAGGAGACTTAGAGAAAGCCATGTGTCCATCCACTCTTCTACCTTCTTCTCATGCCACGCCTCCTCTCTCATGCAGGGCCACAAACAGCTATTTTTATCACCCATTTCATGTATAGAAAGCCCACTTAGAAGCCCTTTGAATTTAGACCCAAAACCCTTTTGTAGATTCATGCACCAAAACATAACAAAGCCTCTTCCTTCTTCTTGCATAATTTTCGTGGCACAACTTTTAACTGGGCTTGAATTAGGTCCATAATGACTTCAGATATCAGCTCCAATCATCCCCAAACCAAGCCCAAGCTTCCATGAATTTATTTTGGAATTTTAGTCATTAATCACCCATTAATGATCTAAAATATATAACTTCATCTAGGCATTCAATCTTGCTGAATCTTTTTAACCGTGGCTTCTACATCTTCTCATGAGGCTGTGGTCCAAATTTCATAATTTTTGGTGAAGTTTAAAAGGTCCTCTCGCTTGCCCGAACATTGTATCGGTTTCTCGGAAAAACCGGTTTAATGTTTAATATTTTAAAAACTCTTTAGCTGCTTCTATAAATCCACCAAGCCTCCTTTTCAGATTCCAGATGCTCTTAGATGAATTTAGCAATTTGAATCACTTCAAACGGACACCCGTAGCTCCCGTAATGAATTTTACAAGTTTTATCGGTTTTATCGGTTTCCATTTCCGATAACCCGAAAAACTAGTTTAATCTCCGTTTCCACCTTTCTTGGTCTTTTAAATGTTTTCTTTACTTAAAAAGAATAACATTTGGCCCGTCTTAGCTTCCGGCTCACATTTTGGTAGATTTTACCAAAATACCCCTTATCTTCTAGAAATTACGAAAATGCCCCTCGTCGACTTCTTGACTGCCCGTTGACCCATTCTTGATACAGGGTATTACATTCTTCCCCACTTACAGGAATTCGGTCCCCGAATTCTCCGTTACTTACTAACTTTGAATCGGAACTGAACCCCGTAAGTTACCACTTCTGAAACCGATATGTCTGCTCCAACACCCGAACGCTGAATTGACTGAACTATACTTTCGATGCGTACTGAATTCTGAAACACCATCTTGCTCACGCGGTCATCTCGAACTTCCCATACCAAAAACTTAACTCACGATCACTTCTGGTTTCACATCTTCCCGGTTTACAGACTCCGATCTTGATTTTCAATACCAACGGTCGTGATTGAACTGCTTCACTCGGTCTTTGATTTCAATCCAACTCTGCTTTGCTTCTTACGCTCTGATCTCATGGTAACCCCGCTCTTCCGATGCCTACTGACTTTCAACCCACTGGTTTGCACAAACGTCGCTACACCGAACTTCTCTCTGATGACATATTCATTTCTCTTGACTGTACGACTCCATTCTGAGTCTTGTTTCCTTCTTCGCCACACGATACTGCTTGAACTCTGAATTTGTAGTTACACTCCCGATGCTTCCACTGATTCTTGAACCTTGGTTTTGCGCCCATTCTCAGCACATTGACATCTTTGAACTTCTCACGCGAAATGGCTTGACTCTCAATCAATCCCGGCTTCTCCATTTGATTACTTCGTTGATTCTGTCTCTGGTTTCCAACTCATACTTCCAATGCCCAGATGACTCCCTGCTATGCAGTTGTGCGCAACCCTAACACGATGTCACTTTGAACTCCTGACACCGACTTGTCTGATTTCTGATCACTTCCTGATTCTCCATCGCCAATGGACTTTCCGACTCATTTCCAATTTCGGACCATTGGTTTCGTCTTAATGCTTCAGTCTGACTCCTGACTCCATCTTCGCCATCTGATGATCTCCTTAACCGATATTCTGACTTCCCCACCCTGATTCGACCTTCTTGATTACGCGACATTGCCTCGAAATTCCTCGATCACTGATCTCCACGCTTCACCGACTCCAAAAATGTTCTTCCCACTAATATCCTCGAACGGACTCCCCCATTGACTTTGATGTTTCTGAATCTCATTGCTATCTTATTGAAATCATTCGCCTTGATTCCTTCTACCATTACTACCCAAACTCCTTTCTGAATCCACACTGACTTTCTTGCAGGCTCGGGTCAAACTGCTCCCTGAAATAACATCTCGCCTCTCGGGTTCGGGTTCGGTCTCGTGTCCTCGTCAAATCGTCCATCACGTCCTACATCAACAATAACAACACCAACACGGTTAGACCTTTTTAACATACTCCCGATATCGCTTCCTTATAGAGATATTGGTATTTAGTCACGGACCCAATGGTCACACGTGGCTAATAAACAATATCTTATAATTCCGCTCAATCTCGAATAAGTTTTCTAAAAACCGCTTTATCAATTCTAGGCTTACCAAAAACAATTCTACCAAGCAAACCAAACGATCTCGCTATTCAAAAAAAAAAAAAAAAAAAATCACTTTCTAGCAACCTAGCGATTAAACGAAATGCAGAGATTCAAAATCAACAACTACCAACCTAGCGGGCAATCAATGCATCAATCAATTTAACATTCTAACACCCTAGCAAAGCAATCAATCACACACAATCAATCAATCAAACAAATCGGCAATTACGGTCGTCTCTTAGGGTCGTAGTAACCGTCTCATCGGATCATCATTTGCTTTCACGGTATAACCATATTGCATTTATTATCCCAACTCATGCAATAAGATCACTTCGTTACTTAAACGACAAATACTGAATACTCCACATCCACTACGTAAATAAAACATCTATTCACCACATAGAGTTTTAAATACGTAGGTCCGTCGAAGTCTACATACTCGCGGTTACCAATCTGTCCCAAACGAAACACCGCTACACACAACTGAATCGTTAGAGAACGTAAGCCGATATACACACATCAAAAAGCGAGTTAGAGCCCTTACTTACCTGGGCCTAATCTATTTCCTAATCTCCAAGATGAGGGGTACAACTCATGTGGATACTAATCGACAGGTGCGCCAGGAGGATGGAATGAGTGTGGTGGTGGTGGCGGAGCGACTCGGTCTCGGTTATGACGGAAAGGAGCACAATGTTCACCTCGGCCGCAAATGTGGTAAGTCGGAATCGGCGTCAATGCGGTGGTGACTGATATGCTTGGCCAAACTACCGACACCGAATGGAAATGAAAGACACGTGTCACCGCAGGTAAGGAACGAAGAGTCCAATGCGTCGAACTGGTGGTCGAATAGAAGGCGGTGATAGCTCCCATACCCCGAGGATGTATTTTATCGCCATGTCATTAGGGATGAATGTCGACGGTGCGCGCTACTGACGGTAGTACTCCGGATGTAATCGTATCATAAGGCGGCTATGGAATGGGTGGAGTGGTAACGGGCTCGGCACCGGCTGTTGGGAATGTCCTGAAATCTACCGTGCTATCTCTAGAAAGTATGATAAATGTCGAGATCAGACATAAGTCATAAATACTGGGTGATCATGATGACTTGCTAGAGTCCGCTCTTGATCTATAAGTTTAGGACTTATTACCAGTATTGTATGATCCCAAAGGGTCACACACCATAGCTAACGGGAAAGTTAACATGGAATGAATACAGTAAGATGCAAGGCATTTACTGTATTTGTGCAGAGAGTTGGGCCGTTAGTTTAATCACTTGAGCCCATATCGAGACAAATGACTTGTGTCGATCGACACGAGTGTATGTGTCGGTCGACACAGTTGCGAAACCGAGACATCGGTTTAGGTTTATGACAGAGTCGATATTTATTTGAGTTGTCTCAGAATTTCGACTCTAATGGTCTGCGACCTAAAACGTGAGCCGTCTCTCTTCTCTCTCTGATCAATCCATTGCTTTGGTCTAGCAACCATCCCGGCTTGTAAGAGTGTGGATACTGAAGGAGGAACAGGCATCTGATCTGTTCTAGCTGATCTCATCATTACCATCCATCAATCCGCTGCAAACAGAAAGGTAATGATCAGGTTTGTTTTATGATTCAGTTACAAGAACCTAGATCTGTTTAAGGATTTGTGTTAGGTTGCAATCTGTTAATTGAACCATGAACACACGATAATCCAACAGTGGTATCAGAGCACAGGTTTCAGGTTTCTTGTAAATTTGGATCATTCTTAGGTTGTTTTACTGATTAGAATCGAATTTGAATGTTGAAATTTGATTAAGAATATCAAAAAACCTAAAAGAAATCGCATTAATCCGATTGAAAAGCCATCGGTGTGCGATTTGGACTCTTGTGTCGATCGACGAGGGGGCGATATCGGTCGATATGCATATCGGATCGATTGTGTCGCTGACCCGAAGACCCGATTGACCCGAGCTGATACACGCTAGTATCGATCGACATGAAAGACTCATATCGATCGATACGTAGGCGATGCCCATGTCGATCGACGAGGGAGCGAGGTATCGATCGATCCGATTGACATCTCGCAGTCCTGATGACCCGATTGACCCGAGCTGATACTCGCTAGTATCGATCGACATGAAAGACTCATATCGATCGATACGAAGGCGATGCAGATAATCCGCGAGTAGCCAATCGGTTCAGCCGAGCTTCGTGGTTCATCTTTCCCTAAACCGAGACAATGAACCGATCAATCCGATTGTGGTTCATTGTCTACTTTAGCCAGAACCGCAAGTTAGGTCAAAATTGGCTAAAACACAAGGTGTTTCTTCCCGGTTTTGGACTTAACTAAACCGATCCAATTTAATTGGTGGTTCAAGCGGTTAACCCAAATCGCGGTTTACTGGAAATAATTTTATTTCTGGTTAAACCGGATTGAAATTCATAAAATTGAATTTAACCTAAACCGAAGGCTGGTCTAAGTTTGATTTGGTTGGACCAAATAATTTAGAGCTGGTCTGGTTTAGTAAATAACCGATGGTTTTGATAGTTAATTTGGTCTTGGACCAGAATTAATAAACCGGATCGGTTATGTCAAATTATTGGGCCAATTGGAATTCTGTGGTCTTGGGCCAAGAATTGGGCCTATAATTTGTGACCCAACCCAAAATATTTAATGAAATATTTAAATTATAAATTTCTATTTTAGTAAGTTACTAAATTTAGAAAGTTTCTAAATTAAGAAAGTTTCCCAAAATAGTAATATTCTATTTTTGGAAATAAAACTCGAAAATCCTCAAAACAATATCAAGCTTGGATGTCTTGCCCAATCTTGTCAGCTACTTAACGCTTACTTGATTACAGATATGGCTTACAGTGTGAGGTGTCTGTTTTCGCGTAAGTAAAGTAGTATATAGTCACTAATTTCATTGGGAGTCCCAGATTTTAGTGATTATTTGGCTGTAAGAGATTGGTTTCCTTGACTGGGCCATCGGGAGTCCCGGGCCTTGAGACATCTGGTGAATTTGAGCCTCGGGCCCAATTCACAACCGAGAGTTATATGAGATATAACTAGCTGTATGTATGCTTACCAAGTAAAGCTAATTCCGGGTGACGGCCAGTGGCCCACTTTGGATTTAGCTGAACATGGGTCTCGGAATCATTGCATTCTTATGAGGTTAAACAAAGAAATTTTGAATGCAATGCGAGTTTTCTTATAAGTTGTTAAGATTGCTCTTTTATGAACTTAATAACTAAAACTCTATTTATCTCTAAATTTCAGCTATGACAAGCTCAAACAATCAAAACACTTTCTCGATCCGGTATGTCCTTGAGATGGACAAACTGAACGGATCAAATTTCTTGACTTGGTCGCGGAACCTGAGACTAGTTCTCAGGCATGAGAGAAAGGACTATGTCCTTGAGAAAGCTCTCCCCGAGAGGATCGGATCCAAGGCCTGTCATGCAGTACGTAATGCTTGGAATAAGCATTATAATGATGCGGTAGATGTGCGTGGTCTGATATTGGCTACCATGGACTCAGAGTTGCGGAAGCAATATGAGAACATGGAGTCGCCAATAGAGATGATCAGCAGCCTGAAATTGAAATTTCAGGAGCAGGTTAGAGTGGAGAGATACCAGTTGGTTAAATCTCTCACTAGCTGCAAGCTACCGATGGATCATCCAGTAAGTCCTCATATCAGTAAAATGATGGGTTACATTGATAACCTGAGGAAACTGGATTATCCAGTTAGCCAAGAATTGGCAACTGATATCATTCTGCAGTCACTGCCGTCAAGCTATGATAAGTTCGTAAGGGACTATATCAAGAAAGGCTTAACGAAGACGTTGACTGAACTGCATGATATGCTCAAGACAGTTGAGCCAAACGTGAAGAGTACCCTGTACAATCTCATGAAGGAGAAGGGTAGGTTTGCTAAACCTAATGCTGACAAGGGTGAAGACAAAGTTGTCCAGATTTTGAATCATGGCAAGCGTGTGTCTTCTGAGCCAGAGTCAGATACCTCTTACGTTGGTAAGTGCTGCTACTGTAAAGAGACTGGGCATTGGAAGAGAGATTGCATTAAATTCATGGAAGATTATGAGGAGTTGAAGTTGATGTATGAAACTACTTCCTCAGGTATTCATGTTATTACTTCAAGTTATACCTTATAGGTATTGGATACTGGTTGTGGCACTGATATTTGTTATAATATGCAGAGCCTGAGCAACAGTAGAACGTTGAAGGAAGGGCAAGTGGAACTGCGTGTCTGGAAGGAGCTTGGGATGCTGCTTCAGCCGTAGGGTTTTCACTTGTAGATGCCTTTGAGGCTTGGTTTTATTAAGTAATTGCTACAATCTACCTGCTTTAAGCAGAGTTGTTTTTCATTTTCTTGTGAAGAATTTGAATGTTTTCATTTTGATAAAGACAAGTTTTGTTCTTTTGATCTTAATGAAATGTTAATTGTAGCACCCTATTCAAGGAATGGGTTTTATGTCTTAAACCAAAGAGTGCCTAAATATAACATAAATACCGAATTGGTTTAAATCTGATGAATTAAACCTGATTTTTCTTGGCATAAATGTTTTGGTCACATAGAGTAAGTCAGATTCAGAAACCCCATAGTTATGGACTTTTGGGCTCATTTGAATGGATATCTTATGAGACATGAATTCTGATTACTAGACCAAAAGACAAAAGGGCCCATCTTAGCCGAGCTAGAGAAAGGCCCAAAGGCTTATTGGAGATTGAACATACAGATGTATGTGGTCCGATGAGCAGTAATGCCAGAGAAAATTTACTGTACTTCATTGTCTCTACAGATTACTTCAGTGAGTGTGACTGTGTTCATTTGATGAGACACAAGTCGGGATTCTTTGACATGGTCGAAAGAGTTCCAGAATGAAGTATAGAATCTGAATGACAGAAGTATTAAGACTCTGGATTAGATCACGAGTGAGAATACTTAAGTCATTGATTGTGTGATCATCTGAATGAGTGTGAAGTCGTTTCACAGCTCATTTCTCCTGAAAACCTAGAGGTGTTTCTGTGAGAATGAATCAGATCTTATTAGAAATGATTAAAGATGAGTCACACGAATCTTCCATGATATTCTCTAAGAATAACGCTCTAGAAATATCTAAGTTTACGCTGAAATAGTTCCACCAATATCAGTTGAAAGACACCACGTAAATGTGGATTGGAATCGATCCAAATTCGTCTTTACTGAGTATTTGTAATTGTGCTACTTCGCTGGTTGTCCTAGGGAAACCAAGGCTTGTTACTTTTACGTCCATTCTGTTTTCTAAGAAGGGAAGTAATTTTCCAAGAAGAACAGTGGGAGTAAAAGTATAACTCGAAGAAATTTGAGAAATACAGGATGCTACTCAACCTGTTGAGGGAGAGCAACGGATGGATTTACAGATTTCTGTAGAATCTGCACCTGTAAAGCCTGAAGTTCGCAGATCTGAATGAATCAGTTACTAATCCGAGAGTGATTTCTCATCATTAGTTGAATCTGATAATCATTGAAAGTTCGCATGATCTGATGATCATTGAAAGCGACGAATCTGCGAAATTCAAAGAAGCGAAAGTAAGCCCGGACTCCGAAAATTACACTATGTGTAAGTTAGCTTCATTGATCCATTCATGGATGGAAGCAAACATATCGGAGTTGGAATCTTCGTTCTGTTGAAGTAGTCAAGGTTTTGACTCGAACAGGAACGAAGCGGAACTGTGCGTTTACTAAAAGATAAGTGGGAGCAATATTGCATTTCTCATAGTGTATGTCGATGACATACTGATTCTCGAATATAACGTCCCAATGCTGCAGTCGGTAAAGGACTGGTTTGGGAGTTGGTTTTATGATTGACATGGATAAAGCCACGAAGTTCTTGGATTTTGGATCTAAAGATAGAGATCCAAAAGAGCTGGTAGGACAAAGTCAGGATTCTTAAATTGACAAAGTCCTACACGTAATCAGCAATCCAAGAAGGGTTTTATGCCAATGTCACATGGCAAATCATTAAGCGAGATATAGTGTCCTGCGATATCTGCTGAGCTTGAATGCATGGATAGGATTCCATATGCGACGGCAATTGGATCTATCATGTATGCCATGACACGTACTTGTTTTGATGTTGCTTTAAAGTTAAGCAAGACAAGTAAAGACCAGTCAAATCCAGCAAAGAATCACTGGATTGCCGTAAAGAATATTCTGAAGTATTTGAGGAATACTTAGGATAAGTTCTTGATTTACGGAGAAAGTGAGGTGCTACAAGTCGATAGAGTCTGAAAGGCAAGTTTCCAATAGACAAAGATACTTCCTGGTCACAGTCCGGCTATATCTTGTGTCTATCTGGCGGTGCAAGGCACTGTAGCTGACTCCATGACTTAAGCTGAACATTTCGCAGTTTGAGAAGCGGCGAAAGAGGTTGTTTGGAAAGTAGAGTTCATCACTGAACTAGATTTGATTCCCAGCGTAGTTAAGACTAGCTGCACATCAAAGGTCCAAACACCTTGAGGATAGGTATAACCTATTCCGCGAGATAAATGACAGAGGTGTTAAGTAGATAAGCAAGTTTCATCGAATGAGAATGTTGCTAATCTATTAACAAAGCCACTCCTTATGCCTAAGCACGAGTCGCGGACTGTAGCTGTAGGATGAGTGAAATTAAGATGTAGTCTTAATTTCAGTGGGAGTTTGTAAAGGGCTTTACTTAGTTATTTTGAAGGGTTCATGAAAACATAGCATTTTATGTTTGTGAAATCTAATGATTTCTGGATTATTTTAACTGTGATATAAAATAATCGTTCCAAAATGATTCATGTCATTATATATGGGCCATCGAAGTACATGAGTAGACTTGATCCTGAAACCCCATATTTAACGAAGTGACATAAATCAGAGTGTCCATAGTCGAAGGTTGTTGAAATTGGAACAACAACAACCTGTTGAGACTAGATTGTGTTGAGACTTATGACCAAGTTTCGAGGGGTCATAGATGCGCGGCATCAAAGTCGACACATAGGTATATGTAGGGGAGCATATGACCGGACATGGCCCGCAAGATGAGAACTCTGCAAGATATTAATATCTGTGTCATAAGAAGTTCTCATATACGACTATAGAGTATAGTCCTTAGACCTGAGTTCGCATGCATGTGGCTGCACATGGAGTAATGCGCTTTGATCATTGTCTAACGCTGTTTCGTAACTGGGAGCTATACGGACCTTGGTTGGGTGTATTATGAATTGTGTAGTTCATAGTGATGGAACAAGACGGGATTTGTCCCTGCCGTTTAACGGAGGTAATATCTCTAGGCCAATCGGAGACTTGATAGCTGGTAAGAGAGTGGCCACTCCCAAACGGACTTGCCCAAGTCGTTTGCATTGTCAGTATCAAATCTGGTCCGATGAACATGGTCTGGCTATATAAGGATGACACGCATCTTGCCTTATGCCAGATCGAGATATTGAGACAAAAGGATTAGGGAATGTAGGATTCCAGTACAATCGGAAGATTGTTGGGAATGTCCTTTGTAGAATTCCAGTACAAGTGGGAGATTGTTGGGAATGTCCTGAAATCTACCGTGCTATCTCTAGAAAGTATGATAAATGTCGAGATCAGACATAAGTCATAAATACTGGGTCATCATGATGACTTGCTAGAGTCCGCTCTTGATCTATAAGTTTAGGACTTATTACCAGTATTGTATGATCCCAAAGGGTCACACACCATAGCTAACGGGAAAGTTAACATGGAATGAATACGGTAAGATGCAAGGCATTTACTGTATTTGTGCAGAGAGTTGGGCCGTTAGTTTAATCACTTGAGCCCATATCGAGACAAATGACTTGTGTCGATCGACACGAGTGTATGTGTCGGTCGACACAGTTGCGAAACCGAGACATCGGTTTAGGTTTATGACAGAGTCGATATTTATTTGAGTTGTCTTAGAATTTCGACTCTAATGGTCTGCGACCTAAAACGTGAGCCGTCTCTCTTCTCTCTCTGATCAATCCATTGCTTTGGTCTAGCAACCATCCCGGCTTGTAAGAGTGTGGATACTGAAGGAGGAACAGGCATCTGATCTGTTCTAGCTGATCTCATCATTACCATCCATCAATCCGCTGCAAACAGAAAGGTAATGATCAGGTTTGTTTTATGATTCAGTTACAAGAACCTAGATCTGTTTAAGGATTTGTGTTAGGTTGCAATCTGTTAATTGAACCATGAACACACGATAATCCAACACCGGCAACCACATACTCCGAGTAAGCTGCAATTTACGGGAACATTCCACATGTTGGGAGTACGGACCTTGACTAGCTGGGGTAGATCCACCTGACTTATGGTCATCCATACTGATGTCCCTTATCTTGTCGTCGCAAACCACACACACACCAATCCCCCTAGGACAACTCTGCTGCGTGACTGCAACAAAATACCAAATGATTAGCACAATCTTAATAAAATACCCATTTCCCCGGATTGACGAACGCGACTCGGATTCCTAATGGTTGAATTGGCGACACATTTGACTCGATAAAACATTGAAAACTTTGAAAAACCGGAATATTCGAACCCATGACGAACCATGCTCTGATACCACCTTTTGTAACGCCCCCTTCCCGTTTACCGCTGACCGACGAGCTGACCGGCCAACAATCAAACAAGAACATGACCGATCGAACCCGAGCAGCCATACAAGAAGAGTTTGTCACAATACGAAGCCAAAGGCAGTCCGGTTTGAGACAAAGGCTCGAACCAAACCGTCCTTAACTCCGTTTACCTCGCTTCCGTGATACAAAGCTTTTCAACCTGTGCCACTTCCACGAGTTGTGTTCGGTTCGGACGAAACCGTATATCAGGGAATTATTCTGTTTTTATTATTTGAAAAATATAAATCTCATTCATAATAATATACGGTCTAATACAAAACATTTAACGGGATCCCAACAAAATCTGAAACCGAAAGTAACAGTCAAAATGCGTAAACTCCAGACCGATACCCAATGCCAACCCGAGACTACTCCGAGCGTCCTACGCGTCCGCCAAGCTACGCCAAACCTGAAAAACACAAAAGATTCTAATGAGCAATCTAAGATTACCCAGTGAGACGGCTCCCCACTACGGCTTCTAGTAATCTAATAATCCCGCCCAAAACCCAAAATAACAATCAAGTATAATAGCCGATCACGTGCTACCAAGACGTGATGAGCTTCACCACACACACAAGCAATTCAATAATAACAACACATCACGTCAATGAAGGAAATCGAGAGCATTGCGGCACATGCTCTCGATTAGACTCGATCTATCTATCGCGCAACACCATCATTATCACCAACACACCACTGGGCCCTTACGCTTCTTGGTAACTTCCACGGGTTTCCACCATTACTGATATGGTAACAAACCCTCTCGACTCCCAGACGTTAACACCAAGTCTCACGATCCAGAACACTGTTCTCCGTCCATCGATACGCAGTGACTCCGGTTACCCCCGGCAACCCGAGCTTCCATGCAGTCCGGCCCTAGGACGCGACCCCGTGTTCTCCGGACTACACACCTACAGACGTCACTCCATAGGTTAACGCCATAACCGAAATCACCATGATCCGGTTAAGCAACTTCCCGAGGATCCAATCGGGTCGGAAGTACCAGAACGTCTCCAATCACCTAGACTTGCGGGATCTAACGCACCCTAGAGTCTTAGTGCAGAAAAGTAAACACGCAGACTCGCTCGGACTCTAGCAATCAATCAGAATCGAACAACCATTAACCACCATCTCATCACCGCACCCCGCAAGTCTACACACACACCCGCACCACCGCTCGCTCGGCCCAACACCGAGACAATCTAATAGGCCTGCACAACAAAGCTTAACAACCCCAAACACGCAATCACACAAGCAAACAATCATCACACAAGCAAGCCTATTAGGGTTCCTAATGTCTTTTAACTCATTCACGTCCGCTACACTGGATTAGCGGATTGCTAACCCGTAGACGGCTCATATCTCTTTATTGTCCGCTACCTTGGATTAGCGGATTGCTAACCCGTAACCGGCTCCAATCTCAACACTTTTCTCTTCTTAACCTTTTCTAGGTATCTTTTATCAACTCCCCGATCCGTCGGTTTAGAGCTAGTAGCTTACTAAACTCCCCGACGTCTCACCATTTATTTATTCCATTCATTCCTTTATCATTAAACCTTAACCAAGTATCATTCCATATGCTATACGTTTGTTAAGTTTACTTCCGTATTTTATAGCGTCTTAATTTCCGTACTTAGATTCATTTTAGATCGTTCTTCATACATAGATATATATGCATATACGGCCCTATCATACAACGACTATATGTATGTATCACACAACGTTACTACCAACCTAACGGCACACAACAAGTTTAATCCGTTTAATCTTACGATCCTAGTATGCGTCTCAACCCCCTAACCGGTTTATTGTCAATTCAATTCTCAAACGCCATCAATTTATATCCGGGTATGCAATTACTTAATCTACGGTTTCTCGTTTTATGATCTATATGCAATACTACTCTACGGTATTTTGAGTCGACTCACATTGCTATTATGATGACGGACGGATTGACGGACTAGCGGAACAACGAGACCCGGCACGAACCCGACGCTAACCCGAACCTTCCCCGAACCTCCGTCTTTTTGACCCGACCTTGACCCGCACTTTACCATGCCGTTGACCTTCGTGATCCCGAACCTCAGTACAACCCTCGTATGATGTCTACTACAACCGTCTATTCTATTTCTAAATAAAAGAAATCCGGTTTATCGGGAAGATTATTACGTCGGAAAATTTTCTTTCCGAAGAATATTCTTTAGAATATTCCGACGTATTAATTTTCCTTTCCCCATCTTTCTTTTATTTATTCTCACTCTCTCTCCTCCCTCTCTCTCTCCTCCCTCTCTCTCTCCTCCGGCTCCTCCTTCTTCTTCCCTCCGGCTTCTCCTCCTCCGGCTTCCTTCTTCTTCTTCTTCTCACGCCTTTCTTCTCCTCCTCTCCTTCTCTTCTTTCTCTCTTGTTTTTGTTTTGTTGGTGTGAAGAAATGAGGAGGCCTCACCCCCTTTTTATAGCAACACAAGGAGACTTAGAGAAAGCCATGTGTCCATCCACTCTTCTACCTTCTTCTCATGCCACGCCTCCTCTCTCATGCAGGGCCACAAACAGCTATTTTTATCACCCATTTCATGTATAGAAAGCCCACTTAGAAGCCCTTTGAATTTAGACCCAAACCCTTTTGTAGATTCATGCACCAAAACATAACAAAGCCTCTTCCTTCTTCTTGCATAATTTTCGTGGCACAAATTTTAACTGGGCTTGAATTAGGTCCATAATGACTTCAGATATCAGCTCCAATCATCCCCAAACAAAGCCCAAGCTTCCATGAATTTATTTTAGAATTTTAGTCATTAATCACCCATTAATGATCTAAAATATATAACTTCATCTAGGCATTCAATCTTTCTGAATCTTTTTAACCGTGGCTTCTACATCTTCTCATGAGGCTGTGGTCCAAATTGCATAATTTTTGGTGAAGTTTAGAAGGTCGTCTCGCTTGCCCGAACATTGTATCGGTTTCTCGGAAAAACCGGTTTAATGTTTAATATTTTAAAAACTCTTTAGCTGCTTCTATAAATCCACCAAGCCTCCTTTTCAGATTCCAGATGCTCTTAGATGAATTTAGCAATTTGAATCACTTCAAACGGACACCCGTAGCTCCCGTAATGAATTTTACAAGTTTTATCGGTTTTATCGGTTTCCATTTCCGATAACCCGAAAAACTAGTTTAATCTCCGTTTCCACCTTTCTTGGTCTTTTAAATGTTTTCTTTACTTAAAAAGAATAACATTTGGCCCGTCTTAGCTTCCGGCTCACATTTTGGTAGATTTTACCAAAATACCCCTTATCTTCTGGAAATTACGAAAATGCCCCTCGTCGACTTCTTGACTGCCCGTTGACCCATTCTTGATACAGGGTATTACACAGACAATGCTTGAATCTGTCCTTAGAGATGGAACAGTCTAGCACAAAGACTCCTAGGTCTGGAAGCTTCTCTGAAACCTGAATCAGCTGCTTCTCCGTCACTTTCATGCAATTAGCTTCGTATAACTCCTGTCTGGACAGCTTAGGAGGCTTAGAATGTGGTAATTGGGGCTCAAAGACTCGTTCTGACACTATTTCAGATTTCTGGCCTCGTCTGCGATCTGTGTCGATCGATGCAGAAGATGTGTCGATCGACACAAGGCGATTATTGGTTGATTCAACAGATGTGTCGGGGTTGCATCGATCGACATCAATAGTGTGTCGATCGACGCATGTCCCAGACAGACAATATTCATCCAGAAAATCCGAGATTATGCTTTCTTCTTCTCCCAGCAAGTCAATCTCATCTCCCATGATCACAGCATTGACGTACCGCTTCTGTTCAGCTTTCCCAGCTTCATTTTGCCTTTGTATTGCTGTTTGTTGAACTTGGACATCTAGCTTCTTCACATGTGTGCTCAAAGATTCAAACTTCCCATTCAGATCTTCATACAATGCATGTATCTTTGAGTTGAAGGACACAATGATCTGTTTTTGTCCCTCAAGAAACTCCTCCATCATGGCTTCCAATCTGCTCTTATGTGTAGGTGTAGGCGGTGCTTGGTAAGAAGAAACATCATAGTTCCTCGAGAAGGAGTTACTGTGTTGCTGGAAGGGTTTCTGAAAAGCAGATTCCTGATTGTAGAATCCATTCCCTCCAACGTAGTTGATAGCTTCTTGCGCATACTTTTCAAGTAGAAGACTATGCAGAGAGTCAACTTTGTTCTTCAGCCCAGCTATCTGCGAGCTGTCAATCCCTGAGCTGAAAAAACCATTCTGATACATCATCCTTACGGATCTCTTAGTCTTTTTAGTGCTTCCGCGAAAGGTGTCGATTCGAAAACGATGTATTCCCTAGTATAGAACCTTCGGATTATGCAAGTAGTAGTATGCGAAAACGATCTTCATGGGAAAACTTCGGATTATGCAAGTAGTAGTATAGAACCTTATGGTAGTACTAGTAGTTGGGAACCTAATGTTAGTTCTAGCGAACCTTATAGTGCCAATGTAGATTTTGGTCTAGGTATCATTCAGATGGTTAATGATGCATATAGAGAAAATATCCAGAACTAGGTGAATATCAAATTCCTAGGGTAGATGAGGAACCTAATGTAGAAGTTAGGATATTCTTTATATCTTAGATGCAGCGAAGCGGCCGCTTTATGATGGTTGCAAAGAGGGTCTTTCGCCATTATCATCAGCTACAAGATTAAAGGGCATAAAGACGGACTACAATATGGCGGAGGAATATGTGGATGCGATTTGCGATTTTGTGAAAGATATTCTTCTTGAAAGACAATCTTGCGCCAGGTTCATACAACGAGGTCGAGAAACTTGTTAATGGGCTTGGATTACCGTACCAGATGATAGATGTGTGCATCGGTAACTGTATGATATATTGGCGAGAAGATGAATACCGTCTGGAATGTAATTTTGTAAGAAGCCACGCTATCAGGATACAAGGGGAAGAGCTAAGGTTCCGTTCAAGCGAGTGTGGTATATGCCGTTAACCGATAGGCTGAGGCGCTTATACCAATCAGAGCGAGAACTGTGGGGGAAATTAAATGGCATGCTGAGCATAGAAGAGGAGCAGAGATTGCACATCCGTCGGATGCTGAAGCGTGGCGACATTTTCAGAGAGTATATCCAGATTTTTCATACGAGCCACGTAAAGTGTACCTCGGATTTTGCACAGATGGTTTTAACCCGTTTGGAAGGCATATGAGACAATATTCGTTGTGGCCAGTGTTTCAAACTCCTTATAACCTACCGCCATCTATGTGCATGCTTCGAGAGTTTCATTTCCTCTCCGTACTTGTTCCTGATCCAGAGCATCCAAGAAGATCACTTGATGTAATCTTTCAGCCATTGATATATAAGTTGGAAATGTTATGGCTATCCCGTGTTATAGCATATGATGTCTCCTGCAAGGAAATTTTTTATGATGAGGGCTGCACTAATGTGGACCATTAGCGATTTTCCGGCTTATGGTATGTTACCAGGATGGACAACGCATGGTAGGTTAGCATGTCTATATTGTCAGGAAAAGACCGATGCATTCCAGTTGAAGAATGGACGCAAATCGTGTTGGTTTGACTATCATAAAAGGTTTTTACCGCATGATCATCCATAGCGGAGAAACACTAAAAATTATACGAAGAAGAGGAAAGTGTTTGATGATCCTATTCACCAAGACGATGGGTCAGTAACAATGAGCCTCTTTGAAACCTTTGGTGCACTAAGAACTCGTGAATGTGGTGGAAATGTGATAGAGAAATTTTATCACTATTCTAACTGCAAGTGCACAGATATGCAATCGTAGTATAAAGGGTATCGAATCCACAGAGACTCAAGTTCACACAACAAATTATAAGTTTTCAAATTAAGCTAAGCCAATCGGGTGAAAGCAGTAAACAAAGCAAGTAATTAAAAGAGTGTTTTCAATGGGAGAAAAGCGCTAGACTTAGGAAGTTCTCAGAAAATCATGCAATGTCAGACACTTGATTTATCAGGATTCAGATTTAGCACAGGTTCAAGAACTAGAATCACGACTGTCAAATTACTCAACTCTCGATGCAATTATTATCTATGTTTAACAACCTAATGATTCAAATCTCTTTGGAATCTTAGAGTTCTAGACAAGCATTAATAGCAAGTTCTTTAGTTCACAATTCACCTTAACTAAATCTCTTTGCATCTAGTCAAATTGCTCACACTAAGTTCTGTCAGGTTATAATTCACACTTTCGTGCCAAATTAATTATCCAAGATCTAAACTCTAGGTGATCAATCCAGAATTCAGTTTTAATCTCAACTTAGGTGATGACAGATAGATTTAGAATCCTAATCATTCAATGATCTAACAGAGCATGAAAACCCTATGAGAATCCCTAAATCTAACTAAGGTTATTACTCAGACATGATATCAATCAAACAAAACATATTTGAATAGAAAACCAAGACAGAATAGAATAAGAAATGGGGTTCAAAATCCTTCTCTCAAAGGTTACAAGTAGCAGAATCAGGCCCAAGCAAAATCTCTCAATCTCCAAAGCCAAAAGCCAAAACAAAGCAAGAACAAAAGATGGAAGAAAACAACTCTCCAAAACCCTATTAAAAGTCTAAACACGTTTTGGGGCCAAATTAAAAATAAGGAAACTTCTGGACTTTCTTGCAAAACTTCAAAAGATGCAATTAACTTGCACATAATTCTTGCCGGACCTCACTGTCGACCGATACTAAGAGTGGTCTCGGTCGACATCAACTCCAAATCACGGCTCCAACTTCAGCTTCCTGTCAAATGCTCCAGAAATGTCCCAAAATTCTTAGCTTTTCTCCAAACACATGCTTACCTGTAAAAGACTCGATAGACTCAAAATACAAGGTTAATGACTCAATATATATACTTATATCATGGTTAAAAACCTAGAAAAACCATGATATATCAACTCCCCCACACTTAGCTTTTGCTTTCCCTCAAGCAAACAGAAAACCAAAGTATGGAAAAGAGGTTTGAAAACACAGAAACTCATTTCGTATTAGGAACATCGCATTCACATTCACTTAGTAACACACATGAAAACATCCCTGCAAAGATCAAGACCACAATATACTTCCCCCACACTTAGCAACTGTCCCAAGTAAACTCCACAATCAAGACAAGATATCCAATTTTCCCCACTGTGTGTCATTTTTTAAAATCAATGCTCTTCCCTATTTATTTAGGGTGCAACTTTGGACATGTTTCCATGAATGCGAAGGAGGTAATAGGGGTCTCTACCACTCCCGTGACCACTTCGAAGCCACCAGCTTATCCGCAATTATTTATTATTTTTTTTTACTTTCAAGGGAGGGGACAGATGGAACCATACTCAGACAGGATTACAAGTTGTGTCAGATACGTCAGAAGAATCCGATCCAGAGATACGAAGCCCCTAAGTTAGAAAATTTAGTCAAGATTAGGGGTGAAGTTAGTAGTGGATCCTCTGAATACCTGAGAAGTTATGAGTATCCTTGGTAGGTTGATCAGTGTGTGGTTTTCTAACAGTCATAGAGCTACTGAAAGTCTATCCAAGGGTCACGTAGTTCCTGTTCCAGCGAAAAATTTTCTGGAAAAATCATAGTTCCATACCAAATTTTGACTTAATAAAACAGTTTTGAAATCAAAAGAAAACAAAGGACTGATACTAAGAAAACAGAACACGTCGTCAGTAACCACCTCCCCCACACTTAAACTGCACTAGGGGAGGATCGACACTGAATGTACAGGATCAACACAGGATATAGCAGTAATTCCATGGTCAAGTCAATGAGTTAACACTCAAATTCTCACCTGTTAGCTGCGTTAGATCACTCAAAAATTATGCCAGAAGCATCAGTAGCATGCATAAACTCAAATCATCCAAATTCCAGACAGATTGGACTAACAAACTGACTCAAAAGAAGACATCAAAATGACTCAAGACACAAAAGAAAAAGAAACAGAAAAACATAACCAGTAGCAGCAAAGAAGCTAGAACTTAGAGAGTCCTCATCATCCATATCCTCGGAATAGACAACTTCGTCTATGTCTCCATCCTCGGGACTGACAGGTGCAAGCTGTGCAGGTGCGCGACGCCGTGGCTGTGGGTGAGAGACGCGATGTGGGCGACGACATGAGCAGCTGAAAATGCCTTTCCTCATCTCCTTGATTGTACCAGTCATCCACTTCTGCCATTCTCCAGATGGCATGTCTTCAGGTGGCCTTGGGGGTCAGGGAATCAATAAGTCTCGTCAAGATCAGCAGCAGGAACTGCATCGTGCGCAGCAGCAGAGGCAGCAGGCCGAGATGAGGCACCTCGAAGTACAGCCGAGCGACGCGGATCAGCTCGACAAAGCTCCACAGAAGGCTGAAAGGAAAGCATCAAAGGCTCATTAATGATGCCTGTAAGCTGAGGCTCGGGGAGAGGAAAGAGGCGCGACACACCAGATGAATTAGTAAAATGCCACATAAACTCTCTCCCCGTGGTGTCTCCCTTAATCCAATGCATACTCTTCAGGTGCTCAAAGTTCATAGTAGACTTTTCAGTGTATATCGTCAGCTGCCTCCTATCAATCCCAAAGTGGTGGAAAATAGGAGTTAAAAGACTTCCAAAAGACTTTGTCTTCTCCCGTTTCCCTTGAATGGCTTAGTCTTGAGATCTTTCAAATGGCGGGCAAAGACAGCTCCCATGTTTACATAAGCTTCCAAGTGGGCATCCTTATACACCTCAGCATCAATAATATCATCAATCCCAAAATACAGCAGCAAAAGCTCAGCTATCCGCATCATTCTGGGCTCCATCTTGCATAGGATCATGTTAGCGAACAAGTGGACAAGGTACCTCAAGATTGGGTATCTTACTGCGGACTGTCTAGTAGTCTGAAAGTCATATACTCCATTACCAAAATGCTCCCAGAACACTTGCACATCTCGCTACTGCTCAGGCAGATTCACGCGCTCCTTAGTCCTGTCAAACTCGTAGATGTCGCAGAGCTCAGGAATGGAAATCATGTACCGCACTCACTTAGCGATAAAGGTCAACGTCTCTTCAGAAGCCTTTCTCACCACATCATTAGTGTAGTACACTTGTATTGTCGCCATGAACTGTCTGACCAGCTCCTCATGCATATCATAGTGCTTGGTACAGATGGTACAAGCTTATCCGCAGTTTTTTTTTTTTTAACTTTCATGGGAGGGGGAAGATGGAACCATGCTCAGACAGGATTACAAGCTGTGTCAGATATGTCAGAAGAATCCGATCCAGAGATACGAATCCCCTAAGTGAGAAAATTTAGTCAAGATTAGGGTGAAGTTAGTATTGGATCCTCTGAATACCTGAGAAGATATGGGTGACCTTGGTAGGTTGATCAATGTGTGGTTTTCTAACAGTCATAGAGCTATTGAAATTCTGTCCAATGGTCACGTAGTTCCTGTTCCAGCGAAAAATTTCTTCGAAAAATCATAGTTCCATACCAAATTTTGACTCAATAAAACAGTTTTGAAATCAAAAGAAAACAAAGGATTAACACTAAGAAAACAGAACACGTCGTCAGTAACCACGTCCCCCACACTTAAACTGCACAAGGGGAGGATCTAAACTGAATGTACAGGATCGTACGCAGGATATAGCAGTAATTCCATGGTCAAGTCAATGAGTTAACACTCAAATTCTCACCTGTTAGCTATGTTAGATCACTCAAAAATAATGTCAGAAGCATCAGTAGCATGCATAAACTCAAATCATCCAAGTTCCAGACAGATTGGACTAACAGACTGACTCAAAACAAGACATCAAAATTACTCAAGACACAAAAGAAAAAGAAAAGAAAAAGAAACAGAAAACATAACCAGTAGCAGCAAAGAAGCTAGAACTCATGAGAGTCCTCATCATCCATATCCTCGGAATAGACAAATTCGTCTATGTCTCCATCCTCGGGACTGGCAGGTGCAAGCTGTGCAGGTGCGCGACGACGTGGCTGTGGGTGAGAGACGCGCTGTGGGCGACGACATGAGCAGCTAAAAATGCCTTTCCTCATCTCCTTGATTGTACCAGTAATCCACTTCTGCCATTCTCCAGATGGCATGTCTTCAGGTGGCCTTGGGGGTCTGGGAATCCATAAGTCTCGTCAGGATCAGCAGTAGGAACTGCATCGTGCTCAGCAGCAGAGGCAGTAGCCCGAGATGAGGCACCTCGAAGTACAGCCTAGCGAAGCGAACCAGCTCGACAAAGCTCCACAAAAGGCCAAAAGGAAAGCATCAGAGGCTCATTAGCGATGCCTATAGGCTTAGGATCGGGGAGAGGAAAGAGGCGTGACACGCCAGATGAATCAGTAAAATGCCACAGAAACTCACTCCCCGTGGTGTCTCCCTTAATTCAAAGTTCGTAGTAGACTTTTCAGTGTATACCGTCAGTTGACTCCTATCAATCCCAAAGTGGTCGAAAATAGGAGTTAAAAGACTTCCAAAAGACTCTGTCTTATGCCCCTTTCCCTTGAATGGCTTAGTCTTGAGATCTTCCAAATGGTGGGCAAAGACAGCTCCCATGTTTACATTAGCTTCCAAGTGGGCATCCTTATACACCTCAGCATCAATAATATCACCAATCCCAAAATACAGCAGCAAAAGATCAGCTATCCGCATCATTTCGGGCTCCATCTTGCATAAGATCGTGTTAGCGAACAAGCGGACAAGGTACCTCAAGACTGGGTGTCTTACTGTGGACTGTCTAGTAGTCTGAGAGTCATATACTCCATTACCAAAATGCTCCCAGAACACTTGCACATCTTGCCACTGCGCAGGCAGATTCACGCGCTCCTTAGTCCTATTAAACTCGTAGATGTCGCAGAGCTCATGAATGAAAATCCTGTACCGAACTCCCTTAGCGATAAAGGTCAATGTCCCTTTAGAAGCCTTTCTCACCACATCGTTAGTGTAGTACATTCGTATTGTCGCCATGAACTGTCTGACCAGCTCCTCATGCATATCATAGTGCTTGGTACAGATGGTACAAGCTTATCCGCAGTAACTCTTTTTTTTTTACTTTCAAGGGAGGGGGAAGATGGAACAATACTCAGACATGATTACAAGCTGTGTCAGATACGTCCGAAGAATCCGATCCAGAGATAGGAACAGAGGCGGACCTACGTAGTGGGATGGGGGGTTTAATTGACACCCCATAAAGTTTATAAATATTAGTTGTAAGCTCGACAATGTGGATTTCAGCAGCTCAATTGGTAAATAACTCTTACACTGACACCCCTTTACCCGAGATCGAGCCCCCATAATGCACCTACTTTTATTTTTTTTGTTTTTTTTTATCTGGGCCGGAAGAAGAAGCAGCCCAATTTACGTCGGAAGAAATCCACATTGACAGCCGAACTTTATTTGAAAATTTGAAAATAAAATATATAACTAAAATTAAATTGGTAAATCAAGTTTTATAAAGTTGGGCCGGAAGAAGAAGCAGCCCAAATGGGTTTAATTGACAGCCCAATAAAGTTTATAAACCCAGTCTTGTTTTTCTTTTCTTTGGGCTAAATTCCAACTTAACTTTTATTTCCTCTTTATAAATAAAGTTTGGGCTAAACACATGATTTTTATTTTTATTTTTATTTCTACAATCTATTCTTACATTTTAAGTGGTTGTTTAATGTTTCAAATTTCATATTTTTTATTTTATTTTTATATGTTTCCAATACTTTCTATAAATGACATTTTTCTCCTAATTGTCTCAAAAATATTTATTTTAATTAGTTTTATTTTTGTCATTTATTTTTTTCAAATTTTCAATTTTAGTTATATATTTTATTTTTTCTATCGTAACCAATTATATATATATATATATATGACTTGAAAAAATTAGAAAATATATTAAGAACTATGTATATTAAATATATAATATTATAAATATTTATATTTATAATAATTATAAATAATTATTTAATTTATGACACCAGTAAAAATATTTTCTGGGTCCGCCACTGGATAGGAAGCCCCTAAGTGAGAAAATTTAGTCAAGATTGGAGGTGAAGTTAGTAGTGGACCCTCTGAATACCTGAGAAGATAAGGGTGTCCATGGTAGGTTGATCAATGTGTGGTTTTCTAACAGTCATAAAGCTATTGAAAGTTTGTCCAATGGTCACGTAGTTCCTGTTCTAGCGAAAAATTTCTTCATAAAATCATAGTTCCATACCAAATTTTGACTCAATAAAACAGTTTTGAAATCAAAAGAAAACAAAGGACTGACACTAAGAAAACATAACACGTCGTCAGTAACCACCTCCTCCACACTTAAACTGCACAAGGGGAGGATCGAAACTGAATGTACAAGATCGTACGGATATTGCAGTAATTCCATGGTGATAGGGTCAGGTTTTAATCCTATTCTAGTGCAAGTGCACAGTTAATGCAATTATAGTATAAAAGGTATCGAATCCCACAGAGACTCTAGGTCACGATAGATTAAGAACAGTCAAGTTAAACTAGGAGAAAGTATTGAGAAACTAAAAAGCAATGCAGAAAAGTAAATCAAGTAGAAAGATTGGTTTGTAAGCAATTAACTAAAATCGCTAAGTCTAGGGAGTTTTCAGGAAATCAGACAAGCAGATTAAGCATTCAGTCATGATCAAATTAAGCTCAGTTCTAGAACTCAAACACAGATATATAATTAACCAACTTTCGTTGTGAGAATTCTCTAAGTCTAATAGAAGAAATCCAAATGTCTTTGCAATTCCTAACAGATTAAACTAGCTTAAAGATTAAGTTCGATATGTTCACAATTAAATTAAACCAAATTTCTTTGCGAGTAATTCAATTGCTCAACCTAAATAGTTCAGATTCTAAGTGATCAAGTTAGAACTAGCATTAAGCACAATTTAGATTGAAGAACAATTATGATATGAATCCTTAACTGAAATAAATAAATCTAGCAGGTCATGAAATCCCTAATGAGAATCCCTAAACCTAACTATGAATCTACTCAGATATAGATGATGAAAACATAATCAATGAATAAATATATTGCATAAAAGAGAGTATAGAAAACAAAGGGGTTCGAAATCTTCTCCAAAAGCAGGAAGCAATACAGGTTCAGATCAGCCCCAAAATCTCTCAGAAACTCTCAGCTCAAAGTATGAAAGCGTAAGTAAAACTAAACTCAAAAACCTAATTATATTAGCCTAATCACGTCTTAGGGCTTCTTTGTAAATATCAGGAACTTCTGGGCAAAACTGCAATATCATCATTCTTCATTAACTCGCCGAGACTGTATGGTCACGCTGTGCATCGATCGATGCCAATGTGTGTCGATCGACACATTCCTCTGTTTTGGACAGTGAACTCTATCTCTCGGGTCAAATCACCAAAATGCTCCAAAAAGCTCCATAATCTCCAATTCCGCTCTAAACGTGCATGTACCTAATAACACCTGTAAATGACTCTAAAGAAGCACCAAAAGACTCTAAAACATACTTGTATAATGGTCTAAAACCGGTAAAAACGATGATATATCAACTCCCCCCACACTTAGCCTTTGCTTGCCCTCAAGCAAAACAGAGAACTAGAACATGGTGAAGAGGTTTAAAAACTTTCAGAAACTCTTTTCATCTTAAAAGCAACAGCACTAAGATTCCCCTTAGTAAGCCACATGAAATATTTCACCTGCAGACATCAAGACCAACATATACTTCCCCCACACTTAGCAATTGTCCCAAGTAAACTCCACAATCACATTCAAGAATTCAAATTCACCCTACTGACTACTATTAGCAATTTAAGTGCGGTCTCACCTAAGGATTATCGATCAAAGGGCACATGGATTCTTACTCTGTCAGCTCTAGACCACAATACTATCTTTTTCTGGTTCCTTTCTTCTCTTTTCCCTTCCTTAGCAACTGAATTTTTCCCACTGGGTATCATTTTATTTTTTTTATCAGTGCTCTTCCCGTTATGGGGTGTAATTTGGACACATTCCATGGATGTACATGAGGTAATAGTGGTAGCTACCACTCCCGCGACCACTTCGGAGCTACTAGCTCATCCTCAGTTTATTATTCTCTTTTTTTTTTTACTTTAGAGAAGGGGAGAAGGGAACCATACTTGGACAAGTTTACAAGCTGTGTCAGAACCAACAGAGGAATCCGACTCAAGGTATTCCAAGCCCTTAGGTGAGAAAATTAAGCCAGTATTAGATGTGAAGTCAGTAAAGGATCCTCTGATACCTGAAGTGATGTGGGTGTTCTCAGTAGGCTGATCTGCGTTGGGGTTTTCGAATAGTCATAGATGTGGCTGCGAGTTCATCCCAATGGTCACTTAAGTTCCTGCAAGTGCTGTTAACTTCTCAAAAATTCATCGTCTCTTACTTAAACCGTTTTGACTCAATAAAACAAATTTTTGAAAAACATGACTGACTCTAAGAAAACAGAAAGATAAAAGTCAGTACCACCTCCCCCACACTTAAAACACATTGTCCCCAGTAGTGTCAAGCTAAGGGTTGGTAAAAGAAAGCAAAAATGTTATGAGATGAGTTAAGTTCTGTCTGATTTTTACCTGTCTCGCACCTGCATCGATCGTTACACATAAATGCGACGATCGTTGCAAGGCGATTTTCGTCTTGTGACGATCGACACACTGGACCGTGTCGATCGTTGCATTGCAAATTCTCGGATCAGTCAGCAATTAGCAGGTTAATCCGTGAGAAAAACTCAATTTTCAAACCTGAAAGCTGAAAAACACTGCAAACAAGTAAAATCAAAGCAAAGGATAGGCCAAATGCAAACATATCATCCCAAACATAAGTTCTTAAAAGAAAAATCAAAAGAAAAATGAAAAAGAAAAAGTGAAAAAGAAAATACAGAACCGATGTCTGAGAATGCCACTACTCTCACTCGTCATCTACGCCATCATAGCGATCAGTATCACTCGAAAGAACTGGAGTCGGAGAGTGTTGTCTACGTCGACGGGAAGGAATGGGCTGATGAATCTGTGGCTGTCTCCTGCAGGTGCAGCCACGCATGAAGTCCCAGATGCTCCGTAGTATACCATCCTGATGCTCTCTCCACTCAGTCTCAGACATCTCTCCCAAAGGAACTGAAGGAGAAGGATAAGGGCCTATGTCCTGTGTAGCAGCAGGCTCAGGTGCAGGCGCAGAAGAAGAAGAAGCTCGTGTAGAAGGCTCGCTTAGAGGATGTGCCATCGTAGGAACACTGCGCTGATCGTTCGCAGGAGGCAGGAAACGCAAAGCATCCAAGGTATCAACCTTGGTCAGATCAGCAGCAGGAAGATCTACACCACGCTTCCTAGCGTCAGTGTCATAATACACCCATATACGTCCTTCTTTCAGCCATGTAGCACTCTGCAAGTGGGTAAAATCCATGAATTCCTTACTGTCATCACACTCTGTACCCTTTAAGGGGATCCTGCAATGTCGAAAGATGGGAGTAAGCAGACTCCCTACTGACTCAGTGCCCTTCCCATCTTATGCCTTCTTCTGCAGAGAGCACAAGTGATGAGCAAACACAGCTCCTAAGTTGAGTCCTCTGGTGGGATCTCTCAAATCAGTGTCAGCAAACTGCTCTCTCAGCCCCATGAGGAGTATCTCCATCTCATTCTTACACATCTTGTTCGCTTCAGCCTTGCACAACAGAGTATATCCCAAGATGCGTATCACATATCTGAGCACAGGATGCCTAACCTGAATCTGCTTCGTGGTCCATGAGCAATATCGGCCATTACCAATGTGATCCCAACAGTACTGAGCTTCCAGCACTTCCCACTCAAGAGCCATTGTGGTACGTGTAGGCTCAACGCTGAATCCATAAATACGGCAGATATCAAGAAGGGGAATCCGATACCTGACTCCTAGGCACATGAAGGTAAAGATACCCCCTGAAGCTCTCCTGCACTCTGGGTCAGGATTAATAACTCTGCAGGTGGCCATCAACTGTCTTACCAGATCAGGATACAACTCATAGTGTTGCATAGGCATTGTCCCCATACCAATGCCCTTAACCAATGCCAGCACCGGCTCATCAATGCCTAGACCTCTACAAGTCCAATAGTCAACGAACTTGGTTGGCTTGATATTCATGTCACACCACCCATTGTAGAGTAGTGTATCGTACTCATCCTAATGCTCATATAGCGGCCTCTCAGTTAATGTGTCAGTCTTAAGCAGCTCGCTAATCTCCATACCCCATTCCTTGTCTGTTGGGATCAGCTCCTTATCTGCCTTAGGCCAAGGCAACTGTATGGCTTCCCGATCTCTCTGATAAGGCTCAAGTAGTGGCGAGTTTCGAGGAAACCACTCAACTGGCGGATGAGGATGATCTGCAGTTGTTGTAGTAGCTTTGCGTTTACGAGGTTGTCTGCGAGGAGGCATCTACAATCAAGAAAATAATGCATATTAGTCACGGCAGACTTTCTGTGAAGTCGCAATGCAACGATCGTTGCACAAGTGCATCGATCGATGCAAGGCGATTTCACAGTCGCCAAATAATCCTTCAAATCGCATCAAAATTTGTCCCACAATCCCATAAACAGCATAATTCCATTACCAATCAACCTAAATCAAATCTATAACAGTACGGTTTCATCATTTTAAAGCTAAAAATCCCTAATTTCAAAACCCTAGAACCGAATCCGGAAATGGTGAATTTGAGAGCCCTTACCTCGGAATTGCTTCGATTAGGTTATAGAAACAGACAAAGAGAGTAAAAATAAGAAGAAAAAGCTTTGAATCAATGAAAATGATGAAGAAATGAGTGATTTAGGGTATAGGAGAGTCGGTTGTACGGACGGCGAAGTGGGGAAGAAGAGAGAAGAGAAAAGGTTAAAGGCACTTACCTGGGTCGTGGGTGCAACGACCGTTGTAGAGTAGCAACGATCGTTGCGTGTGAACCGATCGGGTTCCCGGTTTAGCGTACTTGCACCTTTAATTTGAAAATTGAACCATTTGGAACGACCGTTGCACAGGACCGCAACGATCGTCGCAAGGCGATTTCATCTCCTCGTCATATCTCCCTGCAACGACCGTTGCACATGACCGCAATGATCGTTACTCATCTCCAGACTCGTGTTCTGTACCAAAAACAAAGCAAAAACAAAACCAAAACGTGAAATCCTAAGAAAAACTCAAAAATAATATATACAATGGGTTGCCTCCCACTCAGCGCTTGTTTAAGGTCATTAGCTTGATCGGACGAACAAGAATCAGGCTCCGGGAGGTTTCAGCAGAGACTGTGATTGTCTCTGTGAAAGTCTCCTCATCCAAGGTGGAGAGTAGGCTGTCTCAGTGTGAGCTCGTCCAAGAAAAGAAGGAATGTAATGATCTCAAGGATCTGAAACCAAAGTTCCACTCGTCTGCTCTCCATGTCCATCCTTGATGATAAAGGTCTGACCATCAATTTGTGGCTTGCGCAGCATACCATCTCAAAGTGCAGAGGCTCATCTCCCAGATAGAGATCAATCAGACTGTTCCTCACATCTATCACTGCTCCAGCTGTGGCTAAAAATGGTCTTCCTAGTATCAAAGCATCATCCTTCTCACTGTGGTACTTAAGTACCAAGAAGTCTGTCGAAACCAAGTAGTTTCCAACTCTCACTGGGACGTCCTCAAGAACTCCTTACGGAATCCTTATTGACTGATCAGCTGGGACAAGAGAGGTCCTAGTGGGTGAAAAATCCATCATCCCCAGCTTCTCTGCCACAAAGTATGGCATGAGACTTCCAGCAGCTCCTAAGTAACACAAAGAGCGCTTGAAACCATCCTCAAAAATAGAGCAACTTAGCACAAATATCTCGGGATCAGGTAGCTTCTTGGGGATCTTAGTCAGCAGCACATCACTGACTTTCTTAGGAACCACTATCACCCAATCTTTCAGCATCTCGTCCATAGGCAGCATCTTCTCCAAGTACCTTTGCACACAAGGGTGATATGGTGGATCTCCTTCGAACTCATCCATCTCTTCTAGCTGTCTGACCTCATTAATATCCTGTTGAGTTATCTCATATAATCCAGGGAATAGTCTAATAAGCTCTTGATCCATCTCTTCATCGGTTCCAAGAGAAACAAGAGAATCTGTCTGTCCACGACCTGCAACGACCGTTGCACAGGGTGCATCGACCGACGCAGCAAAATTTTCACAAATTCCACCCGAGAGATTTTCACCAGTTTCGAAATTTTCAGCATCTTCCACCAGTTCAGCTGTATTCAACTCAAATTTTCCCCTTGGTATGATCCATCATCAATATAGACTGACCAAGCCTTGATGTGGTTCTCCATTACACCTTTTCCCGTGATGGAGCTTGAAATTTGGCTCACCTCTGTGTCCAACTGCTTCACATGTGTACTTAAGGACTCAAACTTTCCATTCAGATCTTCATACACAGCATCCAACTTCTTGTTGGATTCTACAGCAATCTTAGTTTGGCTTTCCATCAACTGTTCCATCATGGCTTCCATCTTGCTCTCATGAGCACTAGCAGCAGGAGGTGTCTGGTATGAAGATGATCCATAAGTTCTCTGGTAAGAATTTCCCTGCTGAAAAGGTTTTTGAAAACCAGTAGTCTGTCCAAATCCAGAGGAGTTTTGGTTGCTTGTGAAAGCACTCTTCTATCCACCATTGAAGAACTTGTTACCAGACTGATTTCCAAACCTATTTCCCTGAAATCCAGAGCCACCAATGTAGTTCACATCCTCTTCCTGATTATCTTCTTCATCTTGAAACACTTCAACTTCCTGAGCAAAGTGGACAGCTTTCTTCCCAGCCAACAAATTACAGACAGTGTCCAACTTGCTCCTAATATCAGCTATCTCCTGATTATCTATCTTCCCACCAGACTTTTTCCTTCTCCTATCAGCAGTCTTGCAGCTATTACTGCTCACCAAGTTATCTATCAATGTCTTAGCTTGCTCAGGAGTCCTTGTGTTGAAATTTCCATTGCTGGAATTATCCAACGCAGTCTGGTAAGGGAGATCTATACCTCTAAAGAAGATGCCCAGCAATCTCACTTCAGTAAATCCATGATGCGGGCAGTCACGCTGGTACTACTTAAACCTCATCCAGGCAGCCTTAAGAGGCTCTATAGGACCTTGGGAGAAATTGAGAATGTCCTGTCTCGACTGATAAGAGGGAGCATCATCATAAAAGTGCCTTAAGAACTCACTCTTCACAGCATCCCAAGTAGTAAACTTCCCAGGTGGAAGTTGTTTCAGCCACACAGCAGCATCTCCAGAGAGAGAGTAGGGGAAGAGTTTGAGAAACAGATAGTCATGGCTCACTCCATCGTACTTCATCCCTGTGACTATGTCCTCAAACTCGTCAATATGATCCATAGGCAGATCAGTCGGGAAACCATGGAAGGCATTCTGCCTCAGAAGAGAGTAGTAGATGGTCTTGATCTCAAAGTCATTCCTCTCAAAACCAGGAGGTACAATTGCTGACCGGTTAGCATGAAACTCATCCGGACGGTTATAGTCAGTAAGAGTCCTCTCACGGATAACCATCTGCCTCTGACTTTGACCTTGGCCTTGTCCTTGTTCTTGTTGCGGTTCAGGGATCACAGGATCAGGGATCACATTCCCTTCAGCATCAATCTGTTGCCCAGCAGCATTGTACGAATTGTTTTGTCGGTCCCTTAGGACACCTTGAGCATCAGGTATCAAAATCAAACGTTCTTGCACCATCCTTGCTCGTTGACGTTTTCTGTTAGTTCTCTCTAGTCTAGCAAGTTCCTCAAGCCTGAGATAAACGAGATTCGAGTTCGGATTACTTCTGGTATCACGCGTCTGCATAAACCGTCGGTAATCGCAGTGCATCGATCGATGCTGAGATGCAATGATCGACTCAACTCAGATTCGCCTTGTAACGATCGACACAAAAGAATGCAACGATCAATGCTATGCGAAATCAGAACCTGCGACAGAGAAAAACATAGAAAAAATAGTAACCAAAAAAAAAAAAAAAATCCTAGTCTAAACCCTAAGTTCAAATCTATCGGAGACTCATAAGAGTCCCCGGAAACGGCGCCAAAAACTTGATAGGGTCAGGTTTTAATCCTATTCTACTGCAAGTGCACAGTTAATGCAATTAAAGTATAAAAGGTATCGAATCCCACAGAGACTCTAGGTCACGATAGATTAAGAACAGTCAAGTTAAACTAGGAGAAAGTATTGAGAAACTAAAAAGCAATGCAGAAAAGTAAATCAAGTAGCAAGATTGGTTTGTAAGCAATTAACTAAAAGCGCTAAGTCTAGGGAGTTCTCAGGAAATCAGACAAGCAGATTAAGCATTCAGTCATGATCAAATTTAGCTTAGTTCTAGAACTCAAACACATATATAGAATTAACCAACTTTCGTTGTTAGAATTCTCTAAGTCTAATAGCAGAAATCCAAATGTCTTTGCAATTCCTAACAGATTAAACTAGCTTTAAGATTAAGTTCGATATGTTCACAATTAAATTAAATCAAATTTCTTTACGAGTAATTCAATTGCTCAACCTAAATAGTTCATATTCTAAACCACACTTTCGTGTCAATTTAACAACCTAAGGTCTAGATTCTAAGTGATCAAGTTAATACTAGCATTACGCACAATTTAGATTGAAGAACAATCATGATATGAATCCTTAACTGAAATAAATAAATCTAGCAAGTCATGAAATCCCTAATGAGAATCCCTAAACCTAACTATGAATCTACTCAGACATAGATGATGAAAACATAATCAATGAATAAATAGATTGCATAAAAGAGAGTAGAAAACAAAGGGGTTCGAAATCTTCTCCAAAATCAGGAAGCAATACAGGTTCAGATCAGCCCCAAAATCTCTCAGAAACTCTCAGCTCAAAGTATGAAAGCGTAAGTAAAATTAAACTCAAAAACCTAATTATATTAGCCTAATCACGTCTTGGAGCTTCTTTGTAAATATCAGGAACTTCTGGGCAAAACTGCAATATCATCATTCTTCATTAACTCGCCGAGACTGTCTGGTCACGCTGTGCATCGTTCGATGCCAAAGTGTGTCGATCGACACATTCCTCTTTTTTGGACAGTGAACTCTATCTCTCGGGTCAAATCACCAAAATGTTCCAAAAGCTCCATAATCCCCAATTCCGCTCCAAACGTGCATGTACCTAAAAACACCTGTAAAACATACTTATATCATGGTTTAAAACCGGTAAAAACCATGATATATCACATGGTCACACTACAAAAAATATGAACATCAATAGCACATAAGGATAACACGGTTTCACGAAGTGCTATTATAGAGAATATGCTTGATAGAAGATTCTGTAATAGCATTATATGAACGTTATGTCATTTTTTTACTAAGTTGGAGGCAAAAAGAAAATGTTTAGCGCCCATTTCATATTACAAGCGCCAATACCTACTGATTTTGGCGAAACTTATACCCAAATTTTGAGATTTAGTGGTCTTTTTTTTCCACTCATTTTTTTCCCTCTAACTTTTGTTTTCTTCTCTTCCTCTTCAAAGAAAAGATAAATCTCTCTCTTTTTTTCCCCACATCCGTCATCCTTAATCGTCTCTTCCATTCCTCCCTGGCTTGGGACCTCTCCACTTCTCTCCTCACTTCTCCGATTGTCTCTCTATTCGACCTCCAATTCTTCGACGAAGATCGATCTATTGCGGCGGACTCATGGTTGATCAAGAGCGAGTATGGAAGCACTCTCGACGACGATCAGCTCCACGCCGACGGCTCCGAGGCTCTCTCCTCCGCCAACTTTCGAGTGTCTTCAGATTATAGGTATATGTTTCGTATGTTTCCTGCTTTATCAGCGATTTCACCTTTGTTGTCCGAAAAAAATGAATTGGGAAATCGCAAAAAGCTAGGGATACTCTCTGTTTGCTCAAGTTTTGCTTTTTTTATGGGTTGCAGAAATGGTTGTTGCGAGTGTGGGAGAAGATAAGAAGATAACTTTGATATTTGTGGCAGAAAAATGGGAAGAACTTATGAACGGTTCCGGGTACTAGGGAGAACATCAGTGATATCGACATCGACGAGGTTACTACTTTTTTTAGATAGATTTTGGCTTATGAGATTCTGATTAACCTAGTAAAGTGTAACTAGTACAGAAGGTCACTCCTATATTCAGCTTCTCAACTCTCTGCATTTCTCGAAGATAGTTGCATTTCATTGTAAACGATGCTAATGTCTGTCTATGTGCGTGTGCGATGGAATAATTCAAGAATGTTTAGCAGTCATTAGCTTGAGCAACAAAGGGTGTTCTGCATATTTCTTTTGCACATACACATTTTTCTCTTTCGGCTATATATATAGTTAAGACTTGCGAATTGGTGCAGGGTCCTCAATATGTTTGCACGACTTTCTGGACCTTCGTCTGCATGGCTTGTAGCGGGATACAGTGAGTACCACCTTCCTCCTCTTTCCTTTGTCACTAAGATCTATTCTTTCTAAGTTATCAATCTCTTAATATACTTCCTTTGCAACTATTCCAGACAATTTTTTGTGTTCTTAGGTAATCATCTTATCATACCAATACGAGCCTCAGGAGATGGCTCGAATGGTGGCTTGTGCCGCTGCATCCATCAGACATTCAGCTCGACGTAGGCCTAAGATGAGCCAAGTAAGTTCTACAACAAAATGAATGAATCATATCGCTAATGGGTCCAATCCAAATCACATGTTCTGAGTCACTCTATGATTGTGATGCTTTTATTGTATCAGTCAGTGAATTAAGATATGTTTAATTGTATATTTGTGCTCCCTCAGATTCAAAACAAGAGCCAACAAAAGAATGGTCATGCATTGGTATGTATATGTTTTGATCTTTTTGTGTATATATCTTCTTGGCAAATAGCTTCGTAGATTCTTCGTTTTGATTGTATATATTTGTGGGTGCTTTGTGAGTATAGTATGGCTCATTTCAGTACTGGTGATTGTAGAAAACAGAAAATCAACAGGTTACATTTACTACATATTGTGTAAGATCTTCACTTGTTCTTGCAAGAATGGGCAGGTTTTTTGATTAGTACATACATGCTTTAATTTTTACTTGAGAGCTTTTGTTAATAAAACTAATTGGCTTTTTGATCGATGGTTCAGGATCAGATATTGAAGGTTCTCGATTATTCAAGGTTCAGTAGACACCTTCTACTTACTGCAGGCGATGATAGGACTGTGCATCTCTGGGACGACTGGTCGTAACCCAAAGGTTTGGTCTTTTACCATGTGTTCCTTGCACTATATTTACGGGGGACGATACTTTTCAATTCAGCATAAAAGAAAAAAGCTAGAAGACCAATGATTTTTGCATGATCTCTTCTCCTTCTTTTTTGCTGAATCATTGCTCAGTCAATGTAATTTGATTTTCACAGATGTCCTGGTTGAAGCCACAAATGGAGTTTATTTACGGTTTGATAGATTATTGCTAGTGTGGGGCTAGACAAAAAGCTTTACACTTACGACTCTAGTTCCAGAAGACATTCGTCTTGCATTCCATGTGAATCACCTTTCTCTTCTTTGGCGTTTGGTGATAATGGTCACATTCATTATGAATAGAAGCTGTAAAGTAATACTACAAGTTTTGTTGGACAACTTATATAGTTGATGTATGATGATGTTGTTTCACGGCTAAAGTGTTATCAGATCTTCGACCTGGATCTTTGTCTTTTTATTTACAATGGGAAGAACAACCGAAAATGTGATAATCTTGAATACTTAATTAAACAAAATTTATTTTATAAGATACATTTAGAACAAATGAATTATTCAGTTTTAGTTCAGGGTATATATATAGAGTTTAGGGTATGAAATTTAGTTAATTCATTTGTAATTTTCTAACTAAAAAAAAATCTATCTCATAATGTTAAGTCTTAGCGATTTTAATAACGTAATTTATTAAAAATTTCAACTATCATAAAAATTAAAGTTATAAACATTTTAATTGTTTAGGATATTGTAGGGTTAGAATTAGGGTATTAGAGGTGAGGGTTTGATTAGTTTAGGATATAGGGTTTGAGTTTTTGATTAACTAGGATACAGGGTTTAGAGTTTAGAGTTTAGTATATAAAAATATAATTGTATAATAATTGTAAAGATTAGGGGTATTGCAAGATTAGATTAACGGTACTAGAGGGTAAGCGTTTGATTAGGTTAGGATATATTTTTTGAATTTTTGATTAGTTTAGGGTATAGGGTTTAGATTTTAGGGTATACAAATATAATTGTATAAAGTTTAAGATAATGCATGATAAGAGTTAGAGTATTGGAGGGAAAAGTTGAGTTTAGGATATAGTGTTTGAGTTTTGGACTAGTTTAGGGTATAGGGTTTAGAGTTTAGGGTATGAAAATATAATTGTATAAGGTTTAAGATATAATTGTATGAGTTTAAGATTCACATTTATAATATATTTTTTTGTTTATGCTGTAATATAATTTATTGTTTCAAATAAAAGATATACTAAGTATAAATTATTACAAATTATATATACAAAGTAAATAATTTTTACTAAGTATTTAATTTACTGATTACTAATTTTTAGTACTCATAATAAATTGAAAGTTTTAAATAATAATTTATTTACTATATGTATTCATAACTAAAAGTTAAAAATTTTAAATTTTAAATATTTTATCTATTACATTTTTAAATTTAAAACTGTTTAAAATTTAATTTTAATCATATTTATTATTTTAATATATACTAATTAAATCTAGAAATAATTTTGATTGGTTAAAAGAACCAACACACGGATCAATATTAGAGCCCTTAGATCTAATATACTTCTCAAATATCAACCGTTAGATGAAAAGAATAACAAAATGCTACAGATCTTCAGTTTCTTTCTTCAATCTCCCATAGATCGAACAATCACACATAGTCATCTTCGCGGCCTCCTCTGCTCTCCTCCGTCGCACAGCCTCACCCTCGGCGGCCTCCTCTGCTCTCCTCCGTCTCACAGCCTCAGTTGTTGACGATTCTGTTTCCATCAACTCGTATGCAAAGGCCCTGGAGGTACACTACTCTCGACCCCTAGGGTTCGAGCAAATCCGTTTTAGGTATTGCAACTCTTCTTCTTCAATTTTGTTTGTTAGCTTCCGAACAATTGTGATTCCGTAACTGCTTTTTATAACTTCAGTTTGTGCACGGAAAGAGAGAGAGAAAGAGAGGTAGCGAGGAAGCGTTACGGGTATGGTGATTCCGATTTAGGGTTTGGAGGTGTGACATGGTGAACGGAGGTTTATGGTGAGTGTTCTCTTCTCTAGCCTAAATTTTTATCGTACGTTTAGCTTAGATCAAGTGATTTTTTGGTCCGGTGGTTCGACAATGGTGGTCTGTGGAGTGTGTAGAGGGTCTGTCGTCGTCTCCTCTTCTCAGATTTGTGTATAAAGTGTTTAGCGATGTGGCTTGCTCGGTTGTATCGGGTGTTTTGTCAATCGATTCAAGCTCTTAGTGCCTGGTTTTCGTCTTCCATAATTTTCGGTGAACAACTAGTCCATGGTTTTTGTCAGGAAATCTGAAATCGCTGTAGAATTTGGCTTAATGGCTTCGTTGATCGAATATCGAGTTTAGTTTAGTTATAGATTAGGCGATAAACACTCTTTGGTCGTTGTAGCTTTCTGATTTGGTGAGTGTTGTTGATTGCATGATTTTTCACGGATCGACTTTGTTTTGAAGTTAATATCTGAGGTCTCGCGTTGTGAGTAGTTTTCATTTTATTGAACTGAAGCAATTTTTGCGTCTTGCTCTTCTATATGTTGATCATTTTTTGTTATGCTAGGAGGACAAGTGGCCCTATAAGGCGAGCTAAAGGCGGTTGGACTAAGAGGTTAGTATTGAATCTAGTGATTGCTTAGTCTAAACGAAACTTGTGGTTGATCACTAGTTCGTAAATTGAGATGAGACTTGTCTTTACTTATTGCAGGATGAGACAATGAGACAGGAGGCTGTACAGGAGGCTGTGCAAAGAAGAAACTTTGCGAAACTTTGCTGCTAAAGCTGAAGCTCAAGCATTGGAGAAAACTAAAGCTGGTGCTTGCTGTTTTGACCGTAGGGGTGGTAAAGTGTGTATGCAAGCTTCGGCTAACAATGGTTTCTGTCCAATGGTCAGTGTAAGATTTAAGGTTTAGTTAATGTGTTGTTGGTACATGAAGCTCAGTCTCTACTGTCTGTTATGATACTGATGAGAGTGATATAATTATGTAGTATTATTTGTAATATAAAGTTTAATCAAATTTAAGTTTGATATTGTGTTTGCTATTGTAAGTTTATAAATTTTAAATATTTCTGCAATTCTAATTGATTTTAAAATAATAATTTATAACCAAAATTTAAAATAATAAAATAATTTAAAATGTATATTTTGTAGCAGGCTAGAAAGACAATAAATTAATGCCATTATAGCATATATTATCGCATAAAAAAATTGTTACGAAAGCTTATATCATGACAAAATTAACGAGCTATAATAGATGGTACTATAGCATATAGATGTGCGCTACCAATACAAATTATAACATTATGTCTATGCTATTATATAACAAACATACCACGAATATATAACGCTATAATAGATTGCACCAAACAGAGCAAGCTAAAATTAACGCTATTACATTGCAATAATAACATAGCACGAACAAAATGCTATGGTGGGGGGGGGGGGGGTCTATTATAGCTGCCGTTTTCAGAGCATTTGTGGAAATACTATCTATTACATACCATAGCTTGTATCGTGCGCTATGAATGTTGATTTTTCTTGTAATGTCAAGTCAATGAGTTAACAGTCAAATTCTCACCTGTTAGCTGTGTTAGATCACTCAAAAATCATGTCAGAAGCATCAGTAGCATGCATAAACTCAAATCATCCAACTTCCGGACAGATTGGACTAACAGACTGACTCAAAACAAGACATCAAAATGACTCAAGACACAAAAGAAAAAGAAAAGCAAAAGAAACAGAAAAACATAACCAGTAGCAGCAAAGAAGCTAGAACTCCTGAGAGTCCTCATCAGCCATATCCTCGGAATAGACAACTTCGTCTATGTCTCCATCCTCTGGACTGACAGGTGCAAGCTGTGCAGGTGCGCGACGCCGTGGCTGTGGGTGAGAGACGCGATGTGGGAGACGACATGAGCAGCTGAAAATGCCTTTCCTCATCTCCTTGCTTGTACCAGTCATCCACTTCTGCCATTCTCCAGAGGACATGTCTTCAGGTGGCCTTGGGGGTCTAGGAATCCATAAGTCTCGTCAGGATCAGCAGCAGGAACTGCATTGTGCTCAGCAGCAGAGAAAGTAGCCTGAGATGAGGCACCTTGAAGTACAGCTGAGCGACGCGGACCAGCTCGACAAAGCTCCACAGAAGGCTGAAAGGAAAGCATCAGAGGCTCATTAGCGATGCCTGTAAGCTTAGGCTCGGGGAGAGGAAAGAGGCGCGACACGCCAGATGAATCAGTAAAAGGCCACATAAACTCTCTCCTCGTGGTGTCTCCCTTAATCCAATGCATACTCTTCAGGTGCTCAAAGTTCATAGTAGACTTTTCAGTGCATATCGTCAACTGACTCCTATCAATCCCAAAGTGGTCAAAAATTGGAGTTAAAAGACTTCCAAAAGACTCTGTCTTCTACCCCTTTCCCTTGAATGGCTTAGTCTTGAGATCTTCCAAATGGTGGGAAAAGACAGCTCCCATGTTTACATCAGCTTCCAAGTCGGCATCTTTATACACCTCATCAATAATATCACCAATCCCAAAATACAGCAGCAAAAGCTCAGCTATCCGCATCATTCTGGGCTCCATCTTGCATAGGATCATGTTAGCGAACAAGCGGACAAGGTACCTCAAGACTGGGTGTCTTACTGCGAACTGTCTAGTAGTCTGAGAGTCATATACTCCATTACCAAAATGCTACCAGAACACTTGCACATCTCGCCACTGCTCAGGCAGATTCACGCGCTCCTTAGTCCTATCAAACTCGTAGATGTCGCAGAGCTCAGGAATGGAAATCCTGTACCACACTCCCTTAGCGATAAAGGTCAACGTCCCTTTAGAAGCCTTTCTCACAAAATCATTAGTGTAGTACACTCGTATTGTCGCCATGAACTGTCAGACCAGCTCCTCATGCATATCATAATGCTTAGTACAGATGGTACAAGAGCCAATCGTCCTAGAATGCGGAGAACATCTGATCGGATCTTCAGATTTGATATGGTGGTGCTACAGGCGAACCGTGTGGGAAGGATCGAGACGCCACACCAGGCGTTGTAAAACAAGGAGTCATAGTCATCCCACTTCTCCGATATTGGCCCCAAAACCAATATCTCTCAATCTCTCTAGCAAGAACAAAAGCAAAGAACAACTTAAGAGAATAATAAGTCTGAAACCCTAATAATACTCTCTAAACACGTTTTGGGGTCAGATTAGAATATAGGAAATTTCTGGGTCTTTTGTGCAGTTTTTCAAAACTTGTCTAGGCTCGGCCCATAACTTCTCTCGGGCTCAGTGTCGACCGACATCAAAGGTAGTGTTGGTCGACACTCCATCGTGGTCGAGACACCATCTTCAGCTCGTTGCACAAATCGCCAAAAACGTTCTAATATTCCTCTCTTTGCTCCAAACGCAAGCTTACCTGTAAAAGACTCAATAGACTCTAAAAACCAGATTAAAGACTCAATATATAAACTTATATCATGGTTGAAAACCTAGAAAAACCATGATATATCAACTCCCCCACACTTAGCTCTTGCTTGCCCTCAAGCAAGTAAAGAACCAAAATATAAGAGAAGAGGTTTGAAAACACAGAAACTCATTTCGTCTTAGGAACTTTCGCATTCACATTCACTTAGTAAGCCACTGAAAACTTTCCTTTAGAACTCAATACCACAATGTACTTCCCCCACACTTAGCAACTGTCCCAAGTAAACTCCACAATCAAGTTAGGACATTCAAGTTCACTACACTAGCCTCTGTATACAATTAGGTGCGACCTCACAGAGGGAGTATCGAATCAAAGGACACGTGGACTCAACCTATTCAGGATCTGACCACCAAACTGTCGGTTTCTGGTTCTTCTTTTCCCTTTCTCCCTTAGCACTGATTTTTCCCCACTGGGTATCATTTTATTTTTTCTATCAGTGCTCTTCCCTTTTTATTGGGGTTTAACTTTGGATCTTTCCATGGATACACAGGAGGTAATAGGGGTCTCTACCACTCCCGTGACCACTTCGAAGCTACTAGCTTATCCTCGGTTTTTATCTCTTTTTTTTTTTTAGTTTCAAGGGAGGGGAAAATCAAGAACCATACTTTAGAATAGGATCATAGGCTGTGCCAAACACATCAAAGGAATCCGACCCAAAGATTACCAAGATTAGTAATGGGTGTCCTTGGTAGTAATGGATCTTCTGAATACCTAGTTAGATATGGGTGTCCTTGGTAGGCTGATCCGTTTTAGGGTTTTCTAATAGTCATAGAGGCTCTGCAAGTCTGTCCAATTGTCACTTTGTTCCTGTTCCAGCAAAACATTTCCTCGAAAAATAATAGTTTCATACTAGTTTTGACTCGATAAATTTTTTTTGAAAACAACTGAAAACAATGGACTGACTCTAAGGAAAAAAAATACAATGTCAGTAACCACCTCCCCCACACTTAAACTGCACTGTCCCCGGTGCAATTTTAGCGTGAGCTCGGTATCAAGCAAATTGGAATAGAACCGAGACTAAGAACGGAAACCTTACCAGTGGTCGCAGTCGGAGTCGACCGACACTTAAGAGAGTGTCTACCGACGCTGATGTCTGCACTCTCGGGTCTGAAACACCAAAACAAGAAAATCCAAAAGACACAAGAAATAAAACCAAAAAGAGAAGAAAACTAACCTACAGTGGGTTGCCTCCCACTCAGCGCTCTTTTAAAGTCAATAGCTTGACTTTAACGCAATTAGGCGTTTGGTGGATTACCCAGATAAACAATGTCGCCATCTGGGATTTCGGCTTTCGCTCAGTAGTGCTTCACCCTTTGTCCATTAACCGTGAACTCATCTCCCTTGGAATTCATCAGGACTACAGCTCCGTGGGTCTATCTTCTTTGACAGTGAATGGACTTGACCAACGAGAACGTAGTTTTCCAGGAAACAATGTTAGTCGATAATTGTAGAGAAGTACCTGATCATTTGGTTCGAATTTGCGTGAGATGATCTTCTTGTCATGATAGGCCTTTGTACGCTCCTTGTACAGCTTCGAATTCTCATAAGTGTGGTGGCGAATCTCATCTAACTCATTAAGCTGTATCAGACGCCTTTCAACTGCAGTCTTAAGATCATAGTTCATCTGTTTAACAGCCCATTTAGCTTTATGCTCGAGCTCAACTAGAAGATGACAAGCTTTCCCATAAAGCAGATGGAATGGTGTAGTACCCAGGGGTGTCTTAAACGCAGTCTTGTAAGCCCACAGCGCATCATCCAACTTAGCAGACCAATCCTTCCTGGTCTTCCCGACTGTCTTCTCCAGAATCTCTTTGATATGTCTATTAGAGACCTCTACTTGTCCACTAGCCTGAGGATGATATGGAGTAGCCACACGATGATTTACACCATGCTTCCTAATCAACTTCTCGAAGACTTTTTTGATAAAATGAGTACCACCATCGCTTATCACGATCCTAGGCACTCCAAATCTGGAGAAAATGATAGTCTTAAACAGCTTAAGAATTACCGAAGAGTCATTGGTCGGACTTGCAATAGCTTCAACCCACTTGGATACATAATCCACAGCAACCAATATATACATGTTCCCATAGAAGGATGGGAACAGACCCATGAAATCGATGCCCCATCAGTCAAAGACTTCAACCTCAAGGATGAAGTTTTGTGGCATCTCGTGTCTCTTACTTATCTTCCCCCCTCCTCAGACACGCATCACATCGCGAGACAAACAATTGGGCATCTTTGAACATTGTAGGCCACCAAAAACCTGCTTGGAGAATCTTAGATATTTTCTTGAATGTAGCAAAATGCCCAGCATACTCAGAACCATGGCAGTGGTACATCACATTATCTATTTCAGACTCCGCAATGCAGCGTTTGTAGATACCATCAGAGCAGTGCTTGTACAAGTAGGGTTTATCCCAGTAATAGCGTCTAACTTCCTTGAGGAACTTCTTCTTAGAAAACACTTCGGGCTCATCCTCTGCAGCAAGGTAGTTGGCTATATCGGCAGACCAAGGTCTAGAAGAGAGAGGACCGTGGGTCATCGAGGCTATAAACATGTCAGCTTCATCATGCAGAGTTTCTGTCTCTGTCTGCAGCGGATGTCGACCGACACTAGTGTTGGTGTCGACCGACATCGTCCCCAATCGGCCAAGCAACGTCGAGCGTGATCGATTATGGTCCGACACTAGTGTTGGTGTCGACCGACATAGAATCAGTGTCGACCGACACTGGCTCTGCAATCCGTGTAAAAAGTAGTGAACTCGCAGAAAGATCCTGAAAAACTGTCTCAATCTTGTAGATGTTCTCTTCCGGCAGGGAATCATCTATTGGAACATCCTCATCAATCCTAATCCGATACAAGTGAACATCAACACCATTTTATACTCCTTTCTTGTCACTCACCTCTATGTCAAATTCCTGGAGCAATATAATCCATCTCAACAGCCTTGGTTTAGCATCTTTCTTCTGCATTAGATACTTAAGCGCTGAATGATCAGTATGTACTATCACCTTGGAACCAATCAGGTAGGAACGAAACTTCTCAAATGCAAACACAACTGCTAAAAGTTCTTTCTCAGTGGTTGCATAGTTCCTTTGAGCTTCATCAAGAATTCTACTAGCGTAGTAGATGGCATGAAGCTTCTTGTCTTTCTTCTGCCCAAATACAGCTCCTACTGCATAATCACTAGCATCGCACATTACCTCGAAAGGTAGGCTCCAGTCTGGAGGTTGCACAATTGGAGCAGAGATCAAAGCTTTCTTCAGCTCCTTGAATGCTACATGACACTCATCTGTGAACTCGAATTTCACATCCTTGCAGAGAAGTGCAGTGAGTGGTCTAGCTATCTTGCTGAAATCTTTAATGAATCTCCTGTAAAAACCAGCATGCCCGAGGAAACTTCTTATCCCTTTGACTGAATCAGGCGCCTGTAGCCCCGTCATTACTTCAATCTTAGCTTTGTCCACCTTAATTCCTGCCTCAAAGACTCTATGCCCAAGTACATTGCCATTCTTGACCATAAAATCACATTTCTCCCTGTTCAAGACCAAGTGGTTTTCCTCACAGCGAGCTAGCACCTTGCATAGATTATCCAGACAGGTGTGGTAAGATGGTCCGTAGACAGAGAAATCATCCAAGAAGACCTCCATAAAATCATGCATCATGTCCGTAAAGATGGACATCATGCACCTCTGAAATGTCGCAGGAGCATTACACAGTCCAAATGGCATTATGCGGTATGCAAAGGTACCATAAGGCCATGTAAATGTGGTCTTCTCCTGGTCTTCTGGGTGGATAGGGATCTGAAAGAAACCAGAGTAGCCATCCAAGAAGTAGTAGTATGGATGACTTGCCAACCTTTCCAACATCTGATCAATGAAGGGAAGCGGAAAGTGGTCTTTCCTGGTGGCTACATTCAACTTCCTGTAGTCTATGCACATCCTGTGACTAGTGATTGTCCTTGTAGGGATCACCTCATTCTTCTCATTCTTCACTACAGTGACCCCTCCCTTCTTAGGCACCACATGAACCGGGCTGACCCAATTACTGTCTGAGATAGAAAAGACTACCCCAGCTTGCAGCAGCTTCATGATCTCCTTCTTCACAACCTCCTGTAGGTTGGGATTCAAACGCCTCTGGTTCTCAATTGGTGACATGCTCTCATCCTCAAGATGTATCCTATGCAAGCACAAGTCTGGAGAGATACCTGAAATATCATCAAGAGAATAGCCAAGAGCCTTGCGATGCTTGCGCAGCTTGCTTAGCAGTAAAGTGAGTTATGTGTTATTCAAATCAGCATTGACAATAACATGATAAGTGGAGTTTTTACATAGGAACGCATATTTGAGGCCAGCATGTAGCTGTTTCATCTCGACCTTTGGAGCTTTCTCCTCGCTCCAATCTATCGCGACTGGTGTCGACCGATTACCTTTTGGTGTCGGTCGACACTGTATGTCTTCAGCCACTTCCAAGTTCATCACTTGCTCGGTAGCGTCCATCAGCCTCAAATATCCAGCAACAGAATCATCTTCTAGCTCCAAACCACTCACAGAACTCATCAGGGATCTTTCTAAAGGATCAACATGATGAATTTGGTTCAGGAACTTTGCAGCCAGATTCTCAATCGTATCAACATAGAAGGTCTGCCCATCAATGATGGAGTGTTTCATCAGCTTATCCATGTCGAAATTCATCACCAGATCACCCACATCGAGACCAATCTTTCCTCTTTTCACATCTATGATGGCACCTTCTGTAGCCAAGAATGGTCTGCCTAGGATAAGAGGATCCTTAGGCTCCTCATTGTATTGCAATACTACAAAGTCAGTCGGGATAACACATTCACCTATTCTTACTGGTACATCTTCCAAGAGACCTTCAGGAATCCTTATGGAGCGATCCGCTAGAATCAACGATATCCTGGTAGGTGTGAAATCCGTCATTCCCATCTGCTTAGCCACTGAATAAGGCATCAGGTTAACGTTGGATCCCAAGTCACACAATGATCTCTCAAATCTATCTCTGAATATGGTACAGTCCAAGACAAAGCTCCCTGGATCCTTTTGCTTTTCTGGAACTCTGTTTAAAATTACAGCACTACAAACCTCAGTGATCATCAGCACACACTCGTCATCCCCCATATCAGAAGTCAACATCTGTTTCAAACATCTCTTCAACACCGGGTTATTACTCACAGAATCCATTAATGGCATTGGAAGAGTTAGCTTGCTTAGCATGGCCATGTACTTGACTTTAAACCGTTCAAACTTAGACCGCTTTGGGTTCCTAGGGAAAGGTACCTTGGGTTTGTACACCTTCCCTGCAGATACAGGAGTTTTCGTCTGAGCTTCTTTCTCTGTACGGGGGGTGGTGTCGACCAACATCACCTTCGTGTCGATCGACGTTGGTTGGCTTCATTCCGGCATCGATCTCACAATCGACCTCGATCGATTTCTGTCCGTCATGAGGGCTCGAAGAATCGAGTGTCTTCCGACGTCCAGTGTTGGTGTCTGTAATGCCCCGTCTAAATAAGTAAAGTACGGACGAGGAAATACTACGCAATGCGGGATTTGACCGAGAAGCAAGACGAATCAGAAGGAAGGAAATATCCGACAATGTCTGAGGAATTTCGGCTTGACCGAAACGTTGAGCAAAGAGGGATGAACGAAGCTCTAAAACTAAAACCGTCAACAACCGTACGGATAATTATCTACGTAACTTAGTCCCGTCAAGTTACGTTAGTGGCTGGAATTCGATCAGTTGTTGGCCCGACGTTTTACGAGAATTGGACGAAAACGGGCAGTTTTGACGACGAGCGACCGATCGGGAAAACTAACTCAAAACTGCTCAAAGAGCCAAGCACGAGGTGTCGCCAAGCACCCAGGCAGGCAGGGTAACCAAGCAGGCAGGCAGAGATGAGCTGTCGCCACGCATGCAAGTCGACGACAAGGCGCGACCGGAAGCCGCCACAAGTCGCGACGCATGCGACTGTCGGAATGTCGTCTCCGGAGGCCGCCACTTGTAGCCACGCATGGAGACTGACTCAGTGACGCCACAGCACCTCTAGAGGTGTCTTCTTGCATGCTGGACGCAAGGTGTCGCCGCCGGGATGAAGCACGGTGTCGCCGATGTGTTGCGACGCATGTTCGCCACCAAAACCGGCCAATCGGACGCCGGCATGTTGAACTGCCACCACCAGATTGATTTCTCTATAAATAGGACCCTCCCCCGGCTCAGAAAACTCAAACAAAACTCAGAGAAACCGAAACTTAAAGAGATAAAGGAGAGAAAATCGGTTAGAGAGAGAAAGTAACCGAAAAGGAGAAACCGAGCCCCGATCGAGAGCGAGACGAAGGGCGAGCGTTCCGGAAGTTCGGGAAGCGGATTAGGAGTCCTCGGAGAGTAGGAAAGGCGGGCCAGGAGGTGAAGAACGAGGCGCTTTTGGAACCGAACCTCTGCCAAACCGAAAACCCGAGTGAGTCCCGATAGCTAGGATTAACGTTTTTGTTTTGCAGTGACGGGTTAGGAATTGAATTCCGTGATTGATTTAACTCCGTTGCGTGATTATATTATGCATGTTTTGATGATTAAGCATGACGTTTTTGGGTGGTTATGCATGCATGATAATGATTGGGTTTTGATTGCGATGTTGTGAGCATGTCGAGATTCGTGTGCAAGCAGGTCGGGAACTGTTCCGCAAGCATGTCGGGAACCGTTCTGCAAGCAGGTCGGGATATGTTCTGCAAGCAGGACTGGAACTATTCCGCAATTAGGACGGGAAGCCGTCAAGCGAGATGGATAACCATTAGCGGGCCGGACGGGTGACCGCTTGCTAGTTTGACGGGATCCGTTTGCGTGCAGGACAGGTAACCGCTTAAGGGCATGTCGGGTTACCGCCTTGCATGATTTTTTATTATGACATGCTTGTTGTGTTTATCATGCTTTGTGTGTTGCATGATGATTGATTGATCGTGAACCCGGTCGCATGCCTTGTTAACAGTTGTGATGCAGGATCGGATAGGACAAGCACGGAGGTGCCGTCCTATTCTGATATGGTATGGTGTATGGACCGAGGTTTGCGATGATTGTATGCATTATGTTATATGCATGTTGAGATAAGTACGGGACTTTCGGGGTACCACCCGGAAATGGATTGTGATAAGTACGAGCCGGAAGTGATATCCGCTCGGTAATGGATGTTGTGAGGATGCGGTAGCTCCGTGTGATGGTTGATCCACGCGAGTCTCCCATCCGTTTTTCGAGGCGGTGATAGAGACTGCCGTGATCGTTGGATCCTTAGCACGTCCCTACACCGTAAGACGCTGAGAAAGTAATTAGATGCATGTGTGGATCATGTAGTCTATATTACTTGATTTGATTGATGCATCCTAGGACATGTGTAATATTGTCTTAGGATGGTGTATACGGTACCACCCAACTCCGTGGATTCAAAGAAGGCTCGGAGGGTACTTGGGTCGCTCCCATGGCCGAGTATCGGGTGACGAGACGATTACCCGTGGATTCGGGTGTGGTGCCGGACAGGAACCTTTGAGGCGAATGGTCGGGGGTAGCCATGCGTGGTGCCGGACATGAACCTTCGCGGGTGATTGTGTGGGAGGAGCCACATAGATAGATTGGTGTGGTGGTGCCGGATACACCGAGGCCTCTGCATAGTGACGGGTATAGTGCATCTAGACGGGTTATGCATTTATGTTATGCATTATGGTTTATACGCTTTCGCATGTGTTATCTCTGATATTGCATTGTGATGCTTCGGCAGTGTTGGGACATTGGCGATATTTGACATCTTGTGGCACCACCGGCTTGGCTATAGTCCGTAGTCCGCGTCGGGGGTGTTACAGTGTCGGTCGACACTCTTCTCGCAGCTTCATACTCTTATTCAAATTCTTCCATCTCTTGGATCTCCTTATCAGTAACCTGCCTACTTGGGATGGGTTGCAGCTCCTTCCCACTCCGCAATGATATAGCATTGCAGTGATGCTTCTAGTATCCGTACTTCCAGGAAGGAATCCGGCTTGCCTCTGAACAACTCCAGCAGTTTGAGCAACTTGAGAATCCAGCCGCTTCACATGTGTACTCAAAGATTCAAACTTCCCATTCAGATCTTCATACAATACATCCAGCTTCTTGTTGAACTCCACAGTAGTCTTGGTCTGACTTTCCAGGACCCGCTCCAACATGGCTTCGATCTTGCTCTCATGAGCATTAGCAACATGAGGTGTATGATAGGAAGACGATCCATAAGTCCTCTGATAGGAGTTACCTTGCTGATATGGCTTTTGGTAACCAGTATTCTGACCATATCCAGAAGAGTTCTGATTGCTTGTGAAAGCACTCTTCTATCCACTAGTGAAGAACTTATTGCCTTGCTGATTACCAAACCTGTTTCCTTGGAATCCAGAGCCACCAATATAGTTCACATCCTCCTCTTGGTCGCCTTCTTCAGTTTCAAAAACCTCAACATCCTGAGCAAAGTGGACCGCCTTCTTTGCAGTTAACAAGTTGTGAGCAGAGTCCAACTTATTCTTGAATTCAATCATCTCCAGCTTATCAAATTTTCCACCAGACTCTTTCCTCCTTCTATCGGCAGTTTTGGTGCTATTTCTGCTCACCAAGTTGTCAATCAGCACTCTAGCTTGCTCAGGAGTCCTTGTATTGAAATTGCCATTGCTGGCATTATCCAATGCAGACTGGTAGTGGAGATCAATATCTATGAAGAATATGCCCAGCAGCGTCACTTCAGAGAATCCATGGTGAGGACAATCACGCTGATACATCTTGAATCTCATCCAAGCAGACTTAAGAGGCTCTGTAGGACCTTGGGTGAAGGTGTGGATATCTTGTCTCGACTGATCAGAGTGAGCATCATCATAAAAGTGCCTCAAGAACTCCCTCTTCACAGCATCCCAAGTGGTAAAATTCCCAGGTGGGAGTTGTTTCAGCCAACTTGCAGCCTCTCCAGCGAGAGAATAGGGGAAAAGCTTGAGATACAGGTAGTCATAGTTCACCCCATCGAACTTCATCCCAGTGACGAAGTCTTCAAACTCATCAATATGGTCCATGGGTTGCTCGTGTGGGAGACCATGGAAAGTATTCTGCCTCAGAGCAGTGTAGTAGACAGTCTTGATCTCGAAGTCATTCCTCTCAAAGCCAGAAGGTACAATTGCTGACCAGTTAACATAAAACTCATCCAGACGGTTGTAGTCAGCAAGAGTCCTCTCAGCAGCAGGAGGATTAATCACCTGCCTCTGACCTTCGGGCTGTATAGGATCAGGGATTACATGTCCCTCAGCATCGATCCTTTGCCCCTCATTGTTGTACGGGTTGTTTTGTCGGTCTCTCAGAACTTTCTGAGCATCTGGTATCAAAATCATGCGGTTGTTATTCATCCTTGTTCTTTGACCCTCTCTGTTCGTTCTCTCAAGTCTAGCTAGCTCCTCAAGTCTGAGGTTCACAAGTTCTTCGCTCTGGTTTCTTCGGGTATGTCGACTTGGCATACACAGAACTCAAAATCTCTGTCTCGAGCTCAGTGTCGGGTGACACTAGTGATGGTGTCGGTCGACACTAAATGCGTCTGTCGATTTCCTGCGCAACCAAAAACAAGCCAAACAATAGAAAAATCAGTAACAAAGAAAATAAAAATGACTTAGACTCAACTCTAGGACAAAATCTATCGGCGAACTCAAAGAGTCCCCGGCAACGGCGCCAAAAACTTGATAGGTTGTAAAGTTTTATCCTATTCTACTGCAAGTGCACAGTTAGTGATTGTAGTATGCAAGGTATCAAATCCACAAGGACTCTTGGTCACACGATAGATTATATGTATTCAAGTTAAGCTAAATCAAATCAGAGAATGCAGCAAACAAAACAGTAAACTAGAAGGGTGTTTTCAATAGGAAGAAAGGCGTCAGACTTAGGAAGTTCTCAGGAATTATGTGTTGGGAATGTCCTGAAATCTATTGTACTTGCTCTTAAGTGAAAGTCGTATTGTCGAGATGAGACAATCATATGACACTAGGCAGTCATAATGCTTTGCTAGAAGCCACTTATGATCAATGAGTTTAGAACTCATTGCTAGTGTTATATGATCCTACAGGGTCACATACCTAAGCAAACTGGACGTAGTATACGAGGTTGGTCATTAATGTAATGATCTGATGAATGCATATTTGATATGCATTCGATACCAGTTTTTTGGGGCAGTGTCGATCGACACATCAAGTGTGTCGGTCGACACAACTCGCGAATTGCCAGATTAAAATCGGTTTAATCGTTGGTTAATTCGGTTGTGGTTTAAGTCGACATATATAAGATATATGGTCGACCTAAACACTGATCTAACCTAATTCAGAGCCACCAGAACGGTAAGAGAAACCTCTCGATAGATCTGATCTCTAAAGGCACTAGATCCCCTCCTGTTCAGTTTGTGTGCGTGTGGATACCAGTAGAGGCACAGCGTTTGAGGTGCTTCGTAATCTCGATTATCTGCAAAACCTTCCGCTGCTAATAACCAGGTAATACTGAGATCCTAATGATTCAATTATATGAACCCTAGATCCTAGGCTTGGAATTCATACTAGGATTGCCTAATTGGATTAGGATCTGCTAGAAATTCCTTCAGTGGTATCAGAGCCTTAGGGTTCTATTGAATCTGTAGCATGTTGATTAGATTAGTTGAATCTGAATCTCTGTATAGTTGATACAAGCATGCTAAAATTCGTTTTCATGAAAATCTAGTTTTAGGATTTTTTGCTTGAAAAACGATTAGGGTTTATCGCCCTGTGTCGATCGACACCAATCCGGTGTCGGTCGACACTGAAGGATAACCCGAACAAAATTAGGTTTCGCCTAGTGTCGATCGACACAATAGTTGTGTCGGTCGACACAAACCTCGCGAGATTAATGAATGGGTTCAATTGGATTGGACCGGTTATCGAGCTTGGTTAATGATGGTTAAACGCTAAGAATGGTTTATTGCGATTGTTTTGATTAGGTTGGTATCGACCGACGCTAACGTAGCGTCGATCGACACTGACTAGTACTCAAAACCGGATCAATTGGATTGATCGGTTATCGCAGATTGGTTCTGGTTGATCTGCATCGATCGACACTAAAGTAGTGTCGATCGACACCAGATTCGATGGTTTAGGTTATGGAACCTGAAACCACAGAACCAAACCAAGATAAGTCATTTAATTAGAAGAATTAAAACATAATAAAACTGAACGTTTTAAATGGTTCCGTTCCTCAACCAAATATCAAGTGACACTTGATGTCTTTCCAATCTTGTCAATTGTCAAGATTCATTTCATTGTGCGATAGACTTGCAGTGCGAGATGTCCACAATTACATGAGTAAGACAGGAGGTAATCGTGTTGATGGACTTGCAGTGCAAGACATCAACAATTACATGACTTAAGAGATTGGTTTACTTGACTGGTCCATCAAAATCGTTTTGGGCTCAGAGACATCAGGTGGATTGGACATAAGATGTCAATCCACAACCAAGAGTTATATTGGATATAACTAGCAAAGTTGTTGCTTACCTAGATAGCTTAAATTTGGGTGATAGCCAGTGGCTCACTCAAGTTTAGTGAAGTATGGGTCTTGGATCATTATATTCATCTGAGGAAACATTGTTTGAATATAATGCGAGTTTTCTTAATTGTTAAGACTTCTCATTTCTTGAACATCATAACTAAACCTCCCTTGTTTTTCCAGCTATGTCTAGCACAAACCATCGTAACAATTTCTCCTTGTGATCCGTCCTTGAGAAGGACCAGTTAAATGGATCAAACTTTCTTGAATGGTATCGGAACTTGAGAATTGTTCTCAAGGAGAAGAAGGACTATGTCCTTGAGAAAGTTCTCCCCAAGAAGTACCGAGCCAATGCCTGGCAGTCAGATAAGGATGCTTGGGATAAGCATTCTAATGATGCGGTGGATTTGAGTTGTCTCATGTTGGCTACCATGAGCTCGGATTTTGCAGAAGCAATATGAGTACGTGGAGTCGCCAATAGAGATGATCACTGGCCTGAAAAGTATGTTTTAGGAGCAGGCACGAACTCAGAGATACTAGACGGTAAGATCTCTGATTGAGTGCAAGCTACCAAAGGGCGAACCAGTTAGTCCTCATGTCATTAAGATGATGGGTTATATTGATAACCTGAGGAAACTGTACTGTCCCATTAGCCAAGAGTTGGCTACTGACATCATTCTGCAGTCGCTGCCGTCAAGCTATGATCAATTTGTTATGAACTATAACATGAACAACTTGACGAAGACGTTGACTGAATTGCATGGGATGCTTAAGACTGCTGAACCTAACATCAAGAAGGACACCCCAAATGTCCTTATGGTACAAAAGGGTACAAAGTTTAAGAAACTTGGTAAGAACAAAGGTGATAGCAAGACGAGCTCGATTGTGAATCCAAGCGAGTCTGGCCATGCTCCTAAGATTAAAACTAGTCCTTCTGAAGATGTTAAGTGCCGTTATTGTAATGGTTATGGGCATTTGAAAAGAAACTGCAATAAATTCTTGGAAGATTATGAGAAGCTGAAGAAGACGTACGAGACTTCTTCTTCAGGTATTATGTTATAGAAGTAAATGTTACTTCTTATAATCCTACTTATTGGGTATTAGATACCAGCTGTGGTACTCATATTTTGTGAAAATGTGCAGGACCTGAGCAAAAGTAGGACTATGGAGAAAGGATAAGTGGATCTACGCGTGGGAAATGGAGCAGGAGTTGCTGCATTAGCCATAGGAGTATTTCATTTGTTTTCTTTTATGGCATGTTTTGAACTTAAAACTGCTACTATGTACCTGCTATGGGCAGAAAGATTATTTCTATTCCTTGTTTGGACTTGGAAGGATATCAGTTTTCAAATCAAGAATAAGTGTTATTCATTTGATTACAATGATATATTTTATAGTAGCAATCCATTAGAGAATGGACTTTATGTTCTAAACCAGAATGTGCCTAACTATAACATTAATACCAAGAGATTCAAGTCAAATGATACGAATCAAACTTCTCTCTGGCATTGTCGTTTTGGACCACATAAATGAGAAACAGATTCAGAAGCTCCATAGTCATGGGCTTTTGGGCTCATCTGATTATGAATCATAATGAGTAAAGTGAATCTTGTTTATTGGGTAAAATGACGAAGGCCCCTTTCAATAAAGGTAGTATCGATCGACACAAACGGTGCGTCGGTCGATACAGGTTGCGAACGAACAAAAGGAAAGGGCCAGAGGCTTATTGGGCTTTATACATACGGATGTATATGGGCCGATGAGCACTAGTGCTAGAGAAAAATTTCAGTACTTCATTACCTTTACTGATATTTTCAGTAGGTACGGTTATGTCTTATTTATATGACATAAGTCAGAATCTTTGAAAAGTTCAAAGAGTTCCAAAATGAAGTACAAAATCAATTTGGCAAAGGTATTAAAACTCTACGATGAGATCATGGAGGTGAATACTTAAGTCAAGAATTTAGTGATCATCTGAGAGATTGTGAAAGTGTTTCAAAATTCACTCCTCCTGAATCGGACTTTATTAGATATGGTTCGATCAATGATGAGTCACTTAGATCTTCCATTATCCTTCTAAAGAATACGCTCTAGAAACGTCTGCGTTTACATTAAATAGGTTTCCATCAAAATCAGTTACAGAGACACCACAAGAGATGTGGACTGTAAATATTCCTGATTTGTATCTCGTGAAGATTTGGGGTTGTGAGGCTTACATAAAACGTTTAATCTCTGATAAGCTCACACCCAAATCTGATAAGTGCTATTTCATTGGTTGTCCTAACAAAACCAAGGCATGTTACTTTTACAACAAGTTCGAGAACAAATTGTTTGTTGCTCGGAACCATGTTTTCTTGAGAAAGATTTTCTTTCCAAGAAGAACAGTGGGAGTAAAGTAAAAACTCGAGGAAATTCGAAAATCACAGGAGACTGCTCAACCTGATGAGGAAACAGCAATTGGATCTACAAAGAGTTGTAGAACCTGCAACTGTGGTGCCTGAGTTTTGAAAGGATCTAGTGAATGTATATTCAATATACATTCAAATGCGAGTTTCTGAAGAAGTGTCGATCGACGCAAAAGTTGTATCGATCGACACAGATCGCGAACCAAAATATTTTGGTTTATGACTTAATTAACCACGGTTTGAATCTTGGTTAATTAGGTCGTGGTAAAAGAATACATATGAGATATGTGCACGACTTTTACACAAAATTGAAGCTCGCAGATCCGAAAGGATCCGTCACGAACCCGAGAAATGTGGATTTCTCGTAACCAATTGCAGTGATCCATTGATCATTGAAAGTGACGGGCCTGCGAATTTTGAAGAAGCAATGATGGGCCTTCAATCCGAAAATGGCTGAAAGCCGCTGAATCCGAAATGGGATCCATGTCACATAACCAAGTATGACTTGGGTTGATTTACCCGATGGTGTAGAAGCCATTGTGAGTAAATGGATTTTCCAGAAGAAAATTTGACATGGATGGTTATATTCAGATGTTCAAAGCTAGGTTGGTGGCAAAAGGTTTCAAGTAAATTCATGGTATTGACTGTGAAGAAACCTAATCCTAGACACCGTGCTTATGTCCATTCGGATTCTCCTAGCAACCGCCGCTCATTATGATGAGGGGCAGATGGATGTGAAAACAGTTTTCCTTAATGGAATTCTGGAAAGGGATGTGTGCATGACACTACCTGAAGTTTTCATTAATCCTAATGAAGTTAGGAAGATATGCAAGCTTCATCAATCCATAAAATGGATTGAAGCAAGCATCTCGGAGTTGAAATCTTCGTTTTGATAAAGCAGTCAAAAGGTTTGACTTCGACAGGAACGAAGAGGAACCGTGTGTTTACAAGAAGACCAGTGGGAGCGCAGTTGCATTTCTAGTATTGTATGTTGATAACATACTACTTCTCGGAAATGAAGTTCCATCTTTTCAGTCTGTTAAGACCTGACTCGAAAGTTGTTTTTCGATAAAATTATGGGAGAACTTGTATAGATTCTTGGAATAAGAATCTATAGAGATAGATTGGATAAGCTAATTGGATTTTGTCAAGATACTTATGGTGATAAGGCCTTGCACAGGTCCAGTATGTAGGATTCCAAGAAGGGCTTCGTGCAAATGACTCTTGGTATTACTCTTAGCAAGACGCAGTGTCCTTGGACACACGCTGAGCAAGAGCGAATGAGGGTCAGACTACTGCTAAAGGCATTAGATGTCTTAAGATGTGATCTTAATTTTAGTGGGAGTTGTTGTTGTTAATTTTAGTTATGATATGATGTTCGTATAAACATAATTTGATTATGTTATTGAAATATGACATCTGTATTATTTAATAATGGTTATTAAATAATAGTCCCAAAGTAATTTATGACATTTTATAGGTCATCAAATATGTGACTTGATCATGAAACCCTATAGATAATAAATGACATAAATTATGTTGGTCCCTGGTCAAGGTTGTTAAAGTGGGACATTAACAACCGCGTGAGACTAGTATGTGAGGTGACTGATGACTAAGTTTCATGGAGTCATTAATAAGAGTATTAAAGTCAATCAAATAGATATGTGTTGGAGAACACAGGATCGGATATGACCCACTGATGAGAACTCTACGGGATAGTTATATAAGTGTCATGAGAGTTTTCATTACGACTATAGAGTATAGTCCTTAGACCTGAGTTCATCATGTTTTCTTACATATGAATTGGTCCGCTTTAACCTTGTCAAACGTCAGCCGTAACTGGTGACTATAAATGCATTGCTTGGGCGTATCATGAAGTGTGAGAAGAAACATGGATGGAACAAGATGGGATTTGTCCCTCCTATATAATAGGAGATAAATATCTCAGGGCCCATCGAAGATTTGATACTAAGAAATGTGTGGCCACACTCAAACGAGGTGATTGTCAGTCGTTTGTCTTGTCAGTATAAATCGGAGTTCGATGAACATGATCTTGGCTAAATAAGGGTGACACAGATCTTGCCTTATGCCAGATCGAGATATAGTGACGAAGGGATTATGGGAATAGATGATTCCAGTACAAGTGGGAGATTGTTGGGAATGTCCTGAAATCTATTGTACTTGCTCTTAAGTGAAAGTCGTATTGTCGAGATGAGACAATCATATGACACTAGGCAGTCATAATGCTTTCCTAGAAGCCACTTATGATCAATGAGTTTAGAACTCATTGCTAGTGTTATATGATCCTACAGGGTCACACACCTAAGCAAATAGGACGTAGTATACAAGGTTGATCATTAATGTAATGATCTGATGAATGCATATTTGATATGCATTCGATACCAATTTTCTGGGGCAGTGTCGATCGACACATCAAGTGTGTCGGTCGACACAACTCTCGAATTGCCAGATTAAAATCGGTTTAATCGTTGGTTAATTCGGTTGTGGTTTAAGTCAACATATATAAGATATATGGTCGACCTAAACACTGATATAACCTAATTCACAGCCACCAGAACGGTAAGAGAAACCTCTCGAGAGATCTGATCTCTAAAGGCACTAGCATCCCTCCTGTTCATTTTGTGTGTGTGGATACCAGTAGAGGCACAGCGTTTGAGGTGCTTCGTAATCTCGATTATCTGCAAAACCTTCCGCTGCTAATAACCAGGTAATCCTGAGATCCTAATGATTCGATTATATGAACCCTAGATCCTAGGCTTGGAATTCATACTAGGATTGCCTAATTGGATTAGGATCTGCTAGAAATTCCTTCATTATGCTATGGATGATGTTTAACTAACAGGATTCAGATTAAGTGCGGTTCAAAAACTAGAAACACTATGCTAAATAATCCAACTCTCGTTGAGATTATTTCTATATCGAGCAAGCTAGCGATCCAAATCTCTTTGTGATCCTAGAGTTCTAAACAAGCATTAAGAACAGGTTCTATCGGTTCACAATTTCCCTAGACCAAATCTCTTTGTACCTAGTTAAATTGCTCACTCTAGGTTCTTTCAGATTATGACTCACACTCTCGCACTATTGTCAATTATCTCAGATCTGATTTCAACTCACACTCTCGTGTTATTGTCAGAAATCAGCATTAAGCACAACCTAGGTGATGAACGATAAGATAGTGAATCCTAATCAATCAATCATCAAGCACACATAAAACCTTTGTGAGAATCCCTAAATCTAACTAGGTTACTACTCAGACATAGAAGCAATTAAACAACACATCATGAATAGAAAACCAGAAACTGAATAGATAGAAATAAAGGGGTTCAAAATTCTTCTCTTAGAAGTTACAAGTAGCAAGAATCATCCCCAAAAACAATATCTCTCAATCTCTCTAGCAAGAACAAAAGCAAAGAACAACTCAAGAGAATAATAAGTCTGAAACCCTAATAATACTCTCTTAACACGTTTTGGGGTCAGATTAGAATATAGGAAACTTCGGGGTCTTTGGTGCAGTTCTTCAAAACTTGTCTAGGCTCGGACCATAACTTCTCTCGGGCTCAATGTCGACCGACATCAAAGGTAGTGTCGGTCGACACTCCATCGTGGTCGAGACACCATCTTCAGCTCGTTGCACAAATCACCAAAAACGTCCTATTATTCCTCTCTTTGCTCCAAACGCAAGCTTACTTGTAAAAGACTCAATAGACTCTAAAAACCAGATTAAAGACTTAATATGTACACTTATATCATGGTTGAAAACCTAGAAAAACCATGATATATCAGTGATTGAGCAGCAGATTGTTCAGCCTGAACAAGGAGCACAAGGTGGACAAGGAAATCCACAGGCTGAGCAACCGAGAGCACCAGAGCCTCTTTCTAGGAGGACACTAGCTGATTACAACAAGCCTGATGATTTTTACGGCAACAGGTCTGCGATTGTACCTCCTGGATTCCCACAAAATGAGTTTTGAGCTTAAGACTTCCTATTACACACTTGTGGGACAGCACCTCTTTCATGGACTCCCACATGAGGATCCTATGGATCACATAGAGGATTTTGAGTCTTTAGTCACCGGGATGAAGCTCAATGGAGTGACCTATAACTACTTACACTGCAAGCTTTTTCCTCACTCTCTTGGAGAAGAAGCTGCTAATTGGCTGAAGTAGATTTGATGTAAGCTTCGGGTGAAGCCCACACGGAACCGATCTGATATAGACTCCAAGGCTGGACTGAGGTCGCTCTCCTTGGTGCCACGAACGAATAGAGAGATGGAGCACGAGCATCTGGACTAAAGTCACTCTCTGCTGATGCTAGAAGATGAATTCGATAAGGAGCTTGAATAGGAACAAGAAGGTCTGAGTTTCAAGGGGAAGCCACGCTAGCAAACTCACGACAGACACACAATGAGATTTAGGGTTTTTCTTTCAAAAATAACGTGACTGAAAAGTACAAGGAGTTTGGCTAATAAAAGCCATAGTTTTCGAAACCCTAGAAAAAATAGAGAATGGGTCTTAAGGCCTTACAAGAAATAAAACATAAAAATAAAGACAAGTAAAATCCCCTTAGGCGTGTGGGATGATCTTGGCTTCATGGGCCGTGTGTTCTGTCTGATGAAACGAGCCTCGGGTTACCTCATTAAAAACCTTACAAGGAAAACCCAGTGGGATAAAACCTTGCAAGGGAAAAAGAGTATAACCTTTGGTCCACAGAGACGACACGGGCTAAGGATCAACGGCTCCTATGGTGAAGATCACTGATGCGTCGTCGATCCTAAGTAATGGCCAGATGGACGATCCTGGTGTGGACGGATGGTCCTGGTCGTAATCGGTCGTCTCGGACATCCTTCAGGCTAGCTTGTTCAAGACGGGCTGATCATGATCCAAATGGTCCAAGTGCTTCGTGACATCATCTATGCTGCTCCTGGTTATCAGATGCTCCATGGCTCGGTTAAATTTCTCTGTGAGTCTTTTATGGCCGGCTCGGGTCCGGGCTCGCTCACCATGGTCGGGAATGGTTCACATTGGTCAGTCTGGTCAGGTTTGGTCGAACCGATGTCCTCATCATTCCCACCCTCTTGAGAAGGTTCTGTCTTTAGAACTGCATCACCTGCACAAAAAGGAGATAAATCAGAAACATTAAAGCTCTATGAAATGTTCATCTCACTTGGAAGATCAAGTTTGTAGGCGTTGTCGTTGATCTTCTCCAGGACTCTGAACGGGCCGTCTCCTCGAGGTGATAGCTTTAATTTTCGTTGGTTTGGAAACGTCTCGGGTCGCATGTGTAACCACACCCAATCTCCAGGGTCGAAGGTGATATCCTTCCTCTTCTTATCGGCTTATCGTTTGTATTGGGCCGTCTTCTTCTCCAGATTGTCCTTGACCTTCTGGTGCAGCTTCTTGATAACCTCGGCCTTGCGTTCTCCATCTTGGTTGTCAAACTCCAGTGGCGGTAATGGCTTGAGATCTATGGGCGTCTCTGCCTTAAATCCATACACAATCTCAAAAGGTGAAAGCTTAGTAGCAGAGTGGTTAGCATTATTATAAGCGAATTCAACGTACGAAATACAATCTAACCAGTTACTTAAGTTTTTACCGACTGTGGCCCGTAAGAGGGCTGATAGTGTGCGGCTGACGACCTCGGTCTGGCCGTCTTTATGCGGATGACAAGTCGTAGAGAACAGCAGCTTAGTCCCGAGTTTCCTCCAGAGCGTCCTCCAGAAGTGGCTCAGAAACTTCGTATCTCGATCAGATACAATGGTTCGGGGTAGGCCATGCAGTCTCACTACTTCTCGGAAGAATAGGTCGGCCGTCTGAGTCGCGTCATTCGTCTTGGCGCATGGTATGAAATGGGCCATCTTTGAAAATAGGTTGACTTTGACTTAGTTTAATTTGATTATATCAATCTTGTACCTGCACTTAAAAAAAAAAACCAACAGGAATTGTTAGTCGTAACCCATCACTTGAATTCTCTGTTCTCTTGATTAATTGCGTGAGTTGCCTCATGGTTCACGGTTGAATTCTTTGTTGTGCATCATCTATTTTTTTTTTTTTTAAAGAAGAAGAAGCTTTGTTGTCAATTGTTTACGGCTGCACCATATAACTCTTGATAGGTTAGAACAAGCCCTTGTTGCTTCCTGTGTAAACCGTGAGCTGAGACTTTGGTTTGATTACTATTATTGTTTCTGGTTTAGTTTAATTTAATTAACCAGCATTGTTTAAAATCGTTAGACAAGTAGTTTAAAATAACCAGCCGTGTTACTTCATTCTCTTTAGAGCTTCGGTTTTACTTATCATTGCTTGTTGACTGCGTTTGATTTTCTTGATATAACCGACCCTTGTGCTTGATTAACTCTGAAGAAAATTGATCTAGTTTGCTTGTTGAGCTCTCGGTTATTATCAATATAGCAATCGACCTTTATTGTGTTAACCGATATGATTTGAGATTGCTTGTGAGAGTGTACTGCTAGGTCCAATAATTATGATTGTTCTAATTCTGGGTTTATATTTGCATTTAGGGTGTTAGTGAATTACTTAGTTTGCATCATAAAAAAAAAATAGAAATCATCCTGATAGCATTGTTAATTCAGATCGACATATTTCTATTTTTTTAGTTTTGCATTTTTGTGTTTGCCTTTCTTCTTTTGTTTCTTTTATTTTTTCTTTTCCTTGTTGCTTGTGATTGTGTGTTTAAGTGTGCATGATTGAATTATGAAGGCAAACCAAGTAAACCAACCAGGCAGACCGGCCGACTTCAACCAGCTAATGTCCGCCATTCAAGCCATAGGAGCTAAGCTAGATCGTCTGGAGCGACCACCCGACCACTCTCGACCTGGTCGAGTGCGACAAAGACGATTTGACCATGGTCACAACCTAGAAAACGTTGGAGAAGATGACCATGATGATGAAGAGATGGAACCCGAACCACCAGACCATTATCGGCCCCATCCTCCCACCAGACTAAGACATTTGCAAAGTTATAGATCTTGATATAATTCTTATGTCTTAGACTCACAACCAATGTCTTTTTCAAGTACTGAAGACTACTTTCATTGGGAGGAAGACCTAGAAGACTATTTTTGGGATCACAACATCCCAAGGAGAGATCAACGCTCGTATGCTATCCGAACCCTGACCGGAGATGCCTATACATGGTGGAAGAACGAGGAGAAATGGCGAGTTCACTACAATGAGCCAGCATGTGCGTGGAAGGACCTTAAACGGCTCGTATACGAGCAATATGTCACGCCAAGACAAAAAGCCCAGGGCCGTCCACGCCTTTCGACCGCCTCGACCAAAGTCCCAATGCCCGAACTGCCTCGATCAAAGGTTAAAGTGTCCCGAACCAACTCTTTTCCTTTTGATTGTAATGAATCAAAAACTGTTTTAATGCACTTGGAATTGACCAAAAGTGTTGCGAAGGACACAGGAATGATAGAGAGTCCAATGGACCGCACAGACCAAAGGACCGGAGGCGAGACCGAGAAACAAGTGGAACCGCCCGACCCAACCACAGCTGAGTGTGTTAATCATGTAAGTATTTCTCTAACAAAGTTCATATCTACTGATTCCTCAGAAGTACTAAAAGATTTGACGAACTTGAAAGAGCATGAGGAATCAAAAGATGATTTGAACCCACGAGTAGACCTTAATCATAATGTAAGCACAGCTGGTTTATCATCTCCTAAAGAACACCTAATGCACTTGTTTCTTGCCAAAGGTGTCAATATTATTGCAGGAACCAAAGGGCCGGACCGAAAAGAAGTACCACCCGGCCGTGGATGCTACTTGAACGAGGCCAGAGAAGATGATGGTACAAAAACTTATCACTGGCAAGAAAACCAGAGGATAGGCGTGCTGTTGGATCACTTACTCAAAGAAGAACCGCTAGATGCTCCCTACGTTGACGAGCCCCGGATTCATCAAGGTATGGCCATGGACTCACAAAACCGCATGAAATCTAACATGCTTTCTCTTGGTGCAGGTTATACAATTTCGAGGTCGAAATCTTTTCAAGAGAGAGAGTATGATGAGGACATCAACCCATCATTGACCCGGCAGACTAGAGGATGGATCACCTGTTGGAATTATGTCCAATAATCTCTGTACTGTCTCTAGAAAGTAAGAGTATGTCAATGATCAGACATAAGTCATATAATACTGGGGGTCATGATGGCTTGCTAGAGTCCGCTCATGATCTATAAGTCTTGGACTTATTGCCTTTGTTATATGATCCCATATGGGTCACACGCCTAAGCTAACGGGAATATACGAAAGAACGGTTAAGCAGAAGTACGGTAAAAGTGCTAGGCATTTATTGTGCTTAGAGAGACTAAAGGGCCTGATTAAATCCAAGGGATTTAATCAGACAGGGAATTGGGCCTAAAAGCCCAATAGAGTTAAAGAAGGGTTTTATAAACTAAAACCAAGTCTTTTCTCCTCTAACCCTTCTGATCTGCGCCGCCAACAGCCTCTCTCTGCGCCTCCTTCTTGCTCGGTCTAGCAGCCAAATTCCCGGTGTGCGTGTGTGAGCCTTTGGAGGATCCATCTCTTGGTGGTTCTGCTGATCTCTGACCATTACCTTCTCATTCCGCTGCATAAACAGGTATAAGGTGAGATCCATTATTGTTTCTAATCAAGAGAACCTAGATCTGGCATGTTTAGGATCTATTAATCTGATGAACTGAATCAGGATTAACACCAAAACATCCTTCAGTGGTATCAGAGCCATTGGTTCTGTGGTTTTTCTTGTTTAGATTCAAGTTTAGGATTGTTTAAAGAGGTGTTTTTGAATCAATCTATTGATAAGAGCAAAACACTTAAGAAACAAGAATTGAAACCTAAACAAACTATTAAAAAATCGCATGACCAAGCTATATTGATTTGGTATGCGTCGGTTTGATGATGCACGGACCGATCGCTTTGCGGATCGAGTCGCGTGATCATCCGATCGCGGCAAGCTGGACCGGACGACCGAGCGGATCGGATCAACGCGATCACGATCGCTTCATGCATCGTCCCGACGAGTCCAGGCTGCTGTCCCGATCGACCGTGAGGCGCAGGCAACGCATGGATCGCGTCATGCGTTCGATCGCGAGAGATGGGCCGATCGATCGGATCGATCGCATCTCGTGCCGATCGTCGCCTCGCGTCCCGATCACTCGTCCGGCCATCGTCCCGTCCTGTCCCGATCTCGGCTTGCGGCTGCTCGGTTGTTGCTCGATCGAGCGAAGCCACGATCGGTTCATAAGATAATGGGCCGGTTCGATTTCGGTTAGGTGGTTCGGTTTAAAAACTTGATTAAAATCAATCGTCACGGTTTAATAAACAGACTTAATAATTTTATTAAGTTCTGGTTAAACCGGGATAAGAAATCCAAAGTCGAAAAATTGGATTTTGTGCCTAAACCAGGATTTTCTAATTTGATTTGGTTGGACCAAATAAATTGAGAAAATCCGGTTTAGTAAATAACCGGTTGACAATTGTGGTCATCGTAGTAATTAATTTTGGTTAGACCAATTTTAATGAACCAGACCGGTTATGTCATTTAATTGGGCAATTGGGTTATGTCTTGGACATGAACCAATTCTTGGGCCTCGGGCCAAGAAGTTAAAACAATTGGGCCAATTATTTGAGTCTTTTCTTCAGAATTAATTTAAAATTTATTTTATATAATTATAAATCGATTTTAAATTAAAGTTTCCGAAATTTTGAAATTAGAAAGTTTCTTAAAATAGAAGTTTCTAGATTTGCATGTTTTGGATTTTAAGAAATTTCTAAAGTTAGAAAGTTTCCGGTTTTAGAAAGTTTCCAATTTTAGAAAGTTTCCAAAATTAGTAGGTTTCCCAAAAAGGAAAGTTTCCCAAAATAGTAATCTTCTATTTTGGGATGAATTTTTTAATAAACCTACAAACCTCAAATAATATCAAGCCTTGAATGTCTTGTCCGGTCTATGTCAGCTGTCGAAGGCCATTCAATTGTATTCATGGCCTTACAGTGTGAGGTTGTCTACTTTTGCGTGGATAAGACGGTTTGTGATTCATAAATGTCATTGGGAGTCCCAGACATTAATGATTACATGACTGTATAGTCTGGTTTTCTTGACTAGGCCATCGGGAGTCCCGGGCCTTGAGACATCAGAGTGGATTGGGCCTCGGGCCCAGATTCACAACCAAGAGTTATATCACGGATATAATTAGCCGACATAGGGCTTACCGATATAAGCTAAGGTTGGGTGATGGCCAGTGGCCCACTTTGATCTTAGTTATATGTGGATCTTGGAATCATTATATTCTATTGAGGGTAACTTATGTTATTGAATATAATGCGTGATTAATCATATTAAGAATAATGCGAGATTAATCATATTGAACATATTAACTAAAATCCTTTTATCTTAATTTTCAGTTATGACTAGCACAAACAATCAAAACACTTTCTCGATCCGGTCTGTCCTTGAGATGGACAAGCTGAACGGATCAAATTTCTTGACTTGGTCGCGGAACCTGAGGCTAGTCCTCAGATAGGAGAGAAAGGACTATGTCCTTGAGAGAGCTCTCCCCGTGAGGATCGGGTCCAATGCCTCCCATGCAGTATATGATGCTTGGAATAAGCATTATAATGATGCGGTAGATGTGCGTGGTCTGATATTGGCTACCATGGACTCAAACTTGCGGGAGCAATATGAGAACATGGAGTCGCCAATAGACATGATCAGCAGCCTGAAATTGAAATTTCAGGAGCAGGTAAGAGTGGAGAGATACCAGTTGGTTAAGTCTCTCACTAACTGCAAGCTACCAAATGATCATCCAGTGAGTCCTCATGTCAGTAAAATGATGGGTTACATTGATAACCTGAGGAAACTGGATTATCCAGTTAGCCAAGAATTGGCAACTGAGATCATACTACAGTCACTGCCGTCAAGCTATGATAAGTTCAGAAGGAACTATATCAAGAAAGGCTTAACGAAGACGCTGACTGAACTGCATGATATGCTCAAGACAGTTGAGCCAAACGTGAAGAGTACCCTGAATAATCTCATGAATGAGAAGGGTAGGTTTAATAAACCTAATGCTGACAAGGGTGAAGGCAAAGTTGTCCAGATTTTGAATCATGGCAAGTGTGTGTCTTCTAAGCCCGAGTCAGATACCTCTTACGTTGGTAAGTGCTGCTACTGTAAGGAGACAGGGCATTGGAAAAGAGATTGCATTAAATTCATGGAAGATGATGAGGAGTTGAAGTTGATGTATGCGACTACTTCCTCAGGTATTCATGTTATTACTTCAAGTTCTACCTTATAGGTATTGGATACTGGTTATGGCACTGATATTTGTTATAATATGCAGAGCCTAAGCAACAGTAGAACGTTGAAGGAAGGGCAAGTGGAACTACATGTCTGGAAGGAGCTATGGATGCTGCCTCAGCCGTAGGGTTTTCACTTGTAGATGCCTTTGAGGCTTGGTTTTATTAAGTAATTGCTACAATGTACCTGCTTTAAGCAGAGTTGTCTTTCATTTTCTTGTAAGAATTTGAATGTTTTTCATTTTGATAAAAGACAAGTTTTGTTCTTTTGATCTTAATGAAATATTAATTGTAGCACCCCATTCAAGGAATGTGTTTTATATCTTAAACCAAAGAGTGCCTAAATGTAACATAAATACCGAATTGGTTTAAATCTGATGAATTAAACCTGATTTTTCTTGGCATAAAAGTCTTGGTCACATAGAGTAAGTCGGATTCAGAAACCCCATAGTTATGGACTTTTGGGCTCATTTGATCGGATATCTTATGAGACTTGAATTCTGCTTACTGGACCAAAAGACAAAAGGGCCCATCTTAGCCGAGCTAGAGAAAAGCCCAAAGGCTTATTGGACCTTAAACATACTCATATATGTGGTCCGATGAGCAGTAATGCCAGAGAAAATTTCCTGTACTTCATTGTCTCTACTGATTACTTCAGTGAGTAAGACTGTGTTCATTTGATGAGACACAAGTCGGAATTCTTTGACATGGTCGAAAGAGTTCCAGAATGAAGTATAGGATCTGAATGACAGAAGTATTAAGACTCTGGATTAGATCACGAGTGAGAATACTTAAGTCATTGATTGTGTGATCATCAGAATGAGTGTGAAATCGTTTCACAGCTCATTTCTCCTGAAAACCTGAAGGTGTTTCTGTGAGAAAGAATCAGATTTTATCAGAAATGATTAATGATGAGTCACACGAATCTTCCATGATGTTTTAAGAATAACGCTCTAAAATATCTAAGTTTACGCTGAAATAGTTCCACCAATATCAGTTGAAAGACACCACGTAATTGTGGATTGGAATCGATCCAAATTCGTCTTTACTGAGTATTTGTAGTTGTGCTACTTCGCTGGTTTTCCTAGGGAAACCAAGGCTTGTTACTTTTACGTCCATTCTGTTTTCTAAGAAGGGAAGTTATTTTCAAGAAGAACAGTGGGAGTAAAAGTATAACTCGAAGAAATTCGAGAAATACAGGAGGTTGCTCAACCTGTTGAGGGAGAGCAACGGATGGATTTACAGATTTCTGTAGAATCTACACCTGTAGAGCCTGAAGTTTGCAGATATGAATGAATCAGTTACTAATCCGAGAGTGATTTCTCGTCATTAGTTGAACCTGATAATCATTGAAAGTTCGCATGATCTGATGATCATTGAAAGCGACGAATCTGCGAAATTCAAAGAAGCGAAAGTGAGCCCGGACTCCGAAAAATTACACTATGTGTAAGTTAGCTTTATTGATCCATTCATGGATGGAAGCAAACATATCGGAGTTGGAATCTTCGTTCTGTTGAAGTAATCAAGGTTTTGACTTAAACAGGAACGAAATGGAAATGTGCGTTTACTAATAGATAAGTGGGAGCGATGTTGCATTTCTCATATTGTATGTTGATGACATACTGATTCTCGGAAATGACTGGCTTGGGAATTGGTTCTAACGATTGACATGTGTAAAGCCACGTATGTTCTTGGATTTTGGATCTAAAGATAGAGATCCGAAAGAGCTGGTAGGACAATGTCAGGATTCTTATCCCGACAAAGTCCTACACGTTTTCAGCATTCCAAGAAGGGTTTTATGCTAATGTCACATGGCATTACGTTAAGCAAGACACAGTGTCCTACGATAACTGCTGAGCTTAAATGCATGGATAAGATTCCATATGCGTCGGCAATTGGATCTATCATGTATGCCATGAAACGTACTTGTTTGATGTTGCTTTAATGTTAAGCAAGACAAGTAAGACCAGTCAAATCCAGCAAAGAATCACTAGATTGCCGTAAAGAATGTCCTAAAGTATTTGAGAAATACTTAGGATAAGTTCTTGATTTACGGAGAAAGTGAGGTGCTACAAGTCGGTAGAGTCTGAAAGGCAATTTTCCAATAGACAAAGATGATTTCCGGTCACAGTCCGGTTATATTTTGTGTCTATCTGGCGGTGCAAGGCACTGTTGCTGACTTCATGACTTAAGCTGAACATTTCGCAGCTTGGGAAGCGGCGAAAGAGGTTGTTTGGAAAGAAGAGTTCATCACTGAACTCGATGTGATTCCCAGCATAGATGAGACTAGCTGCACATCAGAGGTCCAAACACCTTGAGGATAGGTATAACCTATTCCGTGAGATAAATGACAGAGATGTTAAGTAGATCAGCAAGTTTCAACGAATGAGAACGTTGCTAATCTATTAACGAAGCCACTCCTTAGGCCTAAGCACGAGTCGCGGACTGTTGCTGTAGGATAAGTGAAATTAAGATGTAGTCTCAATTTCAGTGGGAGTTAATAAAGGGCTTTATTTAGTTATTGATATGTTCTTGTAAAACATTTTATGATGTTTATTGAAATTATTATTTCAAGATTATTTTAACTGTGATGAAATAATCGTTCCAAAGTGATATAAACCATTTTATAGGTCATCGAAGTAAGTGACTTGATCTTGAGTCATCAAAGTCATTTAGCTTGATCATGAGACCCTATATTTGATAGATGGCTTGTATCATTCAGTCCCTAGTCGAAGGTTGTTGAAATTGGAACACCAACAACCGTGTGAGACTAGATTGGTATGTGACTTATGACAAAGTCTCAGTGTGTCATAGATGCGCGGCAACAAAGTCAGTACATAGGTGTATGTAGGGTACATACGACCGGACTAGACCCGCTTATAAGAACTCTTCAGGATATTTATATCTGTGTCATAAGAGATTCTTACTACGACTATAGAGTATAGTCCTTAGACCTGAGTTCGCATGCATGTGACTGCACATGAACTGATGCGCTTTGATCATTGTCTAACGCTGTCGTTATGCGATAGCTATAAGGACCTTGTTTGGGTGTATTACGAAATGAGTAGTTTACAGTGATGGAACAAGACGGGATTTGTCCCTTCAATATAAATGGAGTGAATATCTCTAGGCCAATCGGAGATTTGAATACTGGAAAATGCATGGCCATGCTCAAACGGACTTTCCCGAGTCGTTTGGATTGTCAGTATCAAATCAGAGTCCGATGAACAAGATTAGGCTTTATAAGGATGACACTAATCTTGCCTTATGACTAATCGAGATATTGTGACAAAAGGATTATGAATACAGAGATTCCAGTTCAAGTGGGAGATTGTTGGAATTATGTCCAGTAATCTCTGTACTGTCTCTAGAAAGTAAGAGTATGTCAATGATCAGACATAAGTCATATAATACTGGGGGTCATGATGGCTTGCTAGAGTCCGCTCATGATCTATAAGTCTTGGACTTATTGCCTTTGTTATATGATCCCATATGGGTCACACGCCTAAGCTAACGGGAATATACGAAAGAACGGTTAAGCAGAAGTACGGTAAAAGTGCTAGGCATTTACTGTGCTTAGAGAGACTAAAGGGCCTGATTAAATCCAAGGGATTTAATCAGACAGGGAATTGGGCCTAAAAGCCCAATAGAGTTAAAGAAGGGTTTTATAAACTAAAACCAAGTCTTTTCTCCTCTAACCCTTCTGATCTGCGCCGCCAACAGCCTCTCTCTGCGCCTCCTTCTTGCTCGGTCTAGCAGCCAAATTCCCGGTGTGCGTGTGTGAGCCTTTGGAGGATCCATCTCTTGGTGGTTCTACTGATCTCTGACCATTACCTTCTCATTCCGCTGCATAAACAGGTATAAGGTGAGATCCATTATTGTTTCTAATCAAGAGAACCTAGATCTGGCATGTTTAGGATCTATTAATCTGATGAACTGAATCAGGATTAACACCAAAACATCCTTCATCACCAAGCCGGTACATGCCTTTGGAGAGAAGCAGCTTTATCCTACCAGGGATATAGGTGCACGTTTCGGAGCGTATCTACCTAACTGGAATCACGTCAATACCATTTGCTATAAAGAAGTTATGCCCGTTTCAAACAGGTGATTTTCAGGGAACCTGATAAAGACCGACTTGCACATTTTGGAGTGCTCAGAAGGAACTAGGATGAATCAAGGAGTAAAGGAATTTTTTCTGGATTCTTGATTCATCAGGGAATGCAGGAGAGTTGGAATCACACCAATACCAGCTCGTAAAAAGAAGATATGCAAAATCAAACCCGAATGTTGCTAGACCTACCTTATTTGGAAGCTCACGGATTTAGTGAACTCCAGAACTATGTTTGGCGACCAGGAGCACGTGCAACATCTCCTTGAGCTGAGGTTTATACTCTTTTTCCCTTAAGTGTGGTTTTGTCCCAATTGGGTTTTCCCACTAAGGGTTTTAATGAGGTAAACCAAGGCCCGCTACAAGAGAAGGAGAATCTGGCCCGTCCAACCTTCTTCCTTGCATTCTATTTTAATAGTTTCGACCAGGCCTCTTTATGGTCCATTCTTAAGACTTGTAACCCTAGTACTTTGGCTATTTAAGACCACTCTTTGTTTTTCAATAAACTCAAGTAAGTTTTGAGTAAAAAGAAACCTATTGGTTATTTCGATCTCTCTATCCTTGTGCGGCTACCCCTTGGCTTGAGATTGCTCGTTGCTTAAGGCTTGCTTGTTTGTTCGTATCAAAATACTATTGCTCGTGTTCTTGTTCTCGTTCTATCACCTTACCATCCACCGACCAGGAAGAGAACGCCTTCAGCCAGCTTCCTCGTCCCATCGACCACGGTTCGCTCGCGTCCGACCATCGTACCGCTCGCCCACTCTCGACCACTCGACCACCCGCCTCCGATATTACATCAAGATTCCACCTGGGACTCTGACTACTTGGGATGCAGTGAAGAAGAAGTTTTTGAGGTACTTCTATGATGATGCTAGATTTTATCAGCTTAGACATGATCTCTTGACCTTTAAGCAGGGATCTACAGAGCCTTTGAAGGCAGTTGGGGTGAGATGTAGAATGTACCAGAGAGATTTCCCTCATCATGGTTTCTCTGAGGTTCAGCTGGTGGGTATTTTCTTCAGAGGAGTTGATTTGTGGTACCAGATGGCTCTAGATGCTGCAAGTAATGGAAATTTCAACAATAAGTCTCCAGAGGAAGCCAAGGAGCTCATTGAGAACTTGATAACTAGCAATAGTGTCAAGAATGCTGATATGGAAAGGCAGAAATCTGGTGGGAAAGCTGATAGCTCACATATAGCTGAGATGAGGAGCAAGATTGATTCTGTCCATAGCATTTTACTTGGGAAGAAACTGGATATTCAGGAGACCGAGGACGTCAATTACATAGATGGAGCTGGTTATCAAGGTCGAAGGTATGTAAATCAGCTGGGACAGACTTCAGGTATCACACCAAAGTCTGCATTTCAGAGACCTTTCCAGCAGAACAACTCATTTTCCAGAGATTATGGGTCTTCATCATATCAGCCTGTTCCTCCTCAAAATGAGCAGATGATAAGATGATGGGTCTGTTGGAACAGCTCTTGGAAGGACATCAAAAGAGTACAGTGGACTTCAATGGAAAGATGGATGCTATGTACCTTGATTTGAATGGAAGATAGAGACCATTAGCACTCATGTGAAGAAGCTGGACGTTCACGTTCAACAGACTGCTGGAGCAGCGCAAAGACATAATGGAGCTGGGATAACTGAACATAAGCACTTCGTCAATGCTGTAAATGTAGGAGATGAAGTTGATATGACCCAAGAGGAAGAGGATATCATATCCGATTTTCTGGAGGAATTCTGTCTGTCCGAGACGAGCATCGATCGATACACACTTGATGTCGATCGATGCATGCCCGATACATATGATGAAATTGCTCTTAATTTCATTGTGTCGATCGACACATCTTATGCATCGATCGACACTGATCGCAGACGAGACCAGAAACCTGCAACAGTCCCTGAACAAGTCTTTGAGCTTCCCGTGCCCTATCCTAATGCTCCTACGAGGTCCAAACAGGAGCTAGACGAAGCTAAATGCAAATCAGTGATGGAAAATAAGCTGATTCAGATTTCAGAAAAGCTTTCAGGCCCATGAGTCTTTGTGCTAGATTGTTCCATCTTCAAGGACAAATTCAAGCATTCTCTTTGTGACTTAGGATCTGGTGTAAATCTCATGCCATACTCTGTGGCTATGAGATTGGGACTAATGGATTTCCAGCCTACTAGGATCTCTCTTATTGATGCAGCCTAAGAATCAGAGACTAGGATGGTGGGAGATGGAAGAACATGTGCTGACTTTTAAGCTCTCTCACTTGCTCAGATTTGAATGGATTTGCGAGATGGATGGGTAGATGAACAACTCACTTGTTCGATGGGCTGATTGACTCTCTCAATCTGCGGTCGAACAACTTATTTGAATCACACAAACAAGTTAATCCAAGGTTTTTTCAGTTGAATATGTGAATCACACACACTTATTCAAAAGAAAGAATAAACTCTTAACCAAGACTCTCTTTGAAAGAAACTGAATAATATTTTGATTGATTGAATGGTGTCTAATACAATAGAGCCTACAACGGTACTATTGACCAAACATAAGAAAGAAATCGTTGAAATAATGGAAACTAGATGTTAGGCTGAATTTAGTAAGGATCCTTGATCTTGTTGCTTTCTTTGTATCTGGATGGCTTTAGGGGATAAGTGAGGATCTCTGGAACAGCTTGATTGACAAATAATTTGCAGCTAGCTTGTATGGAAAGGAGCCGTTTGTGTTTGATCTCTTTCTGCTCCAAAAATGGTAAGTTAAGCTCCTTATGATTTCGTGTGTTCTGGTGTGGTCTGGAGCAGCTTAGGACGTCTAGACTTGATGAAAATGAACCCAAAACATTTCATCTTTGATAATAAAAAGTTTGGTGTTGATTTGATCTCTTTAGTGTGAATGCATCCAAATAAGGTTAGTGTAGCATCTCCTGGTTTAGAAGTTGAATAACTTTTAAACCATAATTTCTTTTGAAACGAATTCAATTCTCCGTGGTCCTATGATGAGTTGAGACTCCATAACATTTGAATTTGTTGATTGGTTCCACCTGGATTGGTCGGAGTGCTTCATTTTCTGACTGTAGGTCTCCATCGGGTCTGGTTGCACTGACTAACGTAGTGGTTGAGTTAGTCAGCGTCTGGTCTGGTCTGCGGACTGACGTAGTGGTTGAGTTAGGGAGCGCTTGGCCTGGTCTGTTTCTGATGACCTCATCATACCCTCCCTCTTCAAAAAATTTTGACCTCAAAACTTAACTACCTGCACATAGATAAGTCAAAGTGAATGAGGGTTTAGAAGATTACCTTGGGAATCATTTTGATTCTGGTGGAGTTGTTGAGCATCCGGTGGTTCTTCTTTGAGTAAATAGGATAGCAGTACTCCTCTTCTTTGAGCTGGTGTGACGCCTCCTTTGCTCATCTTGCTCATGCTCTCCCTAAGACCTGAAATAGGCTCAACACTTTGGCAAAGGGACAAGTGCATTATGGGCTTCTTATCACATAAATAACGGTTTAAATCATTTTTGTAGCATCCCTGATCCTCGATAGGATCGGGAAGACGGACCATGGAACCAGAACAAGGGAAAACGGTCAAGGATGATCAACATGAAGTGTATATGGTCAGGAAGAGGCTAAGATCAGCTTGAAAGAGTTTGGCCAAGTAAAGAAGGAGCTAGAGAGAGAGTAGTTAGCTGGAATGAGCTGGACGGCCTGCAAGGTCAGCTGGAGTGACTGAATCTCAACTCAACTCAGCTCGGGTGAGTGTTGAGTGTTCAGGTCAGCTAGTGGGTGGGGTCAGCTTGTGTCACTAGCCGACCAGGCGGTTATGGCCCAAGGGTGGCGAATGGACAAGGCACCCATTCGCTTGTGCCATTCACAACCCTTGGCCTTGGCGGTTTTTGGGGCTTCTTAGCCTATAAATACCCCACGCCCAGCCTCTCTTGCGCATGATTTTGAGCACTCTTTTCACACAAAAAACTTAGAGAGAAATCGAGATTAAAGAATGCTTGAAGGCAAGGAAGATCGGAACGGATTGTTGACCGGAAACTCTAGAATTTGGCCGGCGGTTTGAGAGAAAAGGAGGGGTGGTTCGGGCGAATTGTTCAAGTAGAATATTGGATCAGAAGAATGAATCCAAGCGCTTCTAAGGATCCATGCAAATCGGCCGCTACCCCCAAGGTGCGTTGACGACGCATCGGCCGATCATCGATCATGGCTTTGCCATGTGATCGATGTTCATAAAGGCCAGCGGTTTTCTCCCTTTTTCATTATTCAGATCGTTAATGGGAATTGACCGTTAGGGTGTAAGCGGTTCTGAACCCTAAGTTCACACGGTTGCATTTGACTTTGGCCGGTGGGGCGAGTTTTATGTGGCCGAGATCGTGCAAAGGCTTAACCGGATTGGGTCACGTGCCGTAAAGCCGTGCCATGGATCGGTGGGATCGCATGGTCGGTCTAGCAGTCGCTAATCGCGGTTAAGGCACGCACGGCAGGGAACGAACGGGTACGAACGGACGGTTGCATCCGTTCATGGTTCGTGGTACGCGATAGACGGACGTACGGATGCGTGCGCGGATCGTGTGTCATCCTTACGGATGTACGCATGGGACGTGGAAGCGTCCTTATGGACGTACGTACGGTATGCGCAGAACGACCTTACGGTCGCGAACGCGGTACATACGGACGTTCGGTACATGTGACCCGAATGGACACAATCGGACGACCGCAATAGGGACGCTTAGCGTCCATGGCTAGAAACCTAAGGCTGGTTGCTAAGGAGCGAATAAAGCCACGGTCACAGTCCGGTACAGGATGTGATCGGCCTTAGATCCATCCGATGGCAACTATAGAGGAATTTCAGGGCTTAGTGTTTTAAGTGGGGAACATATAGAATTATACTTGGTTCATTTAGGTTGATGGACTTCATTGAGTTGTTAATCTTATGTGTTTATATGTTTTCAGGAAATGAGGTTGCTCGTAGTAAGGAACGAGCTTAGACGCGCGGAACGGGGACCTAGACCGACGTGTGTGTGTGTGTGTGTGTGTGTGTGTGTGTGTGTGTGTGTGTGTGTGTGTGTGTGTGTATTAGAACTGGATAGTTAGGACTGAATACTTTTACAGCATAATGACTCAGACTACATTGTATCAGTACCTTGGTTTGATTAATAAAATATCCAGTTTTTACCTTATCGTTTATGTCTTATGATTGCTTAGTTAAGTGAACGGAATACATGTTTAAGAAATTTTATACTTAGAATATTGCTAAGTTGATGGTGAACCTCATCCGGCTTAGTAGCTGGGTTTGGGATTTACAAGTTGGTATCAGAGAGGAGTTTGATTCTAGGACAGTTTTCGATAGGGCTACACCACACGTCCAAGTCGCGCATTCTGTGCTAGTTGGGTAGATTTGCTTAGTCTTGAAGGTTAACTGTTAGGGTAAACTAATGTGTTTGAATCTTCAGGGTGGGAAAAGCAAATCTGGAAGAAGTAAGAGAGAAAGGGAGAAGGAGCCGACGAGATTTGGTCCAAGTACTAGGGATCAAGCACGTCCAACCCCACCAGGAGCAACCGGACCTGTGGTTGCTCCGGCCGTTATGCAGCCTACTATTCCACCTACTCAGGACGGGGCCAGGGTGGAAGACCCAAACACCCTTGAGCTTGTGGAAGTAGAGGATGTGGGTGAGTCATCCCATGCGAACCAGGATGAGGCCGAGAACGTGGGTAATGATGGGATGGACGTGGAGGTTCAAGCTACTGTTGTTCCAAACATCGGAATGATGTGGAACATGATGAAGGCAGTAATGGACCAGCTGAACGTCATGGCTCAGAACGCTCCACAAGTGCAAAGGCCAGCTAGTGATCAGACTAAGATCCGCGAACCCTTAACCGGGAACAACGATCATATGGACACTCAGGAAGAGGTTTTTGAGATAGAACCACCTCCGGTCAAGACAGCCCGGAAGGTGGACTACTTGAGCATTCTCGGTCACATCACTAAGCTCGGTACTAAGCACTTCAGTGGAAGCGCGGATCCTGTCGAGGCAGATGAGTGGAGGAGTCGTTTGACCAGAAACTTCAAGTCTACTCGTTGCCCAGATGATTACCAGAAAGACATTGCGGTTCACGTTTTGGAAGGTGACGCTCACAACTGGTGGCTTGGGGTCGACAGGCGCACCAGGGGAAGTATCGTATCGTTTAAGGACTTTGAGATTGAGTTCAACCGGAAATACTTTCCGGTCGAGGCTTGGGACAGACTCGAGGGTCAGTACATAAGCTTAACTCAGGGTCGCCGAACGGTACGAGAGTATGTGGCAGAGTTCGATCGACTCAGACGCTATGTGGGGCGTGAGTCCGAGGACGAGCCAGCACGTGTAAGGCGGTTCCTCCGTGGCCTGCGGGTGGAGCTCTGTGTGCACTGATCGGCCTGTGCCTATGACTCAGTCTCCGAGCTGCTTGAATGAGCTGCCACCGTTGAGACCAATTTAGCCGAGGAGAACCGACTAAAGACTCAGTCACAAGGGAAGGTGATGGGTCGATCCGGGAGGGACCTAAAGAGGAAGTGGGACCAGGTCGATGGTCACCAACCCTCCAATGGTCGCACCAAGTGTGCGAGGTGCGGAAGTATGGACCATGACGTCCAAGGCTGTCCGCAGGACAAGGGCAAAGTGGCAGGTGATAACTGTTTGGATTATATGTGTGTTCATGGTTCAATTAACAGATTGCAACCTAGCACATATAACTCAGATCTAGGTTCTTGCAGAACGAATCACAAAACCAAACCTGATCATTACCTTTCAGATTGCAGCGGATTGATGGATGGTAATGATGAGATCAGCTAGAACAGATCAGATGCCTGTTCCTCCTTCAGTATCCACACTCTTACAAGCCGGGATGGTTGCTAGACCAAAGCAATGGATTGATCAGAGAGAGAAGAGAGACGGCTCAGGTTTTAGGTCGCAGACTGTTAGAGTCGAAATTATAAGACGACTCATATAAATATCGACTCTGTCATAAACCTAAACCGATGTCTCGGTTTCGCAACTGTGTCGACCGACACATACACTTGTGTCGATCGACACAAGTCATTTGTCTCGATATGGGCCCAAGTGATTAAACTAACGGCCCAACTCTCTGCACAAATACAGTAAATGCCTTGCATCTTACCGTATTCATTCCATGTTAACTTTCCCGTTAGCTATGGTGTGTGACCCTTTGGGATCATACAATACTGGTAATAAGTCCTAAACTTATAGATCAAGAGCGGACTCTAGCAAGTCATCATGATCACCCAGTATTTATGACTTATGTCTGATCTCGACATTTATCATACTTTCTAGAGATAGTACGGTAGATTTCAGGACATTCCCAACAATCTCCCACTTGTACTGGAATCCTACAAAGGACATTCCCAACAATCTTCCGATTGTACTGGAATCCTACATTCCCTAGTCCTTTTGTCTTAATATCTCGATCTGGCATAAGGCAAGATGCGTGTCATCCTTATATAGCCAGACCATGTTTATCGGACCAGATTTGATACTGACAATGCAAACGACTTGGGCAAGTCCGTTTGGGAATGGCCATTCTCTTACCAGCTATCAAATCTCCGATTGGCCTAGAGATATTACCTCCGTTAAACGGCAGGGACAAATCCCATCTTGTTCCATCACTATGAACTACACAATTCATAATACACCCAACCAAGGTCCGTATAGCTCCCAGTTACGAAACAGCGTTAGACAATGATCAAAGCGCATTACTCCATGTGCAGCCACATGCATGCGAACTCAGGTCTAAGGACTATACTCTATAGTTGTATATGAGAACCTCTCATGACACAGATATTAATATCTTGTAGAGTTCTCATCAGCGGGCCATGTCCGGTCATATGCTCCCCTACATATACCTATGTGTCGACTTTGATGCCGCACATCTATGACCCCTCGAAACTTGGTCATAAGTCTCAACACAATCTAGTCTCAAGTGGTTGTTGGTGTTCCAATTTCAACAACCTTCGACTATGGACACTATGATTTATGTCATTTCGTTAAATATGGGGTTTCAGGATCAAGTCTACTCATGTACTTCGATGGCCCATATATAATGACATGAATCATTTTGGAACGATTATTTATATCACAGTTAAAATAATCCAGAAATCATCAGATTTCATAAACATAAAATATTATGTTTACATGAACCTTTCAAAACAACTAAGTAAAGCCCTTTACAAACTCCCACTGAAATTAAGACTACAACTTAATTTCACTCATCCTACAGCTACAGTCCGCGACTCGTGCTTAGGCATAAGGAGTGGCTTCGTTAGTAGATTAGCAACGTTTTCATTCGATGAAACTTGCTTATCTACTTAACACCTCTGTCATTTATCTCACAGAATAGGTTATACCTACCCTCAAGGTGTTTGGACCTCTGATGTGCAGCTAGCCTCATTTATGCTGTGAATCACATCAAGTTCAGTGATGAACTCTTCTATCCAAACATCCTCTTTCGCCGCTTCTCAAGCTGCGAAATGTTCAGCTTAAGTCATGGAGTCAGCAACAGTGCCTTGCACCGCCAGTTAGACACAAGATATAGCCGGACTGTGACCAGGAATTATCTTTGTCTATTGGAAACTTGCCTTTCAGACTCTATCGACTTGTAGCACCTCACTTTCTCCGTAAATCAAGAACTTATCCTAAGTATTCCTCAAATACTTCAGAATATTCTTTACGGCAATCCAGTGATTCTTTGCTGGATTTGACTGGTCTTTACTTGTCTTGCTTAACATTAAAGCAACATCAAAACAAGTACGTGTCATGGCATACATGATAGATCCAATTGCCGACGCATATGGAATCCTATCCATGCATTCAAGCTCAGCAGATATCGTAGGATACTGTTTCTTGCTTAACGTATTGCCATGTGACATTGGCATAAAACCCTTCTTGGATTGCTGATTACGTGTAGGACTTTGTCAATTTAAGAATTCTGACTTTGTCCTACCAGCTCTTTTGGATCTCTATCTTTAGATCCAAAATCCAAGAACTACGTGGCTTTACCCATGTCAATCATAAAACCAACTCCCTTTACCGACTGCAGTATTGGGACGTTATTTCCGAGAATCAGTATGTCATCGACATACACTATGAGAAATGCAATATTGCTCCCACTTATCTTTTAGTAAACGCACAGTTCCTCTTCGTTCCTGTTCAAGTCAAAACCTTGACTACTTCAACAGAACGAAGATTCCAACTCCGATATGTTTGCTTCCATCCATGAATGGATCAATGAAGCTAACTTACACATAGTGTAATTTTCGGAGTCCGGGCTCACTTTCGCTTCTTTGAATTTCGCAGATTCGTCGCTTTCAATGATCATCAGATCATGCGAACTTTCAATGATCATCAGATTCAACTAATGATGAGAAATCACTCTCGGATTAGTAACTGATTCATTCAGATCTGCGAACTTCAGGCTTTACAGGTGCAGATTCTACAGAAATCTGTAAATCCATCCGTTGCTCTCCCTCAACAGGTTGAGCAGCCTCCTGTATTTCTCGAATTTCTTCGAGTTATACTTTTACTCCCACTGTTCTTCTTGGAAAGTTACTTCCCTTCTTAGAAAACAGAATGGACGTAAAAGTAACAAGCCTTGGTTTCCCTAGGACAACCGGCGAAGTAGCACAATTACAAATACTCAGTAAAGACGAATTTTGATCGATTCCAATCCACATTTACGTGGTGTCTTTCAACTGATATTGGTGGAACTATTTCAGCGTAAACTTAGATATTTTAGAGCGTTATTCTTAAAGAATATCATGGAAGATTCGTGTGACTCATCTTTAATCATTTCTAATAAGATCTGATTTTTTCTCACAGAAACACCTCTAGGTTTTCAGGAGAAATGAGCTGTGAAACGATTTCACACTCATTCAGATGATCACACAATCAATGACTTAAGTATTCTCACTCGTGATTTAATCCAGAGTCTTAATACTTCTGTCATTCAGATTCTATACTTCATTTTGGAACTCTTTCGACCATGTCAAAGAATTCCGACTTGTGTCTCATCAAATGAACACAGTCACACTCACTGAAGTAATCAGTAGAGACAATGAAGTACAGGAAATTTTCTCTGGCATTACTGCTCATCGGACCACATACATGAGTATGTCCAATGTCCAATAAGCCTTTGGGCTTTTCTCTAGCTCGGCTAAGATGGGCCCTTTGTGTTTTGGTCCAGTAAGAAGAATTCAAGTCTCATAAGATATCCATTCAAATGAGCCCAAAAGTCCATAACTATGGGATTTCTGAATCCGACTTACTCTATATGACCAAAACATTTATGCCAAGAAAAATCAGGTTTAATTCATCAGATTTAAACCAATTCGGTATTTATGTTACATTTAGGCACTCTTTGGTTTAAGACATAAAACCCATTCCTTGAATAGGGTGCTACAATTAATATTTCATTAAGATCAAAAGAACAAAACTAGTCTTTTATCAAAATGAAAAACATTCAAATTCTTACAAGAAAATGAAAGACAACTCTGCTTAAAGCAGGTACATTGTAGCAATTAATTAATAAAACCAAGCCTCAAAGGCATCTACAAGTGAAAACCCTATGGCTGAGGCAGCTTCCCAAGCTCCTTCCAGACACGCAGTTCCACTTGCCCTTCCTTCAACGTTCTACTGTTGCTCAGGCTCTGCATATTATAACAAATATCAGTGCCACAACCAGTATCCAATACCTATAAGGTATAACTTGAAGTAATAACATGAATACCTGAGGAAGTAGTCTCATACATCAACTTCAACTCCTCATAATCTTCCATGAATTTAATGCAATCTCTCTTCCAATGCCCAGTCTCTTTACAGTAGCAGCACTTACCAACGTAAGAGGTATCTGACTCGGGCTCAGAAGACACACTCTTGCCATGATTCAAAATCTGGACAACTTTGTCTTCACCCTTGTCAGCTTTAGGTTTAGTAAACCTACCCTTCTCATTCATGAGATTGTACAGGGTACTCTTCACGTTTGGCTCAACTGTCTTGAGCATGTCATGCAGTTCAGTCAACGTCTTCGTTAAGCCTTTCTTGATATAGTCCCTTACGAACTTATCATAGCTTGATGGCAGTGACTGCAGAATGATATCAGTTGCCAATTCTTGGCTAACTGGATAATCCAGTTTCCTCAGGTTATCAACGTAACCCATCATTTTACTGACATGAGGACTTACTGGATGATCATTTGGTAGCTTGCAGCTAGTGAGAGATTTAACCAACTGGTATCTCTCCACTCTTACCTGCTCCTGAAATTTCAATTTCAGGCTGCTGATCATCTCTATTGGCGACTCCATGTTCTCATATTGCTTCCGCAACTCTGAGTCCATGGTAGCCAATATCAGACCACGCACATCTACCGCATCATTATAATGCTTATTCCAAGCATTATATACTGCATGACTGGCTTTGGATCCGATCCTCTCGGGGAGAGATTTCTCAAGGACATAGTCCTTTCTCTCATGCCTGAGAACTAGCCTCAGGTTCCGCGACCAAGTCAAGAAATTTGATCCGTTCAGTTTGTCCATCTCAAGGACATACCGGATCGAGAAAGTGTTTTGATTGTTTGTGCTCGTCATAGCTGAAATTTAGAGATAAATAGAGTTTTAGTTATTAAGTTCATAAAAGAGTAATCTTAACAACTTATAAGAAAACTCGCATTGTATTCAAAATTTTTTTTGTTTAACCTCATAAGAATGCAATGATTCCGAGACCCATGTTCAGCTAAATCCAAAGTGGGCCACTGGCCGTCACCCAGAATTAGCTTTATTTGGTAAGCATACACACAGCTAGTTATAACCAATAACTCTCGGTTGTGAATTGGACCCGAGACCCAAATTCACCAGATGTCTCAAGGCCCGGGACTCCCGATGGCCCAGTCAAGGAAACCAATCTCTTACAGCCAAATAATCACTGAAATCTGGGACTCCCAATGAAATCAGTGACTATATACTACTTTACTTACGCGAAAACAGACACCTCACACTGTAAGCCATGTCTGTAATCAAATAAGCGTTAAGTAGCTGACAAGATTGGAAAGACATCCAAGCTTGATATTGTTTTTGAGGATTTTAAGTTTTATTTCCAAAAATAGAAGATTACTATTTTGGGAAACTTTCTTATTTTAGAAACTTTCTAAATTTAGTAACTTATTAAAGTTTTCGGTTGGGTCACAAATTATAGGCCCAATTCTTGGCCAGAGACCACAGAATTCCAATTGGCCCAATAATTTAACATAACCGATCCGGTTTATTAATTCTGGTCCAAGACCAAATTAACTATCAAAACCATCAGTTATTTACTAAACCAGACCAGCTCTAAATTATTTGGTCCAACCAAATCAAACTTAGACCAGCCTTCGGTTTAGGTTAAAATTCAATTTTATGAATTTCAATCCGGTTTAACCAGAAATAAAATTATTTCCAGCAAACCGCGATTTGGGTTAACCGCTTGAACCACCAATTAAATTGGATCGGTTCAGTTAAGTCCAAAACCGGGAAGAAACACCTTGTGTTTTAGCCAATTTTGACCTAACTTGCGGTTCTGGCTAAAGTAGACAATGAACCACAATCGGATTGATCGGTTCATTGTCTCGGTTTAGGGAAAGATGAACCACGAAGCTCGGCTGAACCGATTGGCTACTCGCGGATCATCTGCATCGCCTTCGTATCGATCGATATGAGTCTTTCATGTCGATCGATACTAGCGAGTATCAGCTCGGGTCAATCGGGTCATCAGGACCGCGAGATGTCAATCGGATCGATCGATATCGACCGATACCTCGCTCCCTCGTCGATCGACACGGGCGACCAGATCGCACACCAATGGCTTTCAATCGGATTGATGCGATCTAATTCTTAGGTTTTCATGTTTTCTGATCAAATTTCTTAACCAAATTCGATTTTAAACAGTAAGAACAACCTAAATCAGATTCATAAAGCAAAAACCAATAACCTGGCTCTGATACCACTGTTTGGATTATATGTGTGTTCATGGTTCAATTAACAGATTGCAACCTAGCACATATAACTCAGATCTAGGTTCTTGCTGAACGAATCACAAAACCAAACCTGATCATTACCTTTCAGATTGCAGCGGATTGATGGATGGTAATGATGAGATCAGCTAGAACAGATCAGATGCCTGTTCCTCCTTCAGTATCCACACTCTTACAAGCCGGGATGGTTGCTAGACCAAAGCAATGGATTGATCAGAGAGAGAAGAGAGACGGCTCAGGTTTTAGGTCGCAGACTGTTAGAGTCGAAATTATAAGACGACTCATATAAATATCGACTCTGTCATAAACCTAAACCGATGTCTCGGTTTCGCAACTGTGTCGACCGACACATACACTTGTGTCGATCGACACAAGTCATTTGTCTCGATATGGGCCCAAGTGATTAAACTAACGGCCCAACTCTCTGCACAAATACAGTAAATGCCTTGCATCTTACCGTATTCATTCCATGTTAACTTTCCCGTTAGCTATGGTGTGTGACCCTTTGGGATCATACAATACTGGTAATAAGTCCTAAACTTATAGATCAAGAGCGGACTCTAGCAAGTCATCATGATCACCCAGTATTTATGACTTATGTCTGATCTCGACATTTATCATACTTTCTAGAGATAGTACGGTAGATTTCAGGACATTCCCAACAATAACCCTAGAACATGCTTCTACTGCGGCAAGGCTGGGCATTTAAAGAAGGACTGCCCAAAGTTGCACGGTGGAACGCAAGGTCGTTCAGGGGTGAACCGTGAGGGTGATAATACGGTTCAGGCTAAGGGCCAAGCCGGTGTACCTCGGGTTTATCAGCTAGTGGAGACGTCTGGGGTGGCCAGCGACTTCAATGCGATCATTGGTACGTTCACTAACCCTACTCTTTTATTTATTTTCTTTTTCTGCAATGCATCGCATGGGGAAATTGGGGAGGCCTTTTCCTGCATAGCATTGTATTGGGTTAAAGGGTGGCGATTCTTGCTTAGCGTCGTATTGGGGAAAGGGGTGGCCTTTCCTGCAATGCATTGCTCGGGGGAATCGGAGGTTAGTTACTTATCATTCTGGGGTGAATGTAGGGACCATAACCATTGGCGGTGCGGAAACGCACACGCTTTTTGATTCCGGAGCCACACATAGCTTTGTGTTCCTAGAATGGATCGGAAAGAACTCGTTCCGGATGGAACGGGTGGTCGGCTTCGGAGTTGACGCGGCCGGTGGACAGGCGATGCCTACGTTGGGATTGTTCCGTGACGTACGTGTCTCCATTGGAGGCGTGTGTATGCCGGTCAACCTATCTGTGGTCCAGCTCAAGCATCACAAGGTGATCTTGGGTATGGACTGGATCGGTTGGTATCGGGCTATGCTTGAGTTGTTGGGAATGTCCTGAAATCTACCGTACTATCTCTAGAAAGTATGATAAGTGTCGAGATCAGACATAAGTCATAAATACTGGGTGATCATGATGGCTTGCTAGAGTCCGCTCATGATCTATAAGTTTAGGACTTATTACCAGTATTGTATGATCCCGAAGGGTCACACACCATAGCTAACGGGAAAGTTAAATGGAATTAATACGGTAAGATGCAATGGCATTTACTGTATTGGATCAGAGAATTGGGCAAGACAAAATACAGGCTTTTGTCTGATTTGTGTCTTGGGCCCAAATAACAAATGAGCCATTAGTCATTAGACTTGGGCCCATTAGAGAGTTAATTAGAAGGAAGAAATCGAAACCCTAAGCTCATGCTTTTTCGATTTTTCTCCTCTGTGGCCGCGGGTCTCATTCTCTCTCTAACTCTCTCTTTCTGATCTGATCCATCTCTTTGGTCTAGCAGCCATCCCTTGCTTGTAAGAGTGTGGATACTTGAGGAGGAGCCGATTCCCATCAGCTCTAATCTGATCTTGTCATTACCACCAATCACTCCGCTGCAAAAGGTAAAGATCATGTTGGTTTTATGATTCGTTTTGCAAGAACCTAGATCTGTTTAAGGATTTGTGTTAGGTTGTAATTAAGAATTAAACCATGGAAAACACCCATAATCATACAGTGGTATCAGAGCCTGGTTTTAGGTTTCTTGTGAATTTGGATCATATGAATGTTTAATGATTTAGAATTAATTTTGAATTAATATTGATTACAGAAATCATTAATCTAAATCGTATGTGGTCTTGTTAATAATCGGCTGTTTAGTCATATTCGAATGATCATGTTAATTATTGAATGGTACATTCAATAATAAAACCCTAATCGCTGTTATTGGCCGTGTATTGATTAATTATCAATTGAATTATTAAGCCGGTTGTGATCTTGTAACGATCACGCGTGATGTGGTCTCGGCATGATACGGTAATGCCGTGAAAGAATTGGTCATGCGTGTGATCATGTCGAGTGTCATGCTGATGGGTCAAAGTGGATGGGCCGAGATCGATCATTATGATCGTGAGGCAAAGGATCCGTACGTGTTGCGTAAGCCGTAATACCGATAGCCGAGAATGATCGTGAGCAACCGCAGCCACAGTTGGATCATTGGGCCTCGGATGGATCATGGTCCACAATGGGCCGAGTTGGATCTTGGATCCGATTGTTTGGCCCGTTAAAATTTTACGTCCCGCGAATAGTTAATCGGTTAAACCGAGCATCGCGGTTCGTTGCCCAAAACCACACCGATTAAACCGGTCCATTTAATTGGCGGTTAATTGTGTGTTTAAAGCCTAAAACCGCAAGTTAAATCAAATTGGCTAAAACACTAGGTGTTTCTTCCCGGTTTTGGATTTAACTGAACCGAACCAATTTAATTGGTGGTTCAAGCGGTTAACCCAAATCGCGGTTTGCTAGAAATAATTTTATTTCTGGTTAAACCGGATTTAAATTCAAAATTGAATTTTAACCTAAACCGAAGGCTGGTCTAAGTTTGATTTGGTTGGACCAAATAATTTAGAGCTGGTCTGGTTTAGTAAATAACCGATGGTTTTGATAGTTAATTTGGTCTTGGACCAGAATTAATAAACCGGATCGGTTATGTCAAATTATTGGGCCAGCTGGAATTCTATGGTCTTGGGCCAAGAATTGGGCCTATAATTTGTGACCCAACCCAAAATATTTAATAAAATATTAAATTAGAAATTTCTATTTTTAGAATATTTCTAAATTTAGAAAGTTTCTAAAATAAGTAAGTTTCCCAAAATAGTAATCTTCTATTTTTGGAAATAAAACTTAAAAATCCTCAAAAACAATATCAAGCTTGGATGTCTTTCCAATCTTGTCAGCTACTTAACGCTTATTTGATTACAGATATGGCTTACAGTGTGAGGTGTCTGTTTTCGCGTAAGTAAAGTAGTATATAGTCACTAATTTCATTGGGAGTCCCAGACTTTAGTGATTATTTGGCTGTAAGAGATTGGTTTCCTTGACTGGGCCATCGGGAGTCCCGTGCCTTGATACATCTGGTGATATTGGGCCTTGGGCCCAATTCACAACCGAGAGTTATTGGTTATAACTAGCTGTGTGTATGCTTACCAAGTAAAGCTAATTCTGGGTGACGGCCAGTGGCCCACTTTGGATTTAGCTAAACATGGGTCTCGGAATCATTGTATTCTTATGAGGTTAAACAAAGAAATTTTGAATACAATGCGAGTTTTCTTATAAGTTGTTAAGATTACTCTTTTATGAACTTAATAACTAAAACTCTATTTATCTCTAAATTTCAGCTATGACAAGCACAAACAATCAAAACACTTTCTCGATCCGGTATGTCCTTGAGATGGACAAACTGAACGGATCAAATTTCTTGACTTGGTCGCGGAACCTGAGGCTAGTTCTCAGGCATGAGAGAAAGGACTATGTCCTTGAGAAAGCTCTCCCCGAGAGGATCGGATCCAAGGCCAGTCATGCAGTATATAATGCTTGGAATAAGCATTATAATGATGCGGTAGATGTGCGTGGTCTGATATTGGCTACCATGGACTCAGAGTTGCGGAAGCAATATGAGAACATGGAGTCGCCAATAGAGATGATCAGCAGCCTGAAATTGAGATTTCAGGAGCAGGTAAGAGTGGAGAGATACCAGTTGGTTAAATTTCTCACTAGCTGCAAGCTACCGATTGATCATCCAGTAAGTCCTCATATCAGTAAAATGATGGGTTACATTGATAACCTGAGGAAACTGGATTATCCAGTTAGCCAAGAATTGGCAACTGATATCATTCTGCAGTCACTGCCGTCAAGCTATGATGAGTTCGTAAGGGACTATATCAATAAAGGCTTAACGAAGACGTTGACTGAACTGCATGACATGCTCAAAACAGTTGAGCCAAACGTGAAGAGCACCATGTACAATCTCATGAAGGAGAAGGGTAGGTTTACCAAACCTAAAGCTGACAAGGGTGAAGACAAAGTTGTCCAGATTTTGAATCATGGCAAGCGTGTGTCTTCTGAGCCCGAGTCAGATACCTCTTACGCTGGTAAGTGCTGCTACTGTAAAGAGACTGGGCATTGGAAGAGAGATTGCATTAAATTCATGGAAGATTATGAGGAGTTAAAGTTGATGTATGAGACTACTTCCTCAGGTATTCATGTTATTACTTCAAGTTATACCTTATAGGTATTGGATACTGGTTGTGGCACTGATATTTGTTATAATATGCAGAGCCTGAGCAACAGTAGAACGTTGAAGGAAGGACAAGTGGAACTGCGTGTCTGGAAGGAGCTTGGGATGCTGCCTCAGCCATAGGGTTTTCACTTGTAGATGCCTTTGAGGCTTGGTTTTGTATTAAGTAATTGCTACAATATACCTGCTTTAAGCAGAGTTGTCTTTCATTTTCTTGTAAAGAATTTGAATGTTTTTCATTTTGATAAAGACAAAGTTTTGTTCTTTTGATCTTAATGAAATGTTAATTGTAGCACCCTATTCAAGGAATGGGTTTTATATCTTAAACCAAAGAGTGCCTAAATATAACATAAATACCGAATTGGTTTAAATCTGATGAATTAAACCTGATTTTTCTTGGCATAAATGTTTTGGTCACATAGAGTAAGTCGGATTCAGAAACCCCATAGTTATGGACTTTTGGGCTCATTTGAATGGATATCTTATGAGACTTGAATTCTTCTTACTGGACCAAAACACAAAGGGCCCATCTTAGCCGAGCTAGAGAAAAGCCCAAAGGCTTATTGGACATTGGACATACTCATGTATGTGGTCCGAAGAGCAGTAATGCCAGAGAAAATTTCCTGTACTTCATTGTCTCTACTGATTACTTCAGTGAGTGTGACTGTGTTCATTTGATGAGACACAAGTCGGAATTCTTTGACATGGTCGAAAGAGTTCCAGAATGAAGTATAGAATCTGAATGACAGAAGTATTAAGACTCTGGATTAGATCACGAGTGAGAATACTTAAGTCATTGATTGTGTGATCATCTGAATGAGTGTGAAGTCGTTTCACAGCTCAATTCTCCTGAAAACCTAGAGGTGTTTCTGTGAGAATGAATCAGATCTTATAAGAAATGATTAAAGATGAGTCACACGAATCTTCCATGATATTCTTTAAGAATAACGCTCTAAAATATATAAGTTTACGCTGAAATAGTTCCACCAATATCAGTTGAAAGACACCACGTAAATGTGGATTGGAATCGATCCAAATTCGTCTTTACTGAGTATTTGTAGTTGTGCTACTTCGCTGGTTGTCCTAGGGAAACCAAGGCTTGTTACTTTTACGTCCATTCTGTTTTCTAAGAAGGGAAGTTACTTTCCAAGAAGAACAGTGGGAGTAAAAGTATAACTCGAAGAAATTCGAGAAATACAGGAGGCTGCTCAACTTGTTGAGGGAGAGCAACGGATGGATTTAAATATTTCTGTAGAATCTACACCTGTAGAGCCTGAAGTTCGCAGATATGAATGAATCAGTCACTAATTCGAGAGTGATTTCTCGTCATTAGTTGAACCTGATGATCATTGAAAGTTCGCATGATCTGATGATCATTGAAAGCGACGAATCTGCGAAATTCAAAGAAGCGAAAGTGAGCCCGGACTCCGAAAAGTTATACTGTACGTAAGTTAGCTTCATCGATCCATTCATGGATGGAAGCAAACATATCGGAGTTGGAATCTTCGTTCTGTTAATGTAGTCAAGGTTTTGACTTGAACAGGAACGAAGTGGAACTGTGCGTTTACTAAAAGATAAGTGGGAGCATTATTGCATTTCTCATAGTGTATGTCGATGACATACTGATTCTCGGATATAACGTCCCAATGCTGCAGTCTGTAAATGACTGGTTTGGGAGTTGGTTTTATGATTGACATGGGTAAAGCCACGTAGTTCTTGGATTTTGGATCTAAAGATAAAGATCCAAAAGAGCTGGTAGGACAAAGTCAGGATTCTTAAATTGACAAAGTCCTACACGTAATCAGCAATCCAAGAAGGGTTTTATGCCAATATCACATGGCAATTCATTAAGCAAGATACAGTGTCCTGCGATATCTGCTGAGCTTGAAAGCATGGATAGGATTCCATATGCGACGGCAATTGGATCTATCATGTATGCCATGACACGTACTTGTTTTGATGTTGCTTTAATGTTAAGCAAGACAAGTAAAGACCAGTCAAATCCAGCTAAGAATCACTGGATTGCCGTAAAGAATATCCTAAAGTATTTGAGGAATACTAAGGATAAGTTCTTGATTTACGGAGAAAGTGAGGTGCTACAAGTCGATAGAGTCTGAAAGGCAATTTTCCAATAGACAAAGATAATTCCTGGTCACAGTCCGGCTATATCTTGTGTCTAACTGGCGGTGCAAGGCACTGTTGCTGACTCCATGACTTAAGCTGAACATTTCGCAGCTTGAGAAGCGGCGAAAGAGGTTGTTTGGATAGAAAAGTTCATCACTGAACTTGATGTGGCTAGCTGCACATCTGAGATCCAAACACATTGAGGGTAGGTGTTACCTATTCCGTGAGATAAATGACAGAGGTGTTAAGTAGATAAGCAAGTTTCATCGAATGAGAACGTTGCTAATCTATTAACGAAGCCACTCCTTATGCCTAAGCACGAGTCGCGGACTGTAGCTGTAGGATGAGTGAAATTAAGATGTAGTCTTAATTTCAGTGGGAGTTTGTAAATGGCTTTACTTAGTTGTTTTGAAAGGTTCATGTAAACATTTTAAAATGTTAATGAAATTTTTATTTCTGGATTATTTTTAACTGTGATATAAAATAATCGTTCCAAAATGATTCATGTCATTATATATGGGCCATCGAAGTACATGAGTAGACTTGATCCTGAAACCCCATATTTAACAAAGTGACATAAATCAAAGTGTCCATAGTCGAATGTTGTTGAAATTGGAACACCAACAACCTGTTGAGACTAGATTGTGTTGAGACTTATGACCAAGTTTCGAGGGGTCATAGATGCGCGGCATCAAAGTCGACACATAGGTATATGTAGGGGAGCATATGACCGGACATGGCCTGCTGATGAGAACTCTGCAAGATATTAATATCTGTGTCATAAGAAGTTCTCATATACGACTATAGAGTATAGTCCTTAGACCTAAGTTCGCATGCATGTGGCTGCACATGGAGTAATGCGCTTTGATCATTGTCTAACGCTGTTTCGTAACTGGGAGCTATACGGACCTTGGTTGGGTGTATTATGAATTGTGTATTTCATAGTGATGGAACAAGATGGGATTTGTCCCTGCCGTTTAACGGAGGTAATATCTCTAGGCCAATCGGAGATTTGATAGCTGGTAAGAGAATGGCCATTCCCAAACGGACTTGCCCAAGTCGTTTGAATTGTCAGCATCAAATCTGGTCCGATAAACATGGTCTGGCTATATAAGGATGACACGCATCTTGCCTTATGCCAGATCGAGATATTAAGACAAAAGGACTAGGGAATGTAGGATTCCAGTACAATCGGAAGATTGTTGGGAATGTCCTTTGTAGAATTCCAGTACAAGTGGGAGATTGTTGGGAATGTCCTGAAATCTACCGTACTATCTCTAGAAAGTATGATAAGTGTCGAGATCAGACATAAGTCATAAATACTGGGTGATCATGATGGCTTGCTAGAGTCCGCTCATGATCTATAAGTTTAGGACTTATTACCAGTATTGTATGATCCCGAAGGGTCACACACCATAGCTAACGGGAAAGTTAAATGGAATTAATACGGTAAGATGCAATGGCATTTACTGTATTGGATCAGAGAATTGGGCAAGACAAAATACAGGCTTTTGTCTGATTTGTGTCTTGGGCCCAAATAACAAATGAGTCATTAGTCATTAGACTTGGGCCCATTAGAGAATTAATTAGAAGGAAGAAATCGAAACCCTAAGCTCATGCTTTTTCGATTTTTCTCCTCTGTGGCCGCGGGTCTCATTCTCTCTCTAACTCTCTCTTTCTGATCTGATCCATCTCTTTGGTCTAGCAGCCATCCCTTGCTTGTAAGAGTGTGGATACTTGAGGAGGAGCCGATTCTCATCAGCTCTAATCTGATCTTGTCATTACCACCAATCACTCCGCTGCAAAAGGTAAAGATCAGGTTGGTTTTATGATTCGTTTTGCAAGAACCTAGATCTGTTTAAGGATTTGTGTTAGGTTGTAATTAAGAATTAAACCATGGAAAACACCCATAATCATACATGAGTGCCACCGAGGATGAGTAAGGTTTGAAAGATCGGAAAGACAGATCCAGTTCCAAGGAGTCAGACCGACGACGGGAAGTTTGGTAGTCTCAGCCATCCAAGCAGGAAATATGTTGGAAAGGGTTGTGAGGCATACCTGGCGACGATCTCCACCACAGAGGTCGGGAGTAGTACGGGGATTGGAGAGATTCCGGTTGTGAGGGAGTTCGGGGACGTGTTTGCGGCCTTGACCGGCTTACCGCCTAATAGGTCCGATCCGTTCACGATCAAGATAGAGCCCGGGACCGCTCCACTCTCTAAAGCACCATATAGGATGGCTCTGGCCGAGATGGCCGAACTCAAGAAGTAGTTGGAGGAATTGTTAGAGAAAGGCTTCATCCGGCCGAGTAGCTCAACACTTTGGCAAAGGGACAAGTGCATTATGGGCTTCTTATCACATAAATAACGGTTTGAATAACATTTGTAGCATCCCTGATCCTCGATAGGATCGGGAAGACGGACTATGGAACCAGAACAAGGGCAAACGGTCAAGGATGATCAACGGGAAGTGTTCTATGGTCAGGAAGAGGCTAAGATCAGCTTGAAAGAGTTTGGCCGAGTAAAGAAGGAGCTAGAGAGAGAGTAGTCAGCTGGAATGAGCTGGACGGCCAGCAAGGTCTGCTGGAGTGACTGACACTCAGCTCAACTCAGCTCGGGTGAGTGTTGAGTGTTCAGGTCAGCTAGTGGGTGGGGTCAGCTAGTGTCACTAGCTGACCAGGCGGTTATGGACCAAGGCTGGCGAATGGACAAGGCACCCATTGGCTTGTGCCATTCACAACCCTTGGCCTTGGCGTTTTTTGGGGCTTCTTAGCCTATAAATACCCCACGCCCAGCCTCTCTTGCGCATGCTTTTGAGCACTCTTTTCACACAAAAAAACTCAGAGAGAAATCGAGATTAAAGAACGCTTAAAGGCAAGGAAGATCGGAACGGATTGTTGGCCAGAAACTCTAGAATTTGGCCGGTGGTTTGAGAGAAAAGGAGGGGCGGTTTAGGCGAATTGTTCAAGTAGAATATTGGATCAGAAGAATGAATCCAAGCGCTTCTAAGGACCCATGAAAATCCGCCGCTACCCCAAGGTGCGTTGATGACGCATCGGCCGATCATCGATCATGGCTTTGCCATTTGATCGATGTTCATAAAGGCCGGTGGTTTTCTCCCTTTTTCATTATTCTGATCGTTAATGGGAATTGACCGTTAGGGTGTAAGCGGTTCTGAACCCTAAGTTCACACGGTTGCATTTGACTTTGGCCGGTGGGGCGAGTTTTATGTGGCCGAGATCGTGCAAAGGCTTAACCGGATTGGGTCACGTGCCGTAAAGCCGTGCAATGGATCGGTGGGATCGCATGGTCGGTATAGCAGTTGCTAATTGCGGTTAAGGCACGCACGGCAGGGAACGAACAGGTACGAACAGACGGTTGCATCCGTTCATGGTTCATGGTACGCGATAGACGGACGTACGGATGCGTGCGCGGATCGTGTGTCATCCTTACGGATGTACGCATGGGACGTGGAAGCGTCCTTATGGACGTACGTACGGTATGCGCAGAACGACCTTACGGTCACGAACGCGGTACATACGGACGTTCGGTACATGTGACCCGAACAGACACAATCGGACAACCGCAATAGGGACGCTTAGCGTCCATGGCTAAAAACCTAAGCCTGGTTGCTAAGGAGCGGATAAAGCCACGGTCACAGTCCGGTAAAGGATGTGATCGGCCTTAGTTCCATCCGATGGCAACTATAGAGGAATTTCAGGGCTTAGTGTTTTAAGTGGGGAACGTATAGAATTATACTTGGTTCATTTAGGTTGATGGACTTCATTGAGTTTTTAATCTTATGTGTTTATATGTTTTCAGGAAATGAGGTTGCTCGTAGTGAGGAACGAGCTTAGGCGCGCGGAACGGGGACCTAGACCGATGTGTGTGTGTGTGTGTGTGTGTGTATTAGAACTGGATACTTAGGACTGAATACTTTTATAGCATAATGACTCAGACTACATTGTATCAGTACCTTGGTTTGATTAATAAAATATCCAGTTTTTGCCTTATCGTTTATGTCTTATGATTGCTTAGTTAAGTGAACGGAATACATGTTTAAGAAATTTTATACTTAGAATATTGCTAAGTTGATGGTGAACCTCATCCGGCTTAGTAGCCGGGTTTGGGATTTACAAGTTGGTATCAGAGCGGAGTTTGATTCTAGGACAGTTTTCGATAGGGCTACACCACACGTCCAAGTCCCGCATTCTGTGCTAGTTGGGTAGATTTGCTTAGTCTTGAAGGTTAATTGTTAGGGTAAACTAATGTGTTTGAATCTTCAGGGTGGGAAAAGCAAATCTGGAAGAAGTAAGAGAGAAAGGGAGAAGGAGCCGACGGGTACTGGTCCAAGTACTAGGGATCAGGCACGTCCAACCCCACTAGGAGCAACCGGACCTGTGGTTGCTCCGGCCGTTATGCAGCCTACTATTCCACCTACTCAGGACGGGGCCAGGGTGGAAGACCCAAACGCCCTTGAGCTTGTGGAAGTAGAGGATGGGGGCGAGTCATCCCATGCGAACCAGGATGAGGCCGAGAACGTGGGTAATGATGGGATGGACGTGGAGGTTCAAGCTACTGTTGTTCCAAACATCGGAACGATGTGGAACATGATGAAGGCAGTAATGGACCAGCTGAACGTCATGGCTCAGAACGCTCCACAAGTGTAAAGGCCGGCTAGTGATCAGACTAAGATCCACGAACCCTTAACCGGGAACAACGATCATATGGACACTTAGGAAGAGGTGTTTGAGATAGAACCACCTCCGGTCAGGACAGCCCGGAAGGTTGACTACTTGAGCATTCTCGGTCACATCACTAAGCTCGGTACTAAGCACTTCAGTGGAAGCGCGGATCCAGTCAAGGCAGATGAGTGGAGGAGTCGTTTGACCCAAAACTTCAAGTTCACTCTATACCCAGAGGATTACCAGAAAGACATTGCGGTTCACTTTTTGGAAGGTGAAGCTCACAACTGGTGGCTTGGGGTCGACAGGCGCACCAGGGGAAGTATCGTATCGTTTAAGGACTTTGAGATTGAGTTCAACCGGAAATACTTTCCGGCCGAGGCTTGGGACAGACTCGAGGTTCAGTACATAAGCTTAACTCAGGGTCGCCGAACGGTACGAGAGTATGTGGCAGAGTTCGATCGACTCAGACGCTATGTGGGGCGTGAGTCCGAGGACGAGCCAGCACGTGTAAGGCGGTTCCTCCGTGGCCTGCGGGTGGAGCTCTGTGTGCACTGATCGGCCTGTGCCTATGACTCAGTCTCCGAGCTGCTTGAATGAGCTGCCACCGTTGAGACCAATTTAGCCGAGGAGAACCGACTAAAGACTCAGTCACAAGGGAAGGTGATGGGTCGATCCGGGAGGGACCTAAAGAGGAAGTGGGACCAGGTCGATGGTCACCAACCCTCCAATGGTCGCACCAAGTGTGCGAGGTGCGGAAGTATGGACCATGACGTCCAAGGCTGTCCGCAGGACAAGGGCAAAGTGGCAGGTGATAACCCTAGAACATGCTTCTACTGCGGCAAGGCTGGGCATTTAAAGAAGGACTGCCCAAAGTTGCACGGTGGAACGCAAGGTCGTTCGGGGGTGAACCGTGAGGGTGGTAATACGGTTCAGGCTAAGGGCCAAGCCGGTGTACCTCGGGTTTATCAGCTAGTGGAGACATCTGGGGTGGCCAGCGACTTCAATGCGATCATTGGTACGTTCACTAACCCTACTCTTTAATTTATTTTCTTTTTCTGCAATGCATCGCATGGGGAAATTGGGGAGGCCTTTTCCTGCATAGCGTCGTATTGGGTTAAAGGGTGGCAATTCTTGCTTAGCGTCGTATTGGGGAAAGGGGTGGCCTTTCCTGCAATGCATTGCTCGGGGGAATCGGAGGTTAGGTACTTATCATTCTGGGGTGAATGTAGGGACCATAACCATTGGCGGTGCGGAAACGCACACGCTTTTTGATTCCGGAGCCACACATAGCTTTGTGTGCCTAGAATGGATCGGAAAGAACTCGTTCCGGATGGAACGGGTGGACGGCTTTGGAGTTTATGCGGCCGGTAGACAGGCGATGCCTACGTTGGGATTGTTCCGTGATGTACCTGTCTCCAGTGGAGGCGTGTGTATGCCGGTCAACCTATATGTGGTCCAGCTCAAGCCATCACAAGGTGATCTTGGGTATGGACTGGCTCGGTCGGTATCGGGCTACGCTTGAGTGCCACCGAGGACGAGTAAGGTTTGAAAGACCGGAGGGACAGATCCAGTTCCAAGGAGTCAGACCGACGACGGGAAGTTTGGTAGTCTCAGCCATCCAAGCATGAAAGATGTTGGAAAGGGTTGTGAGGCATACCTGGCGACGATCTCCACCACGGAGGTCGGGAGTAGTACGGGGATTGGAGAGATTCTGGTTGTGAGGGAGTTCGGGGACGTGTTTGCGGCCTTGACCGGCTTACCGCCTGATAGGTCCGATCCGTTCACGATCGAGCTAGAACCCGGGACCGCTCCACTCTCTAAAGCACCATATAGGATGGCTCTGGCCGAGATGGCCGAACTCAAGAAGTAGTTGGAGGAACTGTTAGAGAAAGGCTTCATCCGGCCGAGTAGCTCACCTTGGGGAGCGCCAGTCCTCTTTGTCAAGAAGAAGGACGGGAGCTTCTGGTTGTGCATTGATTATCGGGGAATCAACAGGGTCACGGTGAAAAATAAGTACCCTCTACCCCGGATAGACGAGTTGTTGGATCAGCTTAAGGAGCTACGGTGTTCTCCAAGATTGACTTGGCATCGGGATACCATCAGATTCCGATTGCACCGGAGGATGTACGGAAGACGGCGTTCCGTACACGCTATGGTCATTACGAGTTTGTAGTGATGCCATTTAGCCTGACGAATGTTCTAGCTGTATTCATGAAGATGATGAATAACATATTCTGTGATTGGCTAGATGAGTTCGTGATCATCTTCGTCGATGACATACTCGTTTACTCAAGAGACCGTGAGACGCATCCGGAACACCTTAAGAAGGTGTTGGGACGACTAAGGGAGCAGAAGCTCTTTGCCAAACTAAGCAAGTGCAGTTTCTGGCAAAGAAGCATCGGTTTCCTAGGACACATTCTGTCGGACCAAGGAGTATCGGTTGATCCGGAGAGGATCAAAGCGATTAAGGAATGGCCGAGGCCAAGGAATGCAACTGAGGTGCGGAGTTTCCATGGCTTAGCAGGCTATTTTAGGCGGCTTGTCAAGGGCTTTCCGGGAAGGATGTTAAGTTCGTATGGTCGGACAAGGCTGAGAAGAGCTTTTCGGAGCTAAAGGGCATGCTTACACAGGCGCCGGTCCTAGCCTCGCCAGAGAACGAGGTACCTTATGTAGTTTACACCGATGCATCAATTGCTGGTCTTGGTTGTGTGTTGATGCAGCAGGGAAAGGTTATTTCCTATGCTTTGAGGCAACTAAAGAAGCATCAAGGCAATTACCCGAATCACGATCTGGAGATGGCCGCGGTAGTATTTGCCCTAAAGATCTGGCGATCTTACCTTTATGGAGCTAAGGTGCAAATACTTACGGACCATAAGATCCTGAAGTACATCTTCACTCAACCAGATCTGAACTTGAGGCAGAGGAGGTGGATGGAGTTCGTGGCCGAGTATGATTTGGACATTTCCTACCATCCGAGAAAAGCCAATCTAGTGGCCGACGCGTTGAGCCGGAAGAGGTCTGAAGTCGCAGTAGAGAAGGACGCTGAGACCTTGGTTGGCATGATCGGGGCATTGCATCTCAATGATTTGACCGTGGATGAGGAACCATTGGGACTAGGGGTCGCGTATTAGGCTGATCTATTGACCAGGTTTCGGCTTGTAACGCCCCCTTCCCGTTTTCTGCTGACCGACGAGCTGACCGGCCAACAATCAAACAAGAACATGACCGATCGAACCCGAGCAGTCATACGAGAAGAGTTTGTCACAGTACGAAAGGCAGAGACAATCTGGTTTGAGACAAAGGCTCGAACCAAACTATCTTTGACTCCGTTTACCTCGTTTCCATGATACAAGGCTTCGCAACCTGTACCGCTTCCACGAGTTGTGTTCGGTTCGGACGAAACCGTATATCAGGGCATTATTCCATTTTTATTAGTTGAAAAATGTAAATCTTATTTATAGTAATATACGGTCTAATACAAAATTTAGCGGAACATTCCAACAAAATCTGAAACCGAAAGTAAAAGTCAAAATGCGTAATAACCGATACCCAATGCCAACCCGAGACTACTCCGAGTGTCCTACGCGTCCGCCGAACTACGCCAAACCTAAAAAAACACAAAAGAGTCTAATGAGTAATCTAAGATTACCCAGTGAGACGGCTCCCAACTAAAGGCTGCTAATACTCTAATAATCCCACACAAACCCAAAATAACAATCAAGTATAATAGCTGATCACGTGCTACCAAGACATGATGAGCTTCACAACACACACAAGCATTCAAATAACAACACAACCATCAACGAAGGGTATCGAGAACACTGCGGCACATGTTCTTGATTAGACTTGATCTATCTATCGCAGCTCTAACGCAATCTCCACACTATCTAGGCCCACTTTGCGAACTCGGTGACTTCCACGGGAACACTTAGCTGCCGCCACAGTAGCTAATACCTCCCACGACTCCTAGACGATAACACGAAGTCCTGCGCCTAGGACACCGTTCTCCGTCCATCGATACGCGGTAACTCAAGCTACCCCTAGATGACCCAAGTTTCCATGCAGTCCGGCCCTAGGACGCGACCCTGTATTCTCCGGACCACACACCTACAGACGTCACTCCATAGGTTAACACCTTCCAGAACCAGTACCGAAGGTACGTGTCCGATCAGGTAACTACCCGAGGATCCAATCGGGTCGGAAGTACCGGAACGCCATCACTAGACTTGTGGGATCTAACACGCCCTATAGAGTCCTAATAACAGCAATGTAAACAAGCAGACTCACTGGGACTCTATTACGCAATACCAACAAGGTCAAACATAAACACTATCTTAATCCCCAATCCATCCCGCAAGTCCTATCACCAACCTCCACATCACCCAAACTAACTTGGTCCCGCACCAGAGTAAGTATCTACAGTACATTCTACTCGGCCCAACACCGAAGTAGATAAACAATCAAGCAATCAACAGTCTACTCGGCCCAACACCAAAGTAGATACACACAATCACACAAACAATCAATCACAACCCCACACAAACAATGATTTAGGTTTATTATTTCCTTAACCTTCACTCATTCAATCCGCTACCTTGGGATTAGTGGATTACTAATCCCGTAGATGCTCATCAATCACACCACTTCTTACTTATCCCTTCTTAAGTATCTTTTAATACGTCCTCGATCTGTTGGTTTAGAGTTAGTAAGATTACTAACTCCCGACATCTCATTATTCATTAACTTTCATTCATTAATCCACCCCGTTATTATATTCTAAGCTTGTTATGTCATTTAACCGTATTTTAATCAACTCATAATTTCCCGTATATAGATTCATTTAGATACGTGCTTAAATACTTATATATGCATATATATCCTAGCATGCCGTTCTATATGTATGCATCAACCAATCAAGCAATCAACGAACTATCAATCAATTAATGCAACACCCAATCAAGCAATCTACGAACTATCAACGATTACAGATATAAGCTAACTAGCATGCATCTCTTAACCAAACCGTTTAATTTATTAACCGAGTTATTAATCAATTGGGTATGCAACCTAAACTACGGTTTATCAATTCCGGGTCTATATGATTCTAACTAAATGCAACACACAATTTAGCCGACTCACAGTGTTATTATGACAATGGACGGATGGATTGACGGAACTCCCGAGTCCCGAACTAAACCCCTGATACCCCGAGCCCTTCCCAAACCGTTGACTCGCTTTGACCCGACCTTGACCCGCATTTGACCGCACCGTTGACTGAATGACTCCTCCGGACCACCTTCTCTCTCCTAATTCTCTCTCTCCTCCGGTTCTCTTTCTCTCTCTCCTCCGGTCCTCTCTCTCTCTCCTCTTTCGGTTCTCTCTCTCCTCTGGTTCTCTTCTCTCCTCCTTTGCTTTCTCCTCTCCGGTCTTCCTCCATCTCTCTCTCTCTTCTTCTTCTTCTCAAACTTCCTCTTCTCTCTCTCTTCTCCTCCACGTTCTTCTTCTACTCTCTTTCTTCTTCTTCCTCACGCCTCTCTCTCTCTTTTATCCTTCTTTAATCTTCAACTTCATCTTCTCTCTCTCTCCTCCATGCTTCTTCTCTCTCTCACTCTTCTTCCCTCTTTAAGCTTCAACTTCATCTTCGCTCTCTCTTTCTCTCTCCTTCACGCTTCTCTTCTCTATCTCTTCTTCTTCTTCCTCCTCCGGCTTCTTCCTTTGGTTTCTTCCTCCGGCTTCGTCTTCCTCTTCCGGCTTCTTCTTCCTCCTCCGGTCTTCTTCTTCTTCTCCTCTTTCTTCTACACGCTCTTCTTCTCGTCCTCTCCTTCTCTCTTTCTCTTCTCTCTTTCTCTCCTCTTTTTCTTACGTTTCTTGTTTTGGTGTGATGAAATATGGAGGGGTTAAGCTCCTTTATATAGTGAAATGTGATAGCTTGGATGGATGACAAGTGGAGCCTTCTTCTCTCCTTGCAAGCCACGCTAACACCCTCCAAATTCAGTGCATCTTCTTGATTCTTCTCCTCTCTTTACGTGAACAAAATGGGATTCATTGAATCCATTTCTCTTCTCCTCTCTCTTCCACCCATTCTCCTTTTGACACCTAATAGACACATGCTCAAATGTACATTCATCTTCTCTTTATTGCTTCTCCTCCAAGTTATCACATATCAATGTTCATGAATCTAAAGGGATAGGTGGCGCCAGTGAGAAGAAGACACTTGTCTCTTGGGGGCTCATTCTGACCAAAGACAATGCACCAATTCGTTTTTAGAAGCTTCTTAATCCCCAAACTATTCTGACGCACCGATATGACTGTTTCTATGTTTAATATTTTAGAATTTCCTTCGCTGCTTCTATAAATTCACCAAGCCTCATTCCAGATTCTAGATGATCTTAGATGAATTTAAAAATTTGAATCGCCTCAAACGGACATCCGAAGCTCCGGGTATGGATTTTACAAGTTGATCGGTTCTATCGGTTTCCTTTCCCGATAGTCCGAAAAACTCGTTTAATCTCCGTTTCTTCCACGTCTGGTCTTCTAAATGTTCTTTATGACCAAAAAGAAGAACATTTGGCCCGTCTCCACTTTCGGCTCGCATTTTGGTAAAATTACCAAAATGCCCCTCATCTTCCAAAAATTACAAAAATGCCCTATGTTGACTTCTTGACTGCCCGTTGACCATTTCTTGGAACAGGATATTACATTCTTCCCCACTTACAGGAATTTGGTCCCCGAATTCTCCGTTACTACAAACTTCGAATCAGAGTCTGAATCTTGTAAGTCTCCACTTTGGAACTGGTTCCACTGCTCTGATGTTCGAACGCTGCCCCAACTGAACTTTACTCCCATCGCTCAACTTACTTTTGAAACACGATCTTGCTCTACTCGGATTTCTGATTCCATCTGTGCCAACTAATACCATCTTGAACCAACACTTCGGACTTCCCCACTTCGCTTCGACCTCCGCGAATGGCACAACACCAACTCTCCCTCCATTTGATTGCTTCATCGATCCTATCTCTGATTCCCAAATCCACAATTCTGACTGAGTTGCTATACTCCGCTTCATGAATTCATCTGTGCCGATCAATGCTCCAGGCTTCCTTGATCACGCAATAATAACTCGCCCTCCATTCCCGTCTCTTAACTTGTTTCTAATGAGTACCGCCTCGAGTGACTTTCTTTCTTCCATCTAAACCGCCATACTCATGCACGCCTCGACCCTTCTCAATCACTGATATCCATGCTTTGCTAACTCCAGAACTGTTCTTCCCACTGTTACCCTCAAACGGATGCTTCCACTTACTTTGATGCTTCTGAATCTCTTCACTAACTCATCAACGAATCCGTCTTGATTTCTTATGCCACTGATACCCACTATGGTGATGAATTTCCACTGACTCACTTGCAGGCTCAGGTTAAACTGCTTCTTGTAACACATCTTGTCTCTAGGGTTCGGGTTCGGTCTCGTGTCCTCGTCAAATCGTCCATCACGTCCTACATCAACAACCTCAATAACACTGGAACGGTTAGCCCTCTTTTAACTTAATTCTGATATCACTTCCTCATAGAAATATGGTTACTTAGTCATGTACCTTACGGTCACCCATGGCTAAATAACAATATCATATCATTCCGCTCAATTTCGAATAAGCTTTCTAAAACCCGCTTTCACAATTCTGAGCTTATTTCTATCTAAGGGGTTCTCTATCTTTTCTTACCAAAAACAATTCTTCCCAAGCAAACCAAACGATTTCGCTAATTAAAACCAAAAATCACTTTCTAGCAACCTAGCGATTAAACGAAATGCATAGATTCAAAATCAACAACTACCAACCTAGCGAGCAATCAAAACAATTCACAATTCTAACAACCTAGCAAGGCAATCAATCACACACAATCAATCAATCAAGCAAATCGGCGATTGCAGTCGTCTCTCTGGGTTCTTATGGAAACCGTCTGTTCAGGCCATCATCTATTTTCACATCGTAACTATATTGCATTCACAACCATCATGAGTATGCAATATAACCACACCGCTACTCAGAACGACAACCGAATAATCCACATCCACTATGTAAATAAAACATCTATTCACCGCATAGAGTTTTAGATACGTAGGTCCGTCGGAGTCTACATACTAGCGGTTCCCAATCTGTCCTAAAAGAAACACCGCTACACAACCGATATACACACAACAAAAGCGAGTTAGAGCCCTTACTTACATGGGCCTAATCTACTTCCTAATCTCCAACATGAGCGGTACAACTCATGTAGATCCTAACCGAAAGGTGTGCCAGGAGGATGGAATGAGTGTGTTGGTGGTGGCAGAGTGATATATCATGGTTTTTACCGGTTTTATGCCATGATATAGTTGTGTTTTTAGTGTCTTTTGTGTTATTTTAGAGTCTTTTACAGGTTTAATCAGGTTTGGAGCTAATGCGGAGATTTTGGAGTATTTTTGGAGTTTTGGAGCATTTTGGCCGAGAGTTTAACTCACTGCCCGATTTGATGATCATGCATCGATCGACACACTAGCGAGATGGGCCGTACGCAGCGGTTTAACAAAGTTATGAAGATTTGCAGAGAAGCCCAGAATAGTTCCAGTAATTACACAGAAGCCCCAGCCGAGATTATGCCTATATATTTAGAGTTTTGGCTTTTATTTTACATACACTTTCATACTTAGAGCTAAGAGATTTTTAGAGCTTTTGGGGCTGATCTAATCCTCTACTTCATCTATTTTGGAGAAGATTTCGAACCCCTTTATCTATTTATTTTCTTATATGCAATCTATTAATTCTATGATTTCTGTTTCATTAATCATGTCTGAGTAGATTCATAGTTAAGTTTAGGGTTTCTCATTAAGGATTTTATGACTTGCTAGACTTGTTTAATTCAGTTAAGGATTCACATGATTAGAATGTTCTTCAAACTAAATTGTGCTTAATGCAAGTTCTAACCTGATCAATTAGAATCTAGATCTTAGGTTGCTAAATACGACACGAGAGTGTGGTTTAGAATCTGAACTATTTAGGTTGAGCAATTGAATTATTCGCAAAGAGATTTGGTTTAGTTTAATTGTGAACATATCGAACTTGAAATTAATGCTGGTTTAATCTGTTAGTAATTGCAAAGAGATTTGGATTACTGCACTTAGACTTAGAGGATTTTCGCAAAGAGATTTGGTTAATTCTAATTCCGTGATTTGAGTTCTAGAACTGAGTTTAATTTGATCCTGACTGATTAACTTGTCTGCTTGTCTGATTTCCTGAGAATTCCCTAGACTTAGCGCTTTTAGTTTATTGCTTTCACAACAAATTCCTGCTACTGATTTACTTTCTCGCCTTGCTATTTACTTTACAACAATTTGCTTTCTTCCTAGTATTAATCTCTTTCGTTCTATTGAAAACCAGAGTCCTTGTGGATTCGATAACCCTATTTACTACATTGATATTACTGTTCACTTGCAGTTTAGTATAGGGATTAAAACTTAGACCTATAAAGTTTTTGGCGCCGTTGCCGGGGACTCTTAGAGTCTTCGATAGGACCGAACTTAGGGTTTTTACTAGGAATTTTTCTTTTTTGTTTTTATTTTCGTTTTTATTTTATTTTACTGATTTCTTCTCTGTTTTCTCTCTGTCGCAGGTACCGATTTTGCCTTGCGTCGATCGTTGCACCTCTTGTGTCGATCGTCACTAAGCGATTTGAGATTGAATCGATCGTTGCACTGTTAGCATCGATCGTTGCTTGACGATTACATACAGTTTATGCAGAAGCGTGAAACTCGAAGTAATCCGAACTTAAGCCTAATCAATCTCGATCTTGAAGAACTTGGACGTCTAGAGAGGACTAACAGAAGAGAAAAAAGAGAAAGAATGGTAGTACAGAGGCTGATTCTATTACGTGATGCTCAAGGTACTCTGAGGGACCAAGATAACAACCCGTACAATGCTTCTTGGCAAAGGGTTGATGCTGAAGGGAATGTCATCCCTGATCCTCCTGAGCCACCGCAACAGGAGCAGAACCAAGCGCCAAGACAAGCCCAAGGTAGAGAGATGGTTGTCCATGAGAGAACCTTAGCTGACTACAACATACCGGATGAGTTTCATGCAAACCGGTCAGCTTTGGTGATGCCTGGCTTTGAGAGGAATGATTTTGAGATCAAGACCATCTACTACTCACTGATGAGACAGAATGCATTCCATGGTCACCCCACAAAGCAGCCTATGGATCACATTGATTTGTTTGAGGACATAGTCACTGGCATGAAGTATGATGGAGTTTGCCAGGGTTATTTGTTCCTTAATCTCTTTCCGCACAGTCTCGCTGGAGACGCTGGTGCATGGCTAAAGCAAGTGCCACCTGGGCAGTTTGATACTTGGGCAGCCCTGAAGAGTGAGTTCCTGCGTCATTTCTATGATGATGCGTGCTCAGACCAGTCCCGACAGGACATTCTCACATTTTCCCAAGGAGCTGTGGAGCCTTTAAAAGCTGCCTGGATGAGATTTAAGAAGTACCAGCGTGATTGCCCACACCATGGATTCACTGAAGTCCAATTGCTTGGTATCTTCTTCAGAGGCATAGATCTGCCATATCAGTCTGCGCTAGATAACTCCAGTAATGCAAACTTCAACACCAGGACTCCTGCACAAGCTAAGCAGTTGATTGAGAACCTAGTGAGCAGCAACAGTTGCAAGACTATGGATGAGAGGAGGAAGAAATCTGGTGGAAGTGTAGAGAATCTAGAGATGGCTGAATTGAAATCTAGGATGGACACAATCTGCAATCTCCTGGCTAATAAGAAGGCTGTCCACTTTGTTCAAGATGTTGAGGTAATTCAGATTGAGGAGGACACTCAGGAAGAAGATGTGAATTACATTGGAGGATCTGGTTTCCAAGGGAACAGATTTGGTAATCAGCAAGGTAACAGGTTCTTCAATGGAGGACAAAAGAGTGCCTTCACAGGCAATCAAAACTCTTTTGGACAGACTAGTGGTCTTCAGAAGCCTTTTGGACAAGGTACTCAGAGAACCTATGGATCTTCATCTTATCAGACTACTCCTGGACGTACAGCTCATGAGAGTAGGATGGAAACAATGATGAAACAGCTGGTGGAAAGTCAGACTAAGAATACTGCAGATGTCAACGAGAAGATAGAAACAGTCTATAAGGAGCTGAATGGGAAGTTTGAATATCTAAACACACACATGAAGGAGCTTGATGCTAGAGTTGCAAGAACAGCTGGATATGCTTAGAGGGAAGATGGATATCTTCCAGGGCGTACTGATGCTAATCCCAAGTACCAATGCAATGCAGTGACATTGAGAAGTGGTAAGGAGTTGTTACCTGGCCAGAAAAGACAGCTGAGTGTGGAAGAACTCGTGGAAATTGACGATTTGGAAGATGAGATCCGTGACATTCGCAATGCATCTATCGACGCAACCAAGCAACGGTCGATGCAAGGCGATAACGAAGAAACTGTCGTAGCGAAGTCACCCAGCAACGATCGACACAGCTCTAGTAACGATCGATGCAAGGCGACTACAGAGGGTTCAAAAACAGAGAAACCGAAACAGTCAACCGAGAGAGTGTACAAGCCTAAGGTACCTTACCCCAAGAATCCCAGAAAGGCTAAGAATGATAGGCAGTATGCAAAGTGGAAGGAGTTCATTAAAAAGGTGAAAGTTAAAGTACCTTTGATGGACTCCATGGAGACCTCTCCTGTGATGAAGAGATGCCTTAAGGATATGATTGCTGGAAAGTGGTCTGATGAAGAAAGTGTAATGATGATCAATGAGGTATGCAGTGCAGTGATTCAGGGTAGAATTCCCGAGAAGTTAAAGGATCCAGGAAGCTTTGTGTTGGATTGTGCCATCTACAGAGAGAGATTCGAAAGGTCTCTATGTGATATTGGTTCCAGTGTGAATCTTATGCCTCTCTCAGTTGCTAAAAGGCTCGGGATGACTGACTTTATACCCACTAGGATATCACTGGTTCTGGCAGATAGAACAATCAGGATTCCCGAAGGAGTATTGGAGGATGTGCCTATAATGATTGGAAAATGTGTGATCCCAACTGACTTTGTGGTTCTACAGTATGGACAGGAGCCAAAAGATCCACTGATTCTAGGCAGGCCTTTCTTAGCTACAGCTGGTGCGATGATTGACTGTCAAGGAGGTAAAATAGTTCTGAATGTGGGAGATCTGATGATGAGTTTTGATATGGACAAGCTCGTAAAGAGACCAACCATCGACGGACAGACCTTCTATGTGGACACATTGGGTGATCTGGCTAAAGAGTACTATCACCAATCACATGCTAAAGACCCACTAGAAAGGGCTTTACTGTGCTCTATATTGGAGCTGGAGTACCTGCAGGACGAGCCAACAATGTGCTATACGAGATTGATGGATTCTGTTGAAGTAGCAATGCAGGTGGAAGTGTCTGACGCGACGATGCAACGATCGACACTACCTAAGCATCGGTCGTTGCAAGTCGACAGAGACTGGGCCGAGGAAAAAGCTCCGGAAATAGAGCTGAAACAACTTCCATCCGAGCTAAGGTACGCATTTCTTGGACCCAATTCAACTTATCCAGTGATTGTTAATGCTAGTTTGAACAACGCAGAGCTCACTTTACTGCTAAGCAAGCTGCGCAAGCATCGCAAAGCTCTTGGCTATTCTCTTGATGACATTTAAGGTATCTCACCGGAGCTGTGCATGCATCGGATACATCTTGAGGATGAGTCTAAGACGTCTGTTGAGCATCAGAGAAGGCTTAATCCTAATCTGCAGGAAGTGGTTAAGAAGGAGATTATTAAACTCCTTGATGCTGGGATTATCTATCCTATCTCTGACAGTGATTGGGTGAGTTCAGTCCATGTAGTACCTAAGAAGGGCGGAGTTACTGTTGTGAAGAATGAGAAGAACGAGCTGATCCCTACTAGGACTGTAACAGGACACAGGATGTGCATAGATTACAGGAAGCTGAATGCTGCAACTAGGAAGGATCATTTTCCCTTGCCTTTTATTGATCAGATGCTAGAGAGGTTAGCCAATCATCCTTATTACTGCTTCCTAGATGGATACTCGGGTTTCTTTCAGATTCCTATCCACCCAGAAGATCAGGGAAAGACCACTTTTACTTGTCCATATGGAACATTTGCTTACCGTAGGATGCCTTTTGGACTCTGTAATGCTCATGCCACTTTCCAGAGATGCATGATGTCCATATTCACAGATATGATTGAGGACTTTATGGAGGTATTCATGGATGATTTCTCAGTCTATGGATCATCTTATAATGAATGTTTAGATAATCTGTGCAAAGTACTGACTAGATGTGAAGAGAAGCACTTGGTCCTTAACTGGGAAAAATGCCATTTCATGGTCAGAGATGGTATTGTTCTTGGACATAAAGTGTCTGAAGCAGGGATCGAAGTGGACCGCGCTAAGATTGAGGTAATGACCAACCTTCAGGCGCCTGATTCTGTTAAGTCTATAAGAAGCTTTCTTGGACATGCTGGCTTCTATAGACGGTTCATCAAAGACTTCAGTAAGATTGCTAGGCCACTAACTGCCTTGCTGTGTAAGGATACCAAATTTGAGTTCACCGCAGACTGTCAAACTGCATTTGAACAGATCAAGCAGGGATTGGTGAGCGCTCCAATAGTTCAGCCTCCAGATTGGGATCTACCTTTTGAGGTTATGTGTGATGCAAGTGATTTTGTTGTAGGAGCTGTTCTGGGACAGAAGAAGGACAGAAAGCTCCATGCTATCTATTATGCTAGTAGGACACTAGATGATGCACAAAGGAACTATGCAACCAAGGAGATGAGAAGTTCCGCCCCTATCTTGTTGGCTCCAAGGTGATTGTTCACACTGATCATTCGGCCCTGAAGTATCTGATGCAGAAGAAGGATGCTAAGCCTAGACTGTTAAGATGGATTATGTTGCTTCAGGAGTTTGATATTGAGGTAAGGGACAAGAAGGGAGTGGAGAATGGAGTTGCTGATCATCTTTCGAGGTTGTTAGTTGAGGAAGACGTGCCTATAAATGATTATTTGCCTGAGGAGAACGTCAACATGATCAGTACAGTTTTTCAGACGGATTTGGGCAGTGAATTGCAGAACTGTCGGGACAATCGCATTGTGTCGATCGATGCCACATTGGCAACGGTCGATACAAGTATCGGGGAAGCAACGATCGATCCACGCTCATGCAACGGTCGATGCATACCTGATACGAACCGAGAGTCTTTCAGAGTCAGAATTGGGAATTATGACTTCGAAATTGCTGCTGTAGCAACCTCTAATCGACCCTGGTATGCAGATATAGCTAATTACCTTGCTGTTGAGACTGAACCAGATGATATAAAGGGTTATGAAAAGAAAAGGTTCTTTAGGGAGCTTAGAAGATACTACTGGGATGAGCCTTATCTCTATAAGCACTGTTCAGATGGTCTTTACAGGAAATGCATTGCTGAATCTGAAGTCCCAGACATCCTTTTCCACTGTCATGGATCAGATTACGCTGGACATTTTGCTACATTCAAGACTGTGTCTAAGGTTCTGCAAGCAGGTTTCTGGTGGCCTACAATGTTTAGAGACACTCATTCTTTCATCACTCAGTGTGATGCCTGTCAGAGGAGAGGGAAAATCAGCAAGAAGCATGAGATGCCTCAGAATTTCATTCTGGAAGTTGAGGTTTTTGATTGCTGGGGTATAGATTTCATGGGTCCTTTTCCCTCATCCTATGGGAATAAGTTTATCTTGGTTGCTGTAGACTATGTGTCTAAGTGGGTTGAAGCGATAGCTAGTCCAACCAATGATTCTTTTGTGGTCATTAAGCTTTTTAAGACCATCATATTCCCCAGATTTGGAGTACCTCGTATAGTGATTAGTGATGGAGGATCTCATTTTATCAATAAGGTCTTCGAGAAGCTGTTAAAGAAGCATGGAGTTCATCACAGTGTCGCTACTCCTTATCACCCTCAGACTAGTGGACAAGTTGAGGTTTCTAACAGGCAGATTAAAGAGTTCCTTGAGAAGACAGTTGGAAGGACAAGAAAAGATTGGGCAGCAAAGTTAGATGATGCATTATGGGCCTACCGGACAGCATTCAAAACACCACTTGGGACCACTCCATTCCATCTGCTATATGGAAAAGCATGTCATCTGCCAGTGGAACTTGAGCACAAAGCAGCATGGGCTGTGAAACAGATGAACTTTGATCTTAAGTCTGCTGCAGAGAGGAGATTGGTACAGCTTAATGAGTTAGATGAGATCAGACATTTTGCTTATGAGAACTCAAAGCTGTATAAGGAGAGGGCTAAGGCATATCATGACAAGAAGATTGTCTCCAGAAAGTTTGAGCCCAATGATCAGGTACTTTTGTATAACTCTCGTTTGCATTTGTTTCCAGGTAAGCTGAAATCAAGGTGGTCTGGTCCCTTCACAATCAAAGAGGTGCGTCCGTATGGAGCAGTCATTTTAACTGGTACGGACGGTTATGAATTCACTGTGAATGGACAGCGGGTGAAACATTATTGGGCTAAGGCCGAGATTCCAGAAGGGCAGATTCTGCCTCTGGATGATGCACCCTCGACATAAATCTGCTGAAGCGTCAAGCTAATGACCTTAAACAAGCGCTGAGTGGGAGGCAACCCACTGTTTTCGTTTTTGCATTTTGATTTTAGTGTTTTTATAGGATTTTACGCTTGTTTCCGGTTTTGGTGAATTTTTGTTTGCAGGTCTCAGATTAAATACGCAGTGCGTCGATCGACACACCATTGTGTCGGTCGTCACAATACGACAGAAATCGCATTGCAGCGATCGTTGCGGTTCTGAGAAACGATCGACCCACAACGAAAAATCGCATAGCAACGGTCGATGCACTTAGTGCAACGATCGATGCCTGATTGCGACAGAGGTAAAACCCGAGAGAACTTAACCATCCTTAAACAAATTTTTATTTTTCTTCTTGCCAATCCTTCGCTTGACACTACTGGGGACAGTGTGTCTTAAGTGTGGGGAGGTTCTACTAACTTCTTTCTTTTGTTTTCTTAGAGTCATTAAAAATTTTCTAAATTTTTGTTTTATTGAGTCAAAATTTGTTTAAGTAAGAAACAATGATTTTTTGAGAAGATTAGTAGCACTTGCAGGAACTTAAGTAACCATTGGGATGAAGCTACAGATTATCTCTGACTATTAGAAAACCCAGACATGGATCAACCTACTGAGGATACCCACATCACTTCAGGTAGCAGAGGATCCTTTTACTGACTTCACCCTAATACTGACTTAGATTTTCTCACCTAAGGGCTTGGTATACTCTGTGTCGGATTCCCTTGTTAGTTCTGACACAGCCTGTAAACCTGTCCTATCTGGTTCCCTTCTCCCCTTCCATAATAAAAAAAAAAGATAATAAACTGAGGATGAGTTAGTAACTCCGAAGTGGTCATGGGAATGGTAGCTAAAACTCGCATCTCCTGTGCATCCATGGAATGTGTCCAAGGTACATCCCTTAACGGGAAGAGCACTGATAAAAAAAATAAAATGATACCCAAAAGGGAAAAATCAGAATGCTAAGGAAGGGAAAAGAGAAGAAAGGGACTAGAGAAAGATAGTATGGTGGTCTAGAGCTGATAATGTAAGAGTCCATGTGCCTTTGATCGATACTCCTTAGCTGAGACCGCACTTAAATACTTGCAGAAGTCAGTAGGGAGAATTTGAATGCTTGAATGTGATTGTGGAGTTTACTTAGGACAGTTGCTAAGTGTGGGGGAAGTATATGTTGGTCTTGATGTCTGCAGGATGATTCTTTCATGTAGATTACTAAGGGGAATCTGAGTGTTACTGCTTCTAGGATGAAAAGAGTTTCTGAAGAGTTTTCAAACCTCTTCACTGCATTTTAGTTCTTTGTTTTGCTTGAGGGCAAGCAAAGGCTAAGTGTGGGGGAGTTGATATATCATGGTTTTTACCGGTTTTATGCCATGATATAGTTGTGTTTTTAGTGTCTTTTGTGTTATTTTAGAGTCTTTTACAGGTTTAATCAGGTTTGGAGCTAATGCGGAGATTTTGGAGTATTTTGGGAGTTTTGGAGCATTTTGGCCGAGAGTTTAACTCACTACCCGATTTGATGATCATGCATCGATCGACACATCTTTGGTGTCGATCGACACACTAGCGAGATGGGCCGTACGTGGCGGTTTAACAAAGTTATGAAGATTTGCAGAAAAGCCCAGAATAGTTCCAGTAATTACACAGAAGCCCCAGCCGAGATTATGCCTATATATTTAGAGTTTTGGCTTTTATTTTACATACTCTTTCATACTTAGAGCTAAGAGATTTTTAGAGCTTTTGGGGCTGATCTAATCCTGTACTTCATCTATTTTGGAGAAGATTTCGAACCCCTTTATCTATTTATTTTCTTATATGCAATCTATTAATTCTATGATTTCTGTTTCATTAATCATGTCTGAGTAGATTCATAGTTAAGTTTAGGGTTTCTCTTTAAGGATTTTATGACTTGCTAGACTTGTTTAATTCAGTTAAGGATTCACATGATTAGAATGTTCTTCAAACTAAATTGTGCTTAATGCTAGTTCTAACCTGATCAATTAGAATCTAGATCTTAGGTTGCTAAATACGACACGAGAGTGTGGTTTAGAATCTGAACTATTTAGGTTGAGCAATTGAATTATTCGCAAAGAGATTGGGTTTAGTTTAATTGTGAACATATCGAACTTGAAATTAATGCTGGTTTAATCTGTTAGTAATTGCAAAGAGATTTGGATTACTGCACTTAGACTTAGAGGATTTTCACAAAGAGATTTGGTTAATTCTAATTCCGTGATTTGAGTTCTAGAACTGAGTTTAATTTGATCTTGACTGATTAACTTGTCTGCTTGTCTGATTTCCTGAGAATTCCCTAGACTTAGCGCTTTTAGTTTATTGCTTTCACAACAAATTCCTGCTACTGATTTACTTTCTCGCCTTGCTATTTACTTTACAACAATTTGCTTTCTTCCTAGTATTAATCTCTTTCGTTCTATTGAAAACCAGAGTCCCTGTGGATTCGATAACCCTATTTACTACATTGATATTACTGTGCACTTGCAGTTTAGTATAAGGATTAAAACTTAGACCTATCACAGAGCGATGCGGTGTCGATCATGTCATAAAACGAGCGCAAAGCACTTTTTGGCCGACAGGAGATGTGCTGGTGGTGACGAAGACTGATACTTCTGGGCAACAACGGCGGTAATAATGGAATAACATCCGATGGGGGTGGCTACTGCTGAGTGACCCCGAACTTCTGAGTATCCGTTAGCGTGAGGAAGCGGTCCACCATCATGTATGCCTAGCTCGTCAATACGGATGTCGCTTCTACTGTCGTTGCAACCGCACACACACACCAATCCTCCTAGGACAACTCTGCTGCGTGACTGCACCAAAAGCAAAAAATGATTAGCACAATCCTAATAAAATACCCATTTCCCCGGAGACGGACGCGACTCGGATTCCTAATGGTTGCATTGGCGACACATTTCGACTCGATAAATCATTGAAAACTTTGAAAAACCTGAATATTCGAACCCATGACGAACCTGGCTCTGATACCACCTTTTTGTAACGCCCCTTCCCGTTTTCCGCTGACCGACGAGCTGACTGGCCAACAATCAAACAAGAACATGACCGATCGAACCCGAGCAGTCATACGAGAAGAGTTTGTCATAAAACAAAAGCCAGAGACAATCTGGTTTGAGACAAAGGCTCGAACCAAACTATCTTTGACTCCGTTTACCTCGTTTCCACGATACAAGGCTTCGCAACCTGTACCGCTTCCACGAGTTGTGTTCGGGTCGGACGAAACCATATATCAGGGAATTATTCCGTTTTTATTAGTTGAAAAATATAAATCTTATTTATAGTAATATACGGTCTAATACAAAATTTAGCGGAACGTTCCAACAAAATCCGAAACCAAAAGTAACAGTAAAAATGCGTAATAACCGATACCCAATGCCAACCCGAGACTACTCCGAGTGTCCTACGCGTCCGCCGAGCTACGCCAAACCTAAAAAACACAAAAGAGTTTAATGAGTAATCTAAGATTACCCAGTGAGACGGCTCCCAACTAAAGGCTGCTAATAATCTAATAATCCCACCCAAACCCAAAATAATAATCAAGTATAACAGCTGATCACGTGCTACAAAGACGTGATGAGCTTCAAAACACACACAAGCATTCAAATAACAACACAACCATCAACGAAGGGTATCGAGAACAGTGCGGCACATGTTCTTGATTAGACTCGATCTATCTATCGCAGCTCTAACGCAATCTCCACACTATCTGGGCCCACTTTGCGAACTCGGTGACTTCCACGGGAACACTTAGCTGCCGCCACGGTAGCTAAAACCTCCCACGACTCCTAGACGATAACACGAAGTCCTGCGGCTAGGACACCGTTCTCCGTCCATCCATACGCGGTGACTCAAGCTACTTCTAGATAACCCAAGTTTCCATGCAGTCCGGCCCTAGGACGCGACTCCGTATTCTTCGGACCACACACCTACAGACGTCACTCCATAGGTTAACACCTGCCAGAACCACTACCGAAGGTACATGTCCGATCAGATAATTACCCGAGGATCCAATCGGGTCGTAAGTACTGAAACGCCATCACTAGACTTGCGGGATCTAACGCGCCCTATAGAGTCCTAATAACAGTAATGTAAACAAGCAGACTCACTGGGACTCTATCACGCAATACCAACAAGGTCAGACAGAAACACTATTCTAATCCCTAATATTAATCCATCCCGCAAGTCCTATCACCAACCTCCACATCACCCAAACTTACTCGGTCCCGCACCAGAGTAAGTATCTACAGTACATTATACTCGGCCCAACACCGAAGTAGATAAACAATCAAGCAATCAACAGTCTACTTGGCCCAACACCGAAGTAGATACACACAATCACACAAACAATCAATCACAACACCACACAAACAATGATTTAGGTTTATTCGTCTTTTAGTATTTCCTTAACCTTCACTCATTCAATATGCTACCTTGGGATTAGTGGATTACTAATCCCGTAGACGGCTCATCAATCACACCACTTCTTACTTATCCCTTCCTAAGTATCTTTTAATACGTCCTCGATCTTTTGGTTTAGAGTTAGTAAGATTACTAACTCCCCGACATCTCATTATTCATTAACTTTCATTCATTAATCCACCCCGTTATTATATTCTAAGTGTGTTATGTCATTTAACCGTATTTTAATTAACTCATAATTTCCCGTATATAGATTCATTTAGATACGTGCTTAAATACTTATATATGCATATATGTCCTAGCATGTCGTTTTATATGTATGCATCAACCAATCAAGCAATCAACGAACTATCAATCAATTATTGCAACACCCAATCAAGCAATCTACGAACTATTAATGATTACGAATATAAGCTAACTAGGATGCATCTCTTAACCTTACTGTTTAATTAATTAACCGAGTTATTAATCAATCGGGTATGCAACCTAAACTACGGTTTATCAATTCCGGGTCTATATGATTCTAACTAAATGCAACACACAATTTATCCGACTCACAGTGTTATTATGACGACGGACGGATGGATTGACGGAACTCCCGAGACCCGAACTAAACGCGCTGATACCCCGAAGCCTTCCCAAACCGTTGACTCGCTTTGATCCGACCTTGACCCGCATTTGTCCGCACCGTTGACTGAATGGTTCCTACAGACCATTTTCTCTCTCCTCATTCTCTCTCCTCTGGTTTTCTTTCTCTCCGGTTCTCTTTCTCTCTCTCCTCCGGTTCTCTCTCTCTCCTCTTCTGGTTCTCTCTCTCCTCCTGTTCTCTTATCTCCTTCTTTGCTTTCTCCTCTCCGGTCTTCTTCCATCTCTCTCTCTTCTTCTTCTTCTCAAACTTCCTCTTCTCTCTCTCTCTTCTCCTCCACGTTCTTCTTCTTCTCTCTTTCTTCTTCTTCCTCATGCCTCTCTCTCTCTCTTATCCTTCTTTAAGCTTCAACTTCATCTTCTCTCTCTCTCCTCCATGCTTCTTCTCTCTCTCACGCTTCTTCTTCCCTCTTTAAGCTTCAACTTCATCTTCGCTCTCTCTCTCTCTCTCCTTCACGCTTCTCTTCTCTATCTATTCTTCTTGTTCCTCCTCCGGCTTCTTCCTTCGGTTTCTTCCTCCGGCTTCTTCTTCCTCCTCCGGCTTCTCTTCCGGTCTTCTTCTTCTTCTTCTCCTCCTTCTTCTTCAAGCTCTTCTTCTCTTCCTCTCCTTCTCTCTTTCTCTTCTCTCTTTCTCTCCTCTTTTTCTTACATTTCTTGTTTTGGTGTGATGAAACTTGGAGGGGTTAAGTGATAGGTCTAGTTTTATCCCTATACTAACTGCAAGTGCACAGTAATGTCAATGTAGTACTTTAGGGAATCGAATCCACAGGGAATCCGATCAACGATAGATTTAGAACGGTAGAGATTTAAACTAAGAAGAAAGCAATTTTATGTAAACTAAATAGCAGTGCGAGAAAGTAAACAAGTAGCAAGATTGGTTGTGAAAGCAGTCAATTAAGAGCGCTAAGTCTAAGGTGTTCTCAGGAAATCAGACAAGCAGACAAATCAATCAGTAAGGATCTAATTAAGCACAGTTCTAGAACTCGAAACACGGATATAGAATTAACCAACTGTCGTTGCGAGAATTCTCTAAGTCTAAGTGCAGCAATCCAAATTCCTTTGCAATTACTAACAGATTAAACCAGCTTTAATTCCAAGTTCGATATGTTCACAATTAAACTAAACCAAATTCCTTTGCGAGAAGTTTAATTGCTCAACCTAAATAGTTCAGATTCTAAACCACACTTTCGTGTCGTATTTAGCAACCTAAGATCTAGATTATAAGTGATCAAGTTAGAACTAGCATTAAACACAATTTAGATCGAAGAACAGATAAGTTGTGAATCCTTAACTGATTTAAACAAGTCTAGCAAGTCATGAAATCCTTAATGAGAAACCCTAAACCTAACTATGAATCTACTCAGACATAGAAGATGTAAACATAATCAATGAATAATTAGATATCATAAAAGAGATTAAACAAGTAAAGGGGTTCGAAATCTTCTCCAAAATAAGGTTGTAGTACAGGATCAGATTAGCCCCAAAAGATCTAAAAACTCTCTGCTCTAAATTATGATAGCGTATAAAGCGTATGAAAGCGTATCTAAAATAAAACACCAAAATCCTAATTATATAGGCTAAATCTCGGCTGGGGCTTCTTTGTAAATACTGGAAACTTCTGGGCCAAAGTGTAATATCTTCATTCTTCATTAAACCGCCGAGTCTGGCCCATCTCGCTAGTGTGTCGACCGATGCACAATGTGTGTCGGTCGATGCAATCATGTTTTCTGGACAGTGAGCTCAAGCTTTCGGCCAAATACTCCAAAAATCTCCAAAATGCTCCAATATCTCCAATTCTGCTCCAAACCTGATTATACCTGTGATAGACTCTAAAAGAACACAAAAAGACTCTAAAACACACTTATATCATGGTCTAAAACTAGTAAAAACCATGATATATCAGCTCCCCCATACCTAGCCTTTGCTTGCCCTCAAGCAAAACAAAGAACTAAAATGTAGTGAAGAGGTTTGAAAACTCTTCAGAAACTCTCTTTATCGTAGAAGCAACAGCACTCAGATTCCCCTTAGTAATCCACTGAAAGATTTCACCTGCAGACATCAAGACCAATATATAATTCCCCCACACTTAGCAACTGTCCTAAGTAAACTCCACTTTCACATTCATGCATTCAAATTCACCCTACTGACTTCTGCTAGTTATTAAGTGCGGTCTCACCTAAGGATTATCGATCAAAGGGCACATGGATTCTTACCTTGTCAGCTCTAGACCACCAAACTATCTTTCTCTGATCCCTTTCTTCTCTTTCCCTTCCTTAACAACTGATTTTTCCCCACTGGGTATCATTTTTTTTTTTTATCAGTGTTCTTCCCGTTATGGGGTATACTTTGGACACATTCCATGGATGCACATGATATGATAGTTGTAGCTACCATTCCCAGAGACCACTTCGGAGTTACTAACTCATCCTCAGTTTATTATCTTTTTTTTTTTTACTTTATGGAAGGGGAGAAGGGAACCAAACAGGACAGGTTTACAAGCTGTGTCAGAACTAACAAGGGAATCCGACTCAAGGTATACCAAGCCCTTAGGTGAGAAAATTAAGTCAGTATTAATGGTGAAGTCAGTAAAGGATCCTCTGATACCTGAAGTGATGTGGGTGTCCTCAGTAGGTTGATCCGTGTCTGGGTTTTCTAATAGTCATAGATCATCTGCAAACTAGTCCCAACGGTTACTTAAGTTCCTGCAAGTGATGTTAATCTTCTCAAAAAATCATTGTTTCTTACTTAAACAGGTTTTGACTCAATCAAAAAAAAAAATTTAAAAATCGGACTGACTCTTAAGAAAACAGAAAACTAATGTCAGTAGCACCTCCCCCACACTTAAGATACACTGTCCCCAGTAGTGTCAAGCGAAGGGTTGGTAAAAGAAAGAAAAATAAAAGTTATGTTAATGGACGTTTGAGTTCTATCTGATTTTACCTCTGTCGCACCTGCATCGACCGTTGCACATAATGCATCGACCGTTGCTGGGCGATTTTCGTGTATGGTCGATCGTTGCTCAGGACCGCAACGATCGCTGCAATGCGATTTTGATCGTGTTTTGACGATCGACACAGTGGTGTGTCGATTGACGCACTGCGTATATCGGATCAGTCAGCAAGTTAGCAGGTTAGTCCGTTGGATATTGTCAGATTTCGAATCCTGCAAGCTGAAAACACTGAAAACAGAGTAAAATCAAAGCAACTGATGTATCAAATCAAGCATAACATCCAGAAACAATAACATCCTAAGAAAACCAAAAGAAAAAGTGCAAAAGAAAAGGAAAAGATAACAGAATACAGAACTGAATGTCTAGAGATGATGGCTACTCTCACTCGTCCTCAGCTATGCGATCAGTACCACTCGAAGAACCGGGAGTAGGAGAACGTCGTCTGCGTCGAGAAGGACCTGGATGGTGTATCTGTGGCTGTCTCCTGCAAGTGCAGGTGCGCATGAAGTTCCAGATACTTCGCAGAATCCCATCCTCACGCTCTCTCCAATCTGCCTCGGATATGTCACCATAGGGCACTGAAATCTCAGGATAAGGGCCGATATCATCAGCAGGAGCAGCAGCAGGCGCAGGAGCAGAGGAAGACGAAGCTCGTGTGGAAGGCTCTCCTAGCGGATGAGCCATAGAAGGGACTCTGTGCTGCTCGCTCGCAGGAGGCTGGAATCTCAGGGCATCCAGCGTATCAATCTGTGTAAGTCCAGGAGCAGGAAGATCCACACCACACTTCTCAGTACTCTGATCATAATAAACCTAAATGCGTCCCTCCTTGAGCCAGGTAGCGCTCTGTAGGTGGCTGAAATCAAGGAACTCCTTGGCAGTGTTACACTCTGTGTCCCCTAGGGGAATCCCGCAGTGCATGAATATGGGAGTAAGTAGGCTCCCCACTGTCTCAGTAAGAACACCATCAAATGGCTTCGTCTGCAGGTCGCATAAGTGCTGAGTGAAAACAGCTCCCAAGTTGAGTCCCTTAGGGGGATCTCTCAAAGGAGAATCCTCAAACTGATCCCTCAATCCGATGAACAGCATCTCCATCTCATGCTGGCGCATCTTGTTGGCTTCATACTTGCATAACAAACTCCAACACAAGATACGCAAGACATATCTCAGAACAGGATGCCTAACCTGCTTCACTGGTGTAGTCCTCGAGTTGTATCGTCCACTGCCAATACACTCCCAGAAAAACTGAGCCTCCTTTGGATCCCACTCAAGACTCATGCCAATACGTCTCAGCTCAGTGCTGAAACCATAGATCCTGCAGATATCGAGTAAAGGAATACGATACCTGACTCCTAAGCACATGAAGGTAAAAATACCTCCTGTAGCACTCCTGCTGTCTGGGTCCGGGTAAACCACTCTGCAAGTGGCTTGCAGCTGTCTGACCAACTCAGGGTACAAGTCGTAAGGCCGCATAGGCATTTTCCCTAGACGAATGCCCTTACATACTGTAAGAACCTGCTCATCTATCCCCAGACTCATACAGGTAGAGTAGTCTGCAAACTTGGTTGGCTTAATCGTCATCCCACACCAACTGTTGTACAACAACGTGTCAAAATCATCCCACTGGTTAAGCAGTGGCCTCTCTATAAACTCAGCAGTCTTGAGGAACTCAGCAATGTCATTTGGCCACGCTCTCGCTGACGGGATATCTGCCTTTTCTGCTCTAGGCCATGGTAGTGCTATTGCCGGACCAACTCTCACATAAGGCTCAGGCTGTAGTGATTCTCTATGGAACCACTCTGGTGGTGGAGTGTACTGACGTGTGGCGGTTGCTGCGGTGGCTCTGCGCTTGCGGGGTTGTCTGCGAGTTGCCATCTGCATTCAAGAAGTTAAAACAAATTAGTCTTGACAATGTCTCTGTGAAATCGCGAAGCAACGACTGTTGCACTGAGGCATCGATCGTTGCGAGGTGATTTCGCATTATCGAATCAAATCCCTAAAATCGCAAAGCAACGACCGTTGCACAAGTGCAACGACCGTTTGCAAGGCGATTTCACAACCGACAGCAAATCCTCAAAATCGTTTCTAAATTCGTTCAAGAGCCACAAAATCAACAAGAACCCATCACTAAACAACCTAAATCATGTTTATATCAGTATAGAATCATCAATCTCAAGCTAAAAATCCCTAATTTCATAAACCCTAAAACCAATTCCGAAAATCATGAAAATGAGAGCTCATACCTTGGAATCTCTGCAAGTGGGTTATAGAAACAGATAGGGGATGTTAAAACAAGTAGATTTAAGCTTTGAAACACGAGAAATGATGAAGAATTGAGAGATTTAGGAGTGGAGAATCTCGGTTGTACGGACGGTGAAATGGAGAAGAAAAGAGGAGAAAAGGGTTTAAGGCAACTTACCTCGATCGTGGGTGCAACGACCGTTGCATAAGTGCAACGATCGATGCTAAATGAACCGAATTGATTCCGGTTTAGCACGCGTACCTTAATTTTGCAATTTAAACCAATTGCAACGACTGTTGCACAAATGCAACGAGCGTCACAATGCGATCCATCTCCTCGTCGTAATCTCCTTGCAACGACCGGTGCACAAGTGAATCGATCGTCACACATCTCCAGACTCGAATTCTGTATCTGAAACTTACCAAAAACAAAAACGTGAAATCCTAAGAAAAACACCAAAAATAAGAAAGAAAAACACTTAAACCTAACAGTGGGTTGCCTCCCACTCAGCGCTTGTTTAAGGTCATTAGCTTGACCGGTTGAACAAGAATCAGGCACCGCGAGATCCTGACAGAGACTTTGGTTGTCCCTGTGCAAGTCTCCTCATCCAAGGCGGCGAGTAGGCTCTATTAGTATGAACGCGTCCAAGAAAAGAAGGAGTAAAATGTGCTTCAGGATCCAAAATCACAGTATCACTCGGCTGCTTATCATCTCCATCCATAATGGTGAAGGTCTTCCCATCTATCAGTGGCTTGCGCAGCTTATCCATCTCATAACGCAGCGGCTCATCTCCCAGATGGAGGTCAATCAGACTGTGTCTAACATCTATTGCCGCTCCCGCTGTAGCCAAAAATGGTCTCCCAAGTAGTAACGCGTCATCAGGATCACTGTCATATTTCAGCACTAAGAAATCTGTTGGAACCAAGTAGTTTCCAACTCTCACCGGGACGTCCTCAAGGAGTCCTTCCGGAACTCTAATAGAATGATCAGCTAGGACAAGAGAGGTCCAAGTAGGCAAAAAATCTAGCATACCCAGCTTCTCTGCCACAGAATATGGCATAAGACTTCCAGCAGCTCCCAGATCACACAGAGAACGCCTAAAACTATCCTCGAAGATAGAACAGTTCAGAACAAAGACACCAGGGTCAGGCAGCTTCTTCGGGATCTTGGTTAACAGCACATCACTTATATGCTGAGGAACAACTATAACCCAATCCTTCAGCTCTTCATCCAATGGCAACATCTTACCCAAGTACCTCTGCACACAAGGATGATAAGGTGGATCATCAGATGATAGAATTTCTTCCAACTCTTCACCAATCTCTTCTAGCTGCTTAAGCTCTTCGATCTCTTGCTTAATCACTTCAGACACAGAAGGATATAGTCTAATGGCCTGTGCATAGATCTCCTGCTGAGTAATCTCGGAGACTCCAGGGAATAAATGATCAAGCTCTAAATCTGCATCAGTGCCATCAGAATCCTGCGAGTCTGTCTGTTCACGACCTGCAACGACCGACGCTTGAGGTGCATCGATCGATGCAACACTGTTTTCACAGATTCTACCCGAGAGATTTTCCTCAAAATCCGAAATTTCGGCCTCTTCGACCAACTCAGCTGTACTTAGCTCAAATCTCTCACCTAGATATGATCCATCGTCAACGTACACTCACCAAGCCTTAATGTGCGTCTCTGCTGCTCCTTTTCCCTTGACAGAACTTGAGATTTGGCTCACCTGAGTGTCCAATTGCCTAACATGAGTACTTAGAGACTCATACTTACCACTGAGGTCCTCGTAGACAGCATCAAACTTCTTATTGCAGTCCAAAGCAATCTTTGTCTGTCCTTCCAGGATCTGTTCTATCATTGCCTCTAACTTACTCTCATGAGTGCTTGCGACAGGAGGTGCCTGATAAGAAGAAGAACCATAAGTTCTTTGAGTACCTTGTCCAAAAGACTTCTAGAATCCACTAGTCTGTCCAGGGCCAGAAGAGTTTTGATTTTTGTTGAAAGCACTCTTCTGTCCTCCACCGAAGAATTTGTTCCCAGACTGATACCCAGATCTGTTTCCTTGGAATCCAGATCCTTCGATGTAGTTCACGTCCTCCTCTTGGTTCTCTTCCTCAGCTCCTACAATCTCAACATCTTGCGCAAAGTGCACTCCCTTTTTCGCAGCCAAGAGATTGCAAACAGTGTCCAACTTAGATCTAATATCAGCTATCTCAGAATTCTCAACCTTTCCACCGGATTTCTTTCTCCTCTCACCAGTAGACTTGAAGCTATTGTTGCTCACTAAGTTCTCAATCAACTGCTTAGCTTGTGCAGGAGTCCTGGTGTTGAAGTTTGCATTGCTGGAGTTATCCAGCGCAGTCTGATATGGAAGATCTATGCCTCTGAAGAAGATACCTAGCAATGTGACCTCGGTAAATCCATGGTGCGGGCAGACACGCTGGTATTTCTTGAATCTCATCCAAGCAGTTTTTAAAGGCTCCACAGGGCCTTGGAAGAATGTCATAATGTCCTGTCTGGACTGATCGGAACGCGCATCGTCGTAGAAGTGCCTTAGAAACTCGCTCTTAAGAGCATCCCAAGTAGTAAATTGCCCAGCTGGCAGTTGCTTCAGCCACGCAGCAGCGTCTCCAGCGAGACTGTGCGGAAAGAGCTTAAGAAATATATAATCCTGGCAGACTCCATCATACTTCATGCCAGTGATTATATCCTCGAACTGATCGATGTGATCCATAGGCTGCTCTGATGGATGACCAATTTAAGCATTCTGTCTCATCAGCGAGTAGTAGATGGTTTTGATTTCGAAATCGTTCCTCTCAAAACCAGGAGGCACTAGAGCTGACCGGTTTGCATGAGACTCATCCGGACGATTGTAGTCAGCCAAAGTCCTCTCATGGATAACCATCTGTCTACCTTGGTTCTGTCCTTGGCCTTGCGCCTGCGGCTGTGGTTCAGGTTCCTCAATATCCGGGATTACACGTCCCTCAGCATCAATCCTCTGCCCAGCAGCATTATGCGGATTGTTATCTCGGTCCCTCAGGATACCGTTAGCATCTTGTATCAGGATCAAACGTTCACGTACCATCCTTGCTCTTCTTTCTCTTCTGTTAGTCCTCTCTAGTCGTCCAAGTTCTTCAAGTCCGAGATTAACGAGGTTCAAGTTCTGATTACTTCTAGTTTCACGCGTCTGCATAAACTGTCTGTAATCGTCAAGCAACGATCGATGCTATCAGTGCAACGATCGATTCAATCTCAGAATCGCCTAGCGACGATCGACACAAAGGTGCAACGATCGACGCTATGCGAAATCGGTACCTGCGACAGAGAGAAAACAGAGAAAAATTAGTAACTAAAAACAAAAAATAAAAATCCTAGTATAAACCCTAGGTTCGAATCTACCGGAGACTCAATCAAGAGTCCCCGACAACGGCGCCAAAAACTTGATAGGTCTAGTTTTATCCCTATACTAACTGCAAGTGCACAGTAATGTCAATGTAGTACTTTAGGGAATCGAATCTACAGGGACTCCGGTCAACGATAGATTTAGAACGGTAGAGATTTAAACTAAGAAGAAAGCAATTTTATGTAAACTAAATAGCAGTGTGAGAAAGTAAACAAGTAGCAAGATTGGTTGTGAAAGCAGTCAATTAAGGGCGCTAAGTCTAGGGCGTTCTCAGGAAATCAGACAAGCAGACAAATCAATCAGTAAGGATCTAATTAAGCACAATTCTAGAACTCGAAACATGGATATAGAATTAACCAACTGTCGTTGCGAGAATTCTCTAAGTCTAAGTGCAGCAATCCAAATTCCTTTGCAATTACTAATAGATTAAACCAGCTTTAATTCCAAGTTCGATATGTTCACAATTAAACTAAACCAAATTCCTTTGCGAGAAGTTTAATTGCTCAACCTAGATAGTTCAGATTCTAAACCACACTTTCGTGTCGTATTTAGCAACCTAAGATCTAGATTCTAAGTGATCTAGTTAGAACTAGCATTAAACACAATTTAGATCGAAGAACAGATAAGTTGTGAATCCTTAACTGATTTAAACAAGTCTAGCAAGTCATGAAATCCTTAATGAGAAACCCTAAACCTAACTATGAATCTACTCAGACATAGAAGATGTAAACATAATCAATGAATAATTAGATATCATAAAGGAGATTAAACAAGTAAAAGGGTTCGAAATCTTCTCCAAAATAAGGTTGTAGTACATGATCAAATTAGCCCCAAAAGCTCTAAAAACTCTCTGCTCTAAATTATGATAGCGTATAAAGCGTATGAAAGCGTATCTAAAATAAAACACCAAAATCCTAATTATATAGGCAAAATCTCGGCTGGGGCTTCTTTGTAAATACTGGAAACTTCTGGGCCAAAGTGTAATATCTTCATTCTTCATTAAACCGCTCAGTCTGGCCCATCTCGCTTGTGTGTCGACCAATGCACAATGTGTGTCGGTCGATGCAATCCTGTTTTCTGGACAGTGAGCTCAAGCTCTCGGCCAAACACTCCAAAAATCTCCAAAATGCTCCAATATCTCCAATTCTGCTCCAAACCTGATTATACCTGTAATAGACTCTAAAAGAACACAAAAAGACTCTGAAACACACTTATATCATGGTATAAAACTAGTAAGAACCATGATATATCATTAAGCTCCTTTATATAGTGAAATGTGATAGCTTGGATGGATGACAAGTGGAGCCTTCTTCTCTCCTTGCAAGCCACGCCAACACCCTCCAAATTCAGTGCATCTTCTTGATTCTTCTCCTCTCTTTACGTGAACAAAATGGGATTCATTGAATCCATTTATCTTCTCCTCTCTCTTCCACCCATTCTCCTTTTGACACCTAATAGACACATGCTCAAATGTACATTCATCTTCTCTATATTACTTCTCCTCCAAGTTATCACATCTCAATGTTCATGAATCTAAAGGGATAGGTGGCGCCAGTGAGAAGAAGACACTTGTCTCTTGGGGGCTCATTCTGACCAAAGACAATGCACCAATTCGTTTTTAGAAGCTTCTTAATCCCCAAACTATTCTGACGCACCGATATGACTGTTTCTGTGTTTAATATTTTAGAATTTCCTTAGCTCCTTCTATAAATTCACCAAGCCTTATTTCCAGATTCTAGATGATCCTAGATAAATTTAAAAATTTTAATCGCCTCAAACGGACATCCGTAGCTCCGGTTATGGATTTTACAAGTTGATCGGTTCTATCGGTTTCCTTTCCCGGTAATCCGAAAAACTCGTTTAATCTCCGTTTCTTCCACGTCTGGTCTTCTAAGTGTTCTTTATGACCAAAAAGAAGAACATTTGGCCCGTCTCCACTTCTGGCTCACATTTTGGTAAAATTACCAAAATGCCCCTCATCTTCCAAAAATTACAAAAATGCCCTATGTTGACTTCTTGACTGCCCGTTGACCATTTCTTGGAACATGATATTACACGGCTGTCCCAAGGTCAGGACAAGAAGCTGAACAAGTCAGCTAACAACAACAACACCGAGTACAAGTTCTCCAACAACGGTACGATTGTGGTGAATGGACGGGTTTGTGTACCAGATGTTAAGGAATTGAAGAAGGAGATTCTGAGAGAGGCGCATCAGTCTAGGTTTGCGATTCATCCTGGCCATACCAAAATGTACCATGACCTCAAGAGGTACTATCATTGGGTCGGATAAAACGGGACATAGCAGCCTGGGTAGCCAAGTGTCCTACTTGCCAGTTGGTCAAGGCGGAACACCAAGCTCCAGGCGGCCTTTTACAGCATCTGCCCATTCCGGAGTGGAAATGGGATCATATTACAATGGACTTCGTCACGGGTTTACCAACAACCAGGATAAGGAAGGATATTGTTTGGGTTGTGGGAGATCGGCTTACAAAGTCCGCGCACTTCCTGGCCATTAAGAAGACCGATGGGGTTACTCAGATTGTTGGGAAGTACATTGATTAGATCGTTCGGTTGCACGGAGTTCCAGCAATTATTGTCTCGGAACGGGATGCATGTTTTACCTCATACTTTTGGCGGGCGTTCCAGAAGGCTTTGGAGACTAAGGTGCATATGAGTACAGCCTATCATCCACAGACGGATGGGTAAGAAGAGAGGACTATACAGACATTGGAAGACATGTTGAGGGCAAGTGTCTTGGATTGGGGTGATTCTTGGGAGAAGTACTTGCCTTTGGCTGAGTTCGCATACAACAACAGTTTCCATGCCAACATTGGAATGTCACCGTATGAAGCGTTGTATGGACAACCGTGTCGAACCCCGTTGTGTTGGACACAAGTAGGGGAATCCAACTTGATCGGACCGGACATAGTGGAGGAGACCACATAACGAATCTGACTGCTTAAGACCAAGATGAAGGAAGCCCAGGATAGACAGAAGAGTTATGCAGACAAGCGTCGAAAGGACATTGAGTTTGCAGTTGGCGACTTGGGCTACCTGAAGATGATCACATTCAAAGGTAGAGCCAGAGACTCAAAGCGTGGGAAGCTAGACCCGAGATACCTAGGGCCATTCCGGGTTGTGGAACGGGTTGGGATTTTTGCCTACAAACTTGACTTGCCAACCGAGATGGAAGCATTACATAATGTGTTCTATGTATCCCAACTCCGGAAGTGTATCACGGATCGAGATGTCATTGTACCAGAAGTTCCAAGCGATCTCAAGGAGAATTTGACTATGGAAGCAAGACCAGTACGGATTATTGACAGGGCGGAAAAAGCAATGAGAAAGAAGTCAATACCGATAGTTAAAGTAGTTTGGGTTTGCAACGGGATCGAGGAGGTTACATGGGAAACGGTGAACCGGATGCAAGCCGACTACCCAGAATGGCTTGAAGAGATGGATCGCCTTGATGCGTATTCGGGGACGAATCCCTTTCAAAGGGGGGGGGGGGAGACTTGTAGCATCCCCGATCCTCGATAGGATCGGGAAGACAGACCATGGAACCAGAACAAGGGCAAACGGTCAAGGATGATCAACGGGAAGTGTTCTATGGTCAGGAAGCGGCTAAGATCAGCTTGGAAGAGCTTGGCCGAGTAAAGAAGGATCTAGAGAGAGAGTAGTCATCTGGAATGAGCTGGACGGCCAGCAAGGTCAACTGGAGTGACTGACACTCAGCTCAACTCAGCTCGGGTGAGTGTTGAGTGTTCAGGTCAGCTAGTGGGTGGGGTCAGCTAGTAACGGTTATTGGTCATGGGTGGCGAATGGACAAGGCACCCATTAGCTTGTGCCATTCACAACCCTTGGCCTTGGCGGTTTTTGGGGCTTCTTAGCCTATAAATACCCCACGCCCAGCCTCTCTTGCGCACACTTTTGAGCACTCTTTTCACACACAAAACTCAGAGAGAAATCGAGATTAAAGAACGCTTGAAGGCAAGGAAGATCAGAACGGATTGTTGGCCGGAAACTCTAGAAGTTGGCCGGCGGTTTGAGAGAAAAGGAGGGGCAGTTCAGGCGAATTGTTCAAGTAGAAGATTGGATCAGAAGAATGAATCCAAGCGCTTCTAAGAACGCAGGCAAATCGGCCGCTACCCCCCAAGGTGCGTTCACGACGCATCGGCCGATCATCGATCATGGCTTTGCCATGTGATCGATGTTCATGAAGGCCGGCGGTTTTCTCCCTTCTTCTTTATTCTGATCGTTAATGGGAATTGACCGTTAGGGTGTAAGCGGTTCTGAACCCTAACTTCACACGGTTGTATTTGAATTTGGCCGGTGTGGCGAGTTTTATGTGGCCGAGATCGCGCAAACGCTTAACTGGATTGGGTCGCGTGAGGTAAAGTCGTGCCATGGATCGGTGGGATCGCATGGTCGGTCTAGCAGCCGCTAATCGCGGTTAAGGCACACACGGCAGGTAACGAACGGGTACGAACGGAGGGTTGCATCCATTCAAGGTGCGCCGTACGCGATAGACGGACGTACGGATGCGTGCGCGGATCGTGTGTCGTCCTTACGTACCTACGCATGGAACGCGGAAGCGTCCTTACGGACGTACGTACGGTACGCGCAGGACGACCTTACGGTCGCGAACGCGGTACATACGCACGTTTGGTACATGCGACCCGAACGGACACAATCGGACGACCGCAATAGGGACGCTTAGCATCCATGGCTAGAAACCTAAGGCTGGTTGCTAAGGAGCAGATCAAGCCACGGTCACGATCCGGTAAAGGATGTGACCGGCCTTAGTTCCATCCAATGGCAACTATAGAGGAATTTCAGGCATAGCGTTTTAAGTGGGGAACATATATAATTATACTTGGTTCATTTAGGTTGATGGACTTCATTGAATTGTTAATCTTATATGTTTATTTGTTTTCAGTATCTGAGGTTGCTCGTAGTGAGGAATAGGCTTAGGCGCGCGGAACGGAGACCTAGACCGACGTGTGTGTGTGTGTGTATTAGAACTGGATAGTTAGGACTGAATACTTTTATAGCATAATGACTCAGACTACATTGTATCAGTACCTTGGTTTGGTTAATAAAATATCCAGTTTTTGCCTTATCGTTTATGTCTTATGATTGCTTAGTTAAGTGAACGGAATACATGTTTAAGAAATTTTATACTTAGAATATTGCTAAGTTGATGGTGAACCTCATCCGGCTTAGTAGCCGGGTTTGGGCTTTACAATTTTCCGTAGAGTCATCTTCTTGTGCTACTGATATCTCATCCTCTTACAAGCTTAACAAGTCCTTTAACACAGTTGTTGAGTCATTGGAAATGAAATGGATCAAAGAAATACTTACCATGTTAATAGATGTAGTGTGCTTGCTTTGGTCTGGTGGCTCTTCTTTGAATTCTCTTCTGGTTTTAGCATTGTTGGCTTCTAGTCCTATCTCATCATTTGACTTTAGGGACAAATGCATCATACCAGTAGGTTGATAGTCAAGAATACTCATTCCAAGTTCAGAAATAACCTCATGATTGGTTGAAGCATGATATATTTCAAGCCTTTGATTTGCTTGTGGCTTATGTGTGGAAAGATGGCTCGGTTTTGGCCTCTCTTTCAAGACTCCTTCTGCCTTTGGATTCTTGATCTTTATCAGACCTGTACCTAAGTCAACTCTTAAGGGAAAAAGCAAGTGGATTATATTTGAGTTTGAGACTTTAAAAATAGGTGGTGCAAGGTTGGAGCTTACCATTATGGCTTTGACAAGCTGGTTCAGATTCTCCTCTTTCACGGTGCTTGTACTACTAGAGGTTTTATGCTCTAGTCCATCATTGGTTGGAGCTCCCTGATCTTTCTCATCTGGATTCCTTTGTGTTGATGGTTCTGCCCGAAACTTGACTCCAAGACCTATACCTTTCTCAAGTTCTTTTGGACAAGACAAATGCATTATCATATCCTTGAATCAGTATGAATAACTTGAGTAAGATAACTACTCACCTTCTCTCGTTCATGTCTTGGTGCAACAATCATGATGGTACTTTGAGTGTACCCTTGTCCTTTGCTTGCTTGTGTATCATGACATTGGTGCTGCTCCACTTCTTCTTTGGCACCTAAACCTTCATGACCCTTTTTGGTCCAGAGACAAGTGCATCATAACAGTGGTTTGACAAACAAGTTTATTCACTTTAAGTTCAGAATTCACCTTTTTATTAGCCAAGAATTGAACTTCATCAATTATTGGGCTTTCTTGTGGTTTAGAAAATGAATTGGTGCTCAAATATGGTTTCTCCTGCAAGACTTCGTGAGTGTGCTCTATTGGTGCTAAACTGAAGGTGGGGAACTCATTAAATGGTTCAGAGGCTGCTGGTTGCTTTTCTTCTCTTTTGGCCTCTTGTGGTACTAGCTTTTCACCATTTGATGTTGTTGTCCTCTTTCTTGGACAGTCCTTAGCAACATGACCCCTGCTCTTACACTCATAACACATTAGTTCTAATTTATTCTTAAAGACAAGTAACTTACCTTGATACTTTGTTTGAGAGGTATTGGCATCTTGCACAAGCTTAGGAGTTGATGATATATTTGGTGGATAAGTAGTTTTATTCTGTGAACAATACTTCTCCCACATGCTCAACTTTAAGCCTTGCCATGTTCTGATCTTTGGCACCTTGTAGTACCATCTCTCATACTCCTCTTTATTCCACCATCTTAGAGCCTCATTTGTGAGTTGTTCAAGTGCTATGTGAAGTTGTTCATCATCAGGAACACAATAGTAGTTAAAGTATTCTTCCATGTTGCTTTCCCAATCTATATAGATGGCCTTCCCTCCTGGATATATAAAGAATTCAGGTCCATAATAATAATATCCATCATCCCAAATTAACCTGACTTTTGACTTGTAGGTGGCTTGGAATGTTGCACGGCTTGAGGCACTCCATGAGATTCATTAGGAATTCCTTGGTGGCTATGACTTTGTCACTCTTGAGTATGGATCATCTTCAAGCTCAAGTACTTCTTGGTCATACTCAGAATCTGCGTCAAAGCTAGCATCAGATGCGGCTCCTTCTGCCTCAGGTTCTCCTTCTCCACTCCATGAGCTCTCTTCATCACGATAGCCTTTTGGTGAAGTACCTTCTGCAAATGTATAAATCACTGGTTTTGGTCTTCTTGTTCTCCAAGATTGGTCTGGTGGATTAGGCTCAACATAAGTAGCTTCTAGTGCATTCCCAAGTCCATTCTATTCTTCTTGTTGTGCTGGATGGGACTGTTCTAGTTGGGTCAGACGCTCACTTATGCCTCTCAAGACATCAAAAAGCTGATCCATGGGGATCTGATAAGTAGTTGCTCCTTCTCCCATGTCTTGTTCCTGAAACAATTCAAACTAGAAGAGTATCAATGGGTTCTCTAACCTTTCTTTAGTTAATTGCACAATGTTGGGCACTATTTTGATGTGTAAAAGAAGGGTCTTATGGTTCAACAAAACCAAATGAAATCAATTGAACACCCTGGTTTAATGCAAAACAATATGGGTTCGAAGTTAGTTTGAATAAAAAGTGAAAACCTTCCATGTTTTTGTTTTGTAAACCTTCTGCTTTCTTTAAAAACTCCACACGGTTTGTAAATTATGGAAAGCAAGATTTTTATGACAAAAACAAGGAAAAGGGAGCCTTTGCTTGATTCAAATTCGAATTGTATCAAAACACAAAAGGAAACAACACTTTTGGTTTAGAAAAACAAGGGAAAGTCGAATCAAAAAGGTTAATCTCTCTTCTTCTTCATTTTAAGTTTTTGGAAACAACTCAAAACACTATGAATAAAAATAAACAGAAACAAAAGTCTTTGATACTTTTTTTTATTTTGACTTTTAAGTTTTAAAAACGACAATAAGGATGCATAATCAAAGAACTAGAGAAATAAACAAAAACAGACTCTTTTATAAGATTTTTGATTTGAAGATGCAAACAATAAAAACAGAATTAACTACATGAATCAAATGCAAGACAAACGATTTTTATGGGTTTTCTTTTAAGTATGCAATAACAAAACACAAAACAATCTAAGTGCAAATAAGGATGAACTACTTGCAAAACAAAAAACAATTTTTATGGGATTTTTGGATTAAGATACAATGAAACAGAAAATTATGAATCTAAATGCAATAAAAACCGAAAGGAAAAAGGATAAATTACACCTGATCTAGGAACCTTTCGGCTCTGATGCTAGATGATGCAGCCTAAGAATCAAAGACTAGGATGGTGGGAGATGGAAGAACAGGTGTTGGCTTTGAAGCTCTCTCACTTGCTCAGATTTGAATGGATTTGCGAGATGGATGGGTAGATGAACAACTCACTTGTTCGATGGGCTGATCGACTCTCTTAATATGTGGTTGAACAACTTATTTGAATCACACAAACAAGATAATCCAAGGTTTTTTCAGTTGAATATGTGAATCACGCACACTTATTCAAAAGAAAGAATAAACTCTTAACAAAGACTCTCTTTGAAAGAAACTGAATAATACTTTGATTGATTGAAAGGTGTCTAATACAACTGAGCTTATATAGGCTCTTTACAACGGTACTATTGACCAAACATAAGAAAGAAATCATTGAAATAAAGGTAACTAGCCGTTAGGCTGAATTTGGTAAGGATCCTTATCTTGTTGCTTTCTCTGTATCTAGATGGCTTTAGGGGATAAGTGAGGATCTCTGGAACAGCTTGATTGACAAATAATTTGCAGCTTGCTTGTATGGAAAGGAGTCCTTATGATTTCGTGTGTTCTGGTGTGGTCTCGAGCAGCTTAGGACGTCTAGACTTGATGAAAATGATCCCAAAACATTGCATCTTTGATAAGAAAAATTTTGGTGTTGATTTGATCCCTTTAGTGTGAATGCATCCAAATAAGGCAAGTGTAGCATCTCCTGGTTTAGAAGTTGAATAACTTTTAAACCATAATTCCTTTTGAACCGAATCCAATTCTCCGTGGTCCTATGATGAGTTGAGAATCTAGAACAATTGAATTTGTTGATTGGTTCCTCTTGGATTGGTCGGAGTGTTTCATTTCTGACTGTAGGTCTCCATCGGGTCTGGTCGCACTGACTGACGTAGTGGTTGAGTTAGTCAGCGTATGGTCTGGTCTGCTGACTGACGTAGTGGTTGAGTTAGAGATGGTCTGGTTCTGATGACCTCATCACTTATCCTAGTTGATCGATCTAAGAGGTGTCGCGAAGGAGTTCTTGAGGACATTCCTGTCAGAGTTGGAGATTACTTGATTCCTACGGACTTTGTGGTACTGAAATATGCAGTTGAACCGGATGAACCTTTTCTGCTTGGAAGACCTTTCTTAGCTACTACTGGAGCAGTGATTGATGTGAGACATGGTATGATTGATCTCCACCTGGGAGACAAGTCTTTGCAGTTCAAGATGAATAATCTACAGAAATCCACCGTTGATGGACAGAGCTTCAGTGTGGAAGCGGAACCAGAGACTCCTATTGGAGCAGAGAAGATGGCAGTTCATTCTGAACTTGCTCTAACATCTTCAGAGCCTGCAACTGCTCTTAAGCAGAAAGCTCCAGATCTCTTTTATCCACCAAAGCACATGTATGAATCTTCTAAACTTAAATCTCCTAACCCATCAGCTGTGAATGCAGGAAAACGCAGTATCCCACCCACGCTTCGCTCCCACCCTTGTTCATTTCACACTTTCCTTGGGAGATCTCATGATCCAAACGCTTATATAATTGAGGAACGCCTGGCAAGCATCGAGCAGCATGTCGGGTATGTTTATCGCTGATAGTTCTTTCTCTTTCAGGTCATGTAGAAACATGCTGCGGAAAACAGGTGAACATGCAGCAAAAACAGCTCGGTGTGCTCCAATGCTTCCACCAGATGCATTGGTCATTATGTCAGTGTAAATGCTTTCTGTCAACATACGTCTAAGGGATGTTACTACTGTATCTTTCGATTGGTTCTCGGTTGAACTGTCTGCCCAGATAGAGTAGAATTCCCACTCTGCAAATTCAGATAAAAATTAACAAAACACATATGTTTCACCAAACATATTGATTCATAGGATGGTTAACTCAAGAAAAAGGATGGTTCTGTCAATTTGTGAGTAACTTACATCTTGAGAGAGAACCTTCAGGTCAAGAAACTCGACGTCGATGATGATTTTTCCAGTTAAGGGAACTTCAATCGTCCAAAGAAAATCTTCGTTTGTCTTGATCCGCTTATCTATTACTTCTGCATTCGAGTATTCATTAAAGAAACAAAAACAAAGCAGGGGAAACCAAAATCAAACAATTGAGTCACAAGCAAAGATCATATCTACCTGGATGAGATAAAGCTTTCCTGGCAGCAATAGAAGAGACAGTACGAAGAGCAAAGGAAGCAACTGGTGGATTTTCTCTGGTAAGGTTCGATACCTCTGGATACAACTTAACATTTAATAGCATCTTTCTTTTCTCCACAAACAAATGCGTTCAAATCAAATACCCAAATTGTCAAAATCAATCTGAATATCAAAAAAGGTGTCCACTTTATCTCCATTCATCATCATGTCCGATCATTTATTGATCAGGGGAAAAGAAAGAAAGGAGAGAGAGATACCAGTTCCAAAGACCCATCTTGAAAGGATCGGATTGATTGTGGAGGAAGAGAGATTGTGGATTCGCCATTGGGCGAGCCTGGAGATGGTGCCTACTCTGTAAGCGGAATCAGTCATCCTAGCGAAAGCCAGATCCGCAGTGATGTCATGGATGCAATCCAACAATCCCTCCAGCAGATTCTCCCCTGACTTTCCCAGGTTTGCTCTTTCTCTACCATATATATTATTACCCTTTTTCTTCTTTCTCACACAAAATCACTTGTGTTCTTCTTGTGATTCACTTTGTGAGGAGAAAAAGGGAAATTTTGTTTAGCTAGTGTAAATTTCATTTTCATATGAAGATCTTTTGTTTTTTGCATATACACAAAAAACTATATGTATATGCAAGTGCTAAACGAGAAAAGAATTGAAGAGAGAAGGATTGAGATTTGGGGTTTAGTTTATCGTAAAATTCTTGAGTCTCTATGGATTCGACCCCTATATACTACAATCACATTATGTGCATTTGCAGTAACAATGGTGAATTCCCGTAAAGAGATCCTAATAGGCCAACCTGCAAGTAACAACCAGATCTCATTCCTCTTCTTCACATATAGCATGCACGTGATGATAAACTGCCCAAAATCACTAGAAAATGATGGTTTTTCAGTTATAGCTAGTGTGAGATCGAAGATTCACACCAAGGATTTGTAATCGTGGATTTGGACTTTGTGTATAAAAGATGATATAGATTTCCTATGAATCAAAGACTTTATTGAGGTTGAATGTCGAGATAGAACAAACACAGTCGAATGGAGAGTACAAAGTATGTTAATCGAGCTATCTAGTCGAAATGTTCTTGATTAGGGTTGGAATGTCGCGAATGAATCTCCACTTCTTCTTTAAACAGTCCTCGACCTTGATCTTCTCGTTCCGATCTTTCAGCTTCGTAGTTGCAACGATCTCCGAGATTCGCGGAAGTCGCTTCTACTGACGAAGACTTGGTCTGGCTTCCTCGGCATTTCCCTCAATCGAGCTCGAGCTCGATCAATTCGCGGTCCATGCTATTTGGGCCTTGGCTAGCTTACAATCGTATGACCCATAGTCTGTAATAACCGGACTTGCGTTCCCAATCACGAATCGGGCCTGTAACTATGGGCCTTTGTTTTGTTTGTTAATGGGCCGGATTTCTTTAGAGGGAAATCCAGCACCAACAATAGCCCCCAGCCCATTAATTCGACTAGTCGAGGTTTATGGGCGGTGGACGCTCTCGGTAAGACGCGCGCGTGCCTCGGGTGCTGAAACCCTAATGATTACTCTCGTTTTATTTGTAGATCTTATTTTGATCGAACGATCGAGATCAAGCGCGTGGATTAGACTGATCTACTCGTAGCGCGTTGACGGCTTCGACAAATATTTAGTAGATACTCATGTGATCTACCGTCGATCTGGTCGATCATTTAACGGTTGAGATCTCCAGGTTCGTATAGATGTTATTGACCTCGATCTATGCGGATGTGACTTAATCATCAGCCGCTTACTCGTATCCGTTGATCTTGAATCGACGATCGAGATTTCAGGAAGTCGAAGGATCCTAACTTTCTCGATCTCCTCATAATGATTACGAATTTGAAATCGAACGGTTGAGATCGTAGGATACAAAAGATCCCACGGATCTCGAGGGGGGGAGAGGCACGAGATGGCTTTAAAGGGAAGTTACCTTGCACGATTCCCATTACTGCTCGTGATACAAATCGGCAAGGTAACTTTTTCTCTTTTACTTTAGTTGTCGTTTGTTATTTTGATTTCTCGCTCTAGATTTAGCGTCCCAAAGATTTCGCTCTCTAGAAACCTTTCTTTCTTCTTCTTCTCCGATTTCGATACATCGACCTCTATGGCTCAAAGAGATTCGACCGGAGTGGGCACAAGTGCGTCAGCGGGATCATTTGGTCCACACCCGCCGTCTGTTCTGACTACGAATCACATACAGCGGTTGCGGGCGAAGTGTCGGATCCCACCGGAAGTAGAAATAGAGATTCCGTCGCCGGCGGTGTCGCCGGAGACCATCGTAGTGGGTTACTGCTGCGCCTCTTACACGTATTTTGATAAATGCGGGTTGTTTTTCCCGATTCCTCATCTCATCTCGTGGGTTCTGGCTCAGCTTCAGCTGGCCTTTCATCAGATGACCCCGAACTTCGTCCGGTATGTTATCGGACCCGAGGTCAGGGCTGCCGAAGAGGGCATCGACTTTGGCTACGAGGAGCTGATGAGGGTTTGTTCGGTGAAACACAATACCCGTTTCCCCGAAACCTACTACGTTTCTCCTCGCCACGGAATGATTCTCGACGAGATTCCGGCGAGAGATGTGTGGAAGGGCTGGTAATCCTTCTTCCGGATAAACCATCATTCGGTGGAAGATTTCGATTATTCGGGTATTCCGTCGAGATGGGCGACTGGCGTTGGTTAGCCCTTGGGGTTCACTAGTTTTTCCGATGGTTTCGAAGTTTTATATCAAAGTAGAGTTGTTACTAACCTCTTTTTTTGTTTTTCTTTTTAGAAGCTCTTGAATCGCTATCTTTGAATCCGATCACATCGAGTTTGATAGCTCGTCTCCGGAGGGGAGACATCTGTTGGTCTAGCTTTACAGACCAGCGAATTTGAGCTGCCTTAATTCTCACAGCCCGATGACCTCCACCGAACCAACCTCGCCTTTCGCAAGGCGAATCGCGACCCCCTCGTCAGCCCGCTTCAGCCCGAGTAGTTCAGGCTCCGCTTCGCATTACCGAGCGGACTGGAGAAAGTAAGCATTTTGGTTGTTTGGTTTGTGTAGAGGTTTTCTTGCTATATATGCCTTTTTATCGAACTGATTTGAGTTCGTTTATCCGCAGTTCGACCCGTCTCGGACGACAGCTCTACTACCAGTACTCCTCCCCACGAAAAGATGTCGCGAAGAGCGAGCAGCCGCCATAACGGGAAGGATCCCGTCGACTTGGCGAAGAAAATGAAGGCTAGCGACTTGAGCAACACCTTTCTTTTTGCAATGGGCAAAGCTCCTCCTCCTCCCCCTTCGATCCCTCCTCCTCACCCCGTCCAGGTCTCTCTTCCTCCGGCTACAGGATCCGGAGACGCGACCATGGAGGCGGAGAACCTACCTCCCTCTTTGTCCGGGCAGGAGATAGCTTTGGTCCCGTCCGGAGAGCTTTCTTTACGCGACTCTTGGTCGAACGGCTCGAAGGGGTCGAATGCCGAAGTCGGGGTGGCTCTCTTCCTCCCGCAGTGAAGCGTCAAAGGACAGACGCAGAAGTGAGCTCTAGAAGATCGAGCCAGAATGTCGAGGGAGGCCTGCCTCTTCCGGCTCCTCCGGATCTTTTAACTGGCGCTTTAGGCACCAGAAGGAGTGTCCGATTGCGTACGACCCAAAGGGTGTTGCCTACCTGCTAAGGCATTTTAAGCCTGCAGACGTTCAGCTCCCGGCTGTCGGGGATATGGCCCTCGGTGATTCTTATACCGAGATGATGACGACCATCGGGAAGGTAATGGTTTATTTCCTTCGCTTTCTTGATTCGTTTTAATGCTTCACTCTCAGCTTAACATTTGCATATATGTTTATGTGTAGTCCTTGGAGGCTACGAACAGGTTCGTGGCCAGATCTGAACGCGAGTTGTGCGAAGAGCCGCATTCGAGCGAACTCGAGGCCGTCAAAAAGACGGTGGGTGACCTGAACGCACAGCTGCAGGAGGCCCTATCTCGGGAGGAGGAGCTGAAGAAAAAGCTGGCCGGGTTCGAAGGAGTGGAGGCCCGACTGATGATCCTTGAAAATCAGGAGGAGGATCTAACTCAGAAGCTCAATGTGGCCATAAATAAAACTTTGGCCGCGGAGCATGAAAGCCGAGTTGCGGAAGAGGCAAGTCGAGCTGCGTCTACGCGAGCTGCGCAATGCCAAGCCGACTTGGAAAAGGTCCTCTCTGATTGAGAGCTCGACATCAAGGTTGCGGCTCACGAGGCGAAGAAGGGGTTGAACGGCCAATACCTCAGGATTCTCGAGGGGATCAAGGCGAAGGAGGGACAAAGGAAGGTCTCCACAAGCGCCGAGATAAGGCTTCAGGAGGCCTTGGCCAACATCGCGCTCATTGCTGAGTTTGCTTCCGGGGAGCCAGACCTGACGAAGGAAGTGCTGGACTTGGCTGAGAAGAAGCGGTTGGCCATGGAGGAGATGAACGCCGCAGCCGTGTCGGACTTCAGCATCAGCAAGCTCAATTTGCCGGCGATGTTAGACGACTCAGTGATCCTAGCGCGCCCCTTGAAACAAGCAGCTCCTTGCCTTGATCAGTATGGGTCGAACCTCCCAAACAGGGTTAGCTCGAGAATTAGCGACGAGGTCGAGGGTCAGCTCGAGGGAGAGGCGACAGGCGACCAGGCAGGGGATCAAGATGAGGCTTCTTCTCCTTCGAAGTAATTCTAAGTTTTTGTTGTTGTTGCCTGAAAGGGTTTTAATATCTTTTTCAGACTTTTGTTTCCCGAGGGGGCTTTTATTTGCTTTTAGTGTTGCGAACTCGAGGACGTTAAGTCCTCTTCTCTCTTTTTTATGAACTGCTTTCAATCTTTCATGCCTTAGCATAGAATTGACTGTTTAATGCCTTAGCATAGAATTAGCTGTCATGACAACTTGAACCTCTAAAGAGGGGTCGAATAAATAACTTGGCTTGAATTGCCTTAGGGAGTTCTTCTACGAACCTCTAAATTTATCGTATCCGAGCTCGAGCTAGTGTTCAGAAATTGCTCGAGGTGTATCTCTTTCATGATGTGTAACTCGAGCTTGGCGTTGAATTGAAATAAAAATGTCTAAGTATATGATGAATCGAAGTAGACTTACATAGATTCGTTTTGGGTATTTGCGGAGATTGATTTGCAACAATTTTCTCGTTCTATCTGCCTCGATGTAGATTTGACCTCGTTGATTTGCTTAAGGGAAGGGGGTAGCCCCCCCCCCCCCCCCCCCCCCAAATTCTTCTAATCTGTGTAAGGATGGAAGAATTTTAAGTTTTGAAAGACAATTTCAGGTCGTTTGATTTTGAAGAGGCCGTTTCAGGTCGCTTATTTCGGAACGATCATTTCAATTCGTTCTATTTTGAAGACACCATTTCAGGTCGCTTATTTTGGGACGATCATTTCAGTTCGTTCGATTTTGAAGGGACTATTTCAGGTCGCTTAGATTTGAAGAGATAATTTCATATCACTTGTATTAGAAGGGACCATTTCAGGTCGCTATGAAGAGATAATTTCATATAACTTGTGTTAGAAGGGACCATTTCAGGTCACTGTGTTAGAAGGGACCATTTCTGGTCGCTTGGAAGAGATAATTTCATATCACTTGTGTTAGGGTAAAGTGTAAAAACGAAGTATATAAAAACTTTTACTTGTACAAAGGAAATAGATATCGATCGAGAGACTTATTTTGATTTCACAAAGATAAGCTAGTTCGTCTCCGCTCGAGGTCGCTGAGCTCGATAAGATTTTTGTTTTTGGGGGGCGGCTGCGCACGAGATCGAGCTGCCTACGTACCCTTTGGAGGGGATCAAGCCATTTTGTAGTTCGATTATGGGGTGTACGTTTAGTGAAAGTACCCAGGGTCGTAGTTCGGGTTTCTGGGTTTCCACCGACTTAAGTCGGTATACCTCATCCTTCACAATATCGGTGACCTGGTAAGGACCTTCCCACTTTGCTCCTAACTTTCCAGCATGTTCTTCCTTTTTATGGTTGAACACTTTTCGTAAGATGAGCTCTCCTACTTGAAACCTTCGGGTTTTAATCCTGGAATCATAGGAGCGAGCTGCTGCTTGTTGGTAGTTCTGGATTCGGGCTAGTGCGAGGTTTCTCCTTTCGTTGACGAGATCAAGCTCGTCTGCAATCATCTCATTGTTGATCTCCTCTTTCTGTGGGCATTCCTTTTTGCGGATGCTGGACACGCAGATTTCGGCTGGTACTACCGCCTCGATATCATAAGCTAGCGAGAAGGGAGTCTCACCAGTGGATTTGCGGGGAGTAGTACGGTAAGTCCAGAGTACGGATGGGAGCTCATCACTCCAACTCGTCTTGCACTCATCGAGTCTTTTCTTAAGGTTGTTCATGATCGACTTGTTAGCTGCTTCCGCCAGTCTATTTCCTTGGGGGTAACGAGGTGTTGAGTAAGTCAGCTTAATGTTCCAAGTTCTGCAGAACGCTTTGAACGTATTCGATATGAACTGAGGTCCGTTATCGGTGACGATCTCATGGGGTAGTCCATGTCGGCAAACGATGTTTCGCCAGACGAACTCCTTAACGTGAACGTCTTTAATCTTTTGGTATGACTCTGCTTCGATCCATTTGGTGAAGTAATCTATCATTACCAATAAGTGCATAGCTTTCGTTCTGCCGGATGCGACTAAGGGTCCAACGATATCCATTCCCCATCGCATGAACGGATAAGGCGAAGAGATCGAAGAAAGTTTCTCCGACGGTTGGTGGATAATCGGGGCATGCTTTTGGCACTTATCGCATTTACTGGAAAAAGATTCGCATTCTGCGGCCATTGTTGGCCAGAAGTAACCTTGCCTTTTGATTCATATGGCCAGAGCTCGTCCTCCGGAATGACTTCTGCAGGATCTGTCATGGGCCTGCGTGATCACAGCTCGGTCTTGTTTCCCATCGAGGCATTTGAGGTAAGGTCCAGAGAGACTCCTTTTGAAAATCTCTCCTTGTGTGACGCAGTACCTCGCACTTTGTGCTTTGAGTTTTCCTGCTTCCCATTTATGATCAGGGACTTCGCCATTCGTTATGTACTGAATGATCGGAGTTCTCCAATCCTTTCCATCATCTGGCTTGGTCCCTGATTAGTGGATGCGATTTCGATAGGTCCGTCGGGCACGTTTGCCACGTAAACAACATTCCTGGGATCAATATCATCATCGATCTCGACGATGTCGCGGCGTGTTTCCTCGTGCAGTCTCTGATGTTCGACATCGTCTTTTTCGAAGGGCTCGTCCTCTTTTAAGGATAGAGCTTTTAGAGCTACGTCAATACTCGGATTTTCGATTCCTTCGACTGGTATGACCCTTTTGAGATTAGGATCTGATGTCGAAGAAAGTGCGGCTAGGGCATCGGCTGTGGTGTTCTCGCCTCGCGGGATTCGTCTTAAATCGAAGAATTCGATTTGATCGGCGAGTCTGTGGACTACCCGCAAGTATGCTTCCATATGTACATCTTTGGCCTCGTAGTCGCCATGGTATTGGCTCGTGACAAGCTGGGAATCACTAAAGGCATCTACTTCCCGGGCTCCTATCGCTATTGCTAGTCTGAGCCCAACTATTAACACTTCGTATTCTGCTTTGTTGTTCGATGCGGCGAAGCCTTGTCTGAACAATTTTTCTAACACTTCTCCCGTAGGGGAGACCAATTTATCCCGACCCCAGATCCTTGCCTCGAGGAGGCTCCATCGACGAGAAGTTTCCACCTCTTTGCGGAAGCTGGGTCGAGATCGACGGTAGGTGGGAGTTCAATTATGAAGTCAGCCAGTACTTGCGCCTTCAAGCAAGTCCGAGTCTTAAACTCGATGTCGTACTCACTGGTTTGATAGCCCATTTAACTAGTCGACCTGACTGGCTTGGACTGTGAAGGATGGTTCTTAGCGGTTGAGAAGTCATCACTATGATTGAGTGTGATTGGAAGTATGGTCGGAGCTTCCGAGCCGATGTGACCAATGCCAACGCAAGTTTTTCCATGGCGGGTATCTGGTTTCGGCATCCATTAAGGTTTTACTGATGTAATACACCGGCCGTTGTTCTTTTTGTTCTTCGCGAACCAGGACTCCACTTACTACTACTGTATAGACAGCTAGGTAGAGGTAAAGGGGTTCCCCTTCTAATGGCTTTGCCAGTATAGGTCGTTCGCCTAGATAATATTTGAGCTGGGCGAATGCTTCTTCGCACTTTTCGTCCCAAAGGAACTTTTTGTTCGATTTGAGCAAGTGGTAGAAGGGTAGACACTTATCGGTCGACCTCGAGATGAAGCGGTTCAAAGCAACTATTTTTCCAGTTAGATGTTGGACTTCTCGCGTCTTTTTGGGAGATTTCATCTCCATAAATGTCGCGATATGTTTAGGATTTGACTCGATCCCTCTTTCGGTCACTAAGTAACCAAAGAATTCCCCCGATGGGACCCCGAATGTGCACTTCGCCAGATTGAGTTTCATCCCGTATTTGTTGAGAATGACGAAACATTCTTTTAGTTGGGGGATATAATCCTTGCACCTGGAAGATTTGACCAACATATCGTAGATGTAAACTTCCATGGTTTTATCTAGGAGCCCTGAAAAAATCTTGTCGACGAGGCGTTGGTAAGTTGCTCCTGCGTTTTTTAGCCCGAAAGGCATAACTTTGTAGCAATATGTGCCTCGATCAGTTATGAACGAAGTCTTTTCTTGGTCCTCAGGGTTCATTAGTATTTGTTGTACCCCGAGAAAGCGTCCATGAAGGATAGTAGTTGGTGCCAGGCGGTGGCTTTGACCAGTCGGTCGATGTGTGGAGGTAGGAAGCTATCCTTTGGACATGCTTTGTTGAGGTCTGTGAAGTCAACACAGACTCTCCATTTTCCATTCTTTTTCTTGACTACCATGGGGTTCGCGAGCCAGTCGGGATATTTCACCTCTCTGATCGATCCAATTTTCAGTAGTCGATTAACCTCGTCGTTGATGGCTTGAGCTCGTTTTGGGCCAAGTTTTCGGCGTTTTTGCCTTACCGGTTTATAATTTGGGTCGACATTCAGCTCGTGGCTGGTTACGTCGATGTTAATCCCTTTCATGTTCGCTAAGGACCAGGAAGAGGAGCCGACGTTCAGTTTAAGGAATGAGATCAGTTCAATTTTAACTGAATCCGATAGGTCGATTCCGATGCCGACAAGTCTTTCGGGACGAGCGCGTCTATGCAAACTTGAGTTGTGAGGTCCTTTGGGGGTCTTTTTTTGCTTGGGTCGTTCGACCTTTTGGTTTGAATCGTGGCGAGCTCTTCCTCTTTCTGTAATTGCTATGCGTGGGACTTCTCGATCTGCTTGTACCCATTCATGTAGCAATTTCGTGAAATCTTTTGACTTCCACAAACGGTTTTTACCCCTTTTGGAATTGGAAATTTTATGCATTGATGGTAGGTCGATGGTACAGATTTCATGTCGTATATCCAGGGTTGACCTAAAATTGCGTTGTAGGGAGCTGGTCGATATACTATGACGAACTCTGTCATTCTTCTAACTCCTCCAGCTATTACTGGGGCGAAGACAGAGCACATTGAATATGTTGTTTCGCCGGCGATCCCTACTAATGGTGTCTGTCCTGCGACGATCTCGGAGTCATCGAACTCCATCTTTTTGAATGCATCGTAAAAGAGGACATCCACTGATATATCATGGTTTTTACCGGTTTTATGCCATGATATAAGTGTGTTTTAGAGTCTTTTTATGTTCTTTTAGAGTCTATTGCAGGTATAATCAGGTTTGGAGCTGAACTGGAGATATTAGAGCTTTTTAGAGACTTTTGGAGTATTTGGCCGAGAGCTTGAGCTCACTGTCCGGATTCCAGGATTGCATCGACCGACACACATTGTGCATCGGTCGACACACTAGCGAGATGGGCCAGACTTGGCGGTTTAATGAAGAATGAAGATATTACACTTTGGCCCAGAAGTTTCCAGTATTTACAAAGAAGCCCTAGCCGAGATTAGCCTATATAATTAGGATTTTGGTGTTTTGTTTTGGATACGCTTTACATACACTTTCATACCATTAGCTTTTATCAAGAGAGAGATTTAGAGGATGTTCGTTCTTGTACTCCAGAGAGAAGATTTCGAACCTCTTTTACTCTTACTCTTTGATTTATATGATATCTATTTATTCTATGATTATGTTTACATCTTCTATGTCTGAGTAGATTCATAGTTAGGTTTAGGGTTTCTCATTAAGGATTTCATGACTTGCTAGACTTGTTTAATTCAGTTAAGGATTCACATGAATAGAATGTTCTTCGATCTAAATTGAGTTTAATGCTAGCTCTAACCTGATCAATTAGAATCTAGATCTTAGGTTGCTAAATACGACACGAAAGTGTGGTTTAGAATCTGAACTATTTAGGTTGAGCAATTGAACTTCTCGCAAAGGAATTTGGTTTAGTTTAATTGTGAACATATCGAACTTGAAACTAATGCTGGTTTAATTTGTTAGTAATTGCAAAGGAATTTGGATTGCTGCACTTAGACTTAGAGAATTCTCGCAAAAGAATTTGGTTAATTCTATATCCGTGATTTGAGTTCTAGAACTGTGCTTAATTAGATCATGACTGAACAACTTGTCTACTTGTCTGATTTCCTGAGAACACCCTAGACTTAGCGCTTTTAATTAACTGCTTTCACTACCGATAATCTGCTACTTGTTTACTTTCTCGCATTCCTTTTAGTTTACTTTACATTGATTTCTTCTTAGTTTAAATCTCTACAGTTCTTGTTCTATCGAAACCAGAGTCTCTGTGGATTCGATACCCTATATACTACGATTGCATAAATGTGCACTTGCAGTAGAATATGATTAAAACCTGACCTATCAAGTTTTTGGCGCCGTTGTCGGGGACTCTTAGAGTCTTCGGTAGGACCGAACTTAGGGTTTTTACTAGGATTTTTAATTATATTTTTTTGTTTCGTTTCGTTTTGTTTTTATTTTTTTAGTTTCTAATTCTTCTCTGTTTTCTCTCTGTCGCAGGTACCGATTTCGCTTAGCGTCGATCGTTGCACCTTTGTGTCGATCGTCACTAGGCGATTCTGAGATTGAATCGATCGTTGCACTGATAGCATCGATCATTGCTTGACGATTACAGACAGTTTATGCATACGCGTGAAACTAGAAGTAATCAGAACTTAAACCTCGTCAATCTCGGACTTGAAGAACTTGGGCGACTAGAGAGGACTAACAGAAGAGAAAGAAGAGCAAGGATGGTGGTACAGAAGGTAATCATAATTCATGATGCTCAAGGTACCCCGAGGGACCAAAATAACAATCCGTACAATGCTGCTGGGCTGCGGATTGATGCTGAAAGGAATGTAATCCCTGATCCTCCTGAGCAACCGCAACAGGAGCAGAACCAAGGTCAAAGACAGGCCCAAGGTAGACAGATGGTTGTCCATGAGAGGACTTAAGCTGACTACAACAGACCAGATGAGTTTCATGCAAACCGGTCAGCTTTAGTGATTCCTGGATTTGAGAGGAATGATTTTGAAATCAAAACCATCTACTACTCGCTGATGAGACAGAATGCCTTCCATGGTAACCCATCGGAGCAGCCTATGGATCACATTGATCAGTTCGAGGATATAATCACTGGCATGACGTATGATGGAATCTGCCAGGATTATCTGTTTCTTAAGCTATTTCCGCACAGTCTCGCTGGAGACGCTGCTGCATGGATTAAGCAACTGTCAGATGGGCAGTTTACTACTTGGAGTGCTTTGAAGAGTGAGTTTCTGCGCCACTTCTACGATGATGCGCGTTCCGATTAGTCCAGGCAGGACATTCTGACATTCTCCCAAGGCCCTGTGGAGCCTTTAAAAACTGCCTGGATGAGATTCAAGAAGTACCAGCGTGACTGCCCACACCATGGATTCACTGAGGTCACATTGCTAGGTATCTTCTTCAAAGGCATAGATCTTCCATATCAGTCTGCGCTGGATAACTCCAGCAATGCAAACTTCAACACCAGGACTCTTGCACAAGCTAAGCAGTTGATTGAGAACTTAGTAAGCAGCAACAGCTGCAAGACTATGGATGAAAGGAGAAAGAAATCCGGTGGAAAGGTTGAAAATACTGAGATAGCTGATATTAGATCTAAGTTGGACACTGTTTGCAATCTTCTAGCTGGGAAGAAAGCTGTCCACTTTGCTCAAGATGATGAGGTGATCAAAGATGAAGAGGAAGAGCAGGAAGAAGATGTGAATTACATCGGAGGATCTGTATTCCAAGGAAATAGATTTGGGTATCAGTCTGGGAACAAATTCTTCGGTGGAGGACAGAAGATAGCTTTCAAAAGCAATCAAAACTCTTCTGGCCCTGGACAGACTAGTGGATTCCAGAAGTCTTATGGCCAAGGTACTCAAAGAACTTATGGTTCTTCTTCTTATCAGACACCTCCTGTCATAAGCACTCATAAGAGTAAGTTAGAGGCAATGATAGAACAGATCTTGGAGAGACAGACAAAGATTGCTTTGGACTTCAATAAGAAGTTGGATGCTGTCTACGAGGATCTCAGTGGTAAGTATGAGTCTCTAAGCACTCATGTTAGGCAATTGGACACTCAGGTGAGCCAAATCTCAAGTTCTATTAAGGTAAAAGGAGCTGCAGAGACTCACCTTATGGCTTGGTCAGTGTACGTTGACGATGGATCACATCTATGTGAGAGATTTGAGCTGAGTACTGCTGAGTTGGTGGAAGAGTCCGAAATTTCGGATTTTGAGGAAAATCTCTCGGGTGGAATCTGTGAAAACTGCATTACATCGATCGATGCACCTCATGCGTCGGTCGTTGCATGTCGAGAACAGACAGACTCGCAGGATTCTGATGGCACTGATGCAGATTTGGAAATTGTTCATTTATTCCCTGGAGTCTCTGAGATTACTCAGCAGGAGATCTATGCAAAGACCATTAGACTATATCCTTCTGTGTCTGAAGTGATTAAGCAATAGATCGAAGAGCTTAAGCAGCTAGAAGAGATTGGTGAGGAGTTGGAAGAAAGTCCATCATCCGATGATCCACCTTTTCACCCTTGTGTGCAGAGATACTTGAGCAAGATGCTACCATTAGAAGAAGAGCTGAAGGATTGGGTAATAGTTGTTCCTCAGCATATAAGTGATGTGCTATTAACCAAGATCCCGAAGAAGCTGCCTGACCCTGGTGTCTTTGTTCTGAACTGTTCTATCTTCTAGGATAGTTTCAGGCACTCTTTGTGTGATCTGGGAGCTGCTGGAAGTCGTATGCCATATTCTGTGGCAGAGAAGCTGGGAATGCTAGATTTTTCGCCTACCAGGACCTCTCTTGTCCTAGCTGATCAGTCCATTAGAGTTCCGGAAGGACTCCTTGAGGACGTCCCGGTGAGGGTTGGAAACTACTTGGTTCCAACCGACTTCTTAGTGCTGAAGTACGACAGTGATCCTGATGAAGCATTACTACTTGGGAGACCATTTTTGGCTACAGCGGGAGCGGTAATAGATGTTAGACACAGTCTGATTGACCTCCATCTGGGAGATGAGCCGCTGCGTTATGAGATGGATAAGCTGCGCAAGCCACTGATAGATGGGCAGACCTTCACCATTATGGAGGGAGATGATAAGCAGTCGAGTGATACTGTGATTTTGGATCCTGGAGCACATTTTACTCCTTCCTTTCTTGGACGTGTTCATTCTGATACAGCCTACTCGCCACCTTGGATGAGGAGACTTGCACAGAGACAACCAAAGTCTCTGTCAGGATCTCGCGGTGCCTGATTCTTGTTCGTCCGGTCAAGCTAATGACCTTAAACAAGCGCTGAGTGGGAGGCAACCCACTGTTAGGTTTTAGTGTTTTTCTTTCTTATTTTTGGTGTTTTTCTTAGAATTTCACGTTTTTGTTTTTGATAAGTTTTAGATACAGAACTCGAGTCTGGAGATGTGTGACGATCGATGCACCTGTGCACCGGTCGTTGCAAGGAGAATACGACGAGGAGATGGATCGCATTGTGACGATCATTGCGGCCCTGTGCAACGGTCGTTGCAATTGGTTAAAATTGCAAAATTAAGGTACGCGAGCTAAACAGGAATCGATCTGGTTCAACCAGCATCGGTCGTTGCTCACTAGCAACGGTCGTTGCACCCCCGACCAAGATAAGTTGCCTTAAACCCTTTTCTCCTCTTTTCTTCTCCAAACTCGCTGTCCGTACGAACCGAAAACCTCATTCGCCTAAATCTCTCATTTCTTCGTCATTTTCTTCGATTCCAAGTGCTATTCTCTCGATTTAACACTCTTAATCCATTCTTATAACCCATCTATCACGAATCCAAGGTAATGTGTCTCGATTTTGTGATTTTCGGATTTACTTTTAGGGTTAGAATTTGAGATATTTTTGGGTTGAAATTGATGATTGCGTGCTAAACTAGACTAAATTTAGGATGGTTGGTGATGATTTTAGGCTGTTAGTGATAATGTGGAACGAATTTAAAACGATTTTAGGAATTTTGTTGCCGGCTGAAATCGCCTTGCAACGGTCGTTGCTTTGCGATTTTGGGGTTTTGTTCGACGATGTGGGATCGCCTTGCAACGATCGATGCCTTAGTGCAACGGTCGTTGCTTCGCGATTCCACAGAGAGATTTCCGAGACTTATAATGTTTGAATTTTCTTGAATGCAGATGGCAACTCAAAGACAACCCCGTAAGCGCAGAGCAACGGCAGCAACAGCCACACGACAGTACATTCCACCACCAGGGTGGTTCCATAGAGAATCACCAGAGCCTGAGCCTTATGTGAGAGTTGGTCCGGCAGTGGCACTGCCTTGGCCCCGAGCAGCTGAGACACAGATCCCGTCAACTAGAGCGTGGCCGAATAACCTTGCTGAGTTCTTCAAGTCTGCTGACTTTACAGAGAGACCACTGCTTAACCGGTGGGATGATTTTGACACGTTGCTGTACAACGGTTGGTGTGGGATGACGATTAAGCCAACCAAGTTTGCAGACTACTCTACCTGTAAGAGTCTGGGGATAGATGAGCAGGTTCTTGCAGTGTGTAAAGGCATTGGTCTAGGGACAATGCCTATGCGGCCTTATGACTTATACCCGGAGTTGGTCAGACAGCTGATGGCCACTTGCAGGGTGGTTTACTCGGATCCAGACAGCAGGAGTGCTACAGTAGGTAATTTTACCTTCATGTGCCTAGGAGTCAGGTATCGGATTCCTTTACTCGATATCTGCAGGATATATGGTTTCAGCACCGAGCCGAGACACATTGGCATGAGTCTTGAGTGGGATCCAGAGGAAGCTCGATTATTTTGGGAGTGTATTGGCAGTGGTCGATACAACTCGAGGACTACACCGGTGAAGCAGGTTAGGCATCCTGATCTGAGATATGTCTTGCGTATCTTGTGTTGGAGTTTGTTGTGCAAGTATGAAGCCAACAAGATGCGCAAGTATGAGATGGAGATGCTATTCATCGGATTGAGGGACCAGTTTGAGGGTTCTGGCGTTAGAGATCCCACTAAGGGACTCAACTTGGGAGCTGTTTTCACTCAGCATTTATGCGATCTGCAGCTGAAGCCATTTGATGGTGTGCTTACAGAGACAGTGGGGAGCCTGCTTACTCCCATCTTTATGCACTGCGGGATTCCCCTAGCGGGCACAGAGTGTAACGCCAAGGAGTTCCTTGATTTCACCCACTTACAGAGCGCTACCTGGCTCAAGGAGGGGCGCATTTGGGTTTATCATGATCAGAGTACTGAGAGGTGTGGTGTGGATCTTCCTGCTCCTGGACTTACACAGATAGATACGCTGGATGCTCTGAGATTCCAGCCTCACACGACCGAGCAGCGCAGAGTCCCTTCTATGGCCCATCCGCTAGGAGAGCCTTCCACACGAGTTTCATCTTCCTCTGCCCCTGCGCCTGCTGCTGCCCCTGCTGATGACATTGGACCTTTTCCCGAGCCTACTATGCCTTATGGTGATATGTCTAACGCAAAGTGGAGAGAGCGCTCAGATGGTATTCTGCGAGGTATCTGGAACTTCATGCGCACCTGCACTTGCAGGAAACAGCCACAGATACACCATCCAGCACCTTCTCGACGCAGACATCGTTCTCCTGAGGATTCCGGTGGTTCTGTTCCCTATGCTGGCGTCGATGACGAGTGAGAGTGATATCCATATTTCCGACTTCGGTTCTGTATTCTGTTATCTTTTCTTTTTCTTTGCACTTTTTCTTTTTGATTTTCTTAGGATTTACTATGTCTGGATGGTTGTGCTTGATTTGATACATCAGTTGCTTTGATTTTACTGTGTTTTCTGTGTTTTCAGCTTGCAGGTTCGATAATTTTGATTTACCAACGGACTAACCAGCTAACTTTGCTGACTGGTCCGATATACGCAGTGCGTCGATCGACACACCACTGTGTCGATCGTCACAACACGATCGAAATCGCATTGCAGCGATCGTTGCAGTCCTGAGCAACGATCGACCATACACGAAAATCGCACAGCAACAGTCGATGCACTATGTGCAACGGTCGATGCAGGTGCGACAGAGGTAAAAAAAATCCGACAGAACTCAACCAATCCATTAACATATTTTTAATTTTTTTACCAATCCTTCGTTTGACACTACTGGGGACAGTGTGTTTTAAGTTTGGGGGAGGTGCTACTAACTTAGTTTTCTGTTTTCTTAAGAGTCAGTCCGATTTTTTTCAAAATTTTGTTTTATTGAGTCAAAACGGTTTAAGTAAGAAACAATGATTTTTTGAGAAGATTGACAGCACTTGCAGGAACTTAAGTGACCATTGGGACTAGTTTGCAGATTATCTATAACTATTAGAAAACCCAGACACGGATCAACCTACTGAGGACACCCACATCACTTCAGGTATCAGAGGATCCTTTACTGACTTCACCAATTAATACTGACTAAATTTCTCACCTAAGGGCTTGGTATACCTTGAGTCAGACTCCCTTGTTAGTTCTGACACAGCTTGTAAACCTGTCCTATTTGGTTCCCTTCTCCCCTTCCATAAAGTGAAAAAAAAAAGATAATAAACTGAGGATGAGTTAGTAACTCCGAAGTGGTCTCTGGGAGTGGTAGCTACAACTATTACCTCCTGTGCATCCATGGAATGTGTCCAAAGTATACCCCATAACGGGAAGAACACTGATAAAAAAAAAAAAATGATACCCAGTGGGAAAAAATCAGTTGTTAAGGAAGGGAAAGAGAAGAAAGGGACCAAAGAAAGATAGTTTGGTGGTCTAGAGCTGACAAGGTAAGAATCCATGTGCACTTTGATTGATAATCCTTAGGTGAGACCGCACTTAAATACTAGCAGAAGTCAGTAGGGTGAATTTAATTGCTTGAATGTGAAAGTGGAGTTTACTTAGGACAGTTGCTAAGTGTGGGGGAAGTATATGTTGGTCTTGATGTCTGCAGGTGAAATATTTCAGTGGATTACTAAGGGGAATCTGAGTGCTGTTGCTTCAACGATAAAAAGAGTTTCTGAAGAGTTTTCAAACCTCTTCACTACATTTTAGTTCTATGTTTTGTTTGAGGGCAAGCAAAGGCTAAGTGTGGGGGAGTTGATATATCATGGTTTTTACCGGTTTTATGCCATGATATAAGTGTGTTTTAGAGTCTTTTTATGTTCTTTTAGAGTCTATTACAGGTATAATCAGGTTTGGAGCTGAATTGGAGATATTGGAGCTTTTTGGAGACTTTTGGAGTATTTGGCCGAGAGCTTGAGCTCACTGTCCAGATTCCAGGATTGCATCGACCGACACACATTGTGCATCGGTCGACACACTAGCGAGATGGGCCAGACTTGGCGGTTTAATGAAGAATGAAGATATTACACTTTGGCCCAGAAGTTTCCAGTATATACAAAGAAGCCCCAGCCGAGATTAGCTTATATAATTAGGATTTTGTTGTTTTTTTTGGATACGCTTTACATACGCTTTCATACCATTAGCTTTTATCAAGAGAGAGATTTAGAGGCTGATCGTTCTTGTACTCCAGAGAGAACATTTCGAACCTCTTTTACTCTTACTCTTTGATTTATATGATATCTATTTATTCTATGATTATGTTTACATCTTCTATGTCTGAGTAGATTCATAGTTAGGTTTAGGGTTTCTCATTAAGGATTTCATGACTTGCTAGACTTGTTTAATTCAGTTAAGGATTCATATGAATAGAATGTTCTTCGATCTAAATTGAGTTTAATGCTAGTTCTAACCTGATCAATTAGAATCTAGATCTTACGTTGCTAAATACGACACGAAAGTGTGGTTTAGAATCTGAACTATTTAGGTTGAGCAATTGAACTTCTCGCAAAGAAATTTGGTTTAGTTTAATTGTGAACATATCGAACTTAAAACTAATGCTGGTTTAATATGTTAGTAATTGCAAAGGAATTTGGATTGCTGCACTTAGACTTAGAGAATTCTCGCAAAGGAATTTGGTTAATTCTATATCCGTGATTTGAGTTCTAGAACTGTGCTTAATTAGATCCTGACTGAATAACTTGTCTGCTTGTCTGATTTCCTGAGAACACCCTAGACTTAGCGCTTTTAATTAACTGCTTTCACCACCGATAATCTGCTACTTGTTTACTTTCTTGCATTGCTTTTAGTTTACTTCACATTGCTTTCTTCTTAGTTTAAATCTCTACAGTTCTTGTTCTATCGAAACCAGAGTCTCTGTGGATTCGATACCATATATACTACGATTGCATAACTGTGCACTTGCAGTAGAATAGGATTAAAACCTGACCTATCATCCACCGAACTTCCTGCGTCGATCATTAACCTTGAGAGTTCGACATCTCCGACTACTAAGTACACAAGGAGCGCGTCGTCGTGCGGTTTGTCGAGGTTGCTTGTCTCGTTCTCGAAGAAAGTGATTTCATGGTTCGGACTTAGCATCGGGATTTTCTCCCTTTTGTCGGCCTCGACCCTTCTTTGAAGAGCTTTAATCGAATTGACCGGGTCTCGGCATAGCTTGGAGCCACCAAAGATGAAGTCAACTGGTTTAGGGGGTATGGCCCGTACACTGATATATCATGGTTTTTACCGGTTTTATGCCATGATATAAGTCTGTTTTAGTGTCTTTTGGTGTTCCTTTAGAGTCTTTTACAGGTTTTATTAGGTACACGTACGTTTGGAGAAAAAGTGGAGATTATGGAGCTAATTGGAGCACTTTGGAGATTTGACCCGAGAGGTTGTGTTCACTGTCCAGATTTGAGTAATGTGTCGATCGTTGCACACCTGCATCGATCGATGCACAGCGAGTTGGGCCAGATTCTCGGCGGTTTAATGAAGTATGCTGATATTGCAAAGATGCCCTGAAGTTCCAGATATTTACACAGAAGCCCCAAGTCGTGTTTTGGCTATTTAATTAGGTTTTTAACTTCAGTTTTAATTACGCGATCATAATTTAGAGCAGAGAGTTTTCAGAGCTTTTGGGGCTGATCTGATCCTGTACTACATTTGTGTTGGAGAAGTTTTCGAACCCCTTTTATATTCTAATCTCTTTTATGATTTCTATTAATTCATTGATTATGTTTACATCATCTATGTCTGAGTAGTTTCATAGTTAGGTTTAGGGTTTCTCATAGGGATTTCATGACTTTCTAGATATAATTAATTCAGTTAAGGATTCACATCAATAGAATGTTCTTCAAACTAAATTGTGATTAATGCTAGTTCTAACATGATCAATTAGAATCTAGATCTTAGATTGCTAAATACGACACGAGAGTGTGATTTAGAATCTGAACTATTTAGGTTGAGCAATTTAATTACTCGCAAATGAATTTGGTTTAATTAGATTGTGAACATATCAAACTTGGAATTAAAGCTGGTTTAATCTGTTAGTAATTGCAAAGGAATTTGGATTGCTGCACTTAGACTTAGAGAATTCTCGCAAAGGAATTTGGTTAATTCTATATCTGTGTTTTGAGTTCTAGAACTGAATTTAATTAGATCATGACTGAATGATTTATCTGCTTGTCTGATTTCCTGAGAACGCCCTAGACTTAGCGCCCTTAGTTTATTTCCTACAACAACAACCTGCTACTTGTTTACTTTCTTGCTTGCTTTTTAGATAATTCAATACAATTTGCTTTTTCCTTTCTCCTAGTTTTAATCTCTTTAAGTTCTTAATCCCATCGTTGCCTAGAGTCCTCGTGGATTCGATCCCTAAGTACTACATTGATATAATGTGCACTTGCAGTTAGTATAGGGTAAAACTTTAGACCTATCAAGTTTTTGGCGCCGTTGCCGGGGACTCTTAGAGTCTTTGATAGCTTCGAACTTAGGGTTTTTACTAGGATTTTTATTTTTATTTTTGTTTACTGATTTTTTGTTTTTCTCTTTTCTCTCTGTCGCGGGTTTCGAAATCGCATAGCATCGACCGTTGCACTTCTTGTGTTGATCGACACTAGGCGATTTAAGTTGTATCGATCGTTGCACTGTTAGCATTGATCGTTGCTTGGCGATTACAGATGGTTGATGCAGACGTGTGATACCAGAAGTAATCCGAACACTAATCTCGTAAACCTCCAACTTGAAGAGCTTGCTAGACTAGAGAGGACTAACAGAAGAGAAAGAATAATAAGGATGGTTGTTGAACGTGTGATCATAAGGCCTGATGCTCAAGGTACCCTCAGGGACCAACACAACAATCCTTACAATGCTGCTGGAGAACCGATAGATGCTGAAGGGAATGTCATCCCTGATCCTCCAGAGCGGCCACAGCAACAGGAGCAGAACCAAGGTAGACAGGTGGTTGTCCATGAGAGGACTTTAGCTGACTATAACCGTCCGGATGAGTTTCATGCTAACCGGTCAGCTCTTGTACTTCCTGAATTCGAGTGAAATGATTTTGAAATCAAAACCGTCTACTACTCTCTCCTGAGGCAGAAAGCCTTCCATGGCTCTCCAAGTGAGCAGCCAATGGATCACATAGATGAGTTTGAGGGAATAGTCACTGGAATAAAGTACGATGGAGTTAACAAAGACTATCTGTTCCTCAAGCTTTTCCCCTACTCTCTGGCTGGAAATGCAGCAGCCTGGCTGAAACAACTTCCATCAGGAACGTTTGTTACTTGGGCAGCCCTGAAGAGTGAGTTCATGCGTCACTTCTATGATGATGCTCGTTCTGATCAGTCCAGGCAGGACATTCTCACCTTTACCCAAGGTCCTACTGAGCCTCTTAAGCCAGCCTGGATGAGATTCAAGAAATACCAATGTGACTGCCCGCACCATGGATTCACTGAGGTAACGCTTTTAGGCATCTTCTTTAGAGGAATAGATCTTCCATATCAGAATGCGTTGGACAACTATAGCAATGCCAACTTTAACACTAGGACTCCTGCTCAAGCTAAGCAGTTGATAGATAATGGTAAGCAGTAATAGCTGCAAAACTACTGATGAGAGAAGGAAGAAGTCCGGTGGAAAGGTGGAGAATTCTGAGATAGCTGATATTAGATCTAAGTTGGACAATGTTTGCAATCTTCTAGCTGGGAAGAAAGCTGTCCACTTTTCTCAAGATGTTGAGGTGATCAATGATGAAGAAGAAGAGCAGGAAGAGGATGTAAGTTACATCGGAGGATCTGGTTTCCAAGGAAACAGGTTTGGGAATCAGTCTGGTAATAGGTTCTTCAATGGAGGACAGAAGAGTGCTTTCAACAGCAACCAAAACTCTTCTGGTTTTGGACAGACTAGTGGGTTTCAGAAGCCTTTCCAGCAAGGCAATCAGAGAACTTATGGATCTTCTTCTTACCAAGCTCCTCCTGCTGCTAGTGCCCATGAAAGTAAGATGGAAGCTATGTTGGAACAGCTACTGGAAGGACGTACCAAGATTATTGTGGACTGCAACAAGAAGTTGGATGCTGTTTATGGGGATCTCAATGGGAAGTTTGAGTCTCTGAACACTCATGTGAAGCAATTGGACACTCAGGTGAGCCAAATTTCAAAATCCATCAAGGGAAAATGTGTTGTAGACACCCATATTAAGGCATGGTCAGTGTACATTGATGATGGATCACACCTAGGTGAAAGATTTGAGCTAAGTACAGCTGAAGTGGTAGAAGAGGCTGAAATTTCAGATTTTGAGTAAAATCTCTCGGGTGGAATCTGTGAAAATTTGACTGCATCGATCGATGCACCCTTAGCATCGATCGTTGCAAGACGTGGACAGACAGATTCACAGGATTCTTGTGACATTGATGCAGATTTAGAGCTTAACCGCTTATTCCCTGGACTGTTTGAGATAACCCAACAGGAGATTTACACACAATCTATTTGACTATATCCTTCAGTGTCTGAAGTGATTCGACAAGAGATTGAAGAGCTTAAGCAGCTAGAAGAGATTGGTGAAGAGTTGGAAGAAATTCCACCATCTGATGATCCACCTTATCACCCTTTTGTGCAGAGGTACTTGGGTAAGATGTTGCCTTTGGATGAAGAGCTGAAGGATTGGGTTATAGTTGTTCCTCAGCATATAAGTGATGTGCTATTAACCAAGGTTCCCAAGAAGCTACCTGATCCTGGGATTTTTGTGCTGAGTTGTTCTATTTTCAAGGATGGTTTTAAGCGCTCTCTTTGTGATTTAGGAGCTGCTGGAAGTCTGATGCCATACTCTGTGGCAGAAAAGCTGGGTATGACGGATTTTAGACCTACTAGGACCTCTCTTGTCCTAGCTGATCAGTCGATAAGAATTCCTCAAGGAGTTCTTGAGAACGTCCCAGTGAGAGTTGGAAACTACTTGGTTCCAACAAATTTCTTAGTTCTTAAGTACCATAGTGAGCAGGATGATGCATTGATACTGGGTAGACCATTCTTGGCTACAGCTGGAGCAGTGATAGATGTGAGACACAGTCTGATAGATCTCCATCTGGGAGATGAGCCGCTGCACTTTGAGATGGACAAGCTGCGCCAGCCACTGATAGATGGGCAGACCTTCACCATTATGGATGGAAATGATGAGCAGTCAAGTCACACTATCGTTTTGGATCCTGGGGAGCATTTCACTCCTTCTTTTCTTGGACGCGTTCATTCTGATAAGGTTTACTCTCCGCCTTGGATGAGGAGACTTGCACAGAGGCAATCAAAGTCTCTGTCAGGATCTCACGGTGCCTGATTCTTGTTCGTCCGGTCAAGCTAATGACCTTAAACGTGCGCTGAGTGGGAGGCAATCCACTTTTTCGTATTTTTCTTTTTGATTTTTGGTGTTTTTGTAGAATTTTACGTTTGTTTCTGTTTTTGGTGAGTTTTGTCTGCAGGTCTCGGACACAATCGCAGTGCGTCGATCGACACACCATTGTGTCGATCGTCACAACACGAGAAATCGCATTGCAGCGATCGTTGCGGTCCTGAGCAACGATCGACACACGACGAAAAATCGCCTAGCAACGGTCGATGCATCCATGCAGCGATCGATGCATGTGCGACAGAGGTAAAAATCTGACAGAACTCAACCAATCCATTAACATATTTTTCTTTCTTTTTACCAATCCTTCGCTTGACACTACTGGGGACAGTGTGTCTTAAGTGTGGGGGAGGTGCTACTGACTTTATCTTTCTGTTTTCTTAGAGTCAGTCCAATTTTTTAAATTTTGTTTTATTGAGTCAAAACTTGTTTAAGTAAGAAACAATGAATTTTTTAGAAGATTAACAGCACTTGCAGGAACTTAAGTGACCATTGAGACGAAGTTGCAGATTATCTATGATTATTAGAAAACCCAGACACGGATCAACCTACTGAAGACAGCAACATCACTTCAGGTATCAGAGGATCCTTTACTGACTTCACCATTAATACTGACTTAATTTTCTCACCTAAGGGCTTGGTATACCTTGTGTCGGATTCCCTTGTTAGTTCTGACACAGCCTGTAAACCTGTCATGTTTGGTTCCCTTCTCCCCTTCCATAAAGTAAAAAAAAAAAAGATAATAAACTGAGGATGAGTTAGTAACTCCGAAGTGGTCTCTGGGAATGGTAGCTACAACTATCATATCCTGTGCATCCATGGAATGTGCCCAAGGTATACCCCATAACGGGAAGAACACTGATAAAAAAATGATACCTAATGGGGAAAAATCAGTTGTTAAGGAAGGGAAAGAGAAGAAAGGGACCAGATAAAGATAGTTTGGTGGTCTAGAGCTGACAAGGTAAGAATCCATGTGCCCTTTGATCAATAATCCTTAGGTGAGACCGCACTTAAATACTAGCAGAAGTCAGTAGGGTGAATTTGAATGCATGAATGTGATTGTGGAGTTTACTTAGGACAATTGCTAAGTGTGGGGGAAGTATATGTTGGTCTTGATGTCTGCAGGTGAAATCTTTCAGTGGATTACTAAGGGGAATCTGAGTGTTGTTGCTTCTACGATAAAAAGAGTTTCTGAAAGTTTTCAAACCTCTTCACCATGTCTAGTTCTCTGTTTTGCTTGAGGGCAAGCAAAGGCTAAGTGTGGGGGAGTTGATATATCATGGTTTTTACCGGTTTTATGCCATGATATAAGTCTGTTTTAGTGTCTTTTGGTGTTCCTTTGGAGTCTTTTACAGGTTTTATTAGGTACACGTACGTTTGGAGCAAAAGTGGAGATTATGGAGCTAATTGGAGCACTTTGGAGATTTGACCCGAGAGGTTGTGTTCACTGTCCAGATTTGAGTAATGTGTCGATCGTTGCACACCTGCATCGATCGATGCACAGCGAGTTGGGCCAGATTCTCAGCGGTTTTGGCTATTTAATTAGGTTTTTAACTTCAGTTTTAATTACGCGATCATAATTTAGAGCAGAGAGTTTTTAGAGCTTTTGGGGCTGATCTGATCCTGTACTACATTTGTGTTGGAGAAGTTTTCGAACCCCTTTTATATTCTAATCTCTTTTATGATTTCTATTAATTCATTGATTATTTTTACATCATCTATGTCTGAGTAGTTTCATAGTTAGGTTTAGGGTTTCTCATAGGGATTTCTTGACTTGCTAGATATAATTAATTCAGTTAAGGATTCACATCAATAGAATGTTCTTCAAACTAAATTGTGTTTAATGCTAGTTCTAACCTGATCAATTAGAATCTAGATCTTAGATTGCTAAATACGACACAAGAGTGTGATTTAGAATCTGAACTATTTAGGTTGAGCAATTTAATTACTCGCAAAGGAATTTGGTTTAATTAGATTGTAAACATATCAAACTTGGAATTAAAGCTGGTTTAATCTGTTAGTAATTGCAAAGGAATTTGGATTGCTGCACTTAGACTTAGAGAATTCTCGCAAAGGAATTTGGTTAATTCTATATCTGTGTTTTGAGTTCTAGAACTTAATTTAATTAGATCTTGACTGAATGATTTATCTGCTTGTCTGATTTCCTGAGAACGCCCTAGACTTAGCGCCCTTAGTTTATTGCCTACAACAACAACCTCCTACTTGTTTACTTTCTTGCTTGCTTTTTAGATAATTCAATACAATTTGCTTTTTTCTTTCTCCTAGTTTTAATCTCTTTAAGTTCTTAATCCTATCGTTGCCTAGAGTCCTCGTGGATTCGATCCCTAAGTACTACATCGATATACTGTGCACTTGCAGTTAGTATAGGGTAAAATTTTAGACCTATCATACACCCCCCCCCCCCCCCCCGCAATGACGAGGAAGATTTATTCGTGAGCGTAAACTCTTAATAGGAGCTGGAGGCGGGGATAGCGCCGAGCCTCCTGGGATACCACATAAACTGAGTTCACCGAGAATGACTTCGACTCGTTTTCGCGACCCTTGGGGGAGGGCTTCGGGAGATCCCGACTCCTTAGACCGTTCTCGTTTATTCTGAGAAGGCATTTTGGTGTTCGACTCTTTGGTCTGTTTATTTTCCTTTTTGTCAGATGGAGTTTCCTCCTCGACTTTCGATTCTTGGTTGTTTTCAAACTCTCATTTTTGGGCCTTCACCTTAGCTCGAGTATAGCACTCTTCGGTCGAGTGTCCTTTTTGTTGTGAAAGTTACATAATTTATCCTTGTCGAACTCGAATTTCCTCGAGCTCTTCGTGCTCTCGACTGCATTAACGTTTCCAGATTTACGGGAATCCTTTTTTGAGTTCGAGTTCTACGAGTCTGGCGGGTTCTTTTCCTTTCGGTGCTTTTCTCCGAGGGCCGTAGTTTCGTCCTCGAGGCGAGCAAAGGCAGATGCGCGATGAAGGGCGTCATCGAGTGTTTAAGGTTCGCGGACCATTCTAAGGCGGAGCCTGATAGATTTCTCTTCCAGTCCGGCGAACCATTCTAAGGCGGAGCCTTATAGATTCTCGGCGAAGAGTCTGCAAAAAGCGTCCTCTCTTTCCTCGTCCGTGAGGTATACCCTCAACATCGCTGGTCGGAATGCCCTGATGTGGGCTTTGGTCCGATTTTCCCGAAAATTCTGGGAATTTCGTTTTCTTGATTTCTCGGATTCTCGCAAAGGTGATCCGATCTGTGAATGGCGTTTTCCCTGTTTCCTCGATCACTCGATCGATATCAGGTGCCGCGCTTGTTGTCATGTGGACTTTCGAGCTTAGGCTAACGAACTGGGCATTAGCCTGCTCGATGTATTGCCTTAGCATATCATGTTCGTCTCCTGCTATAGGCGCGAACTATGTTTGTGTCTGGGTCGACGTTTGCCCGGGGAAGACTGGGTCGAGAAGATTGATTTTCGAAATCGGTCTTGTCTGGTCGATCTGAGGTGTTTGGAACTGTATCAGACTCGATCTGATAGGGTATCCCGAGCTCGAGGCGAAAGCAGAGCCTCCTAGTTGCCTCGGTCGGATATTGGAATTACTCGGCAAAGGAGGTGGTCCGGGTAATGGTCGGTTTTCCGATCCGATTGGATATGTGACCATAAAACTCGAATTGAATGGAGTCGGTGTCGCAATAAGGGTCGTTATAGGGCGGAAACCGCTATTCGACGTGCTAGCAAAATTTCCCGACGTTCCAGGGGGTGACGCCACCTGGGAGAAGTCCAAGCGTGTTCGCGGTGGAGGACTTATGGGGGGTCGTGGATCGCATATTGATCGACCTCCTTAGTTTTGGCTAGCGAGATCTTCGAGACAGGCGTTAATACGCCATTCTTGCTCATCGAGATGCGCGGCCAGATCACGATTTGCGATTTCTTGGGCCTGGGCGTTTGCATCGTTACTTCTCGTTCTGTTTACCAACAGGGTAAGCATCGAACGGATTTCGGCGAGGTCATGCGGACTTTGTCGCAGTGGAGCATGAGGCTGTGACGGGGTAGGCCTGAACGTTTCAGATCCACCTCCAGGAGCGGGGGTGGAAGTTGAATCGTTTCTTATCCATACCCAGTTCCTGCTCGGACCATTAGTTCCTGACAAAACGTTTGTCGGAGTCTGGCTCGTCGCGATCGTTTGAGCGACTGAGCTGGTTGGTGCCGAAGTTGTGGAGACTGAGGCTGAGTCGTCAACACGGCATCGGTCTAACCCATGGTCCTTACCCCGGTGGTGTTATGAGGAACATCGCCGACCATCTGAGGGTGGTCGACAGGTTGAGTGGCGCTGGGAGAGCCAGATTGGTCGGGATTCATCTCGATCTATCGAACCTAGGATCTGATTCTTAAGATAGGAAAAACTACAGATAGTCCCGACAGTCGGCGCCAAATGTGAGATCGAAGATTCACACCAAGGATTTGTAATCGTGGATTTGGACTTTGTGTATAAAAGATGATATAGATTTCCGATGAATCAAAGACTTTATTGTGGTTGAATGTCGAGATAGAACAAACACAGTCGAATGGAGAGTACAAAGTATGAGAATCGAGATATCTAGTCGAAGTGTTCTTGATTAGGGTTGGAATGTCGCGAATGAATCTCCACTTCTTCTTTAAATAGTCCTCGACTTTGATCTTCTCGTTCCGATCTTTCGGCTTCGTAGTTGCAACGATCTCCGAGATTCGCGGAAGTCGCTTCTACTGACGAAGACTTGGTATGGCTTCCTCGGCATTTCCCTCAATCGAGCTCGAGCTCGATCACTTCGCGGTCCATGCTATTTGAGCCTTGGCTAGCTTACAATCGTATGACCCATAGTCTGTAATAATAACCGGACCATCTTCACAATCACGAATCGGGCCTGTAACTATGGGCCTTTGTTTTGTTTGTTAATGGACCGGATTTCTTTAGAGGGAAATCCAGTACCAACAATTAGGAGCTTGCCGAAAGAAGGATTTTGAATCTCTTCCACTTCGTCGTCATCCATAGCGTTAAGAATATAACAGATCCGGTCCGGTCTCAAATACGAGTTAATTCGTCGGCCGTTTGATTCATCACTTTTCATATTCATTTGTAAGTGAAAGAAATTAAAATTGAAACAAACAACTAAAATGTAGTTAAAAGAAAGGAAAAGGAGTAATGAAGAAATACTAACCAAATTCGGAGCTTTCGAAGATGAACACATATTTATCTGCTGAACCAAGATAAATGTATATCACGCCTTCATCATCATCGCCATTTTTCCAGAAAAGAAAAGTTAAAAAACAGCCAATAAGAATAACGATGAGCTACGAAGATATGAAAATCTTCGGAAATTAGTAAATCGTCATAGGGTTATAGGAGTAGAGATGAAATAAAAATATGGATAAGTGGGGTATAGTCATCGGTTTAAATTTGGTCTCACTTTTGGTCATGCAGCCTTTTTTTTTGGTCGAAAGTCATGCAGCCTAAATTCACTTTTTCTTAAGGATTTATTTATATAATAATTGGCATCTAAAATCGTCTCTTTGGAACAACGTCGTCGAACAACGGATTTGGGTTTTCTAAGCGTAATCAATAACTTAATATTTTAAAAGCAAGCCCAATGGGCTGAATAGCTTTATAGGATTTTGACTCGGAACCGATGGGAACTTTGAAAAGCTACCCATTTCCGTTCTGCCAAACATGAAATGAAATCTTCACAATATAATCCTTATACATACGTACATCTAAATTGTCACTGTTATTGTTACTGTAAATTGGGTACATTTACAGTCTTACACCATAGTTACAGTCTTACAGTTTCAAAAATCAACGAACAACCGCTGTACACTCGGGACTTGATAGACACTACGATATATAATTGCCTATTCTTTCATTTGCTATATAAATGATATTATATTTGGATTAAAAAATATAGAAGATATTATATAAGCGTTTTGTATTCAACATCTTGATATTGCTCTTTGACTGAAACTTTCTCTTTGCCAGTATAGATTCAAGGCATACTTACTAGGTACTTCTAGAAGTTATTCGTGAAATGAAAGACTAGAATATGAAGAAGAAAGCTTTAGAGCTGAATATCATTTCTTATTGATAATCGCTTGAGAAGGATTAGCTACACAAGTGTTCTTATTTATACAAAAGCCTTTAGACGATCCTCTCATAAACCCTAAAGCCAGATGGCAGGTCTTGATTGAGCAGCTATACTCTCTCATGTAGTACAGTCAGAGGATCAAATTGTTGAAAACTTTGACGGCATCTTATGTGGTCTTGTGCAGCTTCCTTGCAACTTCCTCGTTTTTGTCTTGTTGTTGCAGAGTCGACCGTTGCTCACTGTTGGGCTGGTGTCTGGGCCTTTCACATTTCTAATCATCCTTAGGCCTTCTTAGCTGAACGACATCGCTCTGCTCATTGCTTTTGTTTGTCTGAGGCAGAGCTTCCTTCTGTACTAGAGTGTTAACGTTATCAGCCCCTCTCAAACTTGGTGTAGGAGGTTGTGTTACACCAAGTTTGTAACGGAGTGATTCGAAGGGAAGAGATGCCAATGACTTTGTAAAAATTTCAGCTATCTGCAGACGTGAGGCAATGTGCTTGACAACAAGAGAACCTAAAGCCACTCTCTCTCTTACATAATGGTGATGTGTGCCAAAATGCTTCGTCCTTGAGTGATAAGCCGGATTGACTGTGAGGTATACGGCTGAAAGATTGTCACAGTAGAGCTCTGGAGTGTGAGGTTGTGATATTCCAAGTTCCCAGAGAACTCTACCAAGCCAAGTAATCTCAGATGCTGTTTCTGACATGGCCAAGTATTCGGCTTCAGTGGAGCTTTTAGCAACATGAGGCTGCTTCTTGGACGACCATGATATCAAGTTTCTGCCAACGAAAGTACAAAATCCTCTTGTTGACCTTCTTGTCTCAGGGCAGCCTGCCCAATCACTATCACTATATGCTCTCAGAACTAGATCAGTAGAGCTTAAGAAGTTGATTCCCATTGTTGTAGTTCCTCTGATGTACCTCAGAATCCGCTTTAGGAGAAGAAAGTCTGAAATAGCAGGAGCATGCATCTTTTGACAGATGTAGTTAAATGCAAACTGAATGTCTGGCCGTGTTAGTGTGAGATACTGCAGCTTTCCTGCAAGAACCCGGAAGTAGGTTGGATTAGAGAAGAGTTCATCCTGATGTGGAACACGATCCAGCTGCAGAGGAAGTGGTGTTTGGACTGGTGTGCAGTTTGTCATTGCTGCAACTGCTAATATGTCCTCAGCATACTTTTCTTGAGATAAGAACAGCCCCTCTGAGTGAAAGTGCGCCTGGATCCTAAGAAAGTAGTGCATTTGACCAAGATCTTTCATGCGAAACTCCTATTTGAGATTAGTAAGAAACTTCTCCATAACTTGTGATGCATTTCCTGTGATGACCATGTCATCTACATACATAAGAAGAAGAATAACATCTTTACCATGTGGGTAGATAAACAGAGAAGGGTCTGGTTGATTGCAGATAAACCCAAACTCCAAGAGATATGTACTGAACCGATCAAACCAGGCACGAGGCGCCTGTTTAAGACCATACAGGGCTTTATGCAGCAAACAAACATGATCCGGTCTTGTTTTATCTACAAACCCAGCTGGTTTTTTCATGAAGACTGTTTCATGGAGATCCCCGTGAAGAAACGAATTTTTAACGTCCATCTGCTTGATATTCCACTTCATAACTATTGCAAGATTCAAAACAATCTGGACAGTAGCTGGTCGAACCACATGACTATAGGTGTCAAGATAATCGATACCTTCCTCTTGGTCAAAGCCTTTTGCAACAAGGCGAGCTTTCAATCTGTCCAGAGAGCCATCCGCCTGTAGCTTGGTGCGAAAGACCCACTTGCTTCCTAGAACATTCATAGTTTTGTTGTAAGGAAATAAAGACCATGTCTTGGTTTCCATACAATTTGCATACTCCTCAGACATAGCTTCAGTCCAGACTGGATCCTTTAAAGTAGCAGCAACAATTTTTGGCTCAGGATAAGAAACTTTATGAGCAAGAAGAATGTACCGTGGGTTGGGTTTGGATATTCCCAGCTTAGCACGAGTGAACATGGGATGAGCTGTCTGAGCTGCAAGTGTTGGAACATGCATTGGTGAGGACTAAGCAGAACTGCTAGTTGGAGTTGCTGGACGAGTTGATCTTTGGACAGAAGATGGAGTTCTGCTGGCTCTCGGAGTTGATTTTGGAGTTACAGCTTGACTCTGTACAGAGGAGACAGGTGTTCCTGTTACAGGTAGTGGAGGAAAATCCGACTCAGTGCATATTGAAGACGACTCAGATGTTGGTTGAGAATGAGAGGTGCTAGTGGGTATAGGAAAGCGGACTGGAGCTACAGAACCAGAACCAGTTGTTGCAGGAGGTGGTGTCTGAGTCAGAAAGCCTTTTTGCCAATCAAAAACCAACTTGGAGCAATCTTTCGACTGATATTGTTGATAAACGCCTTCAAAGGGAAATACTTCCTCATCAAACAAAGCATGCCTGGTGATATAGACACGTCCTGTGGGGGGGGGGGGGGGTATAAGCATCTGTAACCCTTGTACTTGGCATTGTAACCAAGGAATACGCACAAGAGTGACTTTGGATCAAACTTGTTATCTCTATAGTCGCGAAGGTTTGGATAACACGCGCAACCAAACGTTCGGAGAGAAGAATAGTCTGGTGCTTTGCCATATAACCATTGATAGGAGGAATGATGTTCTTGATCAGTCATAGAAGGTAGAAGATTGATCAGAAAGTTAGCTGTGAAGAACCCCTCAATCCAGTATCGTAGAGGTAGTTTACTCTGATAAAGCATTGATAATCCTAATTCTGTAAGATGACGATGCCTTCTTTTTGCTAGCACATTCTGTTGTGATGTATAGGGGCATGAAATAAGTTGTTGAATCCCACAGTCTTGAAGATGAGTGAGAAGTTTTGAATTGATGAACTTTCCACCACCATCACACTGAAAAGTGCCAATCTTTGTGTTGAATTGGTTCTCAACCAGCTTTTGGAAAGTAACAAAGATATAGTAGAAGTCTGATTTGTGCTTTAAAGGGTAGAACCAGCTATAACGTGTGCAATTTTCAACAAAAATTGCATAAAATCGAAATCCTTGAACGGATACAACTGGAGCAGGCCCCCAAATATCACAGTGAATTCTTTCTAAAGGCTTAGAAGCAACAAAATCAGAACTAGAAAAAGGTAAATGACTACTGTTCCCAAGCTGGCATGCCTCACACATTGAGCTGGTACTCTTATTGATAACTGAGATAGCTTTTGAAGAGGATAAGTGTTGAAGGACTTGAGCATGTGGATGTCCCAACCTTCTGTGCCAAACAAGGGAGCTTGCAAACTGCTGTCTTGAAGAAAAGAACACCTCTGCATTTGATCCTTTCAACACATATAGACCCTCACTGTTTCTTCCCAACATAATTGATTTCGTGGTTGCCTTGTCCTTAACAATAACCCCATCACAGTCAAACTCAAAGGAGCAGTGATAATCTTTGGTAACCTTAGATACATAAAGCAGGGATTTGGCAATATTAGGACAGACAATCACATCACGAAGAGGTAACATACCTGAGGATGAGGCAATCATAGCAGAACCGTTATGTGTGATAGGAAGAATATTTCCATCTGCAACCATAATAGTATCAGGTCCGTTTGTATGGACGTGGCTGCTGAAGATGGTGTGGAGAACTTGTAACGTGAGCACTTGCTCAAGTGTCAGGAACCCACTCGTGACCAGACTGATCTGTGATGTCAGTAATGCGCATTGCGGTCATTGCAGAGTGAAGATCCTCATGCTGGTAAGAGTTGTCGAACCTGTGCCAACAAATGATTGTTGGATGGCCTTTCTTTCCACATATTTGGCACACAGGACGACTTTCCATGTCTGAGACAGAGGAGGTAGAAGAGTGACTTGAAAGTTGCTGAGGAAAACCACGGCCTTTAGTTGAATAAGCACCACATCCTCTGTTACTGCGTCCTCGAGAATATTGTCCTATGCCTCGATAGTTGGTGAAGAAGCTTACATTTGGTGTAGTGTTGAACGCTAAGTGAGGAGTAACGTCAGCATCACCATTGTAGTTTGAGAGGCGTGTGTCAAAAGCAACAAGCTTTGGGACGACATCTTCAAAGGTTGGTCCTGGTACATCATCCATGGTTGCTTCGATGGTTGTCTTAATGGGCTCATAGTCACGTCCCAGTCCATGAATCGCCGCATAGATCGCCATTTTGTCAGATACTGGACTACCGATGGAGGAGAGTTGGTCCCAAATAAGCTGAATCTCTTGAAGGTAGTCTTCCATAGATTTGTCTTGTTTTGAGACTGTCTGGATTTTTCTTTGCAGCCAAACAGACGGGATGACGAGACACGGTTGTAGTGATTCGCAATAGTGAACCAAACGTCTTGAGCTGTGACACAGTGAACAACAACACTCAGAAGTTTTGCTTCGAAGGATCCCAAAAGCCATGACTTTACAACTTGGTCGGTTTGTAGCCAGAGTTGATAGTCTGGGTTGGGAGCTTGCGAAGTGGTACCATCTATGGCTCTGATTGATTTCGTCGGAGCTGGAGATGGTGGTTCGCCTGTGACAAAACCCAGAAGACGTTGGCCCATCAGAAAAGAGACAAACTGAGATCTCCAAACAAGGTAGATTTCTTGAGAAAGCTTGACAGTGACACAATTTGCAATATTGAGTTTAGGGGGTGTGTAGAGTTCCATAGATCTGTTGTCCATGGCTCTGATACCATGAAAGCAAAGACTAGAATATGAAGAAGAAAGCTTTAGAGCTGAATATCATTTCTTATTGATAATCGCTTGAGAAGGATTAGCTACACAAGTGTTCTTATTTATACAAAAGCCTTTAGACGATCCTCTCATAAACCCTCAAGCCAGATGGCAGATCTTGATTGAGAAGCTATACGCTCTCATGTAGTACAGTCAGAGGATCAAATTTGTTGAAAACTTTGACGGCATCTTTTGTGGTCTTGTGCAGCTTCCTTGCAACTTCCTCGTTTTTGTCTTGTTGTTGCAGAGTCGACCTTTGCTCACTGTTGGGCTGGTGTCTGGGCCTTTCACATTTCTGATCATCCTTAGGCCTTCTTAGCTGAACGATGTCGCTCTGCTCATTGCTTTTGTTTGTCTGAGGCAGAGCTTCCTTTTGTACTAGAGTGTTACCGTTATCAATTCGAACCTTTAGCATGGAATCATATGTAACTGAGACAACTCAGAGTGACAGAGGAATGTGTGTTCGAATTACTGAATTAGGAAGATTGTCCATGTGCGTCCCACATGCTTTAAATATGGACAATAGAGATGATGCGTGCATGTCAAATGTCCCGCCATTTTTTGACCATGTTTTCTGACAATGTCCATGTGGACTTGTTTTATTGGTCTGAGGTTCAATCCTTGATGCATTGCGGTAATGGGAGAAAAAAGATGTGTAATGGGTGTAGAGGGCATATATATTCTTGTTGAAGTCCACATTATTATTTGTCTGCCTTTCAAGTAGTTGCTCCATCATAGCTTTCAATCTACTCTCATGAGTACTATTAACAGGAGGTGTCTGATAAGAAGAAGTTCCATAGGTCTTCTGATTGGAGTTGTTCTGCTGAAAAGGTTTCTGAAAAGTAGGTTTTTGACCAAACCCATAAGAGTTTTGATTGCTTGTGAAAGCACTCTTCTGACTACTACCAGCGTAGAATTTGTTACCTTGCTGATTTCCAAACATGTTTCCCTGAAATCCAGACCCATCGATGTAGTTCACATCTTCTTCCTCACAGCCTTCCTCATCCTCAATCACCACAACCTCTTGAGCAAAATGGACAGCTTTCTTCCCAACTTGCAAGCTGTGAACAGTGTCCAACTTATTCTTCATCTCAGCTATCTGTGAGCTGTCAGCTTTCCCACCAGATTTATGTCTCTCCAGATCAGCATTCTTAGTGCTATTGTTGCTCACCAAGTTTTCAATCAATGCCTTAGCCTATTCTGGATATTTGGTATTGAAGTTGCCATTGATGGCAGCATCCAATGCCATCTGGGAAGAAAATGCCCAGCAGCTGAACTTCAGGGAATCCATGATGAGGACAGTCTCTTTGGTACATCTTAAACCTTACCCAAGCAGTCTTAAGAGGCTCTGTAGGTCCCTGATTGAATGTCAAAAGGTCCTGTCTAAGTTGATCTGAACGAGCATCATCATAGAAGTATCTCAAGAACTCTCTTTTCACCACATCCCAATTGGTCAGAGTCCTAGGTGGGATCTGCTTGAGGCAAGCTGCAGCTTCTCCTGCAAGAGAGAATGGGAAGAGCTTTAGGTGCAGGAAGTCATAGTTTACTCCGTTGTGCTTCATCCCAACGACTAGGGACTCAAAATTCTCTATGTGATCCATAGGCTGCTCATGTGGGAATCCATGGAAAGGGTGCTGCCTCACAAGCGTGTAGTATGAAGTCTTCAGCTCAAAGTCATTACGATCAAAGGGAGGTGGAACAATCACAGATATTTTTCTGTCGAACTCGTCAGGTCTATTGTAGTCAGCAAGAGTCCTCCCAGCTGGAGGATTAGGTTCAGGTGCTCTAGGTGGTGCTTCAGCATGTGGATTTCCTAGTGGATTTCCTTGCCTACCTACACCTTGACCTTCTGCCTCAAGATTAACAATATGTCTTTCCGCTTCAGGGATTTCAATCACATTTCCCTCAGCATCAATCCTCTGTCCCTGAGCATTATATGGATTGTTTTGCAAATCCCTCAAAACACCTTCTGCATCTCTAATCAAGATCAAAGCATTTCGATTCATCATCCTTGAATATTTCTAAGCCTTTATGTTTTTCCTTTCAAGTCTAGGAAGCTCCTGATTCAAAAGCTTTTCGTCCGGGTTGCTTCTAGTGTGACAATTAGGCATACACTGAACTCAAAGACTGATCTCGATGTCGATCGACACTGGAAGGATGTCGGTCGACACTAAATACGCATGTCGATTCCTGCAGCAACAAAGAAAAGCAAGACAGAGAAGTATCAGTAACAAAAAACAAAAATAAAATAACTTAGTCTAAATTCTTGAACAAAATCTATTGGCGAACTCAAAGATTCCCCGGCAACGGCGCCAAAAACTTGATAGAGCAAATTTTATCCCTATTCTAACTGCAAGTGCACATATATGCAATCATAGTATAAAGGGTATCGAATACACAGAGACTCAAGTTCACGCAACATATTATATGTTTTCAGATTAAGCTAAGCCAATTGGGTGAAAGCAGTAAACAAAGCAAGTAAATTAAAAGAGTGTTTTCAATGGGAGAAAAGATAGACTTAGGAAGTTCTCAGGAAATCATGCAATGTCAGACACTTGATTTATCATGATTCAGATTTAGCACAGGTTCAAGAACTAGAATCACAAATATCAAATAACTCAACTCTCGCTGCAATTATTATCTATGTCTAACAACCAAATGATTAAAATCTCTTTGCAATCTCAGAGTTCTAGACAAGCATTAATAGCAAGTTCTTTAGTTCACAATTCTCCTAAACCAAATCTCTTTGCATCTAGTCAAATTGCTCACACTGAGTTCTGTCAGATTATAATTCACACTCTCGTGCCAAATTAATTATCTAAGATTTAAACTCTAGCTGATCAATCCAGAATTTAGTTTTAATCTCAACTTAGGTGATGAACGGATAGATTTAGAATCTTAATCATTCAATGATCTAACAGAGCATGAAAACCCTATGAGAATCCTTAAATCTAACTAAGTTACTACTCAGACATGATATCAATCAGACAAAACATATTTGAATATAAAACCAAGACAGAATATATATATAAGAAATGAGGTTCGAAATCCTTCTCTCAAAGGTTACAAGTAGCAGAATCAGCCCCAAGGAAAATCTCTCAATCTCCAAAGACAAAAGCCAAAACAAAGCAAGAACAAAAGATGGGAGAAAACAACTCTTTAAAACCCTATTAAAAGTCTAAACACGTTTTGGGGCCAAATTAGAAATAAGAGAACTTCTGGACTTTCTTGCAAATCTTCAAAAGATGCAATTAACTCGCGCATAATTCTTGCTGGACCTCATTGTCGACCGACACGAAAAGTGGTGTCGGCCGACATCAACTCTAAAAACACGGCTCCAACTTCAGCTTCCTGTAGAATGCTCCAGAAATGTCCCAAAACTCCTAACTTTGCTCCAAACGCATGCTTACCTGTAAAAGACTCGATAGACTTGAAATACAAGGTTAAAGACTCAATATATACACTTATATCATAGTTAAAAACCTAGAAAAACCATGATATATCAAAATGGGCATGTGAATATATACGCAGCTGGTGTGTTTCACAACTGGCACAAACAAAGCATCTTCTGGGATTTGTCTTATTGGAAGGACCAACTATTAAGGCATAATCTTGATGTCATTTACATTGAGAAAAATTTCTTCGATAACATCATGAACACTGTTCTCAACGTGCAAGGTAAGACGAAAGACAATGTGAAGTTTAGGCTTGATTCGCCTGAAATTTGTGCTCGGCCTGAACTTCATCTTCAGAAGAGCGGAAACCCGCCAATTCCAGCGTACTGGGTAGACCCGAAGTCGAATGAAGAATTCTTTGAGTGAATTATGCGACGAGTTAAATTCTCTGACGGTTACGCATCAAACCTGCGTAACTGTGTGGACACTGGTGGAGGAAATTTTATCGGAATGAAGAGTCATGATTGTCATGTGATGATGCAGCGAATCCTGCCATTTGCATTTGCTCATCTCCTTCCTCGAGAAGTCCACAAAGCAATTGCAACGGTCGGAGCTTTTTTCAGGGATATATCGATGAGGTCACTTACTGTTGATGGCATCAGAAATTTGGAGCAAAACATTCCTGAGATCTTATGCAATCTGGAGAAGATATTCCCACCGTTTTTCTTCGATGTTATGAAGCATTTTCCTATTCATCTCCCGGGTGAAGATAGACTTGGTGGTACGGTACAATATCGGTGGATGTATCCTTTCGAGCGCTATATGTTCCACCTTAAAAAGAAGGTGAATAATCTCGTTAAAGTGGAGGGTTTTGTTGTGTCTCAATATAACAACAATTATACTGCGACCTTTGCTAGCTATATCTTTCCTTCGCAAGTACGCACAAGGATCAGGTACCCAACTAGAAACGATGATAGGGGAGAGAGGTAAGTTTATCAGTCACCCGTTCATATCATTTTTCAACAAGTTGGGCGGTTAAGTGGAAAATCAGGAAAGCGGCAACTAACAACCCAAGAGCATACGCATCTCCACAAGTATATTCTGACCAACTGCGAGGAAGTATTTCAATATGAGAGGTATATATGTTCAATTTATGTTTGTTATTGCACTTGGATTAAAATTATCATAGTAATTGTTTTACTAATATATATATATTTTAATTTTTTCACTTTTTGTAGGTTATATATGGAAGCTCTCCAGCATCATCATCCAGAATTGAACGAGGCCCAACGTGAGGCTCGGAAACAAAGAGGCTTCAGCCGTTGGTTAAACTCTTATGTAAGAATTTGTTTTTCAAATCTTACATAAAACATACTCTTAGGTTGACAGTGAACTCAAAAGCAGATGCACCCCCGATGATTGGTTAGTAGACATAATACAGGGCCTCCACTACACCGCAAAGTATTATCCAAGATATTGCACTAGGGGGTACGCATTTAAGGTGCATGTAGAAGGCTCTTCAAGAATTACTGCCGATCACGGTGTTTCATCTGCATCTGGAAAAGTTGCGTACTATGGTGTTCTCAAAGAAATACTAGAAGTAAAGTACATAGGGAAGCTTGGCATGAGATGTGTGGCTTTCCTGTGTGATTGGTATAACCTGATCCTACGGCAAGGTGTTACCATCGATGAGTTTGGTGTGACGTCTATCAATTCGATTCAAGAAACTCAGATACTATTATCCGTTCATTATTGCTTCACAAGCAGATCAGGTTAGTAATCGACTTTATGTATGTTTATTAGTTAGTATTTAAATAAAGTTTTTTCTTATATACCATCTACCTTATGCAGGTGTGTTACATTCCTTACCCTTGTAAGATATACAAGAACGATCCATGTATCACAGTTACGAAAATAAACCTGCGAGGGAGGGTATACGGAGTTAAAGAGCGCGAACTAGAGCCTTTGTAAGCAAGCGGAAGTGATATATAGATCCTGTAGAAGAATGAAGTTAATCTAGTTGTTGAATTCATTCATTTCGGGGACATTGTTCTTCATTCAGATTCCGAAGAAGAGAGAGAGGCGAATTCGGAGACAACACTGAATATATTTCAACGGGATATGACTCAGAAGGCAATGAAGAGGAGATATAAAATTTTATATTTTCAGTTATGTTCAAATTTTGCAACAAGTTATTTGAGTTATTCCAAAAGTTTTATTTAATCACGTGAGCATTTTGTAATATGTACACGTAATTGTATGAAAAGCGTAACGTACCACTTAGTGCAATTGGTTTGCCACATTACCCATACTTTCTCCAACTCACGTTCGATCCCCCTGTGGGTTCGAAATTATTTTTAAAACAAATTACATTTACTAATGTAAATACGACGGAAAAACGGCGCATAAACCGATAGAATAACAATGGTTCATATAATCCTTCGCTTTTCCGTCGGAATTCCGATGGGATAGGGTTTAGGGTTTCAGAAATGCAAACAGATCATCGACAAACATCTCAAGAAGTAATGTAAGGATATTTTATATAAGATATCAGCCATTACTGATTCAGATGACATGTTTTGTATGGTTGAAAAAAATTAAAACATGTCGGACTAAAACATATCGTAGTATGCAATGACGGCTAAGACGAGGTTTGACTGAAACATTGAAACATCGGGCTAAAACACTCTAACCAAGGGGAGAATAATCAAGAATTTCAGTGTTAATGTTTAATATAAATGTGGATATTGTAAGAGCCCAAAATCCAAACCCTAAAGGAAACCCTAAACCATATTCCTTCGGATTTTCGTAGGGAATATGCGACGGATTTCCGAGGGTAGATGTTTTTCAGAGGGAAACACTATATATAAATGTGTGTAAGAAACTGAAAACTTTCACACACAGCACGTGTTACCGAGCATAATTTGTATACAGAGGACCCAAGTTCGAGTCACGCTGAACCTGGGTTTTGGGATAATTTTATTACCGACGGTCCTAACCGTCTAAAAGCCATCGGTAAATGTTAGTTAACGGTCAAAATGTGCAGTAACTCTCCTCTTCCCTATGCGACGTATTGGTAAATGTATTTTCAGAAATTAATCCATTTTCTGATGGATGTTCGTCTGTTTAACCGTCGGAAATTTTTGTATATATAGACTACAGATTTCACAAGTTTTTGATCTTCAAAACATAAACACAAACATTTCAAAAAAAATGGACTACGTCTATTTCTCTCCCGAAGCTCGCACTTCCGCCTTGCGAGAAATCGCAAAGCCGGGTCAGGAACATCTTCTCAATCTCGACCCATTCCGCCAAACCCACCGGGATGTTTGGTTCGGATACAATTCGGTTATTCCGTCCATCTTCAGTGATATCATTGAGACTGTCTAGTCCGGCAGTTATCTCACGTACTATAGCGTGTCGACGCACCTTAAGGAGGCATGGTTTAATGATTTTCTCGTAAGTTATTTTTTTTGTATTTTGATAACATTTCTTATGTTTTTTAACTAATACATATTTTTAAAAATTACAAGGATACTGAATTTTCTCCCCGATCAATGTGTTCACCGTTTGGCGGGAACTCAACAGGACGGCTAGACGGGTTTTCCAGACGAAGATGCGGCGGATGAAGCTGCGTTGGAAAAGAGGAGAAGAAAGACTTGCTTGGATTCCAGAAAGGTCTTGGAACGTCATGGTCAACCAGTGGAGGGAGAAGGACATTGGGGACTGGTTCGGGAATCAATTCCCGAATTAAAATAACTAAAATTTAAAAATTATGTAGTTTTTTTTAATCGGCAAAGTATTTACATAATTTTTAATTTTTAATTTATGTTATGTTTTTATTTTCAATAACTTAATGAGCATGGCTTTTAAAAAATATATAACATACAATAACCTAAAGATATAAACATTTGCTTCAAGAACATAAACAAGTATCACAACATAGCATATTGGTTTACGACTCGAGTTTAACTCGAATTGGTCTGGGTTCGAGTTGCACCTTCAACATTTTCAATCCACTTTTTTCAACAATAACATATAAATACTTTATCTCTAATCAGTAAACAGACGGATACAACATAACAAAACGGTTTTTGGGGATATGTTCTGTAGAAAAAGACCTGGTTTATGACCCTTTTATTTTATCGCGTTTTCGACGAAACCGACTGAATTTCAACTTCTCTCTCTCTCTCTCTCTCTCTCTCTCTCTCTCTCTCTCTCTCTCTCTCTCTCTCTCTCTCTCTCTCTCTCTCTCTCTCTCTCTCTCTCTCTCTCTCTCTCTCTCTCTCTCTCTCTCTCTCTCTCTCGGCCTCAACCTTCTCTCTAGCCGTTTGCCCAATTCCCTGCCGTATAATGCAATTTCCGACCGCCACAATATTAACCTTCATGTAAATTTCCTTTCTAACCGATTCAATTTCGTTTAAATCGGTTTGTTATGGCGTTTTATTTTTAGAATGCAATGCATGTGTTGTTTGAAAGGTAGTTTAGGTTGATTAGGGTGGAATGAACATTAGTTTAGGATGTTGGATTGTTTTTTTATGAAATTTTGATTTATAATTTTTTTTAAACGGTTGAAACGTTTTTCACCATTTAAAAATGATTGAAAAACTTGTTTGACCATGGAATAGATTTTAAAATATTTTTTTCAAAATCTTTTTGAATTTGTAAAACGTTTTTTGATAAGTATACCATTTCGAAAACGTTTTTAATTTTTTTGAAAATGTTTTAAATTTATTTTACCAAATATATAATATTTTATAAAACCATTAAAATTAATATTGTTTTTCCTAAAGTTCTTTTATAATAATTTTGTATAACTTTTAAAATTTAATATAGAATTGTTAACTTTAGTTTTTGTTTATGGTATCTAGGGACAACTTTTGGATTTTGAACAACTTATGGGCTCTCGAGCGGATGAGATACATGAAAAGCCGGTACATCAACAACCACCGAGACCAGTACGACAGTCTCGATCGACTCAGGTGAGACGAATTCACCCGGCATCGTCTCAGCAGAACCAGATATAGTTGGGACCGTCCCAGCAGAACTAGTCTCAGACTCGGTCGGAGACTGATAGTGGGAGCCATTCAGTGTCTCAAGTGCAAGAGACACCGTATGTTCCGCCTCCTATTGCCATGGAAATATCGCCGTTAGTTGACCAACCGGGACGAGAGTTGCTCAAATGACTCGATCCCTACTATGAGAACCCCCTGGAACGTATTGGTAAAAAAATCTTTTAAATTCTCGATTTTCAAATTGCACTTATTTAATATACATTTATAAAGTTTTATTTTTTTTCCTTATTAGGTTTTCGTTGACCGAATCGAAGATCACAAAGAGCATAGTGGGGATGATGTACATCATGCTCCAAATTGGATACCCGAGGTACAAGGAGATGCCTTTATCCGATAGGCGTAACTGGTTTCGCTAGTTCGCGGTACATATTTTCGTTAACTTTGTTATATTTTTCTATATTTTTCTTTTATAAAGTTTGATTTAATATTTTTTTTGAAGCAAGAGTATACTTCGGATAAGAAGTATACTGAGCTTGTGTAAAAGGAGTTCCACATAAAGGCATCATCCCATTTATCCAACGTCATCGACATATGGAATTAGAAGTGGGTGAACGATGAAATCCCCAAGGGTGTGAACGACGATGCGTGGAATGGGCTGGTCCGCCATTGGATTAAGCCTGAAACAGCAGCAACAACTTCGACAAACTTCTAAAACCATAAAAGTCACAGGAATTGTGTCGGTGTGGCAACTTATAACGCGAGAGTAAAGAGCACCGCATCGAGGAAAATTGACTTTGTAAGTATCTTTATTTTTAATTTTCAATAAGTGTAGACCTTTTTATAATTAAGATATTTTTTGGGCAGAAACGGCGGGAAGGACGAGATCCGAAACATATTGAGCTCATCGAGGGCGGCCATAAAAACAAGACTATGGGCAAAATCCATGATCCGATCGCTCGGAGGACTGTTGAGTCGGTGAAGAGGCGGTTGGATGAGGTGGTTTCCCAATCCAAGGAAGTCAGTTCCACATAAGAGCTACTGCATGAAAATATCGACGAAATCTTTCTTGAGGTAAGATTTTAAATTAACTAAAATATGAATTAAGTTTTAAATTACTTGATTTCTAACTAGTATCACTGAAAAAATTTACAGTAATCGGAGAAGAGAAGAGGCCATTTTTTTGGTTTGGGAAACTTAGGGGACAAAGTCTTGACACCACATTCCCGCTTCCTCAAGAAAACGAGAACTTCGCCCAAGTCTTGAGGGAGAAAGAAAAAGAGATCGAAGCGTTGAAGGCTAGTCAGACACAGATTGAAGCCCGGATGGCAAGGGAAAAGGCAGAACGTCGAGGAAGATTGTTGGGGTCAAAAACCCCTCGAGGAAAACAATAGCCAAAAACAAGATCGGACAATCGGAAACAGACAAATGCCCGTTTTGGACATTTGGAGTTCCGTATGAATGACAATTTATACGAGGTGTCGATAACTTCGTACAAATAACTTTTATACGAAAAGAGTCAACGGACAACATTTCATACGAAATGGACGACGTTTCATACGAAGCGGACCACACTTCATACACAGCGGATCAATCAGACAAACACATCACTCGATAGAGATTACGGATTAACGTAACATCCAAACAAACAACAGCCGAGCTGAATCAGCTCCGAACCGAGCTAACCAGCTCGGATTTTCCGAGCTGAAATCAGCTCGGGCCGAGCTAAAACAGCTCAAAATTTCCGAGCTTAACTCAGCTCGGAATTTCCGAGCTTACCACAGCTCGGACCGAGCTAAACCAGCTCGGATCAGAGCCAAAACCAGCTCGGATTCGAATATTTTCTTTCTCATTTTCGGAAGTTTCGAGCTGAATGCATCTCTTGGTAATTTCCGAGCTGGTTTTTGCTTCTCCAAACTTTCCGAACGGATAGCGTATGATCAAACATTTGCCAATATCTCATTCTACGGATGCGCAACTAGCCACAATCCATCTTCGGAAACATCAGCTTATACATTCTTGGTTGTTAAACCAAGTTGTCGGATAAAGTTAGAGGAAATACAAATTTGGGCCCAAACATACAATATTCGTATATCCGAAACTTTGGGCCGAATGAAGAATTTTGTGCACAAACGGACTCGGACTGTCAGTTCTCGGCCCATTCGGCAAATTGGTCAAGCCGTGGAAAGATAATTGCCGAAGAAAGAAGATAAACTCAAATAAGCGAAGATGAAGATATCTACGAGCTAAGGAGCGAGATAAAAATGTAAATCTTAACGGAAAATAGAAAGAGATAACATCAAGAAGATTTCCACGAATCTTGCCAAAAATATCCTCGAAGCCGACTTGCCGCAGCTATATAAGGAGATGGTGGTCATACGATTTAGATATAGCAAAAAACCCTGGCATCTAGACTTAAGAACTTAGCAATTTTCTTAAGCTTTTCCGTTCTTTGTACTCTTTTCCGATCTCTTATCAATAAAATATCCTCCGGGTTTACTATTTCGGTGTGATTACTAGTGAAATTTCGGTTCCCTAAAAGTTTGCTCTACAAGTTTTGACAGTGCGAGTTTCGACTCTCACAGTTTGGCGCCGTCTGTGGGGAATAGAAGTTTCTTACACTTAAAAACCATCGACTAGCGGATCCGAAGATATGATTACCAACGGAAACAAAAATATGGCCGGTACTGCGACCAACAATATGATTATTGGAGAATCGCAATACTGCCGAGACACAGTATAGTCGATCAAAGCTTACCAAAGATGAGCTGAAACAAACGCCCACTAGTCCGCCCCTTCTCAATCTCTGAACGATATAATAACGTTTGAAGAGTGTGAGACTGCGGACAGTGACCGACCGCACAACGATCCGCTCGTAATTGAGCTGGTTATCGGAGACCTTGACGTAGCAAGAATTTTGATCGACACCGGAAGTTTCGTGGATGTAATCTTCTGCGATACCTTAAAGAGGATGAACGTCAGTTTATCTGAAATATATCCAATCCCAAAACCCTTAACATGATTCACGGGATACACAACAATGACCCTTGGAACAATCAAGTTGCCGGTACGAGCTGGAGGAATAACTAAAGTCGTCGAGTACTCAGTAGCGGATGCTCCAACAATCTACAACGTGATCATGGGTACTCCGTGGATAAATTCCATGAGAGTTGTCCTGTCAACGTATCACCTATGCTTGAAGTTTCCAACGCCCATCGGAGTTATGACGATATCGGGGAATCAAGTTCAATGCCAATCTTGTTTCATGGCAGAGCACAAGCTCAAAAAGTCGACAATTGAGATACATCGAAAGCCGAAGCGACCACAGATAGAACCAAACCAAGGAGTTGCGAGAAAACCTAAAAAGCCGACAAAAGCAAGAAGAAGAAGAAAAAGACGAGCCTTGCGAACCTGTAATATCAGTATATATAGATGAGGACGACCCGGAACGATTTGTAGATATCGGAGCATATCTTGATGACTCGATCAAAAAAAGCATAGTATTGTGTCTCCGACAGAACGTGAACAGTTTTGCTTGGTCGCAGAAGACATGTCTGGTATCAGCATGGACATTGCATGTCATGAATTGAACGTAGACCCGACGATCAAACCCGTCAGGCAGAAAAGAAGGAAGTTGGGATCCGAGCGGACTAAAGCAGTCAACGACGAAGTGGAGAGATTACTAAAAGTCGGCTCGATCATCAAAGTCAAGTAACCAGAGTGGCTCGCAAACCCCTTGGTAGTAAAAAAAGAAAAATGGAAAATGGAGGGTTTGCGTCGATTTCACGGATCTGAACAAGACATGCCCCAAGGACAGTTATCCGCTTCCGCATATAGATCGACTGGTGAAGGCGACCGCAGGAAACAAACTGCTCACTTTTATGGACGCTTTTCAGGATATAATCAGATCATGATGAACCCATATGATCGTGACAAAACCGCCTTCATCACTGACAGAAGGATTTATTGCTACAAGGTTATGCCATTCGGCTTGAAGAACGCTGGAGCAACAAATCAGCGACTAGTAAATAAATGTTCCATGAACAGCTCGTAAGGACCATGGAAGTATACATAGACGATATGCTGGTCAAGTCTCTCGAGGAAAAAGACCACGTAGAACATCTACAGGAATGTTTTGGATAGCTAAACAAGCATGACATGAAGCTCAATCCGACCAAATGCAGATTCGGAGTGGCATCCGGAGAATTTCTTGGATGCCTCGTGACTCACCGAGGCATCAAAGCAAATCGAAACAGATCAATGCCCTAATTCAAATGTCCTCGCTGACAACGAAGCGCGAAGTCCAACGATTAACCGGACGTGTAGCATCACTAAATAGGTTCATCTCACAATCAAGCGAAAAATGTCCGCCTTTCTACGACACCTTAAGGGGCAACAAGACATTCGAATGGTCGGAAAAGTGCGAAGAAGCCTTCCAACAACTTAAGAGATATTTGGCGAATCCTCTGGTATTGGCAAAACCAATCGAAGGAGAGCCCCCGTTCCTATACACGGCAATATCAGCTACCGCAGTGAGTGGAGTTCTTACCAGAGAAGATCGTGGGTAACAAAAGCCTATCTTCTACGTCAGCCAAACATTAACGGATGCCGAAACTCGCTACACGCAAATCGAGAAACTATCACTCGCACTAGTGATACCCCCAAGGGAATGGACAAGCCGAAGCCACCAACAAAACAATCCTCGACGGGTTGAAAAAGTGGCTAAACGAGAAGAAGGGACGATGGGCAGATGAATTGGAGGGAGTCTTGTGGTCACAACGGACAACTCCCAGACGAGCAACTGGCGAAATGCCATTCGCGCTTGTATACGGATCGAAATGTGTAATCCCAGCCAAAGTCGAAATCCCAGGAATACGTCACGAATTACTCCCTAGAGAAGAAGGTCTGAATCATACGATGCTTCTTGACGAACTGGACCTAACCGACGAGCAACGCGACCGGGCTTTAATCCGCATCCAAAATTACCACCAAGCGGCCGCAAGGTACTACATTTCGAACGTCCACGGCAGGAGATTCCGTGAAGGAGACTTGGTCCTACGGAAGGTATTTCAAAACACCGCCGAGCGAAATGCAGGCAAGCTAGGAGCCAACTGGGAAGGACCTTATAAAGTCACAAAAGTCATCCGACCAGGGGCGTACGAGTTAACTAACATGGATGACGTCAAAATTATCAGGAGCTGGAATGCGATGCATTTAAAAAAGTGCTATCATTAAACCAAGACTTCAGACATTTTGAACTACGGGACGGCTTGATCCCCTAAAGGGGTACGTAGGCAGCCGATCTTTTGATCGGTTCAGTTGTCCTTCCTCTCAAAAAACGGGGGAGTGGGTCCGTATATATCTATACTTGCGCAACAGAATTCAGAATTTTTTTAAAAACAAATCTCGAACCCAAAACTTGTCAGACAAAGGTACTCGGAAACCTCAAAAGAACCAGTTCGGAACTTCCAAGAAAATCAGCTAGGAAAGTCCGAGCTAAACAAACAAGTCAGCTCGGAAATTCCGAGCAAATCAGCTAGGAAAGTTCGAGCTAATCAAACAAGTCAGCTCGACACTTCCGAGCAAATCAGCTAGGAAATTCAGAGCTATTCAAACAAGTCAGCTCGGCACTTCGAGCAAATCAGCTAGGAAATTCCGAGATGATCAAACAAGTAAGCTCGGAACTTCCAAGAAATCAGCTAGGAAAGTCCAAGCTGATCAAACAAGTCAGCTTGGCAATTCCGAGCTAACCACTCTCCGCGGAAATTCCCAGCTGAACACTTTCCGCGGAGATCTTGAGCTGACCACTTTCCGTGGAAATTCCGAGCTGACCACTTTCTGCGGAATTTCCGAGCTGACTACTTTCAGGACACTCAGCTCATACAGCCAATTCACTCAAACAACTCCGGACAACGGATCATAGCAAGAAGCGCTTGGATTTGTCCGGTAACAAAAATAAACTCATTCTCGCTATTATTTAATTTATTTCTCTTAGATAGAAATTACGACATAAACTTCGTAATTTAGAATTCATTTACTATCACGTCGCATGCATGATTGTTAGGAATAGTCTATCTTGTCTGTTGCGACCGCCAGCAGACAAACACATACATCCTTTACGAATATTAGCCAACACATCCTATATGGATTGCGTTTCTATACATCCAATAAACGGATAAAAGCGCGCTATATAAATTTTAAATACCGCCAAGGTATGTTTATTATCGGCGAAGGGAACATAAGTCGAGAGGTCGATAGTAATTCCTAAGAACGGGTTGTCGATAGGTCTTCAAATCCGCCGCACCAGTACTGGAGTCGATAATAAACCCCAAAAATCCAGTATGACGCTACTTAGCACACTGGTAAATTGACGTTCTAACCAAGTATATCTTGGTTCGGTATCTTTGAAAGGTGGTCATGCGGATACCGGCTTCTTTTTGATGGACGGAACAGAACTTCGTGTCTTCCGCGACGTTGTCGTAAACAAGTGAAGGAATTTCTAGCAGTTCTAATCACGATTAGGCAACCCTGGTCTGAATTCCAAGCCTAGGATCTAGGGTTCATATAATTGAATCTAGGGATCTCAGAATTACCTGGTGATTTGCAGCGGAAGATTTGCAGATAATCGAGATCTAGAGCGCCTCAAATGCTGCGCCTCTACTGGTATCCACACGCACACAAACTGGACCGCAGGGATGCTAGTGCCTTACAGAGATCTAATCTCCAGAGAGGTCTCTTTCTATGTTCTCGTGGCTGTGAATTAGGTTAGAAAACAGTTTAGGTCGACCATATATCTTATATATGTCGACTTAAACCGTAACGGAATTAACCAACGATTAAACCGAATTAATCTGATTAATCCGCGAGTGCATCGATCGATGCACTATCTGCAACGATCGACACTGCCCCAGAATATTGATATCGAATGCATATCAAATATGCATTCACTAGATCATTACATTAATGATCAACCTCGTCTTTAACGTCCAGTTTGCTTAGGTGTGTGACCCTGTAGGATCATATAACACTAGCAATGAGTTCTAAACTCATTGATCATAAGTGGCTTCTAGCAAAGCATTATGACTACCTAGTGTCATATGATTGTCTCATCTCGACAATACAACTATCACTTAGAGCAAGTACAATAGATTTCAGGACATTCCCAACAATCTCCCACTTGTACTGGAATCATCTATTCCCATAATCCCTTCGTCACTATATCTCGATCTGGCATAAGGCAAGATCTGTGTCACCCTTATTTATCCAAGATCATATTCATCGAACTCCGATTTATACTGACAAGACAAACGACTGACAATCACCTCGTTTGAGTGTGGCCACACATTTCTCAGTATCAAATCTTCGATGGGCCCTGAGATATTTATCTCCTGTTATATAGGAGGGACAATTCCCATCTTGTTCCATCCCTGTTTCTTCACACGCTTCATGATACGCCCAATCAATGCCTTTATAGTCACCAGTTACGGCTGACGTTTGACAAGGTTAAAGCGGACCAATTCACATGTAAGAAAACATGATGAACTCAGGTCTAAGGACTATACTCTATAGTCGTAATGAAAACTCTCATGACACTTATATAACTATCCCGTAGAGTTCTCATCAGTGGGTCATGTCCGATCATGTGTTCTCCAACACATATCTATGTGATTGACTTTAATACTCTTATTAATGACTCCATGAAACTTAGTCATCAGTCACCTCACATACTAGTCTCACGCGGTTGTTAATGTCCCATTGTAACAACCTTGACCAGGGACCAATCATAATTTATGTCATTTATTATCTATAGGGTTTCATGATCAAGTCACATATTTGATGACCTATAAAATGTCATAAATTACTTTGGGACTATTATTTAATAACCATTATTAAATAATACAGATGTCAGATTTCAATAACATAATCAAATTATGTTTATACGAACATCATATCATAACTAAAATTAATAACAATGACTCCCACTAAAATTAAGATCACATCTTAAGACATCTAATGCCTTTAGCAGTAGCCTGACCCTCATTCGCCCTTGCTCAGCGTGTGTCGAAAGACACTGCGTCTTGCTAAGAGTAATACCAAGAGTCATTTGCACGAAGCCCTTCTTGGAATCCTGCATATTGGACATGTGCAAGGCCTTATCACTATAAGTATCTTGACACAATCTAATTAGCTTATCCAATCTATCTCTATAGATTCTTATTCCAAGAATGTATACGGTTTCTCCCATGATTTTATCGAAAAACAACTTTCGAATCAAGTCTTAACAGACTGAAACAATGGAACTTCATTTCCGAGAAGTGGTATGTTATCAACATACAATACCAGAAATGCAACTGCGCTCCCACTAGTCATCTTGTAAACATTCGGTTCCTCTTCGTTCTTGACGAAGTCAAACCTTTTGACTGCTTCATCAAAACGAAGATTCCAACTCCGATATGCTTGCTTCAGTCCATAAATGGACCGATGAAGCTTGCATATCTTCCTAGCTTCATTAGGATCAATGAAAAACTTCAGGTTGTGTCATGTACACATCCTTTTTTCCAGAATTCCATTAAGGAAAACTGTTTTCACATTCATCTGTCATATCTCATAACCATTATGAGCGGCGGTTGCTAGGAGAATCCGAATGGACATTAGCACGGTGTCTGGGATTAGGTTTCTTCACAGTCAATACCATGAATTTACTTGAAACCTTTTGCCACCAACCTAGCTTTGTACATCTGAATATAACCATCCATGTCAACTTTTCTTCTTGAAAATCCATTTACTCACAATGGTTTCTACACCATCGGGTAAATCAACCCAAGTCATACTTGGTTCAGTGACATGGATCCCATTTCGGATTTAGCGGCTTTTAGCCATTTTCGGAGTCAAGGCCCATCATTGCTTCTTCAAAATTCGCAGGCCCGTCACTTTCAATGATCAGTAGATCACGGCAATTGGTCACGAGAAATCCATATTTCTCGGGTTCGTGACGGATCCTTTCGGATCTGCGAGCTTCAGTTTTTCTGTAAAAGTCGCGCACACATATCTCATATGTATACTTTTACGACGACCTAATTAACCAAGATTTAAACCGTAGTTAATTAAGTCATAAACCAAAATCAATATTTGGTTCGCGATCTGTGTCGATCGATGCAACTTTTGTGTCGATCGACACTTCTTCAGAAACTCGCCATTTAAATGTATATCGAATATACATTCACCAGATCCTTTATAAACTCTAGGCACCACAGGTGCAGGTTCTACAACTTTTTGTAGATCCAACTGCTGCTCTTCCTCATCAGGTTGAGCAGTCTCCTGTGATTTTCGAATTTCTTCGAGTTGTACTTTTACTCCCACTGTTCTTCTTGGAAAGAAAGTCTTTCTCAAGAAAACATGGTTCCGAGCAACAAACAATTTGTTCTCGAACTGGTTGTAAAAGTAACATGCCTTGGTTTTGTTAGGACAACCAATGAAGTAGCACCTATCAGATTTGGGTGTGAGCTTATCAGAGATTAAACGTTTTATATAAGTCTCGCAACTCCAAATCTCCATGATGGATAAATCAGAAACATTTACATTCCACATCTCATGTGGTATCTCTGTAACTGATTTTGATGGAACTCTATTTAATGTAAACTCAGACATTTCTAGAGCGTATTCTTAGAAGGATAATGGAGGATCTAAGTGACTCATCATTGATCGAACCATATCTAATAAAGTCCGATACATGAGGAGCGAATTGTGAAACACTTTCACAATCTATCAGATGATCACTAAATTCTTGATTTAAGTATTCACCTCCATGATCTCATCGTAGAGGTTTAATACCTTTGCCAAATTGATTCTGTACTTCATTTTGGAACTCTTTGAACTTTTCAAAGATTCTGACTTATGCCTTATAAATAAGGCATAACCGTACCTTCTGAAAATATCAGTAAAGGTAATGAAGTACTGAAATTTTCCTCTAGCACTAGTGCTCATCGGTCCATATACATCCGTATGTATAAAGCCCAATAAGCTTCTGGCCCTTTCATTTTTGATCCGTTCGTTCGCAACCTGTATCGATCGTTGCATACATGCATCGATCGATACTACCTTTGTTGAAAGGGGCCTCTGTCGTTTTCCAATAAACAAGATTCACTTTACTCATTTTGATTCATAATCAGATGAGCCCAAAAGCCCATCACTATGGAGCTTCTGAATCTGTTTCTCATTTATGTGGCTCAAAACGACAATGCCAGAGAAAGAGTTTGATTCGTATCTTTTGACTTGAATCTCTTGGTACTAATGTTATAGTTAGGCACATTCTGGTTTAGAACATAAAGTCCATTCTCTAATGGAGTGCTACTATAAAATATATCATTGTAATCAAATGAATAACACTTATTCTTGATTTGAGAACTGATATCCTTCCATGTCCAAACAAGGATTAGAAATAATTTGTCTGCTCATAGCAGTTACATAGTAGCAGTTTTAAGTTCAAAACATGCCATAAAAGGAAAAACAAATGAAATACTCCTACGGTTAATGCAGCAACTCTTTCTCCATTCCCACTCATAGGTCCACTTGTCCTTTCTCCATAGTCCTACTTTTGCTCAGGCCCTGCACATTTTCACAAAATATGAGTACCACAGCTGGTATCCAATACCCAATAAGTAGGATTATAAGAAGTAACATTTACTTCTATAACATAATACCTGAAGAAGAAGTCTCGTACGTCTTCTTCAGCTTCTCATAATCTTCCAAGAATTTATTGCAGTTTCTTTTCAAATGCCCATAACCATTACAATAACGGCACTTAACATCTTCAGAAGGACTGGTTTTAACCTTAGGAACATGGCCAGACTCGCTTGGATTCACAATCGAGCTCGTCTTGCCATCACCTTTGTTCTTACCAAGTTTCTTAAACTTTTTACCCTTTTGTACCATAAGGACATTTGGGGTGTCCTTCTTGATGTTAGGTTCAGCAGTCTTAAGCATCCCATGCAATTTAGTCAACGTCTTCGTCAAGTTGTTCATGTTATAGTTCATAACAAATTGATCATAGCTTGACGGCAGTGACTGTAGAATGATGTCAGTAGCCAACTCTTGGCTAATGGGACAATCCAGTTTCCCCAGGTTATCAATATAACCTATCATCTTAATGACATGAGGACTAACTGGTTCGCCCTTTGGTAGCTTGCACTCAATCAGAGATCTAACCGTCTGGTATCTCTGAGTTCGTGCCTGCTCCTGAAACATACTTTTCAGGCCAGTGATCATCTCTTTTGGCGACTCCACGTACTCATATTGCTTATGCAATTCCGAGTTCATGGTAGCTAACATGAGACAACTCACATCCACCGCATCATTAGAATGCTTATCCCAAGCATCCTTATCTGACTGCCAGGCATTGGCTCGGTACTTCTTAGGGAGAACTTTCTCAAGGACATAGTCCTTTTTCTCCTGTTTGAGAACAATTCTCAAGTTCCGATACCATTCAAGAAAGTTCGATCCATTTAACTTGTCCTTCTCAAGGACGGATCGCAGGGAGAAATTGTTACGATGGTTTGTGCTAGACATAGCTGAAAAACAAGGGAGGTTTTAGTTATGATGTTCAAGAAATGAGAATTCTTAACAATTAAGAAAACTCGCATTATATTCAAACAATGTTTCCTCAGAAGAATATAATGATCCAAGACCCATACTTCACTAAAATTGAGTGAGCCACTGGCTATCACCCAAATTTAGCTATCTAGGTAAGCAACAACTTTGCTAGTTATATCCAATATAACTCTTGGTTGTGGATTGACATCTTATGTCCAATCCACCTGATATCTCTGAGCCCAAAACGATTTTGATGACCCAGTCAAGTAAACCAATCTCTTAAGTCATGTAATTGTTGACGCCTTGCACTGCAAGCCCATCAACACGATTACTTCCTACCTTACTCATGTAATTGTTGATACCTTGCACTGCAAGCCTATCGTACAATGAAACAAGTCTTGACAGTTGACAAGATTGGAAAGACATCAAGTATCACTTGATATTTGGTTGAGGAACGGAACCTTAAAATGTTCAGTTTTATTATCTTTTAATTCTTCTAATTAAATGATTTGTCTTGGTTTGGTTCTGTGGTTTCAGGTTCCATAACCTAAACCATCGAATCTTGTGTCGATCGACACTACTTTAGTGTCGATCGATGCTGATTAACCAAAACCAATCTGCGATAACCGATCAATCCAATTGATCCGGTTTTGAGTACTGGTCAGTGTCGATCGATGCTACATTAGCATCGGTCGATACCAACCCAATCGCAATAAACCATTCTTAGCGTTTAACCATCATTAACCAAGCTCGATAACCGGTCCAATCCAATTGAACCGATTCATCAATCTCGCGAGGTCTGTGTCGACCGACACAACTCTTGCGTCGATCGACACTAGGCGAAACATAAGTTTTATTCGGGTTTTCGCCCTGTGTCGATCGATGCCGGATTGGCATCGATCGACACCATGCAAAAAACCCTAAAACGTTTTTCGAACAAAACCCTAAACTAGGTTACTTTGATCAAAACGAGTTTTAGCATGCTTGTATCAATCATATAGAGATCCAGATTCAACCAATCTAATCAACATGCTACAGATTCAATGGAACCCTAAAGCTCTGATACCAGTGAAGGAATTTCTAGCAGTTTTAATCACGATTAGGCAACCCTGGTCTGAATTCCAAGCCTAGGATCTAGGGTTCATATAATTGAATCTAAGGATCTCAGAATTACCTGGTGATTTGCAGCGGAAGATTTGCAGATAATCGAGATCTAGAGCGCCTCAAATGCTGCGCCTCTACTGGTATCCACACGCACACAAACTGGACCGCAGGGATGCTAGTGCCTTACAGAGATCTAATCTCCAGAGAGGTCTCTTTCTATGTTCTCGTGGCTGTGAATTAGGTTAGAAAACAATTTAGGTCGACCATATATCTTATATATGTCGATTTAAACCGTAACGAAATTAACCAACGATTAAACCGAATTAATCTGATTAATCCGCGAGTGCATCGATCGATGCACTATCTGCAACGATCGACACTGCCCCAGAATATTGATATCGAATGCATATCAAATATGCATTCACTAGATCATTACATTAATGATCAACCTCGTCTTTAACGTCCAGTTTGCTTAGGTGTGTGACCCTGTAGGATCATATAACACTAGCAATGAGTTCTAAACTCATTGATCATAAGTGGCTTCTAGCAAAGCATTATGACTACCTAGTGTCATATGATTGTCTCATCTCGACAATACAACTATCACTTAGAGCAAGTACAATAGATTTCAGGACATTCCCAACAACAAGACTCCTGAACTTCGAGCCACTTGAAATGGATTTCGGGATAGTTCGTGGAACTTCAACCTTGCCTGCTCTCCTGATCCTTTTCTTTCGCTTCCCGGGTGGGAAATTCTGAGCTTCCAAACCCAATACTGGTCCCATGGATATACAGCGAGCGTCGGAGCTTTGGCCAGTTTCCAATCCACCTGTAACCATGGGAACTCTTGGTTAAGTGACCTACCTCGCACGGCTTCCCGGCCATCTCCAACCACCTCAAACGCCTTCTCCTCGCTTCTTTGCCTCTTTTCTTCCGCCGCCGCTTTCCTCCAAGCTTTCGCGAGTTCACGCTCGGACAACGTAAGAAGTGCACTCTGAAATGACATCTTCCTAGCTGCTGCAATCATTAAAAAAAAACAGATGTCAGAAAAACGATAGACCGGAAAAATCCAAGGAAGAAGGATGTTCGAGAAAGTTCAAGGGAAAGGCTAGAGAGGGAAACTTACAAAATCTAGAGAGAATGAGTGAGTGAAGAAATAGATGGAGGATGAAGAATACTTATAGATCTCTTCAAGGGACTAGGGGTAGAATCATAACTTACATGGTTTCGATATGTGCATAACGAGTCGGCTCCAAGTTGTCGAATCAGGTCTTTCGAGCAATTGTTTTCTCCTCAAATACAAAATAACCTCGCCATCATCGCATTAGAGAGAGACGAGCTGGGGGGCTAACTGTTGGGGTCAAAAACCCCTCGACGAAAAAAATAGCCGAAAACAAGATCGGACAATCGGACACAGACAATGTCCATTTCGGACATTTGGAGTTCCGTATGAATGACAAGTTATACGAGGTGTCGATAACTTCGTACGAATAACTATAAACTAAAAGAGTCAACAGACAACATTTCATACAAAACGGACTACATTTCATACGAAACGGACAAAACTTCATACGCAGCGGATCAATCGGACAAACACATCTCTCGACAGACATTACAGATTAACGAAACATCCAAACAAACAACAGTCGAGCTGAACCAGTTCGGAACCGAGCTAAACCATCTCGCGCCGAGCTAAACCAGCTCGAGCCGAGATAAACCAGCTTGGATCCAAGCCAAAACCAGCTCGGAATTTTCGAGCTGAATCAGCTCGGACCGAGCTAAACCAGCTCAGAATTTTCGAGCTGAACAAGCTCGGATCCGAATATTTCCTTTCTCATTGTCGGAAGTTCCGAGCTGAATGCATCTCTTGGAAATTTACGAGCTGGTTTTCGCTTCTCCAAACTTTCTGGACGGATAGCGTATGATCAAAGATTTGCCGATATCTCATTCTACAGATGCGCAACTAGCCGCAATACATCTTCGGAAACATCGGCTTATACTTTCTTGGTCGTTAAACCAAGTTGTCGGATAAAGTTAGAGGAAATACAAATTTGGGCCCAAACATACAATATTCGTATATCCGAAACTTTGGACCGAATAAAGACATGAAGGTTTTCAACATGAAGATTTTCGTAAATCTCGCGGAAATATCCTCGAAGCCGACTTGCCGCAGCTATATAGGGAGATGGTGGTCATACGATTTAGATATAGCAAAAAAAACCCTAGCATATAGACTTCAGAACTTAGCGATTTTGTTAAGCTTTTCCGTTCTTTGTACTCTTTTTCCGATCTCTTATCAATAAAATATCCGCTGGGTTTACTATTTCGGTGTGTTTACTAGTGAAATTTTTGTTTCCTAAAATTTTGCTCTACAAGTTTTGACAGTGCGAGTTTCGACTCTCACAAAGATGCATGGGATGAATGATCGGTTCATACTATATGAAGTACGACCATATTTTGTAAGATGGACCAGCAAACCAGGGTGCGGGAACGGGGACGGAGATGGGATCGGGATCGGGATCCGCTTCCAAGCCCGGTGAAATGTAATTTTAAAACTTTTTTATTGAATAATTTAATATCTATAATTAATTTAAAATTTAAAAATAAGTTTTCATTTTTATTATTTTGTTATAATAATAATATAATAATTATATAATTTTCGAAATATTTATTTTTTAAAAATTATTTTTTCTCATCCCTCGGTAATCTGTCGGAAAATCTGTTGGTTTATTTCCCTCGGTAAATCGTTGGTATAAGGTCGTCGGTAATCCGTCGGTAATATTCCATCTGATAACCATCGGTAATATACCCTCGGTTAACCGTCGGTATAATTTACTCGGTAAACCGTCGGTTTGCTGATGTCGGTAAATGGTCGGTAATATTCCCTCCGAAAACCATCGGTACGTAAAATCCATCGGAAAACTGTCAGTTTACTCCAGTCGGAAAATCGTCGGTTTAGCGCGCTCGGTAAACCGTTGGTTTACTACCGTCGGTAACCCTGATCGGTAAACCGCCAGCAGTCCGTCAGTATTTCATCCATCGATAACTCGTCGATAATCCGTCAGTTTTGTATCCGTCGGTAATCCGTCACTAATTACCGACGAAAAACCTACGGGTTTGTTTTTCCAACAAAATAGAACTGACGGATTTTTTTTGGGTGAGAAGGAGTCAGATTCGAGTTATGTGTTTTTATATCTTCTAATCGTTGTATTTGGGTTTAGTTTAGTAGTTTTCCTTTGTCCTTGGGTTTCTTCCGTTTTCTGTGGTTTCCTTTGCTTTGTCTAAGATTTTTAATTACTCACCCGCTATGTGTTCTACTCACCTGCTATCCATATAGTTTACGTTGGTGTTCTCATTTTAAAGGAACTTTTCTCTGGAGGACTTAATCTTGCCAGATTCAGCTTCCCTCAAAACATTAGTGCATTGGTCTCCCATATTTTATTTGGGCTTAGTTTCTTCTATACTCCTCTCGGGCTTTAGATTTTGGTAAATCTGACAATGTTGTAAAATTTGGTTTCGATCTTTGTTTAATATATGAAATCTTGGAAAAAAAGACAGTTGCTGTTAGATGGTGATTGTGTGTCTCGTTTTATAAGATGTGAAAATTTAACACCATTTACACGGACATTTACGTGGTCTAAGAAGGAGCCTAGATGGATTCTAGGCAACTATGTTTTATATAAAGAATCCCAAATATTATTATGTAAATCAATATTTTTATTTTAGGTATTATAGTTATCATTATTTTAAGTTTAAACTTGTTAAATTAAATTTATTTGAATGATAACTAGGGTGAGTTGCACTCACTGTATCTTTTTATCTTTTTCATTGCAATTTAGTATCTTTCCAATTGACTTTGCATTTGTGTATTTTTTTTTGTAGGCTCCACGTGTAGAAAGACAATATTAACATTCACAAATAGAGAAAATGAGAGAAAATGTGCAATGGAGAGTCTAGATGGATAGGTAATGCGCTCTTAAAAACTATCCATTCTTTTTTTATTCTTTTTTTTTTATTTTCCCCTTTTCATTCTTTTTCTTACTTTTCTATTTATTTCACCCCACAATTTTTGAATGGTGAATGTAATGAATTGGGTGTGGTTTCCGGACATATAGACCACCGGAATGGAGTTAGAAGCGGTCGATCTATCGGAATTCAAAAAAAAACGAACTTAATACGGAAATTGCGAATGGATAGTTGAGGCTAACTGTCCATAATATATATCCATGTGGATACTACAATGATCATATCACATGCAAGACCACCTATTGTCCATCATAAACCATCTTGTTAAGCATTTGACCACATATTGTCCATCATAAAACGTTTACCTATGGTAAACATCATGTTAACAATTGTCCATCATAAGCGTTTCTCATGGTAATCATCTTGTTAAGCATCTTGTCCATCATATGTTAAACTATCTTGTTAAGCATGAGATATGATCGTCCAACAACTTTTGATCACCTATTGTCCATCAAAAACGTTTATCCATGGTAAGCATCTTGTTAACTATTGTCGATCATAAACGTTTTCCATGGTAAGCATCTTGTTTAGAATCTTGTCCATCATATGTTAAACCCTATTGTCCATCATAAATGTTTAACATGTGAAATAATCGTGTTAGTGTCCACGAATAATCGACTCAACGTACTTTTGTGATGTGGATACTACAATGATTATATCACATGCAATACCACCTATTGTCCATCATAAACCATCTTGTTAAGCATTTGACCACCTATTGTGATCGTCCAACAACTCTTGATCACCTATTGTCCATCATAAAACGTTTACCCATGGTAAGCATCTTGTTAATGGATAGTGGTCTACACCTACTCTATGTCCACAAATTCACAATCATGTGAACTATTAACCAACTTTTGTCTATTAGATCCGCACTTTGTGTCCACGGATCATAAGCGTTTACCCATGGTAAGCATCTTGTTAAGCATTTTGTCAATCATATGTTAAACCATCTTGTTAAGCATGAGATGTGATCGTCCAACATTCTTTTGGGTCCACAAATAATCATATGTTAAACCATCTTGTTAAGCATCCTGTCCATCATCATTCATGTTAAACTCATCTTGTTGAGCATCTTGTCCACGAATAATCATATGTTAAACGTTTACCCATGGTAAACATATTTTTGGATTTATCATTCATGTGATCGTCCAACATCATATGTTAAATCATCATGTTAAGCATCTTGTCCATCATAAGTATCCACGTGGATGGATGTTGTGGACATCTACTCTAAACTATCCATTCGCAACTTTCATATTAAGTCTGAATTTTTTTTTTTGAATTCCGATAGATCGACCCGTTCTAACACCATTCCGACGATCTATAAGTCCGAAAACCTCACCCAATTCATCCTATCTACCGTCAAAAAAACGTGGGGTAAAAAATAACTCATAAATGAAGAAAGAGAGTGTAAGAGAAAAAAAAAATAATTAAGAAAAATAAAAAAATCGGATGGATAGAAGAAGGCATTGAGGATAGCTTCTTGAATTAACTATCTATAACTAAAAGACAAAAGTCAATGCCAATATGATCTTTAACCATCGCTAAAAGACAAAAAGATACAAAAATGCAAAAAGTTTTTGAAACATACAACTATGCTATTACTTTGAAAATAAGATACACTCAGTGCAATTAACTCATGATAACTAAATCTATGTACTATACATTTTACTTTTTGTTTTGTTTTTTTAATTATTTTTTTTTGTGTTTACGTGTTATCTAAATTTAATTATAAATTTATATTTTGGTAAACTATATCAAAGTTTACTTTTTTTTTTTTTTTGTCAACAAGAGAACACTAATGAAACCTATTGTTCACTAATCCAGCTTGGTGGTTCCGGTCCAACGTGGATTGAATATGACGGTCTTAGACGGGCACTCCGTGCTAGTCGATCTGCCATCAAGTTTCTTGTGCGTGGTACATGGATGAGTTCAAACGTTGTAAAGTACTCCTTTCTTGCTTGGAACTCGTCTAAGTGAATCGAGAAAGCTGGCCATTCTTCTGGTTCCGACACTATCTTCACCAATTCTGAACAGTCTGTTGCAAATGTAATGTGTTGATGTCTATGATACTTCATGCATTCCATAGCCCATACCAGGGCTTCAAACTCTGCATGTAGTGGGGATAAACTGGCTCTGATATTCATTGCCCCCATCAAAACATTTACATCTCTCTCATAACCACTATACCATCCTTGTCCTGAAAACTGATCACCCTCTTTCCAAGATCCATCCACAAAACACCATTGCCATGTGGGTCTCAAATCAGTTTCATAGTTTTCCCCATTTAATGATCCTGGTATTGTTTCTTTTACCTCATTTAACTGCGCATCTCCCCATGTAGCATATCAAAGTTTACTAAAAACTTTATTTGAGACAATATTTTTAAACTAAATCTATACAAGTTTGATATATTGCATATAAAATGTTATATATATGTCATTTTCGTAAATTTCGCATAGATAACACTTAAAACTTTCGCCTAAATGGTGAGACACTCAACGTTATTTAGAAGACTGCATAATATTAATAAAATATAATTACAAATAACTAAAACAATTAAAGAACATTTGCACAAATCAACATTTCCAAAGAACGTTCTTTCTGATTTCTTTGTACTTTTCTGACGATCGCTTTCTGTTCCCGACCGCCGGTGACGGCATTGCTGCGCCGGCGGTAAAGGTTTAATTTTGTTTTTGGTTTTTGTTGCGGATTCCTTTTCGCCAATAAACTTTGGCGGCTTTTCTTCTCCGGTTTTCCCTTGTTTATAGAGTTGGAGATTCGCCGACTATTATCTTTCGGTTTGATGCCAGACTCGACTTTCTACAGATCCGGACTTCTTGTCAGTTTTCCGATCTTACCATGGTGCTATTCCGCCAAGCCGCAGTAGATCGAGTTTCTTTTCCTCCTCCTCCATGGGCGCTTTGGTCGGTTTAGTTCTTCTTCCCGATCGAGATTGAATGGATTTGATGGTTCCTATGTCTTTGGTGATCTTAATTCTTTGATGGATTACTGCATTGACTCTGGTGGTTTTGCTTGGAAAGGGAACGATTTGTATTTCTCTCGCGGTGGTTATTGGAGGTCTGATGGTTTAGATGGGGAGGAAAATACAGCGATTACGGAATGATTCCGGTGGTCGGAGTTTTATCGACGATTTGCATGGTCGCCGCTTTCTAGCACTCAACACGTGGCATCTTTCTTCGGCAATTTGACACATTTTTACGCGTCTTCTTCATTGCAAATCTAATCCGGTTCATTTAGTTTTGGGCCTGTAATCGTAGCCCAACCTAGCCTGTACAATTCTCTACACTGCAGTCTAGTATTCTCCTTGTACTTGCCCATTGAGATTTGAATGATAACTTGATGCCGATTAAAAAAAAAAAAACATTTGCACAAAAAACCTTCTCCGTATGATCAGATAGATGCTCATATAGTTACGTTATAACAACAGTATAACAAAATATATTTTATTTCGCTGAATTCATTACTCCAAAACATTACAAATAAACAATCAAGAGCCATATTTTAAGATACTAGAACATAACTTAACGCTGAAACAGTCAATTACTAAGACGAGGATTGATGCAACAGCACATTTGAGTTTTTGGATCACAGTTTCCATCATGGAACCCTTTCACCAGACAGTCATGATTGCATTCATGATAGTGATACGTTGCGTTACATTTTACGCTGCAAGAAGGACCAGCTTTTGTTGGCTTGATAACTGTACATGTACATCCCTATGTTAATATTACATATACGTACAAATATATATCCAAATAAATAAGTTATATAAACCTGATACAAGTGGCTATTACCACACACATCTGTATCTTTTGGATGAAAATGCTAAGTATTGCTCTATATGATCATTAATAATCGAAAATAACAAATTATTATTAAATTTCTTACATGTTTGTAATCTTTTTGAATTTCTTTGCCCAAAAAACAACTTATTATTAATTTTTTGTATAGAACACATACCTGATATAGCCAAAACATTGTAGTTGGACAATGTGATTGGTAGTATTACTACCCAGAAAAGAGCCACAAAGGTTTTTGCAATACCCATTATATTCTCTTTAGTTTCAATCAACTGAGAAGAAAAGATGTTCAATCATATTTTAGCTCTTCACAAAATATTTAATATTACGTTGAGGAAATTTCATCTAATCTTGTATCTTTATTTTGACCATTAATAAATCTTCCATCTTTGATGTTAATATATTTTTTAAGCAAGAAAATAGTAATATATTTTAGTTTTCCTTTTTTGGAGTCATGAGATATATTTGTTTTTACATATATATCATGATACAGAGTTTATGGAAATATAGTATACAAATTATACGGTCAAAGATTTGTTTGATACCAACTTAGTCCGTATAATTTTTTTTTTTTTTAGTCGGCAACCATTATCATTAAGATTTTAAGGCTCAATGGGCAATACAACGGTTCATACAGCAGAGGAGTAAAATTGAATTCGGCCCAATTACAAAGAAGGAACCGAAAAATGTTTCTTGGTTGACAGCTCATTACTACGTGCCGAAAGAAGTGCCACGTGTCTACCAAGGAGCAAACCGGACATGCAAGTCGCCGGTGAGAAATTCTGGTACCATCGATGGGTATATTCGCTGCACCGTATCGAACCGCCTGATCAACCTCCGTCCAACCAGCACCATTACCGCATAAAAAGAAATCTTTAAGTCGCCACTTCACTTCCGCCGATATCCTTGCGCTTCATACCAGATCGGAAATTCGATCGGATCGAGAAACTCCAGCTGAGCCCGTTCAACTCGATCGGGCCATAGAACACACAGCGCCAAGCGCTCGACTACTCGAGAAGGGAGGCTAAAGAGGTCGTCGGGATGGGGATGGAAGAGAAACGACAGAGAAGACCAGTAGATTCCGGCTATAGACCGGAAGAAACACCAAGTCGCAAACCAATTAAAAAGTATACAAATCGGTTCACGAGATGGAGGAAAGCCGAGTCCAGAAAGCTCCGGTGTTTATTGGCGGATAGATCCGCAGCATAAAGTCGCCGAGTAAGGCGAAGCTACCCAAAAAATATTTACAGCTTCGAGCCACCGGTCATGGCTGAAGAAGCCCACAACCAGTGGTCGGAGAGAAAACGCTAAAGATCGAAGTGGTGCTCTTTTTAGAGAGAAGGGAGAGAAAACAAGAGAGAGGATCAGAGATTGTTTAGAGTTTAATAGTCCGTATAATTTATATCATTTATTGTTTGTTGGGAACTTACAGGAAATATGGTATACATAGTGGAAGACTATTTGTATATTTTAATATATAGGATGAAATAGTCAATTTTATTATATCTTGGGAGCTTAAATATAGTACTAGATTTTGACCCGCACTTAAAAAGTGCGGGTTTAATTTTTTTTACAAATTTTACTTTGTATTCATTTTGTTAATATTAGTTTAGATTTTTAAATTATGTAATCTAATTTTAATTATAATTGTTTAACCAACATTATAAACAGTGAGTTAGCAATTTAGTTTTTTTTTTAAATGAATTATGTGTTATTTGGAGGAGATATATCGTAAGGATTAAGAGATTAAAATAACGATTTCGCATTATATATTTTAATATGTGTTGTATCGTAAGATCATAGTTTGGAAAAAAAAAATATATATATATATATATATATATATGTGAAAACAACTATTGTAAAAGTTATGTGGTATATGTTCAATTGTTATTATATTTATCTAAAATATTATTTTATAAAACACATATTGTAGTCGTATATATAATTTGCAAATTTGATGGAACTATCCGTTAAAAACTTCATTCAAACATAAAGCATAATTTGACGCTTCAAATATTTGAATAATATAAGTATGAAATCATTTTATTATTTTTATTAAGTTTAAAATATATCAACTGAAATTATTTACTATATGCAGATTTTTTATAGAAAATTTATAATCGAGATTGGCTAATTAATTTTTCAACCCGTTTAATTAATTAAATATTTTTCAGTTTGATGAAAAAACTTGCTAAAAAGTACAATCGTAAAAACATCAATCGTAATATATATATATATATATATATATATATATATATATATATATATATTTGAAAAAAGATATTAAAATATATTATAAATATATTTTGAATTAAATCATAAATTAGAGAATCTTAATTTATATATAATAGTTGATGTATAAATTATTAATTATATTTATCAATTAATTTGTTTTGATTTTAATTAATTAGAAAAGTGGGACCCATAAGAATTTGGTTGTTTGACTACATGTTTAGTAATTGTCTTGTTTGGAAACATGGATTGTAGAGATAATGTTATATTTCCTAATTACTCTTAACGAAATTTAATTAAATCATTAATATACATTGTTTTACAGTTTTACCCTTAATGAAGGTTACAAATCCTAATAATATTAAGGGCAAATTCTAAGAACAACATTTATGTACCATGGCAAACCTTCCTGTTTTAATAGTATTGATACACAGTCAAAGTCAAAAAAAAAAAAACCAAAGATCTGTTTGTTACCAATTTACTCCACATAATACCATTTTCTGTAACAATTTATTAATACGATATTTATTTTTCATTTTTATATCATGACATATATTTTGTGGTAAAATATGAATAACAACAGAAGCAAAACACCATTTTTAATACAACCCATCTCTTGCTTTTAGCCAATCTGATTTTTTCTTCGCCTTAATCACCTTTTACACCTAAACTAAGAGAGAATATATGCTAACACATATATTTTACTTTTGTTTTTAAATATTTAATATATTTTTATGTTGAATATCAATATTTTACAATTTTAAATTTTTTTTTATGATCATGATATATTACATGGAAAAACTTGCGCAAATATGCTATTATTATTTTAATTTGTATTATAAATAATATGTTTTTACATGTTTTTTCAAGAGTTGTTTGGAGAGAGGTTTTAGAGAGAGGTTTTAGAGAGAGGTTTTAGAGAAAGGTTGTTCCCAGATACCACCCCCGAGGAGTTGACATTAGCCACCGGCTCGTGTTTCTAAGGAGGCTCCAATACCCAAAATATTTCCAAAAATGGAACCTGAGCATAGCTGCACCTAGCTCTGCATTTTCTCAACGGGTAAGAGCTTTCACAAAAGAGGAAAAATTTCAAATCTTTGATGGTGACATTACGTACCAATCTTCCCTCGTCAAAGAAAGTATCATCTCTTCATGGAGCTTTGAGAACCTCACAACAAACCAAGATCTCGCTTATGCACAGAAATCTCTCAGCCCAATCTCTCACAAAGAACTTATCCACCTCTCTCAAAGTGCTTCAATCCTTCTGTTAGCATTTCTTGCTGTAGAAGGCTGAAGTTTTCAACCTCCTCCACCGGTTGAGCATCTGAAACATCTCACCTCTAGGTAAAGAACTCTAACTACTTTCTGCAAACTTGCTCTCCTACCCTTCAAAATGATGAACATGCTTTCATATGCGGAGAAAGGCAAAGCTGTAGCAAACAACTCTGAACCACCAAGAGCTCCAAGAGTCTCTGTCCCACCATTTGATACTTCGGTGCTCATCAGGAAACACTCCCTAACTCTCATTGGAAGATTTACGAATCCAAAGAATCAAAGAATTTAGTCTCTCATCCCTTTCCTCTCAGACCACTGGAAAACTTCAACGAGGGCTATCGGCTCTGACCTGGGAAATGGACTCTTCCAGTTTCAGTTTGCTTCTGAGGAAGATATCCAACTAGTCTTAACTAACATGCCATATCATTTTGCCAAATGGATGGTTTTGCTCCAACGATGGGAACCCTCAACAGACAAGAACTTCCCCTCACTCATTCCGTTTTGGATCAAGGTTCAAGGAATCCCTCTTCACCTCTGGTCTGAAAGCACCCTGAGGTGTATTGGCAGCAACATTGGGACCTTTGAAGACTTTGAAATAACCTCTGTATCAGCAAAAATGAGGGTCCTACTGGTATTTGAAACCATGGTTGAGTTTTTCTCAGGAGAAGAGGCTAATGCTTCCCTCATCTATGAGAAACTGGAGAAATACTGCACAAAATGTTACAAACTTGACCATGAAGCCTCAGACTGCTTTGTCTATCCAACACATAGCAGCCATGAACGTCAAACCCACCGCAGTTTACCTCCAGATGGTGGAAAAATGATGATCTCAGGGAATCCCTTAACAATAGAAGGAACCATGGACCTGTTCACAAGAAAGCTAGAAGTACACCGTATGACAGACCTGCTCCTAAAGCATCCCATAAACACGGTTCCAGCTCAAGCCACCACCAGCACCCTGAGGCATATCCCATAGGGTCTTCCTCCTCAAGAAGCCCAATATACTCAAATTACCATAACAGAGAACCTACACAAAGATCAAACTGGAGAGAAACTAGCCTTAGTAATCTCCTGTCTCCTCGCAGACATGAAACACCAGCAAGATCCTCTCCCCAAAAACTAGTCTGGCGAGAAAAAGCACCTTCTTCTTCTGCATATGCTACCAACCAACCCCCTCATCAACAGGAGATTTGCCCCACACAACAATAGATCTGTCTCTCCTGACAATGAATCACTTCCCCAGCATGCTATAGAATCAGCAATGGGAGAACTTAGAGAAGTCATGATCCAATACTCCAGCTGCCCTGACCCTACTGAAAGTGTTGCAAGAAAAGAACGGTTTAGGAAGGCTGAGATGTCAGGACAATTGGAAGAAACAGCTATTCAGATGGTCACACACTCTCTCCCAGAACAGAGAGAGGAGTATGCTACAGAGGGAGATCTACCTCAACTCCAAGAAAGGATTCCTATTGCTAGAAGACTTGGACCCCTCAACTCAACCCTGGCCATCTCTCAGCAGCAAGATATTATTCCTAAAAGGAAACCGGGAAGACCCCCTGCCAAAAAAGCAAATCCAAGTTAGCCCTAAAACCTTTGCGGGTGCAAATACCAAAAAGAGAAGAGTTATCCAAAACAGAGCATCACCAAAAAGAAAACTCAACTTGGGATCCTCAAGCAGCAATGACCCAAAGGAATCCTCTGCTGCAGGAAATTCTGCTAATCCTCCTAATCCAAAGATCATCCCCCACATAGTCAAAAAGAAGATGGATTTTCGTTTTCCGGGGTCTCCTCTTCCTTAAAGGTAGCGAGCTGGAACTTCCAAGGACTTGTAAACCCCTTGACTATCCAGCATTTAAGGGAGATTCGTCTTAGAGTCTACCCTGATATTCTCTTCCTGTCCGAGACAAAGAATCAAGATTCAGTCGTCCTTGACAAGCTAAAATGGTTGTGCTATCCTAATTATCTCCTGGTACCCCCCCCCCCCCAATCTCCAGGAGCAGGAGGCCTAGCTCTATTTTGGAAGGAATCTACAAAGCTGCAAGTCATTTCATCCTCCCCTAATCTGATTGATACAAAATTTGAATTTGAGGACAAGTACTTCTATGCCTCCTTCATATATGGTCATACTGACAAAAAGATATCACAAGAAGGATGGAAAAATCTCATCAGTCTAGCGACTGAAAGAAATTCTCCCTGGTATCTTACAGGAGACTTTAATGATATAACAAATGAGTCTGAAAAGCTAGGTGGACAGCAAAGAACAGAAGGCTCTTACTCAGATTTTAGAACATTCCTGTCAGAAGGTGATTTGTTTGATCTGAAGCACTCTGGTGATCCTCTGTCCTGGCGTGGAGTTAGGTACTCCCAAGTAGTGCGGTGTAGACTTGACCGCGCCCTAGCCAACAGCTCCTGGTTTGATATTTTTCCAATGAGTAGGTGTGAATACCTCCGCTTCCTTGAGTCGGATCACAAGCCAATCATCTCCTACTTTGTCTCTGAACAAGTAAAAAAGAAAGGCATCTTTAGATTTGACAGAAGATTGAAAAACAAGCCGGAAGTTAAAGACCTAATTGACCAAACCTGGAACAATGATCCATCTCTACCAGTCAGGCTGCGTATCTCCTGTGTGCGGAATGCTTTAGTACAATGGAGCAAAGAGCAAAGCATAAAGGCACAAGCGAGACTTGAAGAACTTAAAGATAATCTTGAAAAAGCAATGACTGCTCCACTGCCTAATGAACTTCTCATAGCAGCTATCAATAAAGATCTTAGTGAAGCTTAAAAAGAGGAAGAGGAGTTCTGGCGCCAAAGAAGTCGCATAATATGGCTTCAGCAAGGAAATAGAAACACTGGATTATTTCATGCTATAACAAAAGGGAGAAAGATCATCAATACCTTCTCGGTTATTGAGAATGAAAAGGGAGAATCAATCTTCAAAGAAAATCAAATAGTAAGAGTTATAGCATCCTACTTCCAAAGACTCTTCACTGCAACTGGGGGAGCAAGGGAGGAAATAGTCAATCAAGCGCTTCACCATAAAGTCACAGAAGAGGAAAACAGTAAGCTGATTGCAGATCCAACTTCAGAAGAAATAAGGAAAGCTGAATTTGCTATCCATGCAGACAAATCCCCTGGCCCGGATGGTTTCTCTGCAAGCTACTTCCAAGAAAACTAGACATTGGTAGGGCCAGCCATTATTGCAGAGGTGCAAGGCTTCTTCACCTCTGGTTTTCTCCCACCTACAATAAACAAAACTCATGTCAGGCTTATACCAAAAGTCCAGAATCCTAAAGTTGTTAGTGACTACAGACCAATAGCTCTCTGTAATGTGTATTACAAGATTATTTCAAAGATGCTAAAAGGGAGACTCAAACAAATCCTTCCAAGCATGATCTCAGAACCTCAATCTGCTTATGTCCCTGGAAGAGCAATCTCTGACAATGTTTTAATAACTCATGAGGTACTTCATTACCTTAAGAATTCATCAGCAAAAAATCATTGCTCTATGGCAGTCAAGACTGACATGAGCAAGGCTTATGACCGCCTTGAATGGGATTTCATACTGCTTGTTCTTCAGCGCCTAGGTTTTCATGAGAGGTGGATTGGCTGGATCATGCAATGTATCACAGTTGTGACCTACTCCTTCCTCATAAACGGATTTATCAAAGGAAAAGTAATACCCCAACGAGGAATCAGACAAGGTGATACTCTTTCTCCATACATTTTTATATTGTGCAGTGAAGTTCTTCCAGGACTATGTACATTAGCACACCAAAATGGAAGCCTACAAGGTATAAGAGTTGCAAAAGGAAGTCCAAGAGTAAATCACCTGTTATTTGCAGACGATACCATGTTTTTCTGTAGCACAAATGAGGAAAGTATCAGAGCATTAAAGAAGATCATCTCTCAGTATGAAACAGCATCTAGTCAATCAATTAACAAAGCAAAGTCATCAATAACCTTTTCCAGGAAAGCACCCTCTGCCCTAAAAGATTCAGTAAAGGCTTTCCTGCAAATTGAAAAAGAAGGTGGAGTGGGTAAATACCTTGGATTACCTGAGCATTTTGGTAGAAAGAAAAAAGATATGTTCACTTCAATACTGGATAGAATCATTCAAAAGGTGAAAAGCTGACAACCAGATTCTTATCTGTTGCAGGCAAGTTAACTCTATTAAAGAGTGTACTCTCGTCAATCCCTTCCTATGCTATGAGCTGCTTCAAAATCCCTGCATCACTAGCAAAGAGAATCCAGTCAGCTCTAGTCCGCTTCTGGTGGGACACAAAACATGGACAAAGAAAGATTGCATGGATAGCTTGGAAAAGAATTACCAGAGCTAAAAAAGATGGAGGACTTGGTATTAGAGAAATCCAGAGCTTCAATGATGCACTCCTCGCCAAGCTGAGCCGGAGAATTCTGGATAATCCACAATGTCTTTTAGCACGCATCCTTATGGGCAAATACTGCCATGATTCCAACTTCCTGAATTGTCAAACACCAGCTTCCTCTTCACATGGCTGGAGAAGTGTTTTGATAGACAGAGACATTCTCATCAAAAACCTTGGGTGGGCAATAGGAGATGGTATGTCAGTCAGAGTCTGGGATTAATCATGGCTGTCATCAGAGCATCAACTCACACCAATGGGTCCAGCAACAAAGGAAAGTGCCCACCTTTTAGTCTCGGATCTTATGCATCCAAATACTGCAGAATGGAATATGGAAATCATCTCTGAGATCTTACCCCAGTACAAGGAGACCATCCAAAGTATCAAGCCAAGCAGGCAAAAGGCTCCAGACATAATTGTGTGGCTCAAACACCCTTCAGGTGAATATACAACAAGAAACGGTTACTTTGCTGTTGTAAACCAGCACGCCCAAGAGCCAATCCTAGACACTAGAGTACCTCCCTACTGGATTTCAAACATATCACTACAGGAAAATCGAGTACTCATAGCGTCCGAAAAACGCTATCTAATCCTATCGCAGCGTATTTAGAAACGTTGTGTCTGCCCCCGCGACAATAGGTCCAAGACCAATTGTAGCGCTTTTCCATTATGCTACGATAGTTATGTATATGATAGCGTTTCTTTTAGTGCAATTGTATATTATACAATAGCGCTTTCTTTCTGTTATTATTTTATTATTTAACGCTATAATTGCTACTTATATCAGATTACATAATATTTTAGATAGCGTATTTGAAAACGTTATTGGTTTATTTTCTTAATACATCGTGTATTTATCTGTTATAGTTTGTACTTTACCCAATTTTTATGGCGTTTTTAAAAATGCTATATTTTTTTTTTTAATACAGTATTTATTTATTCGCTATTTTCTACTCTAGAATAGCGTTTTATATCTGCAATAATAATTTACAGGATAAAAATAGCATTTTATTTTTGCAATAGTATTTTTTTGTATTTGTTGATTTTGTCGAGAATATTGAATTTATTTTGATTATTTATTGATTTTAATGTAAATTGTATTTGATTATTTATCTCTATTATCTTGTTTAATAATATGAAAAATCGAAAAATAAAATTCCTCAGCAAAAGATTTCTATTTAATTGTTCCAATCATACAAAAGTTTGAGAAGATTAACAAAGCCAATACATAACCATATAACAAAGTTAAACAAGCAACTGGGATTTACAACCATTCTTTTATTCTAAGAGCCTTTCCTTTGGAGCATTGTCCTTGTTCTTGTTTAGGACGTTTCATTGTAATAAGCAGTTCCTACAATGTCAAAGAGAAGGACGAATTAAAAGTTAGAAACTATCGAATAATCGGAAAAAACAAACAAATAGAAACCAGATAGAAATGGAAAGGAATTGTATCAAAGAAGATTAAAAAAGGTTTAAAACAATTCGTAAGATCAGTAGTACCTCTATTCAATCACTGCTTCTTGCGGCTCCGACAAATAGTTCCTTCATCCAAATCGATTCAAGAGGTTAAATCCCAAAAGAGATTAATAGAGATATTATTAGAGAGATTAAAAGAGAGCACAAGAAATAGTTGCAGACGGCGGAGAGGGTTAGGGTACATAGAGCCGATTCGTTTTCTTAATAGAGATATAAGCGTATCGAGTAAAAAATGGACGGTTTGATGGTGAAGGCGAAACTGATCGAACGGTCTTAGATGGTGATCTTAGCGAGCTCTTGTAATTGGTTGTTAATGTTAAACTTTTTTGTTACTTTAAGTATTAGGAGGGGTTATTCATAGAGGAATTCTAAAGAATTCATAAATTTTTAAAATTCCATTGTTGTTATTGGTTTATGGATTTTAAAAAACTTAGTAAAATCCATTGTTATTGGTTTAAGGATTTTTAAATTCAATTCAAAATCTTATGTTATTTAAAAAGTTTGGATATTATTGAGTTTATAAATCTATTTAAAATCTAAAACTGAAATATGAATTCTACATATTTTTACACATAGGACTAAACTCTAAAAAAAAAATCATCTATACTAATAAGATTCTTATAATTTACTTTAATGAGCTCCAACAAAAAGATTACGGGTTTAGGGTTTAGGGTTTAGGGTCTATGTATTCAAACCTCTATAGAATGTATTGTCTTAACAATTAATTGGGTTGTAATTTAGGGTTTAGAATGTATTCAAAACTCTATATATAGAATGTAATGTTTTAACTATTGGGTTGTAATTTAGGGTTCAGAATGTATAGAATGTATTCAAAACTCTATAGAATATATTGTCTTAACAATTGGGTTGTAATTTAGGGTTTAGGGTTTAGAAAATATTCAAAACTCTATAGGATTTATTGTCTTAACAATTGGGTTGTACTTTAGGGTTTAGGGTTTAGAAAATATTCAAAACTCTATAGGATGTATTATAGTTATAGTAATCAGTATGATATCAAATAAAATGGAAACAACATTCAAATCCTCATATGCAATCATCCAGAACACCAAAATATATAGTGAAATTTACTCTAACTACTATGAATCTTTAGACTAATTACTAACTTAGTATTCCTAACCCTAAGTTTACTAACTTAGTGTTTAAGAGGTGTAAAATGACATATTTGTCCATTTCAATACACTTACCATTTATAATACTTTTACCTAAAAAATCTTTAAAAATAAAAATAAAAAACATTGTTTAATATAAAATTCGATTTTAAAAAAAAAAAGAAAACAAAGAATATTTCTTTTTTTGAAAGAAAATAATATTTCCATTTTTGAAATAATCATATATTTTAATTGCCTTAAATAAATATTTTTGAAAATAGCCATAAAATCAATTAAAGATATTCTAAATATTTAAAAATACTTACATAAATAATTAGTTTATAAATTTTATTAATTCAAAACAATTACATAAATTATTGCTTATTTCGGTATTTGCATAAATTTATTATTAATTCAAAACACTTACATAAATAATTAGTTATAAATTTTTGGGATTTTCAAATTGAAAGTTTTCAAAAATAAAATTTAAAATATTTTAAGATAAAAATACAAAAAATTATTTAATATAAAATTCGATTTAAAAAAAGGAAACAAAGAATATGTCTGTTTTTGAAAGAAAATAATATTTTCATTTTTGAAATAATCATATAAGTTAATTTACTTAATGAAATATTTTCGAAAAATTGCCATAAAATCATTTAAAATTATTTCCTAAATATTTAAAAATATTTACATAAATAATAAGTTTATAAATTATTATTTATGTAAAACACTTACATAAATTACTGCTTATTTTGGTATTTGCATAAATTTATTATTAATTCAAAACACTTACATAAATAATTAGTTATAAATTTTTGTGATTTTTAAATTGAAATTTTTCAAAAACTATTAACCTACTTATTTTCTAACGATATTATATTTTACAAGTTTCAGAAATCATTTTTTGTATAGTCATAAGTTTATTTTAAATTTTAAATTTGTGTTAAACATTAATTAAAGAAATACAAACAAATTTGCAAATAAAAAAAATTATTTCTAAAATGCCACGTCAGTAAATTTGAAAAATATGTAGAAACTGAAAATAAATATGTAACAAATGAAATGAATCTGTAACACTATAAGACTTGTTTTGTAATTTTTTAACCCTTTCGTCTTTGTAACAGAGTTTCCTAAATCTGCAACAAATGCAAAAAACCAGTAACACTGAAAATAAAATCTGTAATTTAAATCAGCAAATTAATGAAAAAACTGCAAAATCATATAAAAATCTTCAACACTAGCCAAAAATCTACAACTAAAATCTGCAGAAATTTAAAAAATCTGTAACAAACTAAACAAATATGTAACACTACGTACTACTTTAGTAATAAAAAAGCAACAAATAAAAAATCTATCACATGTAAATTTAAATTTGCACCCATAAATCTGTAAATTTTCCAAACAAATCCGCAATCACAAAATCTTCAACACAAGGCTGCGGATTTAAATTCGTAGGAAAGGTGGTAATTTCGTAAATAAGTAATTTTTTTGCTGACATGGAAAAAAACATTAATGGCAATCTATAATTAGTTTTTCTTGCAAAATGGTTATGGGGGTACTTTAAACAATAAAATATAGAAAAAGAAGGTCAAAAGATTAGTACTAGACTAGTAATTGCTCTATTTTTTTATACTAGATAAATAAATTACCCAAATATATATTAAACACCTTGTTTTGTCCTTACAATACCAAAATACTGAATAATAAAAAGAACAAACATCAAAGTTTCTGCCAACCTTAAACAACAAAGACGGATATATTAAAAAGAGATTAACTAATTATAAACCCTCATAGGCCATTCAAGAACTCTTTCCGCGAAAATTCTAGCAAAACCAACAGCATGGATTGTGTAGAAACACAAATCACACATAGAAGGATCTTTAACAGCCTCTTCCTAGTAATAATACCACCAATTCACGGTTGTGCATCCACACCTGCTAATAACTCCATATTCAAAAGCACCTACTCGTTGCACGAACAAATCTTGTAAAGCTTCATTAGATCCCCAATAACGAACGTTTAAGGCATCAACTCGAGACCTCATCCGTCGAACTAAATCGCGACTAGGATTAATCAATTCTAAATCAACTGCGATATCAGGAGACATAATGCGCCTTAGATTGCTATAGGCATAAATTGCAAGTTCATACCCACTAACATCCGCTTCACGAATGATGGTAATTCCGATTTCTAAGTTACCATGGCGGAAAAACTCGGAACAACCTTGTAAGAAAAGGGCTCAAAGATTACCACGATGGTGACATACGATTCTAAAATCCCTAATACCATCTTCGAGCCGATTAGGGAACTGCATGGTGAAGAGATCGACCTCTCTTAGGAAAGCTTCATCGTTATTCACCCTCCGTAAGGTCCGAATGGAAGCTCTAGCAACCACAAGGTCACAGAACGATCGAGAGACATGCAACATGATTGATTGGAGAATCTCAGTCGGAAGATTAATTACACCACCGTCTCGACGATTAAATTTCCTTGCACGCCGATCGGGTCTTGCTCTGGATGAACCTCCACGGAGAAATCTTCTAGACGAATCCATTTGTTTAGTGATTTGACCTTTGGTCTTCTTCTTGTGACTAAAATGAATAGTCCGAACCCTAAGACGTATATCTGGTTTAAAATATTTTAAAATTGGGGAAAAAATAGATGAACGGTCCAGATCAATTAAGATCTGCGTCCTTATCCGAATTCCAGCGGGTCAACCCGTTTGCGTTGGTTTTGTTTCCCTCCAAAATCGAGTTACAATATCTGATTTAACTAGAAATCTAGCAATGTACATATGTAGATTTAACAGATATTAGCACTAAATAACGCAAGTTTAAAAAAATAAAAAACACAAACATAAGTTAAACATTAACAATATTTCTTCAGAATTCATATGTAAAGGAGTTTGTCATTTGGCCAAGCTATTATACTTCCTTGAGCATCAGCAATTATTTGAAGTTCTGAATTTGCTCTCCAAAGTGGTGCATATTCAATCAGAGGAAAATCAACCCATACCTTGCTAGCATTGAGGCCCAACCGGACAAAATGAACTACATCATCTGGATTGCTTGAAAAAACTCGACCTTCTGCAACCTTTTGCCCATATCCTTTGAAATCTAACAGGGTGCATTTCTTTCTCTCATTCTTGCTGGTGTTAGAGTTGTTACTCGCACTCTACAAAGAAAAGTCCATACAACAAATCATTTGTCAACAGAAAGAGAATCTAGCATACCATATTCAAGAGATAATGTTTAGAGTATTACTGGATGAGTTCCAATTTTCTGCATCAGTTCGTCTCTGCTTGCTTCTACATTAGTCATACTAATCTTATGGAAAGGCCACGGGATACGCTTACCGAGTGCATCACCAATCGTCAACATTTCCGCATTCGGTCTCCATAGAGAACCATTATCATTATGTACCACATCCACTTTGACAATAGCAGCAGCAGGACCCAAAGGAATGTTGTTTACCAGTTTTTTTGGGTTAGTTGACTCGAGATAACCCTCAGCAATTATTTCACCATCCTTTGACCAATTATAGATTAATATTTTATCGCATGTTACATCTGAAGCCTACAAAGGCATTTTAAAAAAAAAACACAGAAGAAACACTTGATTATGATTACAATTCATCTACAATGAGATTATTAAAACTTACCATTGAATCTGCAGTCTTATTATTTGCTGAGGATTCCAATTCATCTAGAATGAGCTTATCAAGATGCCATGCAATTTTCACTCCAATGGCTTGGCCAAGTGTGGTAACAGATGTAGTAGGTCTCCAGGCAGGTGCGTTTTCATTTATAACAGACGTTACTGTTATAGCAGCGGCATGCATACCAAGCGGAATACGTCCAATTTTGTATGTTGGTTCAGCTGAACATAATTCACCTTCTCCGATCACAACATCATCTACTAAACACCAGTCTAAAATCTGACACCTAAGTCCTTTGCTAATATCACTGACCTCAGAATTGGAGACACCTTGAGGTTGATTCTGAGAGTAAAAGAAAAGGAAAATTTAATAATAGATGATTGTAAATTCAAGCTCATAACTTCATAGTAAGAAAATTGGTGTTAACTTACGTTTTTTGAAACAGTTAATCCACGAACTACATCCTGCAAATCACGAATTGCATCTTGCAATTCTACTTGTCTAGCTTCAAGCTTCATTATATATGTATCTCTGGCCTGCATGATTGCTATCTTCGAAGCAATTATCCCTCTGCCCATTCCTCTAATTCTACCTGGTTTATCTTTTCCTAGGATCTGACTCACAGCATCATCCTTAACACTAATACTCTCAGTTGAGTCCATTTCACTGTCAATCATTTTGATTTGTTCCTAATTTCAAGTATTAAGAGAGTAATATCATAAGACAGTAAAAAAGAAAAAACAATACAGTAAAAGATGTAGAATGTTTACAATAGTCTCTTCATGTTCAGGCCTCACAGGTCTCCCATCTGAATGTGTGTGTCCCTGCTATCCATACCTTACTCCTAGTCACTTTTGTGGGGTCTGGACTGTTTTTCTTCTACAATAGACAAAACAAGATTACTGTTATCACAAGTACCTATAAACTTTATTTAACTCTCTGACTTATAGATAATACTAGAATTAATAGAAACCTACCATTTCATGAGCCAATCGAACCATTCCCTTGCGACTAGTGGTGTGTGGAATCTGAGTTCTCCTCAATTTCCTGTATTTGTCACTTTGGACCTTCAAATAAAACCAAACAGTAAGATTAGAATTCTACATATGCAAACATCTTTTCAGAATACGGTTTAACCTTAAACATCCTTAAAATCTTTGCCTTTCTTCAACTTCACCCAGTTCATCCACGCTGACACAGATTGAACATTTCTTGGTTTTAAGTTAAGAAGTTGTTCCTTACTCCCTATAGATCGCACTAGACTAACAAGCCTTGACTTTGAAGACCTCCATATACATCCCATCTGCTTTAACACACTTTCTTTTTGCCATTGTTCTGTCAATTTGAACCTCGCCTACAAAAGTTTTCAGAACTTAACATGACGGTATAAGTTAATTTACATATTTGAGGTTAGAAATAATACCTGAATTTCCTCCCACATTGTCTCCTTGGTCTGTTCGTCAATTTGTCTCCAATCTCCAAGAAGGACTGGTACATGCTCTCTCACAAGAGGCCCAAGAAATGAGGAAAGTGTTACTGATCCTTCCCCTACATGTTCACCGAGAGATATAAATTCAACTTCAACCTTGTCTTCCAAGTTTTTAGCCACTTTACTCATCCTAGTGCGCCCTCTTCGTCTCTTTGTCTTGGTCTCTGACTGCTCACCTTGACCTGGTTCATTTTGATGCTGCGTATCTTTTGAATTGTTAGCCTTCTCCACCATTTCTTCATCTCGTGTATTTCTTCTTCTTTCTCTGCTGCTTCTCCTTCTTTTTCTGGAGATTCTGCTTCTTTTTTCTGCTGATTCTCCTTCATTCTCTGGTGATTCTCCTTCTCCTGATGATTCTCCTTCGCCTGGTGATTCTTCTTCTTTATCTGAATTTTGTTCAAGAGGCTCATCTACCACTGCAGATTTCTGAGTAGCAGTCTGCATAACAGTTGTTGTTTCTTCAACCGTTTGATCATTATGTTCATCAATTTTAAGCCTCCTGCGTCTTGGCTCAGTCTTCAATGGCTCAACACTCGCATCTGCACCTTATTTGCGCTTACTTCGACGTAAATCTACGTTAGTTTTCTGCTGCTTTTTCATGTTTCACCTGAAACTGTTGTAAACTATCATGAAAGGACATCGAAACACCTAAATGAAATAGTAATCATAATAAATTATCCCCAAATTGAAACAAAAACCTGTAAAATTCACAAACTTTTTTCACGAAAATCACATCCCTGAACCTCGAATTATAGTTTGTAAACCCTAAATCTATATGAAATTGAACAGCCTGAGCCAAATACAAACCTTCAGATATCGAAGATCAATCGAAATGGGTAGCAGAAACTCGACGGTAATAGAGCACAAGATTTACTGTTTGTGAGATGAGAGGGAGAGTGATGACGATTCTGAAAATTTCATTGTCTTTTACCGGGACAATTTTTTTTCCCGCTACCAGTTTCGACAGCGTTTTAAATTATGTAAATGATATGTATTCTACGCGTCACCTTTTAAAAAGAAACGACCTTTTCGTAGCGTTTACAAAAATTGAAACGCTATTAAAAACTTAAACATAGCACAACATATATAAACGCTATAAGGCGACGCTATGAATACCCGATTTTCCTGTAGTGTATGGACTCTAAAAACATCACCCAAAGTCAAGTTGTTCCTATGGAAAGCCTCCTCCAATGCATTACCTGTTGGGAACCTCTTGGCAATCAGACAAATACCAATTACTCCCACATGTTCAATATGTGGAGAACTTGAAACAATCCCACACCTCTTCTTCTCTTGTGTGTTTGCAAGAAGAGTGTGGAGAGAAGCTCCATTGGCTTCAACTATTAACTCTGAGATGTTTTCTGATTTCCAGTCAGGTTGGAGACATCTCAAGAACGTGAACTGCCTTCCGCCAACGGGTATCGCAGAAGGTTCATTGGCCTCGTGGATATCTTGGCACTTATGGACTGCAAGAAACAATAGAGCTTTCAACAACATCTCCTATTCAGAATCAGAGGTCATAAATCGTGCAATACTCAGTGCGAAGGAGTGGATCGAAGCTCAAGAAAAATCAGGCTCAATACCTCACAATGAATCACAGAGCCCTCAGACTCTTCCACCACACACCATCATCTGCAAAACCAACGCCGCCTGGGATAAAGACACAAAGAAAGCGGGTCTAGGATGGGTGTGTTATGACCGCGGCCAAAGAACAACCTCCAAAACGCAGGTAACTGATTTTGTCACCCCCCTCTAGTCGCAGAAGGATTAGCTATCCGTGAAGCCCAAGACGCCATCTCCAATGGTGTCGACTCAATTCAAATTGAAGCAGACTGCTTACAATTCATCAAAGCCATCAATTCTGGCTCCTTGTTTTCTGATCTCCATGGTATGATCTCAGATATCAACTTCTTCTCCTCTTGTTTTTCGTTTCTTCAATTTGTCTTCATTCCACGATCTGCAAATGTTTATGCAGATCAATTGTCCAAACAGGCTTTAGCCCTGTCAAAGGTCCAACAATTTGTTAGTCTGCCCTAAATTTAAATGAATTTCAGTTACAAAAAAAAACATGTTTTTTTCATTACAATCTTCTCATGAGTTTACTTTTTTCAATGAAATTTTATTTCTTTTAATATTTTTATCATCATTCTAAACTTTTCATACATTATTCTAAATATATTTATTTGTTATTTATATTTTTCATTAATAAAATTTATTATAAAATTATTTAAACTACTACAAAAACGGGTTGAACAATAAAATTTGCCAATTTTAAATTATGAAAGTTTTTTAAAAAAAATTACACGAGTTTAAAATATAGAGTAACTATTTTGAATTGATATATTTTAATTTAATAAAATAATAAAATTAATCTATTTTATATTATTCAAATTTATGATGCGTCGAATTATAGTTGATTTTTTTTTATAAATATAGTATTTAACGGGTTGATTTCTTAAGAAAATAATTATAAAATTAAATTTTATTAATAAAATTTATTATAAAATAATTTAAACTACTAAAAAAACCGGTTGAACAATAAAAATTAGCCAATTTTCAATTATAAAAGTTTTTAAAAAAACATTACACGAGTTTAAAATATATAGTTACTATTTTGAATTGATATATTTTAATTTAATAAAATAATAGAATTAATCTATTTTTATAGTATTCAAATTTATGATGCGTCAAATTATAGTTGATTTTTTATTATAAATACAGTATTCAACTGGTTGTTCCATCAAACTTGCAAATTATTTATACCCTTACAAGACGTTTTTGGTAGATTTTTGATTTTTTTAATTCAAGTTTTTATATATTGTGGAACTTTTTAATTCTAATAATTTATAATTAAATTGAATTTAAAATCCGGCATTAAATCTCCCATTTCCTAAATCTCACATTCCGAATTAATTAAAATTCGAAATATCGTCATTAAATATGCCATAAATCTCTCAATCCCGACAAATAAAGAAATTTCAAATCACATTTAATTTTATTAAATCATACTTCCTAAATCTTTATAAATCTTAACTATATTCATCCCTTCTCAATAATAAAAATAATACCGCCAAAAATTTTTAATTGAAAACCCTATCTAACATTTTTCTTCTATTTATACACACCTAAACCGTCATTTTTCAGCATCAAAAAATCGCCTTCCTCTCCTCTTCTTAGATCCATTTTTTCGATTTTTCATTTACTCTATATTTTTTCATAACAATGAAATTCCTCAGGAAATTAGCTATGTATGCGAGGGCTACTTCGTTTTTTTTTTGTTGCTTTCCATATGTTTTTGATGATTTTGTTTTGTTTTTCTACATCACATCCATTTAGATCTCTTTTGCTTTCTTATTAGATGTTGTATGTATATATTTTTTACTTTTGTATTTATTATTCATTAGATTGAAGAACATCTCGAGGGCTCCATCTTTTTTTCTTACCTTTTGTTTTCTCTTATGTTTTCATTTGCGTTCTATTAATGGCCTTATCTATGGCTAATTCTTTTTGTGGTTGCGTTCATTGAATTCGACGGTTTTAGTTAGCGGATTATGGATCATATTTTCCATATGTTTTTAATGTTTTTGATTTGTTTTTCTACATCACATCCATTTAGATCTCTTTCGTTTTCTTATTAGATGTTGTATGTTTATATTTTTTACCTTTTTATTTATAATTCATCAGAATAAAGAACATCTCGAGGGCTCCATCTTTTTTCCTTACCTTTTGTTTTCTCCTATGTTTTCATTTGCATTCCATTAATGACCGTATCGATGGCTAATTCTTTTTTGTAGTTGCGTTCATTGAATTCGACGGTTTTAGTTAGCGGATGATGGATCATATTTTCAGGGTGGCCATATTGATGGTTTATTTCTTATCGAGGGCACACAATTTTTTTAATATACACCCAACTATGTATATATTTCATTAAAGTCCGTAGATCATAATTAATAGATGTCTAACTTTTAAACTTAATCCATAAATCATACTTATTCTGTAGATCATACTTAATAGATGTCATACTTTTTTTTTAGTGTACATGAAGGTTTTTTTATATTAAATAAACCCGGTTTAAAATGAATATATTTAAAGGATCTGAAAGATATTCCTTTTCGAAATTGAATATCTTCCAAATCTATTTTCTTAACATCCTCCTAAATCTCTTAATTTAATCCTTAAATTTAATGCATAAATTCCTCTATAATCACCTTTAGAATATTGCTTTCCTAATATATTTTACACAAATATTAATGAATTTATAATTTATTCACTAAATATGATTTTTTTCAAATTAGTTATGGAGTCATAAATTTAAAAAACATAAAAATTTAAATATGTAAAAACTCTATAATAATCAGCTACCGCACGTAAAATAATATGAAAACAAAAAAACAAGAATATGTGATTATGTTCTCTTGGTAGTTAGCACCATCTTAATGATTTTATGAAACCTCATTTATAAAATATCAATTTCTAATGAATTTTAAAATATATAAAAGAAACATAAACCCGCGCTACAGATTTCTAATGAATTTTAAAATATATAAAAGAAACATAAACCCGCGCTCCTGTAGCGCGGATCAAAATCTAGTTATGGATTTAAAATTACAACATGCAACCATAAATATGAAAATCCCACCAGAATTGTATGGAGAGAAAGCCGCAATTAATGTGTGGGAGCTGATGATAAGAAAAGGTGTTGATGAGATGACACTGAAGATGTAGAGATCATCAGATGACACCGAAGATGTAGAGATCATCACATGATGGTCACTTGAAGTTCACAAGATCAAACGAAAGCTGATATGACACTAGAAGCTGATGTGGATTCTTAAGAACATAATGATTCAAGATAATCATCAGGATATCTCGAAGATTTCGATGAAAAGTAAAATCATCAAGATAAAGCTAAATGATTCACAAAAACAAAAATTAGCTTTTCACAAAAAGGAAAATAGGCTTTTCTAAATCCTAGGGAGTTTAGGAAAGTGTTATACTAGCCTGTGTAAATAGAGGACTAGATTAGTATGGGAAGTTGACCGAAAAGTAGAGAGATAAGCTTCGAGGAGCAAAAAGAGATTCTGCAAGAGCGTTTGTGAGAGATGTTCTAGTTAAGTTAGCAAGCGTTTTTGGTCTTGCCTAAGATTAACAAAGAACTAGATTATTGAGAGATATTTTTAAGTTCTTTTATTGTGGAACACTGTTTGTTCTTTTATAACAAATTTGCATGTGTTAAATTTTACAGTTTTGAGTTATTGCTTTTACAATTGGTATCAGAGCAGTCACCTCAACTATATCAGGTGAGATCCTATGGAAATAATGGAGAACTCTAGAAAGATTATTATTGTGAAACATACTTTTCTAAGCCAATTAACATATGGATCGTGGAGATCCAGGATGAAAACAAACATCAAAAGTATTGATGAAGATACATGGCTTGCCATAGAAGAAGGATGGGAGTCACCAAGTACAACAAATGATAAAGGGAATATTGTGCTAAAACCCGAATCAGAATGGACTAAGGAAGAAAAAAAAATTGCGAAGTGGAATTCTATAGCTCCTAAGCAATATTTTCAAATATGTGGAAGTTAAGCAATTTGAGATAATTCAACATCGCAAACCAGCCAAGGTGACATGGGAAATCTCAATGTCTTTATGAAGGTACTGATAACGTCAAAAGGATTCGTCTTGACATGCTAACATCAGAATTCAAAAAACCTAAGAATGGGAGAGTTTGAATCTGTGGAAGAATTCAGTGCTAATTTGTGTGCCATTTCCAATGAATAAGAAGTACTTTGGAAAAAGTTTAAAGACAAGAAACTTTTGAAGAAACTCCTGAGGAGCTTACCTCCAAATTTTTCTGCACAAAATACATCAGTGAGAGTAGCATTATATATTGATACCCTGAGATTTGATGAAGCAGTGGGGATGATTGACCCTTATTAGATGGAGATAGAAGAAGAAGAATATAAGACACTCAAAGGGATTACATTTGCTATCACAGAAGAGAACAAACCCAATGACTTAGAAGAAACAGTGGAATTACTTGTGAAGAAATTCACTAGTGGGTTCATAAAGAAAATTTTCAAACAAACACCTTGTTACTAGTACAAGACCTGCTAGAACGGATAGGAACAACCGAAAATAAGAGTTTCAATGCTTTGAATGTCAGGAATATAGCCATATGACGATAGAATGTCTAAACACAAAAGAAAAAAACTTAAATGTTTCAGATGCAAAGGCTTTAGTCACTCTCAAAAAGAATGTGCAACTGATCAAAAACCAACAAGAGAAAGATCTCTTACAATGTTTGTGGAGAGTGAGTCAGAGGACGAACAAAATATAAGTAATTTTGTGGCATTTATCGGAGCAAATGATGGTCTAGGTGATAAAGACGAAAAATCAAAATCTGAAGCAACAAAAGATGAAGATAATAGACTTGAACCCAAAAAGAAAGAGATTGACTATGAGTCCAAAGATAATGAGGGAGATGCTAATCTCAAACCGGAGTTAAAATAATATGTGATACATTGATCACATCACAAAAGAGAATGTTGCTCTAATTAAATAGAAATCATGTCTCAAGGCTGTGATTAAGGGACTAGAAATAAAACTAGGAGAAGAGAAGAATAGAGTAATTAGACTTAAATCCGACCTGGATGAAAAATTGAGACAAGTGCGTATGCTGAATTCTGTAACAAAGAAACTAAACAAGATCTTAACTATGGGAGAACTGAGAAAACCTGCACAAGGTTAGTATATCAAGGATATTCTAATCAGGATAAAACATTGTTTGTTAATGGAGGTAAATATCAAGATGAAGAACTGCAACAAACACAAAAGAGCCAACCAAGAAAGAGAATCGACTTGGAAGATATAGGTTATAAAAGGAATGCACAACCACGTCAACCATATCACAACAAAGCTGGGTGTTATTGTTTGGAAAAAATGGACATATCAAGGAAAATTTCTACAAGTTTCTTGATAGAATAAACAAACGGTGGAAACAAAAGAAATTTACATGGAATGGCTGGAAGAATCAAGTTTGGATGAAATCAAGAGATCTATATGGGAGATCATATCCTTCTAGACGTTAGGATAACTTCACATGCATTGTTGTGTATGTGCCCAATGATTTATGTGATGAATTTAACAGAGGAGAAATAACCAAAGAATCTGGTAAAACTAAATCAAAAGAAGCTTCAAAATAAGTGAAAGAAGAAGAAGGTCATGCTAAAGGAAAGGAAATTGCCAAGTAAATTCAAAGAAGTCTACTGAATACACATTTCTTGTTGGAGCTGATGACAAGCATGTTTGTAGTAAAGATGAGTTCGATTAAGTTGTCATCAGAACTCATAAAGACAGATTCTTTATTGTTGTCTGTCAAGAAATTAGGGGAGCTTTACACATTTTCCAGAAATTCTTGATGAAATCTCTCATAAATAAAATTGATTGTTTTAGCTGAGTTTTGCTTCCAAGCAGGGAGAGAATGTGTGTTTCCAGTGGAAACAGAAGGATACACAAGATTTCTGTAATTCATGGGAAGTTATTTAGTTAAGGGGAAATTGAGAAGGTTCACGAGAAATCTTGGAAACAAACTAAGATTAAAAAATGGGAGACTGAGGATGTAGATCATCAAAGGATCATCAAATGAAGTTCACAGAATCAAACGAAAGCGGATATGGCACTAGAAGCTGATGTGGATTATTGATGACATAATGATTCAAGATAATCATTAGGATATCTCAAAAATTTGAAGAAAAAGGATAATCATTAAGATAAAGCTAAAGGATTCACAGAAAATGAAAATTAACTTTTCACAAAAAGGAAAATATGCTTTTCTAAATCCTAAGGAGTTTACAAAAGTGTTAGACTAGTTAGTATAAATAAAGGACTAGGTTAGTCTTAGAAGTTCACCGAAAAATAGAGAGATAAGCTTTTAAGAGCAAAGAGAGTTTCTGTGAGAGCTTCTGTGAGGTTTGTTCTAGTCTAGTTAGCAAGAATTGTTGGTCTTGGCTAAGATTAACAAAAAACCAGATTATTGAGAGATATTTGTAAGTTCTCTTATAGTGGAAAATGGTTTGTTACCATCACTAAAACAATCTGGTTATAAGGAACTCGCCTGTGTTAAATTTTACAGATTTTTGAGTTCTTGCTTTTACAATTGGTATCAGAGCAGTCACCTCAACTAAATCAGGTGAGATCCTGAAGAAATAATAGAGAACTCTAAAAAAATTATTACTGTGAAACATACTATTCTAAATCAATCAACATATGGATGGTGGAAATCCAAGATTACAACAAATGTGAGAGTCGAAACTCGCACTGTCGATATTTGTACAGCTAAATTTTTAGGAAACATAAATTTCAAGAGTAAACATACGAAATAGAGACCCGAAGGATATTTTATTGATAAGTTGATCGAAAACAGAGTACAAAGAGCAAAAAAGCTTAAGAGATTTTAAATTTAGATGCTAGGACTTTTCGATATGCCTTGATCGTAGGAAGTCCTTCTTCTTATATAATCACGGCGAGTCGGTTCGAGGATCTTCGCCTGGAAGATTTACCGAAATCTTCATGTTATCATATATTTCTTTCCGTTAGGATTTACTTTCTACTCGGGTTTTCCTTTTCTGCTCAAAGATATCTTCTCATTTTCTTCTTCGAGTTTATCTTTCCATTTTTTATGATTATTCTTCCGCGGTTTAACCTTTTTCCGAATGGACCGAAAAGGGATAATCCGAGTCCGTTTGAGCGTAAATTTCTGGATTCGGCCCAAAGTCTCGGAAATACGAGTCTTGTGGGTTAGGCCCAAGCTCGTATTTCGTATAACCTTATTAGGCAATCCTGTTAACGGCTAAGGGCGTATAAGTTATTGTTTCGAAGATGGGTTGCGGCTAGTCGCGCATCCGGAGAGAGATATTGGCAAATGTCGAAGTATCTGGTCTAAGAAAAGTATCCGTTTGGAAGATTTAGGGAATATGTTCTGCCCGGAAGTTCCTTGGGAGTTTATACTGCTCAAAACTTCCGAGGGAATGTGTCATGCCCCGAAAATAAGATGTATGTGCTCAAAATTTCCAAGAAGATTAGTCAGCTCGGAGTTTCCGACATGGTTGGCTCGGAATTTCTGAGAACATTTGTCAGCTCATAATTTTCGAGAAGAATTGTCAGCTCGGAATTTTCGAGAAGAATGCTCAGCTCGGATTTCCGAGGAGCCCAGTTAGCTCGGAATTTATGCGATCCCTTGCCTGCTCAGAATTTTCGAGCGGCTTGTCCGAATGTTTGAGCTTGTCCGTAGATTCTGTCGAGTGATGTGTTCGATTGACCCATCTAGATGTTTAGCTAAATGGTTTCGTTTATTTCGTATAAAATGTTATCCATACGAAATGTTGTTCATACGAAATGTTTATTCATATGAAACCTTGTTTATATGAAATGTTGTTTATACGAAACGTTGTTCATCCGAAGTGTTTCGTATAAAACATCATTCATACGAAGTGCCATTTATACGACACGTTGTTCATGCGAAGTTTTGAGAATGACCATATTCGATTGCTCGATTATGCTTTCGGCTATTGTTTTCGTTGAGGGATATTTTGACCCCAACAATTAGCCCCCAGCTCGTCAAACTCGAGTACAAAAATGACTAAATTTTTGAGTAGTCGAGGCGAAAACAATTGTTTAAAATTTTGGTTTGCAGTTCTTTTTCTTGATGATCGTTTAAGTTGCAATGGAAGATTGTCTGAATATCTTTGTCATAGGTCATGAAGTGTCAAGAAGCCAAGCAAGATTGATCGCAGGAATGGTGAGCAAGATGAACCGAGAGGAGATAAAAAATGTTCAAGCAGGATTCATCCTGATTTCCAAACAGGACGATCGAGTAGTTCATCAACAGGATTCGTCATGATTTCTGAACAGGACGAATCGAGCCGTTCATCAACTGTGTAAAATCTTTCTAGCATAGCAGATAATGCTTAGGTCAAAGCAGAACATACGCGCCGGTGGGGCATACGCCACAAATATCAGTTTACAGGATGATTGTGCACTCTGCTTTGATTTTTTATCCGATCGGATGGATTAGTATCTAACGGGTTTAGAAGCATTCCCGACAAGCTGCTATGTCGATGCTCTCTGTGCATATTGTGAGATTGTCCAAACATTTGAATTTAGATTTTTGTGTTTCGTACAAAAATCTAATTGCCTATCTGTGACGGAATGATCGTCCTATCCTTAGAAGTTTGTTTTTCGGAGCGGAAATCTCTCATGGAAAAAATGTGGAGCATTTCTTGCAATGTTAGCGAACCGTTTTAGCCGTGAGAGGCAATTTTGGAGTTTTTGATGAAGTTCTAGTTTCGTCTAGCTGTAAAAGTTGTTTAGGTGACGTTATCATTGTTGTCTAGCCGTTTAACTTTGAGAAGCAGTTTAGGCATTTTTACCAACAAGATGATGAGTGTGAGATGAACACTTTGATGTTTATATGCATAGAGATTTATGATTGAGTTTCAAAAATCGTGCGAGGTGAGGTGCTCGGCTTTTTCCACGAAAGAAAAGGAATGGTTGCGAGGCTTATACATGCTCAGCTTATCTGTCGTTATTGAATTGCTTCAGAGTATATTTTCGTAGATGAGATGTTAAGTTGGTTTCCTCTCGGAGAGTAGTCAATATAGTTTCTCCTTGTCAAAAGCCTTCTTGTTTTGGATCTGTTCCGACGAGGTTTTGTCCAGAAGTTTTTGTCGGAAGTTTTCAAACTTTTTTTTGTTGCTCTGTGGAGACAGATTAGACGCCGAACATGTTTAATCAGGGAATAAATCGAGCAAACCATCCGAGTAGTAGGTTGATGAAGTACGTCTGAGCTGATCCGTATGCGGACACCGAGTAGGATCATCGTGCGATTCACCGAAGAAATGTCGCTAAGCCGAGCGGGAAGTTTTTCCAATTATACCATCATTTCATTGCGCCGAGCGGGATGGACTGATAAGAAATGCCGAGCAGCATGGACCAATCGAAAATTCCAAGCATGATGTTGCTGAGTAGAATGTTTCTGAGAAGGCCAGTTCAGAAACAATCGAGCGAGATGTACGCGGAAATGACATGGATGCTTTGTTACTTCAAACATATTTTTTGTCCTAAGTTTTAAGACTTGTCCTCGGATGTTTGATAATCCATTGTTGGCCTTTCGTTGCTACTTACGAATTCGAGCAAGCAAAACAATCGAGAAGGTGTGTTGACTCGTGAACCGTTCGTGATGAGTTTGAGAGAGAAATCGCATTGGAATGTCCGAGCACGTCTACTCGGATTTTTTTCAGAATTTTCCGAGCGTGTCTGCTCGGGTTATTGAGCATGTCTGCTTGGAATTTTTGAGCATGCCTGCTCGGAATTTTTTGAGCATGTTGATAACAAGGATTTTCGCGATCCTTTGAGGTACCAATTCCTCAAGCTTATCGATGTAGCTTTGAGGTATCGAACCTATTCTGGGATGGATAGAACCAATAAGCAAGCACTAAACCTTCAGAGTCAAATCAAACAATTTAATTTCAATTTCTAACAATCCTAACAGTAAACAATTCAAATAGAAGTAAACAAAGCAAATAAACAAGTGATTCAATCAATGATAAAGATAGGGCATAAGGTTAAGGTCAACGGACAGGAGACTCGGGATGATCAAGGATCTTAATTCAAACTTCAAACAAGCTAACCTCCTAGTAAGGAACACAACGATACGATCAGTTTAATCTCTTAATACTAATCTCTTTACTTAATCCTAATCCAAGAACAAATTCTCATTTGTGAATTAGAATCAAGCAAGAAATCAAACAAGTTCCAAACAACTAACAATCACTCTAAACATACATTCTCATGCGCTAGAATGTGAAAGTTCTATCAAAGCTATGAACAGGAATTTCATCGAACATGTTGTGAACAAGAAATCTTAAGCGTTCTAATCAACTTGATCAAGGCTAATTAGATATTAAACACACTTTGACAGATGAGATTTTAAACAATCAAGCACTAGAAATCCATTGATCACCCCTAATCAACCTAATCCTACCTAACCCATAAACCCTATGAAGAACTACTCACTAATCATAACTAGATCAACAAAACTCATAGGAATAGAGTTGATCATGGAGATTGGTGAGGGATTGAGAGATTTGTAGAAGGAATAACAAAGAAAATTCTAGATTAATCTCAAGAATCAAATTTGTTCTTACAAAAGAGTTTAGAACATCAAAACAGCTTAAGAAACAAACAGAGATAGGTTTTTGGCTTAAATAGTCATTAGGGTGCGAGCCGGGTCAACCCGGGACAAACCGGGTGTTGACCCTGATCCAAGTCAATTTCTGGGATCTGTATTGGCCAGGCTGGTCAATATGGTGGCCAATATGACTTCCTGCTGGGTCGTATTGTCCAGGCTGGCTGATATGGTGGCCGATATGAACTTTTCTGTTGTGTCGTATTGTCCAGGCTGGCCGATATGGTGGCCGATATGAACTTTTCTGCTGTGTCGTATTGTCCAGGCTGGTCAATATGGTGGCCGATATGAACTTTTTGCTGGGTCTTCCTTAGTCCTTTGAGCTCTAGACTCCACTTCCAAGCTCACCAATACTCCTTGCACCTGCAACACACCAAAAATACTCCAAATGCACGCCTAGAATTCCTAAACCTAGCTATAGATGATCCTATACTCTAAACACACCAATGAGTAAAGAAATGAAGCTAAAAGAAGCTAAAAAGAAGTAAAACATGATCCTAACAATATCCTAAATGCATGAAAATACAAGTATATCAATTCCCCCAAACTTAAACCTTGCTTGTCCACAAGCAAGCATAAGACTATCAAAGCAAGTTGGGAGAAAGGTTTGAAGGCGGAGACTCAAAACCACAAAACTCACAACAAGATACAAGACCTTTCAAAGAAGTTACAAGTTGCTCAAATCATATTGTCTATTCATGTACTTCCACATTACCGCTCCCTCAATCCCTACTCTAACTCCCGAGATCCTATAAGACACAAGCAATCATCAACTCAATTCCTTACATTCATTAAAAGTTAAGTGCGATCTCACAAGGGGGCAATCAATCAATCCCAATCGGCAAGGTTCAAGAGAGGCTATTTGAGGTGGCTTAATAGTGTCTTTGGAGGTGGTTAACTCTCAAGAATAGGAGCAATTGGCATTACACAAAATCTATCTAAGAAAGGGAACAATTCATGCATACAAAGTTCTTTTCTCATTGTTCTACCCAATCCCTAGAAGATTTCTCTATACAATCCCATTTTCGAAACAAACACTCACCAAACCCCAACCATGATCAAACTTTTCAACAAACACTCACCCCATTAGCTCTTTTTCTCTCTTTTCTTTGTCAACTAGGAAACACTTAACTGATTTTTCTTTTTCAAACTTGAGCAAACCTTTTCAAAACTTATCCCCCTAATCACTCAATTTTTTCTTTTCTTTTCCTTTGATTCATTCCTAGGGGACTTGCTTGATTCTCTTTTCTTTTTGCACATAGCTCTTTTCTTACAAGATTTCCTAGTGACTTTCTTTCTCTTTTAGAAACCTTTTTCAACTCTTTTCATTGATCCTTCTATTCCCAATCCAACTCTCATCTCTCCCAAACTTATTTCCCATCCTAATGCTAGACTCTTATGGCAAATAGAGCTAGCTAAATGAGATAAGACCATTGTCGTTCCCGATACTCTCAAGTTTTTGCACATGCCAAAAGCTATCAAGAACAGGCCTCACTCACAAATCAATTTAGGCTTCAAGGAAAGGTTTAGGGTCTTTGGGTAAGGGAATCCATGATCATGAGATAAATGGTTGCCCGAGTTAATCAAGAGAGTGGTAAAAGGGAAAGCATAACTCGGGCAAGGACCATGGGATTGCATTTCAAGCCCCTAAGCAAGATATTTCAAAGTCAAATTAAGTCCAATATCACGGAATCGAGTTAAACTCATGCAAGCTTCACAAAGATAGGGAATTTCGGAATCTCAAAGTCAAGTAATGGGTTTTCCTTTGTTTTGAAAATCGATTAAAGCAACGAGCAACTTAATTGGTGAGCCTCTACAAGGCCAAATCATCATCGTCCTCAATGCATGCATCCTACAATGTGAACTAGACCCGATCCTACAATGATTTCTTTTTGTGAATTTTTTTGAAATTTTTTGATTTTTTTGGATTTTCTATGCCTTAGATGCAATGCATGAGACTCAAAGACAAAAAATAAGATCAAAAGAAACATGATTAGCAACTGGTCTCTCCCCCAAACTTAAATCACACAGTCCCTTGTGTGATCTAGGAAAGAAAAAGAGACCGAAAACACACAAAATGCAAACAATGAAAAGAAAGTAAAGATGTACAAGGATGGAGTGTTACTTGGCTAGTTGTGGAATGATGGAGGTGATGATTCCCCCATGGAGTATGTTGGGTTTGATGAATAGCAGGGCTCAATCTCAAAACTCATTCTATTATTCTTTGCATTTACCCCAAAGCTCCCCAAAAGGATAGACATGGGAATTCCTCCCAAGTGACCTTGTTTTGAGTCGCTTAGCTTGACTATCCCTTCACTCTTTTTGGTTAGGGATGTAGCATGAGTTTGTATCACCGGGATCATACTCATCGTAGAACCACCCCCTAAACTCCTTCAGCCTTATCTCCTCAAAAGGGATCTTCCTTGGATCATGAAAGCTTGGTGATATGGTGGAGACTATATGAAGGTAGTTGTGAAAGGCTTGAGCCATTGGATATCCATCTTCTTCATCCTCCTTGAAGGATTCTTCATTGGGACTATCTTGTTTCTCCAAAGGAATTCCTCCAATTGGCTTTTGCATGGGATTTGGTTGCTTTGGCACTTCTTCCATGATTGAGAGCTCATCTTGTGTGCTCTCTTCCTTTATCTCCTTGCACTTAACAACCAACCCATCTTTATAGGGCTCTTCCTCATCTCTCACAACTTATCTTACTCCTTCATTATTACTATTGGTTGAATGACCCATGAATGTCTCTTCATCATCCCCTTCTTCATACCCAATCACAAGATCTTCACCAACAGTGCAACCAAGAAGCATTTCAAATTCCTTGATAGTCTCTTCAGCTTCTTTCAAGAACTTATCTTGGACTTGAGCATTCTCCTCATGTGTTGGCTCAACAATACTTGCATCTTGAGGCAGATGAGAAAAATCATTGTTGATCATCCTTAAGCTCTCATTGTACCTCTCTTGTCCTTCCAATGCCATTCTTGCCAAGTTGAGAAGCTCTTCACCACATGATTGGGAGGAGTAAGATTCTTCATGCTCATGCTCCATGCTCCAAGATTGGTATCCATCACCATATCCATATTGGTACTCATGAGAAGAGTACTCATTTGGAAGATCACCTTGATAAGTGGATGTGCTTTCAAAACCATGATGGCTTGTAGGGTCCAAGCCATCTCTCTTTCTTGATCTTCTAGCATAGCCCTCAACATTAAAGCTATCTCTGAAGCCATGCTCTCTTCCTTATGATTGTACCTTGCAAAAAGAACAAACACTTGAAAGAGAGTTAGTAACCAAGACTTGAACTAAATAGGAATAGAAAACGAATTTATATATCCAGAATCCCAAAATGGCAACGGCGCCAAATTGATAACCAGGATTTTCGCAATCCTTTGAGGTACCAATTCCTCAAGCTTATCGATGCAGCTTTGAGGTATCGAACCTATTCTGGGATGGATGGAACCAATAAGCAAGCACTAAACCTTCAGAGTCAAATCAAACAATTTAATTTCAATTTCTAACAATCCTAACAGTAAACAATTCAAATAGAAGTAAACAAAGCAAATAAACAAGTGATTCAATCAATGATAAAGATATGGCATAAGGTTAAGGTCAACGGACAGGTGACTCGGGATGATCAAGGATCTTAATTCAAACTTCAAACAAGCTAACCTCCTAGTAAGGAACACAACGATACGATCAGTTTAATCTCTTAATACTAATCTCTTTACTTAATCCTAATCCAAGAACAAATTCTCATTTGTGAATTAGAATCAAGCAAGCAATCAAACAAGTTCCAAACAACTAACAATCACTCTAAACATACATTCATGCGCTAGAATGTGAAAGTTCTATCAAAGCTATGAACAGGAATTTCATCGAACATGTTGTGAACAAGAAATCTTAAGCGTTCTAATCAACTTGATCAAGGCTAATTAGACATTAAACACACTTTGACAGATGAGATTTTAAACAATCAAGCACTAGAAATCCATTGATCACCCCTAATCAACCTAATCCTACCTAACCCATAAGCCCTATGAAGAACTACTCACTAATCATAACTAGATCAACAAAACTCATAGGAATAGAGTTGATCATGGAGATTGGTGAGGGATTAAGAGATTTGTAAAAGGAATAACAAAGAAAATACTAGATTAATCTCAAGAATCAAATTTGTTCTTACAAAAGAGTTTAGAACATCAAAAACAGCTTAAGAAACAAATAGAGATAGGTTTTTGGCTTAAATAGTCATTAGGGTGCGAGCCGGGTCAACCCGGGACAAACCGGGTGTTGACCCAGATCCAAGTCAATTTATGGGATCTGTATTGGCCAGGCTGGTCAATATGGTGGCCGATATGACTTCCTGCTGGGTCGTATTGTCCAGGCTGGCCGATATGGTGGCCGATATGAACTTTTCTGCTGTGTCGTATTGTCCAGGCTGGCCGATATGGTGGCCGATATGAACTTTTCTGCTGTGTCGTATTGTCCAGGCTGGTCAATATGGTGGCCGATATGAACTTTTTGCTAGGTCTTCCTTAGTCCTTTGAGCTCTAGACTCCACTTCCAAGCTCACCAATACTCCTTGCACCTTCAACACACCAAAAACACTCCAAATGCAAGCCTAGAATGCCTAAACCTAGCTATAGATGATCCTATACTCTAAACACACCAATGAGTAAAGAAATGAAGCTAAAAGAAGCTAAAAAGAAGTAAAACATGATCCTAACAATAGCCTAAATGCATGAAAATACAAGTATATCACATGTCTGCTTGGAATTTTTCGATTGGGAACTGGTTCGAAGCTAGTTGGTCGAGCGTTCTAGGATGGTCTGTCCTTTCGAGCGGCCGAGCAGTCGCGATGACGTTATGTTGATTAATGCAGAAAAGTCGAGTAGATTTTTTCGGAAGGAAATCTCCTTTATTGACTTCATATAACCGTCTGAGTTGGTTTTGTATAACAAGAAGACTTTGAGAACGGCTTTGTATAGTTCCCAGAGGAAGGTGTGATTTCATGTTTGATTCTTGGCGCTTTAGGAGTGTTGCGTTCAGAAGTATGATGGGTTGTATTCCGAGTTTAGAGATTAGTGAAATGTGTCCGTCTTACGGACTTATTTTGGCAATAATGTTTTGAACTCAGCATGTATAAGAGCGTTTTGTTGTGTTCCGAGTTAAGTTCTGAGTTTAAAGGTTGGCGGGATATGCCCAACTTACAAACATGTGACGACTAAGACTAAAGTGCTAGGAACCGTTTGACCGGGTATCGAGTTTAGTTCAAAGGTTAGCGAGATATGCCATACTTATGAACTTGTAATGACTAAGACGAGCGTGCTCGGAAGCATTAAACTAAGTTTCAAGTTAAGATCGAAGGTTGGCGAGATATACTCTACTTACGAATTGTGATGATTAAGACCAGCGTGCTCGGAAGTGTTACACTGGATTTCGAGTTAAGTTCAACGGTTGGCGAGATATACTCAACTTATGATGACTAAGACCAGCATGCTCGAAAGCGTTAAACTGGGTTTCAGATTTTACTTCGATCTCGGTACTGGTGCGGGGGATCCCGACTTATATTCCCGTCGATAGTAAATTGATATCAATAGATACCAGACCTAGATGTACTTAGCAGATACTTTGTTTAGACTAGTGTGCTAAGAAGCGTTTACTGGATTTAAAGGTATTTCGAGTTCGGTATTTTTGCGAGACTTCTTGTCTTACATTTCCATCGTCGATAGTAAGTTGATACCGCGCAGGATATACCCAGCAGATACCAAACTAAGGTATACTTGGTTTGGACATCATTTACCAGTGTGCTAAACAACGTTTACTGGGTTTTGAGGTTTACTTCGAATCCAGTACTGGTGCGGAAAATCCTCGACTTATGTTCCCTTCACCGATAGTAAACATACCTAGAGGGTATTTAGAATTTATATAGTGCGCTATTAACTGTTTGCTGGATGTCTAGAACCTCATTCCGTATAGGACGTGTTGGTTAGGGTCCATAGAAGAGGTGTTTGTTCGATGTATAGGACCTCAATACATATAGGATGTGTTGGTCGCATTCCATAAAGCACTACAAGAAAACAACGTTTTTGCGGCTGGACCTTGCGACTATACTTGTAGTCGTAACATTTGGCCACTACTAGTGACAATAATGCTACTATTTTGCGACAACATATATATATGAACTTGTATTAGTCGCTTATATACGATCAAAAATGATTGTCGCCAATTTAGTCATTGATTTATGACAGACTAACGACCATTATCGAGACCGGAACCAATAGTCGCAGGCTAGTCGGTGATATAGCGACTATTTTTGCGTTTGATGCTCAGAGTCGTAGAACAATCGCGAATTGGTCAGTACATGGACGACTAATTCGCTACTTCGGGTATAGTAGTAACCAAGTCGTTTATTTGTCGCTATTGATACGACTAATATTCAACTCATTATTCGTGTCGCAAATTAGTAGGGTATGGGTCGTATCATATATTATTTTTGGATTTAGTAATAATAATATGAGATAGTTTGGTCTTCTGGAGTCCATGCATACAATGTGTTATTGAATGAAAACTTTATATGTGCAAAATACTTTTATTTTCGTATCACAAATGAAATATATAATTTGATATTTGAATTTAACAATAACCAATTTGATCAGGGTTAGATTCTATATGCTATTTAAATAATGTAATAAAAAGAGATTATGATAAGTTGTAAACATTAACAATAAATGTGTTTTTAAAAGAAACATAGAGACGATCAACATATCATCTTACCCAAAAAAATAAGAAAGTGTAATAAGGTCTTCTAAAACATATACATAATTTAGAAGATACTGAACCAAGGCATAACTTCTCCAGGATATTGATCAGGTATCGTATTTGGAAAGCTACAAAATAGAAAACGATGTATGAATTCCGGAAAACATATAAAGAATATTGCATAATGAGTTACATTAGGTTTATGACCAAAACCTATTGAGAAATCCATTAAAGTCCAGATTATTGGTTTGATCGGACATAATCGTTGATATCCCTTCTTCTCCTTTAAACCAAGTTACACCTAATTAAATAATTTTATACATACACCATTAACATTGTTAACAATATAAAAATCAAAAGTATCGTCAATCCTAAACCCAGACATGTAATAGACCATGAGATTATTCTTTAAAAAAAATTGTACTTCTAATAATACCAATTTCGTGCTTCCTGTAAAAGCACCGGAGAATCACAAAGAGATGTCTATCAACATCCTTCTCAAACCTTTTTATTAGTTCTCTAGCATCTTCTCCGATAAATAAACACGGAAGACTTCGGAGGCTAGAATAAATGCATTTTCAATTTCTATTATCAGACACAAACAACAAAACATATGTGGAGAAGATTATAGACATTTGTTTAAATAATCTTAGGTCGCTGATTGTGAACTACAGCTTTGGTCCTGTCCAATAAGGTTGAAGGTTTCCTACACGTGTAACAACACCAAGGACATCTATAATAGAAAATATGGATCATTTCGAAAACTATACCTTAATCTATTTTGTTAAAAAAATATAATGTCTACCACACATGCAAATAACATGATTAATATAATCCGATAAAGAAAACAACTGTATAGACTAAAAGTTACCTATAGGGTATTCATCACAGACTCTCCCATATAATATGTCTGGAAACAATTCAAATTGCATAAAATGACCTTCCGAAATATTATCATAAGTGAGGCAAAAAGATGTGTTTAACCCGAATACGAGCTCGAAATCGTGAGGGTGGTCCACGACACATATTCCAGTGCTTGGACAACTCAAGCATTCACATATTTAAACCAACGACCCTCACACCATGTAGAGAAAAGAAATTTCTCAATAAAAGAAGCATGAACATTTGCCTCTATTTTCATACCATAAATCAATAAACGAATACCTTAACAAAACATGCAATAACCCCAATAAATAAAACAGATTATAGAGTAAAAGAAAGATTACCTCCTCATCGACCATAATCATTTGAATTTTTGGTTCTCCAATGGTTGTAACACACATCCAAACACGCAAAAGAAGAACTTTAGATCCCAAAATCAAGGAATGAAGTTGTTGATTTAAGAAATTTTTCTGAAAGTCTGTGGAGCCATGGTTGAGAATCGGAGAAATTTTCGCAGAAATTAGCTTGACAAGAAGTTTTTTTCTCTCAGTATGTGGTAAGAAATTGAAGCGTCTAGGGTTTTAAAATTAAATAGTCCAAAATTGGTGAGTAAAAGGTGTGAAGCACTAAAAAAAAATCTTTGAATTAATAATAGTAAAAGGTTTAAAACTTAGAACTCACAACCCTTGGTTTAGGAAAACTATTTGGGACACAACCGCCAATGGTATTTTTTAATAATGACGATTTGGTTTAGATAAATTTTATTTTGAATCACACTTATCCATGCCAATAATGACGAGTCAAAAATTCCTATTCTCGATAAATTTCCTAATATACTGGTTTGTCTTTTTTTTTTTTTTTGGTGTAGCCCCTGAGCCCTTGAACCGTATATTAATGTAGTCCCTGAGCCCTTGAACCGTATATTGGTGTAGCCCCTGAGCCCTTGAATCGTATACTGGTTTTGTCGTTTTCTTTGGTGTAGCCTCAGAGACATAGAACCGTGCATTGATTTTTGTCTTTTGTTCTTTTGTCGGCTTTTGCTGAGTTCCTCTATTTCGGTGGGACGTTTATGCTGCAGCCACCCTCCAATCTTATTTTGAATGTTTCATTTGGTAGGTTTGTGCTTATTACTTACACATTAAATGAGAGACAAGAAGAATGTTCAATTTTTCTCTCAACCGATACTATTAAATTTTCTTAACATGATAAGTTCGTATATACTCAAAAATAAAATATCATATATCTAGAAAGATTGCAAAATCATAATTTATTTTTTCAAACCATCTTAATGTTGGATCGTTTAGTGTTTCCTGATTCAATTCTCAATTGATTCATCTACTAAACATGCAGATCTAGGTTCTCTTATTTAGAAACTTAATGGATCTCACCTTATACCTGTTTATGCAGCGGAATGAGAAGGTAATGGTCAGAGATCAGCAGAACCACCAAGGGATGGATCCTCCAAAGACTCACACACGCACGCTCAGGAATTGGCTGCTAGACCAGACAGAGAGGAGGCGCAGAGAGAGGGTAAGGGAGGCGCAGAGGCTGAGAAGAATTAGAGAGCTTTAGGTCAAGTTTTATTCATTAAAACTCCCTTTAGTTCTCATGGGCTTTTGGGCCCAATTCTCAGTTCTGATTAAATCCCATGGATTTAATCAGGCCCTTTATACTCTCTAAGTACAGTAAATGCCTAGCACTTTTACCGTACTTCTGCTTAACCGTTCCTTCGTATTTTCCCGTTAGCTTAGGCGTGTGACCCATATGGGATCATATAATAAAGGCAATAAGTCCAAGACTTATAGATCATGAGCGGACTCTAGCAAGCCATCATGACCCCCAGTATTATATGACTTATGTCTGATCATTGACATACTCTTACTTTCTAGAGACAGTACAGAGATTACTGGACATAATTCCAACACTTAAAACCATTAAGAACATTTCACACCAACCACCAAACTGACACTTATGGGTGTTTCCCTACGAGACCCCAATCAAATCAACACTAATCATGGTTAAATATATATCATGCAAAGGAGAGTTATGATGTTTGGTTAACTTGCTATGTTTTTCATTAAATTGTGCCCATCAATTATTGACTTTATCATGCCGCAACTTCATTCGTTTAGATTAGATTAATATTTCCACTGTCGCCTTGTAAATATAACTAAATTCGGTAGGTTTATAACTTGGTTATTTTTCATTATTTGAAAGGTCGATCGCTATATAATCTACTACATTTAGCAAACCATATATTAATAAAGATCTTCATAAAGATAACGGGCCAAAGTCCAAAATTATCAATCATTATTGTGAAGAAGAATAGTGACTCAATGGTCTAAAAGTATGTATCGCAGATGTTTGTACCTTTGAAACCATTATCCCACCAACTCAACCCATTCTTTATCGGAGCACACGGACTTCTGTAAAGCCCTTTGATATCTAATCCTTTCCGCTTCTTATAGAACAGTGCACACCGTCTATCTGACCGTCCATATCTTTGTCTTATATTTATTTTAACATGTACTCAAGTTGCAAATTCGCGCTCGATAATATACCCAAGGTTCAAAACTTCTCCATCTCCATAAAACACCCTCATGAACATGGAGTACGCATATATCCCTGTCTGCCATCCACTATTTGCCGATCTTTTCATCATAGCCTCTCCTTTAACCATCCGGTCGATGGAGGTCAAAGATCGGTCGACCCAACAGTCGCAATATACAAAAAGACATACCTCTGAGGAGAAGAGCATAAGGGTTTCCTGATTGTAGACAACTCTCGATGAAATCTTGTTTATAATGAGTTGGGAAATCAAAGAGATTTAAGTTAATAAAACCTTAGTATAAATCGATCGACTTGTATAAATCTTGACTCTGTCCGAAGCTATGAAGTGCCTTGCATGTTGTCTTTGCCCTTATAAAATAGCGTAAACCTTGTTGACAGTCAATGACATCAAGAAGGATTTTCGAAAGAACACCACTTGGAAGGTAATCCATTACGAATTTGGTAATGAAGAGATGGAAGGCAAAAAGAATTTTGACAAATAAAAAAAAGCTTTCAATATTTGAGAGTTCAAAGCAACCACCAGAGTTTATTTATGGAGACTATGCAACCTTTCGTTTGTCTAGTCTGTAATAATTATGTATATATTCTTATCACTAAGTCCCAACTAACATCATTCATGATCATGATCATGGTGTTAATGAGTCATATATCTATCTTTGAAACAGGGAAGAATGGGGGGGGGGGTGTCAAAGGTTATGATGAACATTTAATATTCTTCTTGTTTGTGTATCTTTCGTCTAAGATTTATGGTTTAGCGGTTAGGGTTTATTATTTAGGGATTAGGGTTTAATGGGCATGTCAAAGGTTTTGGGGTTTAGGGTTCACTATTTAGGGTTTAAGGTTTAATGTTTGGGTAAAACAGTTTAGGGTATAGGGTCATATGCAGTTTTAGTCCTGGATATCGTCAAAATTATTAATTAATATGCAATTTTAGTCCTGAATATTGTCAAAATTTTTTAATTAATGCTATTACAATATTACTTAATAAAAGATTATAAAAGTATATATATAATAATAAAGCACACAAATTTTTTCCTATGTTACGTAAAAAAAACAATTTAATTAAGCACCACAACCACTACTCGTGAGTAAGTTTTCAAAATATTTCGGGCAATTATTCGGGGAAACCAAAACCTATTTTTTAGCCTAATTTTTTAATTATGCGCCCAAACCCAACAAATTTTGACTAAGTGTCGAGAAACCATCATTTACCGCAAACATAAAGCCTGATTTTATTTTTTTTCTTCCCCGTCTCCAAAATCTCCTTTGAATCATCTCGCATATTTTTTGTCCAGATCCTCCTCCCTACCGGCTAATATCTAACTGACATCTCTTATTTGAATCTCTTATTCGAGGTTCTCAATTTAATTGCTATCGACCCACTCAATTTCTTCTCTGAAACTCTTCGTCATATGATGACTCAAAAGGGAAAGAAAGGAGGAGGAGCTCGTAAGATACTAACCATTCCAAACGTCACTCAGAAAGACGGTGGATCCAAACCTAGTGGTTTGAAAAAAAAACACAGAGCCTTGTTTCAATCCAATACACGTTCACCCCGAATACCGTTGTTGCTCTGACTTAGACCACTCAACGTCCACAAAAAAACAAGCTATCCCCCAAATGTCAGCGTCAGTACCCCCATGTACATGACTATCCACTGCCAAAAAAACTATTCCAGAACTCGACTAGTAATAAACCTGAAGTCGATGCTTCGCCGGTGTCAAAAGAAGCCCAGAACAATCAGGACCCTGTTGAGGACGCCGCACCTTTGCCAGTTCACCAATCTCAGGCTCAGAGTCATCCATCTTCTGAAGGTCACAACTTCCTCGATGAATCTCTTAATGTTTTGTCGAACCTCGAGGATTACACACTATGGGCTCTAAATGCTCTGCTTTGGGTGCCAGACAGGGAAACGTTTACCACCGTACTCTCTCCCGCACCGATGCCAGGCACAACTTGGTATGGCTATTGTCATGTACTGTTCCTTCAGCTGTTGATATTCTTTGTATGGGATTTTTAATCTTGTCTAATACCTTTCGCAATGATGTGTTTTTAAACTACCTAGTTTGTTTATGAATTTGACTGTTGGTTGCCTATGACTTATACTGATCTAAAGAGTTCGAGTCTCTGATAGTTAGGATGTTAATCTTGTACATATTTCAGGTTTACTCGTGACCGAGGATCGAAATTGGTTCATAAGATTACAAACAAATTTACAAACAAATTTGATAAAGCATAGTATTTATGGTCAGGTGTGCCTCGTGATAAAGCAAAATGAAATTTCCTCGAGTTCGCTGTACAATTTTCTCTCATATAACCTTTATCATATATTTGTTGATCGGAAGCATTGCAACTAGAAATTTCTGTAATAATCTTTGTTTGAGGTATAACACTGTAGGAAGAGGAATATCGATGACCGGTTCATATTGGTAAGGTATTCGTCAGGACACTTACAAAGGTAGACGGTACATTTGTGTTGGAAATGTCCTGAAATCAATTTGTAATTACTCTTGATAGTCGAGGTTTAATAATCATATAATATTAGGCGGTTATAATGTTTTGCTAGAAACCACTTATAATTATAGATTTTGAATATATTACTGATATTATATGATCTTACAGGGTCACACACCTAAGTAAACTGGATCATAAACTTATTGGGGTTTTATATTTAATATTATATATGATATGTATAATATTATATATGTATAATATTATATATGTATAATATTATATATGTATACATATATATTGAAGTATACGAATGTGGGCACTAATTTGGTTAATGGACGTGTCACTTAATTAAATTAGTCATAGTCCTCAATTGCGAAAATGGGCTTCGTCCACTAAGAAACCTAATTGTTAGGTTTCGTATAAATATATATATATATACACATAAACAAGTGACGATTAATACATACTATCTCGCCGTCAATACCAAATATAGAGAGTTTATAAAACCCTAAAACACGAATTGTTCATGGAGTGATTTTGAGATTAGATAGCATCCCATTCTTATCCAGTTTATATGTGTGTGGATACCGGTAGATGCATTACACTTGGAGTGCTAGACAACCTCAAAATTTTTTGTTCATTTTTCCGCTGCAGAATATCTAGGTATATTTGAAACCTTAGATCTAGATTTATTTCAGTCTTTGCATGAGTTCCAGACTAGTTATTCATAGGCTGATTTATAAAATTGTTTTATAAACCGGTATGAATTCCAACAGTTTGTTGATTAGAAGGCAGAGAATATCGCTGCAACTTTCCAAAAGATCGTAGACGATAGTTTTTAGATCTCGAGATAGAGACTTCAGAAGTTTCGAACGGTGCTGCTTCGAGACATCTGGAACTCTCACTAGATGAATATGAGCACATCTTCCTTGAGGTAAAGTAATATTTTTCAAAATTCACATTTAAAAAATTCATGTCATGTTCTCTATTTAACTGTGTTTTGCGGACTGTCTTTAATTATAGCAGGCCACTGAGATGGATAGACTAGGAAATCCTTATAGAGTTGGAAGCCTCAAATAGTCTCTTTTGAGGGCAAGCGCAAGCAGCCAGGAGACTCTTCAGGGTTTGTGGCCATACAATAGCAATTGAAGGAAGTTCAACGTAAAATCGAAGAGCAGGCTGCCCGTGAAGCAGATCACGCCCGAGTTGCGAATGAGTAAAGGGAAAAATGCCTTTCCTTTGTACAAAAGTATTGCGGGAAACTGATCCACATTTTCCTGACTTCCTTCGGACTCATATGCCAGCACCCAACACACACGGTCGTCCCCCAATAGGTACAACTTAACTCCATCTGCTGCAAAGGTTATTTGCCGCTCTGCCTACCGAACTTCTTTTTTTGTGCATGATTTCAAAACTCCCTAATATTGGAGATTGCACATGAAGATAATCGTTTGTGTATGTATGCAACACAAAACTATCAAGGTTATCAATGTTTTCTTGAAGCAAATATCTTATACATTACCTATACTGAAGTATCACCAATTGCCAAATCCTAAATTTGACAAATGGAACAACACCAAATTCTTATTTTCACGCAAACTTATTAGTTGTCAATTAATGGTATCTAGATGTCCCGCGTAGTCGTTGCATAGTCGTTACTTCAGTCTTAAACAGTCATAAAAGTGTCAATGAAGAGTCGCCAAAACGTCAGAATAGTCTACGACTGAATCGTGACTATGCTAGTCAGTAATATAACAGTCGCCAGATAGTGCCGAAATCATTACCATAATCGTATATGGATGTTCAGATTAGTCGCGGGAAAGAAGTTAAAATGGTTGTTACCCAGTAGCTACATAGTGGCTAATATTTACGACTACTTTATGAATATACAATACAATTACATGTTAATCTCCCAGTGGTCACCTAATTTAATGACTATTTGACGACAACATTTCTTCGACGTCATCTGGACTCCCTCCATAGGCGCACAATTGTCGTTGCCGTAGTCCCAGATTAGTCCTTATATCGTTCGACGACGCTACGTCTATTTTATGATTACCTATGTTGGTCGTATAAATAGTCGTAACTCGCCGACTAATAATACGACTATGAGATTTAGTGACTATGGATTGACGACTACCATTTTTAGTCGTATGTTTGTCATAAAACCCCGATTAATGACTATTCTGCGATTAAAAGTGCAGTCGTAAAAATGATGTTTTCTTGTAGTGAAGGATGTATTTGTTTGTCTTTTGTGGCCAGAAACAAATGAGATAGAGAATGAAAATTTACTGGACTTGACTCGATAGTTAATGAATTAGACTGGTTTACTAAACTACGAAGTTTGAATCCTAAGTTTGATTCTAAGACAGTAAATCAAATGAAAGTAACAAGAAACTTGTTTATCGTTTACCTAGAAATTCCGATCGAATGATTGGGGAGTTGAACCTTTGTGGAGACGTAAAGCTTGTGCGATCGCGATCTGGTGTATCGAGTTTCTTGAAGTATTATCAGGTGAAGGCTTCGTAAGTTGGTTTTCTGAAGGAGGCTGTCCGAGTGGGTCTCGAAATTGGTTGAGTTCACGAGTGTACAAGTTTTATCGTTAGTCGATCAAAGTAAGATGCTTGGATTCTATGAGCAACCGTTTGTGCTCGGAAATATGAGCTGGTTTTCTCTGAATTTTTGAGCTGGTTTGCTCTCGGAATTTCTAAGCTAGTTTGTTCGGATTTCCGTGCTGGTTTGTTCGGATTTTCGAGCTGGTTTGCACGTATGACCGGTTGATATCTGAAGTGGTGTTTTCCGCATGTAGTAGTTTTTCTTTCATAGGACGGTTGGTCCTTCCGATATGAGCTAACTACCTTGTATGTTTCGAACGAGTTAATTATTTTAAGTATTTAGAGTCTATTGTCGAGCGTCCTTTGTTCGAATCCCTAGGGAATTTTACCGTTCTTTCGAGACTTCAATCCTAAGTACAGCGTTCGTCCGAACCATGTAGCCATGCTTCACTTCGGATTTTCAGAGACGTCTGGAAGCTTTACCCAAGAACCAAGAAGGGATGATCTCGGATAGTCGGAGATGGCCGACTTGGAACATCCGAACTGGTTAGCTCAGAATTTCCAGGCTTCATCTCGGAATTTCTGAGCTGTTAGATCGAAACGTCCAAGCTTCCTCTCGGAAAACCTGAGACGGTTAGCTCAGAATCTCCGACCTTCATCTCGGAATTCCCGAGCTGGTTAGCTCGAAATGTCCAAGATTTTTCTTGGGATTTCCGAGCTGATCAGCCTCGGAATTTTCCGAGCTGATTTATCTCGGAATTTCCGAGCTGATCAGCTTCGGAATTTTCCGAGCTAATTTTCTCGGAGCTGAGCTTCATTTAGGAATTTCCGAGCTGGTTTTCACAAAACGTCCGAGATTTATCTAGGAATTTCCGAGCTGATTATCTCGGAGCTGAGCTTCACCTATGAATTTCCAAGCTGGTTTGCCCGAAACGTCCGAGATTTATCTCGGAATTTTCCAAGCTGGTTAACGTCCGAGATTTATCTCGGAATTTTCCGAGCTGATTTTCTCGGAGCTGAGCTTCATCTCGGAGTTTTCGAGTTGGTTTTCCCAAAACGTCCGAGATTTATCTCAGAATTTTCCGAGCTGATCGCCCTCGGCATTTCCGAGATGACTTGTTCGGATCTGAGCTTTGTCTCGAAATTTTCGAGCTGGTTAGCTTGGATCTGAGCTGGATTGCTCAAATTTTTGGATATGTCGGGTCCGTGAGGGGACGCACAGTCGTGTTGTCGTGTATCGATTAGTTTTGGAAAGACGAAAAGAGGTTTTGTCCGAATGAGGACTTTTTATTTTGGTTTCGTCTTGCGGGTGTGAAGCGACTAAGATCAGTGTGTTTTAGAAATGTTTGACTAAGTTCGAAGAGCATGGCGTGATGCACTCTTCTTGTGACGAGTTTAGACGAGTGTGCTCGGAAGCGTCTTACTGGGTTTCGAAATTTAGTCTGAAGATTAGCAAGACGTACTTTTCTTACAGACCCACAATGATTCGGACAAGTGTACTCGGAAGTGTCTTACTGGGTTTCAAAATTGAGTTCGAAGATTGGCGAGATGTACTCTTGCGAACTTGTGATGAGTTCAGACCAACGTTCTCGGAAGCGTGTTACTGGGTTTCGAGATTAAGTCTGAGGATTAGTAAGATATACTCCTCTTGCGGACCTGTAATGATTTAGACCAGTGTGCACGGAAGCGTTTTACTGGGTTTAGGAGGTTTACTGTTGAATTCAGTACTAGGGCGGGCATTTCCTGACTTACATTCCCGTCGTCGGTCGTGTACTCAATAATGACGTTGTCAAGACCAGCGTGTTTTGTTTTACTGGGTTTGTACTTTCGATTCCATTTTTCTTTGAGACTTTCGTCTTACATCTTCCGTTATTGAAAGTCAGCCGATATCCGCAGGACATACCATTCAAAATATCAGACCAATATATAATTGGCTATAACGTCATTCTACCAGTGTGCTGAGTAGCGTCATACTGGATTTTTGGAGTCTACTATCGACTCTAGCACTGGTGCGGTGGTTTTCTCGACTTATGTTCCCTTCGCCGATAATAAACATACTAAGGCGGTATAGAGCCTCAATCCGTATAGGACATGTTGGCTAATATCCGTAAAGGATGTATCACTTTATCTGTTGTGGCCATCAACAGACAAGATAAACAATTCCTAAAATCATAAGAACGTACTAGACTCAACTAGGTATGATGCCATTTCTTCTTGAGGATTTTGCTCTTTATCCGCTCGGTTTGGCTCTATGTTCTTGTTTGGTTTACTTGGCCAATTTTTGGTTTTGTCGTCGTCGAATTCCTTCAAGCTTATCGTATCCCCAAGTTAGCCGGCTACAAGCTTTGCCGCGAGTTTAAAGCCCATTCTGCGACAGTCGGCAATACGATGTATGTATGCCTGGTGGTGGTCGCAGAATGCTTTTTCATCGTACGCGTTAGGATTCGTCGTCCATGTGTTCCATTAAATTTTCCTTTGTTCAGCCACTCCGTCTTCATGTCCGTTTGAGCCAATTTGATAGTTGTGTGATCCACCTATCTTTTCAGGTCACCAGCTGCTAGTCAGTATGGAGGTTCGCTTCTCGTTGCTCGCGCTAGCGTGTAGAAGGGCATCCTTTTTTTTGTTGACTTGTGCTTCTCTGATAGAACTTTCATTTTCTCCTCGTCGACGATGAAGTCTATCGCCCTGTGCAAAGCGTCTGCCATTGTCTGGGGTCGGTTCAATGAGATTTCCTTTTTGAAGTCTGATTTGTAACAAAGTTCCTTCTTTAGTGCGTCGATGCCCACTTTGTCGTTCAAGCCTTAGATTCTTGTCACGACCTTTTTAAATCGTTCGATGAATTTCCTCAGGCTTTTTGTCGGGCCATAGCATATTGACCAGGGATCGACGTCGGAAGTAGCTCTGTCCATGAAGATCGAATATTTTTTCTAATAGCATCATATTTTAGGTGATTTCCATGTGTTTGTACCAAATTGCATTGTTTCATGTCTTTAGCATTCATTTTCATGCACTATTGTAAGAAATCATGCATTTAGGAGTTAGAGATTTTAGGACTAGGTTTTGCATACTTTGTTATTCTTGGTAGTGTTTTTCTTATGTTTTTAGGTTATTGGAGTTGCTAAAGAGGTTTGGAAGATTTTGGAGTCCAAAAGAGTGATTGAAAGTGAAATGGTGATGAATAACCAAACCAATGGGATTGTAAGATTGAGTCATATGAAGACCTTACATTGACTTTTAGCTCTTAGATTCCAAATACAAATCGTGATAAATTGAGTTGGCTTTCTAATGGAGGTTGTTTGAAGTCATTTGGAGCTATATGGAAAGAGTTATTCCTGATTTACTGGATGCATCTCAACATAGTCTGCAAATCAGCATCATGCCCAAAAGTGACTAGGGAATCTATCGGGTTGGCGTATCGTGTTGTTTCACCCGATAGATTTGCACTCAATCCGACCAGGAATCTATCGGGTTGGCGTATCCGGTTGTTTCACCCGATAGATTTTCCTGCGAAAAACAAAATTAAACCCATTTATTTACGAAATTTCCACTGTCGAGCTCCCCACTATAAATACTTAATTTTGTGTTTCCAAAACCCTAAGCTGCCTAAGCCTAGTTTTGTTTTAGTATTTGGAACTTTGTAAACGTTTGATTTTGAGTTTTAATTAAGTACTTCTTTATATTTTGTTAATACTTTCTCTTAATGTCTCTCTCTAATCTTGTTATCTCATACTATCTCTATGAGTTTTGTGAGGGAAATTGTGATTGGAGAGTAGAGCTTTTGGGTTTTGTGGATGAGGTTGATTTAGGTGATTTAAGTGATGATTAGTGATGCTAAATATTTGATTATGAATGATTCTTCTCTAATTTGGTGTGCTCTATGCTAGATTCTCAAGAGATTGTCAATCTAAATGTTAGGATGTTTCTTGCCCACAAGGTGTTTGATATAATGCCTCAATGAACTAAATTAGAGGATTTTCATTCTTAGCCTAAGAGATTAGTTGTCTAAGGTGATTATTGGAATTGAGAACTTGTTTGCATTGCTTGTTTATCTCTTAATCACAAATGAGAATTTGATCTTGATTAGGGATTAGACAAAGGGATTAGTGACAAGAGATTGGATTAATCTAATGATTAGTGTTCTTAGCACAAAGATTAGCGTTGCTAAAAGGTATTTGATGGATATTCATGCATGCATGTCTTGTAATTTGCAAATGAGAATTGAATTATTTCATGATTCGCATAGTAGTTATAAACATGAGAATGAGATTAGATTAATTGATAATCATTAGCCATATTTAGCATTGTTTGATTGATTGAAGCATCTTTGATTGTCTCTATACCATCTAGTCTCCATAGCCTCATCCTAGGACCCTTGTTTTAGCTTATTTATGTTCTTGTTTAGTGTTTTTCTTTGTTCTGTATTGCTTTGTTTGCTTTCTTGTTTTGATTTGTCTTTAGGTTGTTAGTTTAAACCCTTTCTATATTTTGCTTAGATTTAGTAGTATCTTGTATTCTTGATTGGCTACTCTTCTTGCCTCCTTGGATTGATATCTCAAATGCTACAATGACATGTGCATTTGGGTATTTGATTAGGAATCTAAAATTATCCCGCATCAATTTGGCACCGTTGCCGGGGAGGTGTATCAATAGCCATTAGGATTTAGATTCTACTTTAGACTAAGCTTTTATTTTGTTTTAGTTTGTGTGGTTACTAACTCTCTTTCAAGTGTTTGATTTTTTTTTAAAGGTAAAAATCACAAGAAAGAGAGCATGGCTTCAAAGATAGCTTCAATGTTGAGGGCTATAATGGAAGCTCAAGAAAGAGAGATGGTTTGGGACCCTACAAGTCATCATGATTTTGAAAGCACATCCACTTATCAATGTGATCTTACAAATGTGTACTCTTCTCATGAGTACCATTATGGATATGGTGATGGATACCAATATTGGAGCATGGAGCATGAACATGAAGCAACTTACGCCTCCCAATCATGTGATGAAGAGCTTCTTAACTTGGCAAGGATGGCATTGGAAGGGCAAGAGAGGTATAATGAGAGCTTAAGGATGATGAACACTGATTTTTCTCATTTGCCTCAAGATGCAAGCATTGTTGAGCCAACACATGAGGAGAATGCTCAAATTCAAGATGAGTTCTTGAAAGAAGATGAAGAGACTATCAAGGAATTTGAAATGCTTCTTGGTTGCACTGTTGTTATGAAGATGAGGATGAGGAAGAGACAATCATGGCTAATTCAACCAATGGGAACAATGAAGGAGTAGAATAAGTTGTGAGAGTTGCAGAAGAGTCTTATGAAGATGGGTTGGTTGTTGAGTGCAAAGTTGATATATCATGGTTTTTACCGGTTTTATGCCATGATATAAGTGTGTTTTAGAGTCTATTTGTGTCTCTTTAGAGTTTTTTACAGGTTTTATTAGGTACACACACGTTTGGAGCTAATGTGGTGATTATGGAGCTTATTGGAGCATTTTGGAGATTTGGTCCGAGAGATAGAACTCACTGTCCAGTTTTGGGATCTGCATCGATCGATGCACTACGCGAATGGGCCAGATTCTCGGCGGTTAGTGAAGTATGCTGATATTGCAAAGTTGCCCAGAAGTTCCAGATATTTACACAGAAGCCCCAAGTCGTGTGTTAGCTATTTAATTAGGTTTTTAACTTCAGTTTTAATTACGCTATCATAACTTAGAGCAGAGAGTTTTTAGAGCTTTTGGAGCTGATCTGATCATGTACTACACTTTGTTTTGGAGAAGTTTTCGAACCCCTTTTATTATTCTAATCTCTTTTATGATTTCTATGAATTCATTGATTATGTTTACATCATCTATGTCTGAGTAGTTTCATAGTTAGGTTTAGGGTTTCTCATAGGGATTTCATGACTTGCTAGATATAATCAATTCAGTTAAGGATTCACATCAATAGAATGTTCTTCAAACTAAATTGTGTTTAATGCTAATTCTAACCTGATCAATTAGAATCTAGATCTTAGGTTGCTAAATACGACACGACAGTGTGGTTTAGAATCTGAACTATTTAGGTTGAGCAATTTAATTACTCGCAAAGGAATTTGGTTTAATTAGATTGTGAACATATCAAACTTGAAATTAAAGCTGGTTTAATCTGTTAGTAATTGCAAAGGAATTTGAATTGCTGCACTTAGACTTAGAGAATTCTCGCAAAGGAATTTGGTTAATTCTATATCTGTGTTTAGAGTTCTAGAACTGAATTTAATTAGATCCTGACTGAATGATTTATCTGCTTGTCTGATTTCCTGAGAACGCCCTAGACTTAACGCCCTTCGTTTATTGCCTACAACCACAACCTGCTACTTGTTTACTTTCTTGCTTGCTTTTAGTTATTCAATACAATTTGATTTTGCTTTCTCCTAGTTTTAATCTCTTTAAGTTCTTAATCCTATCGTTGCCTAGAGTCCTCGTGGATTCGATCCCTAAGTACTAGATTGATATACTGTGCACTTGCAGTTAGTATAGGGTAAAAATTTAGACCTATCAAGTTTTTGGCGCCGTTGCCGGGGACTCTTAGAGTCTTCGATAGCTTCGAACTTAGGGTTTTTACTAGGATTTTTATTTTTTTAATTTTATTTTGTTTACTGATTTTTTTTTTTCTCTGTTTTCTCTCTGTCGCAGGTTTCGAAATCGCATAGCATCGACCGTTGCACTTCTTGTGTCGATCGACACTAGGCGATTGGAGTTGTATTGATCGTTGCACTGTTAGCATCGATCATTGCTTGGCGATTACAGACGGTTTATGCAGACGCGTGATACCAGAAGTAATCCGAACACTAATCTCGTAAACCTCCAACTTGAAGAGCTTGCTAGACTAGAGAGGACTAACAGAAGAAAAAGAAGAACAAGGATGGTTGTTGAACGTGTGATCATAAGGCCTGATGCTCAAGGTACCCTCAGAGACCGACACCACAATCCTTACAACGCCGCTGGAGAACCGATAGATGCTGAAGGGAATGTCATCCCTGATCCTCCAGAGCAGCCACATCAACATGAGCAGAACCAAGGTAGTCATATGGTTGTCTGTGAGAGGACTTTAGCTGACTTTAACCGTCCGGACGAGTTTCATGCTAACCGGTCAGCTCTTGTACTTCCTGAAGTCGGTGGAAATGAATTTGAAATCAAAACCGTCTACTACTCTCTCCTGAGGCAGAAAGCCTTCCATGGCTCTCCAAGTGAGCAGCCGATGGATCACATAGATGAGTTTGAAGGGATAGTCACTGGAATAAAGTACGATGGAGTTAACCAAGACTATATGTTCCTCAAGCTTTTCCCCTACTCTCTGGCTGGAGATGCTGCAGCCTGGCTGAAATAACTTTCATCTGGAACGTTTGTTACTTGGGCAGCCCTGAAGAGTGAGTTCCTGCGTCACTTCTATGATGATGCTCATTCTGATCAGTCCAGGCAAGACATTCTCACCTTTACCCAAGGTCCTACTGAGCCTCTTAAGACAGCCTGGATGAGATTCAAGAAATACCAACGTGACTGCCCGCACCATGGATTCACTGAGGTAATGCTTTTAGGCATCTTCTTTAGAGGAATAGATCTTCCATATCAGACTGCGTTGGACAACTCTTGCAATGCCAACTTTAACACTAGGAATCCTGCTCAAGCTAAGCAGTTGATAGATAATTTGGTAAGCAGTAATAGCTGCAAGACTACTGATGAGAGAAGGAAGAAGTCCGGTGGAAAGGTTGAGAATTCTGAGATAGCTGATATTAGATCTAAGTTGGACACTGTTTGCAATCTTCTAGCTGGGAAGAAAGCTGTCCACTTTGCTCAAGATGTTGAGGTGATCAATGATGAAGAAGAAGAGCAGGAAGAGGATGTGAATTACATCGGAGGATCTGGTTTCCAAGGAAACAGGTTTGGGAATCAGTCTGGTAATAGGTTCTTCAATGGAGGACAGAAGGGTGCTTTCAACAGCAACCAAAACTCTTCTGGTTTTGGACAGACTAGTGGATCTCAGAAGCCTTTCCAGCAAGGTAATCAGAGAACTTATGGATCTTCTTCTTACCAAGCACCTCCTACTGCTAGTGCCCATGAGAGTAAGATGGAGGCTATGTTAGAACAGCTATTGGAAGGACAGACCAAGATTACTGTGGACTGCAACAAGAAGTTGGATGCTGTTTATGGGGATCTCAATGGAAAGTTTGAGTCTCTCAACACCCATGTGAAGCAATTGGACACTCAGGTGAGCCAAATTTCAAACTCCATCAAGGGAAAAAGAGCAGCAGAGACTCACATTAAGGCTTGGTCAGTGTACGTTGACGATGGATCACATCTAGGTGAGAGATTTGAGCTAAGTACAGCTGAGTTGGTGGAAGAGGCCGAAAATTCGGATTTTGAAGAGAATCTCTCGGGTAGAATCTGTGAAAACAGTGATGCATCGATCGATGCACCCTTAGCGTGGGTCCTTGCAGGTCGTGAACGGACAGACTCGCAGGATTCTGATGGCATTGATGCAGATTTAGAGCTTGATCGTTTATTCCCTGGAGTGTCTGAGATTACTCAGCAGGAGATTTATGCACAATCCATTAGACTATATCCTTCAGTGTCTGAAGTGATTAGACAAGAGATTGAAGAGCTTAAGCAGCTAGAAGAGATTGGTGAAGAGTTGGAAGAAATTCCACCATCTGATGATCCACCTTATCATCCATGTGTGCAGAGGTACTTGGGTAAGATGTTGCCTTTGGATGAAGAGCTAAAGGATTGGGTTATAGTTGTTCCTCAGCATATAAGTGATGTGCTATTAACCAAGGTTCCCAAGAAGCTACCTGATCCTGGGATTTTTGTGCTGAAATTTTCTATCTTCGAGGATGGTTTTAAGCGCTCTCTTTGTGATTTAGGAGCTGCTGGAAGTCTGATGCCATACTCTGTGGCAGAGAAGCTGGGTATGCTGGATTTTTCGCCTACTAGGACCTCTCTTGTCCTAGCTGATCAGTCTATAAGAGTTCCAGAAGGACTCCTTGAGGACATCCCGGTGAGAGTTGGAAACTACTTGGTTCCAACAGACTTCTTAGTGCTGAAGTATGACAGTGATCCTGACGATGCCTTATTACTTGGGAGACCATTTTTGGCTACAGCAGGAGCGGTAATAGATGTTAGACACAGTCTGATTGACCTCCATCTGGGAGATGAGCCGCTGCATTATGAGATGGATAAGCTGCGCAAACCACTGATTGATGGGCAGACATTCACCATCATGGATGGAGATGATAAGAAGCCAAGTGATACTGTGATTTTGGATCCTGGAGAACATCTCACTCCTTCTTTTCTTGGACAAGCACATTCTGACACAGCCTACTCGCCGCCTTGGATGAGGAGACTTTCACAGAGACAACCAAAGTCTCTGTCAAGATCTCTTGGTGCCTAAAAATCTTGTTCGTCCGATCAAGCTAATTACCTTAAACAAGCGCTGAGTGGGAGGCAACCCACTGTTAGGTTTTAGTGTTTTTCTTTTTGATTTTTGGTGTTTTTCTTAGGAATTTACGTTTTAAATTTTGATTTGCTAAGTTTTCAGATACAGAACTCGAGTCTGGAGATGTGTAACGATCGTTGCTTCATTGTAACAGTCGTTGCAGGGTGATTACGACGAGGAGATGTGATCGCATTGTGACGATCGTTGCGGCCATGTGCAACGGTCGTTGCAATTGGTTTAAATTGAAAAGTTAAGGTACACGTGCTAAACCAGAATCAATTTGGTTCAACTAGCAACGGTCGTTGCTCATCTGCAACGGTCGTTGCACCCACGATCGAGGTAAGTACCTTAAACCTTTCTCTCCTCTTTTCTTCTCCACTCCGCCGTCCGTACAACCGAGGTTCCACAACTCTAAATCTCTCGTTTCTTCATCATTTTCTGTGATTCAAAGCTTGTTTCTACTTGTTTTAACATCCCCTATCTATTTCTATAACCCATTTGCAGAGATTCCAAGGTAAGAACTCTCATTTTCATGATTTTCGGAATTGATTTTAGGGTTTAGAAATTAGGGATTTTTAGGCTTGAAATTGATGACCCAGTACTGATTAGACTTGATTTAGGTTATTTAGTAATGGATTCTTGCTGTTTGTGATAATGTGGAACAAATTTAGAAATGATTTTTTAGGATTTGTTGTCAGCTGTGAAATCGTCTAGCAACGGTCGTTGCACTTGTGCAACGGTCGTTGCGCTATGATTTCACAGGGAGAATTCTGCCGAGACTTATATGATTTATTGATTTTATTTTGCTGATGCCTCCTCGACCGTCCCGCAAACGCAGATCCACCGCCTCAGCTACTACAGTACATCATGCTCCACCACCAGAGTGGTTCCACCGAGAATCACCACATCCCGAGCCTTATGCGAGAGTTGGTCAGGCAATAGCACCACCTTGGCCTAGAGCAGACCAGACAGAGATCCCGTCAGACAGAGTGTGGCCAAATGATATTGCTGAGTTCCTTAAGACCGATGACTTCACAGAGAGGCCTTTGCTTCACCACTGGGATGAGTTTGACACGTTGCTGTACAACGGTTGGTGTGGCATGACGCTTAAACCAACCAAGTTTGCAGATTACTCTACTTGCAAGAGTCTGGGCATTGCTGATCAGGTTCTTGAACTGTGTAAGGACATTGGTCTAGGGACAATGCCTATGCAGCCTTACGACTTGTACCCTGAGTTGGTAAGACAGCTGCTAGCCACTTGCAGAGTGGTTTATCCGGACCCAGACAACATGACTGCTTCAGGAGGTATCTTTACCTTCATGTGCTTAGGAGCCAGATATCGGATTCCTCTTCTCGATATCTGCAGGATTTATGGATTCAGCACATAGCCGAGACGTATTGACATGAGTCTTGAGTGGGATGTGGATGAAGCTCAGTCTTTCTGGGAGTATATTGGCAATGGTCGATATAACTCGAGACAGACACCGGTGAAGCAGGTTAGGCATCCGGTTCGAGATATGTTCTGCGCATCTTAGGATGGACTCTGTTGTGCAAGTTTGAAGCCAACAAGATGTGCAAGCTTGAGATGGAAATGCTATTTATTGGACTGAGGGACCAGTTTGAGGGGACTCAGGTGAGGGATCCCACTAAAGGACTCAACTTGGGAGTTGTTTTCACTCAGCACTTATGCGACCTGCAGAAGAAGCCATTTGATGGTGTGGATACTGAGACAGTGGGGAGTCTGCTTACTCCTATCTTCATGCACTGCAGGATTCCCTTAGAAGGCACAAAGTGTAACACTGCCAAGGAGTTCCTTTATTTCAGCCACTTGCAGAGCGCTACATGGCTCAAGGAGGGGCGCGTATGGGTCTATTACGACCCTGCCACTGCGAGGCATGGTATAGATCTTCCTGCTGCTGCTCATACACTGATTGATACGCTGGATGCATTGAGATTCCGACCACCTCCGAGAGATCGGCGGAGCGTTCCTTCTATGGCTCATCCGCTGGGAGAGCCTTCTACGAGAGCTTCATCTTCCTCTGCACCTCCTGCGCCTGCTGCTGCTCCTGCTGATGATATCGGCCCTTATCCCGAGATTTCAGTGCCTTATGGTGATATGTCTGTGGCAGAGTGGAGAGAGATTGAGGATGGTATTCTACGGAGCATCTGGAACTTCATGCGTACTTGTACCTGCAGGAGACAGCCGCAGATACACCATCCAACACCTTCACGACGATCTCCGACTCCTGTTTCTTCGAGTGGGACTGAGCGATATGATGGGATTGATGACGAGTGAGATAGTGGCTTCTCTAGACATTCAGTTCTGTACTCTTTTATCTTTTCTTTTTCTTTTGCACTTTTTCTTTTGCTTTTCTTAGGATGTTATTGTTTCTGGATGTTATGCTTGATTTGATACATCAGTTGCTTTGATTTTCTTTTCAGTGTTTTCAGCTTGCAGGATTCAAAATTTGATAGAATCCAACGGACTAACCTGCTAACTTGCTGACTGATCCAAGTATTCGCAGTGCGTCGATCGACACACCACTTTGTCGATCGTCACAACACGAGAAATCGCACTGCAGCGATCATTGCGGTCCTGAGCAACGATCGACACACGACGAAAAATCGCATAGCAACGGTCAATGCATCCTTGCAGCGATCGATGCATGTGCGACAGAGGTAAAAATCCGACAGAACTCAACCAATCCATTAACATATTTTTCTTTCTTTTTACCAACCCTTCGCTTGACACTACTGGGGACAGTGTGTCTTAAGTGTGGGGGAGGTGCTACTGACATCTATCTTTCTGTTTTCTTAGAGTCAGTCCAATTTTTTTTCCTTCAAATTTTTTTTTATTGAGTCAAAACAGTTTAAGTAGGAAACAATGATTTTTTGAGAAGATTTACAACACTTTCAGGAACTTAAGTAACCATTGGGATGAAATTGCAGACTATCTATGACTATTAGAAAACCCAGACACGGATCAACCTACTGAGGACACCCACATCACTTCAGGTGTCAGAGGATCCTTTACTGACTTCACCATTAATACTGACTTAATTTTCTCACCTAAGGGCTTGGTATACCTTGTGTCGGATTCCCTTGTTAGTTCTGACACAGCCTGTAAACATGTCCTATTTGGTTCCCTTCTCCCCTTCCATAAAGTAAAAAAAAAAAGATAAAAAATTGAGGATGAGTTAGTAACTCCGAAGTGGTCTCTGGGAGTGGTAGCTACAACTATCATATCATGTGCATCCATGGAATGTGTCCAAAGTATACCCCATAACGGGAAGAACACTGATAAAAAAAAAATGATACCCAGTGGGGAAAAATCAGTTTTTAAGGAAGGGAAAGAGAAGAAAGGGACCAGAGAAAGATAGTTTGGTGGTCTAGAGCTGACAAGGTAAGAATCCATGTGCCCTTTGATCGATAATCCTTAGGTGAGACCGCACTTAAATACTAGCAGAAGTCAGTAGGGTGAATTTGAATGCATGAATGTGATTGTGGAGTTTACTTAGGACATTTGCTAAGTGTGGGGGAAGTATAAGTTGGTCTTGATGTCTGCAGGTGAAATCTTTCAGTGGATTAATAAGGGGAATCTGAGTGCTGTTGCTTCTACGATAAAAAGAGTTTCTGAAAGTTTTCAAACCTCTTCACCATGTTTTAGTTCTCTGTTTTGCTTGAGGGCAAGCAAAGGCTAAGTGTGGGGGAGTTGATATATCATGGTTTTTACCGGTTTTATGCCATGATATAAGTGTGTTTTAGAGTCTATTTGTGTCTCTTTAGAGTCTTTTACAGGTTTTATTAGGTACACGCACGTTTGGAGCTAATGTGGTGATTATGGAGCTTATTGGAGCATTTTGAAGATTTTGTCCGAGAGATAGAACTCACTGTCCAGTTTTGGGATCTGCATCGATCGACGCACACCTGCATCGGTCGATGCACTACGCGAATGAGCCAGATTCTCGGCGGTTAATGAAGTATTCAGTTTTAATTACGCTATCATAACTTAGAGCAGAGAGTTTTTAGAGCTTTTGGGGCTGATCTGATCATGTACTACACTTTGTTTTGGAGAAGTTTTCGAACCCCTTTTATTATTCTAATCTCTTTTATGATTTCTATGAATTCATTGATTATGTTTACATCATCTATGTCTGAGTAGTTTCATAGTTAGTTTTAGGGTTTCTCATAGGGATTTCATGACTTGCTAGATATAATCAATTCAGTTAAGGATTCACATCAATAAAATGTTCTTCAAACTAAATTGTGTTTAATGCTAGTTCTAACCTGATCAATTAGAATCTAGATCTTAGGTTGCTAAATACGACACGACAGTGTGGTTTAGAATCTGAACTATTTAGGTTGAGAAATTTAATTACTCGCAAGGAATTTGGTTTAATTAGATTGTGAACATATCAAACTTGAAATTAAAGCTGGTTTAATCTGTTAGTAATTGCAAAGGAATTTGGATTGTTGCACTTAGACTTAGAGAATTCTCGCAAAGGAATTTGGTTAATTCTATATTTGTGTTTTGAGTTCTAGAACTGAATTTAATTAGATCATGACTGAATGATTTATCCGCTGGTCTGATTTCCTGAGAACGCCCTAGACTTAGCGCCCTTCGTTTATTGCCTACAACCACAACCTGCTACTTGTTTACTTTCTTGCTTGCTTTTAGTTATTCAATACAATTTGCTTTTTGCTTTCTCCTAGTTTTAATCTCTTTAAGTTCTTAATCCTATCGTTGCCTAGAGTCCTCGTGGATTCGATCCCTAAGTACTACATTGATATATTGTGCACTTGCAGTTAGTATAGGGTAAAACTTTAGACCTATCAAAAGTTATCAAGGAAGAGAACACTCAAGATCAACTCTCAATCATGGAAGAAATGCCTAAGCAACCAAATCCCATTCAAAAGCCAATTGGAAGAAATCCTATGGGAAAACAAGATGGTCCCAATGAAGAATCCTTCAAGGAGGATGAAGAAGATGGATCTCCAATGGCTCAACCCTTTCACAAATACCTTGATATAGTTTCCACCATATCGCCAAGCTTTTATGATCCAAGGAAGATCCCTTTTGAGGAGATAAGGATGAAGGAGTTTAGGGGGTGGTTCTACGATGATCATGTTCCCGGTGATACAAACTCATGCCACATCCCTAAAAAAAAAAAGAGTGAAGGGATAGTCAAGCTTAGTGACTTAAAACAAGCTCAGTTGAGAGGAAATCTCATGTATATCCTTTTGGGGAGATTTGGGGTCAATGCAAAGAAGAAGGGAAATAGTTTTGGGATTGAGCAAAGGGACTTCAATGTCAATGAAGGATGATGAAGCTTATGCAATGGTCTAAGTTTGGGGAAGTCTCATGCCAAATCAAAGATGCCTCCACCTCCCATTTCTCCTCTCCATTCCACTCTCCAAGTAACACTCCAACTTTTGTTTTTTTGTTTTTTCATTTTTGATTTAATCTTTAGTCTCTTTCTCTTGCTTCTCTCACACAAGGGACTGTGTGATTTAAGTTTGGGGGGGGGGGGGGGGGGGGGGGGAGGAGACTATTTGTTAATGATGTGTTTTATGATCTTATTTTCCTTTTTTCATTCTTTGAGTCTCATTTCCATCTAGGGCACATAAAATCCTTGAAATTTTGAAAAACAAATTGAAAAAATTTCACAAAAAGAATCATGCATTAGCATCTTTAGGATTGAGTCTAGTAACATCTTAGGATTGCATTTCATTTTGCATAAAGAGTTTTGATGAAACTTTCAATTGAGTGTCAACTCATGAGCTTGAATTAATGCCCTCTTTAGGAGTTGTAAATGCATTTGAGTTAATTTGAAGTTAAGGATGCACCATGTTTGAATCTCACTAGTTTGAAAGTTAGATCTCACTGTTGATACATGTCACCCCTTGTAACACAACTCTATTGAAATTGGACGTAATTTGAACTTTCAGTTACTCTCTCTTGGAACTTAGATTGCTCACCAATTGTAACTCAAAAAACAATCATGCTTCCTTATCCCTTTTGACATTCTTACAAGCATTGATTGGCCATTTGCATCACTTAATGGTACCCTCACCTTGAACCTTAGCCTATTGTTCTTTTCCCCTTGTTGATTCTTTAGTGGGGTCTCTTGTTGATAATGCAAACTTGTGAAAATTTTTGAATTGATAGGAGAACGACAAGAACTCACTTCCATGTACCAATTGAATTGATTGGCTAGATCTAGGATATGACTTGGAATGGGTTTTGTTTTTCATTTGATGGGGTTTGAGTGTGAGAGATCATTTCTTGAGTAAGTTGAAAATCTATCGGTTTGGCGTATCGGGTTGTTTCACCCGATAGATTTGCACTCAATCCGACCAGGGAATCTATCGGGTTGACGTATCGGGTTGTTTCACCCGATAGATTTTCCTGCGAACACCAAAATCAGACCCATTTATTTACGAAATTTCCACTGTCGAGCTCCCCACAATAAATACTTAAATTTGGGTTTCCAAAACCCTAAGCTACCTAAGCCTAGTTTTGTTTTAGGATTTGGAACTTTGTAAACATTTAATTTTGAGTTTTAATTAAGTACTTCTTTATATTTTGTTAATCTTTTCTCTTAATCTCTCTCTAATCTTGTTATCTCATACTATCTTTATGAGTTTTGTGAGGGCAATTGTGATTGGAGAGTAGAACTTTTGGGTTTTGTGGATGAGGTTGATTTAGGTGATTTAAGTGATGATTAGTGATGCTAAAGATTTGATTATGAATGATCCTTCTCTAATTTGTTGTGCTCTATGCTAGATTCTCAAGAGATTGTCAATCTAAATGTTAGGATGTTTCTTGCCCACAAGGTGTTTGATATAATGTCTCAATGAACTAAATTAGAGGATTTTCATTCTTAGCCTAAGCGATTAGTTGTCTAAGGTGATTATTGGAATTGAAAACTTGTTGCATTGCTTGTTTATCTCTTAATCACAAATGAGAATTTGATCTTGATTAGGGATTAGATAAAGGGATTAGTGCAAAGACATTGGATTGGTCTAATGATTAGTGTTCTTAGCCCAAGGATTAGCTTTGTTAAAAGGTATTTGATGGATATTCATGCATGCTTGTCTTGTTATTTGCAAATGAGAATTGAATGATTGCATGATTAGCATAGTAGTTATGAACATGAGAACGGAATTAGCTTAATTGATGATCATTAGCCTTATTTAGCATTGTTTGATTGATTGAAACATCACTGATTGTCTCTAGACCATCTAGTCTCCATAGTCTCATCCTAGGACCCTTGTTTTAGCTTATTTATCTTCTTGTTTAGTGTTTTGCTTTGTTCTTTCTTGCTTTGTTTGCTTTATCGTTTTGATTTGTCTTTAGGTTGTTAGTTTAAACCCTATCTATATTTTTCTTAGCTTTAGTAGTATCTTTTATTCTTGATTGGCTATTCTTCTTGCCTCCTTGGATTGATATCTCAAATGCTACAATGGCATGTGCATTTGGGTAATTGATTAGAAATCTAAAATTATCCCGCATCAGTTTCATGAATTCTTCGGACAGCTGTTGAAATCTTCCGATGGAATCTCGTTCCAGCCCGGAAAACCATTCGAGCGCCGCTCCTTTCAGATTCTACGAACAAGAGGAAAAAACCGACGTCCTTCTCCTTTCGCCTGAGATTGGCTCTTCCCATCTCGATATGGAAAGCCATTATGTGAGCTTTCAGATTAGATGTTCCGTCATAGCTTGGGATTGTGAGCTTGCCTGGATTGGAGATTTGCGTTTCGATGATTCAATCTTTAAACATTGTCTTTCTTGTTTCTTCCAAGACGCGATCGATTTCCGACGCGACACTTTTAGCCCGGTGAACTTGTGATCATACGGTTTTTGATTTCTGCTGTCGTCTGAGCCAGTTCACTCTGTTTATTGATTCACTGTCATTCCGTCGACTCATTCGGTTGAGTCCGCTGGACCTTTTCTTCTTCCGAAAGCTCATCGTTGCTTAGTCTAGGGACGTATCTATCCGCGTTGATCCTTCCTTCATCGTCATCAGAAGGTGGTTCGGTTCAATTTCTATGCGGAATTGGATCCTTGTTTTCGCAATCCTCTGTGTCATCTGGCGTTGCGGGTTTCTTGCGCATACTTTCCAAGTAGAAGACTGTATACAGAGTCAACTTTGTTCTTCAGCCCAACTATCTGCGAGCTATCAATCCCTGAGCTGAAAGAACCATTCTGATACATCATCCTTACGGACCTCTTAGTCTTCTTGGTGCTTCCGCGAAAGGTGTTGATCGATGCCGGAAGAGCGTCGATCGATGCAATGCGAAAACGATGTCAATCGACACACAGGACCATGTCGATCGATGCAGTGCGATTCTAGGCGTACCTGAAACGCAAGAAACAGAAAAATCAGTAACCAAAAACAAAAACAAAAACCTAGTCTAAACCCTAAGTTCGAATCTATCGAAGACTCAAAAGAGTCCCCGGCAGCGGCGCCAAAAACATGATCCGATCAGGTTTTAATCCCTAGATCTACACGGCAAGTGCACAGGCGTGAACCAGTAGTATATATGGTATCGAATCCACAGAGACTCTAGATTCTTGCGATAGATTATAGAATGTCAGGTTAAGCTATGTGAAACAGAGAATAAGCAGTAAATCAAGCAATAAAGTAAATAGATCGATTTGTAAGCAATCTTGCAAAGCGTCAGGTCAACGGAGTTCTCAGGAAATCAGGAACATAGGCTAATCAATCAATCGGGATCTAATTAGGAACTTTTCTAGAACTAGAATCACAGAGTTATAACAGACCAACTTTCATTGCGAATATTATCTATGTCTAACAACCTAGCAAGCCAACTTTCGTTGTGAATCTTAGAGTTCTAAACAAGCATTAATCTCAGGTTCTTTCGTTCACAATTCTCCTAAATCAAATTTCTTTGCGAATAATCAAATTGATCATCTAGGTTCTTTCTAGTTAATTAATCAACTTTCGTTTCAGAAATAAACCTAACAACAATAATCTAAGTGGCCAATTCAGATCAAGTAATAAGAACAACCCTAGATGAAGAACTAGAAAGATATGAATCCCTATAGATTGATCAACCTATAATTCTATGAAATCCCTAATGAGAATCCCTAAACCTAACAGGTAAACTACTCAGACATGATCAATGATACAGAAATCATAATGAATAGAAAACCAAATATCATAAAAGAGAAACAAAGAATATGAAATCTCTCTCTCTCTCTCTCTCTCTGAATAAAACAATGCGTAAGTAAAGCGTAGCCTAAACAAGTGGCTAAAAACCCTAATATATAGTCTAAAACACGTCTGGGCCTTTTTGCAAATCTGGGAAGTTTCTGGGCAAAAACTATAATTTCTCCAAAATGCAGATTTTTGGGCGCAGAACTGCGTTGACCACTGCACAAACTGCGTCGATCGATGCACTGCGAAAACGCAGCCAGTGAAATCTCTAAATAGTGCAGAATTGCTCCAAATGCTCCCAAACCGTCCAATTAAGCTCCAAATGTCCTTAAACTTGTAAAACACCTGAAAAGACTACAAAACACATAGAAAGACTCGATGAATAAGACATATACATGGTTAAAAGTCCTAAAATCCATGGTATATCAACTCCCCCACACTTAGATTTTGCTTGCCCTCAAGCAAACAGAAAACTAAGATCAGGAGAAGAAGTTTGGAAACTTCAGAAACTCGTTTCATCGTAGGAGCACCACACTCAGATTCCCCTTAGTAAGCCACATGAAAATGAACCTGCAGACATCAAGACCAACATGTACTTCCCCCACACTTAGGAACTGTCTTGAGTAAACTCCACAATCACATTCAGAGCATCCAAATTCACCATACTGACTTATATAAGCTAATAAGTGCGGTCTCAGCTATGGGGTATCGATCAAAGAACATATGGACTCTTACCCTTGCTAGCACCTGACCACTCAACTTTTGCTTCTGGTCCATTTCTTCTCTTTTCCCTTCCTTAGCACTGATTTTTCCCCACTGGGTATCATTTTATTTTTTCTATCAGTGCTCTTCCCTTACTGGGACATACTTTGGACATGTTTCCATGGATGCACAGGAGGTAATAGGGGTCTCTACCACTCCCGCGACCACTTCGAAGCCACTAGCTTATCCTCATTTTATTAAACTCTTTTCCTTTTTTACTTTCAAGGAAGGAGAGAAGGGAACCATAATCAGACAGGTTTACAAGGTGTGCCAGAACCAACAGAGGAATCCGACTCAAAGTATACCAAGCCCATAAGTGAGAAAATTAAGTCAAGTTTGGACTGACTCTAAGAAAACAAAAGCGGTGCGTCAGTAGCTACCTCCCCCACACTTGAAACACACTGTCCCCAGTGGTGTCAAGCATAGGCTCGGTGAGAAGAAAAATCAGAATGAAAACAAACCGAAAAGGGACAAAACACTTACCTGTCGTCGGCTTGCGTCGATCGATGCAAATAATGGTGTCGATCGATGTAAGGTGATTATGCTCGCGGTTATGTAAATAACCGGTGTCTGAACCGCAATTAATTCGGCTAACCAGGAATCACATATGTGTCGACCGACACAAGGGATGTGTCGATCGATGCTGAGCGATTCTGCCTGTTTCTCACGCCTTTGAACACACCAAAACAGAAAAATCAAAAACACCAAATCAAAACAAAAAATGAAAACGAAAACGAACCTAACAGTGGGTTGCCTCCCACTCAGCGCTTGTTTTTAGTCATTAGCTTGACTATGGGATAAAGATTAGACTCATGGCAGTTTCAACAGAGACTTTAAGAGTCTCTGTGAATGTCTCCTCATCCAAGGTGGTGTATATGCTGTCGGATCATGATATTTTCCAAGGAACGAAGGAGTAGAACCAGGGCGGGAGCGAAGCTTGGGTGGGATTCTGCGTTTTCCTGCATTCAAAGCTGATGGATTAGGAGATTTGAGTTTAGAAGCTTTATACATGTGCTTTGGTGGATGAAAGAGATCTGGAGCTTTCTGCTTAAGAGCAGTTGCAGGCTCAAAAGATGTTAGAGCATGTTCAGAATGAACAGCCATCTTCTTATCTCCAATAGGAACCACTGGTTCCACCTCAACACTGAAGCTCTGTCCATCAATGGTGGCTCTCTGCTTCCTGTCCATCATGAACTGCAATGGCTTATCTCCTAGTTGGAGATTAATCAGACCACGTCTCACAACTATCACAGCTCCAGCAGTAGCTAAGAATGATCTTCCAAGCAGCAAAGGATCATCTGGTTCAATCTTATACTTCATCACCAAAAGTCCGTTGGAATCAAGTATTTTCCAAATCTGACAGGAACGTCCTTAAGAACTCCTTCTGGATACTTCTTCGATCGATCAGTTAGGATAAGAGAGATCCTAGTAGGCTGGAAATCCATCAGTCCCTACCTCTTAGCCACAGAGTATGGCATAAGATTCATACCAGATCCTGAGTCACACAGAAAACGATGTCGATCGACACACAGGACCGTGTCGATTGATGCAGTGCGATTCTAGGCGTACCTGAAACGCAAGAAACAGAAAAATCAGTGACCAAAAACAAAAACGAAAAACCTAGTCTAAACCCTAAGTTCAATTCTATCGAAGACTCAAAAGAGTCCCCGGCAACGGCGCCAAAAACTTGATACGATCAGGTTTTAATCCCTAGATCTACACTGAAAGTGCACAGACGTGAACCAGTAGTATATAGGGTATCAAATCCACATAGACTCTAGATTCTTGCGATATATTATAGAATGTCAGGTTAAGCTAGGTGAAACAGAGAATAAGCAGTAAATCAAGCAATAAAGTAAATAGATCGGTTTGTAAGCAATCAGGAAAAGCGTCAGGTCAAGGGAGTTCTCAGGAAATCAGGAACATATGCTAATCAATCAATCGGGATCTAATTAGGAACTGTTCTAGAACTAGAATCACAGAGTTATAACAGACCAACTTTCGTTGCGAATATTATCTATGTCTAACAACCTAGCAAGCAAACTTTCGTTGCGAATCTTAGAGTTCTAAACAAGCATTAATCTCAGGTTCTTTCGTTCACAATTCTCCTAAACCAAATTTCTTTGCGAATAATCAAATTGCTCATCTAAGTTCTTTCTAGTTAATTTATCAACTTTCGTTGCAGAAATCAACCTAACAACAATAATCTAAGTGGCCAATTCAGATCAAGCAATAAGAACAACCCTAGATGAAGAACAAGAAAGATATGAATCCCTACATATTGATCAACCTATAATTCCATGAAATCCCTAATGAGAATCCCAAACCTAACAGGTAAACTACTCACACATGATCAATGAAACATAAATCATAATGAATAGAAAACCAAATATCATAAAAGAGAAACAAAGAATATGAGTTCCAAATCTCTCTCTCTGAATAAAACAATGCGTAAGTAAAGAGTAGCCTAAACAAGTGGCTAAAAACCCTAATATATAGTCTAAAACACGTCTGGGGCCATTTTGCAAATATGAGAAGTTTCTGGGCAAAAACTATAATTTCTCCAAAATGCAGATTTTTGGGCGCAGAACTGCGTCGACCACTGCACAAACTGCGTCGATCGATGCACTGCGAAAAGCAGCCAGTGAAATCTCTAAATAGTGCAGAATTGCTCCAAATGCTCCCAAACCGTCCGGTTAAGCTCCAAATGTCCTTAGACCTGTAAAACACCTGAAAAGACTCCAAAACACATAGAAAGACTCGATGAATAAGACATATACATGGTTAAAAGTCCTAAAATCCATGGTATATCAACTCCCCCACACTTAGCTTTTGCTTGCCCTCAAGCAAACAGAAAACTAAGATCAGGAGAAGAAGTTTGAAAACTTCAGAAACTCGTTTCATCGTAGGAGCACCACACTCAGATTCCCCTTAGTAAGCCACATGAAAATGAACCTGCAGACATCAAGACCAACATGTACTTCCCCCACACTTAGGAACTGTCTTGAGTAAACTCCACAATTACATTCAGAGCATCCAAATTCACCATACTGACTTCTATAAGCTAATAAGTGCGGTCTCACCTATGGGGTATCGATCAAAAACACATGGACTCTTACCCTTGTTAGCACCTGACCACTCAACTTTTGCTTCTGGTCCATTTCTTTCTTTTCCCTTCCTTAGCACTGATTTTTCCCCACTGGGTATCATTTTATTTTTTCTATCAGTGCTCTTCCCTTACTGGGACATACTTTGGACATGTTTCCATGGATGCACAGGAGGTAATAGGGGTCTCTACCACTCCCGCAACCACTTCGAAGCTACTAGCTTATCCTCAGTTTATTAAACTCTTTTCCTTTTTTACTTTGAAGGAAGGAGAGAAGGGAACCATAATCAGACAGGTTTACAAGCTGTGCCAGAACCAACAGAGGAATCCGACTCAAAGTATACCAAGCCCATAAGTGAGAAAATTAAGTCAAGTTTGGACTGACTCTAAGAAAACAAAAGCGGTGCGTCAGTAGCTACCTCCCCCACACTTGAAACACAATGTCCCCAGTGGTGTCAAGCCTAGGCTTGGTGAGAAGAAAAATCAGAATGAAAACAAACCGAAAAAGGGACAAAACACTTACCTGTCGTCGGCTTGCGTCGATCGATGCCAATAATGGTGTCGATCGATGCAAGGTGATTATGCTCGCGGTTATGTAAATAACCGGTGTCTGAACCGCAATTAATTCGGCTAACCAGGAATCGCATATGTGTCGACCGACACAAGGGATGTGTCGATTGATGCTGAGCGATTCTGCCTGTTTTTCATGCCTTTGAACACACCAAAATATAAAAATCAAAAACACCAAATATAAACGAAAAATGAAAACGAAAACGAACCTAACAGTGGGTTGCCTCCCACTCAGCACTTGTTTTTAGTCATTAGCTTGACTGTGGGATAAAGATTAGACTCATGGCAGTTTCAACAGAGACTTTAAGAGTCTCTGTGAATGTCTCCTCATCCAAGGTGGTATATATGCTGTCGGATCATGAGATTTTCCAAGGAACGAAGGAGTAGAACCAGGGCGGGAGCGAAGCTTGGGTGGGATTCTGCGTTTTCCTGCATTCAAAGCTGATGGATTAGGAGATTTGAGTTTAGAAGCTTTATACCTGTGCTTTGGTGGATGAAAGCGATCTGGAGCTTTCTGCTTAAGAGCAGTTGCAGGCTCAGAAGATGTTAGAGCATGTTCAGAATGAACAACCATCTTTTTATCTCCAATAGGAACCCCTGGTTTCACCTCAACACTGAAGCTCTGTCCATCAATGGTGGCTCTCTGCTTCCTGTCCATCATGAACTGCAATGGCTTATCTCCTAGTTGGAGATTAATTAGACCACGTCTCACAACTATCACAGCTCCAGCAGTAGCTAAGAATGATCTTCCAAGTAGCAAAGGATCATCCGGTTCAATCTTATACTTCAGCACCACAAAGTCCGTTGGAATCAAGTATTTTCCAACTCTGACAGGAACGTCATCAAGAACTCCTTCTGGATACTTCTTCGATCGATCAGCTAGGATAAGAGAGATCCTAGTAGGCTGGAAATCCATCAGTCCCTACCTCTTAGCCACAGAGTATGGCATAAGATTCATACCAGATCCTGAGTCACACAGAGAATGCGTGAATCTGTCCTTATGGATGGAACAGTCAAGCACAAAAATTCTTGGGTCTGGAAGCTTCTCTGAAATCTGAATCAACTCCTTTTCCATCATTTCCTTGCGTTTAGCTTCGTCTAGCTCCTGTTTGGACAACTTTCGAGGCTTAGAATGGGGTACAGAAGGCTCACAGACTCGTTCAGGGACTGTTGCAGATTTCTGGTCTCATTTGCGATCTGTGTTGATCGATGCGGAAGATGTGTCGATCGACACAGTGCGATTATTAGCAGTCTCTTCAATCGTATCGGGCATGCATCGATCGACATCAAGTGTGTGTCGATCGTTGCTCGTCTCAGACATATATAATTCATCAAGAAAATCCGAGATGATACTCTCTTCTTCTCCTAGCAAGTCAATCTCATCTCCTGTGATCACATCATTAACGTATTGCTTCTGTTCAGCTTTCTCAGATTCAAACTTTCAATTCAGATCTTCATACAATGCATCTATCTTTGAGTTGAAGGACACATTGATCTGTTGTTGTCCCTCAAGAAACTGATCCATCATGGTTTCCAATCTACTCTTATGTGTAGGTGCAGGCGGTGCTTGGTAAGAAGAAACACCATAGTTCCTTGAGAAGGAAATACTCTGTTGCTGGAGGGGTTCCTGAAAAGCAGATTTCTGATTGTAGAATCCATTCCCTCCAACGTAGTTGATAGCTTCTTGCGCATACTTTCCAAGTAGAAGACTGTATAGAGAGTCAACTATGTTCTTCAGCCCAACTATCTGCGAGCTATCAATCCCTGAGCTGAAAGAACCATTCTGATACATCATCCTTACGGACCTCTTAGTCTTCTTGGTGCTTCCGCGAAAGGTGTTGAGCGATGCAGGAAGAGCGTCGATCGATGCAATGCGAAAACGATGTCGATCGACACACAGGACCGTGTCGATCGATGCAGTGCGATTCTAGGCGTACCTGAAACGCAAGAAACAGAAAAATCAGTAACCAAAAACAAAAACGAAAAACCTAGTTTAAACCCTAAGTTCAATCTATCGAAGACTCAAAAGAGTCCCCGGCAACGGCGCCAAAAACTTGATACGATCAGGTTTTAATCCCTAGATTAACACTGAAAGTGCACAGACGTGAACCAGTAGTATATAGGGTATCAAATCCACAGAGACTCTAGATTCTTGCGATAGATTATAGAATGTCAGGTTAAGCTAGGTGAAACAGAGAATAAGCAGTAAATCAAGCAATAAAGTAAATAGATCGGTTTGTAAACAATCAGGCAAAGCGTCAGGTCAAGGGAGTTCTCAGGAAATCAGAAACATAGGTTAATCAATCAATCGGGATCTAATTAGGAATTGCTCTAGAACTAGAATCACAGAGTTATAACAGACCAACTTTCATTGCGAATATTATCTATTTCTAACAACCTAGCAAGCCAACTTTCGTTGTGAATCTTAGAGTTCTAAACAAGCATTAATCTCAGGTTCTTTCGTTCACAATTCTCCTAAACCAAATTTCTTTGCGAATAATCAAATTGCTCATCTAGGTTCTTTCTAGTTAATTAATCAACTTTCGTTGCAGAAATCATCCTAACAACAATAATCTAAGTGGCCAATTCAGATCAAGCAATAAGAACAACCCTAGATGAAGAACAAGAAAGATATGAATCCCTACAGATTGATCAACCTATAATTCCATGAAATCCCTAATGAGAATCCCTAAACCTAACAGGTAAACTACTCACACATGATCAATGAAACATAAATCATAATGAATAGAAAACCAAATATCATAAAAGAGAAACAAAGAATATGAGTTCCAAATATCTCTCTCTCTGAATAAAACAATGCGTAAGTAAAGCGTAGCCTAGACAAGTGGCTAAAAACCCTAATATATAGTCTAAAACACGTCTGGGGCCTTTTTGCAAATCTGGGAAGTTTCTGGGTAAAAACTGTAATTTCTCCAAAATGCAGATTTTTGGGCGCAGAACTGCGTCGACCACTGCACAAACTGCGTCGATCGATGCACTGCGAAAACGCAGCCAGTGAACTCTATGAAATCTCTAAATAGTGCAGAATTGTTCCAAATGCTCCCAAAACGTCCAATTAAGCTCCAAATGTCCTTAAACATGTAAAACACCTGAAAAGACTCCAAAACACATAGAAAGACTCGATGAATAAGACATATACCATGGTTAAAAGTCCTAAAATCTATGGTATATCAAAATCTACATAGAGATAAAATTTTAGGGAACATAAATCTTAAAAGTAAACACATCGAAATGGGAACCCTAAGGACATTTTATTGATAATAGATCGAAAAGAGAGTACAAAGAACAAAAAGGATTAAAAAAATTCTAATTTCAAAGTCTTAATGCTAGGGTGATGCCTAAGTCGTAGGAAGTCCATTTCTGCAAAGATTTACATTTCTGCTAAGATTTACATTTTCAGCTCGGATATTCCTTTTATGCTCGGAGATATCTTCTCCTTCCCTTCTTCGAGTTTATCCTCTTCTTTTGGTGACAATCTTTCTGTAGCTTAACCTAGTTTGACGAACTGGCCGAAAATGGATGATCGAGTCCGTTTGAGCGTAGACTTTCTTGATTCGGCCCAAAGTCACGGAAATCCTAAACTCGTATCTCATATGACTTTATCCAAAAATTCTTATTAACGGCTAAAAACGTATACATTGATGTTCCGAAGATGGGTTGCGGCAACTTGCGCGTCCGAATAAAAATGTATCGGAAAACGTTCGAGCATATGATCTAAGTGGAATATCTGTTCGGGAAGTTTGAGAAGTAAATTCAGCTCAGAAGTTTCCAAGGAAAGAATTTAGCTCGAAAATAAGAAGGGAAGCGTTCGGATCCGAGCTAGTTCAGCTCGGAGATTCCGAACTGTTTCAGCTCAGAAAATCCGAGCTGGTTTAGCTCGGATCCGAGCTGTTTCAGCTTGGAATTTCTAAGCTGGTTTAGGTTGGAGTTTCCGAGCTGGTTCAGATTGGAGTTGTCCTGTTCGGATGTTTTTGTCTATCTGTAGGTCTTGTCGAGTGATTTGTCTGTCCGATTGATCCGTTCAGATGCTTTGTCGAATAGTTTGTTTCAATTCGTATGAAATGTTATATGTTTGAAGCTTTTTCATGTAAATTCTTATTCATACGCAACATCATTGATACGAAGTGCTTTGTGTAAAATATTAAGGCTTGGTCAGTGTACGTTGACGATGGATCACATCTAGGTGAGAGATTTGAGCTAAGTACAACTGAGTTGGTGGAAGAGGCCGAAAATTCGGATTTTGAAGAGAATCTCTCGGGTAGAATCTGTGAAAACAGTGATGCATCGATCGATGCACCCTTAGCGTGGGTCCTTGCAGGTCGTGAACGGACAGACTCGCAGGATTCTGATGGCATTGATGCAGATTTAGAGCTTGATCGTTTATTCCCTGGAGTGTCTGAGATTACTCAGCAGGAGATTTATGCACAATCCATTAGACTATATCCTTCAGTGTCTGAAGTGATTAGACAAGAGATTGAAGAGCTTAAGCAGCTAGAAGAGATTGGTGAAGAGTTGGAAGAAATTCCACCATCTGATGATCCACCTTATCATCCATGTGTGCAGAGGTACTTGGGTAAGATGTTGCCTTTGGATGAAGAGCTAAAGGATTGGGTTATAGTTGTTCCTCAGCATATAAGTGATGTGCTATTAACCAAGGTTCCCAAGAAGCTACCTGATCCTGGGATTTTTGTGCTGAAATTTTCTATCTTCGAGGATGGTTTTAAGCGCTCTCTTTGTGATTTAGGAGCTGCTGGAAGTCTGATGCCATACTCTGTGGCAGAGAAGCTGGGTATGCTGGATTTTTCGCCTACTAGGACCTCTCTTGTCCTAGCTGATCAGTCTATAAGAGTTCCAGAAGGACTCCTTGAGGACATCCCGGTGAGAGTTGGAAACTACTTGGTTCCAACAGACTTCTTAGTGCTGAAGTATGACAGTGATCCTGACGATGCCTTATTACTTGGGAGACCATTTTTGGCTACAGCAGGAGCGGTAATAGATGTTAGACACAGTCTGATTGACCTCCATCTGGGAGATGAGCCGCTGCATTATGAGATGGATAAGCTGCGCAAACCACTGATTGATGGGCAGACATTCACCATCATGGATGGAGATGATAAGAAGCCAAGTGATACTGTGATTTTGGATCCTGGAGAACATCTCACTCCTTCTTTTCTTGGACAAGCACATTCTGACACAGCCTACTCGCCGCCTTGGATGAGGAGACTTTCACAGAGACAACCAAAGTCTCTGTCAAGATCTCTTGGTGCCTAAAAATCTTGTTCGTCCGATCAAGCTAATTACCTTAAACAAGCGCTGAGTGGGAGGCAACCCACTGTTAGGTTTTAGTGTTTTTCTTTTTGATTTTTGGTGTTTTTCTTAGGAATTTACGTTTTAAATTTTGATTTGCTAAGTTTTCAGATACAGAACTCGAGTCTGGAGATGTGTAACGATTGTTGCTTCATTGTAACAGTCGTTGCAGGGTGATTACGACGAGGAGATGTGATCGCATTGTGACGATCGTTGCGGCCCTGTGCAACGGTCGTTGCAATTGGTTTAAATTGAAAAGTTAAGGTACACGTGCTAAACCAGAATCAATTTGGTTCACCCACGATCGAGGTAAGTACCTTAAACCTTTCTCTCCTCTTTTCTTCTCCACTCCGCCGTCCGTACAACCGAGGTTCCACAACTCTAAATCTCTCGTTTCTTCATCATTTTCTGTGATTCAAAGCTTGTTTCTACTTGTTTTAACATCCCCTATCTATTTCTATAACCCATTTGCAGAGATTCCAAGGTAAGAACTCTCATTTTCATGATTTTCGGAATTGATTTTAGGGTTTAGAAATTAGGGATTTTTAGGCTTGAAATTGATGACCCAGTACTGATTAGACTTGATTTAGGTTATTTAGTAATGGATTCTTGCTGTTTGTGATAATGTGGAACAAATTTAGAAATGATTTTTTAGGATTTGTTGTCAGCTGTGAAATCGTCTAGCAACGGTCGTTGCACTTGTGCAACGGTCGTTGCTCTACGATTTCACAGGGAGAATTCTGCCGAGACTTATATGATTTATTGATTTTATTTTGCTGATGCCTCCTCGACCGTCCCGCAAACGCAGATCCACCGCCTCAGCTACTACAGTACATCATGCTCCACCACCAGAGTGGTTCCACCGAGAATCACCACATCCCGAGCCTTATGCGAGAGTTGGTCAGGCAATAGCACCACCTTGGCCTAGAGCAGACCAGACAGAGATCCCGTCAGACAGAGTGTGGCCAAATGATATTGCTGAGTTCCTTAAGACCGATGACTTCACAGAGAGGCCTTTGCTTCACCACTGGGATGAGTTTGACACGTTGCTGTACAACGGTTGGTGTGGCATGACGCTTAAACCAACCAAGTTTGCAGATTACTCTACTTGCAAGAGTCTGGGCATTGCTGATCAGGTTCTTGAACTGTGTAAGGACATTGGTCTAGGGACAATGCCTATGCAGCCTTACGACTTGTACCCTGAGTTGGTAAGACAGCTGCTAGCCACTTGCAGAGTGGTTTATCCGGACCCAGACAACATGACTGCTTCAGGAGGTATCTTTACCTTCATGTGCTTAGGAGCCAGATATCGGATTCCTCTTCTCGATATCTGCAGGATTTATGGATTCAGCACATAGCCGAGACGTATTGACATGAGTCTTGAGTGGGATGTGGATGAAGCTCAGTCTTTCTGGGAGTATATTGGCAATGGTCGATATAACTCGAGACAGACACCGGTGAAGCAGGTTAGGCATCCGGTTCGAGATATGTTCTGCGCATCTTAGGATGGACTCTGTTGTGCAAGTTTGAAGCCAACAAGATGTGCAAGCTTGAGATGGAAATGCTATTTATTGGACTGAGGGACCAGTTTGAGGGGACTCAGGTGAGGGATCCCACTAAAGGACTCAACTTGGGAGTTGTTTTCACTCAGCACTTATGCGACCTGCAGAAGAAGCCATTTGATGGTGTGGATACTGAGACAGTGGGGAGTCTGCTTACTCCTATCTTCATGCACTGCATGATTCCCTTAGAAGGCACAAAGTGTAACACTGCCAAGGAGTTCCTTTATTTCAGCCACTTGCAGAGCGCTACATGGCTCAAGGAGGGGCGCGTATGGGTCTATTACGACCCTGCCACTGCGAGGCATGGTATAGATCTTCCTGCTGCTGCTCATACACTGATTGATACGCTGGATGCATTGAGATTCCGACCACCTCCGAGAGATCGGCGGAGCGTTCCTTCTATGGCTCATCCGCTGGGAGAGCCTTCTACGAGAGCTTCATCTTCCTCTGCACCTCCTGCGCCTGCTGCTGCTCCTGCTGATGATATCGGCCCTTATCCCGAGATTTCAGTGCCTTATGGTGATATGTCTGTGGCAGAGTGGAGAGAGAGTGAGGATGGTATTCTACGGAGCATCTGGAACTTCATGCGTACTTGTACCTGCAGGAGACAGCCGCAGATACACCATCCAACACCTTCACGACGATCTCCGACTCCTGTTTCTTCGAGTGGGACTGAGCGATATGATGGGATTGATGATGAGTGAGATAGTGGCTTCTCTAGACATTCAGTTCTGTACTCTTTTATCTTTTCTTTTTCTTTTGCACTTTTTCTTTTGCTTTTCTTAGGATGTTATTGTTTCTGGATGTTATGCTTGATTTGATACATCAGTTGCTTTGATTTTCTTTTCAGTGTTTTCAGCTTGCAGGATTCAAAATTTGATAGAATCCAACGGACTAACCTGCTAACTTGCTGACTGATCCAAGTATTCGCAGTGCGTCGATCGACACACCACTTTGTCGATCGTCACAACACGAGAAATCGCACTGCAGCGATCATTGCGGTCCTGAGCAACGATCGACACACGACGAAAAATCGCATAGCAACGGTCAATGCATCCTTGCAGCGATCGATGCATGTGCGACAGAGGTAAAAATCCGACAGAACTCAACCAATCCATTAACATATTTTTCTTTCTTTTTACCAACCCTTCGCTTGACACTACTGGGGACAGTGTGTCTTAAGTGTGGGGGAGGTGCTACTGACATCTATCTTTCTGTTTTCTTAGAGTCAGTCCAATTTTTTTTCCTTCAAATTTTTTTTTATTGAGTCAAAACAGTTTAAGTAGGAAACAATGATTTTTTGAGAAGATTTACAACACTTTCAGGAACTTAAGTAACCATTGGGATGAAATTGCAGACTATCTATGACTATTAGAAAACCCAGACACGGATCAACCTACTGAGGACACCCACATCACTTCAGGTGTCAGAGGATCCTTTACTGACTTCACCATTAATACTGACTTAATTTTCTCACCTAAGGGCTTGGTATACCTTGTGTCGGATTCCCTTGTTAGTTCTGACACAGCCTGTAAACATGTCCTATTTGGTTCCCTTCTCCCCTTCCATAAAGTAAAAAAAAAAAGATAAAAAATTGAGGATGAGTTAGTAACTCCGAAGTGGTCTCTGGGAGTGGTAGCTACAACTATCATATCATGTGCATCCATGGAATGTGTCCAAAGTATACCCCATAACGGGAAGAACACTGATAAAAAAAAAATGATACCCAGTGGGGAAAAATCAGTTTTTAAGGAAGGGAAAGAGAAGAAAGGGACCAGAGAAAGATAGTTTGGTGGTCTAGAGCTGACAAGGTAAGAATCCATGTGCCCTTTGATCGATAATCCTTAGGTGAGACCGCACTTAAATACTAGCAGAAGTCAGTAGGGTGAATTTGAATGCATGAATGTGATTGTGGAGTTTACTTAGGACATTTGCTAAGTGTGGGGGAAGTATAAGTTGGTCTTGATGTCTGCAGGTGAAATCTTTCAGTGGATTAATAAGGGGAATCTGAGTGCTGTTGCTTCTACGATAAAAAGAGTTTCTGAAAGTTTTCAAACCTCTTCACCATGTTTTAGTTCTCTGTTTTGCTTGAGGGCAAGCAAAGGCTAAGTGTGGGGGAGTTGATATATCATGGTTTTTACCGGTTTTATGCCATGATATAAGTGTGTTTTAGAGTCTATTTGTGTCTCTTTAGAGTCTTTTACAGGTTTTATTAGGTACACGCACGTTTGGAGCTAATGTGGTGATTATGGAGCTTATTGGAGCATTTTGAAGATTTTGTCCGAGAGATAGAACTCACTGTCCAGTTTTGGGATCTGCATCGATCGACGCACACCTGCATCGGTCGATGCACTACGCGAATGAGCCAGATTCTCGGCGGTTAATGAAGTATTCAGTTTTAATTACGCTATCATAACTTAGAGCAGAGAGTTTTTAGAGCTTTTGGGGCTGATCTGATCATGTACTACACTTTGTTTTGGAGAAGTTTTCGAACCCCTTTTATTATTCTAATCTCTTTTATGATTACTATGAATTCATTGATTATGTTTACATCATCTATGTCTGAGTAGTTTCATAGTTAGTTTTAGGGTTTCTCATAGGGATTTCATGACTTGCTAGATATAATCAATTCAGTTAAGGATTCACATCAATAAAATGTTCTTCAAACTAAATTGTGTTTAATGCTAGTTCTAACCTGATCAATTAGAATCTAGATCTTAGGTTGCTAAATACGACACGACAGTGTGGTTTAGAATCTGAACTATTTAGGTTGAGAAATTTAATTACTCGCAAGGAATTTGGTTTAATTAGATTGTGAACATATCAAACTTGAAATTAAAGCTGGTTTAATCTGTTAGTAATTGCAAAGGAATTTGGATTGTTGCACTTAGACTTAGAGAATTCTCGCAAAGGAATTTGGTTAATTCTATATTTGTGTTTTGAGTTCTAGAACTGAATTTAATTAGATCATGACTGAATGATTTATCCGCTGGTCTGATTTCCTGAGAACGCCCTAGACTTAGCGCCCTTCGTTTATTGCCTACAACCACAACCTGCTACTTGTTTACTTTCTTGCTTGCTTTTAGTTATTCAATACAATTTTCTTTTTGCTTTCTCCTAGTTTTAATCTCTTTAAGTTCTTAATCCTATCGTTGCCTAGAGTCCTCGTGGATTCGATCCCTAAGTACTACATTGATATATTGTGCACTTGCAGTTAGTATAGGGTAAAACTTTAGACCTATCAAAAGTTATCAAGGAAGAGAACACTCAAGATCAACTCTCAATCATGGAAGAAATGCCTAAGCAACCAAATCCCACTCAAAAGCCAATTGGAAGAAATCCTATGGGAAAACAAGATGGTCCCAATGAAGAATCCTTCAAGGAGGATGAAGAAGATGGATCTCCAATGGCTCAACCCTTTCACAAATACCTTGATATAGTTTCCACCATATCGCCAAGCTTTTATGATCCAAGGAAGATCCCTTTTGAGGAGATAAGGATGAAGGAGTTTAGGGGGTGGTTCTACGATGATCATGTTCCCGGTGATACAAACTCATGCCACATCCCTAAAAAAAAAAAGAGTGAAGGGATAGTCAAGCTTAGTGACTTAAAACAAGCTCAGTTGAGAGGAAATCTCATGTATATCCTTTTGGGGAGATTTGGGGTCAATGCAAAGAAGAAGGGAAATAGTTTTGGGATTGAGCAAAGGGACTTCAATGTCAATGAAGGATGATGAAGCTTATGCAATGGTCTAAGTTTGGGGAAGTCTCATGCCAAATCAAAGATGCCTCCACCTCCCATTTCTCCTCTCCATTCCACTCTCCAAGTAACACTCCAACTTTTGTTTTTTTGTTTTTTCATTTTTGATTTAATCTTTAGTCTCTTTCTCTTGCTTCTCTCACACAAGGGACTGTGTGATTTAAGTTTGGGGGGGGGGGGGGGGGGGGAGGAGACTATTTGTTAATGATGTGTTTTATGATCTTATTTTCCTTTTTTCATTCTTTGAGTCTCATTTCCATCTAGGGCACATAAAATCCTTGAAATTTTGAAAAACAAATTGAAAAAATTTCACAAAAAGAATCATGCATTAGCATCTTTAGGATTGAGTCTAGTAACATCTTAGGATTGCATTTCATTTTGCATAAAGAGTTTTGATGAAACTTTCAATTGAGTGTCAACTCATGAGCTTGAATTAATGCCCTCTTTAGGAGTTGTAAATGCATTTGAGTTAATTTGAAGTTAAGGATGCACCATGTTTGAATCTCACTAGTTTGAAAGTTAGATCTCACTGTTGATACATGTCACCCCTTGTAACACAACTCTATTGAAATTGGACGTAATTTGAACTTTCAGTTACTCTCTCTTGGAACTTAGATTGCTCACCAATTGTAACTCAAAAAACAATCATGCTTCCTTATCCCTTTTGACATTCTTACAAGCATTGATTGGCCATTTGCATCACTTAATGGTACCCTCACCTTGAACCTTAGCCTATTGTTCTTTTCCCCTTGTTGATTCTTTAGTGGGGTCTCTTGTTGATAATGCAAACTTGTGAAAATTTTTGAATTGATAGGAGAACGACAAGAACTCACTTCCATGTACCAATTGAATTGATTGGCTAGATCTAGGATATGACTTGGAATGGGTTTTGTTTTTCATTTGATGGGGTTTGAGTGTGAGAGATCATTTCTTGAGTAAGTTGAAAATCTATCGGTTTGGCGTATCGGGTTGTTTCACCCGATAGATTTGCACTCAATCCGACCAGGGAATCTATCGGGTTGACGTATCGGGTTGTTTCACCCGATAGATTTTCCTGCGAACACCAAAATCAGACCCATTTATTTACGAAATTTCCACTGTCGAGCTCCCCACAATAAATACTTAAATTTGGGTTTCCAAAACCCTAAGCTACCTAAGCCTAGTTTTGTTTTAGGATTTGGAACTTTGTAAACATTTAATTTTGAGTTTTAATTAAGTACTTCTTTATATTTTGTTAATCTTTTCTCTTAATCTCTCTCTAATCTTGTTATCTCATACTATCTTTATGAGTTTTGTGAGGGCAATTGTGATTGGAGAGTAGAACTTTTGGGTTTTGTGGATGAGGTTGATTTAGGTGATTTAAGTGATGATTAGTGATGCTAAAGATTTGATTATGAATGATCCTTCTCTAATTTGTTGTGCTCTATGCTAGATTCTCAAGAGATTGTCAATCTAAATGTTAGGATGTTTCTTGCCCACAAGGTGTTTGATATAATGTCTCAATGAACTAAATTAGAGGATTTTCATTCTTAGCCTAAGCGATTAGTTGTCTAAGGTGATTATTGGAATTGAAAACTTGTTGCATTGCTTGTTTATCTCTTAATCACAAATGAGAATTTGATCTTGATTAGGGATTAGATAAAGGGATTAGTGCAAAGACATTGGATTGGTCTAATGATTAGTGTTCTTAGCCCAAGGATTAGCTTTGTTAAAAGGTATTTGATGGATATTCATGCATGCTTGTCTTGTTATTTGCAAATGAGAATTGAATGATTGCATGATTAGCATAGTAGTTATGAACATGAGAACGGAATTAGCTTAATTGATGATCATTAGCCTTATTTAGCATTGTTTGATTGATTGAAACATCACTGATTGTCTCTAGACCATCTAGTCTCCATAGTCTCATCCTAGGACCCTTGTTTTAGCTTATTTATCTTCTTGTTTAGTGTTTTGCTTTGTTCTTTCTTGCTTTGTTTGCTTTATCGTTTTGATTTGTCTTTAGGTTGTTAGTTTAAACCCTATCTATATTTTTCTTAGCTTTAGTAGTATCTTTTATTCTTGATTGGCTATTCTTCTTGCCTCCTTGGATTGATATCTCAAATGCTACAATGGCATGTGCATTTGGGTAATTGATTAGAAATCTAAAATTATCCCGCATCAGTTTCATGAATTCTTCGGACAGCTGTTGAAATCTTCCGATGGAATCTCGTTCCAGCCCGGAAAACCATTCGAGCGCCGCTCCTTTCAGATTCTACGAACAAGAGGAAAAAACCGACGTCCTTCTCCTTTCGCCTGAGATTGGCTCTTCCCATCTCGATATGGAAAGCCATTATGTGAGCTTTCAGATTAGATGTTCCGTCATAGCTTGGGATTGTGAGCTTGCCTGGATTGGAGATTTGCGTTTCGATGATTCAATCTTTAAACATTGTCTTTCTTGTTTCTTCCAAGACGCGATCGATTTCCGACGCGACACTTTTAGCCCGGTGAACTTGTGATCATACGGTTTTTGATTTCTGCTGTCGTCTGAGCCAGTTCACTCTGTTTATTGATTCACTGTCATTCCGTCGACTCATTCGGTTGAGTCCGCTGGACCTTTTCTTCTTCCGAAAGCTCATCGTTGCTTAGTCTAGGGACGTATCTATCCGCGTTGATCCTTCCTTCATCGTCATCAGAAGGTGGTTCGGTTCAATTTCTATGCGGAATTGGATCCTTGTTTTCGCAATCCTCTGTGTCATCTGGCGTTGCGGGTTTCTTGCGCATACTTTCCAAGTAGAAGACTGTATACAGAGTCAACTTTGTTCTTCAGCCCAACTATCTGCGAGCTATCAATCCCTGAGCTGAAAGAACCATTCTGATACATCATCCTTACGGACCTCTTAGTCTTCTTGGTGCTTCCGCGAAAGGTGTTGATCGATGCCGGAAGAGCGTCGATCGATGCAATGCGAAAACGATGTCGATCGACACACAGGACCGTGTCGATCGATGCAGTGCGATTCTAGGCGTACCTGAAACGCAAGAAACAGAAAAATCAGTAACCAAAAACAAAAACAAAAACCTAGTCTAAACCCTAAGTTCGAATCTATCGAAGACTCAAAAGAGTCCCCGGCAGCGGCGCCAAAAACATGATCCGATCAGGTTTTAATCCCTAGATCTACACGGCAAGTGCACAGGCGTGAACCAGTAGTATATATGGTATCGAATCCACAGAGACTCTAGATTCTTGCGATAGATTATAGAATGTCAGGTTAAGCTATGTGAAACAGAGAATAAGCAGTAAATCAAGCAATAAAGTAAATAGATCGATTTGTAAGCAATCTTGCAAAGCGTCAGGTCAACGGAGTTCTCAGGAAATCAGGAACATAGGCTAATCAATCAATCGGGATCTAATTAGGAACTTTTCTAGAACTAGAATCACAGAGTTATAACAGACCAACTTTCATTGCGAATATTATCTATGTCTAACAACCTAGCAAGCCAACTTTCGTTGTGAATCTTAGAGTTCTAAACAAGCATTAATCTCAGGTTCTTTCGTTCACAATTCTCCTAAATCAAATTTCTTTGCGAATAATCAAATTGATCATCTAGGTTCTTTCTATTTAATTAATCAACTTTCGTTTCAGAAATAAACCTAACAACAATAATCTAAGTGGCCAATTCAGATCAAGTAATAAGAACAACCCTAGATGAAGAACTAGAAAGATATGAATCCCTATAGATTGATCAACCTATAATTCTATGAAATCCCTAATGAGAATCCCTAAACCTAACAGTTAAACTACTCAGACATGATCAATGATACAGAAATCATAATGAATAGAAAACCAAATATCATAAAAGAGAAACAAAGAATATGAAATCTCTCTCTCTCTCTCTCTCTCTCTGAATAAAACAATGCGTAAGTAAAGCGTAGCATAAACAAGTGGCTAAAAACCCTAATATATAGTCTAAAACACGTCTGGGCCTTTTTGCAAATCTGGGAAGTTTCTGGGCAAAAACTATAATTTCTCCAAAATGCAGATTTTTGGGCGCAGAACTGCGTTGACCACTGCACAAACTGCGTCGATCGATGCACTGCGAAAACGCAGCCAGTGAAATCTCTAAATAGTGCAGAATTGCTCCAAATGCTCCCAAACCGTCCAATTAAGCTCCAAATGTCCTTAAACTTGTAAAACACCTGAAAAGACTACAAAACACATAGAAAGACTCGATGAATAAGACATATACATGGTTAAAAGTCCTAAAATCCATGGTATATCAACTCCCCCACACTTAGATTTTGCTTGCCCTCAAGCAAACAGAAAACTAAGATCAGGAGAAGAAGTTTGGAAACTTCAGAAACTCGTTTCATCGTAGGAGCACCACACTCAGATTCCCCTTAGTAAGCCACATGAAAATGAACCTGCAGACATCAAGACCAACATGTACTTCCCCCACACTTAGGAACTGTCTTGAGTAAACTCCACAATCACATTCAGAGCATCCAAATTCACCATACTGACTTATATAAGCTAATAAGTGCGGTCTCAGCTATGGGGTATCGATCAAAGAACATATGGACTCTTACCCTTGCTAGCACCTGACCACTCAACTTTTGCTTCTGGTCCATTTCTTCTCTTTTCCCTTCCTTAGCACTGATTTTTCCCCACTGGGTATCATTTTATTTTTTCTATCAGTGCTCTTCCCTTACTGGGACATACTTTGGACATGTTTCCATGGATGCACAGGAGGTAATAGGGGTCTCTACCACTCCCGCGACCACTTCGAAGCCACTAGCTTATCCTCATTTTATTAAACTCTTTTCCTTTTTTACTTTCAAGGAAGGAGAGAAGGGAACCATAATCAGACAGGTTTACAAGGTGTGCCAGAACCAACAGAGGAATCCGACTCAAAGTATACCAAGCCCATAAGTGAGAAAATTAAGTCAAGTTTGGACTGACTCTAAGAAAACAAAAGCGGTGCGTCAGTAGCTACCTCCCCCACACTTGAAACACACTGTCCCCAGTGGTGTCAAGCATAGGCTCGGTGAGAAGAAAAATCAGAATGAAAACAAACCGAAAAGGGACAAAACACTTACCTGTCGTCGGCTTGCGTCGATCGATGCAAATAATGGTGTCGATCGATGTAAGGTGATTATGCTCGCGGTTATGTAAATAACCGGTGTCTGAACCGCAATTAATTCGGCTAACCAGGAATCACATATGTGTCGACCGACACAAGGGATGTGTCGATCGATGCTGAGCGATTCTGCCTGTTTCTCACGCCTTTGAACACACCAAAACAGAAAAATCAAAAACACCAAATCAAAACAAAAAATGAAAACGAAAACGAACCTAACAGTGGGTTGCCTCCCACTCAGCGCTTGTTTTTAGTCATTAGCTTGACTATGGGATAAAGATTAGACTCATGGCAGTTTCAACAGAGACTTTAAGAGTCTCTGTGAATGTCTCCTCATCCAAGGTGGTGTATATGCTGTCGGATCATGATATTTTCCAAGGAACGAAGGAGTAGAACCAGGGCGGGAGCGAAGCTTGGGTGGGATTCTGCGTTTTCCTGCATTCAAAGCTGATGGATTAGGAGATTTGAGTTTAGAAGCTTTATACATGTGCTTTGGTGGATGAAAGAGATCTGGAGCTTTCTGCTTAAGAGCAGTTGCAGGCTCAAAAGATGTTAGAGCATGTTCAGAATGAACAGCCATCTTCTTATCTCCAATAGGAACCACTGGTTCCACCTCAACACTGAAGCTCTGTCCATCAATGGTGGCTCTCTGCTTCCTGTCCATCATGAACTGCAATGGCTTATCTCCTAGTTGGAGATTAATCAGACCACGTCTCACAACTATCACAGCTCCAGCAGTAGCTAAGAATGATCTTCCAAGCAGCAAAGGATCATCTGGTTCAATCTTATACTTCATCACCAAAAGTCCGTTGGAATCAAGTATTTTCCAAATCTGACAGGAACGTCCTTAAGAACTCCTTCTGGATACTTCTTCGATCGATCAGTTAGGATAAGAGAGATCCTAGTAGGCTGGAAATCCATCAGTCCCTACCTCTTAGCCACAGAGTATGGCATAAGATTCATACCAGATCCTGAGTCACACAGAAAACGATGTCGATCGACACACAGGACCGTGTCGATTGATGCAGTGCGATTCTAGGCGTACCTGAAACGCAAGAAACAGAAAAATCAGTGACCAAAAACAAAAACGAAAAACCTAGTCTAAACCCTAAGTTCAATTCTATCGAAGACTCAAAAGAGTCCCCGGCAACGGCGCCAAAAACTTGATACGATCAGGTTTTAATCCCTAGATCTACACTGAAAGTGCACAGACGTGAACCAGTAGTATATAGGGTATCAAATCCACATAGACTCTAGATTCTTGCGATATATTATAGAATGTCAGGTTAAGCTAGGTGAAACAGAGAATAAGCAGTAAATCAAGAAATAAAGTAAATAGATCGGTTTGTAAGCAATCAGGAAAAGCGTCAGGTCAAGGGAGTTCTCAGGAAATCAGGAACATATGCTAATCAATCAATCGGGATCTAATTAGGAACTGTTCTAGAACTAGAATCACAGAGTTATAACAGACCAACTTTCGTTGCGAATATTATCTATGTCTAACAACCTAGCAAGCAAACTTTCGTTGCGAATCTTAGAGTTCTAAACAAGCATTAATCTCAGGTTCTTTCGTTCACAATTCTCCTAAACCAAATTTCTTTGCGAATAATCAAATTGCTCATCTAAGTTCTTTCTAGTTAATTTATCAACTTTCGTTGCAGAAATCAACCTAACAACAATAATCTAAGTGGCCAATTCAGATCAAGCAATAAGAACAACCCTAGATGAAGAACAAGAAAGATATGAATCCCTACATATTGATCAACCTATAATTCCATGAAATCCCTAATGAGAATCCCAAACCTAACAGGTAAACTACTCACACATGATCAATGAAACATAAATCATAATGAATAGAAAACCAAATATCATAAAAGAGAAACAAAGAATATGAGTTCCAAATCTCTCTCTCTGAATAAAACAATGCGTAAGTAAAGAGTAGCCTAAACAAGTGGCTAAAAACCCTAATATATAGTCTAAAACACGTCTGGGGCCATTTTGCAAATATGAGAAGTTTCTGGGCAAAAACTATAATTTCTCCAAAATGCAGATTTTTGGGCGCAGAACTGCGTCGACCACTGCACAAACTGCGTCGATCGATGCACTGCGAAAAGCAGCCAGTGAAATCTCTAAATAGTGCAGAATTGCTCCAAATGCTCCCAAACCGTCCGGTTAAGCTCCAAATGTCCTTAGACCTGTAAAACACCTGAAAAGACTCCAAAACACATAGAAAGACTCGATGAATAAGACATATACATGGTTAAAAGTCCTAAAATCCATGGTATATCAACTCCCCCACACTTAGCTTTTGCTTGCCCTCAAGCAAACAGAAAACTAAGATCAGGAGAAGAAGTTTGAAAACTTCAGAAACTCGTTTCATCGTAGGAGCACCACACTCAGATTCCCCTTAGTAAGCCACATGAAAATGAACCTGCAGACATCAAGACCAACATGTACTTCCCCCACACTTAGGAACTGTCTTGAGTAAACTCCACAATTACATTCAGAGCATCCAAATTCACCATACTGACTTCTATAAGCTAATAAGTGCGGTCTCACCTATGGGGTATCGATCAAAAACACATGGACTCTTACCCTTGTTAGCACCTGACCACTCAACTTTTGCTTCTGGTCCATTTCTTTCTTTTCCCTTCCTTAGCACTGATTTTTCCCCACTGGGTATCATTTTATTTTTTCTATCAGTGCTCTTCCCTTACTGGGACATACTTTGGACATGTTTCCATGGATGCACAGGAGGTAATAGGGGTCTCTACCACTCCCGCAACCACTTCGAAGCTACTAGCTTATCCTCAGTTTATTAAACTCTTTTCCTTTTTTACTTTGAAGGAAGGAGAGAAGGGAACCATAATCAGACAGGTTTACAAGCTGTGCCAGAACCAACAGAGGAATCCGACTCAAAGTATACCAAGCCCATAAGTGAGAAAATTAAGTCAAGTTTGGACTGACTCTAAGAAAACAAAAGCGGTGCGTCAGTAGCTACCTCCCCCACACTTGAAACACAATGTCCCCAGTGGTGTCAAGCCTAGGCTTGGTGAGAAGAAAAATCAGAATGAAAACAAACCGAAAAAGGGACAAAACACTTACCTGTCGTCGGCTTGCGTCGATCGATGCCAATAATGGTGTCGATCGATGCAAGGTGATTATGCTCGCGGTTATGTAAATAACCGGTGTCTGAACCGCAATTAATTCGGCTAGCCAGGAATCGCATATGTGTCGACCGACACAAGGGATGTGTCGATTGATGCTGAGCGATTCTGCCTGTTTTTCATGCCTTTGAACACACCAAAATATAAAAATCAAAAACACCAAATATAAACGAAAAATGAAAACGAAAACGAACCTAACAGTGGGTTGCCTCCCACTCAGCACTTGTTTTTAGTCATTAGCTTGACTATGGGATAAAGATTAGACTCATGGCAGTTTCAACAGAGACTTTAAGAGTCTCTGTGAATGTCTCCTCATCCAAGGTGGTATATATGCTGTCGGATCATGAGATTTTCCAAGGAACGAAGGAGTAGAACCAGGGCGGGAGCGAAGCTTGGGTGGGATTCTGCGTTTTCCTGCATTCAAAGCTGATGGATTAGGAGATTTGAGTTTAGAAGCTTTATACCTGTGCTTTGGTGGATGAAAGCGATCTGGAGCTTTCTGCTTAAGAGCAGTTGCAGGCTCAGAAGATGTTAGAGCATGTTCAGAATGAACAACCATCTTTTTATCTCCAATAGGAACCCCTGGTTTCACCTCAACACTGAAGCTCTGTCCATCAATGGTGGCTCTCTGCTTCCTGTCCATCATGAACTGCAATGGCTTATCTCCTAGTTGGAGATTAATTAGACCACGTCTCACAACTATCACAGCTCCAGCAGTAGCTAAGAATGATCTTCCAAGTAGCAAAGGATCATCCGGTTCAATCTTATACTTCAGCACCACAAAGTCCGTTGGAATCAAGTATTTTCCAACTCTGACAGGAACGTCATCAAGAACTCCTTCTGGATACTTCTTCGATCGATCAGCTAGGATAAGAGAGATCCTAGTAGGCTGGAAATCCATCAGTCCCTACCTCTTAGCCACAGAGTATGGCATAAGATTCATACCAGATCCTGAGTCACACAGAGAATGCGTGAATCTGTCCTTATGGATGGAACAGTCAAGCACAAAAATTCTTGGGTCTGGAAGCTTCTCTGAAATCTGAATCAACTCCTTTTCCATCATTTCCTTGCGTTTAGCTTCGTCTAGCTCCTGTTTGGACAACTTTCGAGGCTTAGAATGGGGTACAGAAGGCTCACAGACTCGTTCAGGGACTGTTGCAGATTTCTGGTCTCATTTGCGATCTGTGTTGATCGATGCGGAAGATGTGTCGATCGACACAGTGCGATTATTAGCAGTCTCTTCAATCGTATCGGGCATGCATCGATCGACATCAAGTGTGTGTCGATCGTTGCTCGTCTCAGACATATATAATTCATCAAGAAAATCCGAGATGATACTCTCTTCTTCTCCTAGCAAGTCAATCTCATCTCCTGTGATCACATCATTAACGTATTGCTTCTGTTCAGCTTTCTCAGATTCAAACTTTCAATTCCGATCTTCATACAATGCATCTATCTTTGAGTTGAAGGACACATTGATCTGTTGTTGTCCCTCAAGAAACTGATCCATCATGGTTTCCAATCTACTCTTATGTGTAGGTGCATGCGGTGCTTGGTAAGAAGAAACACCATAGTTCCTTGAGAAGGAAATACTCTGTTGCTGGAGGGGTTCCTGAAAAGCAGATTTCTGATTGTAGAATCCATTCCCTCCAACGTAGTTGATAGCTTCTTGCGCATACTTTCCAAGTAGAAGACTGTATAGAGAGTCAACTATGTTCTTCAGCCCAACTATCTGCGAGCTATCAATCCCTGAGCTGAAAGAACCATTCTGATACATCATCCTTACGGACCTCTTAGTCTTCTTGGTGCTTCCGCGAAAGGTGTTGAGCGATGCAGGAAGAGCGTCGATCGATGCAATGCGAAAACGATGTCGATCGACACACAGGACCGTGTCGATCGATGCAGTGCGATTCTAGGCGTACCTGAAACGCAAGAAACAGAAAAATCAGTAACCAAAAACAAAAACGAAAAACCTAGTTTAAACCCTAAGTTCAATCTATCGAAGACTCAAAAGAGTCCCCGGCAACGGCGCCAAAAACTTGATACGATCAGGTTTTAATCCCTAGATTAACACTGAAAGTGCACAGACGTGAACCAGTAGTATATAGGGTATCAAATCCACAGAGACTCTAGATTCTTGCGATAGATTATAGAATGTCAGGTTAAGCTAGGTGAAACAGAGAATAAGCAGTAAATCAAGCAATAAAGTAAATAGATCGGTTTGTAAACAATCAGGCAAAGCGTCAGGTCAAGGGAGTTCTCAGGAAATCAGAAACATAGGTTAATCAATCAATCGGGATCTAATTAGGAATTGCTCTAGAACTAGAATCACAGAGTTATAACAGACCAACTTTCATTGCGAATATTATCTATTTCTAACAACCTAGCAAGCCAACTTTCGTTGTGAATCTTAGAGTTCTAAACAAGCATTAATCTCAGGTTCTTTCGTTCACAATTCTCCTAAACCAAATTTCTTTGCGAATAATCAAATTGCTCATCTAGGTTCTTTCTAGTTAATTAATCAACTTTCGTTGCAGAAATCATCCTAACAACAATAATCTAAGTGGCCAATTCAGATCAAGCAATAAGAACAACCCTAGATGAAGAACAAGAAAGATATGAATCCCTACAGATTGATCAACCTATAATTCAATGAAATCCCTAATGAGAATCCCTAAACCTAACAGGTAAACTACTCACACATGATCAATGAAACATAAATCATAATGAATAGAAAACCAAATATCATAAAAGAGAAACAAAGAATATGAGTTCCAAATATCTCTCTCTCTGAATAAAACAATGCGTAAGTAAAGCGTAGCCTAGACAAGTGGCTAAAAACCCTAATATATAGTCTAAAACACGTCTGGGGCCTTTTTGCAAATCTGGGAAGTTTCTGGGTAAAAACTGTAATTTCTCCAAAATGCAGATTTTTGGGCGCAGAACTGCGTCGACCACTGCACAAACTGCGTCGATCGATGCACTGCGAAAACGCAGCCAGTGAACTCTATGAAATCTCTAAATAGTGCAGAATTGTTCCAAATGCTCCCAAAACGTCCAATTAAGCTCCAAATGTCCTTAAACATGTAAAACACCTGAAAAGACTCCAAAACACATAGAAAGACTCGATGAATAAGACATATACCATGGTTAAAAGTCCTAAAATCTATGGTATATCAAAATCTACATAGAGATAAAATTTTAGGGAACATAAATCTTAAAAGTAAACACATCGAAATGGGAACCCTAAGGACATTTTATTGATAATAGATCGAAAAGAGAGTACAAAGAACAAAAAGGATTAAAAAAATTCTAATTTCAAAGTCTTAATGCTAGGGTGATGCCTAAGTCGTAGGAAGTCCATTTCTGCAAAGATTTACATTTCTGCTAAGATTTACATTTTCAGCTCGGATATTCCTTTTATGCTCGGAGATATCTTCTCCTTCCCTTCTTCGAGTTTATCCTCTTCTTTTGGTGACAATCTTTCTGTAGCTTAACCTAGTTTGACGAACTGGCCGAAAATGGATGATCGAGTCCGTTTGAGCGTAGACTTTCTTGATTCGGCCCAAAGTCACGGAAATCCTAAACTCGTATCTCATATGACTTTATCCAAAAATTCTTATTAACGGCTAAAAACGTATACATTGATGTTCCGAAGATGGGTTGCGGCAACTTGCGCGTCCGAATAAAAATGTATCGGAAAACGTTCGAGCATATGATCTAAGTGGAATATCTGTTCGGGAAGTTTGAGAAGTAAATTCAGCTCAGAAGTTTCCAAGGAAAGAATTTAGCCTGAAAATAAGAAGGGAAGCGTTCGGATCCGAGCTAGTTCAGCTCGGAGATTCCGAACTGTTTCAGCTCAGAAAATCCGAGCTGGTTTAGCTCGGATCCGAGCTGTTTCAGCTTGGAATTTCTAAGCTGGTTTAGGTTGGAGTTTCCGAGCTGGTTCAGATTGGAGTTGTCCTGTTCGGATGTTTTTGTCTATCTGTAGGTCTTGTCGAGTGATTTGTCTGTCCGATTGATCCGTTCAGATGCTTTGTCGAATAGTTTGTTTCATTTCGTATGAAATGTTATATGTTTGAAGCTTTTTCATGTAAATTCTTATTCATACGCAACATCATTGATACGAAGTGCTTTGTGTAAAATATTAACTATATGAAGTTTCAAAGGACGAATGAATGTCCATGTCCGATTACTCGATCATGCTTTCGGCTATTGATTTCATCGAGGGATATTTTTGACCCCAACATCATTTTTGTGGAAAATATGGATATATCAAGGCAAATTGCTACAATTTTTTAGATAGGATAAACAAATTGTGGAAACAAAACAAATATATGGAATGGCAGGAAGAATAAAATTTGGATGAAATCACGAGATCTATATGGGAGGTCATATCCTTCTAGACGTGAGGATAAGTTCATATGCATTGTTGTGTTTGTGCCCAATGATTTTTGTGATGAATTTAACAAAAAAGGAATAACCAAATAATCTGGTAAAACTAAATCAGAAGAAGCTTCTGAATAAGTGAAAGCAGAAGAAGGTCATGCTATAGGAAAAGAAATTGCCATGTTTGTTACCTTCAATAAAACAATATGGTTATAAGAAAATAGCTTGTATTAAATTTTTACAGAATTTTTAAGTTTTTGCTTTTACAATTGGAATCAGAGAAGTCACCTCAACTAAATCAGGTGAGATCCTGCGGAAATAATGGAGAACTCTAGAAAAATAATAGATTGTGAAACATACTGTTCTAAGCCAATCAACATATGGATGATGGAAATCCAAGATGACCGAAAACATCAAAAATATTGATGAAGATTTTTGGAATGCCATAGAAGAAGGATGCGAGCCACCAAATACAAAGGATAATAAAAGGAATATTGTGCTAAAACCAAAATAAGAATGGACTAAGGAAGAAAAGAAAATTGCAAAGTGGAAAGCTATAGCTCTTAAGCGAGATTTTTAAATATGTGGAAGTTAAGGAATTTGAGCTAATTAAACACTGCAAATCAGCCAAGATGGCATAGGAAACCTTGCAATGTCTTTATAAAGGGACTGATAACGTCAAAAGAGTCGTCTTGACATGCTAGCATCAGAATCCGAAAACCTAAGAATGGGAGAGTTTCAATCTATGGATGAATTCATTGCTAAATTGTGTGAAATTTCCAATGAATCAGAAGTACTTGGGAAACGTTTTAAGAGAAGAAACTCATGAGGTGCTTACCTCCAAATTTTCTGCACAAAATACATTTGTGAGAGTAGCATTAGATATTGATACCCTGAAATTTGATGAAGCAGTGGGGATGATTGACCCTTATGAGATGGAGATAGAAGAAGAAGAATATAAGACACACAAAGGGATTGCATTTGCTATCACAGAAGAGAACAAACCCAATGACTTAGAAGACAGTGGAATTACTTGTGAAGAAATTCACTAGTGGGTTCATAAATAAAATTTCAAACAAACACCTTCTTACAAGTACAAGACCTGCTAGAACTAATAGGAACAACCAAAAATCAGAGTTTCAATGCTTTGAATGTAAGGGATATGGACATCTGATGATAGAATGTCCAAACATAAAAAAAAGAACTTAAATGTTTCAGATGCAAAGGCTTTAGCCACACTTAAAAAGAATGTGCAACTGATCAAAAACCTACCAGAGAAAGATCTCTTACAATGTATGTGGAGAGTGAGTGAGAGGATGAAGAAGATCGAAGTCATTTTTGGCATTTATTGGAGGAAATGATGGTCTAAATGATAAAGACGAAACATCAAAAGCTGAAGCAAAAAAAAAGATAAAGACAATAGACTTGGATCCAAAAAGGAAGATATTGACTATGAGTCCACAGATGATGAAGGAGATGCTGATCTCAAACCGGAGTACAAAGAAATATGTTGCTCTAATTAAATAGAAATCATGGCTCAAAACTATGATTAAGGGACTAGAAACACAACTAGGAGAAGAGATGAATGAAGTAATCATACTTTAGTCCGAGCTGGATGAAAAATTGAGACAAGAAGTATTCTGAATTCTGGAACAAATCAACTTGACAAGATCTTAACTATGGGGAGAACTGATAAAACCTGCACATGGTTAGGATATCAAGGATATTCTAATCAGGATAAAACAATGTTTGTTAGTGGAGGTACATATGAGGATGAAGAGCTGCAGCAAACACAAAAGAACCAATCAAGAAAGAGAATTGACTTGGAAGATCTAAGTTATAAAAGGAAAGCACAACCTCATCCACTATATCGCAATAAAATTGTTATTTTGTGGAAAATATGACATATCAAAGCAAATTGCTAAAAGTTTCTTGATAGGATAAAAAAATTGTGGAAACAAAAGAAATTTACATGGAATTGCTGGAAGAATCAAGTTTGGATGAAATTAAGAGATCTATATGGGAGGTCATATATTTCTAGATGTGAGGATAAGTTCAGATGCAATGTTGTGTTCGTGCCCAATGATTTTTGTGATGATTGAACAGAGGAGAAATAACCAGAAGAAGCTTCAGAATAAGTGAAAGCAAAAGAACTTAATGCTAAAGGAAAGGAAATTCCCAAGTAAATTCAAAGAATTCTACTGAATCCACATGTCTTATTGGAGGTGTTGACAAGCCTGTTTGTAGTAACGATGAGTTCGATGAATTTGTCATCAGAATTCATAAACAAAAATTCTTTATTGTTGTCTGTTAAGAATTTAGGGGAGCTTTAAACACTTTCCAGACAATTCTTGATGAAATCTCTAATAAATAAAATTGATGTTTTTAACTGAGTTGTTCTTCTAAGCAGGGGGAGAAGGTGTGTTTTTAGTAGAAACATAAGGATGCACAAAGGATTTCTGTAATTCAGGAGAAGTTGAGGTTCACAAGAAACCTTGAATTAAAATAAGTTAAAAAGAGGGAGATTGAAGATGTAGAGATCACCACATGATCGTTACAGGGTCATCACATGAAGTTCACATAATCAAACGAAAGCTGATATGGCACTAGAAGCTGATGTAGATTTTTGAAGACATAATGATTGAAGATAATCATCAGAATATCTCAAATATTTGAAGAAATAGGACAGTCATTAAGATAAAGTTAAAGGATTCACAAAAAAGGAAAATTACCTTTTTACAAAAAGGAAAATAGGCTTTTCTAAATTGTAAGGAGTTTAGGAAAGTGTTAAACTAGTGTGTATAAAAAGAGGACTAGGATAGTATTAGAAGTTCACCAAAAAATAGAGAGATAAGCTTCTAAGAGTAAAAAGAGTTTATGTGAAAACGTCTGTGAGAGATGTTCTAGTTAAGTTAGTGTTGGAGTCAGTTTTAGCACCCCTCCAAATGGCCCATTCATATAATAAGATCGGCCCGAAATAGAAGACATTTATTATGGATAATTACTATGTCGATGAAGATAAATGGCAATCTGCGAGGATAATCACAAAAGGAAAATATCTATTTTCTTTTGTGGAAGATATATATTTCTTTTTAAGAAATATGACTTTTTATGTCGGTCTAAAACTCTATATAAGAGAATGAGGCATTCAGGCTAAGGACATCTGGAAAAATAGAGACAACTCCGAAAGTCGACCTAAATCTCTACATGAGAGGATGAGGGTATTCAGGCTACAAGAGATCGATCTATAGACGACTTTGTAAGCCGAACTAAACCTCGACATGAGAGAATGAGGGTATTCAGGCTAAAGGAGATCGAAACACACATGAATACAATAAGTCGCTAAGAGACGACTTAACTCTTTCAAGGATCTACGAATGGCTTAATCCCTTTCTGAAGGGTACGTAGGCAGCCTTTTACAAGGTTCAGCTATAAAACCTAATTCCTCTTTATTCCGATTCACCGGAACGCCAATTTTGCCATAATCTCATCATCTCCGCCGAGCTAGGTCAAGAGACTTTGAAGAATCCCTAATTTAAACCCTAAAATTCTTGCTATCTTCGGATATGCAGAATTGAGATCTCACAATTGGCGCCGACTGTGGGGATTTCTTCAAAGATCTTTATACACAATGCTAATGATGATCGACGTCCAAAAAAAAAAACACTAAACACCATCATAGTGTGATATCGACATCCATAACACACATCACGGCTTCGCCAAAATCACTAAGATAAGTATCTAAAGCCAAGTTGTATGATTACGTTTCGTCTTATCATCACTTTATTCGACTTGTTAGTCAATTTATTGATTATATAACTTAACGATTCATAGATCGTCTCATGTTTACACAGTCACATGTATTAGGGTCGGCATCCTGAAACTGTCATATATTATTCAATTTTTTCGAATCTTGACTTACGATTATTTGACTATAGAAGTATACTTTTTATTGACTGGTCAACATTATCATACTAAACCGTTTAACATGGAAAATCTTGGGTTCAAACTAATTGAAAAAATCATCAGTTGACATAGGTCCATGTTTACAATAAGAAAGTAATCATCGATCGAAGTTTGACATTATATCATCATTATAATGGAAAATATATCGTCATTATATGTTTAACATCTAGCTGATTGCTCGGTATTACCCATGTTCGTTGCAGCGTTAGCTACCTCAATCCGGAAACGGACGCAAAGCTCAAACTCATCAAAAGGATCACCTCGTTAAAGCGACGTTCATCCGTTCATTACCAAACCAACTCGGCTCAAGCTTTCTAAAGCTCGAGATCTCAATGCCGCCCTCCTTTCTCTTCGATCTCATCACCGTGGACGGCAGTCGCATCCCTATTCAAGGTCACAGAAGTTGATGGAGATGTGCTCAAGCCTACTTAACTCTTAAAAAGAGGGAAAAGAGAGTCATACCAAAACTTGAAGAAAAGTGTGTCTCCACCATCATCAATAAAAACTGAAAAGTAACGACTAGAAAGCAACAAAAACACGAAGACAAACAGATCGGCATCCATCTTAGAACTCGTCAGCTCAAGTATGTTCGAGCTCGTCATATCAGAATCACCGCCGATCATGTGATCTCAACAATTCACGAACCAGCTTGAGAACGAATTGTCAAGAGCCTGAACCAGAAAATGGCGACATCGGATCAAAGATTCTTAATGTCCCTGCTGCGCACACGATAGAAAGATAATGGCTTCTGAATACCGACCGGATCTTTCATCCTCGTCGTCGTCACTCAATTAGCTCAATCTACACAAAGACGAACACGTCATCCAACGACGTCTGATTCCTCTTCAACTGAGCGATCTTTCATTCCTCCTTTTGTCGACATTCACATCACAAAAGCTAAGTCTCTTATATCTTTTATTAAAAGATATTTGACTTCGTTGCTTTTGGAACATGGTGATCATGTTAGGCTCTCCTAATTAACGTGTTCACCTTGAAAGACAAACACAATGATCGAAGAATCAAACTTTGGTCACAAGAATCAGTTCTCAAGCTTGGGTTCAGCACAAAACAAAAGCTTCACGAACACGTCCTCGCTCGACCCACATAACGATCTAAAACCTTAGTGAAACTCGCCTTAATCAGTTCACGGTCAGAGACGAACACGTCATCGAACGACCTCTGCTTCTTCAAGTCAAGTTCTCCGATTTCCCCTCTTTGATGTCAAGCTCTCCGACATCGTCTCGTCGTCATTACCTCGTCTTCATTAGCAAAAGAGAGGATCTCGCACTTCATGTTCCTCAAGAAAATTATGCCCAGAAAGTAGTAAGGAAGCACTCCTCACACTAAAAAGATCAAAGAAAAATGACAAGCACACCATAACTCGACTTACGACGTCTTCTGCTATCATCAAAGATAAGTCTTTAAAATTCAAAATTTACAATCAAATTCATATGTCATATCAACATAGTTAATCGCTTTACAAAGCATCCCCGCTTGATTCGACTTGATACCATCTCCCTTGTTAATTAAATACTAACTATTTAGCTTGACAAATTGACTTCTCTATTATTTATTGTTTTACTCATAGTCAAATATGTGAATGATTGACAGGAAACAGTCGTACCCCTAATTCAAAAGATGTTAGAAGTTAATCACAAAAGTTGCTTAAAGACGAGAGCATCACAGGATCTTGAGAGAGTCAAAGATTTATAAGACGCTAAACAAAGAATCGCTCAAAATTATTGGGAATTAAGGAGATAAAACCGAGATTGAAGAAAAGAACCAACGCCATCTACATCACCGCATAGTTTCCTCTTCTCGGCATGACTTTCCCGAGTTAAAGAGAGAAATGACGGCATCAAAATTAAACAAAAAAAAAATCCGGTTTAATCCTTAACCAAGCCGACATGAAACAATGTCATGAACACGATTAGCATCGTTAAAACAAGGATGTCTCGCGTACCCGACCTCTCCATGATCTCTCCAATCGAGATAAGTTTCCTCTGACTGGAGTTTATTATTATTATATATGCTCAATCATAACTTATATGCTCATCATAGTTACGTGCCTTTGTTAATTATTCAATTATTCAATTAAGACGGCACGACCATCACGGTCTATCACCCCCATTGCAATCACCAAAAATCGGCAATGCAAACACGGCTACATCAATACAGTTCAAACATTGAACACATCAAGTAAGTATTTCATTTATTATTCTATTCAATCTAATTAACCAAAGCCGAGCTTCTTAGTTCGCAAAAGTCGGGTTTAGAAACTCGCAGAAAGCCGAGCTTCTTAGTTCGCAAAAGACGAGCAAAGACTCGCAGAAAGACGAGCAAAGACTCGCAGAAAGCCGAGCAAAGACTCGCACTAGCATCATGTTCCCTGGCCAGGAGCGTGGTCTTCCTTGCGCACGAGGTGCACATCGTGGTAAGAAAAAGCCGGGATCCGTCCCGCAAATTCTTAGCGGTGGGTGATAACAAATAAGTCGAGCACAACATCGCACATTCGCCCACCCTTAGAATAAAGCCGAGATCTGTCTCGCAATTATAGATACGGTGGGGCGTAAGCCTTAAAGTAAAGCAGTTCAACGCCGATCTACGTTTTAATCGTCGTTCGCCAAAGATCCATACAAACGGATCAAAAGACAGAACGACCCGATTAACTTAACTACGGAAAAGATTAGTCTTCCACGACAAACATCCAAAGGAATACCGGAGATTCATGCCGATCTTTTATACTTCACGAACCGAAATGTTTTCTATCACCGATCATCACGCCAAACGCTCGAATCGCTGACTTGGGGGGGGGGACTTATTGTTGGAGTGGGTTTTAGCACCCCTCCAAATGGCCCATTCATATAATAAGATCGGCCCAAAATAGAAGACATTTATTATGGATAATTACTATGTCGATGAAGATAAATGGCAATCTTCGAGGATACTCACAAAAGGAAAATATCTATTTTCTTTTTGTGGAAGATATATATTTCTTTTTAAGAAATATGACTTTTTATGCCGTTCTAAAACTCTATATAAGAGAATGAGGGCATTCAGGCTAAGGACATCTGGAAAAATAGAGACAACTCCGAAAGTCGACCTAAATCTCTACATGAGAGGATGAGGGTATTCAGGCTACAAGAGATCGATCTATAGACGACTTTGTAAGCCGACCTAAACCTCGACATGAGAGAATGAAGGTATTCAGGCTAAAGGAGATCGAAACACACATGAATACAATAAGTCGCTAAGAGACGACTTAACTCTTTCAAGGAACTACGAATGGCTTGATCCCTTTCCGAAGGGTACGTAGGCAGCCTTTTACAAGGTTCAGCTATAAAACCTAATTGCTCTTTATTCCGATTCACCGGAACGCCAATTTTGTCCTAATCTCATCATCTCCGCCGAGCTAGGTCAAGAGACTTTGAAGAATCCCTAATTTAAACCCTAAAATTCTTGCTATTTTCGGATATGCAGAATTGAGATCTCACAGTTAGTAAACATTGTTTGTTTTGTCTAAGCTTAACAAAGAACTAGATTGTTGAGAGATACTGGTAAGTTTTCTTATTGTGGAACATGGTTTGTTACCATTAATAAAAAGATTGGTTATAAGGAATTCGTTTGTGTTAAATTTCACATTATTTATGAGTTTTTGCTTTTACATACACTTCATATGAATTTGAACATGGGACACGACACTAATCCCTTTGCATTAACAACGCCATATTGTCATCATCACCAGCAATTGTAGTTCTGGCAGTTAACGATGATTAGAGACTGATGATGATAATTACGAAGTAGTTAAGACTAAAATTGTATTTACAAATGTTTTAAAATTACAATTTCATGTTATTGGAATGTTAGAATTAAGAAGCTTATATATATATATATATATTTATATATGAATGTGCAAAAACATACTATTTAAGATATTATGGTGAAATCATATGTCAATATGCACACAGTTGTGTTTTCCTAACCCATGTCCAACTCTCTTATAGTATTAGTATGATATTGGTCGTTTTGGGTTTAAATGGCAAAGCCTGCACAAAATTTATTTTAGGTTCCTCCCAAAAGTCCTCATACTCATTAGAGTTGGATATTACTTATATATTAAACTCTATTTGTCTAAATTTCCAATGCAAGACTTTGTCTATTTTAATCCCAACAAATCTCCCCTTAAACCAAAGACCACATATATCCTTGATTTGTTTCTTTGTTGGGATGGAGGAATGTAACGCCCCCTTACCGTTTTCCGCTGACCGACGAGCTGACCGGCTAACAATCAAACAAGAACATGACCGATGGAACCCGAGCACTCACACGAGAAGAGTTTATCACAATACGTAGCCAGAGACAGTCCAGTTTGAGTAAATGGCTTGAACTAAACCTTCCTTGACTCTGTTTACCTCGTTTCCACGATACAAAGCTTTTCAACCTGCATCGCTTCCACGAGTTGTGTTCGGTTCGGACTAAACCGTATATCAGGGAAATTTCCGTTTTGTTACTCTAAAATTCGTAACAATATACGGTCTAATACAAAACATTTAACAGGGTACCCACAAAATCCGAAATTGAAATTAAAGTCACAATGCGTAAACAGACCGATACCAAATGCCAACCTGAGACTACTCCGAGTGACCTACGCGTCCGCCGGCTACGCCAAACCTGAAAAACATAAAAGAGTCTAATGAGCAATCTAAGATTACCCAGTGAGACGGCTCCCAACAAAAAGGCTGCTAATAATCTAATAATCCCGCCCAAACCCAAAATAACAATCAAGTACATTAGCTGATCACGTGCTACCAAGACGTGATGACCTCTACAACACACAAACATTCAAATAACAACACACATTAAGGTAACCAAGGGAATAAAAAAACACTGCGGCACATGCTCTCGATTAGACTCGATCTATCTATCGCGGATCTACACAACTCCACACCAAATGGGCCCAATATGCGATATCGGTAACTTCCACGGGAACACTTAGCTACCGCCATTGTAACTAAAACCTCCCATGACTCCTAGACAAAAATACGAAGTCCTACGACCAGGACACCGTTCTCTGTCCATCAATACGCGGTAACTCGGGCTACCCCTAGATAACCAAAGCTTCCATGTAGTCCGGCCCTAGGACGCGACCCCGTATTCTCCGGGCCACACACCTACCAGCGTCACTCAGTAGGTTAACACCATAACCATAATCACCACCCGAAGGCACGTGAACCGATCATGTAACTACCCGAGGATCCAATCGGGTCGGAAGTACCGGAACGCCGTCTCCAGACTTGCGAGATCTAACGCCCCCTATAGAGTCCTAATAACAGTAAAGTAAACAAGCAAACACACTGGGACTCTATCACGCAATACCAACAAGGTCAAATAGAAATACCATCTCAAGCCCCAATCTATCCCGCAAGTCCTATCACAAACTTCTACATCACCCGACCTTACCCAGACTTACATGGTCCCGCACCAGAGTAAGTATCTACCAGTACAGTCTACTCGACCCAACACCGAAGTAGATAAACAATCAAGCAATCAATAGTCTACTCGGCCAGACATCGAAGTAGATACACAATCACACAAACAATAATCACAACACCACACAAACAATTATTTAGGTTTATTAGTCTTTTAATATTTTCTTAACCTTTACTCATTCAATCTGCTACCTTGGGATTAGTGGATTACTACTCCAGTAGCCGTCTTAATTCAATTCCAATTAAAAATTCTTATTTCCTTAAATTATTATTCTTAAGCTCTTCGATCCGTCAGCTTGAGATTAGTAAACTTACTACTCTCCTAACTTCACATTATTATTTAATTAATTCATTTAACCCGATAACCCCGACTATAGACTAATTAATCCACCCAGTTATTATATTTTAAGTGTGTTAGGTATTTTAACCGTATTTTAATGAACTCCTAATTCCCCATATAGAGATTCATTTATATACATTCTTAAATACTTATATATGCATATACGTCCTAGCATGCCGTTCTGTATGTATGCAACACCCAGTCAAGCAATCAAGGAAAATATCAATCAATTACCGATATAAGCTAACTAGCATGCATTTCTTTAACCTAACTATTTAATTT